>CM033321.1:13211819-14461819 GCA_019359835.1 Pharus latifolius
TCTGAATTCGTGGTGGGACTTTGGATATTAAATGACATTCAAATAGAGGTTTCTCCGTAAAAAATTTCTCGACTCGACTTTATTTTGGCATTAGTGTGCAATTCGTGACCCCTTATTTAACAAGTGGTTCGCTCGAGCCATTATTTCGACAGACATGCATATTGGATGATCCGTCCGTTAGATTTGTTATCTAATCTGTTTTTTTTAATATGGTTAATTTAAAAATCCTGGAGTCTCAGTGTCTGGATTCGCAAATCCCAATGATTTGCTGTTCCTTTAGTGTCTATCTCCTCAAATAGTACTAAATTAGCATTAGTAGGTTTCACACTTCCATTTGCCATAATCTCTATGATTGTAGTTGACCGAACTGGTGGTCCTCTCGGTAAATAATCCACTTGACATGCCAGCTACTTGACAGGAGCCAAGACGGGGATTGAAGTCACCGTTGGTACTTAAGACGTCATTAATGGTGCGCACACGTTAACATCAGCTACAATTACAATTTGGTACTTATTATTTTGTACTGTATCCACTCTAAAATACACACGGTTAAAAAACTAAAAAAAATTAACATTGGACTGGACAATCTATCGGACTCCCCTAACATAGAGTCCCAACTAGGAAAGCGGGTTGTACTCACTCAGTAAGTCACATGCCCTCCACCACGAAATGCTACCACTAACTCAGCATCGGAGGGAGCATCTCTACATGCTAACATGACATGATGCATATTGGATCACCACGAGGAGCAAAACAAAATTTGTGGGCACAAGATGAATCATATCAATTGGAGTGCGATATGGTTATTTTCTCTCTATATATCTATTTATATTTTTTTTATCATGTGTTACTCAGAAATACATACATAAGGATACACAAAAAACACAGATTTAACCTATCAATAAATTTGTGTAAAATTGTAAAAAAATACAATACAATTATTGTTATAGTTTTCATTCAATCAAAGGAAAAAAGGTATAATTTGCTAAGTAACACTAAAAACAAGATTGGTTTAGCTATGTGGACTCTGAATTTACATATCAACCTCATAATGAATGTGCTATAATAATGTCTTATTTTTGCGATATCTTTCAGTTAATTTCTCTATAAAAACAAGAACCCAACAAAACATCTTGTAAAATAATTTCATAAAAATATTGCAATTATGCATTGCCTATTAGATTTACCCAACTAGAAGGAGAAAGAATTCAATTAACCACAGTTGCACTAATCTACAAATTATTTTGAAATGATTCTACCCAACTGCATGACTATTTAAGAAAAAGGGACAGAAGAATTTCCAATTAATGCCAACAAAGAAAAGACTAGAACATTTTATATTCTGCACATTATCTATTCCTTGGCTAATTGTCTCCTTATCTTTTTGCCTGTCTGTTGCATATTCTCACTCTGGTTAATTTTCCTGATGTTTTTTCTTTCATGTAACTTTCTTGCAAGACAGAAAAAATTATAGATTCTCTTTAACTGATAGATAAAGTGCAGAAAATTTTCATGGAAAGGAGGCATGTAGAATTGTAGAATGGTCCTCACATATACGGCTTGCCGGTAGTACTAGATCTTTTGCTGTCGAGACCACAGCTTCATAAAACGACTGAGATATGAACAAGAATATAAGTACAGAGAGAACGTACGAATCCAAACAACAAATTATCTTTTTATGTGCCTTTAATCATGCATCTGGCTTGGTTCTTTTCTGCACATCTTTTTGTCTTACGCCGAAAAGAAATTCTGAAAGGGACGTGTAACTTGCAGCTTGAGGTGCAGTTTCACCACAGAAAAATATCTTTTGAACTTAATTTCGAATGAAATGTATAATGGAGTTTTTTTATTAATAACTCATATAAAATAATTATTTATAAAAATAACCCACAGTTCAAAAATTTTACAGAAATGATTGTCACGTCAGCCTGTCGAGTGTCCAACACTCGACAAGCTAACTACCTGTCGTGTGAAAGGGTTTGTCGAGTCCTGGATACTCGACAAGTTATTGTAGTATGAGCTTATCGAGTGTCCAGCATTCGACAAGTTTCTTATTATTATCCTGCACAGTGCTAATAAATTAGCAAACGGCTCGTAGCTCAGTTGGTTGAGACTCTCCTCTTCCACTTCTTTGGCCTGGATTTGAATCCTACTAGTCACAACTAAATTTTTTTTGCGAGCATGGCCACAAGCATGTTGAACTCAAGTTGAGGGGGTGGGAGAGGAGAGTCTCAACCAGCTGGGTTAAGAGTCATTTTTTAATTTATTAGCAGTGCATAAGATAATAACAAACAACTCGTCGAGTGCCGACAGGCTGACGTGGCGGTCTATTTCTGTAAAATTTTTGAACTGTGATTTATTTTTGTAAATAATTATTTTATGTAGGTTATTAATAAAAAACTCATGTATAATGTGATTACATTGCTGGATTGGATTACATTTGGTAATCTTTTGTAGGGGATAAGGAAGATTACAGTTCAACTAAGAGGTAAAAATATATACTAGAGGCAGAGATGCATGGAAAGATGGATTAAGTTGAGAGATGAGAATTCAGAAAAAAAATTCGATGCAATTGCAACAAGAAATAAAAAAAATAATCTGATATCTTCCTTAAAAAAACTCAATTAGGGAGTTAATATTTCAGCATGGCCAGAAGGAAGTATGATATTTAAGAAGCAAATTTGGCTTTTCCAACTTTGAGCAAATGCACTTTGATCTATGTGATCTCTATCCAGGCGTAACATATGATCTTTGAGACTTGGAACTATTTTTTTTGGATGAAGAAATTGGCAATTTGATAAGACACATTCCATCAAATAAGGCGCGAGGTCCAGATAGTTTCAATGGGTCTTTCATTAAGAGAAGTTGGGTTATAATTAAAAATGACTTTAAGCTTCTCCTTCAAGAATTCTCTCTTGGCAATATAGATCTACAGTCCATTAACGGTTTTATATTATGTTGGTGCCAAAAAAACTGATACTATCAATCCTAAAGATTTCAGGCAAATCTCACTGCTAAATTCATCTCTTAAACTGATCACTAAGTTGTTGGTAGATAGACTTCAGAAGTCATTATGGATCTCATTCATAGAAATCAGTTCGGTTTCATCAAAAATAAAACAATTCAGGACAGCTTTGCTTGGGCTACCAAATATATTCATGCATGTAGAAAATCTAAAGGAAAATGTGTTGTCCTCAAACTTGATTTTGAAAAGATTTTTAATTCTGTGGAACATCAAGTCTTGTTTCATATATTGAATGCTAAGGGTTTTGGAGAGAGATGGATAAAATGGATTAAGCAAATTCTCTCGTCAGCAAAAACAGTTGTCCTGCTCAATAGTGTGCGTGGTAAATTTATACAATGTAAGAGGGGTTTTAGACAAGGAGATCCTCTATCGCTCTTGCTTTTTGTTTTCGTGGCAAATTTCGTTCAAGACGTCCTAAACACTACCTTGATAGAAAATTGATATCTATTCCATATGGAGAAAGTTTGGATTTCCCAATATTCCAATATGCTGATGACATGCTTATTGTGATGAAAACTAATGCAGGTGAATTGAATATTTTGAAATGAATGCTTCAAACTTTTGCTTCCTGCACTTGACTTAAGGTAAACTTTCATAAGTCTTTTTCCATTCCTATCAATGTGGATCAAGATGAGTTGAATCATCTAGCAGGTTTAATGGGTTGTAGAACAAAGAATTCCCAGTAACTTAGCTGGGATTGCCACTTTCACAGACAAAATCTGGAGTAAATGATTATAAAAAATTGATTAATAGAGTCGGATGTAGACTTGCAGACTAGCAAGCAAAAATTATTTGTTTATGGGGGGCAGACTGACATTGGTTAACTCAGTGCTTTCAGCAATTCCTTCATGTTATCTTAGTACTTTCTTGATTCCAGTGTCAGTCATTAAGCAGATTGATAAAATCAGAAGAACTTTTTATGGAAAGATGTTAGCTTTGTTCATGTTGATTCTAGTTTGGTTTCTTGGAAGTAAGTTTATTTGCCCAAAAAAGCTGGTGGTCTGGGAGTTATTAATTTGAGAAAACAGAACGTTGCAGTTCTCAAATTCTTGCATAGAATCTTCAACTGTGAGCGTATTCGTTGGGTGGCTTTTCTTTAGAATAAGTATTATTCCAACTCTCTTCCATATTAGGCAGATAAAAAAGGCTCTTTTTGTTGGAAGGACATACCTAAGTTACTAACATTGTTTCAAGGGATATCAAAACCAATTTTGGGATGGTAAATCTATTGCATTTTGGGATGATCTTAGGTTAGAGGAGACATTATTGTCTGCCTTCCCTCAACTTCACTCTTTTTCCATTTATAAAAAAATCAGAATCAAGGAGGTTCTTCAGAGAAATAGCTTACAAAATGAATTTTTTCATCCTCTGTCTGAGTTAGTTGTATTTCAGTTTCAGCAACTAAGGAGGATTCTTCAGTCAGTTAGTTAGTTTGAGGAGTGAGTATCAGGATAAGTGGACTCACATTTGGAATTCAGACTGTTTTTTTGACAAATAAGGTTTACACTCAAATTTCAAGAAATAATCTTAATTCATGGTCTGGTAAATGGGTTTGGAAAAAATGTTCGCACAGATAAACTGAAGGTTTTTATTTGGATCCTCCTCCAGCAAATATTGAACACAAAAGAGATTCTGTTGAGAAAGAGTTTTAATTTAGATTCCTATATTTGCTCTTGATGGAGGAGTGATAGAAGATTGGAAGCATCTATTCTTTACTTGTCAATTTAGCTCAAGATGTTGGAATCTGATTGGAATATCTTGGAATCATAATTTGAATATGGAGGAGATGATAAAAAATGTAACATTCAGTTTAGATAGTGTGGTGACGAAGTTCATAAAAAAATTAATCATTATAGGGTGCTGGTTGATATGGAATCAAAGGAACAATTTGATATTTAAGGGATTCCTCCTAATAAGTATAATTGGAAGAGAGAGTTTTGCTCTAATCTCTTAAGACTTGAAGACTAGGATGAAATTGAGTGTGAAGCAATATCTAGATTTTTAGTTGTCTTCCATGTAAAAACTTTATTGTATACATTGTTCTGATTTATAATTAAAGTCATCAGTAGGGCTCACCCCTACTGTTTTCCCTCAAAAAGAAAGAAGGATTACAGTTCAAGCAAGGTATTCAATGAAGTGACAATGACCACAAATGACATTTAGTATTGATTACTGAATACTTCCTGTCCTTGTCCATATGTATAAGTTTTCACACTAGAGGTGATTGTGACCCAAGAAATCACACTCAGTCTGTAGATTGTGATGCTGTGCAATGATCTACTATTAGGTATAATAGTATAGAAGATATTTGTTATATTTATTATAATATTATTGTCACAAATAATTAACAAGTTGCCACATCTAAACATGATATCACCAAGACCTCCCTATGCCTAGCTTAAGACTCAAAAAGAAAATAAAAAAGCTTGCTCGAGTGTGTGCCGTCCCAAACTCAACTAGCCCGATATGCTTATTGGGTTACACTGAGTCAAGTTCTGGGTAGTTCAATACAACCCTGGTTTTTGCTAGTTCGGGCCGAGTTTAAAGATGTCCGTCTCTAGACTTGTGCAAAACTTCGGCGAGCCAGGCTTGGGCCAATTGCCGAAAAACATGGGTCCATTTAGCCTGTGTAGCTTCTTTCTAAGTTCGACCCTATGAGCAACTAGGTCAGACTGGTGTATTTTACATTGTAAAGGGCAATTGGGCTAAAATTGGGTTGGGTCAGATCTAACCCAATTGTCTGTCAGACCTCAAATTCAAATTCCAGTCTGATCCTATGAGTATTGGGTTTAGATTGAATTTGGATCAAACCGTCGGACCTGACGAATTTTGCATAGATCTATCTGTACTTATGTTAATTATAGTTTTCTAAACTCACCACAATTCCAAACATAGTGTTAGTGTTAAGCACAGACATAGAGCAGCTAATTCATCTCAACTGTCAAACAGAGCCATAGCGCAGAAGTACCAAGAACTTAACCGTGAACACTTGAACTCTTTGTAAACGGATCAGTATATGCTACAACCACTAACAATGTACACACAAGGGACAATGATAAAAAAACAACCAAGTACATTCTCCCCTTGTCCCGGTTCAGTTGTCCTCTGTCCTTGGATGCAAACTTTTTGCAAGAGATGGTTGTGTATTATGTACTAGGGTCCCCAGCTCCTGCTGGCTTGCTGAGAAGAGGCTGTATTGCCTTCATCACGATGGTCATGTTTGGCCGGAATCCGACTCGTATTGCACGCATAGCGCCGCCACCGCCGCCATCTGAAGCACATAAACACATCGTCTAGGTGTGACAAAGTACAAGTTATATAGGTTGATTGGTTCCCGGATCTTTGTTAGTATTTTCTGGTTTTTCTAATGTATGAGAATTGTTTTTGAGTCTTGGAAATTTTTATTTCTAGGAGACATGTATAAAATTAATTTGTTTGGTTAGTGAGAAACTGATTAGATATGTTTAGATAAAATTCTAAATATGACTAGTAGGCACAATAAAATTGTGAATTAAATAATTTTTAAACAAATCACAAATTTAGACCAAGTACTTTTTTAGGAAGACGTGAGCAACACAATCTTAGTCTCAAGGTGAATTGGGTGACATGGTGAAATCTTTGCATAACAGAGGTGTTTGCACTGTGCCATATTTTTCAAAGAACTTGATCTTAGTACCTTTGCTACTTCTTTTGGTGGGTAATCGTTCCCAAGCTTGTGATCGACGCATTGCTTAACCTTGTCCTCGCTTAGCCTCGGCGTCGCCTTCATTTGATCAGGATATATGCAGATATCAGTAAACATAAGGTTCTTGACCATGAGAAGTTAAAGAAGCGTAAGCACAACATACCCAAGTTACAAGACTTTGTTCTCCCTAAGGCATGGTGTGGTCCACGGGCTTCCTCCCAGTTAGTACCTCTAAAAGAATAACACCAAAACTATACCCATCATTTTTTCGTGTCAATTGACCAGTCATTGCATACCTTAAAAAAAAAAAGAAATTGCAAGTCATTAACTTTGATCAACATAAATAAAAATTGCTAGGTTTAACCCATCCTTGAGTTTAGATTCGTTTGCCACGTAACAGGTGGTTATAGCTGGTTTTCTGAATTTTGAGACTTACTCTGGGGCGTGATAACCAAAAGCTCCTAGCACACGTGTCGAGTGGAGACGCGCCGCACCGTCGGGGGGCTGGTTTGTCAGGTTGAAATCTGAAATTTTTGATTCGTAGTCGTCGAAGAGGAGGACGTTGCTCGACCGTACGTCCCGGTGGACAATGGACGGCTGGAGTTTCTCGTGAAGGTACTCGAGGCCCCTCGCCGCGCCATAAGCAATCTTCACTCTTTGGCTCCAGTTAAGAGCCGGGCCTGGCGTAGCGTCTTTCACACCCTTTTTACCTGTTTTATTCCCAGATCAGACAATGTACTTGTCAGAGTTAAATCCGATTTATCTGAAATATGCCTAAAAAGATGCAAAGTCAATCTGTGTCATAACACTGAAAAAATTTAGAATTTAGTTACAAGTTATTTGTGTCTCACTGACTTATGGACCTACTCTCTGCATTTTAGCTTCACAAACCAGTGTGTCGTACAGTATTCTTTACAGTGAATTTTGGCTAATTTTCCCAAAAATGTACCGTGTAAAGTGTCATGCAAAGAGCCAAGTGTTGCAAACTGGTAGAGCAGGACTCTATTGCTTGCATCCAAGTAGTAGCTCATCAACTGAAGGAAATACTCGTTATTTAGCCCCGAAACCATCGATAGCTGCATCAACCAATCAACAATCTTTGGTGTAATGAGCTGGATTTCTAGCAGATTAAATTGTACTGACCTGAGCAGAAAAGTCTGCATCGGAGTCGTTTGACACGCTAGGATCAAGCGTCTTGATCGCGACAAGCTCACCGGACGTGAGCACGGCCTTGTGGATTTGGCCGTACGAGCCTTCTCCGATCAGTGCCTTCTCCCCAAAGTTTCCGGTGATATGGTTGAGCTCGCCCATGGAAATGGCCGGCACGTCGATGGGCAGGACCTTGGCCGGCGCGCCGTTTCTCGGGGCGTGCGGTCCTCTTGGCTCCCTACCTGGGCCTGACATTGTAGCAAGCATAGAGACGTTGTGATCAGTCATGCATGCGCCAAGTGCCCAGTTTCAGATTCCAACATAAGTTTCACCAAATCATATCATCAAATTAAGGGTTTACCATAATGTTAATGAAGTTCTCTCCGTGTCAATGCAAGAATTTTGTGTTTGGATACGAATTTGTAGAGACAACAGCAATTAATTGACTGGGTTGTGTATGTTTATGACTGCCTTTCAGTACTTAACAGTCTATAATCACAATGGAGATAGTTAGAGGTTGTGTTCGGTTCGAGTACTACGAGAAAAATATCCGGCTTGAAACTTATATGGAGTTTACCCTAGAGATTGCAAATCTACATCATATATCTAAACAGGCCAATTAGCCTTGCACAAACATGCATGAAAGTTCCAAATACTCAAAATTAAATACTTAAAAAACCTAGATATGTATATCTAAATCATCATCAACCGAACAAATCAATCTAAAATCTACTTAACTAGATAAAAATTTTGAAGATTCCAAACAAATTTCAAATATACCTAAAAGTTAAAAATATTGAGAAGAATACCAATCAAACAACTTCTTAGAGCAGAAAACCAAGAAAACATTGGTATGATACAAATTTTCTTTTCTATCGCAATCGTGCACTAACGTGCCATGACCCATGAAGGCGATATGATAATGTGCCTACACATAGAATCTAACCCATTTTTCTATTTTCCTAGCATATAAAGAATGTAACGTCATTCATCATATGTACGATGGAAAAATTTCGAAATTAACCCACAGTTGTGATAATTTGCAAAAATGGCCTGCCACCTCAGCTTGTCGAGCTCTGGGAGCTCGACAAGCGAGTAGTCGCACGGGGAGGTACAAGTCGCGGTCGCGAAGCACGACTAGGGCTTGTCGTGCCCCACGACCACGACACGCTGCTTGTCGAATTTGGAATTCCCGACATGTGCGTGCACTGTGCTTGCTTGTCGAATCTGGAACACGCGACATGTGCGTTGCACTGTGCTTACTTGTCGAATCCTGAAGCCGCGACATGTGCATGTCGAACCTTGAACCCGCGACAACTTAAAAATAATTTTGCTGCAACGGGGATTCGAACCCGAGCCGATTGTTTGCTGCTGAGAACTCCCACCAGCTGAGCTACGAAGCTTATTTGACATAAAAGCAGTATACATTGTAATATTGTGTAACTTGTCGAGTTTCCAGAACTCGACAAGTTGCTGCTGGTCCCCCTCCATTTATTTGGTCCCCTGCCATGTAACTCACACACACACACAGCAGCAGCATCAGCAACACAATACACATACACATTTTATGTTTGAACCCTAGATCTAGCAAAATCCGTCCGATAAATTTGTTTGGTGTAGAAGAGAAAGTTGTAGAGAATTGCGAGTTCTTCGCAAAGAGGTAATTTTTTTCGAAATGCATTTAAGATTCTGTTAATTATGTTGCTAATGACGTGATTAGGATTTATATTTATGTTTATGTGTATAGAAGAGTAGGTATTATGTTGTTTTTAGGAATATGTTTAGGAAATATGTGCATTTGTATGTATGTTTGTAAAATAGATTTTTTTAAATGTATGTGTGTATGTATGTTTGGAAATGAATGTGTATATGTTTGAAAATAGGGGTTTATAAATGTATGTGTGTGTTTGAAAAATAGATTTTAGAAATATATGTGTGTATGTTTGGAAAAATAGGGTTTTTAAATGTATGTTTGTATGTTTGGAAAATAGGTTTTTGAAATGTATGTGTGTATGTTTAGAAATATATGTGTGTATGTTTGGAAAAATAGGGTTTTTAAATATATGTTTGTATGTTTGGAAAATAGGTTTTTGAAATGTATGTGTGTATATTTAGAAATATATGTGTGTGTATGTTTGGAAAAATAGGGTTTTTAAATATATGTTTGTATGTTTGGAAAATAGGTTTTTGAAATGTATGTGTGTATGTTTAGAAATATATGTGTGTATGTTTGGAAAAATAGGGTTTTTAAATATATGTTTGTATGTTTAGAAATATATGTGTGTATGTTTGGAAGAATAGGTTTTTTAAATATATGTGTGTATGTTTGGAAAAATAGGGTTTTTAAATATATGTTTGTATGTTTAGAAATATATGTGTGTATGTTTGGAAAAATAGGGTTTTTAAATATATGTGTGTATGTTTGGAAAAATAGGGTTTTTAAATATATGTTTGTATGTTTAGAAATATATGTGTGTATGTTTGGAAAAATAGGGTTTTTAAATATATGTTTGTATGTTTAGAAATATATGTGTGTATGTTTGGAAAAATAGGTTTTTTAAATATATGTGTGTATGTTTGGAAAAATAGGGTTTTTAAATATATGTTTGTATGTTTAGAAATATATGTGTGTATGTTTGGAAAAATAGGGTTTTTAAATATATGTGTGTATGTTTGGAAAAATAGGGTTTTTAAATATATGTTTGTATGTTTAGAAATATATGTGTGTATGTTTGGAAAAATAGGATTTTTAAATATATGTGTGTATGTTTGGAAAAATAGGGTTTTTAAATATATGTTTGTATGTTTAGAAATATATGTGTGTATGTTTGGAAAAATAGGTTTTTAAGTATATGTATGTTTGGAAAAATAGGGTTTTTAAATATATGTGTGTATGTTTGGAAAAATACGGTTTTTAAATATATGTTTGTATGTTTGGAAAAACAGGGTTTTTAAATATATGTTTGTATGTTTAGAAATATATGTGTGTATGTTTGGAAAAATAGGGTTTTTAAATATATGTGTGTATGTTTGGAAAAATAGGGTTTTTAAATATATGTGTGTATGTTTGGAAAAATAGGGTTTTTAAATATATGTTTGTATGTTTAGAAATATATGTGTGTATGTTTGGAAAAATAGGTTTTTTAAATATATGTGTGTATGTTTGGAAAAATAGGGTTTTTAAATATATGTGTGTATGTTTGGAAAAATAGGTTTTTTAAATATATGTTTGTATGTTTGGAAAAATAGGGTTTTTAAATATATGTTTGTATGTTTAGAAATATATGTGTGTATGTGTTGACGATTCGGACTCGGAGTCCTCAGCCGAACTTATGCAGAATTTGTAATAGTGAGACCTTTCAAGATGACCCTTCGGGAAGGTATGCTGAACAATGGTGAACATGAGCACAGAGAATTTAGACAGGTTCGGGCCCTCGATGGTGGGAGTAAAAGCCCTACGTCCTGTTGAGATTTAACTAAGTGTGGTAAAATGTTTACAAATGAAAGGAAAAGTCCTCACAGGCAAGGATTTTTCCTATAAAAGTGTACAAAGATAAGCTAAAGAAGACTTAAAAATGCTATATGAGGTGTGCCGTAGACTTGGCTAACTTGGATCCTCCTTCCCTGATTGATACTTCATGCCATCCTTTTATACTGCTTGAAAGAGTGCCATGCGAAGGAAACTGCATCAATCGGTTGCACGGACGGTTGGATACGGTTTTTGAAACTGCTCTTAACCTCCACGCAGGTTAAACACGTGTTATTCATGAATAACTGTACGTGTTGCCCTCCTGACGGTTGATTTTTCACGTGTAGGAATCTTCGGGATACTTAGAATATTCTATCGTATGGACAACCGAATAGATAGATCCCAGGTATCCTGATCGGCAGATGTTCTGACCGCGGGATTCGGCTGACCGCGTAATATCCCGAATGTGTAGTTCGCGTATAGCCCACGAACTTCTGACCGCGCAAGGCTTACGGTCTGACCGCGTAAAGCTGCGACTTGATCGCGTAAAAGCTTGCGACCTCGTGGTGATGCCTCTCAGAATAGCTTGAGTTCGCATCTCCAGACACATGTCCGGTTCGAACCTGTCTTGAACCATAAGTTTATTAGAAGTGACCCGGGTGTCAATCCTCGTCAGCTAGCCCCCAAATTCGGAGAAAACGGAGAGACGTGTTTATTTCGAATTTAAAAATCGTGCATTGGATTTTTAACCCGACCCTTTAACTTCTTCACTTAGTGGCGCACTAAGTGAAAACGGTTGGTTTTTCAAGACGGGTTCTGACATTACGTGACGGGCAATGATGGCGCCGTAGAGATTTTTATCTCGAGGTAAAATTGTAAATGTCTTTAACGAAACTCGAGGTGTCTAGGAGGCGAACTGTCGACCTGGCGGCTATAAATACCAGACCCCTGGACATGTAAAGATTTACAATTTCCCTCTCACGCCTAAGTCTTTTTCTTGTTACCTGGCCTCCTTCCTTTTCACTTACTCTTCCCAATGGCAGATCACGAAATCATCGAGATTGAGAGCGATGAAGGGGAAATTGTCGAACAAGGATCTCAAACTAATGAGGTCCTGTCTCCCTTAAGGAAGAAACCCAAGGTTGACGAAGGATCTTCCAGTGGAACAAAGGTGAAGAACGTAGCGAGTTTCTTTCTTCCTTCAGTTCCTTTGACCCTCCCCGTTCATGCCTCTCGGCAAGTTAGGCCTTTATCCTTAGAGAAAGATCCCATCACATTCAATTCTCCCATCCTTTTGGGGGATCAACATCCTGGTCGGCAAGCGGTGACTATCCCTCGACCAGATGATTGCCATATTGGGTTGGCGAAGCAATCTTCTTCTGGGAAGGTTGCTCTTCCACCATATGATCTTCCTCCCAAGATGGGTGTATCAACGGGTTATGCACCGGGACAGGTAACAATTCTTCTCCCTTTTTACTGATAATTTTAGTTAATATGACTAACTTTCGCAAAATGCAGGAGGTAGGAGGCCCCAGCGATCAGCCTTCTGCTGCTCCATCTCTTCCTTCCGGACAGACTCTTCTGGAAGAGAAGAATGCCCTGGAGAAGAAGACCGAGGAGATGGCCTCGAAGATTCTGCGTTTAGCAGAATGTCTTGATCGATCCCGAGAGGAGGCGCACCATTTCCGTCGAGAGAGGGACTTCGCTCAGCAACAGCGAGAACTCTCTGACTTGATTAGGGACAATAGTGCGTCTGTTGTTAGGGACGATATAGATAGACTTAGAGTAGTCGCTAGTTCCTTGGGGGTTGTCAGTGTAGATCCTACTGACAACAATATGTCCCTTGGGGAACTTTGTAAACTTCTTTCGGAACAAGTCGATGCTTTTGTCGACCGCATTCCTTTTGTATGTAAAGAATGCAAGAAATAAAGTTTCTTTTATTCATATGAACATTCTTCATACCTTCTGTGCGAAATTATGGCCAAAAGCTTAGTCTGCGACCATTCATACATAGGAAATTTCAGTTCTGCGATTAGAATCGCGCTTTTAAAAGATCACCATGACCTGCCCTGATGTTGCGATCAGACTTAAGGCCGCGGTTAGAACTGAATTGCGATCAGAGTTGAACATCCGGTTAGACTATTACTTCGATTAGAGACGAAGTTTTAGCCTAGAACATGATTTCGATAAAACCATAACCCAATTAGAAACACTTCAATACGTTAAACATTGGGTTACGTGATTTTTTCGAACAAAATGTTCAAAGTATAAAAAGGAAAAACTTCCTCTGAAAAGTACTGGAAATTTTTCAGTCCTTTTACACTTTCAGTTTCCAAAACAAAGAAGTCTTTTTGTTTCAGATCCGATGCCTGAGTACTTTATCGGGTCCATCAGAGACAGTATCCATTATGGGAAATGGATAAAGCATTTAATGGAACGTTTGAAACGAGCCGTTTACTCATTAATGCGTCGCCTTGGGTCTATAAAAAGCAGGAGGTAGCTTCTTGAGGAAGCCACTCAGCCGCGAAAAAACCCTTAGAATTCCCGCCGCTCAAAACCCTCATTTTCTTCAGCCTTCATCTTCCCCAAATCGCCAGCTTCCCCTTTGATTCTACACCATAGATGGCGTCCTGGAGCAGATCCATTCATCATTCTGAGGAGAGCCTAATGGCGCTTGAGAAGGAGGAGATCCTTTCTCCGCGGCTGCTCATTAACTGGCGACCTGCGGAAAAGGATCAAGAAACCCCAACTGTCCAAGAAGGCGAGTTGGTGGTTTTTGAGGAGTATTTTCGTTGCGGGTTCCGATTCCCTGAGAGTCGGTTCCTTAAGGATATCTTTGAACATTACGGGTGGGAACTGATCAACCTCCACCCCAACGCGATGCTGATTCTTGCAGTATTCCAGCATCTTTGTGAAGCCTTCGTCGGAGTATATCCCAGCGTGGATCTTTTCCGACGTTTCTACTTTTCGGCGTGGTCGAAGAGCACCAACGCCGCCGGATGCATCTACTTCCGGCTGAGGGACAAAAAGGAGTATCCCTCCCCACCCCTGCGAGACTCAGTGCACGGGTGGCACCAGAAATGGTTTTATTGCACCCCGCCGACCGAGAGCGGGCTGTGGTTTGAGAACTCGCGGCCGGAAAAAACGAGCGAGTTGGATACTCTCCCGGCGATGAACGCGGAGTTCATGAAGCATGCCGAGGTGATCCTTCACTTAGTCGAACAAGGGCTGACGACACGTGACGTCATCCGAGACTTTGTGAAGAATCGGGTGAGCCCCCTACGTGAAAGGGCTCATCCGGCTTGGGAGATCAAGTCCATGGCGGACACTATCCTGGACTATAACGAAGGTATTCATTTCTGACATTGAAATCCTTTTATGTCATTTTTGAAATGTATCAATCTAACTCGTATCTGGGAACAGTCCTGCCCTCAGCTGAGATTGAGAGGCGGACTAACTACCTCCTCAGGGCGTACAACGCCGAGGTAGAGGGCCCCAAGGGATCGCCTCGCCCCCAAAGCTTGATTCATGCTGGCGACGACCTTAAACAGGAGCGCCGAAAGGTAAACTTTCCACTTGGCCTCTGTTTTGCAGTTTTCATGTATGTCCAGCACTAATCAATCCCATTGGAATGAGAATAGCTCCTAGGGAGGTTTGCGGATGCAACATTCCCAAGTGAAAATGTCGGCTCTCTGAAGAAGCCGACGGCGAGGAACGTGAAGAAGGTCTCTCAGAGACCCAGGACAAAGAGTCCTGCCTCTAAGAAGACCAAGCTGAACCCTGGAGAGGGGTCTTCACGAAGCGTTCCTCGTCTCGCAAGAAAGACTGCGGTAAGATATCGCATTCCTGCTACTTTTTCAGGCGCGACATGGAATCACTTCTTCGTCGTACAGGGAGAGGGGAGCGAGGAGGAAGAGGATGACGTTCCTCTGATCCTTCGAAGGAGGAAGATCGCGGATCTTCCATCCAGCGATGCCCCAAGTTGTCCCGCAGAGACCACAGCTGCCGAAGAGGTGGCCGTGGCTGTCCCTGCGACCACTGAAGATCTTGTGGTCGCAAGTGACCTTCCAGTTCCTGAAGCCCCCGAGGTTTCAGGATCAATCATCTCTGCTTCCCTGGTCGAAGGGACGACCAAGGTAAAGGATCTTTTCGATCATTCCCTCCATGGCTCTTTCTGCGCATTTGACAAGTTAATGTTCATACAAGAAGGAGAGCTTCCCCCTGGGTCCACTGGGGATTCCAGGGAGGAAAATCCTCCTCCTCCGCGGACAGAGGAGGAGGTAGACGAACAAAGGCCGGTCGTGACGGTTCCAGCAACTCAGGAATCGTCAAGGCCTTCGGATGAAGCCCCACCAATTAGCCCGGTAACCCAGGTAAAGACCTATGTGTTTCTACCTGTTCCCTAAGAATATGCCTGTAACATGATATTTACAGGGGGGTGCTGTCTTATTTACCATAAGGAAGGCAAGAACCGGAGACGGCTCTCCTTCACAAGGGGAATTTTCCCAGAAGTCTCAGGAACGAATGGGATTTCGAATAAGGT
This sequence comes from Pharus latifolius, assembly GCA_019359835.1. NCBI lineage: Eukaryota > Viridiplantae > Streptophyta > Magnoliopsida > Poales > Poaceae > Pharus > Pharus latifolius. Next base: position 13,227,691 of record CM033321.1, read on the forward strand.
AAGAACTCTTACTTGACAGTAATCTTAGATAAAAGCTGTCTGACCCACTCTTCCTGTTAGGCAAAAGAAGACAGCGCCTACACCTTCAACCGCCACTTGGGAGGTTGAAGCTAGGGCTGATGAGGGAGCCTCTAATGAAGAGCGCTCTACTCCCGTGGTTCAGGAAGTCGTCCGGACCACGGGAGGTGAAACAAGTACAGGGACTAGGTCCCTACCAGTGGCCTCTGGGGGTGGCGTCCGGCTGGCACTCCCATCAACTGTCCCCGTCGCAGGCACTTCAGGCGCGCTAGCAAGGATTCCTGCTAGCATGGATGATGCCGCTTTAAATAAATTTATGAAGGTATGACGACCCCTGTTTCGGCGTTTGAAACGCCTTTAGAGTATATTTAACTCTCTTGCTTCGTGTCACAGGGCTTGTCATGGGTGACGAGCCAGTCGCATGCTGCAATGGCTAGCATGGCGGCTGTTCAAAAAGATCGTGACGGCTTGCGCAAGTGAGGATCGTCATTCTTCTGTTAATATAAGTAGGCTTTAATTGTAACTAACCTGATTTTGCTGCAGAGAGGTTACGTTTTTGAAGAAAGAGTTAACCAAGATAAAGCTGAACTCAGTTACAGAGTTCCAGAAACTACGGACTGAAATCAATAGACTTCAGTCTGAGAATGCTGGTAAGTCGATTCCCAACTTGAGAAGACTTAAAGACGTTTCTTGTTAATAACCTCTTTTCTTTGTACAGCGCAAGCAGGTCGCATTAAACAGCTCAGCCAGGACAAGATGCTTCTCGAGTCCTCGCTCACCCATACTGATCAAGTGGTCAAAGAGTTGAGCCTACTGGTCTTCGAAAAACTGAAGGCCATAGCCAGCCTTTTGAATACCAACGTGGTAGAGTTGAGGAAGGACGACCCAAATGTCAGCGATTGGGCATCACTGCTTACAACTCAAGCAGAATCACTGCTCGAATATCTCCCTGGAGATTTACGGCGACGTGAAGAGACAATCAGGACGAGAGTCCGATCAGCCGCTTCTGCCGTACTCAGTCGGGTTCGACTTCACCATGGCCCAGATGCGAATCTGAGCGCACTAGTGGGACCGGTTGAGGTCGAGAGTGAAGAACTGCTTGACGCCGTTATTGAAGAAGTTAAGCCCTTCGTTGACAAGCTCTTGGCTGAGCTAAGGATCGAATGATCCTTACATTTTGTAACCAAACAATTGTAATTACAATGCTATATATGTAAAACTATTTTTTCAAAAGAAAGTGCATATTCACATCATAAGTTTCATACTATAAGTATATTCCTCTAGCCCCCGCCTCTGTTTTGTGAATACTGAAGCCTTAGTATTTTAAGCAGAGGGGAAAACATAAGTATGATGACCAGGGATATACGCTTCAAGCCAATGATCAAGATTAAAATAACATTTTAACCTTATTGCAAACTGATAGCCAGATAGTCCCATGTGCGTTGAGAAACGGCTTATTTAGGAGTAACTTATCTGGAAGTGATCATGAGATTGACCAGCGAATCCGGTTGAAAAATGCTGTAATAACCTAACCGCCAGCGATCAGCCCCCAGGTCGAATTTGTATAATTCGGGCTTAAAGAAAAACACTCATTGTATGAAAACAAGACATGCTTTTTATGAAAAGATGCTAATTGAACAGGAAAAAAGTTATTGGAATACTTACACGTAAAACTTGCGAAGTTGATCGATGTTCCAAGTATTGGACAAAATCCGACCATCCTCCATGGCTAACCGCGCAGATCCTGGCCGCGGCACTGAGACGACAGTATATGGTCCCTCCCACTTTGGGGAGAATTTATTGCGGTTAGACTGGTCTTGAATTTTTCGTAAAACCAAGTCGCCCACGTTGAGATCACGTGGTCGCACCTTTTTACTGTGATACTTGCGTAGAGCCTGCAAGTATACCGCGGACTTAATCAGGGCGCGATCACGCCGTTCTTCCAGGAGGATGAGATCTCGCGATCGCTGTTCGGATTGGTTGACATGTTCGAATTGATTCGTGCGAACAGATCCAATACTTACTTCCATGGGCAACACAACCTCGGCTCCATAGACCAAATGGAAGGGTGTCTCACCGGTGGCTCGACTAGAGGTAGTCCGTAGTGCCCATAGAACAGTATAGAGCTCGTCTGCCCAAGCCCCCGAGCGGGTCTTGAGGCGATCAAAAACACGTTTTTTGATACCTTGCAATACTTGCCCATTGGCCCGTTCTACGGCACCATTGCTTTGTGGATGTGCCACGGAAGCAAAGCACACCTTGGTCCCAATCTGATCGCAGTAGTCTAGGAAAAGACCGCTAGCGAACTGAGAACCGTTGTCTGTGATGAGACGGTTTGGAACACCAAATCGTGCCACAATGTTCTTGTGAAAGAACTTTTGTGCGGCTGATGCAGTAATATTTCGTACTGGTTCGGCCTCAATCCACTTTGTGAATGTGTCAATGGCTACGAACAAAAACTTGTATCCATTGACCGCTTGGGGCATAGGACCGACGATGTCCATTCCCCAGATCGCGAAAGGCCATGCGAGAGGAATAGTTTGCAATGCATAAGCAGGTTGATGAACCTGTCTTGCATGAAACTGACACTGTGGACACATCTTGACCATAAGCTTGGCATCATCGAGTGCCGAAGGCCAGTAGAATCCCTGTCGAAAAACTTTTCCGACCAGTGTTCGGTATGACGCGTGTGCACCGCATACACCGTCATGCATTTCTTTCAAGAGGGATTTTCCTTCCTCCTGAGATATGCAGCGCATGAATACTCCTTGAGTGCCCTTTCTGTACATAACCCCATCTATGAGTTTGTACAGACGCGCCTTTCGAATTAACCGATCGCTTTTGGTTTCGTCCTCGGGTAGGGTCCCATGTTTAAGATAGACCCTCAATGGATGAGTCCAATCTTGTTCCTGACCGAGGTTGGCAACGAAGGCTATTGCCGGATCATCCTCGACCGAAGTCATGATCGAAGGATGGTCCAAGTGTTCAATGAACACTCCTGCCGGAGCGGATGAGCGTGAGGATCCAATTTTGGATAATTGGTCTGCGAGAATGTTGTCCTTTCGCGGGGTGTATTGGACTTCGAAGTGACTGAAGTGTTTTTCCAATTTCCTCACTTCCCCCAGGTAATGAGCCATTGTCTCATCGGAGGTGCTGTACTCCTTGTTTACCTGGTTTACGACCAGCTGTGAGTCCCCCCTCACCACTAATCGACGGACTCCGAGGAATTTTGCTGCCCGGAGCCCTGCAAGAAGACCTTCATACTCTGCTGCTTGTTGGTTGCAACAAAGTGTAGTTGAATGACATACTTAAGCTGTTCGCCCTGAGACGTAACTAAGACCACTCCAGCCCCCGAGTGTTGAAAACTACGGGAGCCGTCAAAGTACATTGTCCAATAATCGGGGCACTCCAGTTCCTTTGCCAACTGTACGGGTGGCTCAGGGTTGGTCCATTCGACCACAAAGTCGGCCAAAACCTGAGACTTAACCGCCGTGCGAGGGGTGAAATGGATCTCAAAGGCACCGAATTCGACCGCCCATTTGGCGATTCGACCAGATTTTTCTGGATTTCGGACAATATCCCCTAAAGGAAAAGAGGAGGGTACTGTGATCTTGTGTGCTTGAAAGTAATGTCGTAACTTACGGGAAGCCATCAGTAGCGCGTAAAGTATCTTCTGGACCTCTGGGTAGCGCTCCTTAGGACCATGAAGTACTTCGCTCACATAGTAGACGGGTCTGTGCATTCCTTCCCTTTTCGCGATCAGAACTGCGCTGACCGCGTGTGGGGTGGCCGCCAAATACAGAAATAATGGTTCATCCTTTTCAGGAGACACCAATACTGGCGGACTGGATAGATATGTTTTTACCTCCTGAAACGCTTTTTCGGCCTCGTCTGACCACGTGAAGTTATGATGTTTCCGCAAAGCTTTAAAGAAAGGTAGTCCCCTTTCGCCTAATCGCGATATGAAGCGACTTAAAGCCGCCATGCGACCAGCCAGGCGTTGAACATCCTTCATGGTCGAGGGCGACCTCATTTGTTCAATAGCTCTGATTTTCTCAGGATTAACCTCAATGCCCCTGGAACACACAAGGAAACCAAGAAGCTTTCCTGAAGAAACCCCGAAAGAACATTTCTCCGGGTTCAATTTTATTCCAAAGCGATTCAAGTTACAGAAGGTTTCAGCAAGATCGTCCAAATGAGACAATCTTTTGGTACTCTTTACAACCAAGTCGTCTACATATGCTTCGAGATTATGCCCTATCTGGGAAAGAAAGGTCTTTTGCATCAAGCGCTGGTACGTGGAACCAGCGTTCTTGAGACCGAACGGCATTCTGACGTAGCAGTATGTGCCGAACGGGGTGATGAAGGCAGTTTTCTCTTCATCGTCTTCTGCCATGCTAATTTGATGATATCCCGAGTAGGCATTCAGAAAACTCATCAGTTCGCAACCCGCAGTGGAGTCAACCAACTGGTCGATGCGGGGAAGGGGAAAGTCGTCCTTCGGACAGGCACTGTTGAGGCTAGTATAGTCGACGTACATGCGCCACTTGCCATTTGACTTGCGGACCATGACCAGATTGGCGAGCCAGTCCGGGTGATTCACCTCGCGGATAAACCCGGCTTGTAAGAGTTTGTCTAACTCTTCTCGGATGGCTTCCTGTCGGTCGGTGGTAAAACGCCTGAGCTTTTGCTTTATTGGTCTTTGTCCAGGTCGAATTGCTAACCTGTGCTCAATTACTTCCCTTGGGACACCGGGCATGTCGGACGGTTTCCACGCAAACACGTCTGCGTTAGCTCGGAGGAAAGCAACGAGGTCGAGTTCCTATTTGTCATCCAGGGCTGACCCAACCCGAATTGTCCTGGATGGGTCATCTGGGTACAAAGGAACTTGTTTGAGTTTCTCATCTGGTCGAGGAGCAGCCCTGATCGCATCGATGGCGACAGTGGCAACTTGAGCGTCCCGGAGGGGAAGTTGATCGACCATCTCCAAAGATAGCCGGTCGCACGTGAGTGCCACGTTGCGACTACCTCGGACCGAAATGACACCTTTGGGGCCAGGCAATTTCCAGCACTGATAAGCATAGTGCGTTGCCATCATGAACTTAGCGAGAGTAGGCCTGCCAAAGATTGCATTATAAGCTGAATCACAATCGATTACATCGAAAGTAACCAATTCTGTTCGGAAATTATCTGGCTCTCCCAGAGTGACCGGGAGGACCACTTGTCCCAATGGCATCATGGAGGGGCCTGGGATTATCCCATAAAACGGATGGATTATGGGCTTGATCTTCGAACGAGGAATTTGCATCTCGTCGAGTGTCTTGACCAATAAAAGATCAAGGGAACTTCCCCCGTCGATCAGGACCCTTTCGACTCTCGCGTTACTGATGATTGGGGTAATAACCAGAGGTAACCTCAATGGTCAAGTTAGCCCCGCAGGACAGTCAGCGTGGTCGAACGTCAAAGGCATATCCGACCAGCGGGGATATTGAGGTTCACCAAGGGATGTCTCCGTTTGGTTAACCTCTCGGCAAAAAGTTTTAAACTGCCTTTTGGAAACGAAAGAGGAGGAACCTCCGAAAATGACATTGACATGATTTTGAGGTACCTGGTAAGCCATTTCTTCGTCTCTATCGACGTCTCTAACCCCGCACGCCTGCTCTTTGGGCGGTAAGGTTGGCATTGGCCCAGCTCCTTGGTAGAAATCATCCAGCTGTTTCAACCAACTCCTGCAGTTTTTGAGATCGTGGCCTGCGAAATTGTGGAGTGGACACCACCTTTTGCCCTCCTGCGGATTAGTTGATTTTTCTGGCTGGTCGGAATCCCGGCCACCAGAAGCAGTTTTACTTTTAAAAGAAGACTTATTACCTTTGGTCGAAGGTGGTTTCTCCGCGACCGCGACCTCGCGGTACTGTCCAGAGCGGTTCCTCTTCGACTTTTTTGACTTCCCACCCGGTGAAGACTCTGGCTTTTTGCTCGAATCTTCTTTCTTGGCGTCCTTGAAGCCTGGTTGGGGCGGTAGGTCCCCCTTGTCAACCATTCGGTTCCATTCGACTGCCTCGGCTGCATCGGAGTATCGATCAGCCATATCGAACAGATCGGCCACCGATCGAGGAGGGTGGATGAGCAAGTCTTCAGTGAATCTCCGGTATCGAACGGCATGCTTAAATGCCCTGATTACGGAGCCATCAGATATGTTCAGGATGGTATTTCTTACCCCGACAAACCTCTTGACAAACTGCCGAAGCGTTTCGGTCGAAGTTTGCCGCAATCTATGCAAGTCGTCCTCCTTACCCGGCTTTTGGTAACAGTTTTGGAAATTGCTGAGGATGGCATCGCATAGCATTTCCCAATTATAGATAGAACCCTCAGGCTGATTGAACAACTAGGTTCTAGCCGGTCCTACGAGGACTGTTGGCAGGTAGTTGGCCATGACCTTGTCATCGCCTCCTGCTGCTTGGATGGCAGTAATATAGATCTGAAGAAACTCGGATGGGTTCTGAGTTCCATCAAACCTCTCAATGGCCCCTGGTCGAAACTTATCGGGCCAAACGACTGCTCGTAGGCCAGGCGAGAAAGCTTTGCAACCAACGTAAGGACCGTGAACCGTCCTGCGACTTTCGGTCGGGTTTCGAGCAAACTCACTTAATGGCGGGGTTACTCGGGGTCCCAAACGAGAATGAACGGCAACTCGATCCCTACTGCGAGAGTCCCGCATTCGCCGACATTTGTCCTGTCGGGACGGTATAGGCGGCGGGTAACTCCGTCGGCCAGAACCAAAATGAGGACCATTTCGATCACGGGAATGTGTCACTGAGCGGGAAGAGGCTGTTGGGGTCGCCTCGGATGCGACCTCGTCCAATCTTTCCGCCAGGATCCTGTAAAAGGCCGGTCTCTGCGCATCCGTGACCGTAGGAGGAAAATTGCGCATGACTTCCGCGATAGATCGCAGTCGACCATGGGTACTTCTCCTAGGGGCACCAGGTGTTATTGTTTCCTCGTCCACTGGGAAGTGCTCCGGTGGTAAGGAAGGAGTCTGGTCACGTCTATGACCACGCGACCGTCGAGAAGAACTCGGGGCAGCATCGTAACGAGCCTGCGCATCTTGAAGAGCCTCTAGGGCAGTTCTGCGTAGTTCGTTGTTTTGTTGCTCGAGATCTTGCTCCTCCTTCTGTTTGCGATCTTGTTCTTCCCGGGCAGCCTGTTGATCGGGGGTTTCCTCCGACAACGCAGCAAACTGCCTAAGGAGAGAGGTCGCCGATGGGGAGAGCATCTCGGTTTGTTCCGAGTCGGACTCGAAATCAAAGAGACGGTGAAGGTTATCAGGGTCGAATCTTCCTGGGCTAATTTCAGGGTCACCATCATATTTTCCCTCAGCAGGATCGTATGATGGGCCGGACTCATCACCTAGCACATTAAGAACCTCTGTGGGTTCTGACCTTGTGCCAGTTACCTCCTGGTCGATTAACATGACTTGGGGAGATGATTCAGCCTGGGGAAGATTCTGGCCTTCGACCTCTTCCATCGGAACAGGATCACTAGGAGAAGGCATTGGGATATGAGCATAATCCTCGAGATCGAAATCATTCTCGGAATCATATGCTCCAGCCATGTTTCGGCAAACCTCCGAATTTCAATTAAGACGCCTTGAGAAAGGCCCCACGGTGGGCGCCAGCTGTCGACGATTCGGACTCGGAGTCCTCAGCCGAACTTATGCAGAATTTGTAATAGTGAGACCTTTCAAGATGACCCTTCGGGAAGATATGCTGAACAATGGTGAACAGGAGCACAGAGAATTTAGACAGGTTCGGGCCCTCGATGGTGGGAGTAAAAGCCCTACGTCCTGTTGAGATTTAACTAAGTGTGGTAAAATGTTTACAAATGAAAGGAAAAGTCCTCACAGGCAAGGATTTTTCCTATAAAAGTGTACAAAGATAAGCTAAAGAAGACTTAAAAATGCTATATGAGGTGTGCCGTAGACTTGGCTAACTTGGATCCTCCTTCCCTGATTGATACTTCATGCCATCCTTTTATACTGCTTGAAAGGGTGCCATGCGAAGGAAACTGCATCAATCGGTTGCACGGACGGTTGGATACGGTTTTTGAAACTGCTCTTAACCTCCACGCAGGTTAAACACGTGTTATTCATGAATAACTGTACGTGTTGCCCTCCTGACGGTTGATTTTTCACGTGTAGGAATCTTCGGGATACTTAGAATATTCTATCGTATGGACAACCGAATAGATAGATCCCAGGTATCCTGATCGGCAGATGTTCTGACCGCGGGATTCGGCTGACCGCGTAATATCCCGAATGTGTAGTTCGCGTATAGCCCACGAACTTCTGACCGCGCAAGGCTTACGGTCTGACCGCGTAAAGCTGCGACTTGATCGCGTAAAAGCTTGCGACCTCGTGGTGATGCCTCTCAGAATAGCTTGAGTTCGCATCTCCAGACACATGTCCGGTTCGAACCTGTCTTGAACCAGAAGTTTATTAGAAGTGACCCGGGTGTCAATCCTCGTCAGTATGTTTGGAAAAATAGGTTTTTTAAATATATGTGTGTATGTTTGGAAAAATAGGGTTTTTAAATATATGTGTATTTCGTTTTAGAAACTATGTGCACACAATAGAAAATATAAAATTAAGTTATTTTTAATTGTGCACATGCATACTGTATGTCTAAAAATTAGGTTTTGGACATATATGTGTATGTATTTAGAAATTATGAAACTAGACTATTTTCAATTACATGCATGCATGCTCTATGTTTAGAAATTATGTTTTTTAAAATTAGGTTATTTTTAATTGTGCACATGCATACTCTATGTTTAAGAATTAGGTTTTGTAAAATATATATGTGTATGTATTTAGAAATTATGAAACTAGGTTATTTTCAATTACATGCATGTATGCATGCTCTATGTTTATAAATTATGTTTTTCAAATGTATATGTGTATGTATGGTTTTAGGATCTATGCGCATGTGTGTAATGGTGTCATGTTATTTACGCGTGAGATGAATGTGTGTAGGGAATGGATAGTCCGAACAAAATTTCCATATTTTATGGTGACGGCATAATTCGCGAGGGGCAAAGCGGGGTTGATATGAGCCGTTGCCAGTATGTGACGGGCGAGCTGAGTGTACATAACACCTCATTTCTAGACCTGAATTTGTGGATCCTGAATATGTTCGGGAAGCGGCCTCGCGATGAAATGGCTCTAATCGAAGGGCTCATCGTTCGTGAGGTAGATAATGAGCCATACTGGATGCTGCGCGAAATTAAAGGGGACAAATCTTGGAGTTCTTTTATTCGAAGAGTGGAAGACCCCCATGGCGGACTGCTCGGCCAGTTCGCGATGTATGTGCAGTTCTGCAACGTACGAGCAGCCGGGAGTGCAGTGGAGGGTGAGCCAAGCGTCATGCCCGGTCCTGCGAGATTCAGGGCTAGCGAGTAGTCGGATGTATTCTGCCATACTCGCGTAGATGTGTGCGAGGTACTGGATTGCCTTCCATCAGTGTCCGACGAAGATGATTCGACGGACTCGGAGGCATCCGATGGCTCTGATGACGATACTCCTGGTCCCCCGCAGGAGTGGCTAGATCACTCAGCATACAGTCAAGCTGTGTTGTCAACGGATCAGGGTTCGAGGTGGTCTTTCGAGCACGGTGGCTTACAAGTAGAGCAGGAGTTTTAAAGCAAGGAAGATCTGAAGAATGCCGTGGCGAGCTGGTCCCTCGCAATTAACCGGCAATATAAGGTTGTCAAGTCAAACTCCAACCTTTTTGTCGCAGCCTGTGTAACAGCAGGCTGCCCATGGAAGATTCGTGCGATGCGGCCGAAGGACGACATCGGTTTTGTGGTGACAAGGGTTACCGCACACACATGCCTGCTCACGGAGGCGCTGGACAGACACAGGAACCTGACGTCGGCGTACGTCGGTAATATCATCCAGCCGGCTGTGCGAGAGAACATTTCGATAATGCCGAGAGAAATAATGAAGCAAGTTGCCGATAGGTGTGGGTACACTATAAGGTATGGAAAGGCCTGGAGAGCAAAACAGAAGGCAATTGAGAGCATGTTCGGCACATTCGACCACGGCTACAACAATGTGATGCGGTTGCTGCGCAACATCGCTCAGACCAACCCAGGCACATTTTTAGATTTCTTCGATCAGCCAGCTACACGTCGAGATGGTAGCCTCATACAGAACACTCGGGTACTCCGTCGATTATTCTGGTCATACCGCCAGTGCATCGAGGCATTTGCTTATTGTCGTCCAGTCATATGCGTGGATGGTACGTTCCTGACTGGAAAGTACAAGGGCTGTCTCCTCATTGCTGTTGCTGCGGATGCTAACGACCAACTGCTTCCATTGGCGTACGCCATCGTCGAGTCTGAAAACTCGGAAAGTTGGTTGTGGTTTCTGGTCAACGTGAAGCGGGCGGTTGTTGGTGATCGAGAGAAGGTGTGCATCATATCGGACCACCACCGAGGGCTGCTCCATGCCATTGAGGTAATGCGCGGGGCCCCAGATGCTCCGTACAAATGGGAGGACGTGCGCAGCCGTTGGTGCATGCGACACATTGCAGCAAACCTTTTCACACACTTCCGCAGTAAACAGATCATGGATCTGTTCAAGCGGCTGTGCATGCAAAATCAACCGAGGAAGTTCCAGGCTGTGTTCGACAAATTGGAGGCGCTGACAGTGAAGTACTCCACGATGAGGGCCAGTAATGCTGCCGATGATGTGAACGTCAGCAAATTTTCGCAATGGATTCAGGACAAGGACATCGAGAAATGGTCCTTGCTGCACGACGAAGATGGCGCAAGGTTTGGGATAATGACGACGAACCTTTCAGAGGTGTGCAATTATGTGTTGAAGGGAGTCCGGTGTTTGCCGGTGACTGCTGTAGTGGAGATGACATGGTACCGCACAGCCGAGTACTTCAACAACAGAAGTGTAGCCGCCAAAACACAATGACATGGATGAGTCACAGGGGGGTAGCTCACGAGCTAGGAAATGCTCGATCTGTAGGCAGCCCGGACATAGCAGGAAGGATTGTTTGAATGCACCCGGACCATCGACATAGCCTTGTAATAAACTTTGTAATACGCTTATCATTTGCATCGGATTGTTGTAATCTGTTTGAAACCTTGTAATATGATTCATGTTATGTTACTTTCATGTCGTGTGCTATCCATGGGTATGATACTTTCAATAACGGTTCCCGATGTATGTAATGTTACTTTCAATAATGGTTCATGTTTTATGTTTTGACAGGCATGGCTGGCGGAGATAGAGATCTTCCAGAGCTACTGAGCAGTACATGTGATCGTGGCCATCGCGGCCGCATCTTGTCCGAGGGCGGGGACTTGGAGCCGCTGGTAGTCCGTGCTCCCTTGGAGTACTGGCCTCTGCATGAGGGCTATATCCCCATCCTGCGGGCTGCAGGTTTATTGCCGTTCGCCCGTATGCTGCAGATAGGTCAGCATCTCACACTGGACAGGTCGTTGATCACCGCATTGGTAGATCGATGGCGTCCGGAGACCCACACTTTCCACTTCCGCTGGGGGGAGATGACAGTCACGCTGGAGGATGTCAGCATGCTGCTTGGTTTACCTGCCAGTGGACATCCCATCGTCCCCCGGCCAGCACGCTTGGATTGGCGCGCACAGATGCACCTCCGATTCAACATCGCTAACCACACCGACGAGATCCCGGCATCCAGGCATGGTGTCCCCCACCGATTTCTGGCGCGCTACCGTGAGTGCCCCGATGATGCCCCCGCCGATGTAGTTCGCCAGCATATCTTCGCGTACTTGCTGGTGACGCTGCAGTATATTTTGTTCCCTTCCACGCACGGTGACACTGTGTACACGTGGTTCATTCCTCTGGTCGAGAGTATCGTCAATGCCGACGCAGGGGCCATGCCGCGTTACAACTGGGCGATGGCAGTGTTGTGCGCGACGTACAGGGGCCTTTGCGAGGCATGCTGCAGGACTGCAGCTGGATCGTTGCTTTCCGCATGCCCTGTACTGCTGCAACTGTGGTCATGGGAGCACTTCCCCGTTGGTCGGCCGCGTTTACAGCGGCCCATCCATCCGTACGTTGCGCCAGCCGACTATGATGATTGGGTGGACCGGCCGACCATGGGAGCCCGTTGGTTGGGAGGTCGGCCGAGGTGGTCATCATCACAGATTCACCGCTGTTACTTGGCGTACCTGGGAGAGTTTGATCTCCTATCGGACGCGCGCGTCATATGGCGGCCATGGACACCGGAGCACATCTCGCAGGTTGCACCACATGGCATTTCCTCGCATTGCACCGCGGGCCAGGACTGCTGGCTTACACACCGGCACATGGTGTTCTCACATGTGGTGGAGCCGTATTTTCCGGAGAGGGTGATGCGCCAATTCGGCCTACATCAGCAGATACCGCCCCCGGAAAGAAATCGACAACGCCATCTCCCGCGGCAGATTCACGTGTATGCCTCGAACATTTTCTATATCTCATGTACACACTCATATTTGTTTATTTCTTTGCTTTATGTGCATCGCGTCACCTTTTGCAGACAAATACGTAGAGGAAAACACTCTGACAACTGGCAGATCAAGAATTCCAAATGGGTCGACGAGTGGGAGAACCACGCGGCGACGGATGTTGTTGTGGAGGAGCGCCCGTATGACCCTGGGACGTCCCAGGCCTATCTTCAGTGGTACGTGCCGCGCACCCGCACGCGACTCGCTCTTGCGGCCCCCCCATCGCCGACAGAACTATCACATCAAGACAGTTTTCGACTCGGCCTTGATGTTCATTTCCCAGGCCGGATACATCGCTCGGTACGTTCGTCTTCGCTGGATACTTATGTTGGTCTCTTATCTTATCTATTTTTCCATAGTTCCCATATGAGTTTCGCATGTGCAGGGTGACTTAGCGTTCGGCATCGACAGTCAAGCGGCAAACCTGTCGTCTCGCTTGGAAGGTCCTCCATGCTTCAAGGCGATGGCGCGTGCTGTCCTACATTCCATCCGTGTAGCAGCACAACGAATCTTGTTCGACGCTACTTGTGGCCAAAAGACAGATGCATCGGTTCCACACCGGAGAGGGGCCCGGTCGCCCAGCCCGATGTCAGCCCGGCCTAGCCTGGGTGGTGCTCGACAGAGCACTTCGTCAGCACGGCGCAGTCATCATGACACATCGCCGACCTGGGGAGGTGACATACCAGGGACGTCCGCCGGCCCGTCTCGGCTTCATCGTTCCTCGTCAATGCACAGTGCTCGACGCAGAGATCTGCATATTGGGGGCCTGTCGACACATCGCACTCCCGATTCAGATGACTCTGATGATGACGACGGCATCCGTCGTCAACACGAGGACGACATTCGTCGTCAAGACAGGGACGATGCGAGTAGAGCGTTGGCAGAGCGGTTTGCGGCTGACGAGGATTGCGGCCAGGCTCATATTGAGTAGGCTCTCCAGGGACAGAGATACTCAGTCCCTTGGGGGTCTACTTGGGAGAGTTGGGGGGATCCCGCCCACGACCACATGCATGTGGATGACGATCGTGGGTACTACGCTCCGCAGGGGGCCGACCCCAGTGGGGTGGCACCACAGCAGGACAACCAGGAGTGGATCTCGCACATGTTCGGGTTGCACGACCCTCATGCACATCAGTACTACCAACCGGATCAGTTGACGCCTAGCGAACTCGAAGATCACCCTCCACCGACACAGCCATCTCAGGGTCATGCAGGTACTGAGCGGCATGGTCCTTCTACCGCGGCTGGACAGCGATCACATGTGCCACCTGATCCGTACTCACCATCGCCTTTTCAGAGAGATAGACATGGGCATGGGCATAAGAGGGGTCGTCCGAACCGATAGCGAACATGTACTAACACTTTTATTTTCCAGTGTGTTACATTCAAAATGAATCATGCAGTTCACTAGATTTCTTATATATTTTTATTATATGATACATACTTACGTATATTTCTATAGATATATATACATATACATATACATATACATATATATATGTGCATGTGTATATATATATATATATATATATATATATATATCTATACAGTATGTATGTATTTATGTATGTACAGTATGATGGGAAAAACTCCTAGCCCAGCTGGTGGGAACTCTCTTCTACCTCGTTGTCCACCTGGGTTCGAATCCCCACTGATCTTGATTTGGGTTCACAGAATAGATTTTGATATTTTAGGGTTTGAGATAGATTAGGGTTGAACTGATCTTGTTACTGCCAAACATAAAAGTCTTTACAAGCCAGATTCAATTCCATCTCTAAATCTCAGATCTATCAATCCTATTCTGTTTTCGAAAACAGGATTCTAATTACCCTAAATACTCATAACTCAGATTTAGCTAAATCTTGCCCTAATCCAGATCAGATTATTCTTGGATTATGATCATGGGTATGTCAATACCTTAATCCAGAAAGTTGGCAGCCAAATCGTATCATCTAAGCCGTTTTCACATATCAGTCCAAATTATATCGTAATTTAGTCCTTTATTTGATATCTAGAAACCCAAAAAGGCTAAAATCTTCAGATTAATTCCAAATTCAAAATTTCTTCAGCAAATCTTTTTCAAATGCTATTTGATACAATTTTCTCTTCTGTGCAGATTACAAAATCACATTTTAAAGACCATAATTCAAAATCGACAAAATTCAGATCTTATTTTACCCTAAAGTACCATATTTTCAGTTTATATCGAAAATCATCAAATCAACTCATATTTTATCAAATCTCTTGTTAGATGAGTATAATGTATAAGTTTATACTTATTTATGAAATCAGATTACAAATCAATCCGTAATTTAATAATTAATTCTTTTATTTCTGGAGATTGCTGAATTGCTGGAGCTTGTCGTGCTCTGGGAGCACGACAAGCACTTGTCGAGCTCTGGGAGCACGACAAGAGACTCCCCGTGCGACTAGCAGCTTGTCGAGCTCCCAGAGCTAGATAAGCTGATGTGGCAGGCCATTTTTGTAAATTTTCGCAACTGTGGGTTAATTTCGAAATTTTTTTTTAATTCTGGGTTAACAGTAAAAAAAACTCCTAATCTAGTGTAACCTGATCCATCTAATTTGGAGAGAAAAAAAATACACAAATCTCGTGTCATTTTAACATTTTAGTCTCATATCTCACCCACCTGTTAATCTGAAGGGAAGACAAATCACAACCTTGTAAAAAGGAAACTAATGATATATTCTCGTCTACTTTGAATATCACACTTTCATTAAGAGACTATACTATATAATTACACTAGATTTCAGCTAGCTTTTCACAATTTGTGAAGTCAGACAAGAAAGGAGGGCATGTCAATGATGTCATTTCATTTTCACCTGCATTGTAATTCGTGGAGGGCGCCGGATGATGGCTGGCAGACGGCCCGTATGCATCCTCCTTCGCACCACCGCAGCATGTCATCTTTGTACCCCTCTTGGCACCCTAAACTCGCCCAATTTAAAATACAGAAATAGTATAATGTCTCAGTTGCTGATTTGAACAACCAATCCACTAAATCGATCGAAAAGTCCTCTGAAAGGAAAATGCTGCATAATTGAAAAGAAACCATAGAAATTAAAGACGTAAGCATAATAAATCAAATGGATGCAATTGCTCAGTTTCGCCAAATTTATAGATCAAGAAGCCACATTTTCGACCTAACACATTAACCATTGCAAGCAAGAAAGAAAGATAGACCGCATTGTCCATATCATGACCATGCACCAATTAAGTAGATGAGAGAAAGAAAAGGCAAAAAAACAAACGACGGGACAAGACAACCAAGAAACAGAAACTAACAGGACGGCAGCGGCCCGTACGATTCGAGCCAACGGAAACTAATTTTTGCTCCTCCTCGCCGGGCCGGCTATGTAAAAGATAGTGCAATGGAACGGCTGAGGGGAGGGTGGGAGGAGGCGGCGGCCAATGTAACAAAATGGGGGGCTAATAGGAGGAACAGAGTGCACCAACAACCAGCAGACCGACGCACTTCGCGGGGGCGCGAAAAAAGGAAAAAGAGGGGCTGGTGTGGCATGGTATGGTCCGTGTAGACCTGGTCTACCAAGGAGAGCAGACACTGACATATCTGTCCCTTGGGTAGTTTATATGTGAGGCTTGTAGGCTTGGTCCATGAACTCAGCTGTAAAAGAGCCACTTTAGCCCGTCGGTGGTTGCCTACTTGCCTAGTTGGTGGGATGTTTAGGGGATGTTCTATTGGTGTGTTCGTAGCATCATGTTTAGTTTGGGATCTTACAAGTTTTATAGAAAATATTTGATTTGGTGTTTTGAACAAGCGTAACATAAAATGATGTTTTAGATACTACTTAAAGCGTAAAATTTAAAATACATTTTTAGGAAATAAATAATAACTCTTTAAAATATGTTGACAAACGATGATAATAGTCATCGGGTTGTGCAGTGAAGGCAGGGGCGGGCGGAGGGGAAAGCATCAAGAGCAGTGTGGCCGGTGTGTCAGGAGCAACAAAGGGGGAAGGGAGAGCTTCGGCCTTCGTTTAAGTAGAGCAGAATGGAAAAAAAAGTTCATTCATAAAAGTCATACCTGCAAAATCAATCGTTTAACTCACAACACCCTTGGGACATCCAGAACACGAATCAAACAACCCCTTTGTCTATGACTAATTCTATCTCATCCTATCTTGCCAAATTTTTGGCATACCTCAAATTTGGTCAATGATTTCTTGGCTAACTTTTTCAAGTTTTGGTAAGAAAATGATCTAAGGTTTGGGCAACCTTTCATTGTTATGCCAAAAATTTGAGAACAAATCAAACATTAACCAAAATTTATAAACATAACCAATTTTTTGTAGAGCAACTTAGAACAAGTTAAGACTACAAACTAAACACCCTCAATTCATACCACAATTGGTGAGCTCATTATTCTATCTATACATAACAATTGTACATAATCTGTAGGTGATAAAGAGATAGAGGAAGTAGATTAAATTTGATTCAAACTTGATTGTGGTGTGGATTACACCAGGAATTGCCAATGATGGAGATGAGGAGTATGTATTCTTCACACAACAATTTCACGAACAAGTAGAGTATTTGTTGGATGTATGGGTTATTATATATTAAATTATAAGTAGATAGTTTGTCTTTATCTAATAATTTAAATTTTTAAGTGAATTAATTGATACATGGTGTTTACTAAAACTTACTATTACATTACATCATACTGTTTGGACTTTAGAGCCTTTACAATTGTTGATACTTGATAGCACTTGGCCGCTGCAGTGGGGCTGGGAGGGGGCATGTGTGAGTGCAGTAGCAGGAGAGGGAGTGACTGACTAGAAATGAGATAGATTGCCGCTGTGCTAGAGGAGCAGTGAAGTGGCAGTTTATTTTTTGAACGGGGTCATGGTCTTCGGAGTATTGTGCAATGTGCATCCATTCTTATGCTTGCTAAGCATGATAAGATCAATTCAAGTTTTGTTCACCGGTTCCACGCGCCAGTTCCATCAACACTGGCACATCAGTGTATGATTTTTATGCATACGCTACTCATTTGACACTGGCTATATTTATTTTAGCTTTTTTTCTTTTAAATAAATTCTCTCAAATTTGATCAATGACCGCTACTTGTTTGATTTACACTGTAGGATGATTTTTTTTGTCCTGAATGGTATAAAGTAGTCAAAATATTAATTGTGCATTCATTATAGTCCGAGCAATGTGGAGAAGACTAACCATGAATACAAGAAAATGCTTTTTTTTAACTTGAACCACATGCCTTCATCACTCCTAATTTCATGTATGTATTCCCATTAAAAGGAAATACAAGTCTTAAAAGCGAAAGTCCTCTTAGATTATCTCCAACTCGTCAGCGTTTTGTAAAGTGTTTCAACAAAATATTCTCTAGTATATTCTGTGCCACGTGCGCGAAACACCACCCGAAACACCCTTATTCCAATGCAAGGCATTTCGCGAGGCGTTTCGTACGGAACCACAAGTAAATTAAATTTAGGTGATTTTAGTAAAACATCAATAACTTTTAATTTAAAAATCGAATATATGCGATGTTTGGTCGCTATATGAAGATAATTTAAAGATTTACAACTTTCTCAATATAATTAACATCTAATTTGAATTAAATTAATTATAAATTAAGAACAAAGATTATATACAATTTGATCGCACATACACCGAGACCAAAAAATTTTAGGCGTCCTGACACCTGACACCTCACCAAACGTTCCTCTCTCCTCATCTGATTTTTTTTAATAATATTTTTATATGGACCCCACTTATCAGTCCATTGAAACACGGACGCTGGATCAACCTTAAGACAATTCAAATATATAAAGACTAATTCTTTATCTAGAAAAATACAGGGAATAATTCATGATGTATACTACAAGGAAACTTCGTGATAACAACCCCATGAATTATTGCACACAAGTTTTCTTTTGAAAATTATTAAAATTAGTTCGTTCGTTGTGTGTGCACAATAAACAATTAATTCGCAGGACTCTTTAGCTTTGAATTATTATCTTCTAGAACAAAAAATAGAATATGTGTTTTCTAGAATCTCAACCATCTAATTAGATTTAAATAGTCTAAAAAAATTGAAGTGATTAATTATTTTACAAGAAAATTAAAACTTTTCACTTACATTGTTTTTGAATTATTAATTTCTGATCTTTCAATATAAATATAAGAAAGATATACCTCACAAATTCTTCCTTTTACCTTACCGGATCAGGTTAGAGCAGAAATTTTTCTAAAAAAAAGGGTTAGAGCAGAAATTGAGGATTGACTCTTTCAATTTCTCATATAAATTTGATGCTAGTTATTGTTTCTTGATCGGACGGCTCAAAAAAAATATATAAATCTAAAATGTGAGGATTCGGTTCCCCTCCATAAGACCCATTGTCATCACTAATCCTTGCTGGTTGGATAGCGCTCTACCAGCCATTGGATTTCCTCAAGCCGTGTTGGAAGAGTCCGATTGTCCATGCACACCCCCGGCAAGCAAGAAACCAACCAACCCACGGAACATATCAACCCATGCACAAAGCTATTAGCCATGGACAAGCCACACCCACAGACCACAGTACAGCACACAAACAAGTGCAACAACACCCCCATCTACAAATACACACAGAGCTCAAGTGCACAAAGATCTTGCAATTTATATAACAAGTTGGCAATGTTTTCTCCGAGGTCACTGGCACCAGCCTTGTGCGCCTTCCTCGCCGTCGCGCTGAACGGAGCGCGGGCCCAGCTGAGCCCGACGTACTACGACGGCTCGTGCCCGAACGTGTACGACACCGTGCGGCAGGTCGTCCAGGCGCAGAGGGACTCCGACCCGCGCATCCTCGCCAGCCTCACCCGTCTCCATTTCCACGACTGCTTCGTCAAACGTAAACCTCATTATTATTCTTTTATAACATTATTGTTTTTAGTAGCAACGAACTAAGAGACAACCATAATCATACATTACTAACATTTTGAGACTCACTACCGTGTTACTGTTCATTATATCTCGCTCCTAGCTGCGCCACGTCACCATTTTTTTCTCAGCCGTTCGATCGATTCCGTTCGCCGCTCTGATCGTTCCACGTCCGCTACTCCTCCATCGATCGCGTGCTGCTTCCACTGGTCGTCCCGTGTCCGTGACCAAAAGTCACATGCGCTCGAGTTCGTCCCCAAAACCCTCGCCACTGCACCTCGTCCTGCACAGATCTCGCCAGATCTGCCACCGCCGTCTCATCGTGTACTTCGCCGGATTCGCACGGCGACGCTGCCGGCAAGAGGAGCTCGAGTTCGTCCCCAAAACCCTCGCCGCTGCACCTCGTCCTGCACGGATCTCGCCAGATCTGCCACCGCCGCCTCATCGCATACTTCGCAGGATTCGCACGGCGACGCTGCCGGCAGGAGGAGCTGTGGCGGCAACGGATTGGTGGTGGCTCCGCGGTGGCGACGCCGCGCCCTCGCGGTGAGGGGTGGAAGCTTCTAGAACATCTAGATTCTAGAACCAAGCCAGCCCAGCTGAGCCGAGCCATGCGAGACGCCACGATCTCCGCCTCCATGGGGCCCACCAACCCTTTGGCACCGTCTCCGCCCGCCTCCTACCTCGCCGCCCTCGGCAACTGCCACCTCGTCGCCGCCGTGCTCGCCTTCGCTATCGCCCAAGCAATCAAGGTCTTCACCACCTGGTAAGCGCCTGGCCCGTCTCGATCCAGCTTCTCTGGGGGTGGATCTGAGCGAGCTCTTTGACTATGGTGCAGGTACAAGGAGAACAGGTGGGACGCGAAGCAGCTGGTGGGGTCAGGGGGGATGCCGTCATCGTACTCGGCCACGGTCACCGCACTCGCCGTTGCCATCGGCTTCTAGGAGGGCTTCGGCAGCTCCCTCTTCGCCACCGCGGCCATTTTCGCCTCTGTGGTCAGCACCTCCGTTTTGATTGTTCTAATTGGTTCCACTCTTAGGTATTTATCTATGGATCTGATGACTAGATAGATCTCTTTGGTCAAAAATTTAGCCAATAGGTTGCAATTGGGGGTTGATTGGGAGGTTGAGTGGGCATTGTGTAGAATAGCCTAATTTAGGTACATAAGTAGTTAAGTACATTGTAAAATTAAAAGTTTGATAGGACATCATTGTTTGTTAAAAGACACACCTTTTTTACTCAAAAAAGTACAAATGGAGAGAAACTGCCAACAGGAAAAGAGAAGAACTTGGTAAAGCCCATCATAATCATGATACTGTATTGTCTTTTTGCCATGTGGTGATGAGGAATTCTTCGAAATTAGTCAAAAGAAAGATTGTTTGGCGTCCTTCCAGCAGTGCTAGCCCATCATAATCTGCAATGTTAATGAAATCAATAGAAGGGAAGATGGTACTATAGAACATTTTTCAGTACTTGTATATGAGTAGCTAAAATTAGTTATGTACAAGGGGTGGCTTTACAAAAACTGAACAGTTAGGCTCTCAGCATAACCTTATTGTATGTGCTAATGCTTCAACTTTCACTCATCCTGCATCTTCTGTTGTGGCTTCTTTAAGGAAATGCTAAATTGAGTTCTGTTGTTCAAAAATGCCTAATGCTGCATTTTATATGCACTATTGTTGTTTTTATTCACTTGGTTGAGGCTGGGTTTATTGCAATTATTGGTAGGTTACGTATGATGCTTTTGGCGTCAGGCTACATGCAGGGAAGCAAGCAGAGGTACAACCTTTAAATCTTCAAATTTTTGTCACCACTAAAATGCAAATAATTTGTAAAAAGTGCACTTGTAAGTGATAGCAGGAAAAAAAAACAAAGATTTTTAGATTTCCATACTAGTAGGTTGCAAGAAACATATGGCATGCTATGTTGGTTAATATAGTTTGTTTAACCTTTGGTCATTAAGTAGTTAAAACCAATGGAGATCATACTTTTTAAATTGCAACGATATAACCACATGCACCTTCCTGTACTTGATGCAAACTAATGACGGATCTGAACTACATTTAGCATCTATATACATTGTTACTTTCACAGTCAAACCGTTCTTGATGTTAGTAATTAATGTTACCAGTGAAACATTAGCTGAAGTTTTTGTGAGGACTACTACAACATGATTTAAACTATTCTACTTTCTGGACACCTAAGACAATGAGACTTGGTTTGTCTAATCCATACATATATTGGGAAACATCATATTGATTTGTTTGTTCTATTTGTCCGGCATTTCTTCTTTATTATGCTTCAAGAAATGCTTCAATTGTCTTTCTGTCATAACCCTTTTAAGATACCCAGGTCTTGAATCAAATTGTGTATGATCTCCCGGCAAAGCATCCATTGGCTGAGACAAGACCACTGCGAGAACTCTTGGGGCATACCCCCACTCAGGTTTGATCTGAACGCACCTATGTCAAGCACGTTTGAGGATGAGGCATGCCCAGTTCTGCATGGATTCACACATGACACATTCTGCACACACATTCAAGGATACCACAGAAAGGCTTTTGACATAAATTATGTACACCAACCAGTTATTATTTTATCATACTTGCATTTTACCTACAGTAGTGTATGATATTCATGATATTATGTCACTGCAGACATGCACCGGCGATTATGTAACTGTCATGTGCCTGTAAAATTAAAATTGTTTCGGATCAATCTTGCCTACTATTTCAATTGCACACAAGCAAATTACATTTTTCTGTCATGGGCCACACAGAAAAGGGTGTGTGCCGTGTTGGCTATGTCCTGGTGCACACTAAATATGGCCACAGCCACGTGCCTCGCTGTGGCTACACACCTTTGCTTGTGTCCAACGTTGTTGGGCCTTGGCCACCACCTTGTCGAGCCTCCAGATACTGCCACTTCCAGTGCTACTACTGCTACATGTGTGTATGAATGCGTGTGTCTATCTCTGTGTGTATGTGTGTTTGAATGTATGTATGTGTATGCATGTAATTGTGCTGGAGCTAGTTGACAAAACTGAAGCTTGGATCCTTACTTTTGTTGTTGCTGCTACAACCACTGGAGGATAAGGGTAGCTGATGATGTATGTGTGTGCATTTGCTGTTTGTTGTGCAAGAAAGGAAGAAGAAACTGACGATGTGTGTGTATACATATGTCTGTGTTTTGGATGAACATGCATGTTGGTAGAGTCAGTTTAGGGCTGTGTTAGACGTGTAGTCCTCTAAGGACCTATTCATCATTTCTCTATTTGTTAGGGGCTTGTGTGCAAAAAATTGCTGACGGTTTACGAAGGGAATTTAGGATTTTATTAGGGCTTTTATGCAAAAATATGAATACGGTGTAACTAAGGGTTCTTTTTCTGAAATAAAGTTATGTTAATTTTATTTACCAGTACTAATACTAGAATAAATCGTATCATCTAAATCTGTAATCACTATCAAAACAACTTTTAAAAATTACTCGCCACCAGAACGATCATTGCATGATTACATCGATAGTAATAGGGTAAGGTGCTATAATCAGTAGTTCGATTCAATTGGTGTTGCAGTCGACTCTAACTTTATTTCTCGACCAATTCGATGGTCGATGAATTAATCACCAAATTTCAGATGTTTACACATACATGAAATTTAATCAATAAATATTAGATTATAGCAATGTTGTGATAATATGGCTTTTTTTTCCCTTTTTAGAAATTAGAGCAATTGGTTAGTGTACTAATCTTATCCAAAAGATACAAGAAACAACCAATCATGTTTGATGTGATAATAAATCATATCAGTGGTGATCGTTGAGCTTTTGCTTCCCGTCGACGACTCGACCTTCGACTTCCTCCACGGCCACAACCTCTCGACCCAAGGCGGCTTCGACCATGAGAACTACGTCAACCACAACTGCCACGACAGCTCCGTCGTCCACACGGCAGGTTTTGATCGGCGAGTCCACGGGCTTCAATGACTACAACTTTGCGCCGCGACTATTACTGCCTCCCTGCTGGTCGCCACTCTTTTCGACACGACCATCCTTCGACGAGCTTCCACGGCCACAACTCTGCACCGCGATCATTGCTGCCTCTGTGCTGCTCTCATTGCTTTCGACCACGATCATCCGGTACTCCCCACAACGGATTTTGGTTGTCCAGTCGACCAGCTTCGCCGCCCATACCCACTATCCTCTTCGCGTTTATCCCAGAGTCTTTCCCGCGGCAACGCGCGGGCCCTTGCTAGTTATTGTGGCACGCCATACCAGTGGTAACAAACCCCGACACATCCTAAAACTAACGTGTACAATCGTATGCAGGGCTGCGACGGCTCGTTGTTGCTTGATGACAGCCCAACGATAAGAAGTGAGAAGCTCGCCGCCCCGAACAGCCACTCAGTGCTTGGGTTTCAGGTGGTGGACTTGATCAAGACTGTCCTGGAGACTGCCTGCCCCGGCGTCGTTTCTTGCGCTGACATCCTCGCCTTGGCCGCCGAGATCTCCGTTGAACTGGTAGGTTAACCTTATACACTACCTCTATTTCACTATGTAGATTCATTGTTTTATTCTCGTATTATCCCTCATAATATCATGTTAGAGACCTTTGTTATTTTCAACAATATTAATGCAAAATATGATTTTTCTTCTACTAAATCACGAAAAGAATGGGTTATTTAATAATAATAATAATTATTATTATTATTATTATTATAATTAATTATTTTTATTTTTATTTTTATTAATACTATGTTGCACTTTAATTAAGAGTAGTATGATCTAATATATTTTTTTCACTTTAGTTCATAATTTTTTGTCTGTGCACATAATGGTTTTGGACTAATTAATACTATGAAACGTAGGGAGTAGTATCTCCGTTCTTTTCTACATATTTTTTAAATTTTTCATAATCTTCTAAATACAATTTTAATTGTTAATTTCTAAAACTACATACAAGTAAAAATTATAAGTAATAATATTATAAAGTAAGATTGATGTTAAATCTAATAAAATTGATGACTAATCTTACGAAATGGGCAGGAGGACCCCACTGGAGGGTGATGCTGGGGACTGGGGAGGAGGGACGGCACGACGGCCAACTTCAACGGCGCCCAGAACTTGCCGAACCCATCCGAAGCATTGGATGCTCTTCGAAAGAAATTCTCCGATGTTGGGCTCGACGATTTCGATTTCGTTGCCCTTCAAGGTACTTGATTTGAATGTAGAACATAAATATATGCATGTTTTAAAAAAAAATAGCACCCGAGCCCCTTTACTATCAATTTTTGTGATATCAAAACTATATTAAAAATTGGAGCATATAAATCTATACAATTTTTCGAATAGAAACAATTGGCTCATTTGGTCTGATTCTCTTTTAATTTTATTAAAATAATAATTACAGACTGAACCCATACGACAGTCCTTATAAATTAATCATATATGACCGCAATTCAATTGGATCTCGACATACTAACTAAATTAAAGAAGAATTGGATCAACTAAGTTAATTACTCCAATTCGAATAATGGACGGGTTTGTCTGTTTGAATTTAAGATATAAAGGTTTGACTATATTAAAGATAATAATAGAATTGTCTATGATACTATTTTACAAAAAGAAAATTACCGTAATCTAAATCAAATATATCTCTACATTTTGCAGGAGCACACACGATTGGCCGTGCACAATGCAGGTTCATATCAGACAGGCTGTACAACTTCAATGGCTCACTGCAGCCCGACCCGACGCTAGACCAAACCTAGCTTGCCGCGCTGCAGCAGAGCTGCCCGGAAAACGACGACATGCCCTGAACAATCTCGACCCGACCACACCGGACACGTTCGACACTACTACTACGCCAACATCTTGAACAACCGCGGGTTGCTCCAGTCCGACCAGGCAATGTTCTCCACTCCTGAAGCTAGTACTGCATTCATCGTCCAGACGTTCGCCGTTAGCCAGGCCGTGTTTTTCCAGAGCTTCGCGACGGCGATGACCAAGATGGGAAACATTGGCACGCTGACGGGGAGCTTGGGAGAGATTAGGACGAATTGCAGGATGGCGAATGGACAGTGATAAGTGTCATTGGATGAATTCAATTGAGTGTGTTCATAGGACAGCAGCTTCCTGTGAAACTTTTTTTTATTGTTTTCGATTAGTTTATATCTTAGTGTTCGTTGGAAGGTGTATGCATTTTTGTGGTCTGGGTTGGATATTTGTAATCATCATGTGCTTAATATGAGTGGCCATGACGAGCCTTCAGGGTGCATTGTTCAACCTATAAAACCAAAGATGTCCTCTCGAGAGAGAAGTAAATCGTGATGGCTAAGTTGTAGTCCAACTAATCTAAGTTTGCAATCGGCCCTTTGATATTAGTACTACAGTCTACAGCCCTCTTGTGGGTGACAGATAAGACGAACAGCTTCAGGATTAGCTATAAAAAGAGCCAAGCCATACTGTTGGTGCTGCGCATGAACTTAGGATTCCTTTGGTGTTCTAGCCCAGATGGACAAAAACAACTTTTTGGCATGCCTAGGGAGGGACCTAGCTAGGTAGGTGTAAGGAATTCTTGCTTAAAATTAATTTTGCTCTACTAGATTATTCATATGAGTTAGGATTTGATGGACAACCAAATCTATTTATTCGTGTGTGCAAAGATTATAGGCAAAGAAGAAACTCTCACATGGGTGGGTTTATCGTGTGGATTAGGAAAGAAAAAAATATTGAGTTCTGTTAATAATCAGTATATTTTTTTCTTGTCTTATATATATTTCTCTTGATTTTTGGATCAAATCATTCTTCTTAGATCTATATCTCTAGAATTCACTCATCATGATGGTGTCGCTAACTACAGGTGGTAACAGTAGAAAATGATGGTCATGATGGAGAAAAGGAATCGGTAGCGGAGGAGAGTGGGAGGCAGTGCAACAAAACAGTGGTGGCGTTACTAGCCATTGGCTGTGATGATTGATTGGGGAAGAAGTGAGAAGACAAGGGAGGCTAAGGTGATAGTGGAGATAATGAGGAGACAAAAGGAAGATGAGGAAATATGGAAGATAGAGATTGAAAATAAGTTTTAAATATATGGTTTAAATGGTATAAATTTTTTAAGAAAAAAATAGACATATAATCTCTAGATAACCCCTTAAATATTTGAAGTTATTATTCAGTTTTCAAATATATTTTTATTTTATTCTTTTGGGGCAAAAGACCATTCTTCTTTCTCTTACAAAACCTGCTCCTGTAGGTAAACTTTACCCATACAAGCAAAAACCCAAATTAATAAAGGAACCAAACCTGTCTTACTAAAATGCCCATATGCTCTATTTGTATAGGGCCTATTCGGCCTAGTTTATTCGGACTTTAACTTTTTAGATAAACTTAAAATTCGGTCAAATATAGGATTTAAATTTTGGAGTTATCCTTTAAGTTAAAATTTTTTTTGAGCTAGAAACTCCAAATAAGCCTAAACTTAGGGGTGAAAATGAAACAAATAATATCCGCCTAATTCGATTTCATACCTGTAAAATTCTTAATATAAGTTGCAATTTTAAAATCAAAACGATACTCATATCCATATTCATATCTGATTTTTATTTTCTTCTAGATATGAATTAGGATACAGAAAGTGCTATATCCAATTTTGTATCCGTATTCAATGAATATCCAACAGATTTCCACTAAAATAAGAAAATAGACATCTATTTTAGTCCTAAGACCATATATCTATTTTTATTATCGGTATGTCTATATATTTTTTTATTATACTTGTTTAGACATACCAATAATAATTATAAAGTAAAAGAAATAATTTTATAAATTGATATAAACTCTCCATATTTGAAATTCTCTAAATATAATATGCATTCTTATTAATTATAATATTCAGATTATTTCTGAAACCATATCCACATTGGATCCATATCATTCTATATCTGAATCCATAACTATTCGGATTCATATCCATATCGATCATTATCTATACCCGTTTCTATATTTGACAAAAAAAATATATGAATTGGGATATAAGATAACCACTATCTGCATATAGATCTGTTTTCACCCCATTTAAACCTCTCCTCACCAATTTCCCACCAATTTATGAAGTTTATAAACTTAAACTAACCCAGGCATCATGTACTTTACGGTCATCTAGCAGCAAATGTAGTACCTCCCGCAGTTAAACAAAAGAAGAATTTGATTTTATGCCTTTCAAAACATTTGCATCTCCGCCTAAAAAAGCTAAGGCACTGTTTAGCGTCCTTAAATTTTAGCCTTGTAGGGAATTTTCTAACGTAAAGCTCATCAATTTTCACCTTTAGTTGGTGTGTTCCAAAACTTGCCACTTGTCAGCAAACACACATCATGCATAAGAGCACAGGCGCTGCACACCAAATTATTCATGCATATAATTACACAGATAAATCAAGTTATATACGAAACAACTTAACAAGATGGAAGTAAGTCAATACTCAATCGGTGAGATAAAGAAAAGCCACCATAGTCCAGGAAGCACTTCTGAAGCAGTTCACCTCTCAGCAAATTGCTTCAAAATTCAAATCGTGCCCAGGAAGTACATGTTTTCCGGGGCAAAGCCCCAAAGCTAAAAACCTAAACCAAAGTTACAAGCAACAGCTATCATACCGTTTCATTTTGTTAGATACTGCAAACTATAAATGGCAATACAAGGTTACATGAAAATTATGGCATTGAAGATTTTATGGGTCAGTTTCATAGAAGATTATCATGCCTGCCTAGCTCACTAGGTGGGGGCAAGAGAAGCGCAAGGCGCTGTTTGTATCTTTCAATCCGTCGAAGCCGCTCCTTTTGCAATCTGCCAAAGATATTTCAAGCACAAAATAACTCAATAGCCAATGGAGCATATTCTTAGCTTCCCAACATGTGTTTAAGAGCTATAATTCTATCATGACGAGAGCGCATTGGCTCTAAAAATAAAAGAGCCATTTAATTTCTAGCTTAGCATATGACGAAGATATACCAGAATAGTAATAACAACATAAAAAACAAACAGAGGAGTTTAGAAGGCAAGGCTACTGATAAAATGACACCAACTTTTTTGAGACACTTCCTTGTGGCATTGTAAACATCACTTGTACACTTGAACAAACTTTGAGCATTTTGGGTGCAAGCTGGCATCACATTGTAAAACTCAAGTCATCCAACAAACAGATGTTTTAACCTAGGTTGCACCAACATGTCATAAAAGTGTACCCGTATATGGATATGTATCATACCAATACAACAACGATATGAGTCGGATAATTACTCATTTTTTGAATTAAAAAAAATAAAAAAACCAACCAGATACAGTGGGATACGGGGGGAATATGGCGGGATACAGGGGTGGGGCGGTATGTGCTGGATCAACACCCTCAGCACTCTCAAATACCAGATCGAAGTGGGTCGCCGACACATTCCATAGTGAAGAGAAGCCACCGCAGTGCTACCAGATCGCGGCTCCGACAGCCGGCCTCTTCTTCAGTCAAGCACAGCAGATCTTGTTGCTTTTCGTGAAGAGAAGCCACTGCCTTGTACTGTCACGAAGAGAAGCCAACTCTGGCAGCTTGACTCCGGCCTCTTTGAGATCTACCTTGTTGTGATCTCTGGCGGTGGGAGTGGATGATCTCCGACAACCTGATTTGTCGTAAATGATGTGCTCTCTTCTACTCTCTACTCTAAATTTGTGGTGATTTGTGGAGTATTGATTTCTGGTGTTTGACAAGTGTTGCTCCATCTTGACTTGATTGTGGTGATGGTGATGTCAGTGTGAGGTAATGTTTGTCTTGTGTGACGTGTGTGAGTCTGGTGTTGAGGTGTCAAGTGTGCCTTTTCATCCCCTAGCTTCTTCTAAGAAAGAAAAGATCGGTGCATATCATATGTGGTATAATATTTATGTCTAAAATACCAGATCATATGTGGTATGATATTTATGTTTAAATTTTTTTGTTATATATTTATATACTATATCTATGTATAGCCATATCCCCGTATCGCAAGTTTTGAAAAATTGCCGTATTGCCCTATCCGTATCCATATTGGTGCAACTTAGGTTTTAACTGATTGCCACAATTTTGATCCACGGAATCAAAGGATGAAATCCATCATTTACTAACAAAGTCTTATTGCTCATATGGCAGCACTTAAGGAAGGTATTTCCCCTAAAATTGGGCAATTTGGTGCTTTACCGCTTGTTCCAAACAAGTTGGGCCAACACTTTCAGGATGGTACATAACCAAATCCTACACTAGTATAACAAGCATATTCCAGCAGTTTAATTACATACCCTCAATCAAGCCAAACAACCAATAGGTGTCACAACCAAAGGCCACACATCAGCTTGATGTAATGCATAAATACTTGGACTATGGTTTTGGGTGACAAAGCATCTGCAACCAGTTGTTCACTGCATGTTATATACACAGTTTTTTTTTTTTTCCATTGGCCTCCACTACCCAATATTTATGTTGATGACAACCACAAATCCAAACCCTCTTCCTAAAATATGCAATATCAACATAACTTGTGGTCAAATTTCCTTTTTCCTGATTAACATGGTGGCAGGTAAGAAGGTCCTAATTGTCAAAATATCTTACTAGTTTTAGATGGATGGATGGAGCAGGAAAAAGAATAAGTTGAATAGAGCATCACTCAAAAGATTTGAAAGCAGAAAAGAATTCAAACAGAGTTACAACATATAATACATACCTAGCACGTATCTTTTTCGCTTGTTTTACGTGCTGTTTCAATAACTCATTTGTGGTGTATTCACAATTGCCATCCTGCAAAATGAAAGATTAAATCCATTGTCATCCAGGTCTTATATTGCAACTATTAAAAATAGTTGCTGGTGTTTCTGGTGATGGAAAAGACAGCTACAAAGTGGTAACAGAAGTCAGATGTAATTTCTCCTATGGAAGAATCACATTGCAATCGCCTATTTAGGTAATTTAACAGGGACAAGCAAAATTGAAATACTCACCTTCAGCCACTTTAGTCTCAAGTAATGAAAAAGAATTGTGATATGCAATTTTGTTTTGGTCAGGTTAGAACAGCCCAGCCCAGCCCAAATCTTGCTAACATATTTGGCTTGGAGCTTTCCATCTATTATAGTTTAAACTAGATTCCTCAATTTAACTCTTACTAAGGAATCAAGAAAACATCTTAGAAGGGATAAATAAAATAGTGTAAAACAGGTCATAGTGTTACTAAGAATCAAGGAATATCCTTGTAGACAAAAGTAGAGAAATAAATTCCATAGGACAATTCAATGCCAGAGTGCACAAGACACAAGTTCCAAAAAAAGAGCAATACTCCTTCCGTTGCAAAATATAAGATATGTTTTTACCGCATACACATATTAAAAAAATTCTAAATTCAAGAAAACATTGAGATAAAATAACTATATTATTCTCATTCATAAATAACTTAGAAATGAGAGAGAGAATACTAGTGTACGAAATTAATCATAAATATTATAGAGTGGAGAAGTAAATGAAGGTAGAATGGGAAATATAGCAATAATTTACAACAGGATTGAGAAAATTATATATTTTGCAAATTTGAATATCATAATGTTAGATGTGATGAATGTATTCTAAAGGCCTATATACAAAAAGCTCAAAAGTATGCCCAGGAAGCTCTTCAATAGGCAGAGAATTGATGACTATGAAAATTGCAGCTGTATTTTCAGCCACTTCAGTTTTGGCAAAATATCAAACTTGAAACTCGAAGGTTTTGTTTAAATCAGTAGGGCTTCCCAACAGATTGCAGCTAATGACTTGCCATTCATTGGTCTGGACAGTGAATTTGCAAACAGTGTACCCTTTAACTGATCTACTTCAATGAGACTCGCTGGTGCATTTGTATCAGAAGATCCATAATTGTCTAAGAAAAATGTATCTAAATGGTATGCTCTACTGTGCATTTATGCCAGCCAAGTAAAACTTAATTAACTTGAAGTTGCTGAAGAGCAAAAATTGCTTCGTGAAAGATACCTTCTCTTCCTCCGAGTCTTCATTCTCAGTGTCATTGTCATCCTTGTCTGATATCCTAGAATCTACAACCGAAGCAGGCAAAGGCCTTGGAAGAAGTGGTTCACCATTTCCAAAGTTTGGCTGAAATGAACTTGAAGAGTAAGTGCACAGACAATATGATACAAATCTGGAGTGAGGATTGTGGACATGTTCATATATTAAGAGGAAAAGGGGAGACAATTATAATTCATCTGCAATCAAAACCCTGGTACACTGAGGATTTGCATTTAGTCATTCACAGATTCACCTTTTGTGATGTTTTGTAGAACTAAACATGAAATTTCAAGGATGAAAGACAGAATGCACATACAAAATCTCTGAATTGGGAGAGATATTTAGATAATAAGAAAAAAAAACCCATGATCTGTCCAGAAGGACCATAATGCAAACAGCTGTTCACTGACAACTGCATTTACAGCATAAGATAAATTAGTTTGTCACTGATTTTGCGGAAACAAGATGAAGATGGAAGATGTCTTTGCAAAACCCAAATGTAAACATGATAGTATCCTGATTTTCATTTGGCAGAAAAAAGATCCTGAACTACAAGACAATATGGGTGTGTTTGGTTGTCTGCTTGCATTGCAGCCTGAACCTGCTATGGACTCCTTTTGGGGTTAGATCTACCGGCACCGTGGGCTCAAGCGTGCAGCAGCAGACGAAAGAGGTGGATAATTACTATATTTGTTAGAATTGTTTAATAGATAATTACTATATTTAGATTCGATAGGATGTGTTGAGAGATAAGTTTGGATTTGTTAGGGACTCTCCTCTATATAAAGGATGGATGGCATATGCTCTGGAGTAAGCAAGAATAAAGAAAACCTTTCTTTCCTATCTCTCTTTCGCCTGCCTCAGAGCCTTGCGCACAACGGCAGGAGGACGAGCCCCCAACCGGTCGGTCAAGGGCAAGCACCCTAAATCTACCTACAAGTACAACCTAAGCTCACTAGCCAAAGACCATAACAACTAGGTATCGGAGCCGGCTACCATGGTTTCCAATTTGATATCAAGGCTATACTAGCTCAGTTTGTGGAAAAGCAAGAGGCCATGTTCACCCAATAGGAGTCGAATGGCTCAGAACCGCCAAGAGATAGTCGTGCAATATACATGACCTACAGTGCTTGAAAAGGCAGCTTTGGACGGGACCAACGGGTCCAAATCTGGCGGCTTAATCATGACACCGACACACAGCTTGGCCACGCTACCCCAAATGGCGCTTCATCCACCACCACTACTGCCTATCCCCGCACGAAACCGACTGGTGCCCCATGGTAACACAAGTTGGAATTTTGGACCTATAACAAGAAGAAAGACCCATGGGATGGCTGAACTATTGCGAGCAATTCTTCCAAGGGCAACACATCATGGAAGAGGTCTGGTTGCAGTCGTACCCATGACAAAGACCACCCAATAATGGTACTATCAACTGGAGTGGGATAAAGGGGTATTGTCCTAGCCGCGCTTCAAGGAGTTCTACCATCTTCACTTTTGACCACCAATCCAAAGCAATCCCCTCGGAGAGATCATGCGGCTTCGCATGACAAGCATTATTGACGAATAGCAGGAGCAGTTCGACGCGCTACTATGTCGCGTGGACTCCCTGACACCTCAACAGCAGGTGTAAATCTTCACGGCTGGCCTAACAAACCCCCCCTTTGCACCGACATCAAGTTGCAGAACCTGGTGATTTGCAGAAGGCCATGAGTTTGGCAAAGGCATATGAGAAGAGGAACCTCTGACTCAGCTAGCCATGTTGACCACATTGGCAACCAAGGCAATAACGCCAGTGAGCAAGACGGCAGCACTAGCAGCCACACCGGCCGAAGGCAATGGGGACGGCGCCCCCCGCTACTTCCGTCAATTGTCCTTAGCAAAGATGACAGAACAGCAACACAAGAGTCTCTTCGTCAACTGTGACGAACAATACATTCATGGTCACAAGTGCACGAGATTCTAGTTAGAAGTAGCTAATGAAGACGCAACAAGTGGCGCAGAGGACGACGAGTTGCCTGAGATTTCTCGACATGCCCTGACCGATATCCATACCAGCCAAACAATGCAGCTGAAGGTTTACATCCGAGGTGTGGAGTTCATCATGTTGGTGGACTCAGGCTCGACCTACAATTTCATAAAGTGAGAGAGCCATAAGTCAGTCCAATGTCACACTTCAGCCGCACCATGGCCTGAAGGTGGCAGTCGCCAACAGTGACAAGCTGCCGAGTTCAGGCATCTGTCGTGGGATGGACCTATGCATCAGGTAAGACTTCGCCATTTCATTGGATGGATTCAACATCATCATCGGGGTGCAATTGTTGCGCACTTTGAGACCGATTCTGTGGGGCATACTCCACTTGATCATGTCCTTTTGGCGCATTGACCACTGAGTGACATGGCAAGGCATCACCACACCAAAAGGAGGGGCATAGGTGCTCAGTTGCAAGGCACGGGACTTGCTAGTAGAACTTCTTGTAGAGTTTGCTAATCTATTCACTAAGCCGCGTGGCCTATCGCCGAAACGAACCCAGGATCACTGCATTCACATGCTCCCAAGAACGACACCAATGGTGGTGCAGCCCTATCGCTACCCACATCTCCAAAAAGATGAGCCTGAGAAGCAATGCATGGAGAAGATGAAACAAGGGATAATCCGACACAACAGTTCCTGCATAATCTCAAATGTTATCGCAAATAATTGAAATGCAATCTCGTGATCTAGAAAGCTGAATTGAGCAGTTTGCGAAGTTACTTGCCCTTGGACCTTCATTCCAGCCATCACCAAGTGCGGATGCATCCTAATAACGTCAACAAGACCGCCTTCCGCACACACCACTAGGTGCGTGCAAAAACTCACCAAACTCAAATAATCGAGTCAAACTGAACAAAATTAACCAAAATTTTTTGTTAATTTGGTATTTGGTATTTAATTCAGTTTTCATTTTCAAAAAACAAAACTTTGGCAAAACCAAAATAACCAAACCGAGAAAAACGAAATAACCAAACTTACCAAATTATCTTTCATTGCCCCTAATAAACTATATACTATTTTAATTAATAATACATTTTTGTTGACTAAATCTTGCATTGCAAGAGTAAAGAGTATAGATAGTATAATACTTGCATTTTGCAATTATAATATTTGGTAATTTAAACTAGTTTGGCATATTTGGTATTTACCGATACCGAACCAAATTGTAGTTTGGTTAATGTGGTATTGATATTATATAACCAAAATTTTTAAAAAACCAAAATAACTAGACCAAATATACAAAAAAAAAAAAAAAACCAAACACACACCCCTACACACCACGGCGACTTCGATTTTTTGGTCATGCCATTTGGATTGACTTAACACACTAGCGACTTTCCAAGCTCTTATGAACGATATCTTTGACCGTTTCTCTTGTCATTTTCTACTTATTTTCTTTAATGACATTTTGATTTACAGTGCGACATACTTGGATCACTTGCGACATGTGAGGGATGTACTCCCAACTCCTCTAACAGCAATGTCTTTTCCTCAAGAAGTCAAAGTGCCTCTTTGGTGAGGTGAGTGACTTACCTTGACCACTTGATCTCGGCACAGGAGGTTGCCTTGGACAACCAGAAGGTCCAGGCAAAGGTGGCCTTGTCGTTTGCCCTCATATTGCAACTACGAAATTTCTCCAAGGGCTTCATCATCAACTACGACGCATCGTGCTCACGCTTTGGCACAGTACTCCATCAAGGGGATTGACCATTGGCCTTCTTCAGCCAGCCAATCACTCTCAAGCATGCAAAGCTGGCAGCCTATGAGAGGGAGTTCATAGGCCTGGTTAAGGTCGTACGACATTGGAGGCCGTATCTTTGGCATCATCCGTTCACTGTGCATATCAACCACTACAGCCTCAAGTTTTTGTTGGATCAACAACTCTCCACCATTCCACATCAATGGGTGAGCAAGCTATTCAACTATGATTTCAACGTAGAGTATTGGCGAGAGCAATAGAACATAGTCACCAACGTCCTGTCCCAGTACGATGCGAAGGAGGGGGTAGTCATGGCAATCTCAATGCCGCAGTTCCAGCTCTTCGACAACTTGCCCCAAGAGGTGGCATTGCGTCCGTAGCTGCTCACGCTATGAGATCAAATTGTCGCTCAATAGCTAGCAACACCATGGGAGTTCACCAACAATCTCAACCAACATGACCGCCGGGTCTACGTGCCGCCCACATAGACAATGCTGCCGATCGTGGTGGCTACCATGCACAATGCTAGGCACGAGTGTTCATAAGACCTTGCACCGATTACGCGCAAACTTCCACATCCCTCACATGAAGAGCATTGTGCAAGACTTTGTGCGGGGGTGTGCAACCTGCCAAAGGAACAAGCCGGAGCATCTCCACCCTGCTGAGCTTCTAGATAAACTTGCAGCAAGAGATGGCATCACATCCTTGGCTGTTAAGGCCAATAGCAAATTGGCACCTCATTTCTATGGGCCTATAGGATTTTTGGAAAAAAACTGGGTTGTTGGCATACCACTTACAACTTTCGGCTAAGGCGCGCATTCATGATGTCTTTCATGTAGGCCTCCTGAAAATGTATCATGGGAACCCTCAGCATTGACTTTGACGCTTCTAGTTTTACAACACAGCCACACCGTCCCAACTCTTCTGAAAGTCGTCCAGGCTAGGCTTAACCATGGTACTTGGGAAGTCCTAGTACAATAGTAGGGCTTGACCAATGCAGATGCTTCATGGAAACCCACCCAAAAATTTCGCCGCTATCACCCGAACTTCCAACTCAAGGACGAGCTGTTTGAAAAGGGAGATGTTATGGACTCCTTTTGAGGTCAGACCTACCGGCGCGATGGGCCCAGGCATGCGGCAACACTAGGGACGACAGCAAAGCAAGAGGTGGATAATTACTATATTTGTTAGGATTTCTTGAGATATAATTACTATATTTAGATTAGATAGGATTTTTAAGATATTAGTTTGGATTTGCTAGACTCTCCTCTAAATAAAGGAGGGATGGCATATACTCTGGAGGCAAACAAGAATAAAGAGAACCTTTCTTTCCTATCTTTCTCTTGCTGGCCTCAAAGCCTTGATCACAATGGCAGGGGGATGAGCGCCCGATCGATAGATCAAGGGCGAGCGCCCCAAAACCTACCCACGAGTACAGCATACACTCACTAGCCAAAGACCATAACAGTACCAACCAGCTAGGGTGGCAAGACATGCTACGAAGATGCATTAAGATGCCACTTGCTTGGCTGAATCTGGTGAACCCAGTTTAGTGTTGAAGTTGTTTGGTTAGCTGACTTTGCAAAAATAGCACGAGTACACGATAGCAAAAGCCTACCAGAAAATCCAGCATTGAATCTCTAACTTTATGATTTTTAAGCTAGAGTATTCCTTAATTTCATTTTCATCGCTCTAACAATGATAGATCAAATTGCTTGAAACATCCAACAGTAGTCTAAGAACCTGTTTGTTTTCTCCCAGTGTCCAGAAGTATTATTCTATAGATCACACATGATTCCACTCAGCAACATAAATTTCAAAGAAACCACAAAACAACACTTAAGAGGTTTGCTAGAAGGAACTGATATGGAGGAATTCCATATAAAAGTAAAACCATGCGAAAAGTAACAAACTATTGTGTTCATCTGAAAGAGGGCAACAATGCTAACCTGACTTTCATTTGGAACACCATTACGCACCCAAGATCGACAAAGAGCATATAAGGAGCCTGATTCGCTGTCCAACAGTCTGACCTTCAAAGCAAACAGGGCCAAGCCACAGGAAATGTCAATTATTGTATTTACTGTATGTAATCCACCTCATTTCTCTACATAAAAAATAAGGCACTCAAACACTTAGTGAATTTAATTTTTTCCTTCTCCGGCTACTATGCGATACTTCCCTGAATTAGATACCTCACTCACACTCACAACCCAAGTCTTTAATACTCCCTTTATTTCACAACATAAGCCTATTTTCCTGTATAGGGGGACTAAGGTGGCACAAAATGAGAAGAAAAGAAATTGTAGAAGACCATAATATCGCTATTAAATAAATTTTGGAGGTGTGAAAGGAGCACTAATGGAGGCAAATTTGTAAAAGATTCATTAAATATTGCATTGGATTGTAAGTATGCTTATATTATGAAACATCCCAAAAAAAGGAGAGCATTCTTATATTTTGAAAGGAGTATCATCGAAACAATTTGGGAAGCTAAGAAAAGGAAATGCAAACTGAGAATCTTGATTGAAGAGGAAAAAAAGTATGAAGAGCATAGTTTCAGCGTCACGACCTTTTCTAAGCATCTCCTGAGTAAAATACTAAACACTTGATCTAGATCATATGTTTACTTTAGCAATCAGTATAGCCTATCAGTAAAACTTATGCACCAACATGTGGACTATTAGTCTCAAGTGTGTCATAAAGACTTTACTACCTACACACACAATTGCATACGAAATATTCACAAGACATGTTCAAAGTAATCATAAAGTTGAATTCCTCCCTTCTTACCAAATAAAGTTGCATTATCATGACTATATCTGTAGTCAACAAAGCTTAAGTAATATGGGCTTACTTTGCGGTCATTAATCACCACATTTGAAGTGTCTTCTCTGCTTTTTTCCCTACAATGAGACCAACATAAAAAAATGGTCACTGACTCATTAAAAAACACACAGTTTTTTGCCTGGATCCTTGTTATTTACCTCTCCTTTGAGTTGCTATGCTCATGAGATGGTGCAGCAGATGGAACTGAATTAACCTAAGAACTTCCATAAAACAAAGCTGATCAATGCACTTGAACAGTTGAACGGATAAAAGAAGAGCTTTGATGAGAGAAAGCAACCAATTATGAACTTAACAATTCATAAGCTTGCCTACACATTTACCATTAGCAGATAACCTAATTCACACTATACGGAAACAAATCACTACCCACTCCAACCACATGCTCAAATCACCCCCAAAGAACAAAACACACTCCAGTTTCATATCTCCAGTAATTCAAGAGCTCTAAATTTCTAATAACTAACCATTCGAATACTTCCTTGTGAAGGAGAAAAGGACTCGGAACTCTCATCCTCAAATTAACACTCCATAATTTGTTTCACAAACTTATCAAATACCCCAATCAGCGTATGAGACCCCAGTCACATGCACAATTAGGCACAAGTTTCGAAGCTTACAATCCACCCCCCCCCCCCCCCCCCCCGGGGGCCCCCCAAACCCCCACTACCCAACCACACACACACACACACACACACACAAAAACCAAATCCAAAAAAATAATAATAATAAATAGCGGACCACAGGCTCAGATCACCCACAAAAATACACAGATTTGCTTGCAGAAACCCATATCTCTTGGCTGGGGAGCTATGGAAAAGGCACAAGCTTTACTGTAACTCTCCATGCAATGGAAGCAAGGTGTAGGATCACACGTTCAAAACACAAACTGAAAAAAAAGTCATTAACCTTGGGCTGGGAAGTGATGGGGACGCCCCGGGGAGGCTGCTCGGGCCGCGACGCCGCACTCGAGGCCGCGGGCCGCGGGACCGCGGCGAACGACCGGGGCTGCGTGGGCACCGGAGGCGGCGTCGCGATGGGAACGGCCACAGCGTGAGTGCGGGGGAAACAGACTCCAACATGGGGAGGGCGGCGGTGGTGGGCGGCGGCGGGGGAGGAGGCGGGGTAGAGGATGCCGTGCGCAGTGGAGGCGTGGTTAGGGTTAGGGTTTAAGGGGCGGCCGGTGAAGAGAGGGGGAGGCGGTGGCGATGGGTTTGCAGCACCGGCTGCGCGGCGGGGGGAGGAGCCGGCGAGGAAGGCGCGGGGGAGGGGGTGGGAGGCGGTGGCCGGAGGAGGAGATGTGGCGGTGGCCGTGGCTGTCGTGGCTGGGGGTTTTGGCGGAGAGGCCATGGCGGGGAGGAACTGGAGATTGATTTGATGGGCTTTTGAAATGGTTTGAATTTGATCCGCATTCGAGGCGCTGGGGGGTTAAAGATCTCACAGAATTCCATCCCGACCGTTCATTTTAGATCTAAGGTGTAAAAGATTGTCTCCGAAAATAAGTGGAAACTACGTTGATGACATAAATAACTAGACAATGGACTTTTTTGAGGATTTTAACGCCAACTTAAAATTGTCAGAAATTTAATTTTTCAAAACGAAAGACAGTTTGAGAAACTTTTCTGAAAAACTTAACAAATTTTAAATTGAGAAATCCTGAAAA
The DNA here is from genome assembly GCA_019359835.1 of Pharus latifolius. Taxonomy (NCBI): domain Eukaryota; kingdom Viridiplantae; phylum Streptophyta; class Magnoliopsida; order Poales; family Poaceae; genus Pharus; species Pharus latifolius. Next base: position 13,267,469 of record CM033321.1, read on the forward strand.
ATTTAAACCCGTTTTTACCGACTCTCATGAGAAGCCTATAAAATTCATTTTTGATAAAAATTTAAGTCTTTTTAAATAAAATCAAGATAATATGAATTTCACAGACTCTGTCAAAATAATAAAATAATAAGTCGAGAGAGATAAGGATGCAGATATCACACGCCAAGTGAGGCCAACCGCCTTAGGTTTTAGAAAAATGCCTAGCGTTACTGTTAATGTGAGTTATTTAAGGCAGCATAATTATTGATCATACAGGTTAACTAACGTTACTCAAACTTCTCAATATCTATGTTTACAACTATTTATTGTTTCCTCTCTATTTATACCGAAACAAGTTTTAATGATTCCTCTAAAATTATTTGTCACATTTAAATATTATATACTACACTCATCACAATTTTTAGAAAAAAAAAATATATGTATACAAAAATATAGCAATGTACAGTTATTAAAAAAAATCATGCAAACTCTTTTATCATGTTTTTCACGTAACAGAGATCATATACTATATGACATATTTTGAAACCAAACACACCTTCAAAATATCCTAAGTATCACAATAATTAGCAATAAGATCCACAAGTGAAGAGCCATGCAAAAGAGTGGCTACAGAGATCAACGGTTGCAACCAAATGCATGGAAATTTACACTTTTCATAAACTTCCGTAACAGATATGAATTAATGCAACAAAAACTATATGACGCTTTGCAATATTGATGGTACATTACAGGAGAAGTACTTTGGATATAGTACGACATCATATATCCAAACGAGTTAGGCTCTCCAACTTCCATTGACCTTTCTACAGTTCTTCCGAACCTCTCCCTGACCGCCCGTCAACGGTTTGATGCTCCCCATGTTGACCGTTGAGCTCGCAAAGCTCTGGAAAAACGCGTCCTGGCTGCTCGCGCACCGATGGACGATCACCACCGTTGGTTGACACGCCCCGCGTCGACATGAGCTCCTGATCCGACCGGAGAAAACACGATTCACCTTGTGATTTGTGTAGTAGTTATTGTCAAAAGTGTCTGTTGTGGTTAGGGCGTAGGTTATTCAAAATTGATCGGTTTCCACTTATTGTATAATTTTTAGATAAGATTGTCCGGTAGGTCAAGTCTATTGTTGGATCGAGTCTGTTTACCCCGCTAAAATTGTAGAATCGGGGCGTGACGAACTGGCACTGCACACAACTAAAGGTGTAGGCCACTACAAGCGATTTGCAAAATTAATGCATACATTGATTTTGATCTTGTAACTTTATTAACTCGTGTGCACACTCAAAAAACTCCTATATTTTGTAACAGAAGGGATAAGTAGTTGGTTGTTTGGTAGGTTTTACCTGGCAAGGCAACAAGATGGGTGTCATCAAGGCCGACGTCTCTGAACTTGCACTGGAGCATGGTCAAGTTGTCGAAAGAGCCCAGTAGATTCTCAGCGCCGGTGAAATTAGTGGTGGTGCTGTCCCGCCTCCCCAATAGCACGTACCAACTGGGGCCTCCAGACTGCACCCACACATATGCATACGTACATCATATTACCTTGTTGGATCAGAGGGGAGCATAAAAGAAGATTTTGGTGTGATCTTGACATCTTTGTATCGACTAATGTGATGTAATATATTGTTAATCTCTACATCATACAAGGTTATTTTTAGAAAAAATTTGTTTTATACCACTAAATATTAGTGTATTCTACGAACCTATGATCACTAAATTTTAGACATTTTTATAAATATAATTACAAATATTCTTGTTGATGTTATATATCACTCGACAGACTAAAATATCTTATATAATAGAGTTATGTTATTATAAACCATACAATCACATTTAGTCTTTTTTATGGGATAATAGCATATAACAAGGTAAAAAAAATGTCATGATTTTAACATAAGTGTCTAAAACTCAGTAATAACTTGCATTATGCATTAAAATTCTGTGGTATATAACAATTTTTTTCACTATTGTTACATTTTATAATTCATTTATTTCTGCAGTAGTTTAGGTATGTTTTTTTTTTAACAAATTCGATAAAAAAAAAACACGACAGAAATTGTGCATACCCATAGCACACAGAATTAAGCATCAATGCCTTCGAGTTTTTTTTACTATTAACCCACAGTTAAAAAATAATTACGAAACTAACCCACAGTTGTGATAATTTGCAAAAATGGCCTGCCACGTCAGCTTGTCGAGCTCTGGGAGCCTGACAAGTTAGAAGTCGCACGGGCACCTTCTTGTCGTGGTCGGAAGGCACGACTAGGGCTTGTCGTGTCCCTCGACCACGACAACGCCTACACTGTGTGCTTGTCGAGCCTCTGGATCACGACTAGTAGGTGTCGAGCCTCTCGACCACGACCAGGCGTCTGTTGCTTCTCGTGCTGTAAAGACGCGACAAGTGAAAAACATTTTATTGCGGGAACGGGGATTTGAACCTGTCACGTCTGCCACGACAGTGACATCACCTGTGAGAAGCCCAGCTCGGTGCAGCTGGTCCCATAAACCACTTGACTTCCCAGGATGAGTCAATCACAAGATTATATTGCAGCAGCAAAATAGTACAATAGTCATAAATGTATGGCCATCAGGCCTTAGTACAAAACGAGATACAGTGCCGAACAAGGCACAAGGGTCTAACAAAATAATACATCTAGTCGGCGGAAGCTAGGCCCAAAAGCAATCCACAGGAAACAGAGGTTGACAGCAAGACAGCACCACATCAGGGTTCCGGAGGAAACTGCTCATCATCTCCTGGGTCCGCAGCATCTTCAGGGTATCCTCCAAGGTCGTAGAATGCTCCATCTATTGATGAGTTGTTGCAAGGGTGAGTACTTACGTACTCAGCAAGTCATAGGGAAGGTAGAGATACATATATATATATGACATGAACCTATGCTATTGGGGAAAGAGTGAAAGGTTTTTCCCAAAATACATTTCTTTCTCAATTCTTACTCAACTTCTGATCATACCCATGGCAGTAAATAAATCGTATTGATGGTGATACATATATCCCATATCCAAGGCGATATATCCTCATATCACACTACTCTTATTCAAGTCTTTCAATCATATACTCTTAGCAATATTTCATAACTTAGGGCATAAACCACATGCCTCTTAAATATCATATGTTTGCTAGATTATGGTATTACCGCGACACGTCAACACATAACAGTCCACGGCAACGCCCCTTATCGTGACAACACATGCCACTTGGGTAATCTTGAGCTAACAAATTTTAGTTTATAAAACAATACTTGTGTCACACCCCATGGATTTAATCCACCGCGGCATACTCCTAAAACTCGGGAGTACGAAGTATTCGAATACATTTTTAAACTCTGCAGAGATGTACCTCTTTTTAAATCCACTTTTTCACTCGACTTCCAAGTCGGGCCAACTCCATGCGACTTATACGCATGTGACAGGGCCGAGATCACACAATGTTTTTGCAGTCTAGTATTAACAGTATCCCTGCCCGGTAAATGGACAACACCATCCCAAGTACCGTTGTGGGTCCTCCCCACTGCCTTACTTCCTAGCCTGGGTCTATGTTCCCGCAGGACACATAACCTCTTTTGATTACAGTCGCGCACGACTTAATCTGGCGTAGGGCGTCTTCCTTCTTTACACCTTATCCTCTCATAATTTTTCTGATCTCACATCACTCATGGACGAACTGCGTCCCACCAGTTTCCACGCGAGGAACCGGATCGACAAGCCATGCAGGGAACTGATAATACTAAGAAAGCTACTAGGTTGCGCCTGTCCCATACCAGGTAAGTGGTTGGTACGTTTTTCATGCCACTAGACGCATAACACAAGGTTCTAGTCCTTACATGCCAATGACCAGATCATACCACAATCATGCACCTTCAGTGCCTGCACATCCAGTGCAGCCAAGCACCTCCAGTGCTACCACCATTCCATACCAAAATACTGGTCACGGCTAGGGGTTCTATTTCATGAATATAAATGTACATGTTTATACTTTTATTAGTTCATGGCTTGCTATCTTATCAAGTTCACATTTCTCTAGTATTCAATCTATCACTGCCATAATATCATTGATCTCAACATGTGCAATACTACTGAAATACCTATTCATGGAATAGCATAGCAATTCATAAAATATGGGTTTCAATATGATCAAAGTATGACTTGCCTTCCGCGTCGTAAGTATCAGCGGTCGATGACGGTTCAGCGACAAGATCTTCAACTCCGGACTCTTGCTCTGAACAAGATCAAACAAGCAAACAGGCATTACAATCAATTCTATTCTACTAACTTGCTACATGCAAAGGTGCAAGGAGAAAATGCTCTGGTGATACAAGGTTTGAAAGCGATGTGGTTTTAATTATGGAAACCAGGGTTAGAGTTAGCTGTTAAGGTTTACAAGGTTCCAAAATATCAGGGTGACATCAAGGTGGTGACTGGTTCGCCCAAAAACAGCGAATGTCTTTAGGTTGGCATTCGGTTCAAGGCATCGACATAGGGTTGATGGGTGATAGAGGGCTCAACTCAAGTTGTGACAGTAGAGAAAAGTGTAGATCACAACATCAGGAGTCTAAGGGACAAAGTTATTTTCAAAGTGCATGGCTGGAAGTGGGTGAAAAGGCTCAATGCCACTGGCTGACACAGGCTGGCATAGGGTTGACACGGCCAGAAACTAGGGTTAGCCATATCTTTTGACTCAGGGCTCCAAATGATGCACCACTTTGTCTGGTGGTTAGGCATTTGTAACAGGAACAAATGTCTCAACAGGACCTAGGGCAGGAGATGGCCGGAAAGTGATGAAAACCGGCGAAGAAGTTGGCTGGCCTGGAGCACATGCAGTGTGAACAGTACAGCAAACTAGGGCATAGTTATATCTCACAATCTAGGCCGAATTAGAAGTCGTGGTAGAAGACAAAGTTGCTCAGAATGGTTCAAAACATCTAGATGGCAAGGTTTCTATGGCTGGGTTGGCTGGATTTAGGAGATATTGGCCGGGGAAAAGATTAACTCAAGCCTGATTTGGGCATTTTTGATCTAGGGCAAATAAACTTAATTCCTTGCTTGTGGATGGTCTCTGGAGCATAAGTAAGCTACTGGTGAAGTTAGATTAATTAGAAATGCACCAGAAAAGCTTGAACAACAAGCTCAGTTCACAAGCAAAGTTCCAATTTGGGGTTTTTCACATTTTAGCAAATCTGTCGATTTTGGTTGCTTAGGGATGTTAAGCAAGGTCTAGTGAGCATATTTGATTACTAGTTCGAAGGTTGAATCGATCTGGTTGGGGATTAATTGCTCGCCGGAGCTACTGGAGTAAAACTGAAATTGCCGGCGACTGAGGGTATTTAGACTAAATTCCAAGCTCGAGAAGCATGAGGGGGATGAGAGGAGCTCACTGGGGGTGTTGGATTGGAGAATGAAGCAGTGGAGAAGCTTGGCACCGTGCTCCCCCTTTGCTGCTCGCCGGGGAAGAAGAAGACACAGCGAGTTTTACTGATTGCTGGTGTGCAGGTGTGTAAGATGGTTGCTAGTCCAGGGGTTTAAATAGGCGAGGCTGCGGGGGCTCCCAACGTCTACAATCGCACGGGGAGTTGAAGCCGGCTTGAATCGACTGGGAAGTGACCGGCGGCGATGACAGGCGGCGAAGCGACGTCTTCACCGGTCGTGTCGGCTGCGCTGCTGCTCTGGTGGAGGTGAAGGCGAAGTGATGCCTCTCCAAGGCATGCTTGCGACGTGGCGCAAAGCTTCTGCAGTGGCTGCAGCAATGGCGTGCGCGCGCGGGCAAAATCGGCGATGCTGGTGCGGCCGCGGTGGCTCCACGGTGGCGAACGGCGTGCGCACACGTGGCAGGAACGCAGTGGCAAGGGTGGCGACCACGGGACTTCACCGGCGACGAAGTTCCTGGCGTGGCAGCGCGGTGGTCGCGGTCGTGCACGGCTGCTGGTCGTGCACAGTGCCTCTGGTCGAACCAGGGACCAAAATGCAAGGATTCTTATTTGAAATCTGGACTGATTTGTAATTTAAGTCTTAGAGATGGTTAATTTGAGAATTGATTTCATGGTTGAGTATAACATTTCTATTAGTACTCATCCAGCTCAAATTTAGCAAAAATTTGACAAGATTTGAGGGATTTCACCTATTTTCGAAAATAGGGTAAAATTAGGGTAAAATAAGTCTGGTTTTTGTCGATTTCGAATTCTGGTGATTGGAGAGAGATTTTGAAGTCTGATCAAAAGGGAGATCTGTATCAAATAATATTTGGAAGGTGTTTCCTGAAGAAATTCTGGAGTTGGGATTGATTCGTGGATTTTAGCCTTTTCAGGCTTCCAGGTAAACAGAAAAGGACTTATTCGCAGTAAAATTTGGACTAAACTGCGAATAGTGTTTAGATGGATTAATTTGGCTCCCAACTTTTTGAAGTGAGTTGAGGATGAACCTAGGAACATATTCCAGGGGTTACTTGAGTCTGGATAAGGTTAAATCAAAATAATTCAATCATCTGGAAACTGGGGTACTTAGGGTAAATCTGAATTTTCCTGTTTTCGAAAACAGAGAGAGGCTTAGGTACTGAGAGTTAGGGTCAGAATTTGATCTGGCTCCTGAAGACTTTTATCCTCAGGGTAACTGGTAGGTTAAATCTGGATGGTCAGATCTTGATCTGGATCTAGAGAATAGATTTGGAGATTTTTAGGGTTTGGGAGAGATTAGAGTTCAACTGATCTGGCTACTACTACAGGGATACATGCATGCAGGATTTTCATGCAAGACTTTTCACCCCCAAAACTAGGGTGTTACAGAACCCGAGCCACGTATTTGCAACCGAGAACTCCCATCAGCTGGGCTACGAAGCTTATTTGATATAAGGGCAGTATACATTTTAAAATTGTGCAACTTGTCGAGTTGAGTTTCCAGAACTCGACAAGTTGCTGCTGGTCCCCTGCTTTATTTCTTTGGTCCCCCTGCTAACTCACTCACACACACATGTTTCTTTGAAGCAGCAGCAGCAACACACACATACACACACTTCATTTCATCTTTCAACCCTAGATCTAGCAAAATCCGTCCGATAAATTTATTTGGTGTAGAAGGGAAAGTTGTAGAGAATTGCGAGTTCTTTGAAAAGAGGTAATTTTTTTCGAAATGCATTTAAGATTCTGTTAATTATGTTGCTAATGACGTGATTAGGGTTTATATTTATGTTTATGTGTATACAAGAGTAGGTATTATGTTTTTAGGAATATGTTTAGGAAATATGTGCATCTGTATGTATGTTTGTAAAATAGATTTTTTTAAATGTATGTGTATATGTTTGAAAATAGGGGTTTATAAATGTGTGTGTGTGTGTTTGAAAAATAGATTTTAGAAATATATGTGTGTATGTTTGGAAAAATTGGGTTTTTAAATGTATGGTTGTATGTTTGGAAAATAGGTTTTTGAAATATATGTGTGTATGTTTAGAAATATATGTGTGTATGTTTGGAAAAATAGGGTTTTTAAATATATGTTTGTATGTTTGGAAAATAGGTTTTTGAAATGTATGTGTGTATGTTTAGAAATATATGTGTGTATATTTGGAAAATTAGGGTTTTTAAATATATGTTTGTATGTTTGGAAAATAGGTTTTTGAAATGTATGTGTGTATGTTTAGAAATATATGTGTGTGTATGTTTGGAAAATATGTTTTTGAAATATATGTGTGTATGTTTAGAAATATATGTATGTATGTTTGGAAAAATAGGGTTTTTAAATATATGTTTGTATGTTTGGAAAATAGGTTTTTGAAATGTATGTGTGTATGTTTAGAAATATATGTGTGTGTATGTTTGGAAAATATGTTTTTGAAATGTATGTGTGTATGTTTAGAAATATATGTGTGTATGTTTGGAAAAAATAGGGTTTTTAAATATATGTTTGTATGTTTGGAAAATAGGTTTTTGAAATGTATGTGTGTATGTTTAGAAATATATGTGTGTATGTTTGAAAAAATAGGGTTTTTAAATATATGTTTGTATGTTTGGAAAATAGGTTTTTGAAATGTATGTGTGTATGTTTACAAATATATGTGTGTGTATGTTTGGAAAATATGTTTTTGAAATGTATGTGTGTATGTTTAAAAATATATGTGTGTATGTTTGGAAAAATATGGTTTTTAAATATATGTGTGTATGTTTGGAAAATAAGGTTTTTAAATGTATGTGTATTTCATTTTAGAAACTATGTGCACACAATAGAAAATATAAAATTAGGTTATTTTTAATTGTACACATGCATACTGTATGTCTAAAAATTATGTTTTGGACATATATGTGTATGTATTTAGAAATTATGAAACTAGGCTATTTTCAATTACATGCATGCATGCTCTATGTTTAGAAATTATGTTTTTTAAATGTATGTGTGTATGGTTTTAGAAACTATGTGCATGTGTGTATGTTTGTAGAAAATATAAAATTAAGTTATTTTTAATTGTGCACATGCATACTCTATGTTTAAGAATTAGGTTTTGTAAAATATATATGCGTATGTATTTAGAAATTATGAAACTAGGTTATTTTCAATTACATGCATGTATGCATGCTCTATGTTTATAAATTATGTTTTTCAAATGTATATGTGTATGTATGATTTTAGGAACTATGTGCATGTGTGTAATGGTGTCATGTTATTTACGCGTGAGATGAATGTGTGTAGGGAATGGAGAGTCCGAAAAAAATTTCCATATTTTATGGTGACGGCATAATTCGCGAGGGGCAAAGCGGGGTTGATATGAGCCGTTGCCAGTATGTAACGGGCGAGCTGAGTGTACATAACACCTCATTTCTAGACCTGAATTTGTGGATCCTGAATATGTTCGGGAAGCGGCCTCGTGATGAAATGGCTCTAATCGAATGGCTCATCGTTCGTAAGGTAGATAATGAGCCATACTGGATGCTGCGCGAAATTAAAGGGGACAAATCTTGGAGTTCTTTTATTCGAAGAGTGGAAGACCCCCATAGCGGACTGCTCGGGCAATTCGCAATGTATGTGCAGTTCTGCAACGTACGAGCAGCCGAGTGTGCGGTGGAGGGTGAGCCAAGCGTCATGCCCGGTCCTGCGAGATTCAGGGCTAGCGAGTGGTCGGATGTATTCTGCCATACTCGTGTAGATGTGTGCGAGGTACTGGATTGCCTTCCATCAGTGTCCGACGAAGATGATTCGACGGACTCGGAGGCATCTGATGGCTCTGATGACGATACTTCTGACCCCGCAGGAGTGGCTAGATCACTCAGCATACAGTCAAGCTGTGTTGCCAACGGATCAGGGTTCGAGGTGGTCTTTCGAGCACGGTGGCTTACAAGTAGAGCAGGAGTTTCAATGCAAGGAAGATCTGAAGAATGTCGTGGCGAGCTAGTCCCTCGCAATTAACCGGCAATATAAGGTCGTCAAGTCAAACCCCAACCTTTTTGTCGCAGCCTGTGTAACAGCAGGCTGCCCATGGAAGATTCGTGCGATGCGGCCGAAGGACGACATCGGTTTTGTGGTGACAAGGTTTACCGCACACACATGCCTGCTCACGGAGGCGCTGCACAGACCGATCCGTTTGAGACCTAGCCTTGGTTTTCGCACTAGGCTCGCCCAGATCCTAATATGCGGAATAACGGGATCTTACTCGGAAATACCGAAACCCAAAGGTTGATCGAATACACAGCTCAAAGTAATTGCACAACTCTTAATTTCAAAGAGGGCTTTACACGTCGAACGTTATTTTTATTTAATTGCACAACTCTTAATTTCAAAGAGGGCTTTACACGTCGAACATTAGGCACACTTGCCTACGTCGAAGGAACTATAAGTGTCTAAAACTCAAATAAGTTCTATGACTCTTCGATGATCTAAACTAGACCTATTACAAGGTATTTATAGTCCAATCGTATGAGTACGTATCAGACTTAGTAATCCTAAACATATTAGACTCATATAACTAACTTAACTAATCCTAAACAGATAAGCTTAGTTATATATATAGGATTACAATTCCGAACAGGGAACGAATTTCTTTTCCTGGTCGCGAACCAATCCATGGTCGCGAAACCTTTCCGAACACGGTTAAGGTCGCAAAGCCGTATGCGATCAGGACTTGGTCGCGAATCCGTATGCGATCAGAACTTGGAGATCCTCCCGGATCATGACTCCCTTGTTGAGAAGGAGCCAACCCCCGTTGCGACCTCTCGATCAAACTGGAGATGTGGAAATTGGGCTTGTCCATCTTCTTTTGTGTACCACTTTGCCGCACGAGCTCGTTGATCTTTCCGACCGATTCGAAAAGTCTCCTTTGTGCCACTGCGGGTGGTAGTCACCTTCCTCGCCAGAATCACATCTTCACGTAAAGGTTCGCCTCGTTGATAGACCAAGTCTTCAACAGATGGTACTATGGTATCTGGCTCATCATCCAACATTGAAGGCTCGAAGAGTTTGAGGTGCTCAACATTGACAACCGAGTAAATATCCATGTATGGAGGTAACTCAAGCTGACAAGCATTATTACCCACTTTCCGCAAAATCCGAAAAGGACCATAACGAATGGGTTTGAGCTTCTTACCTTTACCTTTAAATCTCTCCTTACTCAAATGTAACCATACCATATCACCTTCTTGAAATTGCGCATCAACTCGGTGCCGATCATGTCGCGCCTTGTACTTGAGTTGGGCTTTCAGCAAGTTCTGTTCAACCTCACGATGGAGTCGTTGAATACCTTCCAGGAACTTTTGTGCTCGATCCTGATCAGATGCTTCCTTGTTGTTCTGTGCTGAGGTAGGGATCACAAACTCCATATCGAATGGACTCTGTGGTAGAAATCCTAAACAGACCTCAAACGGCGACTTTCCAGTCGAACCATGCACTGCTCGATTAAAAGCAAACTGTAGGTACGGTATGCTTTCATCCCAGGTCTTCGGGTGCTTCGAGTTATATCCTCTCAAGAGATGAACGACTGTGCGATTAACCACTTCGGTTTGACCATCAGTTTGCGGATGAAAAGCAGTACTCCTCTTTAGCTTGGTGTCCCACATCGTCCAGAGCGATCGCCAAAAGTGACTAAGGAACCGGTTATCGCGATCAGACACAATAGAAGTCGGCAGTCCGAAGTGTGTCCAAACGTGTTGAAAGAATACCCGAGCTGCCTCTTCTCCCGTGATAATCTTCCGACAAGGTATAAGAACAATCATTTTGGAGAACCGATCAACGACCACGAATAGATAGTCGTTGCCACGTCGGGTCTTAGGCAATCCTCCCAAGAAATCCATGGATATGCTCTCCCATGGTCGTGATGGAACTGACAAAGGAGTGTACAAACCTAATTTTCGGTTTGCCGGTTTCGAGATGCTGCAGAGACCGCAGCCTCGAACAAACCTAGCCACATCTTGCTGCATACGCAGCCAGAACACATGTCAGTGAAGATTTTGCAATGTCTTTGTAACCCCAAAGTGACCAGCTACCTTCGATGTGTGCGCTTCTCGCATCCATTGAGTTCGAGGTGCTCCACGAGGTATGCAAAGTAAATTGCCCTTGTACAAGAGTCCTTCTCGACGAACGAACTCTGTAGGGTTCCCTGTTTCAACCTCAGTCAGTGCTGTTTGAAAATCAGGGTCTTCACTGTACATAGTGACATAGTCATCATGACATGATGGCTCGATCTGCATGAACGCTGATAAACAGAGGGTTGTAACTGGTGGTCGCGACAACATATCCGCCAATTTGTTCTGTACGCCCTTCTTGTACTTAATCACCAGATTAAACTGCTGCAGATACGACATCCACTTCATGTGCCGAGCTTGCTGTAGCTTGGACTGAGTTTGCAAATATTGCAATGGTTGATGGTCGGTGTGGACAACCGTCTCTTTCCCCAAGAGATAACACCGCCAATGTTTCACGGCCTGATGCAGTGCGCATAACTCCTTATCATAAGTCGGGTAGTTCTTCTGAGCTCCCTGGAATAACTAGGAGTGATATGCCACTGGTCGACCTTCTTGCATGAGCACTGCGCCCATCGCATAACCTGAGGCATCGGTTTCTAGCTCGAACGGTTTCTGGAGATTCAGCAAAGCTAACACAGGCGCCTCGCTGATCTTCTTTTTCAGCAAGAGAAACGTGTCCTCATGTTTCCCTGTCCACTCGAACTTCTGATCGATCCTGGTTAATGCATGCAACGGAGAAGCCATAATCGAGAAGTGTCGGATGAACTTCCGAAGGTATTGGCATGCTCCCACAAAACTACGCACATCTGTAACTGTTCGCGGTCGCGGCCATTCGCGAATCACTTTGACCTTATCCGGGTCGATTTGCAACGTACCGTTGCCGATTATGAATCCGAGGTAAAGTAGAGTTTGTTGACCGAACTCGCACTTCTTACGGTTGAGGCGAAGTCGATGTTGCCAAAGCTGTTCGAACACCTTTTCGACATGAATGAGGTGCTCATCCCACGAACGACTATAAACCAATATGTCGTCGAGATACACGATCACAAAGTCGTCAATGAACGGTCTCAATACGTCATTCATAAGACGCATGAAAGTTGTCGGGGCGTTGCAGAGACCAAACGGCATGACCAGCCATTGGAACAGACCTTGCCGTGTTTTGAACGCGGTCTTCCATGTATCCTCCTCTCGGATGCTGACTTGATGATATCCTGACTTAAGATCCAATTTGGAGAAGACAACAGCATGCTTCAATTGGTCTAGCAGGTCATCAATACGAGGAAGGGGGTACCGGTTCTTGATGGTGATCTTGTTCAGTGCTCGATAGTCGATGCACATACGCCAAGTCCCATCTTTCTTTGGTACTAACACCACAGGAGATCCACAAGGTGAACTACTCGGTTGAATGACACCATTGTTCAGCAACTCACTAAGTTGTCTCTTGATCTCTTCATTCTCCAATACTGAGTTGCGATACATACTCAGATTGGGCAGTGTCGCATCGGAAACAAGCTGAATTTCGTGCTCGACTGGACGTTTCGGCGGACAACCCTGGGTAGTCTCGAACAGATCACTGTATTTCTCCAGCAGTCCCGACAAACGACCATAATCCTCTCGGCACGCCAGCGACAATGCTGGTCGAGTACCCTCACCTTGATCAATGGGTCGAATCATGACAAGCACATACTTGTGACATGCATTAACAATTCGTTTGGCTTGATTTGCGGTAATCAAGTTCGAAGTGTTGACGTGAATGTCTCTACTGATCACGAACTTAACTCCGTCTTTGGTGAGGTCGTACTCTTGCGCTCGCCGATGGAAGTGAGCGTCTCGATCATACAGATACGGACTCCCAAAGATCACCTGACAGATATCGATACGGACAACATCGCATTGCACCTCATCGATATATCGTGCAGAGATCGCAAACTTCAACACACACTGACTCGTAATTTGTTGGTTCACGTCGGATGTAAACCAACCCAGCGGATATGGTCGCGGGTGTGTGGTTGTCTTCAAACCAAGTCGCCGAACCAGTCCAGCGGAGACCAGATTCTTCTGACTTCCTGGATCGAATATCGCTGCGACCACTTTGTGCTTCACCTGGATGTTGATGGTGAACAAGTCCTCCGTTGGGTGATGGTCATTCGGTGGATCGGAACCCTTCTCCTTCGGCATTGCCATCAGAGACAAGGTCGTATCCGCCTCATTAACCGAATTCACTCGGACAATTTCTTCGTCGGGTGAAGTCGCAGTAGCCGTGGCTGTTCTTTTCTCTGGTCCGTTTTTCTTTGGTCGAAGTTCAGGATGAAGCTTGTAACATTTGTCCTTGGTATGCCCCGCGACTTGACAATTTTCGCAAAAGGCACCCGTGCCTGATTTTGAAGCGTTCTTCTTCGGACTCGGCTTTTTCTTTGTCGAGGTCGCATTTTCCTTCGTGCTTTTGTCGCTGCGGGATTTATTCTTCTTCTCGATCGCCATAGCAGTTGTGCTCACGGTTGTAATGTCTTGGACACCGAACAGACTTAGCTCAGTACTGATCGATTTCTGAAGTCCAGATGTGTACTTCCGAAATACCTGAGGGTCGGATAGTGAGATGCCAATGACCATTGCTTGTCGTCGAAACTCTGTCGTATAGTCTTCGACGGTCTGGTCGCGTCGTTGGTACAATCTGTGCCAACGCTCCCATCTCTCCTCAAGGTAACCCATCGGATAGAATTCTTGTCGCAGAAGTCGTTTGAATTGACCCCACGCAAGGTCGTCAGCTTCACCACTGGCGACAAGGGCCTTCCACCATGTCTTGGCGTGGTCCTTCATCTTCAAAGGTGCAAATTTGACCTTTTGAGCGCTACTAAACCTTTTCAGGTCAAAGTAGGTCTCAAGTTGGTCGATCCAAGAATCCAGCTTCTCGGCATCGATCACCCCATCATATATGGGTATATCAATCTTAGCGTCGACTTTAAAAGATCCGACAACTAAGGAGGTGTTGGCGAGGTCGTCGGTCTTGTGGTCGCCTTCGTCTTCATCTTCGTCTGCCCTGCGCAAGTCTTCACCAGTCTTCTCACCCATAACCTTCTCTACTTCAGGAGGTACAATCATGGCCTGCTGCTTAATCCAAGCAAGCACGGTTTCCATGTCGGTGGAGAGCTTAGCCACTTTTTCGGCTAGGTTAGCTTGAACGGAGGTATCGTCAGACATTGTCGGAGACGCGGCTGTAGGAACCGTCAATTGATCGCATGGAATTTCGCCGGAAGTTTTGTAACCCTGGCGAGTCTTCACCATCCACAGGATAGGAAAGTTGCTCTGATACCAACTTGATCCGTTTGAGACCTAGCCTTGGTTTTCGCACTAGGCTCGCCCAGATCCTAATATGCGGAATAACGGGATCTTACTTGGAAATACCGAAACCCAAAGGTTGATCGAATACACAGCTCAAAGTAATTGCACAACTCTTTATTTCAAAGAGGGCTTTACACGTCGAACGTTAGGCACACTTGCCTACGTCGAAGGAACTATAAGTGTCTAAAACTCAAATAAGTTCTATGACTCTTCGATGATCTAAACTAGACCTATTACAAGGTATTTATAGTCCAATCGTATGAGTACGTATCAGACTTAGTAATCCTAAACGTATTAGACTCATATAACTAACTTAACTAATCCTAAACAGATAAACTTAGTTATATATATAGGATTACAATTCCGAACAGGGAACGAATTTCTTTTCCTGGTCGCGAACCAATCTATGGTTGCGAAACCTTTCCGAACACGGTTAAGGTCGCAAAGCCGTATGCGATCAGGACTTGGTCGCGAATCCGTATGCGATCAGGACTTGGACGCGAATCCGTATGCGATCAAAACTTGGAGATCCTCCCGGATCACAGACACAGGAACCTGATGTCGGCGTACGTCGGTAATATCATCCAGCCGGCTGTGCGAGAGAACATTTCGATAATGCCAAGAGAAATAATGAAGCAAGTTGCCGATAGGTGTGGGTACACTATAAGGTATGCAAAGGCCTGGAGAGCAAAATAGAAGGCAATTGAGGGCATGTTCGGCACATTCGACCACGCCTACAACAATGTGATGCGGTTGCTGCGCAACATCGCTCAGACCAACCCAGGCACATTTTTAGATTTCTTCGATCAGCCAGCTACACGTCGAGATGGTAGCCCCATACAGAACACTCGGGTAATCCGTCGATTATTCTGGTCATACCGCCAGTGCATCGAGGCATTTGCTTATTGTCGTCCAGTCATATGCGTGGATGGTACGTTCCTGACTGGAAAGTACAAGGGCTGTCTCCTCATTGCTGTTGCTGCGGATGCTAACGACCAACTGCTTCCATTGGCGTACGCCATCGTCGAGTCTGAAAACTCAGAAAGTTGGTTGTGGTTTCTGGTCAACGTGAAGCGGGCGGTTGTTAGTGATCGAGAGAAGGTGTGCATCATATCGGACCGCCACCGAGGGCTGCTCCATGCCATTGAGGTAATGCGCGGGGCCCCAGATGCTCCGTACAAATGGGAGGATGTGCGCAGCCGTTGGTGCATGCGGCACATTGCAGCAAACCTTTTCACACACTTCCGCAGTAAACAGATCATGGATCTGTTCAAGCGGCTGTGCATGCAAAATCAACCGAGGAAGTTCCAGGCTGTGTTCGACAAATTGGAGGAGCTGACAGTGAAGTACTCCAAGAGGAGGTCCAGCAATGCTGCCGATGATGCGAACGTTAGCAAATTCTCCCAATGGATTCAGGACAAGGACATCGAGAAATGGTCCTTGCTGCACGACGAAGATGGCGCAAGGTTTGGGATAATGACTACGAACCTTTCAGAGGTGTGCAATTATGTGTTGAAGGGAGTCCGGTGTTTGCCAGTGACTGCTGTAGTGGAGATGACATGGTACCGCATAGCCGAGTACTTCAACAACAGAAGTGTAGCCGCCAAAACGCTAGTCGACGATCCCATGAGAACCTTGCCAGATGTTGTGCAGTCGTACTTGACTGCTCGCGTAGACAAGGCCCAGCGGCACGGGGTGACAGTTATAAACAGACTGCACCGAATCATTCAAGTCCGCCTTCGGCAGAAGAACGTGAGCGGCCAACTGAGACCTGGACGGGTGCACGAGGTCATTCTTGGGGATGTCGCTGAGTGCTCATGTAACAAACCGAAGCTACTGCACAAGCCCTGCTCTCATGTCCTTGCTTCATGTGCGGCGCTCGGTGTGAGCCCTGCGCCTTACCTTTCGGAGTACTTCAACCTTGACAACCTTTCAAACACGTGGAGTGGCGCGTGGAGAGTTTTTATGACGCTCGGTGACTACAGAGTTATCCCTGCTGGCGAGACTACCTGTATCCCAGATGTAAATCTAAAGAGAACGGGTCCAGGGCGACGGAAGACACGCCGAATACACAACGACATGGACGAGTCACAGGGGGGTAGCTCACGAGCTAGGAAATGCTCAATCTGTAGGCAGCCCGGATATAGCAGGAAGGATTGTTTGAATGCACCCGGACCATCGACATAGCCTTGTAATAAACTTTGTAATACGCTTATCATTTGCATTGGATTGTTGTAATCTGTATGAAACCTTGTAATATGATTCATGTTATGTTACTTTCATGTCGTGTGCTATCCATGGGTATGATACTTTTGTTGCATCTAGGCCCTTTTATGTTGATTTTGATTATTGATGACATTAAGTGTTTTGGACTAACCTTGTTTTTGAGCTATTTCTATGCAGAGCGATTTCTGTAAAGTCTGCAAGTGATCCGGGAAGATCTGCAGGTCACAGGTCCAAAGTCGCAAGCGCAAGGTCGCAATGTTGGCTGTGGTCGCAGTTAAAGGTTGGAAGTCAAGGTCGCAAGTGCAAGGTCGCCAAAACGAAAGTTGCAAGGATTAAAGATGCAAAGGACCTGAGGTAATATTTGTTTTATTTTGACCGATCTCGGTGTTTGGAGTTTGATCGGTTTAGGAAATTATTTTTTAGTTTTAACCGTACTATAAAGAGGGGTGGCGAAAGTCCTCTCTTTATCTCCAACACAAACCGAGAAATTTAGGTCATTGCATTGCATCATTTTGGTTGGATTTGATTTGTTTTTGGTTTGAGAGATTTGGATTTTCAAATGATTTTTTTGACAGCAGAAGTGTTTTTCATTTTTCCAGAAAGATCTAGGCAGATCTGGTTTTTGCTTCTGTTGACAAAAATGTAACCCTTGAAATTATCTTTCAAACGAGCTATTAAACTATCAATTTGGATTTCTGGATCAAAAGTTATGGATGTTTTTAACGGACTGTCAGTTATTTGGTTTTTCAGTTTAGTTTTTGACAGCAGAAGAGTTTTTGCATTTTC
Source organism: Pharus latifolius (assembly GCA_019359835.1). Taxonomy (NCBI): domain Eukaryota; kingdom Viridiplantae; phylum Streptophyta; class Magnoliopsida; order Poales; family Poaceae; genus Pharus; species Pharus latifolius. The sequence continues at coordinate 13,285,267 of CM033321.1, forward strand.
TGGAAATATCTAGAGAGATCTGGCTTTTTCTTATGTTGACAAAAAGATAGTCCTTTAAAATATCTTTCAAATGAGATATTAAACACCTCTTTTGGATTTCTGGATTTAAAGTTATAGCTGTTTTTGTTCAGACTGACTGTCAGTTTGCTGAACTGACTGTCAGTTTGAATGTCAGTTTGTGTTAACTGACAATTGTCCAGAGAGTGTGTTTTTCGGGCCAAAAATTTTTGTACTAAACTGACTGTCAGTATGCCCATGCTGACTGTCAGTTTGGGTTTCGACCACAACTGTTTTTATCTGAGTTTCTATTTGTTTCTGGTCGAGCTAGTACACAAACTGACTGTCAGTTTGTGTAACTGACTGTCAGTTTCGTGTTCCAGCTTTCCTGTTTTGGCTGCAAACGGCTAGCTATTTTTTATCCGTAAATTTTGTCGGCCGTTGTGCACTAAACTGACTGTCAGTTTGCATAACTGACTGTCAGTTTGGGTTGCTGATTTTCAGCCCTAGCTCCAACGGTTCATTTGATTCTTGAGGCTATAAATAGAGGCTTTGGGCATGTGTTTCTTACAACAAGCAGCAGCATTTCATATACACTCTTGAGCATTAGTTTCTTATATAAAATCTTGATCTTTTGATCAAGTTGAGTGCTTTCCGATCCACCGAGAGTTTCAGTTCTTTTGCATTTGCATATACTTAGCTTCTCGGTGCGTGTTTGGAGGTCTAGAGAAGACCTCGCTGCCTGTTACTCTTGGTGAGCGCCCTCACCTAGACGGTTCGGAGGCGTGGCCGTTGACCTCTCCGTTCGGAGATTGTCGGAGAGGCTCGGCAAGTGTGTACAAGGCATCGGTGCTCGCCTTTCCGGAGTGGACAAGGAGCAACCACTAGTGATAATATCCTTTGTGGATATTGAGGCAAGACTCAAGTGATTTGAGTGCTTCAACGAGGATTAGTGGAGACTGGGCGAGTCTCCGATACCTCGGTAAAAATCATTGTGTTCGTTCTCTTTTCCCTTTGCTTATATTATTTGTTTTGATTTGCATTTATTTGTTCTAAGTTTTAAAGTTTTAAAAGCCTCCTATTCACCCCCCCCCTCTAGTCGGCATCCTTGATCCAACAACTTTCAATAACGGTTCCTGATGTATATTATGTTACTTTCAATAATGGATCATGTTTTATGTTTTGACAGGCATGGCTGGCGGGGATAGAGATCTTCCAGAGCTACTGAGCAGTACATGTGATCGTGGACATCGCGGCCGCATCTTGTCAGAGGGCGGGGACTTGGAGCCGCTGGTAGTCCGTGCTCCCTTGGAGTACTGGCCTCTGCATGAGGGCTATATCCCCATCCTGCGGGCTGCAGGTTTATTGCCGTTCGCCCGTATGCTACAGATAGGTCAGCATCTCACACTGGACAGGTCGTTGATCACCGCATTGGTAGATCGATGGCGTCCGGAGACCCACACTTTCCACTTCCGCTGAGGGGAGATGACAGTCACGCTGGAGGATGTGAGCATGCTGCTTGGTTACCTGGCAGTGGACATCCCATCGTCCCCCGGGCAGCACGCCTAGATTGGCGCGCACAGATGCACCTCCGATTCAACATCGCTAACCACGCTGACGAGATCCCGGCATCCAGGCGTGGTGTCCCCCACCGATTTCTGGCGTGCTACCGTGAGTGCCCCGATGATGCCCCCGCCGATGTAGTTCGGCAGCATCTCTTCGCGTACTTGCTAGTGACGCTGCAGTATATTTTGTTCCCTTCCACGCACGCTGACACTGTGTACACGTGGTTCATTCCTCTGGTCGAGAGTATCGTCGATGCCGACGCAGGGGCCATGCCGCGTTACAACTGGGCGATGGCAGTGTTGTGCGTGACGTACAAGGGCCTTTGCGAGGCATGTTGCAGGACCGCAGCTGGATCGTTGCTTTCCGCATGCCCTGTACTGCTGCAACTGTGGTCATGGGAGCACTTCCCAGTTGGTCGGCCGCGTTTACAGCGGCCCATCCATCCGTACGGTGCGCCAGCGGACTATGAGGATTGGGTGGACCGGCCGACCATGGGAGCCCGTTGGCTGGGAGGTCGGCCGAGGTGGTCATCATCACAGATTCACCGCTGTTACTTGGCGTACCTGGGAGAGTTTGATCTCCTATCGGACGCGCGCGTCATATGGCGACCATGGACACCGGAGCACATCTCGCAGGTTTCACCGCATGGCATTTCCTCGCATGCACCGCGGGCCAGGACTGCTGACTTACACGCCGGCACATGGTGTTCTCACATGTGGTGGAGCCGTATTTTCCGGAGAGGGTGATGCGCCAATTCAGGCTACATCAGCAGATACCGCCCCCGGAAAGAAATCGACAACGCCATCTCCCGCGGGAGATTCACGTGTATGCCTCGAACATTTTCTATATCTCATGTACACACTCATATTTGTTTATTTCTTTGATTTATGTGCATCGCGTCACCTTTTGCAGACAAACACGTAGAGGAAAACACTTCGACAACTGGCAGATCAAGAATTCCAAATGGGTCGACGAGTGGGAGGACCACGCGGCGACGGATGTTGTTGTGGAGGAGCGGCCGTATGACCCTGGGACGTCCCAGGCCTATTTTCAGTGGTACGTGCCGCGCACCCGCACGCGACTCGCTTGTGCGACCCCCCCCCTCGCCGACAGAACTATCACATCAAGACAGTCTTCGACTCGGCCTTGATGTTCATTTCCCAGGCTGGATACATCGCTCGGTACGTTCGTCTTCGCTGGATACTTATGTTGGTCTCTTATCTTATCTATTTTTCCATAGTTCGCATATGAGTTTCGCATGTGCAGGGTGATTTAGCGTTGGCCATCGACAGCCAGGCGGCAAACCTGTCGTCTCGCTTGGAAGGAGGACCACGCTTCAAGGCGATGGCGCGTGCTGCCCTACATTCCATCCGTGTAGCAGCACAACGAATCTTCTTCTTCGACGTTACTTGTGGCCGAAAGACAGATGCATCGGTTCCGCACCGGAGAGGGGCCCGGCCGCCTAGCCCGATGTCAGCCCGTCCTAGCCTGGGTGGTGCTCGACAGAGCACTTCGTCAGCACGGCGCAGTCATCGTGACACATCGTCGACCTGGGGAGGTGACATACCAGGGACGTCCGCCGGCCCGTCTCGGCTTCATCGTTCCTCGTCAATGCACAGTGCTCGACGCAGAGATCTGCATATTGGGGGCCCGTCGAGACATCGCACTCCCGGTTCAGATGACTCTGATGATGAGGACGGCATTCGTCGTCAAGACGAGGACGACATCCGTCGTCAAGACAGGGACGATGCGAGTAGGGCGTTGGCAGAGCGGCTTGCGGCTGACGAAGATTGGGGCCAGGCCCATATTGAGCAGGCTGTCCAGGGACAGAGACACTCAGTCCCTGGGGGGTCTACTTGGGAGAGTTGGGGGGACCCCGCCCACGACCACATGGATGTGGATGACGATCGTGAGTACTACGCTCCGCAGGGGGCTGACCTCAGTTGGGTGGCACCACAACAGGACAACCAGGACTGGGTCTCGAGCATGTTAGGGTTGCACGACCCTCATGCACATCAGTACTACCAACCGGATCAGTTGGCGCCTAGCGAGCTCGAAGATCACCCTCCACCGACACAGCCATCTCAGGGTCATGCAGGTACTGAGCGGCATGGCCCTTCTACCGCGGCTGGGCGGCGATCACATGTGCCACCTGATCCGTACTCACCATCGCCTTTTCAGAGAGATAGACATAGGCATGGGCATAAGAGGGGTCGTCCGAACCCATAGCGAACATGTACTAACACTTTTATTTTCCAGTGTGTTACATTCAAAATGAATCATGCAGTTCACTAGATTTCTTATATATTTTTATTATATGTATATGCATACATAGATATATATACATACTTACATATATTTCTATAGATATATATACATATACATATACATATATATATATGTGCGTGTGTATATATATATATATCTATACAGTATGTATGTATTTATGTATGTACAGTATGATGGGAAAAACTCCTAGCCCAGCTGGTGGGAACTCTCTTCTACCTCGTTGTCCACCTGGGTTCAAATACCCACTGATCTTGATTTGGGTTTACAGGATATATTTTGATATTTTAGGGTTTGAGATAGATTAGGGTTGAACTGATCTTGTTACTGCCAAACATAAAAGTCTTCAGAAGCCAGATTCAATTCCATCTCTAACTCTCAGATCTATCAATCATATTCTGTTTTCGAAAACAGGATTCTAATTACTATTCTAATTACCCTAAATACTCAGAACTCAGATTTAGCTAAATCTTGACCTAATCCAGATCAGATTATTCTTGGATTATGATCATGGGTATGTCAATACCTTAATCCAGAAAGTTGGCAGCCAAATCATATCATCTAAACCTTTTTCACATATCAGTCCAAATTATATCGTAATTTAGTCCTTTATCTGATATCTACAAACCCAAAAAGGCTAAAATCTTCAGATTAACTCCAAATTCAGAATTTTCTTCAGCAAATCTTTTTCAAATGCTATTTGATACAATTTTCTCTTCTGTCCAGATTACAAAATCACATCTTAAAGGCCATAATTCGAAATCGACAAAACTCACATCTTATTTTACCCTAAGGTACCCTATTTTCAGTTTATATCAAAAATCATCAAATCAAGTCATATTTTATCAAATCTCTTGTTAGATGAGTATAACGTATAAGTTTATATTCATTTGTGAAATCAGATTACAAATCAGTCCATAATTCAATCATAAATTCTTGCAATCAAGTTCCTGGCTCGACCAGCTTTACTGTACACCGCGCCCTTGTCGTGTTTTCCACGTGCGACAAGTTTCATCAGCTAGTCGTGGTCGAGGCATTCGACAAGGGCTTGTCGTGGTCAGGGCACTCGACCAGGCCTTGTCGTGGTCGAGGGACACGACAAGCCTCTAGTCATGCCCTCCGACCACGACAAGGAGGTCCCGTGCGACTTGTAGCTTGTCGAGCTCTCAGAACTCGACAAGCTGACGTAGCAGGTCATTTCTGCAAATTATTACAACTGTGGGTTAGTTTTGCAATTATTTTTTAAATGTGGGTTATTAGTAAAAAAAACTCCAATGCCTTCATATGTGGAGCGATCGATGACAGTGAGATTTTTTTTTTTTTGGGTCTTTACCAGTTCGACCTCCGCGGCCTGGGCGAGGATATCGGCGCACGAGACAACGCCGGGGCAGGCCTCCTCCAGCGCCGCCTTGATGATCCCCTCGCCGAGTTCTTGTTCGGCTTCGCATCCTTCTTGGACACTCTGGTCGAGCTGTTGTCCAGCAACAGCGACCCGTCGCAACCCTATATATATATAGGGACGTGTCAACAACCGCGCGCAAGATAACGTACCAATGTACGTACATACTTGGACGAAGCAGTAGTGGAAATGGAGGCGGCTGAAGCTGGCGTAGATGCGGTCGTCAGACTCGTGCGCCTTCTCGACGGCGCGGCGCACGACGACGTGCACGTCGGGGCACGTGACGTCGTAGTAGTGCTCGCACAGTTGCGCGCTGACGGCGTGGACGTCGGAGAAGGCGAGGACGGCGGAGAGGACCAGGACGAGAGGAGTACAAGAGAAACGAGAAGAAACCGCGATCTTTGATGGAACTTGTGTGTGTGCATGCAGCCAGTACGTGACACGTTTTATGGTCTAAAGTGTACAAGGGGTCCATTGGACTAAGGTTACCTTGGATTTGAGGGGAGGCCAATCATATTGGACCAACTTGTTGGTGTCTCTTTGTAACAGTAACACGTATGTACTATGTACCTACGTGCATGTACTCGAAGACAACATGCATGGCCAACGTGTTCGGCAGCTAGTGAACCTAATTTTAACCGAGCTATAGCGAGCGCCAGAAAAGGTGGTAGACACTTAAGTTTCGTTGTCATGATTAGTTGGTGCGGTCGATCAAAATGCGTTCGTCCATGCGTTGGAAGTTCAAGCTTGCGTGCTTTGCACTGTATAATCTATAGTATTGCAACTCAAATATCAGAAATTTCCATTCTTTTCCAATGCAAGGTTGCTAGAGCAAATCTGAACTCAAGTGTTGCTAAATCAAAAGTCAAAAAATTCCATTCCTGACGGTGATATTGTGCACTTTTAAAATTATATTTAGAGCAAAAGAATTTGAAAGAAATTTTCTGTCCGCTCTCATTAGATACTTTTTTCTTACAAAATTTTTATGAAATTCTTATGTTCTAAATATGATGTAAATATTGTAGAAATGAGAATGGGCTTGAAAGTTATTTGCTGCTACGTATAGCCAGCTGCAGTTATCTCAAACTTGCCTTTTTCTCGTATAATTATGTACATTGTCTGATTGTCTGATGTAGTCAATATATGTTTTCATTAATACTAAGATAAGTGAACCGACTTATTACTGTAGCCTCTTTTTTCTGGCCGTTCGATCCCTTGAGTTCACGCCCAAGATTCTACCACATGGTAACGTGGTCCCGTTTCCTACACGTACGTCTTGTAGAGAATGCTATGTCGCTCCATATCACAGTCATCCGATCACATTTCTACTATTAAGATTTGCCCTATGGAACTCTAACCCACCGACTCCACAACCGAAGTCCTTAGGCTGAGTCCAGTGTTGTTGTTTCAGCAGATGCTTGAGTGAGCTGTGTGCGCCATATGGGCTTGACTCAAGTGCACAGATTGCGTGTCACCACCTACAAAGCGGCACTATTTCGTCGCCTATAGGTGGGTCTTACAAGCCGTGCACCGAGCCACACAATCATGTTGGAGCGTGTAAGTGACTCATGGTGATATAGTTTATGGGACCCACTATATTGCATCCTATGTGATACGGGGTGTCCGATCTTCACGACGTAGGATCGTTGATAACTCGTTGATTCGTGTAACTTGACGAACCGATGGCTCCAACCACTGTCAATACAGCAACCTGCGACAAAAGAATTTGCCCAACCACACGCTTTGATCGTTGTCTACTTAACCACGCAAAAGTAGACGCACTGTTCCTGCAATCAACGAAGAAATTACAAGAACAATAGTAAAGAGAATAACTCCCAATTCTAGGCGGTGGCTTATGAGCACAAACCCTAGAACAAGAGCAAAAATTTCTCTGAAAATATTTATGTATTCAATTCGTGGTTGTCTCAAAATTATGATCATGCCTCTCTTTTATAGAGGGTGGTATTTACAAACGATAGAATGTTTAAAACCAGAATTCTAAACTAATCTGAAATATAATAGAATCTTAACAAACTATAAAAAGAAAATCCCGAGCTACTTTTCACGGATCCGAACAGGACTCTTCCCCCTCGTGCACTTACCATTGTTTCGGGTCTCCTGGTTGCATACAATGTCGGAATTCGGTGATTCTTGATGCGTTGGAAAGCTCTTTCGATTACCTTTCCAACAAGTACTAACACGACCTACTTGGATATCTATGCTGAAATTGGCGCTTGGTTGAAGTCGCTGAACAATTATGCTTGATCAACAGATTTGATGGTCCTCCGGTTGCGACCATGTGTCTTCAAGCTTGATCGACTGCGACCATGAGCAACGTTGCAATCTTGAGCAATGCTGATTATGCGCAGAGTTCTTTTGATTGAGAGTAAAATTTTTCTGATCGATCATTGATGCGAAAGATGTCCTCATCACTATGTCAGTTCAACTCATGTGTACCTTAAAAAATGAAAGTTGGGTTGATTCATTGTAGGGGTTGAGTGACAATGGAAAGAGCATGATTGTGGACAGTTTATGTTTTGAGGAGTGCTACATTTTTTCATGTAATTGTTCTGCTTTCCTTATTAATGTAATTTGTCATGAGAAATCTAATCACGAGCCACCTGTATTGTTTCCATGTTAACCATGTCTGTTTGCGCATGCTTGAGCGCCAGAGCAAATGTCCGTTAACTAGAGTATAGGAAGTGTGATTCAGATCAGTTGTGCATCTAGCTGTATTTGAGGGTTAATCTCTTTATAATTGCTATCAAATGCATGTATCTGTGGCAATTCATATCAGCATTGCATGTATCTGTGGTTGTCTATAATTGCTATCAAATGCATTTGGTTTTCTTCTAACTGTATCCCCGTGGCAATTCACAGGCACCCCACTAGTTATATGAAAAAGGTGCACCCTTCATTTAATAAGTTCACAATAATATTATAGCATAGCAAAACTCCCCTTTCTTTTCAATCGTTCCGGCATTATGTTGAATTCATAAATCAGATAATGCCCTGCTTACAGAGCGCAATCTGATCATTACTAATTCCGTTACTAATTAGAGGCCAAATTAAGCACCACTCTGAAAACAAAAGGGAGGACAGCAAAAGTGCAAGATTAAAGTGTTCTTATGAAGGGTCATTAACATTTAATTTGTTGTTAAAAGGGAACAGTACTATACTCACCTACTGAAAAGCTGTTGTGGCGGTGCAGATGCTTTTGCATGAGATAATAGATGAAGGGGAAAATTGATTCTCCGCTATTTAATTTTGATGTCTAATATAATATACTATTGATTTTAAGATTCTTTATTATATATCACTTAATTTGTAATACATAATGTTATATGTCTTTTCTACTAATCAATTTAAAAAATGATCAAAACACCTTTGTTAGTTTAGATAATCATGATTTTAATTAAATAGGAAAACCGAAAACAAAATTTCTAATTTTTGAAAAACACAAAATTTTAAAAATTAAAAATTTTGCATACTAACCTTTTCATTTAATTAAAATCATGATTAAGTTGTCACTGGAATTTTAATCATTTTTTTGATTTATCTGTCAAAATGATATATAATATTAGAAAATAAAAATCCAATAAAATATAAAAAATATCTAAAAATTAGTGACATATTGTATTTTGTATCAAAATTCAATGGCATAGAATCAATTTTCTCTAACTATTGATATAATGTTCTATTGTAATGCAATCATAAGACGAAAGACATACTGGAATTCGTGAACCAAATGTAAGAAGCTACACAGTAGATCTTTATTACTTGACTTCACAAGACAACGTGACAACGTAAACGGTAGACACATATATGAGACATCCACATGATCTTTAAAGATGCGATACCAACTACAACAGATGCAATATCTGCAGTTCTGAGCACTGCTCAATTGACGGCCCTGCAATTCTTGCGTATCTGACCGGCCGAGCCTGTCAGGGGGCCTATGTTCCCCATCTTGATCATAGAGTTGCCAAAGTCGCAGAAGAAGCGCTCGCTGTTCGCACTGTAAGTCTGAACCAAGGCCTTGGTGGCAGCTACACCGTCGGAACTAGAGAAGAGGCCTTGGTCAGATGAGAGAAGTCCCTTCTGGTTCAGAAGGTTTTGAAAGTAGTGGTTGTCAAACACGTCAGCAGAGTTGATGTCGAGCACAGTAGTCTGGTTGCCGTCCCCACCCTGGCACAGCAGCTGTAGGTCTCCAGCCATGGTTGAGTCCAGGGTTGGGTCGACTGAATTCGTCTTTGAGAAGTTGGAGAGACGCCCGCTGAACAACGTGCAACGTGCCCGGCCGATCGTGTGGCCTCCTGTTGATTTTTGGATCGAGAGGTGCATTTGTCAAATTCTGAAATGCATGCATAGATTGCAAGATCTGTGTTGTTCATCTTCAAGTACAATTTTGGTACAATACTTATGCAGTAGTATGATACATAAACACTACATAAACAGGAAGAATCTTTAATTTGTTGATGTAACTACATAGCCACTCCTATTTTACAGAGACAACAAAAAGACTTGGGGAGAATGACAGATAAAATTTGATCCTAATGGTCTGAACTATTGTTTTATCAGTTCATCCATCATATTTCAGTAGTTTCAAGTAATAAACTAGTACATCAAGAACAATGATTTCAAAAGAAAATTTTCCAGGTGGGATACGAATGTTCTGTACTAACAAAAAAGGTGCTTTGAAAGGTACAGCCAGTAATGTGAAGGAGTATATATTAGTTATGAGATAAAGACCATATTTGTGCTCAGTATACTACCTGACAACACAACCACATCCGTTGTATTGAGACCAACCTCCCTGAATTTCTGTATGATCGAGCTGATTTGTTCAAATGGTGAAGGCAGGTTACTGTTAGCTCCTGACTGATTTGCCACTAAACCATCCCTTCTTCCCAAAAGAACATCATAATCAGGCCCTCCACTCTGAACACATTAGCAAGTTTGTGTTTTCAGTGTTGATGTCTATATATGATTGGAAAATCGAATTCTCAAACTTAGTATTCGTAGTTATTTGCTACGTTTGACAAACTAAATATATTTCACTTTTTTGTTTCTTGGTGTGGTTATTTATATGATGTGTACTGTTTACTCTAATTTAATAATCATGATATCTTGTAAGGAGGAAGAAACGTACATATTGAACTCCATAGCTAGCCGCAAGGGCTACAATGTCAGCACATGATACAACTCCCGGACACCCTTTCTCGATGTCAGATTTTATTGCATCAATGACTTGAAATCCCCTTGCGGAGTTCAGGTTGGGTCCAGCGAATTTCTCACTGTTATTCCCATCTAGTAGGATCGATCCATCACAACCCTGCATATAGGCACGTTGTTTCAATAATAGCAACAAAAGGTATGGCTCAAAGTACACCAGCTTGAACACGATTTATCATGTTACTTCTGAGTACAGAGCATATGCAGGTAGATAAGACATGCTATATACTACTACCAAAAACAGAAGCCCGTAGAGTATAGACTATAGAGCATGTATGTACATTGACAAAACAATCATGGAAGTGGAGCCTGAGAAGAGAGGCACCAATCCTCATCTCAGCCTTCATCGCAGCAAACACGTGTCTCTGTGTGATATTGTAAACTTGAGGGCAGCTATAGTCATAGAAGTCGTCAGTCAATTGGCTCCTCACACTGGTGGCAAGGCACAACACAACTACAGAGCAAGCAAGAAAGCACAGGCAGCTCATATCTGTGTAAGACTCCATGTCTCAGCACTGTTTTGGCCTTTCTTCTTGCTTCTTGCAAGTTCTTATAGACGGTTGAAGTGATAAATGACTCAATATATTATATTGTTTGCAATAGGCCTATCATCACGATAATGGGAGGTTGAGCAATGTGTCAGCGTGCATTACCGGCGAGAGATGCACTGATTCTTAGCTCGGAAGATGGCAATGTAGTATTGGGACTTGCGAGTACACTTTTCTTGTGCTTTTTCTGCCTGGCTTAAGTCACTACTGTAAATTTATAGTGGAGCTGCACTTAGCATGTTTCTTAGTGTTTTCTCCGAAACCTAACTGGTAGTGGAGCTCCAACCAAACTTCAAGTTGTAATGTAACACAAGTTTCATGTGGGATTTGGAGATGGCTGCATGCATTGTATGCAGCTGTGGAGCATGACAAAGTGGAATATTGGACTAGTGCTAAGTAGAATTATCTGGGCTTTTTTGGCCTTTGCAAGATCGAGATAATGAGATTACATTGTTTAGTAGTCTTTTTTAACTGCCCTGTGACTTTTGTCTGCATTGCCAGTTCCGGTACCATGAATGCAACTGAATAAAATTTCATGTCAAAGTCAAAGTGAAAAACGTTTCGAATGTACAGCCTCCTCAGTAGATAAGAATCAGTTAGTGCGAACAATCCACAGAACAGTAAAATATGGCTTCTCCAATGCTTGGTGGATAACTAGATCTGTATCACGCTATGTATTACAATATATTATGCTAGCTCCACATCACTATATTACTCTTTGTGTTCAAATATATGTCTTTAGTTTTCTAATTTTATTTTAAAATACATATCATTTTACAATTTTAAGTCACATTTTGTATTTAATTTTCATATATATCTTTTATTTAATATTTTAAAAAAATATGTGACTTAAAGAATTAAGATAGTCACTAATAAAGTATATTAAATAAAACTCCTAAAATTTTTTCTTCCCATACTTTGTTTTTCTATGTTAGATGCCAAAACCACGTGTATTTGAAAATATAGAGAGTAATATAGACACAAGTATAATACGTCATGCCATGTATTAGAGCAAACTATATAAAATTGTAAAATCACAGGATTCATCAAAACAAGAAGTTAATTCGACACAACTTTGATGAAGAATAGCTCCATCGAGAGCCCAATGCACAGAATTAGTAGCTGAGAAAACGCAACGCAAGGTACAAAAATTAATAGCGCAAGTCACACAATAGCCGCTTCTTGAGAAAAATCGTTCGACTAATTTGTAAGATACGTAAATAATAGAACGACATCAAATCTATCGGAAGAGAGGAGACACCTTGGAGGAGAAGCAGCAGCACCAGCAGCATGGGGACTAGTTGCCCGCAAGTTGTGGCCAGTGCCGGGGGTGGACAGCCGAGATGGTGAAGTTATACACCTGAATGGTGAAATTTGTGGCCTTATGGCCGGCGAACTCACTGGATATGCTCGATTTGCCGGAGGAGTCGTCGAAGTTGGAGGACGACGGGGCTATACGAGCGGCGCCGTCTAGCGCGAGAACCCGAAACTACACGGGAAAAATAACGCTTGCCATGGGCCCGTGAGACAGTTAGAGACATTGGTCTAATTCATCTTGGGTAGGGCCGGATTGCTCTGGAAATTTTTATTTCTCCCAAACACAATTTTATAGTGGGCCAGATTTATTGCGCAATATTTTGTTCTTTTTCTTGTGGTGGACTTGGATACGGCCCATTCCACGCCTACCCATTTGCGATACATGCACCTAACTCCATCTTCACTTCGGGAACCGTCCTATATATATCAGAGATCATGAGATATCAAAGTTCCACAAGAGATTTATAATTTTCCGTTCAAGTATGACCTGCAATGTTCACATATTTTCGAATAGTTCTTGAGGGGTAATACAGGATTTGGTTTCCCAACACACTCTTAAAATTCATGCTGTAGATTTATAGATGGCTAGATACTGAAGTTTTAGATAAAGGTAGTTTCACTTTGAAGAGGGAAGAAAAAAGTGAAAAGAATGTCAAGATAATTTGTAATCATAAAATTGTAACAGCATATGAAAACAAACGCTAATTTAAATTCAGCAAATATCCTCTCAAAAAAACTAATTTTAAAAATTCAAAAGTTTCTATAGATATATTTGAGAATTGGAATGAGGGGTTTATGTGATCTTTTCAATTATATGTTTTTTTATTGGGGCTATTTATGAAATAGGTATATATTTTATTAAAAAACTTACACTATCAAACCATCTACACTAGACATTCAAAAATTGAATTTAATTTTTATATTCACTTCTACTTCGCACTTCTTCTTCCTCCTCTTCCGCATTAGTTACCACAATCTTACTCACATGCCTCCTTCCTTGGCACTAGCACCATTTGCTCTTGCCCAACCTCTCACACAGTTTATTCGATACTAAGGACAACATTGATGCCTCTTTATCCGCTCTTCTCCACACCGTTGCTTGCACCTGGCAGTGCCTTCGCCACCTCACCATACTACCATCATGATTATGCTTCTTCCACTGCTATCGAAGAAGTTAAAGTGTAGAATAGATGAATTCTGAAGTGCTAGATTTAAGAAAAGAACTTTGATCTAACGCTTGAGAGAGACATATGTAATATAAGAAAAAAGAGTAAATTTCACCTCTATTTCCTACAAAAATACAAGAATTGTAATTTTGTCCTATATATTTTAATTTTGCACTAAAAATCTCACGTTGCGTACAAAAATTGCAATTAAATTCTTATTCACTAAATTTTATAAGTGATGTTAATATAAAATATTTAAAGAACTACCAAATACTAATATGGATATAAAAAATCAGAGAAGAATCAAATATCACATAGATCCATGAAAAATTGTAAACCTGAAAAGAATATTAGAAAACAAAATTTACATATAAAAAAGTGCAATGGTCTTGTCAGTTTTTGTACTGAAAAATTTGTATAGTACTTTTATTTAAAGAATATCCATAAAAATTTAAAATAATTTATTTCAAAATTTTAATTTATCAAAGTGTTTATTTGTGAGTAATTGTTTAGTCATTTTATGTTATGTTTAGTATTATTTTTTATTTTTTATTTTCTAATTTTGCATAGTGATATTTTTTATTTTACAAAATAATTTTGAGTTTCTAATTTTTTTTATGATTTTGTTATGATTTTGGTTTGTTTATGTTTCTCGATGCTTTTTAGTTTTTAGCTTTTGACTTAGTTTGTATTATTTTTCAAACGTATTATATGACTATAATCTAATTATGTTATTTATTTGTGAAGTATTGCGGTTTTTTTTAATTTTAAGTGTTTTTTAAAGGTATTTTCTATGAATATTATTTGTGGTATTTAATGGATAAGAGTTTAATTGTAATTTTTAAGTGCATTGTGAGGTTTAGAGTCCAAATTTGAAAGAAATGAAATAAAATTAAAATTCTTGTATTATATTATAGTGATGTCTAATGGAATTTACTTAAAAAAAAATAAATATCTATTAGCAAAACTTTTTTTTTTTTTTGGTGAAATGAACACTCATGCAAGCAAACAACCATGTCTCCTCTCCCCTGATCTCGACAACAAGTATTTCTCCTCTCCTGACCTAGACATCTTCTCTCCCTGCTACTCCATTCCCTCCTCCGCGAAACCCTAGCCCGCCCCACTTCCCTCGTCGCCGGCGGCGGATGGCGACGGCGTGATCGGCCCACCAGCCCCATCCCCGCTCCCTCCCCGCATCTGATGTTCCTCTCCCGCGTCGTCCTCCGCGACCTGGACTCCATCGACTCCCCCACCTCCATGGCGTCCTCGAAGAAGGTGGTGACGCGCGAGGAGTGGGAGCGGAAGCTACGGGAGGTCAAGATCCGCAAGGAGGACATGAACCGCCTCGTCATGAACTTCCTTGTCACCGAGGGCTTCGTCGACGCCGCCGACAAGTTCCGCATCGAGTCCGGCACCCAACGTAATGCTTGCATATGTCATTTACCATAAGTTTTGTGATATTTATATGATTATTTTTTGGGGGATTTTGCAGCGGATATTGATCTGGCGACCATCACTGATCGGATGGAGGTGAAGAGGGCAGTGCAATCGGGGAATGTGCAGGAAGCCATTGAGAAGATCAACGACCTCAACCCCACGGTTAGGTTTCTATGCTGTTTCTGGAAATTTAGTTTAGTTTGGATGTTGGACTGTGGGAACTGAGAACAAGCGGTGGCGTTGTAGATTTGGGTATTTGCTCTGTGCAATACACGAAGAGGAGCCGCTAAATAATGTAGCAAATTTGGACATTTTGTTTTGTGGTAATCCATTTTCGTCAACAATTAAGAGCCTCAACTAGCTTTGAAAGTGAGGGAATTAAATCCGGCCCACTGTCCATGTTTACTTCCCAATATTGTTGGCAACGTGGTTTATGTTAGTTTAGACTGCTTCATGTGGTAGGAGAAATAAGGAGTAGCCAGCAGGAGTGAGCTTCCTGATGTGTCAAATTGGATGTTTTGCGTGTGGTCATTTGCTCTTGACAGCAATGGAGTAACCCGCCAAATCAGCTTGGGGACCAGGCAAATCGAAACCTATCCATTTTGTCAAGAGTAAGAAATCTTCAAGATCTGCTACAGTGCCTTTTCTTTTGCTACAGTTAGTTTAAGTTTTAGAGGTGACGTGTGATTTTTATCAGTGAAGAATTAGTTCCAGTTGTTTCATAGATAGGATAAATAACAGGGAGGTAAAAGTGCCCAATCAAGAACCTCAAATAGCTTAATTGAGCAGATTAAACCTGTCCATTTTGTCAAGAATTACCTTCTAAGATAGTCTTTTTTCCCCTTTTTTTTAGCTTGTGATTGGAGATTTTGTTTGGCATATTTAGATTCGGCAAAATAGGAAGTGGGGACAGCCTGGATGCTATACTAGTCATGATGAATTGATTTCGAGTAATTCAGCACTTTAGTTTGTCTGTGTGTTTGGCTTATATTCTATTTAATTGATTGCACAAATAAGAGGAGAAATGAGCCTTCAGCTGAGTGTATTGCACAATTTTCGCAGATATGCATTTTCTCAACAACAAAAAAAAAATAACCAATGTAATATGTACCGCTTGTGCCATTCTGGAGTTAGAGCCTGGTAGCTTGAACATAAGTATGACTAATGGGCAGATCACATACAGCATTGATTATCCATAGACTCTCAGAATTTCAAAGTTATATCAGCCCAAACTGGTGAGGTGAAGATGGAGCTTTTAACATGTTTTCACACGTATCCTTTGGTACATTGGAGCAAAGAAAGTGTCTTCTGTTCTGTTTCATCAGGAAATTCTGCACAACTTATTTAATTAACCTATCTTTCAACAGGTGCAGCTCATTAATGTCACATCATTTAGCCTTGGGCACCCCCAGATTTCCCCTCATGTCCTAACAAATAAAAACCCCCTGGCTTTATGTAAACAACCCTACTTAATAAGAAAGTTTTGTTTGAGGGTTTTGCTCATTTGGGCATTCAACACAGGAATGCATACAGCTATCAGAATCACTGTGGTTTAGCCTTTGAACCTTTGATTGAGGAAGTTATCTTGACAGTTTTGCTATAATTAGTTTTTTGTCCATAGCCTGAGAAAATTTCTTTGCTATACAAGTTCTGCTGTTTCAATGTTTTTGTATCACAAGTATGTTTGTGTTTCTATTGTTTGTATGCTGCCAGTGGGAGTTATATGAGCAGCAGATAGTCTTCATTATTTTTTGACTCCTTATCCTGACTTGAATTATTACATGCAGATTCTGGATACAAATCCCCAACTATACTTTCATCTACAGCAACAAAAGCTAATTGAGTTGATTCGTGTGGGAAAAATAAATGAAGCTCTGGAGTTTGCTCAAGAGGAACTCGCACCAAGAGGAGAAGAAAATGTAATTTCCTCTGAATGCATTGTTTTTTCGTTCACGCAGAAGTCCCTGGATTCAGATCCACATTAGTTAAAACCCAATATCTCATATCAGCTAGTCTTTTTTTTTGGGAGATGGAACGACATTGCTTCTAAGGTAATTATCATGTGCCTTTTGGTTCACAAATTTTTGACTGATTTGCAGCAAGCCTTTCTTGAGGAGATAGAGAAAACCGTAGCACTTTTAGTTTTTGAAGATGTAAAGAACTGTCCCTATGGAGAACTGTTGGACATTTCTCAACGTTTGAAGACTGCAAGTGAAGTGAATGCTGCCATACTAACAAGTCAGAGTCATGAGAAAGGTTAGTAAGTTATTTTGAGAACTAGTTAAATCACAGAGGTGGACATGCATGCAGATGCATTGAAATCTTAATTCATTTTTAAATAAGTTGCGGTTTTGTTGAATAAAAGAGATGCGCAGAAATGTATACATGTTATTTCCGAGTTTATACTTTGAAACAAATTGGGAGTTAATTGTGCACATAGGTGCCTATGCTGCTATATTAAAAAAAGAAAAACAAAATAGCTAAGGCTTAGCTGAATATCATGTGTGACTGCAACAATATTGACAAATGCTGGGTTGAAGTAATTGTCTGGTAGGAATGCACCATTTGAAATCTTTTGTGATGTGGTCTAGAAAAAAAATCTATATAATCCCTTGAGCATTAAAGGATGAACATATATTTTTCAGATTGCGACCTGAAAATTAAAAATTGCACCTAAGAGATGCGTTATAAGTGTACGTTGTTACTCTCTAACTGCCATGCATTACAGCAGAATAAAAGTTTGGTTTTGTGTTTGGCTACTTGCATGACTAGTAGCTCTGTGTTTGAGAATGCTTGACTTTACAGAAGGTCCTTGATGTTATGCTTTTCCCCCATATGGCAGATCCCAAACTTCCCAGCCTGCTAAAGATGTTGATTTGGACTCAGAACCAACTGGATGAAAAGGCCGCATATCCACGGATCAACAACTTCACCACTGCCACACTGGAAGATCCAACCATTTGAATTTGCTACTTTGGTGAAGGCCGATGGAAATTAGGGGACATCTCTGCCTCCACTGATTCTGTGCCCTTGGTCTGTTGATAGCTCTTCACGTGCAAGGCTTCCATGACGCTGCTTTTTCCAGCATCTGAGCTCATCCGAAAAATGGCATCATAAAATTTGGCTCATGTTGTATATGATGTAGAAGTGGTTTTTGTCGCCCTTTAATCAGTGAAACATTGGATTTGATTTCCATTAAATATAGCTTCATTTGGAACCTGTGGCGGTATATTATTCGTTAGGTTCTCTGCTAGTTTCTATGCCATCTTGAGCCTGCTTTGTGCAAACTGCAAAGGGGTGTGGTACAAACCAGTGGTAGTCAGCAAGCTCCGAGTTCATTCTGTTGTCTTTTTGGGGTACAGTATCGAGTAAGCAGCAGTAACAAGTTTTCTAAGCTGGATCAGTTTTTAAAAAATCGAAGTGGAGATATTAGGCTCCTCATTTTGGTATGATTTTGCAGTAGGTATGCCTTCTATCTGGTAGGGTCTGACTTATTCGAAAAAGAGCACTAGTATCAGCAAAGGAATTATAAGTGGGTCTACCACTAAGGTTGAAATTTAAGTTCGTACGTGGCAATTTTGTTTGAAAAATCAGTGACTGTTTATATTTGTTTGCTAAAGGAACCTTGAGTTTGCTTGAAGTGGTTTTGTAAAGGTATGGAATTAAGCATAACATTATGGAGTGACAGCTCTTTATATATGTAATTTCACATCAAAGTTGTTTTGCGGTGTTAGGCGATCTCCAACGACGACGGCAGCGCGGGCTCGCGTCGATGGCAGCCGTGGTTTGCCCGGTGTTAGCTCGATGTGATGTGACGCGCGCGTGCTCCGGGACGAGGCTAGCGCGAGGAGAGGTCGCGGCGAGGGAGCGTCGCCGTTGGAGGAGACGAAGCGGCTTTGGGACGTTTGGTTGTGGGTCTCACCGACGACGCTAAATACGACAATACCCGCGTGAAAAACATACTGACATGTGGGGTCAGAAAATAAAATGGCCCACCTGTCAAAGACTGGGTGTATGGATTCAACGTCGCTGGCAATTAGAGCGTGGGACCCACGGCCACGTTTATTGCGCCCGTGTCAGAAACTTTATTGCACCGCGCGTACGTTGATAACAATCACTTACAAATGGGCCCCCTTGATTGCGTCCCCACATGTCACACAGCGTGTAACAACGAACCGCGTGGCACGCGTTTATTACCGAGTGGGGCCCACCACGCCCGCGTGCACGCGTGTTGCTGACATCGGCGACTTCTTTTTTTACGCGTTAGAGACACTGAGCCGTGAGCCCGGGACAAATGAGGGCTTACACGTCATTGAGTGCAGTCTATTAAATTTCTGTAAGAATTAGTAAATGCACAAAATTTACCGAATTTAATATGTACGTATTTAATTTAGCCCGAGAGGATGACAAGCGGGGTCAATCTCTTGTCGGCCCACCTGTAAGTGACGGGGATGAAAAATTGGCTGTTGACTGTCAGTTTTTTTGCAGGTCCCACCTGTTAGCCTCTCATTTTTTGACCGTTTTAATTTGCCTGTTTGAAAATAGTCGTTGTAACAATTTTTTATTCATTTTGGGCATAAAAAATCATAAAAAATTCAAAAAAATTCCAGAAAAATCCCAAAAAATCACAAATTTTTTTTCCAACTATCCTCTATATAAAAACATGCTGGTTCACTATTTTTACTCACATTTCATCATCCATCCACACCCAAAACCACACCAACGTTATTGCAAAATTTTTTGACATTTCCACATGGATTTTAATCCACCTGGCGGTTTCGTTAACTGGCACGCCTCTTCCCAATCTCCCAGCGAAACCACCGAAAATCCAAACGCCCAACAGCAACCTGGTTTTTCGGAACTATCGACTTACCAGCCATATCCACCGAATTACCAGCCATATCAGCAGTACAACCAAATTATCGTCCTTATCCACCACACGGCCACGTAATTCCACCACTCCCACAGTATAGCCAAAATTATCATGCGGGCTTGCGTCATCTTGCACAATATGATCATAGAGAACAAGCGCGACGACAATGCCGCCAACTATGACTACAATGATTATCCGAACACATCTACGGTAGTACCGCCTGTGATTCGCACTGGAGGAACACCTTTATTCGAAGATGTACTTCGAAGAAATGCTGCCATCCGTGCTCAACCTACGCACACGCAACTCAAAAGAGACTTGATCGAGTACATTTGGCAACATTTCGGAGGAAACGCCGACGAGTAGCATCTTATCGGATTTTGTAGTAGGCATTTGTTTGCAAATTTAATTTTTTTGTATTTCACAATTATATCATGTACAGCTATTCGAATTTTAATATCTATTTTTTTTTGTCAAGTGCAATTTTTAAATCCAAACTGTCAAATTTATTTTTTTGTCGCAAATATCGAATTTAATTTCGTAGGTAATATATTAATATATTGGTAATATTGAATTTAATGAATTAATACAAATTCGTTGAATATATAATTATTAAATTGTATAGAGCCAAGCAAAGGCCAAACCATTGGAGTGCTTAGCTCTTGCTTGGTGTTTGGTTGATGGTTAGGAGTGTGGGGCCCATGCTAAGAGCCAAACAAGAGTTAAACTGTTGGAGACTTGGTGATTTGAGATGGTGTTCACACACGTGAAAGGAAATATTCCGTTTAAAAACCAAACAAGAGTCAAGCCTGTTGGAGATAGTCTTATGCAGTTAAGCCGAAATTTTGGAGTATAAATTTTTCCAGCATAAGTAAACAATTCAGAGAGAAGACTTGGAAATAGCATTCTTACTGTAATCTACTGATTTCGTGTAAATAACAAGCTCGCAATTCAAAAGAGTTCCAATGTGTCTCCCGCCATGAAGCCACCCGCCTTCTCCATCACCACCTCCTCCCAACTCCACGACGCCATCGACTGCCTCCTCCCCCTCCTCCGCGGCCACGCGGGGGTTGACTCCTCTCTCGTCGTGGCCGCGCGCGCCCTCGCCGCTGCCGCCGCCTCACTCCCGCCTTCCACCCTCCTCTCAAACCGCCTCCTCCACCTACTCTCTTCCCACCCCGCCTCCCTCCCTGACGCCCTCTCCCTCTTCTCCTCCCTCCCCCGCCCCGACCTCTGCTCCTATAACACCCTCATCTCGGCTCTCTCTCGCTACCCCAGCCACCTCCCCTCCGCGCGCGTGCTGTTCGACCAAATGCCTGAGAAGGACCACTTCTCCTGGTCCGCCATAGTCTCCGCCTACACCCGCCACGGGCAGCCCCACGCCGCCCTCGCGCTCTACCGTCAGATGCAGGAGTCAAGAGACCGCGGGGCAGACAATGAGTTCACCGCGTCCAGCGCGCTCTCTGCAGCTGCCGCTGCTCAGTGCGCCCGTGCTGGGGGAGAGCTGCATTGTCATATACTACGTAAAGGGATTGACGCAGACACCGTCGTGTGGAGCGCGCTGGCGGATATGTACGCAAAGTGCGGGCGGGTTGACCACGCGAGGAGCGTGTTTGATCAAATGCCGGTCCATGATGTCGTTTCTTGGACGGCGATGGTGGAGAGGTACTTTGATAGTAGGCGTGACCGGGATGGGTTTGAACTGTTTGTCGAAATGCTGAGGAGTGGTGTTCGACCGAACGAGTTCACGTATGCTGGGGTTGTATGTGCGTGTGCAGAGTTTGCAGTCGAGGGGCTCGGAAGGCAAGTACATGGTCGAATGGTAAGGAGTAGTCTCGGGGACTCTTGCTTTGCCAAGAGTGCGCTCGTGCACATGTACTCCAAATGTGGGGAAGTGGAGACCGCAAGGTGCGTATTTGAGGGAATGGCGAGGCCTGATTTGGTGTCGTGGACGGTGATGATCTCCGGTTATGCGCAGAATGGGCAACCGGAGGAGGCATTGCAGTACTTCGACATGTTCTTGAGGTCTGGAATTAGACCTGATCATGTGACATTCGTCGGTGTTCTTTCCGCGTGCGCCCATTCCGGTTTGATCGATAAAGGTGTCGAGGTCTTCCATTCCATAAAAGACAAATACGACATCGAGCACACGGCCGACCATTACGCCTGCATTGTTGATCTCCTCAGTCGGTCAGGCCAGTTTGAGCGAGCAGAAGAGATGATCAGCACTATGACCGTGAAGCCTAATAAGTTCCTGTGGGCATCCTTACTTGGTGGCTGCCGGATTCACAAGAACGTCCGGTTAGCAGAGCAAGCAGCAGAAGCGTTGTTCGAAATAGAGCCTGAGAATCCGGCGACATATGTAACTCTAGCAAATATTTACGCCTCAGTTGGTCTGTTCGACAAAGTTGAGGATGTCAGGAGGAGGATGGAATCGAAAGGCATAACGAAAAAGCCGGCCTCGAGTTGGATTGAGGTTGGAAGAAGAGTTCATGTGTTCCTGGTCGGTGACAAGTCGCACCCGCAAGCTGAAGAGATCTATGCACTTCTGAAGAAGCTGTATGCTAAAATGAGCGAAGGAGGGTATGTCGCAGACACCGGTTTCGTGCTCCATGACGTTGAAGATGAGCAGAAGGAGCAGGACATTGGTCACCACAGTGAGCGGCTGGCCGTTGCATTTGGGATCATTGCCACTCCAGTGGGTGCTCCTATAAAAGTTTTCAAGAATCTGCGCATTTGCGGAGATTGTCATACTGCTGTCAAGCTGATATCACGGATTGCACAGAGAGAGATCATCATTAGGGATTCGAATCGGTTCCATCACTTCAAGAATGGAAGTTGTTCCTGCAAGGACTATTGGTGATTTATGCTGTTCACATGTGTCTTTTGAGACTGGGAAAAACTATAAGTACTTCAAGGCAAATGCCAATAGAGACTGAAGCCTGCCTCGTAGCAGCAGGCATCTGGGAGAATGGTGGATGAAATGTAGACC
Source organism: Pharus latifolius (assembly GCA_019359835.1). Taxonomy (NCBI): domain Eukaryota; kingdom Viridiplantae; phylum Streptophyta; class Magnoliopsida; order Poales; family Poaceae; genus Pharus; species Pharus latifolius. The sequence continues at coordinate 13,308,083 of CM033321.1, forward strand.
TCTGCAAGAGATCATTGTGAGGCCACCAGATACCTACCTCTTTTGAGGACTTACAAAGAACTGTAGTAACATTCACATGACATTCCTTTTGTAGTCAATAGAATGAACCGCATTTCATTAACAATGTATCTGAAATTACATTTGAAGATCAAATCCCACCACCCCCAAAGTTCTGGTTTTACAGTAACTATACCATGTTGTTTTCTTGTATCTATATCTCATTGCACAACCAATGGAAACCAGCAGATTCAGAAAGCAGATCCCTGCAATTAACCAAAAGAACTGATCAAGATGGCCTTCGTTTAGGTTATCAGGGATCCATCCAGGATCCCCACCTCGAGTTGTGAAGTATGAGACCATGGTCAGTATGATTGAGCTTATATAGCTTCCAACTGAGACTGTAGCAACCGCAAATGCAGCACATAAGCTGTTCATCGCATCTGGGCTTGGTCGTAGAAGAACTCAACCTGACCAATGGCAGTGAACACCTCAGCAGCTCCAACCAAGAAATACTGTAGTATTTGCCAAAGATAGCTCAATGGAACAGCAGCCTTCTTATGGATCAGACCCTCAAACCTTGCAATCTCTAAATGCTTCAACTCAACAAAAGATGCGGACACCATTGCAAAAATTGACAGGAATAAGCCAATTCTAATTCGTTGCAGCTCAGAGAAACCCCTCTCTTCCAGAGAACTGTCTAGCTATTGGCATAAGAATGCGGTCATAAAGTGCAACCCAGATGATACCATGGATGACATCAAAAGTTGAGAGGGAGGCAGGAGGAATATTGAAAGATCTGACCAGCTTGTCAAGAATCATTCCTTGCTCTTTGAACATGGAAGAGTTTTGAGAATATACAGCGGAGAAGATGATTGTAATAGCCCAGATGGGAATCTTCAGTTCTTCCACCTGGGTGACAGTGCAAATCCTCCAGGGATCCAAAAATGTGCCGCTTTTAGCATCAGTGGATGAGATGATGGCGGCCTTGTCAAGGAATCTATATCAAAGAGAAATAAATGACATAGTTTATTGGCATACAGCACAGAATGAAAGTGTGTGAGGCCAGCCACTCAGAAACATAACAACCTTGGATTAATGAACATCACTCATCTAAATCTTTGCACATTCTTCGTAACAAAAAAAAGAGGATTCTCGTAAAAAGGTTTGCTCTAAATCTTTTTGTACTTCTTATGACTAATAGGCAATTGAGAATGTTGCATGCAAAGTCAGCAATATGCAAATTAAATAACAGACAAAAGATAATTCTGCTCCCTGTAGTATCATGCACCTGTGATGAGCTATTAATATATTGTCATGTTTGTCTGGCCCTATCCATGTTTTTTTGTTGCATTTAGGTATTCACTTTCCGCTGACCTCAAATTGAAAACTTATGAGAAGATTATGTCACAGTTCAATGTCTTCATCAGTACTACGACACCTAATGCGTCACTTCTCAAGATTTTTAAATGAATTGATATATGATACTAAAAAATACAGGAATGATGTATTATCAAAAAGGAGAATTACTCTAGTTGGCTTGTGTGCTCAAGCTTCCAGCTTCCTTCACTTGCTGAAGTTCGACCATCAACTTCATATAGAAGAGAGGTATCTTTTGGCAATTTAATGTTCCACTTTGGGAAGGCTGCGACAACAACCTGGCACACTCTAGTAAGTGGGCTCCTACCAGGTTTCTGAAGTCTATACAAATTTGAAGCTACAAAGAAGCTTGCAATAGCCAATGCCAGAAATACAGTAGGAATGGCAAATCCTATTCCCCAACCATAGTTATCTTGTATCCAGACTACAATAATGCCTGAGATTAGTGGGCCAATATTTATACAGAAGTAGCACCAATTAAAGAAGGGACCCTTCTTTACTCTCTTTGCTGGATCGGTGTCATCAAATTGATCAGCACCAAAGGATGAGACACGTGGTTTGATGCCTCCAGTCCCTGGGGCTATATCATATAAAGGCCAAGAAAAAATGTACCATACTGAAGGAAGCTTGCATCTGGACAAACAAGTCCCAAACATGATGGTGGCTTCAACTGGAACTGATGCAGAACAAGTTAATATAGCAGGCCCTTCAGTAACAAAAAGTTATACATTTGGTCAAAAGATTGTTAATGAGAGCACTGCAGATAATAGAACAAACTAGGTAACAAGATTGTTTGTTGTACAAAATAAAATGGTACACAGCTCAATACCACTATCAAAATTGTGAATTTAGCAAAATATTATTGAATGTCTTATTGATATGTTGATCTAGGTTCCATATATTATATTCACAACCAGTAATATTTTGCTAATTTGACACTTTATAGTGTTATGAAACTAATTATTTCAAAAAAAAGAATATGACAGTAGTACCACTGCCACATATCCCACATTTACATTATTTATGCTGAATAGTCCGAATCCAGCTTTCAAGTATGCAACTATTCCTAATATACTAATAATCATGTGCAACACTATGTTTGTTCCTTTTTTCTTGCCTTATATGCCAGGATGGAGCATACTGTACATCTATACCAATGGAAGTAGGGAAGTGGCACTGATGACAACATTTAATTTGCGTACTATCAAAATATGGTGATCAGTCAATTAGATAAGATACATTAAATAAATTTTTTGTACTTACAATGAAATAAATTGATGAAAAAACAGCAATGATCCATTATTTTCCCAATATAATCTGCTAGGATGGCTCCAATGAGGGGAGTCAGACAGCAAGTACCCTGTCAAGTGGTAACATTCTTGAGGCTTCGATATTGCCCTGTTGAAGCTTTATTTTCAGATAAATTCCTAGGTTTTTTGCAATTCCATAGTAGGCTAAGTGCTCACAGCATTCATTACCTGTCACCAGAGTAGCAATGTTGCTGAACTTGGGAAACCTCATTGAGGATCATCTAAGAGTCGCATGTGTTTCTGAAATGTTTTATAAAAAAGTATGTCATGTGGTATTTAGGTAATTTCTTATAGGCCTGGGAATAAAAACTGCACACAGGATCTTGATCTCGCCATAGTTTAGAATTTGAAATTTCACAAAGTTGACATGCTACAATAGCACCACACAACTGAAATTGTTTAAGGTTAACAATTTAACATCAACAACAAATTTAAGAAAACACTATAGCAAAGAATTTTCTGGCAACCAAAATAAATAAGGGGTCACCACTACAAGTTATTCTTTGGTACAGGGAAGTAAGAAATTACTTCAGCAGCCAATGCATCTGAGAAAAGTACCTAGGATGAAGAAGCATGCTCACCAATTGCCTGTGGTCTGCTTTGAAGCAGGACCCCTTTGATATCAAGGGATCCATCACATGTGTAAAGGCTGGCACCCTGCTATGAAACAACAGCATTCAGTTGCATCCTTCAAACAAGCTAACACATGAAATGAGGAAAAATACAGCAGTCTCTGAAATTTTACTAACATTTTCAGAGAAAACTAAAAGATTAGTCTAGGCATTCAATAAACCACTATTGGTTTTCCTTTCTAAATCATCAACGGTCATTTTCGAATGAGATTGCAGTCAAATGAATGGAAATGAACCAATCAAAATAATTTGGAGACATTCTATCCCAAACGAGTGTCCCCTTTTCAGTAACTCTTGATGATTGGAATACCCTTTCTTTTGGTGGTAAAAATTGACTGAAATAGAGATTATCGGAATATATGATAAATTAGAATTGGAGATTCTCATCAAGATAGAAGAATAAAAGAAATACATTACAATCTTTGCCAAGTAATTTGTGAATATTGGGAGTTCAACAAAGATTTTTTTTTGTTCACAGTAATTTGATGCAGTAAGCCTTTCCCCATGATTTAAGTTAGAATTCAGAAGATAGCATGACATACGGCACACAGAATATGGAATCAAAACGTGATAAGAACTAAAATAGATGATGTGAAGCGCTTCAGCGTGCGCTTTAATTTGGACCCTTTTTTTTTTTTTTTTTTCTTTTCCTTTCAGCGAAAATCTTTAAGCAAATCTTAGCCATAAAATCTTTAAGCAAATCTTAGCTTAAAAGAAAAATAAACAAAAATTTTAAATTTTACCTGAGGAGGAAGAAGGAATGGTTCTTGATCTCCATCTTCTTCTTGCACCAGCAATGTCCTCTCCTCTGCCGCCTCATCCATCGAGGAGCTCGGCACAAAAATATGCTAAAAATATTTGTGTGATTGCTTAAGTGCCCCTACACTTTGGTAGACTCCAACCAAGTCATTCCAACGAAAAACAGTACTAGCTCAGTCTGCATCCATCCACTTGGATAGGTTGGTTTCTGGTTGGTGACAAGTCGCAGCTGCGAGCTGAAGAAACTGTATGCGAAAATGAGGGAAGAAGAGTATTGGCATACACTCACAGTGGTTTCGTGCTCCATGACGTTGAAGATTTTCTTTTAAGCTAAGATTTGCTTATAGACGAGCAGAAGGAGCAGGATATTGATCACCATTGTGAGCGGCTCGTCGTCACATTTGGGATCATTGCCACTCCAGAGGGTGCCCCTTGGGCCTAGGGGTGGTTGGATAAGGAAGTTTTCAGGAATTTGGGCTGGTTGGATAGGGAAGTTTTCAGGAATATCCGGCCCTAAAAATCTGTTGGGAAGGTAGAAAATGAAATAGCAACTACGTGTTTTGTTCAATAAAATCTACATAAAAATTTAAACACAAAAATTATTTAAAAGTGATGTTTAGATATATCTCAGAAAAATCCAGAAATTTTGAAGAAAAAAAAAACAATTTGCTTTTAACAAGAGACAAAGGAAATTTTTCAAGAAGTTGGACCTCATTTTTTAATTTCTTCAAAATTCCTTCAAAAGAAGCCAGCCAAAGAAATTTTATAGAAATTTTATGTAGCTATTTCTTTGTTTCAAATACCTCATAAAAGAAAATTTCCTTTGAATTCAAACCCTAGAAAATTCCTATATTCCAAACACCTCTTTAGAATGGAATATATTATATAAATAGCCCTTTCAAAAAAGAAAATTACAAATATGGCCTAATGTTTCAAAAATTTATAAAAATAACCTTTTTTAGAAATGCGGTTGAATTTAAGCGTGACATATGGTAGCCACACAACTAGTGTGTGACAGAGACAAATCACACTTGCAGAGTGCGGGTGCATCATTTTATTTTATTTTTATTAACTGAAAACTCAAAATTTTATACAAGAAAATATCGATTTTTCCAGTATTGATATCTTTTGATCTATAACTTGAATTGACAATCCGTTTGAACTGGTGAAATCGTGAAGCCAAAATGATCATATCGATATAAACAGATTATCAATCGGAATTATCTCTCATAAGATATCATATATTGTTATATCTTCAGATATATATAAATCTGATTTATATCAATCTATCGTTTTGATCTCACTATTATATTCATTCAAATGGATTGTCAATATCAAAAAATATTAGTTCTGAAAAAATATAAAAATTCAATATAATTTAATCTTATACTCTCAATAGTCACTCTATTTTACAGAGCCGGTTCCTTGGCACAAGAGAATTGATAAAACTGAAATTAGTGTTTTTTATGTTTTCAAAAGAATTCAAGGAAATGAAACATTAGGTAGAATTTAAAGGAAAATTTCCTTTGCCATTGCATAGCATCATTCTCAATGAAAGCAAATATTATTTTGAAACTTCTGGTATTTTTCCTATAATTCATTCAAACAACACAATTTACCATCGTTCCTTTGTTTTTAGATCCCATAATTTTTCACTTATCATCTTAATCTTTTTCTGCATTTTAAGTTTTTCTATTTCCAAACATGACGTAAAAGTTTTCAAAAATTTGCGCATTTAGGGGATTGCGGAAAGAGAGATCATCGTTAGGGATTAGAGTCGATTCGATCACTTCAAGAATGGATTAAACTTCCCTTGACTCTTGAGACGGGGGTAAAAACTTTTCAGTAGTTCAAGGCAAAAGTCAACACAGAGACTGAAGCCTTCCTTGTAGATTTGTTGAAAAAGACTGTAAAGGAGTAAGTAGAACTATGTTCATGATAAAAGGGGGTTTTACTAGGAAAACGTGGATGAATATTACTTTTCTCGATTTTAGACTGTAGCAGCAACCATCTGGGAATGGTGGATGAAATGTCGGCCTCTGCAAGAGCCATCATGAGGCCACCAGGTACATCTTTTGGGGACTTACAACTAACGGTGGTAACATGCACATGACATTTTGTAGTCTATAGAATGAACTGCATTACATTAACAAAGGATCCGAAATCACATATGAAGATCAAACCCCACCACCCCCAAGATCTGGTTTTACAGTAACTATATCATGTTGCTTTCTTGTATCTGTATCTCATTGCACAGCCGATGAAAACCAACAGATTCAGAAGGCTGATCCCTGCAATTAACCAAAAGAACCGGTCAAGATGGCCTTCATTTAGGTTATCAGGGATCCATCCAGGATCCCCACCTCGAGTTGTGAAGTATGAGACCATGGTTAGTATGATTGAGCTTATGTAGCTTCCAACTGAGAGTGTAGCAAGTGCAAATGCAGTACATAAGCTCCTCATCGCATCTGGGGCTTGGTTGTAGAAGAACTCAACCTGACCAATGGCAGTGAACACCTCAGCAGCTCCAACCAAGAAATACTGTGGTATTTGCCAAAGAATGCTCATTGGAACGGCAACCTTCTCGTGGATCAGACCCTCGGACCTGGCAATCTCTAAACGCTTCAACTCAACAAAAGATGCGGACACCATTGAAAAAATTGACAGGAATAAACCAATTCCTATTCGTTGCAGATCAGAGAAACCCCTCTCTCTTCCAGTGAACTGTCTCGCTATTGGCACAAGAATGCGGTCATAAAGTGGAACCCAGATGATAACACCGATGACATCAAAAGTTGAGAGGGAGGCAGGAGGAATGTTGAAAGATCCGACCCGCTTGTCAAGAACCATTCCTTGCTCTATGAACATGGAAGAATTTTGAACATATACAGCTGAGAAGATGCTAGAAGTGGCCCAGATGGGAAACATTCTTATTAGTATCTTCAGTTCTTCCACCTGGGTGACAGTGCAAAGCCTCCAGGGATCCAAAAGGGTGTCACTTTTAGCATCAGTGGACGAGATGGTGGCAGCCTTGTCAAGGAATCTATAGCAAAGAGAAAATGACATAATTATGGGCATACAGAACAGAAGGAAAGTATGCAAGGGCCAATTAGAAAAATAACATAGTTGGACAAATGAACATAACTCATCTAAATCTTTCCACACTCTTAGTAACAGCAACAAAGGAGGATTCTAGTAAAAAAGATTTGCTCTAAATCTTTTTGGAGTTCTTTTATGAATAGGCAGTTGAGAATGTTGTCATACAAATAGTCTCCTAAAGTTGTAAGCTGTAACTATGTCACGTTCAACAATATGCAAATTAAATAACTGACAAGCAGATACTTTTTCTCCCTGTAGTATCATGCACCTATGATGAGCAGCTATTAATACAATGTCATGTTTTTTTTTTTGTTGCATTTACATATTCACTTTCCACTGACCTCAAATTGAAAACTTATAAGATTATGTCACAGTTCAATGTCTTCATCAGTACTATGAATACCTAATGCCATCACTTCTCAAGATATTTAAATGAATTGACACATGACACTAAAAAATATAGGAAGGATGTATTATCAAAAAGGAGAATTACTCTAGTTGGCTTGTGTGCTTGAGCTTCCGGCTTCCTTCAATTGCTGAAGTTCGACCATCAACTTCATATAGAAGAGAAGTATCTTCTGGCAATTTAATGTTCCACTTTCGGAAGGCTGCGACAACAACCTGGCACACTCTAGTAAGTGGGCTCCCACCAGGTTTCTGAAGTCTATACATATTTGAAGCTACAAAGAAGCTTGCAATAGCCAATGCCATAAATATAGTAGGAATGGCAAATCCTATTCCCCAACCATAGTTATCTTGTATCCAGACTATAATAGTGCCTGAAACGAATGAGCCGACATTTATACAGAAGTAGAACCAATTGAAGAAGGAGCCCTTCTTTGCTCTCTCTGCTGGATCAGTGTCGTCAAATTGATCAGCACCAAAGGATGAGACACATGGTTTGATGCCTCCAGTCCCTAGGGCTATCATATAAAGGCCAAGAAAAAATGTACCATACTGAAGGAAGCTTGCATCTGGACAAACAAGCCCCAAACATGGAGGTGGCTGCAGTGCTGGAACTGATGCGGAAAGAGTTAATATAGCCAGGCCCTTCAGTAAAAAAAAAGTTATACATTTGGTCAAAAGATTGTTAATGAGAGCACCGCAGATAATTGGGAAATGAAGATATTAAAATGTGCAAATGGATGATTGATTATCAAAGCCTTTTGTATTAAACTAAATATAATAATAGTACCACTGCCACATATCCCACATGTACATTATTTATGCTGAATAGTCAAAATCCATCTTTCAAGTATGCAGCTATTCCTAAGATACTAATAAGCATGTGCAACACTATGTTTGTTTCTTTGTTTTAGCCTTCTAGATCAGGATGGAGCACACTGTACCAAAGGAAGTATGGAAGTAGCTCTAGTGACGACATTTAATTGAGTACTATCAAAATATGCTGACGAGTCAATTAAATAAGATATATTAAATAAAATTTTTGTACTTACAATGAAATAAATTGATGAGAAAGCAGCAATGGTCCAATATTTTCCCCAATATGAATCTGCTAGGATGGCTCCAATGAGGGGAGTGAGATAGCAAGTACCCTGCCAAGTGGTAACATTTCTTGCGGCTTCAACATTTCCCTGATGAAGCTTTATTTTCAGATAAGTTACTAGATTTTTTGCAATTCCATAGTAGGCTAGGCGCTCACAGCATTCATTCCCTGTCACCAACATTACTGAACTTGATAAAACTCACTAAGGAACATCTACAAGTCGCATGTGTTCCTGAAATGTTTTGTACTGTATGACCTGTAGAATTTAGGTTATTTCTTGTAGGCCTGGGACTAAAAACTGCACATAGGATCTTAACCTCTCCATAGTTTACAATTTGAAATTTCACAAAGCTGACATGCTACAACAGCACCACACAGCTGAAATAGTTTAAGGTTAACGTCAACAATAAATTTAGGAAAACACTATACCACATAATTTCTTGGCAACCAAAACAAATAAGGGCTCACCACTACATGTCTACAAGTTATTTTTGGTACAGGGAAATAAGAAATTTCTTCAGCAGCCAATGCATCTGAGGAAAGTTACCTAGGATAAAGAAGCATGCTCGCCAATTGCCTGTGGTCTGCTTGGAAGCAGGACGCCCTTTGATATCAAGAGATCCATCACCTGTGTAAAGGCTGGCATCCTGCTATGAAATAACAGCATTCAGTTGAACAAGTTAACAGATGAGATGAGAAAAAATACAGCAGTCTCCGAAATTTTCCAAACATTGCCAAAGAAAAAACTGAAGATTAGTCTAGGCATTCAATAAACCACTATTGGTTTTCCTATCTAAATCATGGAAGGTCTATGGAAATGAACCAATTGAAAATAATTTGGAGACATTTTATCCCAAACGAGTGCACCCTTTTGAAGAAACTCTTGATGATTGGGAATTGGAGTAGTAATTTCAAACACTGGTAATCGGAATACATGATATATTACAATTGGAGATTCCCATCAAGATAGAAAGAGAAAGGAAATACGTTACATTCTTTGCCATCTAATTTGTGAATATTGGGAGTTCAATAAAGATTTTTTTTTTGTTCACAGTTATTTGATGCAGTCAACTTTCCCCAACTGAAGTCAGAACTCAGAAGATAGCACACAAAATATGAAATAAAAATTTGATAAGAACAAAATAAATGTTGTGAAGCGCAATGTCCAGCTTTAATCTGGACCCGGAAGATGGATTCCTCATGGCTCTCTTTTTTTACTTTCAGCGAACTGTACCATAACATCTCTAAGCAAATCTGAGCTCGAACAAAAACAAACAGAAATTTTACCTGAGGAGGACGGAGTGGTTCTTGGTCTCCATCTTCTTCTTGCACCAGCAACCTCCTCTCCTCTGCAGAGTCATCCATGGAGGAGCTCGTGACGGACACAGGAAACAACAGAAGCAAATCGAGAAACAGAACGACAACCACGCCGCAACTGACCGGTGACGCCCGCAAGTGCGAGTGAACTTCACAATGGATGGAAACAATCGGAGTTGGTGCGGCACATGGAGACAAGTGCATAAAATATTTGTGTGATTGCATAGATGCCCCTACACTTTGTGGTGGACTTCAATCAAGTCCCTCCCTCCAATTAAAAACAAGTATGTGTGTGGGTGGGTTAGGGTTAGGGTGGGTCTGGGGTATGTGTTAGTTGCTATTACAACTACTTGTAAGCATAAATTTTCAAAAAAAATATTTTTTACAAATAACTCTTAAAAAGAAAAAAAAAACCAAATCTAACACCTAGTCCAAAGAATTTAAAAAATAATTTGTTTCTTATATGATAGGGGCTATGGTCGTTTTGTAGGCGCCTAATGCATATCTCATATGCGACGGGACCATGCATTTGCATGGCACACATGCGTGTAGAGGACATGCCGCACACCTCTGTTCTTTACCAAGTGGTGTGCTCACTTATTTCGAGTTTTTTAAAAAAAATTTCGACCATGTAAAATTCAGTATTAGTAAATACCAAATAAAATTTAGTTTGGCTTTGTAAATAACAAATTTACTAATCTAGCATTCTTACATGTAGATGATGTAACAATTTTAAAAGCAAAATTTAAATTACCACATATTATAATAACAAAAATGCAAGTATTACCACATATTGGCTAATTTGGTTTTGCAAAAATTTTGGTTTTTAAAAATGATAACCAAATTAAATACAAAATACCAAATTAGCCAAACATTTTGGTAATTTCATTTCAGTTTGGCTCAGTTATTTCAATTTGGTGAGTTTTTGTACACTTCTATTTTTATTGCATGAGAAATGAGTTATTTTTATAGGTTTACTATATTAGAGGTTAGATTTGTTATTTTCTTTTCTAAAGATTACTTGTAAAAAAAATCAAGTACCAAATGAGTATCGATTGAAGAAGTGAATCCATCGGGACTATCCAATTTATTAGGCTAGCTGATAATAATTACTACCAAATCGTCACTAAAATAACTTCCTTCATTATAAAATATAAGATATATTTTGATCATGTATACAAATTAAGAAAGTTCTAAATTTAAGAGAACAATAAAAAAAATAATTAAACTATTTTCATTCATAAATACATTAAAAATGAGATAGAAAATGCTACAACGAGAAATTAATCATAAATAAATAGAGAAGTAAATAAAGAGAATAGTAAAAATATTAATAAATTTATATGTACTTTCTATATTTTGTAATAAGAATAAAAAAATTATATATCTTATATTATACAACGACACGAGTAAAAAGGAAAATCCAATTATGAAAGTAAACAGTAAGTGACACATATCTAGCAGACGAAGCACACACCCACATAAAAAAAATATAAAAGAAGAGAGGATTTCAAAATTTAAAATTCCGATTTACATATAGTTGTATAGATATATATATTTTGGGACGCTACTGAGATAAAGATGGTACAAGTTAAAAAATTTTTGGGTTCATCAAACATATCCTTAGAGTGCGTAACGAAGTATGAACTTTAGTAGACATCTTTGCCCTTGTATCGCTTAGCACAACAGACGAAAAATACCAGGTTCAGTAAACTAAGCCCTGCAATCAGCCAAAAGAAGCGATCAAGATGGCCTTCGTTCAGATTATCAGGAATCCAACCTGGCCTCCCATCCTTGGTCGTGAAGTATGACACCATGGTTACTGTAAACGAGCTCAGGTAGCTCCCGAGAGACACTGTAAGAAGCCCCAGAGCGGAGCATAAGCTCCTCATCGAATATGGAGCCTGGTTGTAGAAAAACTCGGACTGTCCGACACAGGCGAAAACGACGCTTGCACCAACCAAGAAGTACTGCGGCACCTGCCAGAGAATGCACATTGGCACCTCGGTCTTCTGATCGATCAGACTGGAGGTGTCTGCGATCGACAAGCGCTTTGTCTCGACCAATGCAGCAGTGGTCATCACTAAGACTGACAAGAACAGGCCTATCCCGTACCGTTGCAGCTCCGAGAATCCTCTCTCGTTACCGGTGAACTTCCGGGCTGCAGGGATGAGGATCCTGTCATAGACTGGCACCCATATGATGACGCTGACTGCGTCGAAGGAGGCGAGGGATGCTGGAGGGATGGTGAATGACCCGACTTGTTTGTTCATCATTCTGCCTTGCTCCAGGAATGTTGAGGAGAACTGCGCAAGAACGGCGAAGAATACTATTCCGGTGGCCCAGATGGGGAGCATCCTGATTATTGTCTTTAGTTCTTCAACTTGCGTGATGGTGCAGAGCCTCCATGGATTGGACAATTTATCGGTCGATGAGACGACGGCGGCCTTGTCAAAGAAACTGTAAAAGAACTTGGAAGTTACAGCAAAACAAGTTGAGAGTTGAAACAAACAGTGTATTAGCTTAATTAATCTTGGAGATAACTTACCTGAGTTCAGTTGTATGCTGCAATTTCTGACCATCTACCACTGAAGTGTTATCAGGTAATTCATAGAGGAGAGAATTATCTTGTGGTAAACGTACATTCCATTTCCGAATAGCCGCAACGATGACCTGGCAAACTCTTATAAGTAAGCTTCCTTGAGGCTTCTGATGTCTGTAAGCATTGGAACCCAGCAAGAAGCTCGCAATAGCCAATGCAATGAACAGAGTTGGGATCCAAAGGCCTATGACCCATCCGTAGTGATCTTGCACCCACACAATGATGGTGCCCGATACAAAACTGCCGATATAGATGGAGAAAAAGAACCAGTTGAAGAAGGAATTCTTCTTTAGTCTCTCCTTTGGATTGTTGTCGTCAAATTGGTCGGCACCAAAAGATGAGACACAAGGCTTGATGCCACCAGCCCCTATAGCCATCATGTAGAGGCCAAGAAAGAACGCAACAGACTGAGCTGAGCCGTCTTGCAGGCAATCGAGCCGTGCACAAGTTGGAAGTGATGCTGAAAGAGACATTGCAGCCATACCCTTGAGTTGAAAAGTGAAACAAATTGGTTAGTCTGCTATCTAGAGGCAAAATTCTGAAAGACATGCATAATATGAGACATTTAACTTCAGGCATGGTGTGAAGGCGCTGCAAAAATACAGTTTTGATGAGTTGCAGCAAGAGTTACATAGCTATCATTTAGTGATGCTGAAACTAAAAAATTGATAAAAGAAAACACTGTTGAATGCTGAACGAATAGTGAAATATACTACCAATAAACTTAATAGCTTATAAAGAGTGCAGATCGAGTGCTTACAACTAGGTAAACTGTGAAGAAAGCCACTGTAGTCAAGTATCTTCCCATATAGGAATCTGCTATGATAGCTCCAATGAGTGGGGCAATGTAGCAAGTTCCCTGCCAATTCGTGTAGTTTCTTGCTGCAACAACATTGCTTTCATGTAATGTTGTTTTAAGAAAAGTGACCAGATTGAATTGGATCCCGTAGTATGCCAGCTCCTCAAAGCATTCAGTCACTGTAGTGTAGTCAATAGTGTTTGTCAAGAAAATTATAAGAGAATGCACATTAAGAGAAGGAATAATATTCAGGTGCAAAAGCATCACTGCGTTGATACATAAATTGAATAAGCAAACTAAAACAGAGTGTCATTAGCATCTAGTGACATCATGACGAAAATTTGATAACTTCCTTGAAATACCGAAATAGATGAATATTTTACCTAAAATGAAAGTGCATGCTCTCCAACTGCCCCTGCGGTTTGTCGCTGTAAAAGTTTCTTTAATGTCAACAACTTTGTCACCTCTATGTACTCCTGAGTCCTGTAATAAGATGCACCAAATTATCAAGTACTATCTTTTCTGTAAAAGCATGAAACAATTATGCACTACTGATAAAAACATTTAGCTACAAATTAGTGACCTTTCAGATTCTCAGATAATCTTCTTTTAGGACAAAGTTGTAAGACAAATCAGTGGCACCTCCAGTATGTAGCTCACAAATTTATACAATTCAGAAACATACAGGTAATTCATACAATAATGGATGAAAAGAACTATTTTTCTTTGTTTAACTTTATAATTTCCAAATACAGATCAAATTTTGGTAAAAAGAAAAACAGCTTTGGAGCTTGTTGAGGAAATGCCACCTTTTTTTTTTTTTTTGGCAAAAAGCCATGCAGAAGGATCACATAATGGAAGAAATAGGTTGTTACTTGTTAATAAAGGGGTAAGTTAAGGAGGAGATTAACTGAAGATCTCAAAACGTACCTATATGTGCATAAATATTTCAAATCTCAACTGACTAAGATACCACAACAATTAAAGAACTGCTGAAACAACTCAAAAATTGTAGATAGACTTTATGTAGAAGAATTAGGATAGACTAGAGACCTCAAGAAGTGGCTCTTCATATTGCAATCTTCCCTTGGAAGGCTTCATTACACCTCAAGTCTCAACTTGGAGAACCAACACCATACACCAAAATACAAAGCTGAACACAAAGAGAAGAACCCTTTTATAGATCTCACAGAATTAATTATGCATAAGTTGACTGTCCTCTTTAAACTAATAAACGTGGCATGTAAGTTGCACGAATTTTTTCTTTTAAAAAAACAAAAAATTACAAAAATAACCCACATTTACTATTTTTTGTATTTTTAACCTACCACAGATGTATGTCAAGTTTTAGATATTCGACAAACCACCCCAGCTGTGAGTGAGGAACACTTGACAAGCTTAGGCCCAAGCAACACAAGAAAAATCAAACACCCCAATAACCAATTTTGTTTATACATCAAAATTTCTTCAGTATTGATATCTTTTGATATATAATTCCGATTGACGATCTGCTTAAATCAGTGTAATCGCGAGGCCAAAATGATCAAATCGACACAAACAGATCATCAATCAAAATTGTATATCACAAGATATAATATCTTGTTTCATCTTGAGATATATAACTTTAGTTAACAATCTGTTGTTTTGATCTGATTGTTTTGGCCTTATGATTATACTGATTTAAACAGATCATCAATTGGAGTTATAGGTAAAAAAAATATTGGTCCTGGAAGAATTAAAATTCTATCGGAAAGTTTGAGTTCAATTTTCTTCTGATTCTTCCAGCATGGTATCTTCTAACTTATAATTCTGACTGACGATCCATTTGAATCAATAAAATTGTGAGGCCAAAACAATCAGATCGACACAAACGAATTATCAACTAGAGCTATATATCACAAGATATATCGTTTGAACTAGAGAATCGTGAGGCCAAAATTATTAGACCGACACAAATAAACCGTCAATTGGAGTTATATATTACAGGATATATCATTTGAACCAATGGAATCATGCGGCCAAAATGATCAGACCGACACAAACAAATCATCAACAAGAGTTATATATCACAAGAAATATTTGGTGTCGGTTTGATCGTTTTGACCTCATGATTCCACTGATTCAAATAGATTATCAATTGAAGTAATAGATTAAAAAATATCAATCCCAGATAAATAAAAAATTTTAGTGTAATTTAATCAAAAAGTTTGAGTTCAATTTTCTTTTGATTTTTTCGGAATTGATACTTTTTGATCTATAATTCATATTGATGGTCCATTTGAACTGATGTAATTGTAAGACCAAAATAATTATATCAACAAAAAAATCGTTAACTAGAGTTATATATCTCAAGATATCATATATTGTGATATATAATTTCAGTTGATAATCTATTTATGATGATCTGATCGTTTTGGTCTCAAAATTTCACTAGTTTAAATGGATTGTCAATTGGAATTATAGATTAAAAAATATTGATGTAAAAAAAAATCAAAATTTTTATATATAAATAGAATTGGTTAGATGTAGTTGGGTTGGGCTATGTTGCCAGGGTTTGTGAAGTGTTGGAGACTCACAAGTAGCAACCCAAAAATCGGTGGATTATTTTATAATTTTCTTTGTTTTGTGAGTTATTTTTTTAAAAAAAATTCAAGTTGCACCAGGCACACACATTCAATTCGCGGTTCCCTTCAAAACTCCAAAAACGCTGAGAGAAAAATAAGTGCAGGGACTGTCCAGATTGTTCATACAACAGTCCATGATCCAAGCAAGATGCACTATATGGTGAAACTTTTCTAGAATAACCATTGTAATCGATAAAGTTCTCCTCTTTTCTCTCAATAACCATTCCTGCATAAGATTGACAGGGTGATTAATCAGCAGTCGTTACTTGTTACCATGTAAATAAACAGCAGAAGTCTTTAAGTCAGAATAAATCAGGATCATGTCATAGGTTAATATTCAATCTTATCATGAATCAATATACCGAGATAAACACAATCAGATTAGATCAGCACAATTCCAAACTTAAGTAGGATGGACCTGAAGCAATCTCTTGTATTGGCAAGATACAACTGATAGTAATATAAAACTCCATCACTCCAAGCACACTACTTTTCTTCATTTGACAATGGAACTGCTCGTGCTCCTAAGTGCGAATTATTTATAATGCGTCAACTCGAGCACTTGCGTGCACGATACCGATGTCTTTCACGCCGCGGGCGCCTCCTCCGCCGCGATAGCCTTCGCGGGGAAGCGCGCTTGCGGTTTTGTTTACGGAACGGAGATAGTACCGTTCGATCAAAGTTGAACGGCCCATATTGAGGCTGGACAAGTGGCTGAGGGAATTTTGCAGAAAGTCGCTAAAATTAGATGGTACTGACTGTCAACTCATGCAATTACACAATAATATGATAATTTTTATGATTAAATATTTGATTCAGGATTAATTATCACTTATTTACAATTTGTTAGTAAATACACCCAATGTAAGGTGGTATAAATTTTCAACTTTCTATAAACTATCATACAAGACTAAATATATGAATATCGTTTTTTATTTGAATTCGAGCTCTAATGACTTATTATCAAATGTTGTACTTGTTAATGTATGTTCCAAAATTCAAAGGGTTCGGAGTCGTGCAACCTTGTCGTTAAAGTAGGCAAAGCTTCTGTCATGGTTGCACATGGCTTCGTATAATCGTGGGGGGAGGACGTCTGGGTCCACTACACTGCTCTAAAGAGGGACTTTATGAAAGTGCCAGTCGATATGGTCAAACCAAACCATGGTGCATTCCCGATGCCTGTCCCAACAGAAGGCATCCAGCTTTTGTGGGATGCGTAACTTCGTTCATACAGTGGTCGAAGATCTGTATTGTGCTTCAAGAAGTAAATTTGACGCACTGAACCTCACATTATTAATTTTCAACAACTAAGTAACATGTATGTATGTTGCAGAAGACTTCAAATACAGTTCTTGATGAACCCAACCATAGCACTGAAAAAGACACGATAGCCACTGAAGGTCTGCTAACCCCACCCCAGCAAAGAAGAGAGGCCCCGTGACCCCACCTTCATAGAAGATATATTGTAGCTCGCCAGCAAAAATTGGGGGCCAAAGCAAAGGGAAACATGTGCTCAACTTCAAAATTGAGTATCCACTTGTGTCACAGGGCAGCCTCCTAAATATGGATGACGTGTGTCAACGGTTGCATGAGTGATACCTCGACTGATTTAGGCGAAACTCGGGCTTCAAAGTGTCATACAAGGCGGGCCACTTCCATCACGAGGTCGGCATAATTCATGTCAAGCATGAGGATCCCTTCGACCTATTCCAATTCAAGTGTCTGGATATCTGCATCATCCACACATCCCTCCTGTGAGTTTACTTACTCTTTATCTGTTATAGTTTATTGAAGATTGTTGCATCTAGGTCCTTTTTGGGTTGATTTTGATTATTGATGACATTAAGTGTTTATGACTAATCTATCTACTTTGAGTATAATCAATAAGATTAGGTGAAAAGAAGAAGGTCACCCGAGGTCGCAAGCGTAAGGTCACAGTGTCGCCCAGATCTGCAGGTCGCGAGCCAAGGTCGCCCGAGGTCACGAGCCAAGATTGCAAGCGCAAGATCGCCAAGAAGGAAGCAGCAAAGACCTAAGGCAAGTGCTTATTTATTGTATCGGTCTTGGAGTTTGGAGTTTGACCGGATGTTATAAGAAATTATTTTTTAGTTTAAATCGTACTATTAAGAGGGGTTGCAAAATCTCTTTTAGTTCCAGCAAAAACTGAGAAACTCTTAGGTCATATGTGGCATTCGCATTCATTTACAATCTTGGTCAAGAATCTCAAATAGGAACTAAAATTGATCATCCGAGTGTTGTTTATTTGATCAGGTACTGTTCATTCAACCAATGGTCGCACACAGTATTCATGCACTGTTCATTTGTTCAGTTATTGTTCATACGACCAGTAACACTGTTCATTCGACCAGAGTTTCCAACGACTATTTACTAGCCGTTAAAGGTCGAAGTTGGCCTGATTTCTTTCCTTATTCGATCTAACGGCTAGCTGAGAGGTTGGGCTATAAATACAGATGTTTTGAGCAGTATTTCACACACATCTCAAGCTACATTCTCATACATATTTTTAAACAATCTCTGTACACACCTTTGAGTATCTTTTCTATACATTTTGAGCAGTTTTTAAAGAAGTTTTGAACAGTTCTTAAAACATTTTGAGCAGATTTTTGCTACAGTTTTTGAGCAGTTTTTAAAACACTTTTGAGCAAATTTTCACTACTGTTTTTGAGAAGTTCTTAAAACACTTTTGAGCAGATTTTTGTTACTGTTTTTGAGCAGTTCTTAAAACACTTTTGAGCAGATTTTTGTTACTGTTTTTGAGCAGTTCTTAAAACATTTTGAGCAGATTTTCGCTATTGTTTTTGAGCAGTTTTTAAAATACTTTTGAGCAGATTTTGCTACTGTTTTTGAGTAGTTTTTAAAACCATTTTTGAGTAATTTCTGTTCACATTTTCGAGCAATTTTTAAACAGTGCTTGAACAGATTTTTGAGAAGCTTTTGTTCACATTTTTGATCAGTTTTATAAACACTTTTGAGCAGATTTTGATCAGTGTTTATAAACAATTTTTTGAGCAGTTTTCTAAAGAACCAAGAGATATATTTTTGATATACACTTGAGTCCAAGTGCTAAAATCTTTATCTTTTGATCAAGTATCATTTATTGTGATTGAGAGAGATCCATCGAGAGCATTCATTTGCATCCTTAAAAGTTTCTCAGTATTTGTTGGGGGTCAAGAGAAGATCTTGCAACTTGTTACTCTTAGTGAACGCCCTAACCTAAATGGTTTGGAGGCGTGGCCGTTGACCTCTCCATTAACGGAGGTTGTCGGAGAGGCTCGGCATATTTTGTGAAAGGCATCGGTGCTCGCATATCCAGAGTGGAGAAGAAGAAAACTTAGTGAAAAATATCCTTCGTGGATATTGAAGCAAGACCCATTCATTTGAGTGCTTCAACGAGGAGTAGGAGAGACCGGGCGAGTCTCCAAGACCTCGGGATAAATTACTATGTTTGTCTTTTTTACTCTTTCTCAGTGCAAAATATTATTAAATTGTTGTTAGTCAAAAAATTTTAAAGCCTCCTATTCACCCCCTCTAGTAGACATCCTCGATCCTACAAAGATTACTATAATTCATCATTTACATGTAGTTGCATGTACAAATTGGTGTCATTCATTGGGTGCGACGTGGTGGGTTTCATGGATCCGGAGAAAGTAGCCAGCACGATGCTCGACAGACAATCAGAGCATGCCATAGTTGTTGACGCAGCAGAACCGTGAATACATACTAACACCATACAATCAGGAGTAAGTGTAGTCCTATGTACTTAATTCCTTAATGTATTTTGCGCCTAATATTAAGATCTTAATGCTTGTCTTCGCTAAATAATGCAGCAACCATTAGCTCTTTATCATCATTCGACTTGCGACGAATGAGGCCATCTACCTCGATTCGGTGGCAAATACTGAAAGGAAGATTATTTTTTCGTAAGGTCTTGATATGTAAGTATAACTGATAGTTATAACTTTATATTTATAATGGTATATCATAATCGACAATGCTGTGTGTAACTCAAGGCTTTCAAAGAGTATGTGCGAAAAAGGTGGAAGACATGATGCCAACAAGGGCGATAAGGTCACTTTCGCACCATACTTGGTAATTAGCTCATCGATATATTTGTTTTTTGTAAGTTCTTACAAGATTGAGGGTTTGGACTAATGTCTTGAAAAATACTATTGTCTCAGTACCATCAACAGCCGGGCTTTTGGGAATGCGGCTTTTACATGATGGCTTTCATGTACGAGCTGATTAGCTCAGGCTTCGCCCAATTCTCCTAGGTATGTGTTGTTCCTAACTCGTACTTGATCATTTCATCTTAACTTCCAAACTAACTGCTTACTAATTTCTTGATATATTCATATGTATGCATGTAGACCACCATGCCTACTGAAAAATATGATACACAAGTCATCAAGAAAATAAGGTCAATTTGGGCAGCATATGTGATGGATGAGGTGGCCATCAACCAGAAATGAAATTTTGTAATTTTTAGATTGATCTGTATAGTATTCCCTTCAATGTATGATTTGGATTTATGATGTATAGTTTGAATGAATTATGCTGTAAATATTTGTACTGAGCAGATTAATATAGTATGTTTATAGTTAACTGTATAAGTGTTTTTATTTTGTACAGTATCAATTAGATATTCACTATTTTTGTCGATTACCGATAAAGAACCGATAGAGGTTAACGTTCTATATCGGTTAGTGTCAAGGAATCGATAGAAAAGTTCATGATCTTATATTGGTTATCACCAACTGATAGAAAATATTACTATCTTTTATTGGTTCTGTGTGAGAAACCGATAAAAAAAGTGCGTATCTTCGATCGGCTATGAACTATTACAAGAGTCATCCATTTTCACTATTGTGTTAATCTCTAGCGGTATGATTAATCGTTACCGAATTATATTTTGAACTGATAGTAGGGTTCATTTTTGTATTAGTGTGTGTGTCGTGCCGTGTGCAACGGTTAAATACACAAATCACTTGAGGGAGTGGTGTGTCCAACAATAACGTCAAGTCCTGTAGGAAGGGGGGGGGGGGGGGGGGGGGGATGTTGTTGAATGTAACACCTAGTTTGGTTTAAGAGATCTAGTACTGTATGGATTAGTCTCATACCAATCGGGTTGACTCTTTTAAATAAAGTGAGGACGAAAATTTAAGTATTGAAATGGATGGATATATCTAGAGTATTATAGTAGTATTGATAAAGTTCTCCCTTTTTCTTTTTCTCTCAAGAACCATTGATGACTCACCGCCCAAAACCAGTGGTGATGACTGATGGCTTTCTCAACTTAACTAAGGCACAAACATTGTGCAGTCCTGCACAAGATTGGCAAGAGTAATTAATCAGCACTTGTTACCATATAAATCAACAGTAGAGGGAAATTAGGAGTTGAGAACCATGCCATATGTTGATCTCTAGTCATAAATCAATATTTAATCATATGTGATAAGCACAAATCAGATTAGCTCAGCACACTTCCAAAATTAAGTAGGACCTGGGGGTAATCTGTTGCAATGGAAAGACACAAATTGGTAGTAATATATGACTCTTTTCTTTGGTTGACCATGGAACTACTCATGCTCCGAAGAATGAATATTTATTTATAGTCATCAATTCAAGCAGTTGCATCCATCCATTACAGAAAAGCACATGCAACAGGTCTACCATTCTACTTACAAGAACCACTAAAACTAAAAACTGTTCCGCAGTCCACTAGTTTATTTTGACAGGAAACCAGGAGTCTTACCGATATTTGCAAAGTTCATGAACAGGTTAGGCCTTCAGAAACTGAAATAATATAAACAAGAAGTCCCACATGTATTAGTTCAAGGTATGTACGAGCTTTCACATGCTATGGAAGAAATTCTCTTTTTATTGTCCAGGTAACACTACCACAGTACCATAGTGGATGGCTGGATGCCATACTATACAAATATACAATAAATGAGATTTTGTACATTATAGCTTGCTGTTCATAGCAAACAGCAATGCCAGAAATTAAACTACAGAAGCTTTCTTGCATCTGTATTTTTGTGCATAATAAATGAAAGAAAAAAGATTCAGCAAGCTAAGACCAGCTATGAGCCAGAAGAATCGGTCAAGGTGGCCTTCATTTAAGTTATCAGGGATCCACCCCAGCTGACCATTTCTAGTTGTAAAATATGACACCAGGGTCAGTATAAATGAGCTAAAATAACTTCCGAGAGAGACAGTAACAAGCGCAAACGCTGAGCATAAGCTCCTCATGGCATCCGGAGACTGATTATAGAAGAACTCAGCTTGACCAATGGATGTGAACACCTCGCCGACACCAACCAACAAGTACTGAGGTGCTTGCCAAAGAATGCTCATAGGAACAGGCACCTTCTGATGGATCAGATCTTCTGAACTTGCAATCTGCAGACGCTTAATCTCAACCAAGGCTGCAACAACCATTGCAAGAGTAGACACAAACAGACCAACTCCGATTCGTTGAAGCTCTGAAAAGCCCCTCTCCTTACCAGTGAACCTCCTGGCTATTGGCACAACGAATCTTTCATAAACTGGGACCCAAACAACAATACTGATAACGTCCAAAGATGATAGGGTGGCTGGAGGAACTTTGAAAGACCCAACTTGGTTGTTGAGAGCCATCCCTTGTTCTATGAACATTGATGAGTTTTGAGCACATACAGTGAAGAACACGATGCCTGTAGCCCATATTGGAAACATCCTCATTAATATTTTCAGTTCCTCAACTTGTGTGATGGTGCAAAGTCTCCATGGGTTATGAGAACAACCGCATTCATTCCACAAGATAACTGCAGCCTTGTCCAGGAAACTACAGCGAAAAGAAAAGGAATCATGTTAGAGGTATGCAAACGTATGCGTAGACATTTCTTGTTTAAGGTTACCTGTCATGGTCCTGAAAAAAGGGTTATGTGTCCAGGAAGTCCCGAGACACAAACTTGCAAGCAAGTCAATGTCAGAGCAAAAAAATTGCATATCCATATTAACTTTGTTCTGGTCGTTTGTTATTTTCATTATTTTTATCCTTTTTCTAAACTTCTAAAATTACATTTTTCTCCAATCTACTGAGATAAACTTTACCTTCCAGATGACTTTTTCCAAAGTAGAGTGAAAGGAATAAAATCTTACAGAGCAAATGATTGCAAATGGTATCAACAAAAGTACCTGAATTCACTGCTATGCTCCAGCTTACGACACCCCTCGATAGCTGAACTCTTACCAGGAAGCTCATAGAGAAGAGAACTATCAACTGGCAAATCAACATTTCGCTTGTGAATGGCTGCAACAACTACCTGGCATGCTCTTGTAACTGGGCTTCCTCCAGGTATCTGAAATCTATATATCTCCGAACCTATAAAAAAGCTGCCAATAGCTAATGCAATGAAGAAAGTAGGAATTCCAAATCCAATGCCATATCCATAGTTCTCTTGTACCCAAATAAGAACAGTGCCAGACATCAAAGAGCCAATATTTATAGAGAAATAAAACCAGTTGAAGAAAGAGCCTTTCTTTGTTCTCTCCAGTGGATCAGTGTCATCAAACTGGTCAGCACCAAAGGATGAAACACATGGCTTGATTCCTCCAGCCCCCAAAGCAATCATGTATAGTCCAAAAAAGTATATCAGATACTGAGGTAAGCTTGGTTGTGGGCAGTTAGACCCAACACACGCAGGAGGCTCGAGAGTGGGAACTGATGCTGAAAGTGTCAATGCTGCCATCCCCTTCAATTAAACAAACATTGGGGAGCCATTAGCACAAATTATCACCAGAGAGATAGAGAAGTAGGAAATAAGATTCATAACTAAGACAATTAGGATTGCAGTTGATGTACCATGATAGTTATCTATCATCTTGGTAGATGTGGCTGAACTGCACAAGGATAGGTCATATGCCAGCTTTTGTCCTGGCTATAATTACTCTCATTCACGAATAGACACCAATGTGAACAGGCACCATTCAATAATTGTTACGCACTTGGTTCTATAACATGTACAAATGAATAAACACCAATGGACCATCCAAAAAATTAAGTTGATAAGAAAATCACAATGCTCTGATATTCCTCCCAGTATGAGTTTGCATAAGATGTGTGTGTTAGATTTAGGAAAAACACCGATATCATTATCATAGACCAATGAGGTCTATATATAATACATGTACATGAGATAGAAAAGGAAAAGGATAAAACAAGTGAACCCTAATCCTAGTACAATATACATGTACATAAATATGCATTAACACCCCTCCTCAAAGTCAAGGTGAATCAACAGTCTGGAGTTTGGAGAGAAGGAAAGCATGCTGCTCCCTCATCTGAGATTTGGTGAAGAAATCCGCAATTTGAAGCTCAGAAGGCAAGTAGTGAAGAGAAAAATTGTCTTTTGATGACAGTGAGATCAAACGAAAGAAGCATCAATAACAATGTATTTAATTAACTCATGTTTCACTGGATTAGAAGTAATAGCACTGGTGTTATCACAAGAGTGTAGTACGCTCAGAAAGATCAACACCAAAATTAGCAAGAAACCAACGAAGCCAAATAACTTCAGCAGTCATAGATACAAAGGTCTGTAATTGAGCTTCAGCACTGAAGCAAGAAAATAGTCTATTTCTTGGACTCCCATGCAAAAAGTGAAGTGCCAAGAACAATACAATAACCAGTGAGAGAGCGTCGATCGATAGAATCACTGGCCCATGTGGAATCAGAATAAGCTTGTAACTGTAGAGGACTATCATGGGTGAAAAAGAGGCGACGAGAAGATGTCCCCCATAGATATCGCAACACATGAAGATGGACATAGTGAATAGAAGTAGAAGTACTGACAAACTGATTGAGCACATGAACATCATAAGATATACCCGGTCTAATAACAACAAGATATATAAGACTCTTAACAATCTACTTGTACCGGGAGGGAGCTAAAAGTGGATGGCCATCAATCGGCTGCAGCTGAAGATGAAGCTCCATAGAGTAGCAACAGTCTTAGTATCAGTAAGACTAGAAGGAAAGAACAAATCAAGTGTGTACCACTGCTATGATAAATAAAAACCATCATCCGTAAAAGTAACCTCAATCCCCAGAAAGTATTGAAGAGGGCCAAGATCAGACATCATGAACTGCTCACTGAGGCGCTGCTTCACGAAGTCAATATAAGATGGATTATCCCTAGTAATAATCATGTCATTGACATATAGTAAGAGGATCATTCGACCTCGTGAGGAAGTGTGAACAAATAAAGTTGGATCATGCTCACTAGCAACAAAACCAACCTGGAGAACGACTGGACTGAAGCACTCAAACCAAGTGCATGGGGCTTGTTTGAGTCTATAAAGAGCACAACGAAAACAACATACATGGCCAGCTGCACAAGAGAAACATGGTGGAGGTTTCATATAAACTTACTCCTATAAATCACCTAATGAAAAGTATTCTTCACATCCAACTGCAAGATAGTTCACTGACGTGTGGCAGCCACAGCAAAAAGTGTACGGACAGTGGTCATGTGAGCAACAGGAGCAAATGCCTCATCATAATCACGACTATATTCTTGCTGAAATCCACAAGCAACTAAATGAGCCTTGTAATGCTCAATAGATCCATCAAAACGAGTCTTCACCTTGAAAACCCATTTGCAGGTTATAGGAACGGCGTGACTAGGTAAGGGAACAACATCCCACGTACCAGTGTGCTCTAGGACAGCAAGCTCCTTAGTTGTAGCCAACTGCTACTTCGGTACAACAGCAACCTCCTGATAAGTATGAGCTCCTGAATGTCAGTAGTAGCAACAAAACCAAAATGATCAGGAGGATTGAGAGTAATGCGGTCATGAAGAGCATACCATGGAGTAGGGGGAGATTGTGGCATCGATGTAGAAGGATCATCAACAAGAACTCCATCAGCGCTAGACAAGTCAGGGGGAGGCAGTATGTCTGTAGGAATATACAGATCATCTACGGGAACACGAGGACGATGAGTATAATTGTAAGGAAGAGTAGAAATAGTAGACGAATGTGGATGAGAGGACTCAACAAGTTCAGAGACAAAATGGTTTGACACAAGAGAAGATGGTTCAGGGGACTGAAGAAAAAGAAAAGACACCACCTTTGCAAGAGAGGAGGATCGAGTAGATGTAGAAGAAGCATAAAAAGGACAATCCTCAATAAAAGAAACATCTCGAGAAATGTGCATTTGACAAGCAGTGGGATCATAGCACTGATAATCCTTATATTCAAGACTATAACCAAGAAAAATGCACTCAACAAACTGAACAATAGCTTAGTGCGTTCGTGAAGTGAACGAACATAGCAAGTGTAACCAAAAACATGGAGATAGTCATAGTGCGAAGGAAAAGAAAAGACATTCACCCAGACACTTCCCTTGGAGAATGGAAGAAGGCTAAAGATTGATAAGATAGACAAAAGTGGATATTGCCTCAGCCCAAAAGTGTGGGGGAACATGAGAAGCAATGAGAAAGTACACGGTCTCAATAATATGACGATGTTTGCGTTCAATGACACCGTTCTGAGCATGAGCACCTAGACATGAGAGTTGAGGAAGAGTCCCTAAATCAAATAAGAATTGGCGGAATGCATTGGATAAGTACTTACTCCCAGAATTAAAATGAAAGGTTCGAATCATAGTAGAAAATTGAGTCTGAACCATTGAGGTGAAGGACTTGTAAATGCGAAGAAGTTTACTGCGATGTTTCATAAAGTAGATTCAAGTATATCTAGAAAAATCATCAATAAAGATAACACAATATTTATGACCTCCTTTAGATATAAAAGGAGCAGGACCCCATAAGTGAACTAAAGTAAAAGGAGCAACAGAGCGGGACACACTAGAATGATAAGGGAGTTGTAGCTGCTTGCCAAGCTTACAACCCATACATATGAAGTCTATGTCTACAGAAACATGATTTTAAGACACCCTAATGAACAAGAATAGATAGACGCAAACCATATAAAAGACCAAGACGATGATGCCACTGAGGAAAACTAGTGAAAACAGAACAAGATGCCAATGAGGTTGCAACAATGTTAGAAGTAGGCAGATATAGATGATCAAGCACATACAGCCCCTTTAGCCCCCCCTACGGCAACAGCCAAGACCAACTAGTCCCTATGCGACAATCCTACATGTAGCAAGCATAGTCATCAAACCAACAAAACATTTCATATCGATAAGCTGACCAAAATCAGGAACAATGAACTGACTAGTACTAAGAGTGTTGTGAAGAAAATTGGCAACGAGGTACCCTCAATAGTCTAAACACATGATGCTTCAGTCACAGGAGAACAATACGTCATATGAAAAGAAGCATCAGAGTCCAATTTCCAAGAGGAGTCAATAATACCTGACTGAGTATGAGGTGTAGCTGAACTAGCATAACCTAAGGACTGAGAGATATCAGATGAAGTAACAATCTAATCAATCGAAGAGGGAGCAACCATCTAAGACTGGGAAAGCTACTGCAAAAGGGCCTTGAAATGATCCTGAGAAGCCTGATCAAGGATAGGTGCTGGAGCTAGTACACTAGGAGCTGTAGTAAGAGACACAGAGCCTCTACAGGATTGAAAACAATCCGTCTTGACATGACAGAACTGTTTGCAATAACGACACTGAATATTTTTCCTCGTCGTAGAATCAGAGGGACGTGTCGTACTAGAAACAGACTGCAAACTCATGGATGGCCTATGAAGGAGACCAGTAGAAGGCTGTCGAGCAGCTAAAACAGTGTGAGATGGAGGCATCTAGACAAGCTCGGCAAGAGAACACAAACATGTCCCTCAGCAAAAAGAGAAGCAAGTGCATCTTCCGTGTTTGGCAAATTGGTGTGACTAAGAATTCGAGCCCGAATAGACTTAAATTCAGTGCAAAGACTCATCATGAACATAAACAAGTGATGTTGCTCCACACAAGTACGAAGCTTAGTGCAGTGGTCATAAGTTGGATAAGGAGAAGGAACCATGGAGTCAATCTAGGGCCAAATAAAGCGGAACTAACCATAGAACACTTCCATAGAGGAGTCCTGCTGCTAAAGGGTCAAAAGGTGCTGAATAAGAGAATACCGACGAGCCACACCACTGGGAAGATATCGACACTGTAAATACTCCCACATCTCCTGTGCCAAAAATAATTCACATAAGTCCATCCGAATAGAAACCTCTGCACTTTGACAAAGAACATCTTGAGCATGTGCCTCATCAATAAGCCATCTCTCCATGGCCTCCGAACCAGCTTTGTCATTTGGTTTACAAGAAGTACCAACAATATGAACCCATAGCCATATCCCATTTGAGGATCATGCAAATAGTAGGAGACCATTCTTTGTAATTTTGCCCATTCAACTTTGACATCGGGCGTACACAGAAAACCAGGAGACGTGGTGGTGGTGGTAGCCATAATCACCAATTAAAACAAAAAAAAAATCAAGCCATCGAGCAAAAGCACCAAAACAGTAGACCAAACAAAGAAAGCCACGCGTCAGTGCCGACAGATGAACCACACCACACCAAAGAAAAACTCAACACAAACTTTAGTCCAAAACCAACCCAAACCACTATTCAGTCTAAAGCAGACCAGTGAAGGTGGGTCGATTGGACCAAGCAAATGAAAGCAAAAGGCGGGCTGGCAGATGGTGGGCGGCGATTGGCAATGAAGGCGGAAGGCGATCAGAGGTGGCATTGGCGGGCAAAAGCAGAGGCAGCAGTAGTGGTGGCGGCGCAAAGGATAGATTGACAACAGCGGGGACACGAAGAACGGGACAACAAAGGCGGCGGCACCGTAAAGGATGGAACGACGGCACAGCCGAAGAAATCGCCTAGATTTGTGTTAAAGATGAAGAAAACCATCCAGAGCTACTCGTTGGAAGAGACACCGATGACCAGATCGGTGAGTGAATCTAGGGTTAGGATAAAACTTGTTCTGATACTATGTTAGATTTAGGAAAAACACTGATATCATAATCATAGACAAATGAGGTCTATATATAGTACATGTACATGAGATAGAAAAGAAAAGGAATAAAACAAGTAGATCCTAATCCTAATACAATACACACACACACACATATATATTTATATATATATACATACACACATAGCAGTGTATACTTTTTCTTGAGAGAGTAGGAAGATATGTGTATGCTTACAAGAAAATATATGGTTGAAAAAATGGCAATTGTCCGGTACTTTCCCCAATATGAATCTGCTAAGGTGGCTCCAATAAGTGGTGTGAGATAACATGTTCCTTGCCAAGTGGTAAAATTTCTTGCTGCAGAGACGTTGCCTTCATGCAGCCTTGTTGAAAGGTAAGTGACCAAGCTTTTTGAGATGCCATAGTAGGCCAAACGCTCACACACTTCAGTTCCTATAACACAACAAAAAGTGATTAGATATTATATAGGACAGTATGAAAAAGACTGATGTTTGGATAAGGAAAGACATTAACTGAAGTTTATATGGGCATCATGTTTCATATAATTGATTGTTTAACTGAACCATATAAAATCAACAAGAGGTGGTCTTGTTGATGAAAATATTAAAAATCAACTGCCATATGCCTTCTGCAATGTCAATAAGCTACATTTCACAAAATCCTTCACATGATTGGTAGACAAATGAGAACCTACATATTTGTTCCCAAGCTACCTGTAGAGCATGTCTTTCACCAAGCTGTTTACCTACTAATGCAGCAAATATGCTAGAACTTCACAAACCAGCAGACACTATTCTAATAAAGATGTTTCTATGATGATATGATCACTCATTAGTTTTCATTCATAAGAAAGCTGAATTATTACCAAGAATCAACGAGCACGCTCTCCAGTTGCCTGTATTATGCTTTAAAATAGGATGGCCTCTAAAGTCAACTGATCCATTGCCTGTGTATTCGGCAAGATCCTGTGCAAAAAAGTAAAGTTGTTTAATACTTGATTTCATGAATCAAATTAAGGTTGGGTGCTTTCTATAAAGCCATCAAAGTCTGAATGAAAACAAAACAAAGCATGAAATACAAAATTGACATCATTCAGCAAAACATGCAAATGAATACAGTCAATATAGATCTACACTCCGCATACACTTTTGCATTGATTTGAATGAGTAGTTACTTTTTTATTATTCCTTCATCCATAATTTCCACTGCTGCTTACTATTTTCATTATAAGCAGGAAATCCTTCTTTCAAGATGGTGAGCTTTCCTCCAAGATCAGTCTCAGAAGGGCGGGGGCATGGACATAAACTAGGCGGTCAAAGCATGGTTCCTTCAAGGTGAATCTAGATTCAGAATAGATGTGATTCAAAATGTTCAACATGGTTGAAAAGTTTAAAATTTATTTCATATTCAGAAGTTGAAAATATCTTATATGTACTAGATGATGGGGGTATTCCCTAGTCAAGAAGATACAAGATATACAGCTGCTCTTCAACTCCATAAGCATGTATCAAGCATGATTTGCCTCTTTATTTCTCTCTTCACCAAACAAATTTGCTTTTTTTAATATGAAGGTAAGAACCTTCCATTTCCATACCGTGTTTTGAAAAAAAAAAAAAAAGCTGGTTCCATTTATTTGGGAATTATCTTTCAGGAAGAATCATTACTTTGAACAGCAGAATATTTCACTGCCTTTTTTTCTGTTCTGTGAAGTGGTATGAAGCCACTGCACGTTTCAACAATTCGACTAGTATTTCCCTGGATACAAATATTCCAACGCTTTACCTACTAACCTGGAATAGCTTACTGACAAATATTTCTTTCATGAATAGGTGGATTAAAAAAGACAGCAATTAGAAATATCATGGCTACAATGGATAAGTAAGCCTTGAGAGTTGAGACGGCACTGCTGATAAAAAAAAGGGTATTTGGTCAGATAAGGTACTATTTGCTTTGCCTTTATTTTTATCGGCTATTTACGTGCACTCGATGCATGATGCATCACTATCGGTGTCCTTATTTCAGTTTTGTCTAAATCACTCACGTTTCAATTATAAATGGCTAAACCAATTCAATCGTACTGTTTCAGTCAAATTAAACATCAAGGAATCTTCAAATTGGCAAACAAATCAACTAGCACAAGTCATTTTTACAAGTCAATCGAGCTACAGTACATTGTTGCTTCCTATACGATTGGATCAGATTGATGAACCATCAGCCATCCTCACCATGTAACATTTTCCCCATCGTTTTTCTTCTGCATTAACAATTATTTTGCAACCGACGAATCAAAGAACACCAATCTACTCGGGTCCCACGCAATCCCAAGAATCCAAGAACTGAACAATCGAGGTATCTTTCTTTTTCTCATCCATCATGCTGGTCAATTTAAACATCCTCCAATCAATCAGAACATAGCCCCAAAAAAAGAAACTAAAGAGGAACAAACAACCACCAATTATGTGGATTGTTGATGGAACAAAACAAGAACACCAAATTTTCATGAGAAGATGGGGGTGAAGAACAGAAGATGCTGAGAATACCTCTGGCAGGGATGTGCTCACGATCAGGCTCTGCTGCTCCTCCAGCAATGACTCCATGAATGCACCTTTCTTGAAGCTTTGAAGGCTTATCACTTCTTTGAAATTGCCAACTACTACCACCAGACTGCTACTACAAATGCTTTTTATAATGGACTTTGGCTGCCTGGAATTAGTTGCTGGAGACTGGGAATCAAGTTGGTAGCCATTTTTGGTTTCTCTTTCTTTGAGGGTGCCTTTATCTCTTGAGACTTGTAGTGATGAAAGCAATGGGTGCGAGTTGGAGCGTCCTCCACGAAGCAGAAAGTAATTGGATGTGTGGCCGCGCGGCTGTGGCGGAACATCGCATCACATGATCATCGTGCAAAATAGTGAAAACCAGACTTGCAGAAGAATGTGAATATTTACCGAGTTTTGCCGAGGTGGATGGACTTTTTTTTTTTTTTTTACGTACATACATCTTTTTTTCATCATTTTATCAAACATTTCACTGTATATCTTATTCTCTAAAATTCGTCTAACTTCCTTCTTTGTTTCTCAGCAGTGACAATGACCTAGCAATAGGGGTATAAGTTTGTTTTTAAACAAATATATATATATATATTCTTGACTTTTGCGAAAAATATGATTTATTTTGTATGCACGTTCACTCACTATCGAATTAAAACTCTTCCACCATGGATGTAATATCCTATAATTTATTAACCCACCTTTTTTTTAAAACTAAGAAGTATTGGTTAGTATAGTTATCTTAAAAATGTGCACAACAATATGTCTCGAGGTCCAATCTCAAAAAATTTACAAATAATCCACACAATATATTATTAGTGAAAATCAAACATTAGTCTTTAATTAAACATTCTGATGTCATATTGGTTAGACTACCAACGATTGGCATTAATCCTCCTATTTAGTTTCATCAGTAATGACTAACTGACAATATATGATAAGATAATAATAACACTATTAGTTGTAATTGATTGTTGGAGACAACAATATTTAATGACGGGACAGAGACAGAGGGGAATGGCGGTGCAAAGGAGAGGGGTAGGGGGGGCAGGAGAGGCTGTGAAGGTGTAAGAATCAGTTGAAGAAAAACAAAAAGCCACTCCCACGAGATTTCATTAGAGAAATACTGTTGTGATTTATGGGCTTTCAGTGTTAGATTGTCTTTAGTTTTGATCTTCCTGAACAACATAGCCCCTTCTTGTGTTGTACAAACTTGGCAGCCATCCTCTCCCCAATAAATGTTAGATATGTGTGACTTTTGTCCTTGTTTGATTAGTCCCCACCGCGACAACCCTTTCCAGCGTCACAGTAATGATTTTGAACAGCTTGAGATATTGGAACACTTTGACATTATCCGTCCATGACTATACAGCATACAGTTACATGATTACATCCTAGTATATAACATCAGGAGCACTACAAAGCCAGCAAATACCCACCTATTAAACCATAAATTTTTCGAACATTTTTGGCATAAATGAAAATTTCATCCAAACAAAAGATTCCGCTCATGCTCTTCAACCAATAAGTATTTCACAAAAGCTATCTTTCTTTCAAAGATGGAACAACACAGCAGTTTGTAGACTTCCAGAGGATATTTCATTTGATATTGCACAATCAATTGTGCATTTTAGATTTAGATGTACAACTCATTCTATCGTGTACACACATACTGGAGGGCAAAGGTAAAACAGATTCAAGAAGCCCTTTTACATTTGTACCACGCAGAGCAGAATACAAAGGCAAGAAGATTGAAGAAGCTCAACCCAGCCATCATCCAGAAGAAGCGATCCAAATGCCCTTCGTTCAGGTTGTCAGGTATCCAGCCCAGACTGCCTCCTCCGCCCGTGACCATGGGCACAAGGGACATGGCAAATGAATTAAGGTAACTTCCAGCAGATATGTTAGCAAGTGAGAGTGACACACATAAGCTTCTCATGGCATCTGGTGATTGCTCATACAAGAATTCATTTAAGCCAATCATAGAAAACACCTCGCCGATACCAATTAGTAAGTACTGGGGGCCTTGCCACAAGATGCTCATTGGAACAGCCACCTTGCGGTGCACCAAACCTTTGGCCCGTGCGATTTCCAACCGATTACTCTCCACCTACGCCGCAGTTATCATTGAGATCACAGAGAAAAACAAGCCAACGCCCATTCATTGCAGCGGCTTAATGCCATTTGCCATGCCTGTGAATTTTCTTAGTAGTGGGACAAGGATTCTTTCATAAACTGGAACTAGTAAAAGGACAGCAATGACATCTACAGTTTGGAAGGAGGCCGGAGGTATTTTGAGAGAGCCGATGCATTTGTCCATTACCATCCCTTGCTCTATAAATGTCGAGAACATCTACGTCACAACTGAAGAAAATAATACCATTGTGGCCCAAATGGGGAGCATGCTGATGAGAATCTTTAGCTCCTCCACTTGTGTGACGGTACAGATCCTCCATGTATTGAGCAGGTCAGCAGATTCAAGGTCAGAACACGGCACAATTGCGGTTTTGTCAAAGAACCTAAGAGAGAAAGGAAAAGATTGTTACCTCACTAATTAATGAAACATAATTCATCAGACTAAAAGATTTACTTGTCTAAATAATGGGCTTTGTATCGACATATCAGGGTACATGAAAAAGGCTAACAGAAGCATGTTAGCTTTCATCGATCACCAACAAAGCTATGAAGTGGATCACAGTATCGCAAGCAACATTTTGGTTAAAAAACAATTTGACATAGTCATTTTAAGGTTAACTTGTATTCAATGGTGCACATTGCAGTTTGTCAAGATACCTAACACATTTCTAAATAATCAAATGTAGTAGTATTGATGTTCACGGTTCTTATATTCACCTAAAGAAAATTAGAGTTTCCTTTAGGCGAGATCACACCTCTCATGCCTAGTTAGTGTATGAAACTTGATATAGTATCAAAACAAAAAGACCTGAGTCTAAAATTTGGCTAGCATAATTTATGAGGAAATAATTGAGGGTCTAATGGTGAGACCAATAAAAGGATGGATCAAGTCCCAGTCCATGTCAGGCACACATATTAAGTTTAGTCAAGTTTAAATGTGAGAGCGAGTGTTGAAATATAAATAAGTCGTATGTTTCTCTAATAATTTAAGTTTTTGAGTGAACTAATAATGCATGAAACTCAACATGAATCATATCAGCTGTGTAGATTATAAGCTTAAAAAGATGACATCTCAAGATAGTGTGTTACTCAAGCCCAGTAGTGTGTTTGTACACAGTATTGCATACTATCAGTATCTAGTGTGTGCTCTTATTTCGACGAGCTGAAGGGTTCTGTGCTGGATGCAGAAATATCGGGCTGTTAGTTAGGTTGTTAGCTGGTGTTGCGTGCTGTATAAATACCAGACTTGAATCTGAGATAATGATGATTTTGAATGATCAATAAACAAAACTAAATTTCCTCTCCTCTCTGTCCAAATTATGAACTTGTACATGGTATCAGAGCGGTGACGATTCAAAGGCATCATGACAAAGGATGGATCAGGCAAGGCGTCTACAGATGAAGAGCTAGCAATGGCGCTTCAGAAGGTCAAGGAACTGAATCTGGGTCAGATTACTGGAACAAACAACGATCCCTTGCAACTTCAAGGATCGGATAATCCAGGTATGACACTGGTTTCAGTGCCTTTAAATAGAGATAATTTCCTAGCTAGCCTGGAGTAGATCTATGCAATTGGCGTTGGGTGCCAAAATGAAACTTGGTTTCATAAATGGAAAATGCAAAATTCCGAGTGAAGATTCACCAGATTTCGAGCAATGGGTTAGAGTTGATTCCATGATTCAGTCGTGGATGTTAAATTCAATGACAAAAGAGCTTGCAAAAGCTTTCTTATACACTGCAAATGCTAAGAATTTGTGAGATGAATTGACCGAAAGATTTGGTCAATCTAATGGTCCTTTACTCTATCAAATTCAAAGAGAAATTAGGACTATCACACAAGGAAATCAAGGGGTTATGCAGTACTGCACAAGGATTAAAAAGCTATGGGATGAGGAGCAATGTTTGTTGTCTATGCCCAAATGTTCCTGTGGTGCTGCTAAGCAAATGCATGACCATACTAATGCAGTAAAATTGAATCAGTTTCTGATGGGGTTAAATGACACATATGAGAGCACTAAACATCACATTTTGGTGATGGAGCCACTTCCCTCTATAAACAAGGCATATTCTATGATTCTCAGTGTTGGGAAGCAAAAGGAAGTAAATAACTCTTACTCAACTGGCTCTGAAGTGTCAGCTTTAATGGTGCAGAATGGTAGTGGAAAAAGAAATTATACAGGGCAATCTTTAATCTTGGGTAAGCCTTCACCAGCTGCTGCACCTGCACCAAGATTGTCCTTAGACCAAAGAAGGAAATTAAAATGCAGTCATTGTCAAGGAATGGGACACACTGATGCAACATGTTTCAACTTGCATGGGGTGCCAGAATGGTAGACAGACTTAATTAAATCAACAACAAAATAGGGACAAGGAAGCACTACTTACAAGAAAAGAGCAAATTATGTTGAAGCTGCTAATTTGCATCAGTCTGAACACAGCCAAGCACCATCATCCTTCTCTGACAAGCTGCAAAAACTACTTCAGCAAGAGATGCACAAATGATGAAGACAAATGCCAATCAAGAATATGCTGCTGCAAACATGGCAAATTTTCTGGATTTTGCAGGTATCACAACCTATCATTTTGCACTTACTATTCTTGATTTACTAGAGCCTGGTAGCTAGATCATTGACACAGGAGCTTCATCTCATATGTGTTGTAAACTTTCTCTCCTTCTAAGTCCTCAACTTGCAAAAATTCCAACTCCTGTCTATCTCCCAAATGGTACCATACAGAATGTTCAAAACAAAGGCAATGTTCAATTCTCCAAACACATTCTCCTCTCTGATGTCCTACATGTTCCAACATTCAAATATAATCTCCTTTTTGTCAACAAACTTTCAAGTTCTTCTCTCTTAAAATTCACTTTCTTTCCCCATTATTGTCTCTTGCAGGACCTCAAGAGTGAAGAAATTCTTGCTGTAGGAAGGGTGTTGGGGAGCCTCTACATCCTAGACTTTAGTAGCATAGCCTCAGGAGTTATTTCTTTTTATACTCAATTGTTGCAACAACAAGTTTCTTCCTATACTCCTTCTTCAATTTGTAATACTGTAGTGGCTTCAGAACAACAATTCTTTCTATGGTATAGAAGATTAGAACATGTTTCTCCTTCTGTAATGGCACACTTGAATTTTCTTGATAATAAAGTTTCTCAATTCAGTGAACCATGTGAGATATGTCCTTTATCTAAGCAGCACAGGTTGCCATTCCCCAATAGTGAATCAAGAATTGAACATCCTTTTGATCTTCTTCATTTAGATGTGTGGGGTCCTTATCATCAAAAGTCCGTGATTGGGGCTCAATTTTTCCTCATTGTAGTGGATGACTACAGTAGAAGTGTTTGGGCTTTCCTGATGCATCACAAATCTCAGGTAGTTCAGATACTGAAATAATTCTTAATTTCTGTCCAAAAACAATTCTCCATCTCTATTAAAGCCATTAGGACTGATAATGGCACTGAGTTCATAAATAAAGACTGCCATAGTCTTCTTTCTGATCTTGGCATTTCTCACCAGAAATCGAAATTTTCGTACGAAAAACCCTAATTAAAATAATAATTTCGTAAAAAACACAAAAGAAAATAAAATTACAAAAATGACCACAGTCACCATTCGGGTTGGCGACTTAGGGCAGCAGCCAGATTTATTTAGAAACTAATAGTTTTTGTTTTATATTATTTCCAAAATAACCAACGTAGTTTTGATTATTTCAAAAATAACCCATGTGGTGTATGTTGTTTGTAAAATAGCCTGCAAAACTGTTTTTTATGTATGAATAACCGAAATAAAAAGAATTGCAGGTAAAACATAGAAAGGCATATTGAACAACCGCAACCCGCCCAATCAGGGAGAAAAAGAGTCGCGAGGGGTTCGGTTGATTGATTCGTATGTTTCGTGGTTAATTTAATTTGTGGGGTTACCAAAAGTGAGAACTGAACGTAAAAAATACTGAAAAGTAGAAAGGCTAAATTATAGAAAACCATGTTTCATACATACATGTAAACAAAAATTATGTTTCATTGAGATAGTAAGAAATTTGAAAAAAAATTAATGTCGGCCCCTCTTCTGACGACGAGGCCGGTCCCACTGAAACGGTGAGGGTGAGTAGGTGGTGCGTCCCCGCACCATCCTCTGTGACGGCTGTCGATATGGTGGTGGTTGGGCACTCGCCCGATCGAGACCTGTATCAAGAGGGTCCTACGACGGCGGAGGCGCATCACCAAGCTGTGCGGACGCCAACTGATGTTGGCTCTGGTGGGTGTCGTCTCCCCTCTGCAATATGTCAGCATAGTCCGCATACGCAGAGTCGAGGACAACGTCCTGGTCGGATGGACGGGCTGAGGTGGAATGTAGGGCGGGCGCCTACTGGACGGTGTCGATGGAGCAAATGAGGACGTACCGGCAGGCTCGTGCACCGTACACTGCGACATGGTGACGTACTCGTCGTCCAGGTCGAACGTGATGTCGAACCCCAGGCTAGAATTGGAGCCAGAAGGGCGCGCAGGGGTACCCTCAGAGATCCGTACACCACCACGCGACGCCACGTCCACGTGAGGTGGAACACCTGAACGGTAAGAGTGGGCCGGGGGCGCACCAAGATAAATAGGGGCGTCGATGGCCGTACCTGACGGTTCGGGTGCATCCGGCGGATGAGCGGCCGGCTGCGACGGCGTCTGCATGGGAGGGGCCCTCGGCGGAGGAGGTGCAACAGATGTCGACGAAGTGGCGGAACTCTCCCGCAACAGCTGCGTCGCGACTCGATGAATGAAGGCAATGGCCTTGTACTCCTCGGGTGTGATAGGTAGACGTGACTCATCCTGATGGAGTAGCGGCTGCGTGGTGGAGGTAATCGCACGAAGGCCGTCAACCTACAAAACCAGAATACAATGGTAAGCGGAAATAACAATAACAAGCAAGAAACCGAGTATTTGTGTGTACCTGGCGGTGCACACGGGATGCGTGGTGTGAATCGTACGTCTGCTGCACACTCGGGGCAGGGAATTCGGCAGGCGTTGGAGCTGGTAGGGCAATGCGAGGAATGGTGCGGGGGATATACCATCGGAGGTAGTCGCCATATGTCCTCGGATCGTATGGCCTATCCTCGCGCACTAGATCCATCCCTGCTCTCTCCTCCCAGTGGCGAGTGTACGGAGCCTGCCGATCCTCCCAAGTAAAAGCCTTCTTGCCCTTGCGGGTTTGCCTGCAGGAAAAACAAAAGTGTTAAGCCTTTTCGTGGAGCGGAAACACTATGCGTAGAGATGATCGCGAGCTTACTCATGCTGGGCGTGCGACAACCGATGTGGAGCGTCGACAGGAGGGACAGGCTGAAATAAGCCAAACTGCTGCATCACCCGCCATGGAGCGTATACCTCCAACATATGGCTGAAGACAAGAACACATCGGGTGAGCCATAAGTCCCGGTCCCCTGTACATATCGATGAGATCCTGCCTGCAGCTGTGCTCTCAACGTAGGTGGCCGTCCAGGCCCTCCAGACAACACGCGAGGGATGGAGCAGCAACAGCTCATCGCTGTACGCCCCGTAGCATGCGTGCACCTGGACCGTGGCCCATTGCAGCTCGCGCTACAACCAGCGATCCCCCATGGTCGGGCGATCGGCCTCGTCCTCCGCATCCCTGGGCGGGTACTCCTCCGGCAGCGGCACGGGGACATCAGTGCCGAGCGGTCGTCCTACAGATAGGTGCTCGTACGACCACAGGAGAATAAGGAGAGGACACCCAGCCATAACTGCCTGTCGGGCACAACGAACGCAGGCGTCGCACAACGCTCGATACATCGCACACAGAACCGTCGAGCCCCAGCTGTTCTGTGGAATCTGCTCGATCGGCATGTCTGCGAGCATCTGCGCCAGTGGAACAAGCCAACGGTCCACCGTGTCGCCGTGCGTACCTGCAAACAAAAACACACAAGAAGTTAAGATTTAAATGCAGTAAGTAACATACATGTGTATGTACCATGAGTAAGCGTACCAGTGAACATGAAGCTACCAAACAGGTGTAGTAGGTACGCCCCGAAGTGTCGGCTGACTGTCCACTCATCAGCATCTGCTGGGCATATCCAAAAGTGAGTGAGCCAGGCTGCAGGAACTCCCGCGTCATGGTGGAAGGGCTCGTGTCCTAGAGGTAGGGGGTGAAACCTCTGTGTGAATGCCACATCCCACCCGACAGGAGTGGGTGGTGGTACCCAGGCCTGTCCGCGAATCGGCAGGCCGAATAACATCGCCACATCCTCCAGGGTGATGGTCATCTCCCCCCATCGGAAGTGAAATGTGTGTGTCTTGGGTCTCCATCTGTCCGCCAGAGCAGACACCAGTGATCGATCGTGCCTAAAGGACTCTGCTCTGGTGATCGTCCTGACAAAAAGAAGAAGTCCCACCGCCCTCAGCCGTGCGATGTATCTCATGTCAACAGGCCAGGCCGTGCCCGGCGATCGTAGGCAGAACGGTTGAAGCTCCTCTCCAGTCCTAAGGGCTCGAGCTCGATGATGATTATCGTAGTACTGATCCAGTAGCTCAGGAAGCTATCTACGATCATGAGCCTTGTCTGCAAGTAGGAACATTGAGTTAGTACGCCATACGAAATGAGTGACAAACAAACATAAAATACATGAAAGGAATAATTACGCATTGCACAACAGTGCTGATTGATTCACGTTTAGTGCGATCCGGATGCATTAGGACATGTCCTCCTTGTGTGGCCAGGCTGTTGACAAACAGCACACTTTCGCAGCTCATCGCGTTCTGCATTATCCATGTCGTTGCTGATTCGAAGTTTTCGTTGTCGTCCAGGGCCTCTCCGCTCCAAGCGTAGGGGTGGAACATACAAGATCTGCCCTGCTCTGCGTGACAGCTCTCTGTAGTGCTCCTGAGTTTCCCAGACCTTGAAGTATGCAGTCCATGTGATGAGGACATCCTTTGCATCAACGATCGATCAAAATAACTCTGCGCATAATCAGCATTGCTCAAGGTCGCAACACTGCTCATGGTTGCAACCGATCAAGTCTGAAGACACATGGTCGCAACCTAAAGACCATCCAGTCTGCGGATCAAGCATAATTGTTCAGAGACTTCAAACAAGCTCCAATTTCAGCACATATATTCAAGTAGGTCGTGTGAGCACTTGTTGGAAAGGTAATCGAAAGAGCTTTCCAACGCATCAAGAATCATCAAAATCAAACATCGTATGCAACCAGGAGCCCCGAAAGAATGTCAAGTGCACAAGAGGAAAGAGTCCTGTTCGGATCCGTGAGAAAGAGCAACTTCAACCGAGAACCATTATCATCACAGATGTTCAATTGGATTGCATGAGTACTTGTTGGAAAGGTATTGAAAGTAGCTTTCCAAAAAATTAAGAATCATTAAATTCCGACATCGTATGCAATTAGGAGACCCAAAAGAGTAACGACTGCACAGAAGGAAAAAGTCCAGTCCGAGTCCGAGTCCGAGTGCGAATCCGAATCCGAGAAGATTAATTCCGGACTTCTTTTATCTTTATAGTATATTAGGATTTTTATTCCGTTTTTGAATTAGATTTAGATTGAAAGTCTAGTTTAAACCTTATATCTTTTGTAAATATCACCCTCTATAAAAGAGAGGCATGGTCATAGTTTTGAGACAACCACGAATTGAATACACAAATATTTTCAGAGAAGCTTTTGCTCTTGTTCTAGGGTTTGTGCTCATAAGCCACCGCCTAGAATTGGGAGTTATTCTCTTTACCATTGTTCTTGTAATTTCTTCGTTGATTGCAGGAACAGTGTGTCTATTTTTGCGTGGTCAAGTAGACAACGATCAAAGCGTGTGGTTGGGCGAATTCTTTTGTCGCAGGTTGCTGTATTGACAGTGGTTGGCGCCATCGGTTCGTCAGGTTATACGAATCAACGAGTTATCAACGATCCTACGTCGTGAAGATCGGGCACCCCGTATCATCTTGGTATCAGAGCTTCGGTTTACACGGTAGGATCATTTATCCATTAGTTTAGATCTGTTTTCAGCCTATACACCAAAAAAAAAAAGCCAAAAATTTTTTTTTTTCTTTCGCCTTAGATTCAATCTGAAATTTCTGTGAGTTTTGGATTGTTACCTAACTTTACAATATCA
Organism: Pharus latifolius; assembly: GCA_019359835.1. Taxonomy (NCBI): domain Eukaryota; kingdom Viridiplantae; phylum Streptophyta; class Magnoliopsida; order Poales; family Poaceae; genus Pharus; species Pharus latifolius. The sequence continues at coordinate 13,349,880 of CM033321.1, forward strand.
AGAATTTTGGATTGAATAGGATAACACTTAACCTTCCAAGCTCCACATACAAGCCATTGTTGTTATAGTACTTGGACAGTGAATTCGCTTGATCCATCACCTTTGATCGTCTACTGCCACCAGAGTGCGTACAACACCTCAATCTAGTGAAAAAAAAAATAAGAACTTTGGTTGGTAAGGAGAGTGTGAGGTTGAGTGCTACCACAAAAAAAAATTCCATATTTCCTATTGTTTCTGTTTGTACTCACCATGGCAGGACAAGAAGAAGAGGAACCGACACCCTATATGACCCAGGTTGATCTAGACAAGATGACCCATGTTTTCAATGTACAATTGAATGAGAACATGCGCATCTTGCGAAGGGAGATCGCTTCAGAGATGGCCAGTGAATTGAACAAGAAACTGGAGGAGCTACGTCGAGAACGAACACCAGGTGATGCTAGTGTTCATGGAGGAGGATTAGACCGTGATGAGACTGATAAGGAGATCCTTGCTCGTTTGGCACGTGAGGTCCAAGTAGGGAGAGATCGAGCCGCTGCCAACGCGGTTCAACCACCACCTCCAGGGCATGGAGGAGGAGGCCGTGGTGCTGCCCATGGTCTAGGGAGAGGCCGTGGACGAGATGACATCGACAACAACTACATGCTGCACCGCGATGATGACTATCAACGCCGTGGTCGCCACCATGATGCTCATCCTGAAGAGAAGTTTGGCAAACTCAAGTTCAACATCCCAAAATTTGAAGGCAACTCTGATCCTGATGCCTATCTCACTTGGGAGCTCAAGGTAGAGAAGATATTTCGAATGCATAACTATTCGGAAGCAAAGAAGCTACACATGGCCTCACTTGAGTTTGATGGCTACGCGCTGATTTGGTGGGAACAAGTGCTGAACCAAAGATACGAGCACGGGGAGCCTCCAATTGCTTCGTGGGCTGAGATGAAGCGAGAGATGAGAGCACGTTTTGTCCCTGGACATTACAAACGTGATCTCTTTGATCGATTGCAGAATTTGAGACAGGGAGGCCACTCGGTGGAGGAATACTACAAGGAGATGGAGTAAGCTATGATTAGGGCCCGAGTGCATGAAGATGAAGAGCAAACCATTGCGCGTTTTCTGTTTGGCCTAAACCAAAACATTAAACGTGTTGTGGTATATCAGCCCTACAACACTGTTGTGGAATTGGTGCACCAAGCTCAAAAGACGGAAAAGCAATTGCTCGAAGATGCTAAACCAACCGCGAGGATTCCATCCTTTGACTTGAGAGTTCCATCATCCAATGCAACCAAAGCACGCTTCAATTTGGGACGAGGTACATATTCAACTAGTACTAGTTCCAATACTACTACTCCTTCTTCCTCGGTTGCAAAATTAGCATCTACTACACGTGAGAACAAGTCTTCGGCATCCACTACCTCTTCAATTGGCTCCACAGCCAAGAGTAGTGCTATTCAGTGCTTTAAATGTTTGGGGCGTGGTCACATCGCCAAGGAATGCCCAAATAATCGTGCTATGCTTGTCACTGACGAAGGAGAGTATGATTCCGCAAGTGAAGATGACCCCGAACAGCTAGCTCATCCAGAAAACTATGAAGAAGCACCGGAAGAAGAAGATAAGAATGAGGAGCTGACCTATTTTGGTTTTGAGCAAGGACCCGCACTTGTGGTCACAAAGGTGTTAAGTGTGCAAGTCAAGGAAGACAATGGACAACGATGCAATCTGTTCCAAACGCGGGCTAAAGTTGATGGCACGGTATGCAAAGTCATTATTGATGGTGGTAGTTGTCATAACTTAGCTAGTCAAGAATTGTGCACTAAACTTGGCCTTAAATTGCTCAAACACCCTCATCCATATCATGTGCAATGGTTAAGTGATTGTGGAGATGTCAAAATTCAGTACATGGTTAAGGTGCAAGTCCAAATTGGAGATTACGTAGACACAGTGGACTGCGATGTAGTTCCAATGACCGTGTGTCACTTACTGTTGGGAAGGCCGTGGCAATTTGATCGATTAGTGCATCATGATGGTCGCTCCAATACTTATATCCTCAAGTGGAAGGGCAAAGATATTGCATTTCGACCAATGTCTCCAAATCAAATTTTAGCTGACAATATGCAGAGAGTGAATGATGGAAAGGATAGCGCGAAAACAAATCTGAGTGCGATCCACAAATCGGTGAGTGAGAGCCACAAGCCAAATTTGAGAGATAAAACAAAAAGTGAGGGAGAGAAGCTAGTAATGTTAGCCACCAACTCTGATCTGAGAGGAGTGAGGAATAACCCAGATTTAATGCATTTTGTACTTTTGTGCAAATATGCATTACTTTCGACTAACGACTTAACCTCTCTTCCTAGTGTTGTTTCTAGTGTTTTGCAGGCCTTCAAGGATGTGTTTCCAAGGGATATACCTGCTGGTCTACCTCCCATGCGTGGCATTGAGCATCAAATTGACTTCATCCCTGGAGCCTTGATGAGGACATCCTTCGCACCACATTCAACGTTTCAGACCTTTCTCCGTCCTTCGATTCTACACTGTTGGACTCGAGGACGAGTCCTTTTCAAGAAGGGGAGTATGATGAGAACATCCTTTGCATCAACGATCGATCAAAAGAACTCTGCGCATAATCAGCATTGCTCAAGGTCGCAACACTGCTCATGGTCGCAACCGATCAAGTCTGAAGACACATGGTCGCAACCTGAAGACCATCCAGTCTGCGGATCAAGCATAATTGTTCAGAGACTTCAAACAAGCGCCAATTTCAGCACATATATTCAAGTAGGTCGTGTGAGCACTTGTTGGAAAGATAATCGAAAGAGCTTTCCAACGCATCAAGAATCATCAAAATCGAACGTCGTATGCAACCAGGAGCCCCGAAAGAATGTCAAGTGCACGAGAGGAAAGAGTCCTGTTCGGATCCGTGAGAAAGAGCAACTTCAACCGAGCACCATTATCATCACAGATGTTCAATTGGATTTCATGAGTACTTGTTGGAAAGGTATTGAAAATAGCTTTCCAAAAAATCAAGAATCATTAAATTCCGACATTGTATGCAACCAGGAGACCCAAAAGAGTAAGGACTACACAGAAGGAAAAAGTCCAGTCCGAGTCCGAGTCCGAGTGCGAATCCGAATCCGAGAAGATTAATTCCGGACTTCTTTTATCTTTATAGTATATTAGGATTTTTATTCCGTTTTTGAATTAGATTTAGATTGAAAGTCTAGTTTAAATCTTATATCTTTTGTAAATACCACCCTCTATAAAAGAGAGGCATGGTCATAGTTTTGAGACAACCACGAATTAAATACACAAATATTTTCAGAGAAGCTTTTGCTCTTGTTCTAGGGTTTGTGCTCATAAGCCACCGCCTAGAATTGGGAGTTATTCTCTTTACCATTGTTCTTGTAATTTCTTCGTTGATTGCAGGAACAGTGCGTCTACTTTTGCGTGGTCAAGTAGACAACGATCAAAGCGTGTGGTTGGGCGAATTCTTTTGTCGCAGGTTGCTGTATTGACAGTGGTTGGCGCCATCGGTTCGTCAGGTTATACGAATCAACGAGTTATCAACGATTCTACGTCGTGAAGATCGGGCACCCCGTATCACCATGTTTTAGCAAGGAACTGTGCGCCATAGAAAAATGATATGTACGTCTCAATTGACTTGTTGTCATGCGCACACGCTGCCATCACATGGGAGCACGGTTTATGCAACAAAGTAGGCTTGTTACAAGTGCACTTGACGCCGTCTTCAAAAATGACACCTTGCTTTCTGATCGACCGCATGTATCCTCCCCCACGTTCTTACTCTTCAGATAAACAATCCAACTTTGCCTTCTGTTGTTTGGAATGCACTGGGCTGAGTGTTTGTGAGCGGCCGCGGCTTTCATTTCTAAGTACCTTTGCACTTCACGAGGATATTTTGATGGTGTGACCCCAAGTAGTGCTTTTGCAGCTGTACCCCTCTCATGGAAGTATTTAGCAGTGTGATGCCATGTAAATTCCACAATTCCGGTGAGCGGAAGCCCTCGCACCCCCCTCAACACAAAGTTGTACACCTCCGCCATATTGGTTGTCATTATTCCGTATCTAGCTCCTGCCTTATCGTGCAGTAGTGACCATTTCTCTGGAGTTTTGTCACCGATCCATTCACTAAATTTCTTTGTTCTTGATCTCCGGCTGCGACGTATCGGCCCATCTGAAGTTCCCACGACATTTTCTCCATCCTCCGTCTGTTGGGAATTGCTTGCCTCAGATCTTTGAGCTTTAGCTAGGTCCGAGGTATCTTTCTCTAGCTCGTCCCAAATTCGTTGGAACTTATGGCCCTGGTTCTGATCACACAACCGCTTGAACTTCTTCATCAGGCTTGTGTTTCTGTAGTGTGTGAAAAAGTTTGCCGCAAGATGTCGTTTGCACCACCGACTTATCAAGTCATTCCATCTGTACTGCGGGTCCTCTGTGCACAACATAAACTTAATGGCACTCAACAGGCACTTGTGTCTATCATGGATGACGCACACATACTGTCTATCCTTCACAACAGCTTGTTTCAGATTTGTAAGGAACACACCCAACTGTCTGTGCTCTCGCCTTCTACGATGGCGTACGCCATCGGAAGTAGCTGATTGTTTGCATCTGCGCCAACAGCTGTCATTAAAGTTCTCTTGTACTTCCCAGTTAAAAATGTGCCATCCACGCAAAGTACTGCCCGCATGTACTTGAATACAGAGATAGCCTACCCGAATGACCAGAATATACACTCCATGTACTCCGCTCCATGCACCACGTCACCGTTTGTGCCCACAACTGGCCTATGAACCATGTCCATTACAGTGCCAGGGTTGGTATCGACGATTTGCTGTATCAGTCTGGGCACGTAGTTATATGAATCGTAGAAAGATCCAAATAGCATCTCAAGGCCAAGTTGTTTCGCTCTCCATGCCTTGCCGTACTGAATGCTGTATCCGAAATTGTCGGCGATTTGAGCGACAATTTCTTTTGGTGCCATGTCTAGATTTGCATGAAGGTTCGCCAAAATCACATTTGCTACAAAAGCGGATGATATATTCCTCTGGGTCCGTGAGGCTTCTGTAATCGAACAGTCATGTTCGGTAATTCTCGAAACAACAAAGTGCTCACTATCCTTGTACCGGGCAATACGAACATAAAATCTACATCCCTCCACAGTGCACTTCACTATGTACAGCCGCGGATTTGTTCTATCCACCTTGAAAGAGCGACGTAGTGCAATGGATCACATCGCCACGTCTTGCTTTGCCTCCTCCTTACTTCAAAAATGTTGTCCTAAAATTAATATTTGCTCATCCGATGCCAAGTCCGAACTGCGATCATCGCGGATTCGTGCATGATCAAAACTACTTGGATCTAACCATTGCTGCGGAGGTCCCATCCCACGATAATCTTCTTAGCTAGACGAATCCGCATAGTCTGCATCCACCTCCGAACCTTCGCTGCCTGAGTATTCCATACCCTCGTCTTCACATTCATCGGCGTAAGCCTCATCCCCAGTCCAGAAATTCCCACTCACGAATCCTGTGTTCGGGACACTGGCAGATTCCTGTGCTATTGTTGGATCAATGACTGGCTCGGGTACCTCTTCCGCCGGTGGGATGTTTAGTACCGTTACATACAACACGCAGTCATCTGGGCCATGAATGAGATTTAACACTCTCCTAACTAGAGAACCCCAAGACCGATCGCCTTTAAGTTTACATAATTTCCAACTACCTGTTTCACCAACAGGCACCAACACTTCTATGATAATTTCGTGTTTAGATGGGTCGATATTTAGTATGTCCACGACTCAGGTCTTAAGATCCTCAAAATTAACTGCACTGAGATCATTTAATTCCATGTCTACACGATGACAGCTACATAGGTCATCTCCATGTGGTCCGTTTCTGATTACTTGTTCCCCGTGAAAAACATACACTATTCTTCTTTCTGACATTGTCTACGACAAAAATTTAAAATTAATCTTTGCTTTATTTTTTAAATAATCTTATTTGTTATAGGTATAATTTAACACATAGCTCATCCATAATATTATATACACATCGTATTTATAAATACACAACATTATACAACAGATCTAAATTATTTTACGTACACATCACATCTTGCATGAAGGTTCGCACAACATATCTAAGTCATTAACACATTTTCCACGAATTTCGAAAGCAGATCTATACTCTAAACTAAATTTGTAAAGCATATATGTATTTTCCACAAATTTCTAAAACAGATCTATACTCTAAACTAAATTTTTAAAGCAGATATGTATTTTCCACAAATTTCTAAATCAGATCTATACTCTAAACTAAATTTCTAAATCAGATCTATACTCTAAACTAATTTTCTAAAGTAGATATTTATTTAAACCTAATTTCTCAAACATATATGTATTCCAAATTTAATTTCTAAAGCAGATATATATGTTCCACGAATTTCGAAAGCAGATCTATACTCTAAACTAAATTTGTAAAGCATATATGTATTTTTCACAAATTTCTAAAACAGATCTATACTCTAAACTAAATTTCTAAAGTAGATATGTATTTTCCACAAATTTCTAAATCAGATCTATACTCTAAACTAAATTTCTAAATCAGATCTATACTCTAAACTAATTTTCTAAAGCATATATGTATTTAAACCTAATTTCTAAAACATATATGTATTCCAACATTATACAGCAGATATATATTTCCATGAATTTCTAAAGCAGATCTATACTCTAAACTATATTTTTAAAACAGATATGCATTTAAAATTAATTTCTAAAGTATATCTGTATTTTAAATTTAATTTCTAAAACTGATATGTATTTAAAACTAATTTCTAAAACATATTTAATTAGAAAATTTTAAAAAACTTACCTTCTTCTTCTTCTTCTTCCCTTTCCTTTCCTTTCCTTTCCTCTCCTCCTCCTCTCCTCTTCTCTTTTCCTCTCTTTTCCTTCCCTCTCTAGCTCTCTCTTTGAACTGAAAATTTTTTTTCGACGCACACCCTCTGTTGCCACCTCTGGTGGATATATAGTCCCTTAAGTCGCCAGACCGGCTGGCGACAGAGGATGCGCAAGAGTCAGTCGCCAGTCGGGTTGGCGACTCAGGGTTTTTGGTGCTAAGTCGCCAGCCCGAGTGGCGACTATGGTCATTTTTGTAATTTTATTTTCTTTTGTGTTTTTTGCGAAATTATTATTTTAATTAGGGTTTTCCGTACGAAAAATTCCCAGAAATCTGTTGCTTACTCCTCTCAACAAAATAGTGTTTGGAGAAAACTTAAGAATTTATTAGAAATAGCCGGGGCAGTCATGTTTCAATCTCAGCTTCCTCTTTCTTTCTGGGGAGTATCAGTTCTATTTGCAACATTTGTCGTGAATAGATTGCCTTATGCACTTTTGCAATGGAGAACTCCTTATGAATTGCTCTTTGAGAAGCCACCTTCCTACTCTTCCTTCAGAACTTTCGGATGTTTGTGTTTTTCCACAAACATTTTACCACACAAAGACAAATTTTCTCTTCGAGCTGTCAAATGTGTCTTCCTTGGACATAGCTCTGGAAATAAAGCATATAGGTTGTATGACATTGATTCCAAGAAAATAATCATTTACAGGGATGTTTTGTTCCATGAACACACCTTTCCTTCCATAAAAACTGAAGTTTGTCAGCCACTGCCACAAGTTTCAGTAGTGGATGATTTTCTTTCAAACTTTCCTTCTTCTGAAACCCAAAATACTTCTTTATCTATACCTTCAGTTATACCACCTTCCCAACATTCTCAGTCCTCTTTCATTCCTTCATCACCCATTTTTAATCCAGATGATTCAACTTCCCTACAACATATTCATTCTTTTCCTCACATAACCCAACCTTATCCAAATAATTCACAGTCCATTCAACACCCTGATTCTGCACTTTTATCTGTGACATCTGTTCAAAGGAAAAGTACAAGACCAAAAGTAAAACCAGCTTGGCTTTCAGACTTTGTATCTTCAGCTCTAACTCAACCTCATTCCTACAAAAACAAACAAACAACTCACTCTCAGCCCTACAAAAGTTCTATCCAATTGACAAATTAACCAATCTCCCACCTTCTAGTTTCAGTTCACAATATATACATTGAATTTGTTGCTAATGTGTCAACTATTTCAGAACCAACCTCTTATAAACAAGCTAGTAGTAGTCCAGGATGGGTTAAAGCCATGCAGTTAGAACTCAATGCTCTTGAGAAAAATGATACTTGGGAGATTACCAATTTACCTCCAGAGAAAAAGGCTATTGGGTATAAATGGATATACAAGATTAAATATTTACCTGATGGGTCTATTGACAAATTCAAGGCTAGATTGGTTGGTAAAGGCTTCAATCAAATTGAAGGAATTGACTATATGGATTCCTTTTCACCTGTGGCTAAGAATGTCTCAGTCAAGGTTCTCATTGCAGTTGCTAGTGCAAAGAATTGGCCTTGTATCAACTTGACATCAATAATGCATTTTTGCATGGGCACTTGGATGAAGAGGTATACATGAAAATACCTGAGGGATACAACAAAGGCATGCCAGGACAAGTTTGCAAACTCAAGAAATCATTATATGGTTTGAAACAGGCCTCTCGACAGTGGAACAAGGAATTTACTTCAGCTTTGACAGCACTTGGATTTGTTCACTCACCTTCAGATCACTGTCTTTTTACTCTTAAGAATGGGGATAAATTTACTGCTTTATTGGTCTATGTAGATGATGTCCTTTAGACAAGAAATGACGAGCAAACAATCACTACTATCAAGAACACTTTACATCAGGCTTTTACAGTGAAAGATTTGGGATATGCAAAGTATTTTTTTAGGGGTTGAAATAGCCAGATCTTCTGATGGCATTTATCTCAGTCAGCACAAATATGTTCTGGATATCTTGTCTCAGCTTGGTTTGACAGGTTCCAAACATGTAAAAACCCCTATTCCTAAAGGCACAACACTTCAATCATCTGGTGTCCCCATGCAGAACGCTGAGTAGTACAGACAATTGGTTGGAAAATTGTTATATCTCCACTATACAAGGCCTGATATTGCATTTGGAACTCAGCAATTGAGTCAATTTGTTAACTCCCCACTGAAGCACACTAGAGTGCAGTACTGCATCTGCGTAGATATCTAAAGGGATGCTTTGCATTAGGTGTTTTCTACCCTTCTTCTTCCAATTTGCAAGTACAAGCTTATTGCGATGCGGATTGGGCAGGGTGTAAAGATAGCAAAAAGTCCTTGTCCGGATACTGTGTGTTTATTGGTTCAGCCTTAATCTCTTGGAAAGCAAAGAAGCAACAAACTGTCTCTCATTCTTCTGTAGAGGCAGAATACAAAAGCCTTTCTTCCACAGTTTGTGAATTAAAATGGATAAGCTACATCTTGTCCGAATTTGCAATTGAACAATCTGCCCCAATTCCTCTCTACTGTGATAATCAAGCCGCTCTTCACATTGCCTCCAATCCAGTATTTCATGAAAGGACTAAACATCTCGATATTGATTGCCATTTAGTTCGTGAAGAACTGAAGAAGTTCATCTCTACAGCACATGTTACTAGCAACAACCGATTGGCGGATGTCTTTACCAAAGCATTATCTTCGCCTATGTTTACCAAATTTTTGATCAAGTTGGGTTTGGTTGATCTCAACCACTCTCCAACTTGAAAGGGGGGGGGGGGGGATGTAGACAGTATTGCATACTGTCAGTATCTAGTGTGTGCTTTTATTTCTGACGAGCTACAGGGTTCTATGCTGGATGTAGAAATATTGGGCTGTTAGTTAGGTTGTTAGCCGGTGTTGTGTGCTGTATAAATACCAGACTTGAATCCGAGATAATGATGATTTTGAATGATCAATAAACAAAACTAAATTTCCTCTCCTCTCTATCCAAATTATGAACTTGTACAGTGTTCCAATTTCTGGTAGCCTCCAATAGCTGAATCTTGCTCCGGAAGCTCATAAAGAAGTGAGCAATCATATGGCAAATCATCATCGAAATTGTAAGTAGCCGCAACAAGTAGCTGGCAAACTCTTGCCAAGAGGGCTTCCTCTAGGTTTCCGAAATCTATACACTTTAGAGCCAACAAGGAAACTTCCAAGGCCTAAGCCTACAAAAATTGCAGGAATGGTAAAACCCCAAAACCAACCCTCAAGGTCTTGTACCCACACAATAATAGTCCCAGAGATCAATGAACCGGCATTGAGTATGAAGTAATGCCAATTGAAGAAAGAGCTCTTTTTGGTTATCTCCACTTCATCAGTGTTATCAAATTGATCAGCTCCAAAGGATGTAAGGCAAGGGCTCTGTGCACCAGACCCTAAAGCAACCATGTACAAGCCAACAAAGAATATGATGCGTCAAGCTGAGATTGCATCTACAGGAACAGTCCAAACATGAAGACTGGTTGAGATGAATGGAACTGCTGCTGATAGAACCAACAACACCATTCCCCAAACCAACAGAATGGAAAAGAAAAGGCAAGCACATATGTTAAGAAAATCTTTGCTCAAAGTGTTGAATGTGTATTGCATTTTACATTGAGTACTATCGTAAAAATATTTAACGATGAAATTTATGTTGCTGAGAAAGTAACTCTGAAAAACCAGAGGCATTTCAAGCATTCACCCAACAAAACACTACTCAGTTCGTGACTTCAACAACTAATTGCTGCGAAGCATGCCTCAAGATTGCCTCACCTTGGAATGATTTTTGCCTCACAAGACATGCCTCAAGTTTAAGGTATTGTTTGGTTTGGGTACCTCAGGAAGATTAGTTAAGATAGTGCATGCATGTCAGGTTGGTGCTAGGTCACTTGAGAACACCAACCAAACATTGCCTGAATTTTTACAAGACAAGACCGAGGCGAGGCAATTTTAGCGAGGTCACAAACCATACAGCCCTACTACTACTTTTTTCATAAAGGTAGGCATGGCCCCTTCCATTGTTTTATTTCCCAAAAACATTAAACTCTTTGCAGTTATTTTAAGTAATAAAGGGCATGAGTTTATTCTAGCACTTACAATGATGTAGATTGTGCAGAATATCAGAATTGTCTCGTACTTCCCCAGATATGAATCAGCTAAGAAGGCTCCAAGCACAGGTGCTAGAAAGCTAGTGCCTTGCCAAGTTGAGACATCTCTTGCAGCAGCTACATTTGTTTCATGTACGACTTTTGTGAGATAACTGACTAGATTTTTTGAAATTGACGTATAGGCTAGATACACGTAGAACGAAGAAACTGTAACAAGTCAATCTATTTTGCATTAGATTTTGTATTGAATAAATAAGTCAGTAATAAAAAAATCTAATGCAACATTTAACATAATCCTTTGCAGTATCTCAGAAGCCATGATATCTTCATAACTGCTGCTGATGAATCAAGTTGAAATGTAAATCAAATTTGAAAGGAAAAGTATTAGCAATCAATAGTTCAAGTAGCCATCACAGCTGTTATGGTCTTCCAAAAACGGGTTGGTTATTTATACAACAACATTTTGCAGTATTGCCTCTGTAACTTTGTACCTATGGTTAAGGAGCATGCCCTCCAGTTTCCTGTATGTTGTTTCAAAGCAGAATGCCCACAAATGCAAAAAGATCCATCACCCATATATTCTATAGTATTCTGCACTCAACGGCAAAAAATAAATGATCAACATGATAGTCTAATCTATTATATAATAAATTTTAGTGATATTGTAAACATCACATTAATTCTAACCCCACATCAAAAATACTCAAATTTTCATATTAATCCTAAAGAAAGAAAAAATACTAAAAGTTTCCACATTAATAAAAAAAAAAGAAAAAAATATGTTCCATTCATTATATTTATATTGATATAAATTTGTCATCTTAGAAATCATATCTAAAACTAACTCTATCTCTATTATAATTCATATTAATTTGAAAAATTGTATTCCATACCAACTTTATTTCTATTATATTATTAAAAGAGAATGTCTCTATAAGACATACATAAATTTTTTTGACTCATACAGAGATTAGGCACTGGATTTCGGTTATTTCATCTAATTTAAAATGTGTAAATAAAGAAATAGACATGCATGGAAAACGTAAGTGCCATCAGTTCATTCTTTCATGTCAAACCAACATGCAAGAAAGGAAGGGTGATAAAAACATTGTGATTTCAAATTAATTTCAAATTAAATGTTCGTATATCATTAACTCCCCAAAGTATCTTTGTTGGGGGAGATCCCCGGTGACGAAGGATGGGCCCACAACCCTCCAGGGAACGCCCCAACCGAGACGAATCCCCTAGGTAGCCCTCCTCAGGAAGGGGTATTTGAGATGCCCATACCTGGGGTAGCTTACATGGGTTAAGCCGCCATTGGGATACTTCTCCCCGTGGCGTTGCTATCAACGACCACCAATGACCGAGAGGTTCATCTCTGGGACCCACCCATGATGACCACTTGTGACTAGAGATCTGTTGCCAGCTAAAGCTCCCAAGGACCACCAGTGACCGGGAGGTCCTGGGCCAGGGATCATCCCCAGATCCCACCGAAGGCTGAAGATCCATATCCGAGAGTCATTGATAAGAAGCCGCAGGTTGGCCTGGTGAAGCCTTCTCCGTGAACTACTCAAGAAAAAGTAAGGGTAGTCTTAGTAGTCCCATGATGACAGATGACGTCATCCTTGCGGTTATAATCATCCAAATGACCATTTTGCCCCACATTCAAGATTTCTTAGAGAGTATCTTTGTCATTTGTTGCTTTGCTAGGCTATGTATACCTTATTATAACCTCTAATTTGTAATATTGAATTCAGTAAATCAATACAAATCATCAAATCCCCAAACATGTGTCTTGGAGCTTTCTCTTCTTAAATAAACATCTCAACAACATTAAGATCTCCTTCACTTTACTAAGTTATATATACCTTATTGCCCCTCTTTACAAAGCTTGGAGTGACTCATGACATGATCACTTTGGATACTCACGATAACGTCAGATCTCGTTGTTAAAAACTCTATTCCACAACAATCTTGATGCAAAATAACCTCCAAAGTAGCAACAGGAATCACCCATTTGCTTTATGGTTACAGTAGTACAGTGCTATCATTGAATGTTCTCGTCTAGTAAGTATGACTGCATCAGTTCAAAACTATAAAGCAATCAGCAAGTAGAAAATCCAAAAGAATTCAGCTAGATATTTATCCCAACACCCGCACTATTTCTTTCCCACTTCTTTCCTCCCATACGTATCTTTTGTATAAATGAAACATGCACTTTTTTTTTTTGAAAAATCGGTTGCGCGGCATGAGGGATACATATGTTAGAAAGATCTAAAACCAGTAAAAGATACAAGATTACATCTTTTCCCCTAATTACATGCCCATGTTTTTTATTTTAAAAAATAACTTGGATGAAGTTTGCAATAGAATTGAGTAGAACCTTGGGAATTGGGATAATATAGTATTCAATACAAACAAAAATATCCAACGAAAATAGTAACAACGATACCATCAGCATTTGACTTCTACAAAGCCAAGCGTCACTATCTCAATGTTCCTCATCATTCGGTACAACCGGAGAGGCCGCATTATAAGAGACAAGGAGTGACAAAATTAACTGGCATGTGGTTAACAAAGATTTTCCCTTCTTTTGTCTTTTTTTTCTCTTTTTTTTTCCTAGGCTCTCTTTAAGCTCTTTATATCAACAAAGAATAAACTCGCAAGCTTCACGCACCGGAGCACAGAATTCTGTTGGATGGTCCGTTGATATAGACAGCAATGTCTCATACTTGCAGCAAAAGCATGTCATTATATACATAACCCAGAATAGGATCCTCTACATTAGAGGAGTTAGTGTATGGAGGGTATTGTATGTTTTCTTTTATCATTTGAACCTACACCAAATAGCTCAGATTGAGCATGCAAAAAAGTTGAAAAGCACAAATATATTATTTTTTATAAAAACATCAATATATGTTCATTGTTGCTTGATCTAATGGGTGAAAATTAGAATAGTCAAAAAATTCGAAACTCGCGAGCTACTCGAGTTCAACTCGAAATTAGGCACAACTCGAGCTCGGATCAATCCCAAAACAAACCGAACTTGAGCTCGAGGCACATATCCAGACAATATATTTTATAATTTATAACAAAGATATCCCTCCAAGACCCCCACATCCCAACTCCAAACCTTACGTAACCCATACATATCCAAATTATTTTATAAATAACCAACAAAAACAAGAAAATAAAAATAACCAATTTACCTTTTTTGCTTGTCGTGTCTCCATGGCTCAACAAGCCGAGCCACCACATAAACATTGTTGCTATAGTGTTGTTTCTTGAATTTAATTTATACATCAAAATTTCAAATCTTTCGACATCGATATCTTTTGATCTATAACTCAGATTGAGGATTCGTTTGAACCAGTAGAACTGTAAGACCAAAACGATTAGATCAACACAAATAGATCGTCAACCAGAATTATATATCACAAGATACCATTGTAACACCCCTGTTTTGCCAAACCCTAAAATAGCCAAAATCCACATCTTGACCCCAAACCCTAATCTGCTTCAGCCATTCCCTTCTAAATGTTGTTCAGAACATTTTTTCCTTCGGGACCATCTCCAAAATCCCATCCTAAAGCTGAATTTCAGCCCTTGCCATTTTAAAACCCTAATTACCCTAATTTTACCCTAAACTGCTTTTCCCCAATTTTGTCGAAACTCTTCGGATCTTGCCCGATCTTACCAAACTTTGGCCAGATAAGTTCTAATAATCTTTTGCAACTTATCTACGAAATCAGATTTCAGATCGGACCCTCAGATCTTCAAATTTGCAATCAAGCCCAATTCTATTTCAAACTTTCCTTGCAGATCAGTCCTTTTTATTGCAATTAGGCCCCTGGCCGTGTTTCAACAGAAACCGCCGCAGAACTTCGCCGCGTTCTTCGCCGCCGGTGAACTTCCAGAGCTGCCACCACCTTTGCCACGTGCCTGACACCCGTGCGCATTCGTGGCACTGCCGTGGATGCCACCTCGGCCGCGCCAGCACCGTCAGCTGCTTCCCGCGCGTGTGCCCGTGAACCAACAGCATCAGCTTCACCGTTCGACACATTCAGACCACGCGTCGATGAAGCTTTCAACTCGCCGTCCCTTCACCGCCTGCACCTGTGCCTGCCACTGCCAAAAGCCTGCACCGCCGAGTGCCAATGCCTCGCCATCACTGCCGGCACAAGTCCCCGCTGTGTCCGGTCGCTTCGCGGTCGATTTCGTCACCGCTGTTCCCTGAATTGTCGACCAGCAGATGGCTTCAGCAGCTATAAATACCTCCACAGTGCATTGCTTCGTTTCCCAGCAACAGAAACCAGTTAATTTCTCACCGCCGTCGAGTTTGCTTTCTT
This sequence comes from Pharus latifolius, assembly GCA_019359835.1. Taxonomy (NCBI): domain Eukaryota; kingdom Viridiplantae; phylum Streptophyta; class Magnoliopsida; order Poales; family Poaceae; genus Pharus; species Pharus latifolius. The sequence goes on from CM033321.1 coordinate 13,365,295, forward strand.
CTCCGGCGAGCAACCTCTGGAGCTCACGGTGCCAGCCCAATTCACTGCACCATTCTTCAAACCAAAGTCACCAGTGAGTTCCCCTCTTCCCCCTGTTCGTGTCATAGCACCCAATTGCACCCCGGCGAACCTTAACGCCGGTGATCACCGGAAAAGCTCAAAACCCCTGTTCCTGCAATGCTACCTGATTTAATCCAAATTAGCCTTAGTACCAGTAGAAGAAATTGATCAGCATACTCTTTTTAGCAAGCCTACCAATCTGGTTTTCAAAATCGAGCTAAGATCATAGCTCTCCCCAAATTGCGCGCCACCAGTAAACTGGCTCTCGTCGCCAGGCCACGCCGGCGATCCTCCGGTCAAATTAACCACACCAGTAGCTTCTATACTCCACCCTCTCACTCCCTGATCAAAGAATCGTGCTCAAATCCACTGTATCGAAAACCCCCTTTGTCCAGTGTCGTCTTCTCCAGCGCCGGTCGCCGGAATTATTTCCCGGCCGATCTAGCACCTGAAACCTTGTCCCTAAGATAGATTCCAGTACCCTGAGCAATATTGTCCACTAGCTCGATCCCTGAATCGACCTGAATCAAAAGTTATTCCAATGCCAAGATCACTGTCCAGTAGCTCAGTTCATGTCCAGGCCACCGTGTTTTCTCACCAGATTTGGCCACCCTCCGGCCACTTTCAGCTCTTGTCCCTGTTGAGTATTCTGTTCCTGTTAGTAATGCCTACCTCCCAGACAAAGTGTTGCATCAATTGGAGCCTTGGATCAAAAGTTAAGCCATGCCCTAGTTTCTGGCCATGTCCAGCACTATGTCAGTGCATGTCAGCCACTGGCATTAGCCTTGTTTGACCCCTTCTGGTTGAGCAATGGAAATGTCACTTTGTCCCCTAGATTTCTGGAGTTGTGTTCTACATCTTTCCCTTCTATCACTTCTCCAGAAAACCATCCTAAGACTAGTTTGAAGCCATGCCAAAGCCATGAACTGAATGTCGACCCTTCGACGTTCAATCCTTTTTAGCCGTTTCTTCGACCAGAGCCCTTGTGACCTTGCCCTAACCTTTTCCCCTGCATGCATGACTTATTTACTTAATAATTTCTATAGAAACTATTTTTTGTATGCTTATGGTATGTGTTTGTGTGTTGGTTGATTGCCGCAGAGTCAGAAGTTGAAGGAGCGGAAGAAGTCTTTGAAGATCCGTCTGAGTATTTAGACCCAACATCGCAAGGCAAGCCTCATTCCTTTGATCATGTCTCACCTAATATTTTCATATGAAGTATATTCACTGTTTCTTACTATGCATGCTTATTTGAAATACAAATTATGTTTGAATGACATGAGTAGATATTACCTAATGGATCATGAAACCCCTTTTTGTTATTGAACCTTCATATATATGCTTTTGTCACCCTAGGACTCATATACTGAATATCCACATCAAACTTGAAATGGTCAAATACATGAGAAGTTATAATGAAAACTGTTTTGTCAAGAAAACTGATAAAAGGGATCAGTAGTGAGGATTGGATTGTATGGAGAGGGTGCGGTGCGCACCAGGGAATGTGAATGTTCCTCACTATTGGTTCATAAGGACGAGAACCTTGTGCTGTGTCTCTATGCGAATTGTGAACGTACCAACCACTTGCCTGGTATGGGACAGGCACAACTCAGTAGCTTTTTGGCATTAGCAGATCCCTGCATGGTTTGACGATCTGGTTTCTCGCGTGGAAACTGGAAGGCCAAGGTTCAGCCATGAGTGATGTGAGTTCAGAAAAATGATGAGAGGAAAAGGCGTAAAAGAAGGAAAGCGCCCTAGACCTGATTAAGCCGTGAGCGGTTGTAATCTTAAATGGTCGTATGTCTCGCGTGGACATAGACCAAGGCTATGTGTCCTGAGGGAACATAGACCAGAGAGGCTAGGAAGTAAGGCAGTGGGGAAGACCCACAACGGTACTTGAGACTTAACTGTCTATTTACCGGGCAGAGATACTGTTAATACTGAACTGTAAAAACGTTGTGTGATCTCGGCCTTGTCACATGTGTATAAGTCACATGGAGTTGGCCCGACTTGAAAGCCGAGTGAACTGGTGGATTTAAAAAGAGGTACACCTTTACAAAGCGTAAAAGAAGTATCGGATACTCTGTACTCCCAGGTTCAGGAGTCTTTTCGTAGTGGATGTTATCCATGGGTTATAGCACAAGTAATGTTTTGGAATGTTTTCATAATGCGGTTAACAAAGTAGTGACTCATGGGAGACCACTACATCTAATGTTTTATTGAAAACCTGTTTAATGTTTAAAGTATCATTTTCATGACAAAAGTACTGTTTTACTGAATAAATGACGTGGAAATCTATATATCTCTATCCATATGAAACTAAAACCCCGGAATCATATGTTTCACCCTCATATAAGTACAATTGCATTAATCCCCGGAATGAGTGTTGCTGAGCATCAAGTGCTCACCCTTGCATTTATATCCAACTGTAGAAGAGGGATTCGAGGATCCCGATTCCTTCAGTTATGAGTTCCCAGCTGAAGATGGAAGCACCCCGGACGAGCCCACGTTCTAGAAGGATTACGCACCAAGTCAAGTCAGATGTGGGAGGAGCCACTCCAACCCCGCTGCGGATGGAAGTCAAGCTATTCGTCGTTGCTTTGTGCTTTATGTTGTGTGTTCGGTACTTGGATACCGATTCTGGTTCTGATAAACTAGTTATTTTCTTAGCAACTCTACTTAGCGCCATTTTCGGTGCTTTGGCTATGTAATATTGGCCATGTTGGCCTGATACTTGTTTAATGTTATTACTATGCTTGTGTGGTTTGGAGCTCATGTGACATCCTGCTGTGTGTAACCTACCTGGGCGGTTACCAAGGTGATCCTCAAATGGGGGTCTCACAACCATGTCTTGTTATTTCTTGAGATATAAGTCCGGTTGACGATTGGTTTGTATCGATCTGATTGTTTTGGCCTCACCATTCCGCTAGTTCAAACAGATCGTCAATTCGAGTTACAGATTAAAAAATATCGATCCCGAAGAATGGGGAAAAATTGAACTCAAACTTTCTGAAAAAATCATACTAAATTTTTTTATTTTTCCAGGATTGATATTTTTTTTATCTATAACTCGGACTGACAATCCATTTAAACTAGTGAAACCATAAGACCAAAACGATCAGATCGACACAAAACAATCGTCAAATGGACTTATATATTTCAAGATATAATAAGATATGATATATTGTGACATATATCTCCAGTTGATGATCTGTTTATATTGATTTAATCATTGTAGTCCCACAACTCCAATGATTCAAATAGATTGTCAATTTGAATTATAGATCAAAATATATCAACGCCGAAAAAACAAATTTTGATGTATAAACTAAAATGCAAGAAACTAATATAGTGTTTGTGTGTTGGCTCAACTTGTCAAGGCTTCACAGCTTGACAAGCCTCTTCCCGCGGCTCCAAAATCTAACAGGTACACATAGCAGATCAAAAATGCAAAAAATAGTGTGGGTTATTTTGTAATTATTTTTTTTCAACGGATTATAGTGCCTCCAAGACCTAAACACAAGTGCCAAATCAAAAACACAAAAATAATAAGTGTGAATTATGCTTATAATTTTTTTCTATGAATTATTTATAAAAAAATTCTACATATCCTAACAAACACATCCCAAAACCCTTGCCACAATTCTCCACCACCACCATCAAGCTACGTCACTACAGGCTGATCCCATAAGGCTCTCTCCAACCCCGGCGCCTCGACGCCCTGACAAGCGGGTCCCACCGGAAAAAATTAATAAAAAAATCGCGAGAGGAGAGAGACGACGCCACGCGAAGCTTCACCGGTGAGGCTCTGACAAGTGGGGCCCGCGACGCGTCATTGGGCGAAGCGGCTGCGTTGGAGCACGCGGGGACGCATCGTCACGCAGTTTGCGGGGCCCACGGCGCGAGAAACGGTGGCCTCGTACCCTCTCGTGAAATCCGTCTGACAGGTGGGCCCAAATGCACCTAGGGGCCACGTGACAGTGAATGTGTGTGCGGTGTGGAGGTGCGGGACGAGGCGCGGTGAGCCCCACAAAACGCGTGGGCCAATGTGAACGCGTTTCGTGCGCGTGCGCGTGCTGGGTCGCTGCCAGGTGGACCCGCGTGTGTAGACGGCCCGCATGTCAGTGGTGGTTTCGAGCTGGGTTTGGGAAAAATAGCCGTTTGAAGATTTTGTGCCCTCGGTCCCACCTGTCAGTGACTTAAAAAATAGCCGTTGGAGTTATTTTATTCATTTCTGAGGTTAAAAATTCATAAAAAATTCCAAAAAATTCCAAAAAAATTGCAAAAAATTCCTGAAAATTTGTGTGACCCCCTGCCTATAAATATGCCCAATTTTCAGCTCATTTACTCTCAAGCAAACCAAAACCCACACACTTTGCACTCTCCTGTTCATCCAGTATTTTCCGAAAAAATTTTCAATGGCCAATAATCCCCCCAGCGGTTATATTAATTGGTTTGGCGAACCAAATTTAGATGAGGAGAACTTTCAAGCGCCAAACAGTCAAAATCTGCCCAGTTTTCAGCCCCCTCCCCCACCATACCCGATGTGCTATCCACCGTTCGCTGCACCCCTCCATATGGCCAACCACATCCATATGCACATCCGTACACGCAATCCCCCTACGGCCCTTACGGCCAAAATCCTCATTACGTTGGAGCTCCGACCATGTCTGCAAGAATGTCGCCTCCTCAACCACCGAGCAAAAATTCCCGCTCCACGTCCGTATCGGATACCGGCAGTCCGCATAGCTCGGCCCCGGGAGTGAGCGAGGCCGACGACAACGCTGGCAAAGGCGAAGGAAGGGCTGGGGCACAGCGTAAACGAATGCTCTGGTCCCAACAGGACGACATGCGACTTGTGAGTGCTCATCTAACTACTAAATTCTGCTATCGCAGACTTTGTTATTAAATTTGGATTTTTCGTGCTCCAGATCAGTGTATGGTTGAATAACTCTCTCGACCCGGTCGATGGGAACAATAAAAAATGTGACGAGTACTGGTCAAAGGTGGTTGCGTCGTACAACGAGAGCAGTCCGCCTGATCGCAGACAAGATCTCAGGCACTGCAAAGACCATTGGCAAAAGAGCAATAAAAAAATTATTCAATTCAATGGTATCTACTGCAGGTTGCGCGATGCCTATGCTAGTGGTCGTTCAGACGACCAGTTGATATCGCAAGCACGCAACATGTACAAGCAGGAGGTGGGTCAGGCCTTCATCATGGAGCACTGGTGGAGAGCCGTATGTGGTCAACCGAAATGGTGCCGAAGCTACATGGATTCTTCCAAAAGAGCTCGCCTCAACGAAGAAGGTGCCCACACGTCGTCGTCGAACAATGACGATTACCCCGTCGAGCTTCCATGACCTAAAGGGCGAGACGCGGCAAAGCGGAAGGGTAAGAGCAAACTAGGCGGAACATCATCAGCGCGCATCGACAAAGCCAACGCCGAGCTTAATACTATGGCCGACAAAGCCCTTGCTGTAGCCGATAAATTGCAGGGGATGACCAGAAGCAAAGAGAAGGCTTCATTGATGAAGTCATTGACGAAACTACTTGGGATGGATACATCCCATTTATCGGAGAACCGTAAGGCGACGCATGAGGCTGCAATAGAATACATCAACGAGCAGCTTAACGATCTGAAAAACAAATAGTAGACCGAACATTGTACTTTTCATTTAAAAATTTGTACTCGCACTATTAATTTAAGTAGTTTTGGATTCACTTATTTGTACTGTGGTAGGTGATCGATACTTTTAGATTATAGCCGTTGGATTTTAGCCGTTGTAGCTGACACATCTGTTCAATGCCTTTGGATTTTAGCCGTTGGAGCTGACGCATGTGATCGATACTTTTGGATTTTAGCCGTTGGAGTTGAGACATCTACTCGATGTCTTTGGATTTTAACCGTTGGAGCCGACGCATGTGATCGATGCCTCTGGATTTTAGACCCCTATATATTTGGACCCCTCCATGCCCTCATCTTCACAACTCAGTTATCTCAACTTCACAACCGAGGCCTCCGCTCTTGGTGATCTCAACTTCACAACCAACCCCAAAAAAATGTCGTCCAGCTCAACCACAGGTAGTGGTGAGGACAAATGCATCAACCAAATAGAAGAGTTCGCGGCGAGGTTAGCACAGACTTGTCTAACAGTCGAACCCCTTATGCGTCACGCTCTTCATGATGTTGAAGCCAGCATTGGTGCTGGTACCTCGCACCACCACCGACGAAGTAGCAGAAGGTACATCGAAAGAGATCACGAAGACGGTCATAACCGTCTAGTCGCGGACTACTTCGCCGATGTTCTGGTCTACCCCGGCTATTTGTTTCGCAGAAGGTTCCGCATGGGGAGACCCCTCTTTCTGCAAATCGTCGAAGCTCTCGAGGAGTGGTCCCCGTACTTCACCGAGAGGAGAGATGCCCTCAACCGAAAGGGGCTATCTCCATTGCAGAAGTGCACTGCAGCTTTGCGCATGTTGTCTTACAGCTCGCCCGCCAATGCTGTCGACGAGTACGTACGCATCGGAGAGTCGACGGCCATTCGGTGCCTGGAGAATTTCGTCGAAGGAATCATTGATCGGTTCACGGAGGAATATCTCCGTAAACCTACTATTGAAAACCTCCAGCGTCTGCTCCAGGAAGGAGAGGACCGAGGTTTCCCAGGGATGCTGGGAAACATCGATTGCATGCACTGGGAATAGCGCAATTGCCCAGTTGCATGGAGGGGCCAATTCACCCGTGGTGATCAAGGAGTCCCTACAATAATACTTGAAGCGGTCGCATCCAGAGACTTGTGGATATGGCATGCCTTCTTTGGTGTCGCCGGATCCAACAACGACATTAACGTGCTTAACCAATCCCCCCTTTTCACTGATGTGTTGCGCGGTCAAGCTCCTACGGTTCAGTACTCTATTAATGGGACAGAGTACAATATGGGGTACTACCTAGCCGACGGTATTTACCCCGAGTGGGCTGTCTTCGTGAAGACCGCACCCTTGCCCCAAACGGACAAACTCAGGTTATTTGCACAACATCAAGAAGGGGCAAGAAAAGATGTGGAGCAAGCGTTTGGGGTGTTGCAAGTTCGATTTGCTATTGTCCGCGGCCCCGCTCGATTTTGGCAACGATCAACTCTTGCCAATATCATGAAAGCGTGTGTCATCCTCCATAACATGATAATCGAGGATGAGCGGCACTCTCATGACCCGATCACTCAATTGTATGATATTCAAGGCACATCAACCGTAACACCGCCTACTATCCACAGCAATACTCCACAAATTTTTGAACATATGCTAGATCGAAATAATGCGATCCGTGCTAGCCCAACACATCGGCAACTGAAACGGGATCTTATCGAGCACATTTGGCAGCGTTTTGGGGCCGACGGTACCGATGAGTAGTTGTTTGTGCGGTTGTTAACGGCCGACTGATGCCGAATTTTAATTTAGTATATGTCATGTTTTTTCCCGTGTGCCATTTAAATAAAAATAATTTTAAATTATTTTTTGTTATTTACAACAATTTTATTTTAATTTGTTGTCTTCGAATTATCTGAATTTTATTTTATCAATTTGTTAATGTGTAATAAATAATGTATGTGCGGGCCCCAGGTGAAGCGCCAAGCGAAGTGCCGGTGGGTTGGAGAAGGGTGGTGCTTTAGATGGTGCTTCGCATACGTGGCACAAAATATGCTAGAGAATATTCTGTTGAATCGCCAAGCGAAGCGCCGGTGGGTTGGAGAGAGCCTAATATTACGACCTCCATAGACGAGCAACCGGGCCCCATCGTCGAGTCACGCCTCATCAAGTCAAGTCTAGATCTGGCCCCCACCACCGTCGAGCTTGGAGCCTCGAATGCGCCTCCATCCACACTGGCCACCATCTGCGAGCTCGGGTGTGCATCCGTGCCCCCCTCCATCTAGATCTAGATTATTTTGATCCCCTTCAATCCAAATCCGAGCGAGTTCAAGCTATACCGCATGCCCATGTACCCCATTCGTGCACTCCGGCCATTACTGACGAGCTCAACCATGCGCCCGCTTCCCCTCCATACACATCCAGCTTTTTCAAGCCCCATTTGTGCAGATCCGACAAGCTCAAGCTCCACTACACACCCATGTTCCCCTCCTTCCACTGGGGTCAGCACAAGTGAGCTCAGCAGAGCGTCGCATCCCCGTTCGTCCAAATCTAGTTTCAAGCTCCCCTTCGTCTAGGTCCGGTGAGCACGGGCTTGACGGTGCCGCCATGTCCCCTTCCATCTCCCTCTGCTTTCGAGCTCGAGCTTAGTCTCAAGCAGAGAGCTCGAAACCTTGTTTCAACCGAGCTCAAACAGAACCTTGGCAAGCTCACTCACAAGATCGGCTCAATTGACAGTCTGTGGAAATAGAATTTTTCTTAGGGATAAGTAGAGGTGTCAATTGGACCGGCCCGACAAAACACGACATTTTGTTCCGGCACGAAACATGGCCCGACATGAAAGATAACAGGCCGTGCCGACCTGGCATGGGTTATCGGGTCGTGCCGAGCCGTAAAATTGGCCTACAGAAGACACGGCACGGCACGGCACGCTAATGCGGGCTGTGCTCGGACCGGCACGACCTGTTAGATCATAGGTCGGCCTGGCAGCACGATAACCCATTAGCTCGTTAGCACGCCTCTCCTCTGCCCTTCTCTCCTCCATGCGATGCCCTCCTCTCCTCCACGCCTCATGTGTCTCTTGCCCTCCTCTCCGCACACCGGCACACTCCTTTGGCCGTCTCCCGTCGTCTCTTGTCCTCCTCATTCCTCCTCAATGGCGGTACGGCCCGTTAGCACGCCGACCACGCCCTCCTCTCATGTGCTCGGGCCGCGCCGCCGCAAATCTAGGCCACGTGCCGTGCCGTTCATCGCCAATCCACCGGATCTACTCCACCCGAGCCGTCTCCTTCGTCCTCTCCATCGCTGCACCAGGCCTTCAGATGGCGGTGCTTCTCCTACCACATCGCCACACCGCCCTTAAGCACTCCTTCGTCCTCTCTGTCGTTGGCACCGACGACGACCTCAACCACCATTTTGAAACGGGTCGTGCCCGTGCCAGCCCGGCACGCATTGCGGCCCGTGGGATATCGTGCCATGCCGGGCCTCTCCGTCGAGTAAACGGGCCAAGTTGGCACTGCCCGATAGCCCGTGGGTCGACACGGGCACGGCACAGCACAAGCCACTAGCCTGGCACGGCCCAATTGAGACCTCTACGGAGAAGGTACATATAAAAAACCGAAAATAACACAGAACAGAAAGTATTTACAGAACCAACAAAAATCGCTAACTCGACGGACAACTTTAACTCAATTCGACCAGTCGACAACTGGTTTGGCGACTCAAGCAACTTCATCATCACCACGACTAGTCGTTAGTTGGGATGGCGACCGGTCGATTTTACTGTCAACTGGTCGATTTTTCTTCTCCCACTCAGTTTTTTCTCTTTTTTGTCTGTTTGAATGCCTCAGTCGTTAGGGCTCGTATTCGATGTATACATAGCCCCCAACAGTTGCCAACTCGGTTGGCGACTGAAGCCTTTGGTCAACATACGAGCTGGCGATTGCATGCCATTTATGATAAGTCATCAACAAAAGTGGCGACTGAGGTCAATTCTATAATTAAGTTCTAGTGTGTGCTATTTCGGTATTTTTTTTTATGTATTATCCGTAAGAAAATTCCATGGAAATACATCCAGTAGTTCCGATAGTTGTAATGACTGCACCTTACATAATCTGGTTCCAAACAACCCAGTGAACAGACACCGTGAACGCGAATATTAAAGGATGCACACTTCAGTGTTATTAACAAATAAGAATAGAATCAACACACGTGCATAATGAACGCCCAAGTGCCAACATTTTTTTTTTTTACAAAAATGCTCATATGCGTGTTTGCAAGCACATGGTGATGCGGCCGGCGCCGCGATATGTAAGAATGAATTTCGCTCTTATGTATTCCATAATAACCACTAATAAATTGCTTCCAAGGAACCCACCCTGTAGTGAGTGTTACAAGCTGTGTACCCCCCCACCCCCCCCCAACACACACACAGACAGAGCAAACCTCTTGTGAAGAGCCATCCTCTCCTGGGAGGAGAAGACTCTTGCGAAACTGGTCTTTGCAATCCACGGTTTTGTCTTCATAAAACTAGAAGAATACTAGAGCGACAGGAGAAAGAAGAGGAACAGAGGAGGACATGAAAAGATGACGAAACTTTAAAGTGCAACCACCGCTAGTGGGACCTATGATACCTGCATCTAAATACACCAAAACTAGGAGGTACCAATAACATGTGAATGGAATCCAAAGTAATCCTAACAAATTCAGCTGTTGGATACGAATCAAACCAGAATCATCTACACAGCAAACAAATCTGGAAAAATTTCTCTTCCGAAGGGGGAAACGGCACTGCACACAACAGCTTGTGCCAAGAACGCAAACCAAGAACTGAAACAATTAAATGAGAGCACTCGTACGAGATCTAATTTAGCAAGAAACAAAATTCTGCCACGAGTGCATAGATGGTCGGAGCAAAGAGTGAACTGAAGGTCTTGCGCCCAAAAAGGGTAATTTGTTTCTCATTTTTTTTTTCCGGTTTCTTGGCTATTATTTGTTCTTGAGAATACAAGATTGGAAAAGTTGCATCTTAATTATGCACCTTGAAAATGTAGGCTGAAGTGATCTGAGAGGAGTGTAGTAGACAGAGGAGATGAACGGGAAAAGCCCCCCACCTGCCACTGGTAGGTACACAGAATTATGGCTTGCTGCATACTCGTAGCTGGAAATGACACGTGGAAGGTCCCCCTTCGAAATTGAAAACCAAATGCACGCGGAAGCAACTTTGTTGAGCAACTGATTACTCCGTTTTTTCGATGCGACCGTCAGATTAGTGCATATCCAACTTTCTACTTTCAATTGAAACTGATTTGACTGATCACTAAGGTCTACTGGACCTATTGGACACTTTGACCACAAGCTGAAAAAAACTTACACATATCTCACGCATTTAGAGCATATTTGGTTGATAGTCGATTATTATCAAATCAACTCCTGACATTATCAATATAATTTAGTTCTAATTTTCTTGGCTAGCCAACGAGATTTACTCAAAATTTGGTTATTTTTTTATATCATCTATAGTAAAATGTGTAAATGATTTATTTGTCACATTTTGACTATTGTATTTAGTTTTAGCAACCATTTGATTAGGCTATCAAATAGACATATCTTTATTACCAATTATTTTTTTGTTATATCACACAATTGATCATAATTATATATTGACTTGACTAATTGTGATAGTCAATCAAATATATCTTAGACTATTGTTTAATTCATGATTAGACAAAAAATGTGACCAATATAACAATTGATTTAAACAATTTATGACAACCAACTAAACAAGTCCACAATCTTCCTCACATGGCACCATCTAGATTAATCTTACCCCATGACTAGGAAACATTATGGGCTATGTGGCCTGAAGAATGTCATTCTAGAAGTTTGCCAATAATAATTGAAATAGAATTAAGAATTGTAATGGAGATAAATCTGTTATTTTTATCTTATATACATATCTCTTCATCTTTAAATCAAATCTTTTTATTAGATCTAGATCTCTAAAATTCAGCTGACCCCTCCTTAATTTCCCCGGGGCAGAGAAGACGATATAGCAAGGTGACAGCAACACCACCAGCCCTAAGCGATTGTGCCACTAGCTCTAAGTAGCAGTGGTTAGAGGAGGAGGAGGTGATAGGGAGGATGGGGTAGCGGCAACAGTGAGAGAGAGGAAGATGAGGAGAAGAGATCGAAGGTAAATATATGAGTCGATTTTTAATGTGTAATATAAATGATACAAATTTTTTAAGAAAAAACAATCACTTGCTTCTTAGATAGTTTCAATAGAATTATCTAACTTATTTATATTTAGTTAGTAGAACACAACAGTCCTACGCTAGGCATGACTACTTAACTAGTACGCAAAATTCACTTTTGTAAAATATCATTGCGCTCCTTGGTCCTGTTGAAGTCATGGGTAGAACTTGCCAAACCATGGGTGGACTACATTTTCTGTGGGCTTGAAAGTCCAAAATCAGGGTATTTTTAGAAAGTAAATTTCATAGAAATTTTAAAGAAAATCTAATATTTTTTTCTCTAAAATTCTTCGAAATTTCTATTTTTCAAATGGGACCTCAGCAAATTTAACAACGAAAAATAGCACTCCAACTTGTAGCTGTAGGGTGTAACGAGTAAATTTTACCATATGCATGTCGCCATTCGTTGCTCAACACTTCAACAAGTCTCATTCTTAAAATTTTGTCAATTGAGTTCCTAATAAAGCAAAATTTTGTTTAGGTTCAATTGGATACTCTCTGTTAAGTTCTGTGATAGATCTACTAATGTAGCGTATCATGTCAAGGAAAAATATCATCAATCAAATGCTACGTGACATACCATGTAATCATGTAGAGCCGTGCGGCACGATTGGCGTGCCATGCAATGTTAGATTGATGGTGTAGCATTGCAACATTAGCATCAAGCGCCATATAGCACAATCATATCATCAATCAATTGTTGATATCACCAGCTAATTTGTTTTGTAATTAGACGGAGGTACCTTTAAAAAGAAGATTTAGGAACCGCTTTGTTGTAAATAGCAGTGTTGTCTTGATGTCGATAGAGCACAATCAATTTAACAAAAAATAGAAACAAAATAAAAAGACCAATAGATGGAATTCTTTATTAGATTTTTTTTCTCTTTACAGCAATACGTCTCGCCGTATTATTAAGTATTTTTTAAAAGTTTTTTTCTCTATCTAGAAGTGGAATAGGACAATCCGGTTGAAGGGTAATGATCATACGTCTGTAATGCATTGTATATTTCAGAATAGATCATTCTTCTACTCTTTCAAGATTTTAAATAAACCAAACTAGAGTTGTCTTAGTAGTAGTTTCGATAATATTTACAAAATAATTTTTTTTTACAATCCTCCTCTCTTGTTTCTAGTTTTGACAACCCACAGGCTGGAGATAGGCCGACGATGGCAAGGACAACAGCACGGCAACGGACTGACAGATTTGAATTTTTTTTTTCAAATTGATTTAACCCTTTTTCTATATATTGAAACAAGACTAATCTAGTAACATACAATAATAGATTAGATTGCGACGACTTACCTAATCTGAGTGAATCATACTCATAACATGTTATAAACAGTAGAGTTATCGTGATGTTGACAGGGCACAATCAATCCAGACGAACATGCACTAAAAATAGAGACAAAATAGATAAAACAGTAGATAATATTCTCTATTAGATTTTTTCTCTATTTATGTCAATACAAAACTGATCCGGGAGGATCTCAGATCGAGTTTGAAACGGATTCGCGACTACGAAAAAGTTTACGACTTTAGAAAGGTTTGCGACCTTAGAAAGGATTCAATCTCTGGTCGGAATTATAGTCCGATCCAAATATATATATAACTAAGTCTTATGTATTAAGTTTAGTTAGTTATATAAGTCTAATACGTTTAGATTACTGAGTCTAATACGTACTCATACAATTGGATTATAAATACCTTGTAATAGGTCTAATTTAAAGCATCGAATATTATTACAGCCTTGGATCATATATCCATTTTATAGTTCATTCAACGTAGGCAAGTGTGTCTAACGTTCGACGTGTAAAATCCTCTTTGAAAGTAAGAGTTGTGCAATTATTTTGAGTTGTGTTTTTGATCAACCTTTGGGTTTCGGTATTTCTGAGTAAGATTCTGTTATTCCGCATATTAGTATCCACTAGTACAGAAATGCAGTCTTCTATCGGTAAAAAACACCCTTCTACTATCGGTTTTTGTACCGATAGAGATAGACACGATAGAACAAGACTGGACATTTTCTATCGGTAAATAACCGACAGAAGAAGTTCACTATTCTATCGGCATATTATGAATCTACCGATAGAAAACCCGTCGTAGTCTTACGTCCAGCGGCAGGGAAAGTACCATTATTCTAACGGTTAATTACAAGATTACCGACAGAAAAAATCATAATATTCTATCGGCATATTAGGAGTGTACCGATAGAAAACTCGTCGTCAGCGGTTGGAAAAGTACCACTATTCTAACGGCTAATTATAAGTTTACCGATAGGAAAAATCATAATATTCTATTGGCATCTTACAAGTTGACCGATAGAAAACTCGTCAATAGCGGATTGAAAAGTACCACTATTCTAACGGTTAACTACAAGATTACCGACAGAAAAAAATCATACTATTCTATCGGCATATTAGGAGTGTACCGATAGAAAACTCGTCGTCAGCGGTTGGAAAAGTACCACTATTCTAACGGTTAATTACAATATTACCGACAGAAAAAAGCTTAGTACTCTATCGGATATGTATGAGTTCACCGGCAGGAAAGGTCACACTCTTCTAACGGTTAATTTTGATTGTACCGATAGAAAAAAGTACAGTAGTCTCTCGGTTGTTGATGAATTTACCGATAGAGCATTCACATATACAGTACTTTATTTGCATTCACAATACAGTACATTCACATATACAGTACAGATGCAATACAGTATAGATTGGATACACAATACAGTACAGATGCAAGGTAAATTCACAGAACAAATTGACACATTAGGCAGTTATTCACATTTATTCACATATGTATGGACAAATACAGATTGCAATCCAATGTGGACATTTATTCACATATATATATATATTTATTCACATGTATGTGAACAGTCTATGCAGAGTACACAAAAAGGAGAAAATTGTCATGCTGAATGGTTGGGCGCTACTTCCTCCATGACATATTGTGCCCAGATTTGTCGAAGATATATAATCTTTGCATTTTCATATTGGTCTTTCGACATGGCGATCTACAAGCATGTGTGCATACTGAGTAACTAACTTCGATCCTAATTTAGAACGTAACACCCATTTTTGAAATTTGAGTTAGCTATCGATGCTTACTTGGGGGAATCGGGAAAAGTTTGTCTGCACTAGGTCGTACATGTAGCGCAGCACATAAAACCCGCATTCCCACGATTGCGGCTGCTGATGGCACTGAGATAATTGCATATGCGAAGACATGTTAGCTATATATTGTTTCCATAAACTAATTAAGCATAAACAAAAAGTCTCGTAAGTACCTCATATTCTTTCCAAGCTAGTACGGAGCTCTGCGGTGCGGCATGCCTCCCTCCAGCGGACACATATTTATCAAAAGCCCTGCATTTCAGTTAGTATTGCCAGTTAATGTATTATCATTAGCTAGTGAGGTTAAAATATAAATCAAACATATAAGTTACTTACGCCTCCATATTCCCCTTGAGCACATATTCCATCGATAATCTGTCACGCATCGAATCGAGGTAGTACACCTCGTTCCTCGGCGGACAGATCACGATGAGGATCCAGTGGCCCCTGCATTGTACGTAAAAGAGGACCGCTAGCTCAAAGTACATCTCAGGTGTAACATACAAGATTGAGTTAAATTAGTACGAAATGCACTAACCTTTGGTGGTACGGCACCAGAATGAAGTCTCTGTCCTGCTGCGCCATCAGCGCGCTGGATATGTACTGCTCAGCGTGCGCGGCATCCTGCTCTAGCATCGTGAGGCTTATTTTCTCTGGGTCGAGGAAACCCACCTTGTCACACGCAGCCTCCGATGCTAGCCTGTACATGCACCTGCATGCGAAGGACGAGATTAATATTAATTTCACAGAAAGTTACTCAGTATTCAAATGAACTGCAACATTAATGCAGAGTTAGCAAACAGAGTTAGAAAACAGCAATACATAGCATCAGCAAACTCACAGGACTCCAGTCCGTATGATGGACATATCGAGCTCCCGCCAGTTGTAGAGGTCGAACAGATCCTCGTGTGCCACGGATATAGTCCCGGGCTCACGGTGGAACTGCCCAGGCCTGTAGGGAACTAAGAAGTTCAGGCTGCGCCGAGCTCGATGTAGGTACCAGTCGTGGAGGTCTCTGGTTGATCGATCCAATTTCCGCAAAGATGCCTCCGACAGGAGTGGGAGCGCGTTCGTGAACGTCTGCGGCAGTCCCTATCGCCCTTTGCCCTTGCCTTTGCCGCCCTTGCCTTTTGCCGGGGACTGAGCGCGTACCTTCGAAGGCAAGGGCGAGGTGATGGCGGCTTTCTTCCGAGGTGGAGGCGTGGATGCGCTGGGTGGGGTCGAGGCCGTCTTTGATGTGTCCAGGTTCGCACGAGATCGGCCCTCATACCCCGAGCTGGGGGCGCAGTCCCCTGGTAGCCCCGCGGCAGGCCACTTCAATTAATGAGCACGTATGTTAGATTATGCAAGTTGAGTGTACTGAGTAGGATGTAATCTAAAATGTGTAGGATTTACCGGTTGTATTACAAGACACTTCTTGGGCCACTGTACGTAGGAGCCCACTGCCTCAGCAAGTGTCTGCAGTTCCTCTGTTGGGACTGGCAACAGAGAATCGTTGTAGCCCGGCATGGCCATGTCCACCTGTACCTTTGCGAAACCCAACCGCAGAGGTACACAGTGGACCCGGACATCCGGCCCAGACGGATATACGAAGCCGTGTCCAACCACTTCCTTCCCGGCGCCTACGTGATTCTGTAGGATGCAGCCCTCCGGCCCCTGCAAATTTGTAACAATTAAAATAGGTTAGCGAAACAACTCTAACAGAATGGGAGTGGCATCAACTTAAGTGCACAGATGAAGGCTTGCAGTACCTCAAGTAGATCCACTGGATCCGCGAGTACCTTCGAAGCGCAACTGCTTATCCGACCCCGCGGGGTACCGTCGTCCTGGGGATCCGCATCTGCACTCTTGGCCAGCAATGTTTCTCTCAACCGTGCAAACTCTTCCCTCATTTGTGCGACCTCGGTCTGCACCTCAGACTGTACCTCAGCCCGTATCTCAGCCCGCATCTCCGCCCGTATCTCCTCCCGTACCTCAGCCCGTATCTTATCGGAGAGGTCAGCTTCCTTTTCCTTCCAGGTGCGGGCCTTCTTCCTCGGTGGAGCCGGATCTACGAAACCGGCCTTCCACAACACAATGGCTCCCACGGCCCGTGTCCGCCCGGGATGCTCCTTATTTCCTAGAGCCCGGGTGAGGATGTCGTTCTCCCTCTGCGGGGTAAACAATCCCTCCGTTGCCTCCTTCTCAAAAGAGATCTGTTACATTTGAAGGTACCTTGTGAGACAAATTGCCTTATATACACTTGTGCGCACACAGTTTACGAGGTTAGCCAACTTACCATTCGCCTCACAACGTCGGCGTCCCCAGGGGTTGCGAACTGCACAGACCCCGTGGACGACACGGACCCCCTCCCCCTCCACCATCGCTTGCACCTCTCATCCCGGATCTCGGAGAGCGGCAACTCAGGGGTGTCGATCACAGGATTTTGTTCGTCTTCCTTCTTCCACTGTTCCTCCTTCCCCGCATAGCCCCGGGATCCGAGCCGATGCGGGTGGTCGTTCCTCTTCTGGATCGCCCTATTCTTCTCGCTAAGGGCCTTGAACTCCTCAGTCCCCTTCTGCTTGGTGAATTCCTCCCATACCTCCTCCGATATGAAGGGGTACTTCTCGCAAGGAGATTTCCCCGCAGCTAGGAAGTTACTGACGAGCCAGCTCTTAAAGGTTTTCCATGTTCCGTTCATGTCCTTCAAGCAGGCAGTCCTAGGTGTATCGTCGGGGATGTTCCACTTAGTCTGTTTCTGAAAAATGCATACAATTAATCACGAGTTAGTTAAACTTTAGTATAAGCCAAGAGAACGTGATTACGAAAGAGTTCAGCGATTTCAGTTCATTTAACCTTCACTTCCGCCCACAACCTATCCCTCTCGTCCGCCGTCACGTCCTTCCAGCTCTGGACGGTGATCTTCACCCTTTCTTTCGCCAACAGCCCAACGTAGGCCGCGTACCTCCCAGCATTCTTTCCAATCGGCCTCCCAAATTGGTTGAACTCACAAGAAAGATCAGTGCGTTTGGCCAAACGCCCCAACGTCGTCGCGCCTCGCCCCACCCTCTTGCAGCTGGGATGTAACAGCCCCATCTTCAGTAGTTACGATGGGGTTGGCCCTAGTCGAACCACTAGTACCATCCGATGAAGACGACGACATGTCTTCCCCTACAAAACCTTCAACAAACCATATATATGGCAATTAATTCGCCTTGGAGTTCCATAACTCAGCCCAGGACTGGAGACTAACTAGGGCGGCAAAAGGGAAAATAATACAAAAAGAAAGACATGCATAAATTACTTACTGAACTCTTCAGAAATATTTTCTATCGGTAAACACATGAGCTGCCGATAGACCATAACAATTACCTCCACACAAGACAATTTTTCTATCGGCAAACACGTGAGATACCGATAGAACATAACAATGTTCTCTACATATGGAATTTTGTTGACAAGCCACCATTCACTGTCATCACATAACATTCTCGATGATTTGCTACACTAATATTCATGGGCCAGCATTATTATTTCACACGTAAATATGCACACAAGCATCTAAGTGCCACTGTGCATAATCTTTAACCTAGCCTGTATGTGAGTCATCAGGACTTCACAGCTATTAGGTTGGGAAAAGTCATGTATATAGGCATTTGAAACATATACATCGAAGACCCATCCACATTGCCATATATTCATACGAAGTGAGTACAAATTCCCAACTAAACTAGTACATTGTATGGCTCATGTCCTTCCAGATCCAAATTAAGTTTTACTACTTGTGCAGAAAAATTTTCTATCGGTAAACACATGAGCTGCCGATAGAATATGTGTAAGAACACCTCCAACATATAATCTGCATTACATGACAGTTGGATACAATTGATCACACATACAGCAGTATAGAGAAGTTAAAATCTCAAAACAGGTTCATTATAGCACTGGAACATATTATGTAAACCCTAATTAAAATCAACATTGCCTGCGGAATGTACATAAGCCAACACAATAGGGAACCCTTGTGTAATTGCAAAACTCGAAGAATTAGTACGTGCAAAACACTAGGATCAAATAAAGAAGATGCTGGAAATAGAACGACGAATTAGGGTATTTACGGCGGCGATCAGTTCTGGTGATGGAGAGGCGGTGTAGAACGCAGCAGCGGCGGGCGAAGGACGAAAATAAGAACCGGTGGCAGTGACGAACCAGTGTCCAGCCGGCGATCGTCGTGTGGGAGAGAGGAAGTGAGTGCTCACGGCGGAGGTTGGGGTTTTCTTCGCTCTCGAAGAGACGCAGTGCTCTAAGGTGGAACTGTTCGAGTGGAGGGAAACTAAAGGGCCGTGTACGAGTAATAAAGTAGCGGAGGAACTTTTCTATCGGTATAACAAAATGATACCGATAGACTTATGTAATTTTCTATCGAAACAACAAAATAATACCGATAGAAAAAGTAAATTTCCCGGAAAAATATTCGAATTAGTGGATGCATTTTTCTATCGGTATAAACAATAAAATCCCGTGAGACCAATTTTCCACAGAAAATTTTTTAAAGTGCTTGAGATTGGGTGCCATTTTTCTATCGGTAAAAACAACAAAATACCGTGAGAGTAATGAAAAGGTGCCCTTTTCTATCGGTATAAACAAAAAATCCCGTGAGCCCAATTTTCCCCAGAAAATTTTTTTGATTAAGTGCTTGAGATTTGTGTGCCCTTTTTCTATCGGTAAAAACAACAAAATACCGTCAGAGTAATGAAAAGGTACACAATTTAACATCAAACAGACCGTGGTTGAAAGCTGCAGAATGTTAAAGAAAGAGGGAAGATAGCCGGAAAAATTGGAAAATTGACATAAAAAGAAATTGTTCATTCATTGTTGTTTTATCACTTACAAAAAAAAATAAAACCCAAATTGCTAGGTCAAGGGGTGGTCTTAGCCCTGGCTGCATGTAGAATAGAGTCAGTTAGACTTGCAGCCAGGACGCAGGACTCCTCTAGCGACAAGTTGTCCCTAGGATCAACTACTACCGCGTCAAGAAGGCCTGCGACCTCCCTCAGCTTCGCTATGGTATCCTTCATAATCAAACCGCAGCCAGCGATGGTCATATCCGCGGCTTTCTTCTCCTCGCGAAGACGCCTCGTCCTCGCCCTAGCATTGTCACCATCCGTCTTCATGCGCTTAATGCGCTAGAAGAGATCGTCAAGGTCAAGCCGTAGCTGAGTGTGCTTGTCTGTAAGGAGCTTGTGCTCCTCATGGAGGGCCCTCAGGTCAACCTTCACTTTGGCAGTGTCTTCGACGGCTACCATTCCCTGTGCAAATCAACAAGTCAAGAATGAACTGAACATGGATTAACAATACAGGGGTAAACCGAGGAGATTTAGAGTTCTTACCGGGGAGGCCGTGGATGACGATCCCATGGAGGTTGCCATTGTGAAAGAGAAGATGAGGAGTCGAACCGTTCGAGAATTAGAAAAACAACAAAATACCGCGACGCATGGCGAGGTACTTATAGAGTTTCCAAGGCGACGCATGGCGACACGTTTGAGAATTCAAAGCGGTAGAGTCTTATTCTATCGGTAAAAACAGGAAAAAACCGTCAGACAACAAATACCGTGAGACAAACGAATTTATTCTAACGGTAAAACAGAACAATACCGATAGAAAACGTTTTGAAGTGCCTGAGAGAAGATGTCCTTCTCTATCGGTATAAATAACAAAATACCGTCAGAAAAAAGGGATTTTTGCTGAACTTAATTTGAAGAGGCTGCGATGAGATTTTTGCAAGTGCTATTTGAAGGGAAGAATTAAATATTTACAGGATAAAGGTACTGTATATGTTAGAACTCATGCTGTGGAGTAAAATTGAGATGTATTAATGCTGTGAACTAGCTTATCATTAAATTCTAAAGAAAAATGTACTGCCTGATGTATTAATGATAAGTTCCTCACCTTGCTGCAGAACTTGTGGGCTGTTTGCTTGGCATTTATCCCTGAAATAGAAATTAATCATCAATGGTTCTCAACCCATAATCCTTCTTCGTGGTCATCTCGCAGATACGTTGTTTCGTCGATATCTTCAGTACGGATAGATTGAATGTCCTCTAAAAATGGAGGTATTTCATCGAATTGGTTATACTCCTCTTCGTCGACAACATCTTCGACCCCAACAATACGTCTCTTGCTGTGGAGGACAACATGCAAGTTTGGATTGGCTGGGTCAACGATGTAGAATACCTGTGTGGCTTGCTTTGCAAGTATGAATGGATCGTCTTGGTGTCCGGCTCTACCAAGATCGACGAGAGTAAACCCGTAACTGTCAACTTGAACACCTCGAGGGATTTCGACCCATTGGCATCGAAATAGGGGAATCTTAAGTAATCCGTAATCGAGCTCCCATATTTCATCAATAACACCGTAATATGAGTTCAGCGCCCTTACTGACCTGGCATCCTCGGAAATAGCAAACAGTGTCACTCCGCTACATTGCGTGCTACTCTTGGCGTCTTGAGCTCTTGTGTAAAATGAATACCCATTGATGTCGTACCCCTGCCAAGTCCCTACAGTGAATCTTGGGCCTCTAGCCAACCATGTCACAGTTTCACTTACGGAGCCCTCGGCAGCTCGCGTGACTCTTTCTTGGATCCACTCAGCAAATTTCCTGTTATGTTCTCTGCTTACCCAAACGTCTGACTTCGAAGGATTCTGTGACCGTAACATTACCTTGTGCTCGTGTATGTATGGCTCGACCTCCGTCATGTGTTGTAAGACCCAAAAATGTGATTTTGCGTACACATCACGAGCGGGGACGATAGCTTTGAATCCAATCGTTCCAATTCCCTCAAGCCTACCCTCGTGTCGGGACCTAGGAACACCAATTGGGTCAACCCCGGCCATATAATCTGTACAAAATTCAATCACCTCCTCGGCGGCATAACCTTCCATGATACTCCCCTCGGGTCGACGACGAGTCCTTACGTATCCCTTCAATACACCCATAAATCTCTCAAATGGATACATGTAGCGCAGGCACACAGGTCCACAAAACTTAATTTCTCTGATAAGGTGAACAATCAGATGGACCATAACATCAAAAAAGGATGGAGGGAAATACATCTCGAGCTGACAAAGAGTTGCAACCACGTCGCGTTGCAAAGCGTCCAGTCCATCGGGATCAATTACCTACGAGGACACAGTTGCGCCAAATATTCATATCAGAAAAATCTTCTAATTAAGCTCCACAAATGGAGGTAGTGAACTTATAGTACGAGTGCACGTACTTACCTTGCAAGATATTGCGTTGAAGAAATAACATAGGTTTGTGATTGTCTCTCTGACTTTAACTGGGAGAATGCCTCTGATAGCAATGGGAAGCATCTGTGACATCAAGACATGACAGTCGTGGGACTTCATGCCAACCAGTCTTAGGTCCTTCATAGACACAAGTTTTTTCAAGTTCGCGGAGTACCCACATGGAACTTTAACACCGTGCAGGCACCGACAGAGTTCTGTTTTTTTGCTCTTCGACAACGTGTAGCAGGCCGGGGGGAGGTATGTACGCTTTCCATTCTCTAAAGGTGCAAGCTCAGTCCTTATCCCCATTTCCACCATGTCACGACGAGCTTTCACACCATCCTTTGTCTTTCCCGGAATGTTCAACAACAAACCAATCAAACTGTCACAGACATTTTTCTCTACATGCATGACGTCAATGCAATGTCGAACTTGTAAGTGCTCCCAGTACGGTAGATCCCAGAGAATCGATCTCTTCTTCCAAACATTTATTTCTCGAGGTTTAGAATGCTTACCGAACTCAACTTTGATGTCGTTCACGCGTGAGTAAATCTCCTTACCGGTCAGAAACACTGGAGCTGATCCCTTCTCAGGCTTCCCGTTAAATGATTTCCTCTTCTTACGGTACGTGTGATGCACCGGAAGAAACCTGCGGTGACCCATGTACACTGTTTTTCGGCAGTTTCGCAGCCACATGCTCTCAGTTTCATCTAGGCAAATAGGGCAAGCCTTGGCTCCTTTCGTACTATACCCCGACAAATTGCCGTAGGCAGGAAAATCATTTATGGTACAAAATATCAGGGCCCGCAAGATGAAATTCTCTTTCTTGTATACATCCCACACCTGCACACCCTCGCTCCACAATTTCTGTAAGTCCTCGATTAAAGGCGCTAGAAACACGTCAATATCATTTCCGGGTTGTCTGGGTCCTGAGATTAGTAACGCCATCATGATGTACTTGCGCTTCATGCATAACCAAGGAGGAAGATTGTAGATGCATAAAAGAACCGGCCAAGTGCTGTGCCGGCTGCTCATATTACCATGTGGGTTCATACCATCTGTACTCAGCCCGAACCTTACATTCCTAAGTTCGCCGCCGAACTCAGCAAATGTTCTGTTGATGTTTCTCCATTGAATAGAATCAGCTGGGTGTCTCAGTTTTCCGTCTTATTTCCGGGCTTCAGCATGCCAACGCAAGTGCTTTGCGACTTTCGGATTTGCAAACAGCCGCTTCAATCTAGGTATCACAGGCAAGTACCACACAGTTTTTGCCGGGGGCCCTTTCCTTACCTCGTGACGTTCACTGTCAATCCGGTCCCTACGCGTATACCTCGATGCGCCGCATCTTGGACAAACATGCAAACTGGAGTACTCATTACGGTACAACACACAATCATTTGGGCATGCGTGTATTCTTTCGATTTCCATTCCCAACAGACACAACAGTTTTTTGGCTTGGTAAGTAGATCTTGGCAACTCATTTCCCTCTGGAAGCATGTCCGCTAGAAGATCTAATAGTGCCGTGAAACTCTTATCACTCCAACCGTTTCCTGCCTTCAAGTTATATAATCTCAGCACAGAAGACAGTTTTGTAAATGTTGCACATCCAGGGAACAGAGGCTTCTCAGAGTCAGCAATCAGTTTCTCAAATTCACAGAAGTCATTTTCGTTGTAATCTTCCTCTACATCACGTAACATCTCATCTAGATTGTCATTATCATCATCTACGTGCACATCGGAATGAACATTACCAAAATTGGGATGATCATCGATATTATTGCAATCCACATCCGAGTCGTGCTGATTGGTAGTAGTGGTGCTTGTTTCCTCAAGATCTTCGCCATGCCATATCCAACGGGTGTATCGCGCGTTAAAACCACGACGAATCAAATGACTCTTAATTTGATCAGAGTTGCTAAACCTCTTCAAGTTCATACAATCTGTACAAGGACAGAGCATATTTTTCTCTCCCTTCCTCTCCTTAGGTTGCTCAGCAAATTTAATAAACTCATTCACACCATCCAAATATTCAAGAGTAGTACGTTTTATTCCATACATCCAATATTTCCTGTCCATCTACAATTAACAAAATTTAACGAGTAAGCCATACATGAAACCTGCCCGATTAAGTTATGTATATGTACATGTACAGCCTCTTACAACAGATACATGTGTTGAACCCTAGCCTGACGAAATTAACACTAATTAACCTAGCTAACTACACAATACAAGCTAGTTAGCTCCTAAAACATGACGCATTTCCAGCTACCAAGCTCCCAAGCTTAGAGCTACAAACTTGGAACTACACAATACAGCTAGCTTGCAAGTAGAGAGGAAGGGAGATCTAGAGGGAGAGAGAGATAAGTGTCGACGATTAAGCATACCTTAAAGAGAGGGGCGCAATCAACTTCCCTCCAGCCTGCGCTGATCACCCTAGCAGTGTAGCTGGAACTTTCGTCACAAACAGAGGAATACAGAGTGCAACAGAACAAATTAAAGAACAGCTCAGCAATGGTCGAGTGGGGTTTTCCTTATAATGGACATTTTTCTAACGGTAAATACATGAAATAACCGTCAGACTAACTTAGGTAATTTGCCGCTCACATATTCTATCGGTACAAACACACACATACCGTTAGAGAATATACATTACTGAGCAAATATATGTGTTTTTGTATCGGTATATATGTGTACTTACCGTTAGATGATTCATGACACTCAAGCATTAGTTTTTGTATCGGTAAATATGTGCATTTACCGTTAGACTATGCATGACTGAGCAAATATATGTATTTTTCTATCGGTATATATGTGTACTTACCGTTAGAATATGCATGACTGAACAAATATATGTATTTTTCTATCGGTAAATATGTGCATTTACCGTTAGATTATGCATGACTGAACAAATATATGTGCTTCCTATCGGTAAATATGTGTATTTACCGTTAGAATATGCCTGACTGAACAAATATATGTATTTTCCTATCGGTATATATGTGTACTTACCGTTAGAGGAGGTACTGTTACCAAACTGGGACAAACATGCACATGCCATTTCTCACATTCAAGGAATCATATCAATGTAACATCAAACAGATCTTACATCAAACGGATCTTAACTAGAAGATAAAGCAATATATTTCAAGAAATGCTAATTTGTGGATTAACTAGGAGACACAAAAATACTTTTCGTAGGTAGTTGGGACTTCATCTTGCCAAAGAAATTACAGATGCCAGTTCACAAATTCAAGTACAAACATACACATGCCAGTTCACCAATACAAATTCAGGTACAAACATACACATGCCAGTTCACCAATACAAATTCAGGTACAAACATACACATGCCAGTTCACAAATTGAAGTGCATGTCTGAAACAGCAGTACAAATACACACCTACCTACCAATACAATTAAATACACAAATGCTCCCTGCACATTCAAGTTCATGTCCCAATTAGCAATACATGATACACAAATATACAACAATATACAAATACAACAATTCACACATTCGATGTATATTACAAAAGCCACGTCTGAAATTAACAACAGATCACGACGAGGACCCAGTGGCCCATACATGCATTTTACATAAAAGGGAACCTTTGCAGGTTGCCACAATGCAACTACCGACTACAAGTTAGACCTGATACATCACAAATCCATTCATCCAAAACAGCAAATGTCTGAACCACATTGGACTTAACCATAGAAGTTCAGTTCGAAGACGCCCGAGGAGCTGGAACTGCCGTCGACATACATTTGTACGTATTGGTGATTTCCTCGGACTCAAACTCGATCAACTCAACTCAACTCAACTCAACTCCATTAACAAAAAGAACCTACCTTCCAAGATGTTGTTCTGTGTAGTGATGGTGTAGAATGGCTATGCAAATAACAACAATTCTTCTTCTCCAAGCAGGTAAGCATCTGGCCACAAGCTGGTGCATGCAAAAACATGTAAGATGCTTTCTATAGGTCCTGATTTGAGAAACACGCCGGGCTTAAGCATCTTCTCGACCGAGCCAACCAAGATCTCGCCCTTCACGTCCTTCCAGCTCTCGACGGTGATCTTCACCATTTCTTTCGCCAACAAGCCAACGTAGGCAGCGTACTGCGATGAAGAACCGTGAAATACGTTGCCCCTCACGAGCATCATCCAAGGACCTGAACAGATCATAATCATATTGAAAAGAAGACACATCAAAATGAAGGATACAAAAAAAGCAGAATTATTGCCATAATCGGATTAGAATAATCTAACAATATTGCAGAAATTTAACGTACCTTCCTTGGGATGCCGACGTCTAGAGGGCGTCGATGGAGGTGCGGAGGTGCAGCGGTCCCCTGTAGAGGTGCGCCGGCCGTCCATGGAGCTTACGGGTTAGGACTACGAGCCCCAGATGAACTGTGAGAATGAAAGAGACATACCCGTGTATTTATACAATTATATATTTTCTATCGGTAAGAAAACAGAATACCGTTAGTAATAAAAACATCTGTAAGCCGAATGGTTCTATCGGCACAATAAATATTACCGATAGGAATTTTTATACATACTCTATCGGTATGTACGTACATTACCGATAGAATATTACTAGTTGTAGAAGGCCAACAGTTCTAAGATATTTTGTGCAATATTCTTCCGGTATAAACATTCATTACCGATAGAATAAAACTATTAGAAGACGAACAGTCCTAAGCAATTTTCTATATATTCTAACGGTAAAAGAATCCATTACCGATAGAATAAAAATATTTGTAGAAGGTCAACTATTCTATCGGCGAACTACATATTGCCGATAGGAATTTTTAATATACTCTGTCGGTATATTCATACAGTAGCGATAGAATAATTCTAGTTGTTGAAGTCGACCAGTCCTATCGGCGCACAACATTCTTCCGTCAGTACTTATGCATCTCTTCTAACGGAAAATATGTTCATCACCGCTAGAGTAAATCATACTATTTATTCTATCGGTAAGTTTCTTAGAAACCGATAGGGAAAATACATCCATCGGGCTTTTATGTCCGCGGGGCACATTTTCTATCGGTTTTGTGCTGTTTCACTAATAACCGATAGAAGATAGGGGTTAGTAGACTGCATTTCTGTACTAGTGATCTGGGCGAGCCTACTGCGAAAATCAAGACTAGGTCTCAAATGGATCAAGTTTGTATCAGAGCGACTTTGCTATCCTGTGGATGGTGAAGACTCGCCAGGGTTACAAAACCTCCGGTGAAACTCCAGGCGATCAATTAACGATTCCTACAGCCGCGTATCTGATAATGTCTGACGATACTTCCGTTCAAGCTAACCTAACCGAACAAGTGGCTAAGCTCTCCACCAACATGGAAACTGTGCTTGCTTGGATTAAGCAGCAGGCCATGATTGTACCTCCTGAAGTAGGGAAGATTATGGGTGTAAAGACTAGTGAAGACTTGCGCAAGGCAGACGAAGATGAAGACGAAGGCGACCACAAGACCGACGACCTCGCCAACACCTCCTTAGCTGTTGGATCTTTTAAGGTCGATGCTAAGATTGATATACCCATATATGATAGGGAGATCGATGCCGAGAAGCTAGACTCATGGATCGATCAGCTTGAGACCTACTTTAACCTAAAAGGGTTTAGTAGCACTCAAAAGGTGAAGTTTGCACCTTTGAAGATGAAGGACCACGCCAAGACATGGTGGAAGGCCCTTGTCGTCAGTGGTAAAGCTGACGACCTTGCGTGGTGTCAATTCAAGCTACTCCTACGACAAGAATTCTACCCGATGGGTTATCTCGAAGAGAGATGGGATCGGTGGCATAGGCTATATTAGTGCCGCGACCAATCTGTTCAGGACTACACGGCGGAATTTCGGAGACAAGCAATGGTCCTTGGCATCTCACTTTCCGACACCCATACGTTCAGAAAATACACATCTGGACTTCAGAAGATAATCAGTGCTGAGCTAAGCCTGTTCAGAGTTCAAGACATCTCGATTGCGAGGACGACTGCTTTGGTGACTAAGAAGAAGAATAATATCTGCAACGATAAGAACGTGAGAGAGATTTCAACCACGACGAGCTCCGGAGAGGGTACCCACGATACGGGTAACACTTGTGAGCATTGTCATGTTGCTGGGCACACAAAGGAGAAGTGTTATAAATTTCATCCTGAACTGCGACCAGAAAAAACAAGGAGGGATGAACCAAGCACATAGCTATGGTTACTTCTATTCCGCTCGCAGAGGAAATCATCCAGTTAGATTCAGTTGAAAAGGGGGACACGACCTTGTCTCTAATGGCAATGCCGAAGGAGAAAGGTTTGGGTTCATCAATTGACCACAACCCGACAGAGAAATTGTTCACTATTAACATACAGGTGAAGCACGAGGTGGTCGCAGCCATCTTCGACCCCAGAAGCCAAAAGAATTTGGTCTCCTCTGGGCTGGTTCGACGACTTGGTTTGCAGACGACTCATCATTGATGAGGACATCCTTCGCATCAACGATCGATCAGAAGAACTTTGCTCTCGATCAAAAGAACTCTGTGCATAATCAGCAATGCTCAAGGTTGCAACACTGCTCATGGTCGCAGCCGATCAAGCCTGAAGACACATGGTCGCAACCTGAGGACCATTCAGTCTGCCGATCAAGCATAATTGTTCAGCGACTTCAACCAAACACCAATTTCAACACAGATTCCCAAGTAGGTCGTGTGAGTACTTGTTGGAAAGGTAATCGAAAGAGCTTTTTAACGCATCAAGAATCATCGAATTCCAACATCGTATGCAACCAGGAGACCTGAAACAATGACAAGTGCACGAGGGAGAAGAGTCCTGTTCGGATCCGTGAAAAGTAGCTCGGGATTTTCTTTTTATAGTTTGTTAAGATTCTATTATGTTTTAAATTAGTTTAGAATTCTGGTTTTAAACATTCTATCTTTTGTAAATACCACCTTCTATAAAAGAGAGGCATGATCATAGTTTTGAGACAACCACGAATTGAATACACAAATATTTTCAAAGAAGCTTTTGTTCTTGTTCTAGGGTTTGTGCTCATAAGCCACCGCCTAGAATTGGGAGTTATTCTCTTTACCATTGTTCTTGTAATTTCTTCGTTGATTGCAGGAACAGTGCGTCTACTTTTGTGTGGTCAAGTAGACAACGATCAAAGCGTGTGGTTGGGCGAATTCTTTTGTCGCAGGTTGCTGTATTGATAGTGGTTGGCGCCATCGGTTCGTCAGGTTACACGAATCAACGAGTTATCAACGATCCTACGTCGTGAAGATCGGGCACCCCGTATCAATCATCCTCGACCATATCCTCTGAGATGGTTCACTTCCGACATAAATCAGCAAATCAAAGTCAGTGTACTCTAAAGTTTGCAATACTGCTCGTTACATCGACGAGGTTCAATGCGATGTCATCCCTATCAATATTTGCCTAGTGATTTTTGGAAGTCAGTTCTTGTATGATCGTGATGCCCATTACCACCGAAGAGCTCAAGAATACGACCTCACAAAGGATGGGACGAAATTCATCCATCAGCAAAAACGACCATGTCGACAACAAGAACTTGTTGACAGCAAATCAGGCGAAACGAATTATCAATGCATGCTCAAAGTGTGTGCTGAGTGTGATGCGTCCAGTTAGCCAAGAGGATTGTGCTGCATCGAGTATGGAAAGTGGTGGTTGTTTAGCGAGCTTACCGGAAGAAAATAACGCGCTATTCACAGAGGTACATAGTCGATCACTACAACGACTAGTCAAAATGACATGCAACTTGTTTCTAAGGCGCCACTATTCAAACTTTGCAATCCTAGCTTTGGGATCGGTGATAGTATCAACCTCAACAAGGGGAAGGCTATCCGCGAGTGGCCAAGGCCACAATCTATGATGGAGGTGCCAAGCTCCATGAGCGTCTATCCGTACATTCGATCAGACAATTGTAGCATTGCTCATTGTGTGTTCATTCCAAGGCTCCCAGTCGTTCTCTACATCTTCACAATTGGTCACCAACGGGAGTTGGCTCCTTCTCAACAGGGGAGTCATGATCCGGGAGGATCTCAGATCGAGTTTGAAACGGATTCGCGACCAAGAAAAGGTTTATAACTTTGGAAAAGTTTGCGACCTTGGGAAGGATTCGATCTCTGGTCGGAATTATAGTCCGATCCAAATATATATATAACTAAATCTTATGTATTAAGTTTAGTTAGTTATATGAGTCTAATACGTTTAGGTTACTGAGTCTGATATGTACTCATACGATTGGACTATAAATACCTTGTAATAGGTCTAATTTAAAGCATCGAATATTATTACAATCTTAGATCATATATCCAGCTTATAGTTCCTTCGACGTAGGCAAGTGTATCTAACATTCGACGTGCAAAGCCCTCTTTGAAATAAAGAGTTGTGCAATTATTTTGAGTTGTATTTTCGATCAATCTTTGGGTTTCGGTATTTCCGAGTAAGATCCCGTTATTCCGCATATTAGTATCTGGGCGAGTCTAGTGCGAAAATCAAGACTAGATCTCAAACAGATCAAAAACTTTAAATACATCAAACTAAAATTGTCCTAAAGGCAATTTCAGTAATGTCCACATGATAATTATCTAAATAATTATCATTATATAACACATTTAACATAATTAGAAAAATAGGGGCCTCATTAAGAGAGAGGCTTTGATGAAATTTACTCAAATCTACCAATCTATTGCTGAAATGGCCAACAAATTTGTTATGTAATTTAATGAGCATGACCAAGCTGAACCTTAAATAAAAAAAAAGTAGGGATCCAGTTGACAAAAGTAGAAAAATAGGGACATAATTAATATTTTAAATACCTTTTACATTTCACAATTTTAAGTCCTCTGTGATCAAATTTTGTAAACTTTGATTAATAATTAATTAAAAATACATCAAAGCGGTGAAATAAAAACAAAAATATTTTTAAAAGTACTTTCAGGATATCATATTTTTGTAGTTGTCACTAATATAGTATTATGATGTATCCCTTCCGTCCTTAAGAGAATTTTGTATTAAAGAACAAATTTTGTACCAAAAAGAATATTGTATAACATTTTTGAGATAAAATGTGATTTTATCTTCTAAAAATATCCTCATAACCATTATTCGACTTACATTAATTACTTACATGTAAACATCACACATATTATATTAATTATAAGTTAGGGGTAGACATGTAATTTTACTTTAGTTCTTAAATATTGTGCATGGAATTAAAACTATTGTAAACAGTAATTTTGTTGCGATGCCAACTGAACACAATCAATCCACACAAATAAGCGCAGAAAGTAGAGACAAAATTGAGACAAGAGTAAATAGAACTCTTTCTTCACTTCATCTCTCTTTACAGAATACAAAACTTTATATAGACCAGGTGACTACTACTAGTTGGCGGTGAGCGTCTCAAGGGCAGCAGCCGTGATCAATGGAGTGCGCTCGGAGGCTCTCTAGTGGAGATTGAGGGCTCTGGAGGTGGCGACGGCACACATCGTGCACACAGTGGCTGTGACGACCCATCCCGTCATTTCCAAGATGACGACAATAGTCTTCAGCATTACCCTGATAAAACAGCGTTTTATCAAAAAGTAATACCTAAAATAGAGTACCACAACAAAGTAATAGGAAGGACAAAATCTTAAATTTCAGTTTGCCCTTAGGCCTTAAGTGGTACAAACAAACAGATGATTAACAAAGTTTAACGTATTGATACAGTATGCAAAGAGAATGCTAGCAAAGTAAAATCCCCTTTGTAATAGTCTTATCCTCGAGTCCCTCATCCTAGTCACTGGTCCAGTCGAGGACGTTGACTGGTGCTTCGAGATACGCCTCCTCTCCATAGTCGTAGGAGCCCCCTTCTGTCATCCATGTTTCATATATATATATATGAAAAGCAAGGGTGAGTACAATTGTACTCGGTAAGAATCTAGCATAAAAGCAAATGCATAATTATTCTTTCTTTCAATAGTCTGATATCAGTTCCTAAATTTCTATTTCAAAACAAGTAAATAAGAAATATTATTTTCTTTAATTAAGAGAGCTACTATTCACTCACAATGCAGACGTAACTTCCAGTGTCGGAAGCCAGAGTGAATATTCACTTGTTTTACTCTGCAGAGGTGTACTACGTTGCCTACAAAAACTCTCAATCAGATTTATTCTGATGATTTTGTAAACATAAGATTTTGACTAAGTAAACAAAGTCTTTCCTAGATCCATATACTAAGTATCTCCACCCTGTATTCATTTTAGAATGTCATTATAGTCGGGCTCATCTACTACTCCACAGGTCGAGCATATGGCTCCATGGTACTTTCAAGCAACCCGTAGAATACACCGGATTATTTTGAGTAATCCGTGACACCCCTTAGGTTATTTGAAATAGCATGCTGAGCTCAAACATTAATGGATTTTGGAATAAGAGTTAGTTGTGTGTCTCTTTTGTGTGATAATGAGAGTGCCATCAAAATAGCAAATAATCCAGTTCACCACTCTCAAACTAAGCATATTGATATTAAGCAATAGTCATATGTCATGTTTCAACCGATGATCAATTAGCGGACATATTTACTAAACCCTTAAACGAGTCTAGATTTTGTAAGCTATGTAATGAATTGAATGTTATTGATATTTTTAATGTCAATTAATTCTTATCAATGATTGCTTATTTCTGTTGTGTGTGTGTATAGTTGTACAATTTAGGCACTTATGTCAATCTCCTCGTACTAAAAAAAAAGGGAGATTGTTCACCACTTTACTCATTTTCATCAACTTTGATGTGGCATATTAAGGGGGAGTAGTTCAAACTTCATTGAAGACTTTTATACTTCGTATATGTGATCAAATCAGGAAATATGCAAGTGTATTTGTTGAAATGTGATTTTTGGTCCAATATCAACAAAGCATTTAAAAGAGGTCAAAATTCTCACAATTTGCACAAAATATTCAAAATATGTTTCAAAAAATGTTTCAAAGGTTTTAGAAATCAAAACTTTGGATTTTAACCTGAAATGTCAATTTTGATCTAATTAAGAACTTTGAGGATCTTGTTTTGCTTCAAAACGTCTTATTCTCCCACACGAAGATACATTAACTTTTGGCAAGAATTTTCTGCACGAAACTTTTAGAACTCAAACCCTCGAAGATAGTTCATGTTGAATATTTTCTCAAAAGGCCTATGATTTTCAAGTCATTTTTTTCAGAGGTTACTGAAAATTTGCATTTGACCCGAAAATACCTAGAACTTGCATATTATGAGTTTGTCTATTTGAGTCGAATATCTTCTCATATCTAGGCTTGAAATAGTTTGAGTCGAATATCTTCTCATATCTAGGCTTGAAATAGTACTTCGAAATCATATAAATCCAAACTTTTCAGAAAAGCTCAAATTGATGAAAAATTGGTTATTTGGTGAACACATTTCAAAATTACCTTTCTACTCTCTCCTAACTTTAGTTTCAATCAAATCGAGATCGTCACTTAGCTTAAATCTCTCTAGGTCAATTCAAATAAGTTCCAATACTTATCTTCTGCTTGAATTCAGCAAAGACTGGACTTTTTCCAACTCTATAAGGCACTGTCTGTGTCTTCCGGACTCTGTCTACCCTGTGCACAACAAATCAGCTACTTAACCCTTCGACCCATTTCCTTTTCCCCAAAATTTCTCCAGCCTCCAATTTCTTCTCAATTCTTCTCTCCCCCTTCTTCCTTGCACCTCCGGACCGGAGCTCCCATCCGATATCTCCCGTCCGGCATCGGATCTTGCGAAGTTGTTTCCTCCTCCTCCACTAGTTAGGGTGAGTTTCCTTTTGTTCTCTCTCTCATTCCTCTTTTTATTTGTGAAAGTTAGGGGTGCATTTGGTTAGGGTTAGTTGTATCTAGAAATATTGCATGTATTTTTGTTGAAATTTAGATTCAAACTTCACATATTTCATACTCTTTACTGATTTCAACATCGATTTGGAATATTGCACTAAAATATCTTGGTTGAAGGATTGGATGCAAATTGTGTGGTTATATGTTTTTCTTCTTCTCACAAGTAAATGAAATTTAGAAATTAAGTTTATATCAAAATAGGTTGTAAAGTTGAATCTTAAATCTCATTTGTGCATAAGAGGAAAGTGATTATTCAAAATGTATTTCTCCTCAATATTTTGAAAAATTGAATCTCTTCTCAAGAGAAGCGCCTAAAATCAATTATTTTGTTTGAATACGTGATTTTAAGTGAAATGGGTGTATTATATATGTGCTATTCAAATTCCTATTGAAATTGTTGGTCTAAATTTTAAACATCTAATACTTCCATGTGTTTTGTAGCCATTATCATTTCTATCTAGATTTCTATTGTCAAAATCGGAGAAAAGGAAATATACATATGCATACTTGATTTATATCACCTCTTTCACAAATATGAATAGTTTTGAGTAGGATAAATGCAAAAAGGATCAAAATCTTTGCATATGTGCATTTCATGAATAATAACTTGTATGGTTTTGTATCATCTTACATTTCTTATCCTCTACCTTTCCGAGTCAGCTCTTGTCGGTTCTTAATCTATCATCTTTCTTGTACTAAATCAGTATTTTCTAGATTATTAGAATGTCTAGCCTGGCCGAGCCAAGCAAGCAAGTCGCTAAGAGAGTCAGTGATGGACTGGACCCTCCTTCAGCAAGAGAACAGCCTCTCAGCCAATCCACAACATTGATTGGGATGCTTTAGTTGCCAATGACGAGCAGCCTAATAATATTGCTCAAGATCTAACCGTGAATGTCCATCAAGATGAAACTGAATCTGATGACAGCGGGGATGCAAATTTAGTTCCTGAGGGCAACAGAGTCTATTCCATTAGTGCGATTCAACAGCTTCATTGGAAGAACCCATATGAGAACCCTCGGACATGCAAAGAGAGGCATTTCTAGAATGAACTCCAAGAATCACAATTCAGCACCCTATTTGCCTTCGCCAAAGTATCCCCTGATTGGGACCTTATTGAGGATAAGGTCCACTACCCTCTTAAGGCTAAGTTTGCAGCAATCCGAATGACCGCGTTTACTGAGTCCAAAGATGACTGGAGGTGGAATGAAGAAACTATCTATTACTTCTATGCATCCCTCCACATCACCTTCATGCATAACAATGGGAAGAAAGTGCTCTCCAATGAATAGTTTGAGGAGGCACTATAGGTAGAGCGCGTTGAGAATAGTCTATATGCGTTGGATGATGTGCAGATAGAGGAAGTAGTTCATATTTTTGACAACCCGCATCCCAACATCGGCTAAGCATCGTAGCTTATTCCCCCGGTTGCAATCTTGGAGAAGATCAATTGAATGATTATCTTGCCCAAGACCGGCAACAGAGGGGCCGTCACCACCACAATGCTCCGCCTGCTGAAGGATTAGGTGGATGAGACACCTTTCAATATCGTGGAGTTCATCCTACACGAGATGCAAGAAGTCCAGATGGATCCGAGGAGGCTACTACTGCATTTTTCTCCCTTCATTGCCCACACTCTCTCCTACTTTGGACTCCATCACTTACCCTGACTCATCAGCATGGGCTATTATAGGATGAAGAGTATTGGCATGCTGATCCGGCATGAGACCCAAGTTGGAGCTCAGGCAATGAGTGACGAAGAGATGGCCGACGTAGGCGAGGTTGTGGTTCCATCTCCTCCTCTCTAGGTCAGTCTCCCGCGACCGACTCCTAATCCTCCATTCTTTATCGCATGATCTTGGAACGTCTCAATTCAATGTCTTTAGGCTTTGGAGATCGATTCGACTCCCTTGACGCTCGCTTCGACATCATCGAGCCACATGTCTCTTCCATATCCAGCGACGTCTCAGCCTTGTGTGGTTGCTTCGATGCACTCCAGTACAAACAGCGCTGCAAGAATCCTATATGATCCGTTTGAGACCTAGCCTTGATTTTCGCACTAGGCTCGCCCAGATTCTAATATGCGGAATAACGGGATCTTACTCGGAAATACCGAAACCCAAAGTAATTGCACAGCTCTTTATTTCAAAGAGGGCTTTACACGTCGAACGTTAGACACACTTGTCTACGTCGATGAACTATAAGTGTCTAAAACTCAAATAAGTTCTATGACTTTTCGATAATCTAAACTAGACCTATTACAAGGTATTTATAGTCCAATCGTATGAGTACGTATCAGACTCAATAACCTAAACGTATTAGACTCATATAACTAACTAATCCTAGACAGATAAGCTTAGTTATACATATTTGAATCGGATTACAATTCCGAACAGGGAACGAAATCCTTTTCCTGGTCGCGAACCAATCCATGGTCGCGAAACCTCTCCGAACACGGTCATGGTCGCGAAGCTGTATGCGATCAGGACTTGATCGCGAATCCGTATGCGATCAGGACTTGAAAATCCTCCCGGATTATGACTCCCTTGTTGAGAAGGAGCCAACCCCTGTTGCGACCTCTCGATCAAACTGGAGACGTGGAAATTGGACTTGTCCATGTTCTTTGGTGTACCACTTTGCCGGACATGATGGTTGATCTTTCCGACTGATTCGAAAAGTCTCCTTGGTGCCACTGCGGGTGGTAGTCACGTTCTTCTCCAAAATCACATCATCACGTAGAGGTTCGTCTCGTTGATAGACCAAGTCTTCAACAGATGGTACTATGGTATCTGGCTCATCATCCAGCATTGAAGGCTCGAAGAGTTTGAGGTGCTCAACATTGACAACCGAGTAAATATCCATGTATGGAGGTAACTCGAGCTGACAAGCATTATTACCCACTTTCCGCAAAATCAGAAAAGGACCATAACGAATGGGTATGAGTTCTTACCTTCACCTTTAAGTCTCTCCTTACTCAGATGTAACCATACCATATCACCTTCTTGAAATTGCGCATCAACTCGGTGCCGATCATGTCGCGCCTTGTACTTGAGTTGAGCTTTCAGCAAGTTCTGTTCAACCTCACGATGGAGTCGTTGAATACCTTCCAGGAATTTTTATGCTCGATCCTGATCAGATGCTTCCTTGCTGTTCTGTGCTGAGGT
The DNA here is from genome assembly GCA_019359835.1 of Pharus latifolius. Taxonomy (NCBI): domain Eukaryota; kingdom Viridiplantae; phylum Streptophyta; class Magnoliopsida; order Poales; family Poaceae; genus Pharus; species Pharus latifolius. The sequence goes on from CM033321.1 coordinate 13,402,696, forward strand.
AGGGATCATAAACTCCATGTCGAATGGACTCTGTGGTAGAAATCATAAACAGACCTCAAACGGCGACTTTCCAGTCGAACCATGCACTGCTCGATTAAAAGCAAACTGCAGGTACGGTATGCATTCATCCCAGGTCTTCGGGTGCTTCGAGTTATATCCTCTCAAGAGATGAACGACTGTGCGATTTACCACCTTGGTTTGACCATCAGTTTGCGGATGAAAAGCAGTACTCCTCTTCAGCTTGGTGTCCATCATCGTCCAGAGCGATCGCCAAAAGTGACTAAGGAACCGGGTGTCGCGATCAGACACAATAGAAGTCGGCAGTCCAAAGTGTGTCCAAACGTGTTGAAAGAATACCCGAGCTGCTTCTTCTCCCGTGATAGTCTTTCGACAAGGTATAAGAACAATCATTTGGTGAACCGATCAACGACCACGAATAAATAGTCGTTGCCACGTCGGGTCTTAGGCAATCCTCCTAAGAAATCCATGGATATGCTCTCCCATGGTGGCGATGGAACTGGCAAAGGAGTGTACAAACCTAATTTTTGGTTTGCCGGTTTCGATATGCTGCAGAGACCACAGCCTCAAACAAAACTAGCCACATCTTGCTGTATACACGGCCAGAACACATGTTGGTGAAGATTTTGTAACGTCTTTGTAACCCCAAAGTGACCAGCTACCTTCGATGTGTGCGCTTCTCGCATCCATTGAATTCGAGGTGCTCCACAAGGTATGCAAAGTAGTTTGCCCTTGTACAAGAGTCCTTCGCGACGAACGAACTCCGTAGGTTTCCCTGTTTCGAGCTCAGTCAGTGCTGTTTGAAAATCAGGGTCTTCACTATACATAGTGGCATAGTCATCATGACATGAGGGCTCGATCTGCATGAACGCTGATAAACAGAGGGTCGTAACTGGTGGTCGCGACAACATGTCCGCCAATTTGTTGTGTACACCCTTCTTGTACTTAATGACCAGATTAAACTGCTGCAGATACAACATCCACTTCATGTGTCAAACTTGCTGTAGCTTGGACTGAGTTTGCAAATATTGCAATGGTTGATGGTCGGTGTGGACAACAGTCTCTTTACCCAAGAGATAACACCGCCAATGTTTCACGGCTTGATGCAGTGCGCATAACTCCTTATCATAAGTCAGTTAGTTTTTCTGAGCTCCCTGGAATAACTCGGAGTGATATGCCACTGGTCGACCTTCTTGCATGAACACTGCGCCCATCGCATAACCTGAGGCATCGGTTTCTAGCTCGAACGGTTTCTGGAGATTCGACAAAGCTAACACAGGCGCCTCGCTGATCTTCCTTTTCAGCAAGAGAAACGTGTCCTCATGTTTCTCTGTCCACTCGAACTTCTGATCGATCCTGGTTAATGCATGCAATGGAGAAGCCATAATCGAGAAGTGTCGGATGAACTTCCGAAGGTATTGGCATGCTCCCACAAAACTACGCACATCCGTAACTGTTCGCGGTCGCGGCCATTTGCGAATCACTTTTACCTTGTCCGGGTCAATTTGCAACGTACTGTTGCCGACCATGAATCCGAGGTAAAGTAGAGTTTGTTGGCCGAACTTGCACTTGTTACGGTTGAGGCTAAGTCGATGTTGCCGAAGCTATTCGAACACCTTTTCGCCATGAATGAGGTGCTCATCCCACGAACGACTATAAACCAATATGTCGTCGAGGTACACGATCACAAAGTCGTCGATGAACTGTCTCAATACGTCATTCATAAGACGCATGAAAGTTGCCGGGGCGTTGCAGAGACCAAACGGCATGACCAGCCATTCGAACAAACCTTGTCGTGTTTTGAACGCGGTCTTCCACGTATCCTCCCCTCAGATGCTGACTTGATGATATCCTGACTTAAGATCCAATTTGGAGAAGACAACAGCATGCTTCAATTGGTCTAGCAGGTCATCAATACGAAGAAGGGGGTACCGGTTCTTGATGGTGATCTTGTTCAGTGCTCGATAGTCGATGCACATACGCCAAGTCCCATCTTTCTTTGGTACTAACACCACAGGAGATCCACAAGGTGAACTACTAGGTTGAATGACACCATCGTTCAGCAACTGACCAAGTTGTCTCTTGATCTCTTCATTCTCCAATACTGAGTTGCGATACATACTCAGATTGGGCAATGTCGCATCGGACACAAGCTGAATTTCGTGCTCAACTGGACGTTTCGGCAGACGACCCTGGGTAGTCTCGAACAGATCACTGTATTTCTCCAGCAGTCCCGACAAACGACCAGAATCCTCTCGGCACGCCAACGACAATGCTGGTCAAGTACCCTCACCTTGACCAATGGGTCGAATTATGACAAGCACATACTTGTGACATGCATTAACAATTCGTTTGGCTTGATTTGCGGTAATCAAGTTCGAAGTGTTGACGTGGATGTCTCTACTGATCACGAACTTAACTCCGTCTTTGGTGAGGTCGTACTCTTGCGCTCGCCGATGGAAGTGAGCGTCTCGATCAAACAGATACGGACTCCCAAAGATCACCTGACAGATATCGATAGGGACAACATCGCATTGCACCTCATCGATATATCGTGCAGAGATCGCAAACTTCAACACACACTGACTTGTAATCTGTTGGTTCACGTCAAATGTAAACCAACCCAGCAGATATGGTCGCGGGTGTGTGCTTGTCTTCAAACCAAGTCGCCGAACCAGTCCAGCGGAGACCAGATTCTTCTGACTTCCTGGATCGAATATCGCTGCGACCACTTCGTGCTTCACCTAGATGTTGATGGTGAACAAGTCCTCCGTTGGGTGATGGTCGTTTGGTGGATCGGAACCCTTCTCCTCCGGCATTGCCATCAGATACAAGGTCATATTGCCTCATTAACCGAATTCACTCAGACAACTTCTTCGTCTGGTGAAGTCGCAGTAGCCGTGGCTGTTCTTTTCCCTGGTCCGTTTTTCTTTGGTCGAAGTTCAGGATGAAACTTGTAGCATTTGTCCTTGGTATGTCCCGCGACTTGACAATGTTCACAAAAGGCACCGTGCCCGATTTTGAATCGTTCTTCTTTGGACTCGGCTTGTTGAGGTCGCATTTTCCTTCGTGCTTTTGTCGCTGCGGGATTTGTTCTTCTTCTCGATCGCCATAGCAGTTGTGCTCGCGGTCGCAATGTCTTAGACGCCGAACAGACTTAGCTCAGTACTGATCGATTTCTGAAGTCCAGATGTGTACTTCCGAAATATCTAAGGGTCGGATAGTGAGATGCCAATGACCATTGCTTGTCGCCGAAACTCTGTCGTATAGTCTTGGAAGGTCTGGTCGCGCCGTTGGTACAATCTGTACCAACGCTCCCATCTCTCCTCAAGGTAACCCATCGGATAGAATTATTGCCACAGAAGTCATTTGAATTGACCCCACGCAAGATCGTCAGCTTCACCACTAGCGACAAGGGCCTTCCACCATGTCTTGGCGTGGTCCTTCATTTTCAAAGGTGCAAATTTGACCTTTTGAGCGCTACTGAACCCTTTAAGGTTAAAGTAGGTCTCAAGCTGGTCGATCCAAGAATCCAGTTTCTTGGCATCGATCACCCCATCATATATGGGTATATCAATCTTAGCATCGACCTTAAAAAAACCGACAGCTAAGGCAGTGTTGGCGAGGTCGTCGGTCTTGTGGTCGCCTTCGTCTTCATCTTCGTCTGCCCTGCGTAAGTCTTCACCAGTTTTCACACCCATAACCTTCCCTACTTCAGGAGGTACAATCATGGCCTGCTGCTTAATCCAAACAAGCACAGTTTCCATGTCGGTGGAGAACTTAGCCACTTGTTCGGCTAGGTTAACTTGAACGGAGGTATCATCAGACATTGTCAAGACGCGGCTGTAGGAACTGTCAATTGATCGACTGGAGTTTCGCCGGAAGTTTTATAACCCTGGCGAGTCTTCACCATCCACAGGATAGGAAAGTTGCTCTAATACCAACTTGATCCGTTTGAGACCTAGTCTTGATTTTCGCACTAGGCTCGCCCAGATTTTAATATGCGGAATAGCGGGATCTTGCTCAGAAATACCGAAACACAAAGTAATTGCACAACTCTTTATTTCAAAGAGGGTTTTATACGTCGAACGTTAGACACACTTGTCTATATCGATGAACTATAAGTGTCTAAAACTCAAATAAGTTCTATGACTTTTCGATGATCTAAACTAGACCTATTACAAGGTATTTATAGTCCAATCGTATGAGTACGTATCAGACTCAATAACCTAAACGTATTAGACTCATATAACTAACTAATCCTAGACAGATAAGCTTAGTTATATATATTTGAATCGGATTACAATTCCGAACAGGGAACGAATTCCTTTTCCTGGTCGCGAACCAATCCATGGTCGCGAAACCTCTCCGAACACGGTCATGGCCGCGAAGCCGTATGCGATCAGGACTTGAAGATCCTCCCGGATCACTATATCTGGTCCCTCTTCCATACCTCAGCTTTAGACATTAGACTTATCTTATCTGACTTGTGTTATTAGTATTATGTTATATGACTTGTGTTATCTATTTTTGTGACCCTTCGTGGTCTTGTTCTATAAACGCTTATAGATTATGTTTTCGCACTATATTGATATATGCTTGTTTTGCTAAAATGCTTCCGTTGTATCATCGTATCCCTCTTTTATGGATGTTTGATGTCAAGGGGGAGAGAGAAAGCATGATTTATTCAGTTTAGCTCAGTTATGTCAGTTGTGCATGCATGATGTTTTTTGTCTGATTTATATCTCAGTTTATTTTTATGTGCTATGTTATATATGTATGCATGGTTGAATTTAGGGAAGACTCCGTCAAACTTTTCACGGGGTTTTGGAGTTAGGGGGATTTTCAAACAATATCACTTATTTTTTTTATTATTCATCATGCTTTTCAGTTGTCATCAATCATCAAAAATGGGGAGATTGTTAAATCTAGGCCCTGTTTAGGGTTTTGACAATTAATGACGAGCAAAAAACATGAAACTAATACATTTATTCTGAGTTAATTAAGTTTCAGGTCAAAGCATGATGATGGTGAAATGAAAGCAACAAACAAAGACTCCTCAATGCAAAGCCAAGATAAAAATGAAGATTAAGGATCATTTTTGTAGCCTTTTACCGATCGTTGGTGTAGAAGTAGACCAGATTTGTCTTTTTGCTTTAAATTTATTGGTCGTACTATTAAAAGGGATTTAATGATCCAGGAGGATCTTTAGGTCGAGTCGCATACGGTTTCGCGACCTTAACCGTGTTCGGAAAAGTTTCGCCATCGTTTCCTGTTCAGAATTGTAATCCGATCCAAATATAGATTACTAAGTCTATCCGTTTAGAATTAGTTAGTTATACGAGTCTAATACGTTCAGGTTACTGAGTCCGATACGTATTCATATGATTGGATTATAAATACCTTGTAATAGGTCTAGTTTAGATCATCGAAAAGTCATAGAACTTATTTGAATTTTAGACACTTATAATTCCTTCGACGTAGGCAAGTGTGTCTAACGTTCGACGTATAAAGCCTTCTTTGAAATAAAGAGTTGTGCAATTACTTTGGGTTTTGGTATTTCCGAATAAGATCCTGTTATTCCACATATTAGAATCTGAGCGAGTCTAGTGCAAAAACCAAGGCTAGATCTCAAACGGATCATTTAACTTTAGTAACTTGATCTATCTGAGATCTTGAAGCTTAAATGCATATCATATAACTTAGAAGTAAGCTAGAGAAAAGTGCAGAGTTTAGGGATAAACTCTTGTTCTTGATTACATTGGTCGAACAAAATTTGCTCCGAGCGAACAAAGTTCGACCTATAGAAATTTAGCCTTAAATCTACACGTGTCACCAAAGACGTTTTCATCCGTTCAACCTCAATTTGCTTGACATGGTCAGACAAAGTCTAATTTGACTGAACAATGTCCGGCCAGTACAAAAATCTGACATAAGATTTTAAACAAAGTGTAATCAGAGACATATGCATCCTTTCGACCTCCATCTATTTGATTTGGCTGGACTCTGTCCGCAATAGTCGGACAAAGTCATGCCAATACAAAAACATAGCGGGATGCATTTATACCGAGTTTAACCAAAGATGTATACATTTGTCCAGATCAATCCGTCCAGTCGAACATGTATCCGTTCGGTTTATACAAAAATTGTCCCAAACGGTCACTGACATATGTATTAATTGTCCCAACGATCACTATTCACTTGCACTAGTCAGACAATGTCTAATGTGGCCAAACTACTTTGTCCAGTATAACTTTCATCTGAAACTTGCCGAGTGGCTAATTTTTGTTGATGGGGTATAAATACACTCTATTTGGCATTCACTAGAGAACTTTTGCACTCATAAGTCATTCCTATTGTTGCAAGTCTTTGAGCTCATAAATTCCTTGCATTTAGGGCTAGCGCATGTGTTCGATTCCTTAGTTACATTAAAGAGTTAGCTCCAAGAGAAAATTGCATTGCATATTTAGTTTCTATAGTTGGAATCGATCAAGTGAAAGTGCTATACTTGTTCTCTTGGTGATTGCCATCACCTACACGAACTGGAAAGTCCAATGATCTCTCCATTAATGGTGTTTGTCGGAGAGGTCCAGCGATTGGGTGTGAAGGCTCAGTGCTCGCCTATCCAGAGAGAAAAAAGACAACTAGTAGTGAAATTGAGGTGATACTCTTTCATAGAGTGTTTCAACAAGGATTAGTGGAAGTCGGCAAATTTACGATACATCAAGAAAAATTGCTTGAGTCTTGTTATTTATCTCCTTTGAAAATTTCATATTTAGAATTTATACATTGCATATCTAGATCAACCTAGGAGAGCAAAATTTTGATTTGTGCACTCGCTATTGAATTATGATAGTCTTATAAATACTTGCTTTAGACTAAAATTGTTAATTGAGATTAAAATTTTAAAACCACCTATTCAACTCCTCTCTAGTCGACATTTTTGATCCACAACTCCCTCTCATCTCATCTTTCCTGTGGCATGGGCGCACACAACATGGCCCGTGCTTGTTACGTCCACAGCTCATGGCCAATGTCCGATGTAGACTTCACTCTCTAAACCCTAGGATTGCTAGATACAATAATCGGGCTCTAGGGTGAGGCGATGATGAGGACATCCTTAGTACGAGAAATCGATCAGAAGAACTCTACGCTCGACCAGAAAGGCTTGAGGCCACAGCACCGCACAAGGTCGCTGCCCATGGTCAGAAGCACATGGTCGCAGCCTGAGGACCAAACAGCCTGGCGACCAAGAGACGATCGGATGTTTGTTTAGAGAATTCAACCAAGTGCCAATTTCAGTACAGATGTCCGAATCAGTCATATGAGTACTTTTTGGAAAGGTATTCGAAAGAACTTTCCAACGCATAAAGAATCATCAAAATCGGACGTCGTATGCAACCAGGAGACCCAAAAGAATGTCAAGTGCACGAGAGGAAAGAGTCATGTTCGAATCCGTGAGAAATAGTTCTGGATTCCTTTTATCTCTTATAGTATGTTAGGATTTTATTCTGTTTTGAATTAGTTTAAGATTAGAATTCTGGTTTTAAACTTTCTATCTTTTGTAGACACCATCCTCTATAAAAGAGAAGGCATGATCTTAGTTTTAGGTAGACTTCATTTATATACAGATTGTATGCTCGTGCCTTTGCCGACTTGTACAATTCGGAGTCTCAATGTTCAACTCATAATTCAGATTATTGAGTGTTATCCTTCCGCTATTGCTCTCGCTTTTCTTATTGATTTGCTTGAATTGTTCTTCGTGAACAGGTCAACCTAGCTTTGCTCTATTGATAACCAATTGAGGAGTGGCTTAGCGATTGTGAGGTTGCTGGTCGCGTGTTGGATCGTGGTTAGCCACCCCTTCGTCAAAGTCACAACTCGCATTTATCCACAAATTTCTCCTACGACGGAAGATCGGAACCAAACTACATGCACGCATCTTAAGGTGAGGCGTGTGCATATCAGGCGGGGTGCACAGCCACCATGCTGTCATCCATTAGTGTGGATCACAGTGAGGTCCATCGGGTAAAAGGGGTGGTTTGAGTGGGTTTTGGACTACTCCACCTGAATTAGATCAAATCTAACGTTGTTTTTCCAAAATTTGCGAAATTTGATTTCTTGGGATCCTGTTTGCATACTGGGGGGGTGAACTAGGATCATTCTTTCGAATTTTTGATTTGCAACTTGAATTTGATTAGGTCAGGTCAAATTTAGGATTATTTCATTGGCGATGCGAACCATGGCACGTGTTCATGTGGCTACTGTTGGCAGCTTAGATCAGGCGCACGGCATGGCTAACGATGTCACCGGCGACGAACCAGCAATGGTAAGGATGGTCGTGATGACGGATCAAAGAATTTTTTTTTTCGGATTTGATTTTTTATTTTAGTGTCGTGCTTCGACCACGATGACAAGCCAACTACGACAGCTTCAGGCCGGTGACGACAAGGCTAACGACAGCGGCTATGGGTTACTGCTCTGAGCCGGCAACGACAAGGACAGCAGCAGGAGGCCAACAAACAGAGAAGAAAAAAAATTCTAGATTTGATTTTTCCCCTATTTTTCATATTGAAAAAGATTCAATTGTTGATTGATCTTGTAATTCAATTCAATCTAGAAAAAAATTGTAGTAGATTTGCAACAACAATAAAAACGTGTTGTCATAAAAGAGATTACAACAACATATCAGATTGGAGCAATTTATGCTAATAACGTATTGTAAATATAGCATCGTTGTAATGTCTACTGGCACAATCAATTCACACAAACAAGCACAAAAAATAGAGACAAAATTAAGAGAAGAGTAGATAGAATTCTTTATTTGCTTCATCTCTATTTATAAGATATAAAATTTTATATAGGCCAAAGACTAGGATTATCCTAAAAATTGTTTCGGTAATCTCGACAAGATATTATCGTTTTGCAACAAAAACAATATTTTTTTAAAGATCAAAGGGATTAGTATTTTTTTTTTTAAGAACAAAGGGATTAGTATTAACGGTTAAATTTTGATTCGAAGAAAATAAAAAAGTTAGGGGGTATTATATCGAGAAAATAAGAGGGTAAAAGATAAAGGACTACTGCACCAAATTTACTCTACTTTTAACTCTCTCTAGAAAGAAGAGATCCATGAAAACATCTGTGGAAAAACAAGAAAGAAGCACTCGAGAAAAGTCTGTCCAGAGCGAGAAAAGAACAGTTTCTTATTTCAAAAGCCCGAGTCTTACCGACGCATATCTTAGAAGCGGAAGCAATGCGGTGTTTGAGGCGTAAAAGTCGTCGAATGGCCGAGTCATGGCAAGAAATCCACAGTTCACAATAACATTGGATAATGCTAACTGGGGAAGGCATATATGCGCATGCGGCATCGCGCGGGGGGTGTTTCTTCCTGGTAACCAAGGCATATATGCCTCGTACTAACAGTCAGTCATTGCCAGAAAAGCATATGGACGGTTCATCAAGATGGATGCTAGTCCAGTCGATTTTTATTGTACATGTAGAGCAAGATTCACAATTTTTTACATGTGCGGCCAATTACGTAATCCATTCGTTTATAAACATATATCATTTTATATTTCTCTTTTATAAATATATATTGATCTATATTTTCGAGAAATATTTTCTACATTCTTTCTCTTTATGTAACTATCTCCTTCTATGAATCAATCAAAAGATTATCTAACCATAATTAATACTCTGCACCGTCTTTAATAAAACTATACCGATTATTTTAAGTTATGTCTTAATTCATGTGTATAAATTTAAAACAACATACATGTATAAACAAAAGGAATAATATGTTTAGCGATGTCAATTTCTTCAAAATTTTTATACTCCTTCCGGTCACAAAAAAAATGTTCTATCAATCAAACTATTTTGATTTTGACCAAAAACATATTTGTAAATATTTAGATTAGTCGTACGAAAATAATATGAGTACATTTATCTCAGAAAATATTTTTATAATATTTATAGTTTTATTAAGTTTTACAAATATATTATAGTGTAAATTAGTGGTTAAAGTTGAACTTTGGAAACCATGTCAATATTCAAAACGTCACTCTTTTTTTTAACCAAAGATAGTAGTTTTTAAGAATTTTTATGCAAATCCTTATAAAGTTGGATTTTTTTTTGCAAAAAAAATGTGGGTCTAACAACTCACACTTTACCATGGGGTTTTACTGTTAGATACATACTTGAATTTTTAAGTATATAATAATGACATTGTACGTGTATTTGAACAAATTTAAACTTCTTTAATAAATTAGTTTGTTAAAATTTGAACACCCTCCCACCAATTTAAGACTTGTTTTACGGAGTTTGAGCCTATCAAACACCTGCCCCGGTTAGAAACACCAAATTCGTGTAGGCGGCTGTCCAGCAGCCGTGTCCTTGCCTTTGACTTCGGCGATGGAGAAACTATGACAAAAACCTGGTCATAAGGCACAGATGACCAGTCTAGTCGATTTTTCATTTTTACAACACACGCTGGAAATTTTTATGCGTATGATGCCGGTGCTTCGCTTGTTTTCGATTCATGCGTGCTTTTTCCTCGTTGCGGGGTAATTTTGATAGCGTCCGTTGCCTGTCACTTTGACCGTGCAAATAAAATTTGTTATGTATAAGCTTTGGTTGGGACAAAGAAATTTTATAGAAAAAGAAAACATATAATAATGCAAATAAAAAATGAGATTGTTTAATTGATGTTCTTATCAAAAAAATTACTAATTTAGAATTTGTTTAAAACTTATTCGAAGATTTTAGTATATGTTTTCATCGACAAATCACGCTTAAAAGTCTTATAAAGACATACTTGACTAGTCCTCTAATTTACCACCAATAAAAAATTAATCTCATTGATATCCGGCAAAGCAAAAGTTCTAAAAAATCTAAACAAATTTTATATATACCTAGAAATAGATAAATTAACGAGAATCCAATCAAACAGTTTGTTTTTTTCGAAGACATAGTTTTAATTCAGATTTTATAGATTTTTCTTTAAAAAAAAATCAACTTCTATGCGTGTGTACTTACTAGACCATTAAAATGGGAACATGGAACTTGAATTTTTATTCTTGCCGTTCCAAACTTTGTGGAGGTATAGAGTTTTGATTTCGGATTTCGGACAAGTCAACATGACCTACCCCGGATTTTTTGTTTCGTTAAAAATTCGTTGTATAAAAAGGAAAAATTTGGCGAGGACATCAGCAGTCATCTTGAACTTGTATCTACAAATTAAATTGTCTATGCTGATTCGTGCAGAGTGGATCGGGCCGCAGTTTTGTGGCCGTAACTTCGAACAGGTACGAACTGGGGGGGGGGGGGGGGGGGGGGGGGGGGGGGGCTTACTTCTTGCATGGCTAAATAAGTGTTAGCCTTTCACGAATAAGTCAAAATTATATTAAGTCCACATTTTACGGGCTCTTTTGGTTAAATGTGGATCTTCTCCCACCTGTAATTATTGCAAGCGAGATGATCCAGAGCAATTAAAAACGGGATTGTATGTTATGTTTTTAAGTTTAAAGATATAGTTGTATTTTTTGTATCTCAACTATTGTATTGGAATTTGAACAGTTTAGATTGATGTGGAAAAGAAATTTAGATAATCATCTCGTAATTTTTTTAAAATTTTTCACCTACCTTAATATGAAATGTTGATTTCTCATCAAATACTCAAAATAAAGAAAATGACATGCACATTTAAATTGTGAGGTGGAGGATATGAATTAATTAAATACAGGTATATACCCTTCTGATCTAAAATATGACTTTCTTTTACTATTAACTGTAACATTTCTATTAAAAGTATTTTTGAAAAAATATAGACTTTCTGACTCATATTAGTGACTATATTTTCTTAATTCTTTTCCGTATCTACTCTTCTCTCTATACTCTCTCTCTTTTGCCCCTTCCCTCTAAATCTTCCGACAGGGACGGAGAAAAACGAGACAAGTAGAATCTAACAACTCTCATATCATATACACACTTTTTAGATATACAGATTTTTACTATATAAAAATTCTCGTCAACTCTCTGAGTATTCGTTATTTACTAGCTTACTCATCTAAAATAATTTTCTTCTTCCACCCTTCTCCCGGCGACAGTGGCGGTCATGACAGCAATCCCAGATACAGCGGTGGGCTCGACGGTGGAGGAGGCAGCAACAACCACGCCTGGCGGTCTCCCAACGTCGCGCTCTGAGCGCGTTTTGACAACGTGAGAGGCCCGGCCGGCGATTTGTCAAAACCATCTCAATACACCATTTTGCAACTTCTCTTTCTCAAAGCTAATGGGAATGCAAGCAATGATCCATCATTCCAGGACGCAGAAAATTGGGATGTTTATGGTACATCCAAATCTAATGGATGGGTTCAGAAGAGATAATCTATGGAATGCCGGCTGCGTTGACGTCGTCGGCCGAGACGTGGGCGTCTCTGAGGTTGAGCAGGTTGGAGGCCCAGATGTGGAGAGTGCGGTGGTGCGTGCGGCCTCGTTGACATGGAGGTGGGAGACGATGTTGAAGAGGAGCTCATCAGGGAGGCCACTAATGCAATCGTCATCGGCGCCAGGGTGCAGAGGGAAGCTAGCCGTGGCGAATTTCTATGGGGTTCTCTCGTGGGGAATTCTCGGGTTGTGAGGAGTCAAGATTCTCCAGAGTCCTCGACCCCGGCTGCTGCCGATCGCGCTGACCCAGGCCCCTTCGCCGCCGGGAGAGACACAATCGGGCAAGGGAGGGGGCATAGAAAGAGAGAAAGGAGAGGGGGGAGGGGTACATAGGGAAAAATATTAGACAAACTAGGGGTATGCGCGTCGAGGTATGATCTGTTTGGGATGATGATATTTTTTCTATCACATAGGAAAGATTTTTATATAAAATAGGTTTCTAAGTAATAACTCCATAAATTCTATATCTATCTATATAAAAGAATAATCATGTCAAGAAGCAAATTTTTATTTAACTAAATAGTATTGCGAACTTGGAAGGAGTATAAAGAGAGTAAGGAGATTTCTTTATATTTTGATTTGTTAAGATAGATTAGTTACGCAAGATCTTTCTAAGAACTAATGAAAAAAGTGAGTCACTTCTTATGGACTCATGAAGAATGATTTTTCATTTCATGGCATATTAGAAGTAGAAGGTGATTTGGTGTAATCCTTATTAATAGAAAAAATTATAGTCAGATTGATAATAATCGAATATTATTTTTTTGAGGTTAAAATCAAGAAAATACATATGTACGCCAATGACTGTATTTTTTAAAAAATATTATAATTAATAGTAAAATATTGAGATGTGTGTTTTTAAAAATAAAAAATATTTGCAGATATATAAATATTCTGAAATAACATCTGATAGATATATGATAATAAATCACTTCTGACTGCCATGAAATTTAATTAAACAACCTATGTATGAAACAAATGCACCTAACTATGGTTTTTTTAAGAGCAGTAGGAAAGAGCCTAATGAAATCAAGAAAGTGATTTCGTCCCGACATACGGAGAGAATTAACAAAAGGGAGCAGAAGTAGATGAGTCGGTGGGCGGAGGGAGAAGTGTGAAATCCATCCACCATTCAGCCCGGTCTTGGCTTGGGCAGCAAGCCGGTGGGCCGACGCGCCGCGGAATCACGCCGCAGGACAGGCGGGTTGAACTGGTCACGAACCATGATGCTTAAATGGTCCGGAAAATAAACCAGCCTCCGGTTTAAGTTTTAGCCGAGTTGACCGACCCTGGACGTGCAACATTTACTCGAACGCAACGATTCGTGGGTGGGTTCGGCGGGCAATTGATGGTAACCGACGGGTGCTTGGTTTTAAGCAAGCGCCACGTGTATTCCTCTGCTTTAACCCCACGTACATTTTTGGGTTCTCCAATGGACGGCTAGCTGCTTGTATTTTGCCCCATGTTTTGCCATGGTTCCTTGAATCCCCAGGGAAACGACTTTGCCCACCCGCATGTTGCACTTCCAATGTCATAAGGATGATGCTACTTGTTTGAACAAAATTAATATTTAACAAGTATGTATTTTAGACTATTTGATCATATAATTATTAGCCCAGATTAAAACATCAATAAAAAAATAAAAAATATCCTCATTTTATCACAATTATCAATTTTGAAACATTAAACTTTGGCATCAACTACATGCCCACTCTTTTTCTTCCCTTTCTTTTGATTGTCTTTTCCTTTTCAATCCCTCTCACAAAACCCAAATCTCGTCTCGACCAACTATGGCATGCGAAAGAATTGGGGAAAATAGAGAGAAACATGTAATTAGAAATTAGCGCTTGCTAATTTCAACTTGGATATTATTAACCTCTTTTTCTTTTCTTAAATTAAATTTAGAGTTCTCCCTCATACATATTTCGAACTTACAAAAGTATACTATAGTTAGACCTTGTCATCTTTTCTATATTTTTAGTGCCTCAAGCAAAAATGAATTTAATGAGACACTTGAGATCCATTGTTTATAGGTCTGGAGATAAAGTAGTGACTTCGGATGGAAAAAACATTTCTTCTCAAATACTTAATTTAACTTTACATTTAATGATTTAAACGCGCAAAGCGCCTATTAACCGAACCAAACAATGCCATTTTTACCGCGAAAACCTCGAATCAAACATGGATTCCCGTGAGAAAAGTCAAGTCATTTCCTAATGGAAAGAGCTATCAGCTATTTGACTCTGCGCCCCCCTTCCACCCTTTTCCTCCGTCCGTTCCTTGGGAACGTGTATTTGACTATATGCCTTTATGCTCGACATAGCGTGATTCTTCTGCCCCAGGAACTCCTTTGGCTTTAATTATTCTTCCAAACCATGCACATCCATCGGGCGCATTTATAAACCCACGCATTGCCTCCACCATTACACGCACCAAAAACCTCCTTTCTTGTTCCAAGTCCAAAGAAAGGAAACCACCATTTCTAGCTTTAGCTTCGTCACCTTCTCTCCTTTCCTACATCTCCAACTCTAGAACTAAGAACAGCTACCAAAGATAGCCATGGTGCTCTCCAAAGCCGCCTACGAGACGGACATGTCGGTCCACTCGACCTTCGCGTCGCGCTACGTCCGCTCCTCCCTCCCAAGGCATGTGTTTATGCATCCGTTTAATCTGATATAGTTGATGTTTTACTGTACCTAACTGGTCGATCGAATATGTATTGCAGGTACCATATGCCGGAGAACTCGATACCGAAGGAGGCGGCGTACCAGATCATCAACGACGAGCTGATGCTGGACGGGAACCCGCGACTGAACCTGGCGTCGTTCGTGACGACGTGGATGGAGCCCGAGTGCGACAAGCTCATCATGGCGGCCGTCAACAAGAACTACGTCGACATGGACGAGTATCCCGTCACAACCGAGCTCCAGGTATATACGCTCTTCTTCTTGTCACGCCCACGGTTTTACTACATGCAGACCGTTTTTATGCTCGATCTATTCCACAATCAAACAAAAAAAAAAATCACAAATAAAGCTGGGATTGGGAAAAGAATGATAATTTTTTTGTGCTAAGGGCTTGTATTTCTTGGGCCGGCCCATTTTGTGGCTTATTCTTATTGAGCTCATAAGATGGCAAATATGCCCAGTTTGCCCAACATGGGTGCAAAATACTGCACTGAAGTGTTCGTTTGGAGATTTTGCGCGGTCATTCACAAGGTACATGAAGATAAAGATATATTTTTCTACATATAATGATGTTAGTTACAATCTAATTGTTGATTTAGAAAAATTTTGATAGCTATTTTACGTATCCATTAAATCACAATTAAAGAACAAATCTAAACTATAATAGAATAGTTACTCCCAATTCTCATATAAAATAATCATCGTCGAATCGCATTTCAGGTTGCTTTTTGAGTTCAATTGCTGCAGGTATTAAGCTAGTATCCAACACACACTTCCATTCAGTAGGAATGCAATCATACATCTAACAAAAATTAAACGATTAATTAATACCTTTTAGATTGATTGTCAAGTAGCTCAGAGGTGATCGGTCAAGGCTAGCGCCACGCCATGCCTCGCCGCACGCCTACACCTCGTGCCTGGGTGTTGCGACTAGCATAGTCCTGCAATGCGCCGTGCAAGTTGTTGGGGGACAGGGGCAGCCGGCAGGGAGGTAACAGCGACTAGATCTTGAACGAAGACAAAATCAACGAGCACTACAAAGCAACGAGGACTCATTTCTGTGGACTTAGTTTGATAGATGTGAAGTTGGGAACAAGAAGTTGACGTGGGAGGCAGAGAACCATAGAATTACTTCTATATTTTTTTAAGTTATATCTTTGTTTTTTAAGTGGTATATGATGAGAAGATATGAAGGACTATCTATAAATCTTATCCGTTTGATCAATTGAATTGAAGGACGCAAAATCTTTTAAAGGACGTAAGAAATCTCATTTTGTTTTCTTTGTTTAACACTTGGAGTGCGACCATGCAGAACCGGTGCGTTAACATGATTGCGCACCTCTTCAACTCGCCACTCGGCGAGTCCGAGGCGGCGGTCGGTGTCGGCACGGTCGGGTCGTCGGAGGCCATAATGCTCGCTGGACTGGCCTTCAAGAGGAAGTGGCAGAACAAGCGCAAGGCCGAGGGCAAGCCCTATGACAAGCCCAACATTGTCACTGGCGCCAACGTCCAAGTAAGTAGCCACTACATTTCAGAATTTGCCATAACAAACCCATCTGAACACTGTTATTTGTTGTTCTTATGACTAATATTCCATTTTTCTTTTACTGGATTTGTCTAGGTGTGCTGGGAAAAATTCGCGAGGTACTTTGAAGTTGAACTGAAGGAAGTGAAGCTGCGCGATGGCTACTACGTCATGGACCCTGAAAAGGCAGTTGAGATGGTCGACGAGAACACCATCTGCGTCGCAGCGATCCTCGGGTCGACGCTTAACGGCGAGTTCGAGGACGTCAAGCTCTTGAACGACCTGCTTGACAAGAAGAACAAGGAGACAGGGTGAACGATACAATCCACCACAAGTTGCACGTTCTTGTTTTTCGAGTGTTTCACATGCTGAACGTGTGAGGATTGTGTGATGCTGCAGATCGGACACGCCGATCCACGTGGACGCGGCGAGCGGCGGGTTCATCGCGCCGTTCTTGTACCCGGAGCTGGAATGGGATTTTCGGTTGCCGTGGGTGAAGAGCATCAATGTGAGCGGGCACAAGTACGGCCTGGTGTACGCGGGCATTGGCTGGTGCATCTGGCGCAGCAAGGAGGACTTGCCGGAGGAGCTCATCTTCCACATCAACTACCTCGGCGCTGACCAGCCCACGTTCACCCTCAACTTCTCAAAAGGCTCTAGCCAAGTTATTGCACAGTACTACCAACTCATTCGCCATGGATTTGAGGTAATTGATGGTCCAATTGGTTCTTCTTGAACTTATATACTCAAATTTTGGTAAGTGTTTGATGAAATCACTTGACCAATGGCAATGCAGGGCTACAGGAATATCATGGAGAACTGCCACGAGAACGCCATGGTGCTCAAGGAGGGCCTCGAGAGGACCGGCCGTTTCAACATCGTGTCCAAGGACGTCGGCGTGCCGCTCGTGGCCTTGTCCCTCAAGGACCGATCCCGACACGACGAGTTCGAGATCTCCGACATGCTGCGCCGCTTCGGGTGGATCGTACCCGCGTACACCATGCCCCCCGACGCGCAGCACGTCACGGTGCTGCGCGTGGTCATCCGCGAGGACTTCAGCCGCACCATGGCGGAGCGCCTCGTCATTGACATTGAGAAGGTGATGCGCGAGCTGGACTTGCTCCCGTCCAAGCTCATGCCCGGCGTCTCCCTGCCGCCGGCGAATGGCCACGTCAAGAACGGCGTGGTGGTGAACGGCCATGTCAAGAATCGCGTGCTGGAGAATGGGCATGCCAAGAAGTCGGAGCTCGAGACGCAGCGCTCGGTGACGGAGGCGTGGAAGAAGTTTGTGCTGGCCAAGAAGACCAACGGCGTCTGCTAGTGCTAGACTGCTAGTGATGGTTGAAATAACAAGAGGCCTGACACCGGTGAAGTTACTATTGATGTTTTCAGAACTACGATTCTAAAGCTGGGTAGTGATTGATATGATATGAAGAGTTTTTTGTTTTGTCTTTTGACATTGGTTGCAGTGAGCGTCATGCCCACCGTACTAGTCAAAATATTGAGTGGTATAATGTTTTCACACATTATCTTTCTTTGTTGAGTGGCATGTATTTCTATGGTGCCGATTTTTCCAATTATGAAGCACAATTCGATTAGAGAAGCATTTTTTTTGGTTTAAGGACTAGTTCGATCATCTTTTAGAACCAAACCCCGTTAAACTCAACCATTCGATAAATTCGGACAATCTAGCTTGACTAGATGAAGAAATTGGGGACATTTGATCTTCTCACGAGAATCTTTATATTGCTCATCAATCTTAATCTAGAGTATTAGATTTTTAATTGAATAGATTGAATCAAGGAAACATGTGTTATATTTGAAGGTGTGTTACTTTTTGACTGCAGTAGGATTAGGAGGGTTAAATGGGCCAAACCTAACATGAGCTTGAAGTCCACGAACAAGAAAATAAGAAGACTAGATTGGAATGGCTCTTAACAACAAAACAAAAACTTTTGAAACCTATTACTCTATGGGTAGAGAAAAATACCCAATCAAGGGCACATCCCCTTATTTTCCGCTCTTTCATCACCGCCTCACAAATCCTCTCTTCACCCCTTAATTTTCATGCATATGTAAAGACCTTCGAGGTCTTAATGTAGAATAAATTTAAGACCGGTCCAAAAAAGGTAAGGAGTCAAAATAGGTTGAAATAGAGTTTGGGTTATTTTCTTATAAGGTTAGGCTTAGTGCAAGATTGGATTTATATAAACTTAGTAGAATTGGGTTAGGATTAGTCAATTATTTGAATTTACAAATATTTTGTACACATAACTCTTTTAAAAAAAATAACAAATCTAATCTTTAGTTAGAAAAATTTGTAAAAGTAACCCATTTTTTATACCACAAAATAGCGAAGCATACAACAAGTAACACATAAAAAATATAGCAACCGCTTGTACACACCTCTATTAGATAAGGGTTGCACATATGCATATGCCCCACAACCAAGTATGGCACAAGCACATACACTCTTGCTGCACAACCTTTGTGCGGCAGGTGGCTACTGCACCGCTTCTCTTTTACCGCACAATAAATAAGTTATTTTTGAAATTTTTTTGATTTAAGAGTTAGATTTATTGTTTTTCAAAAAAAATTATTGGTAGAAATATTCTTGAATTTTCAGACGAGGGTAGAAGTAAGATTGGGCCTCAAGTCATTCCAAGGTCTAACTACAAGACAGCTGCGAGACCTTTGAGAACACAATGATTCAGGCATGTAAATGGGCCAGCCCTATATCAGTATTTTGGATCTAAGCCTAACTTTTCTGTGAGGGTGAAAAAGAAAACGTCAGAGGAATCAACGGTTGGGAGAGAAGCGCATTTCAAGCATCAACGGCGAGTCCTCATTCGATTCGGACTCCGACCCGCCCCCTCTCCGTGCAGGCATGTACCACTCGGATAGGTCCCAACTATATAAACACAGGTCACACAACCCAGCGTCCCAAACATACTACTACTTTCGCATCAACTGCCTTGCAGAGTTAGTTACAGCAGGACGCACCAACAAACGAAGCAATGTCGGTGACGACCACGGCGGGCGGCGCGCGGGAGCTGGTGAAGAAGTCGGTGTGGAGCGGCCCCGAGGACGAGGTGCTGCGGCGGGAGGTGCGGCTGCACGGCCCGCAGAACTGGGGCCGCATCTCGCGCGCGCTCCCGGGGCGGAGCTCCAAGTCGTGCCGGCTCCGGTGGTGCCAGCACCTCGCGCCGGAGGTCGATGTCGCCCGCCCGTTCACGCCCGAGGAGGACATGCGCATCATGGCCTGCCACCGCGTCCACGGCAACCGCTGGGCCACCATCGCTTGCTACCTCCCCGGCCGCTCCGACAACGCCATCAAGAACCGATGGAACTCCTTTCTCCGCAAGCGCGCCGGGCTCGCGGCCTCCACCGCCGCCGCCGCTGCCAAGCAGCAGCCGACGGGTGGCTGCGCGCCTGAGTGTCTGGAACTGTTGCCTCTGACGTGTGGAGATGTCAGGGAGGACCCCAGCGCGGCGTCGATGGAGACGGACAGCGGCGCCGGCGACCCGAACACAGAGCTGACGCTCGCGCTGGCGACGGTGGCGATCGATGCAGTGCCGCTGCAGGCTGTTATGAGTGTAAAACTTGTCGCTCAGTAGCTTCTTTTTCCCTTCTTTTCTGGGCTATTTGTAGAAAATCGCTAATGGAATCGAATCGATCTACTTTTTTTTTGTTTTGTTTGATGGAATCGATATAGTACTTTGGATGGAAGAATTATGGTTAATTGTGAAAGAATTTTGGAATCCATACAGATGTATCAGAAGAACAAGAGTCCTTAATCCATACAGAATTTCATCGGTTCGTCCAAATTACCAATTGATGTTATATTAGATGACATATAATTAGTTCTTTCACTATGTTGTGCAATATAATTTTTTTAGGGGAAAAAGAAACAGCACGTTCATTCAAACTCACAGCAATCGTCTTGTTTCAGGACAGAATCCATAGTCTCAGTTGAAAAAAAATCCATAAACTCGAAGGAACCTGACGGCACAAGATCTAATTAATCAGGCCGTACTTGTTTGTTTAGTTATGTCATTGTTCTCAACATGAATGTATTCGACATTCTTTATCAATACCAAATTAATCCCTTCCCGGCATGCAAGAGATACAGCAGTAACAGCAAAATTGACCTTCTGCGATGTAGGCTCCATCAATCTTCAGTTTTCTCCATTCAATTCGGGATTCTTGTATGTGATTGTTTTGCACAAACATTTGGTGGAACAGCTCAATACTGTACAATACAACAAAAGAGATCTTGAACACAAAAAGGGCGCATTGGACTTATCCGGACTTTAACTTCAACCATGGTGGCTTAAATTCCAGACTTGTCTTTCTCACAATGATAACGAGTAAAGAAAACATCATCACCAATGTGTTTGGTTAACTCATGTTTCACAGGATCATATGTAATCTGTATGGCACTTGTGTTGTCACTAAAAATGACGTAAGAGCAGTGCAGGCCACACCGAAATCAGCAAGGAGCCAACGAAGCCAGATGATCTCGGCAGTAGTCATAGCCAAAGCCCAAAACTCAGCCTTTGCACTAGAACGAGAAACAGCGGTCTGTTTCTTGGACTTCCAAGCAAAAAGAGAAGTACCCAGGAATATGCAATAGCCAGTGATAGAACACCAATCAGTAACATCACCCACCCAAGTAGAGCAAGAGTAAGCATGGAGCCGAAACGAACTATTCCGTGGATAGAACTGCGGGAAGAAGTACCATGTAAATAACGAAGTACTCGAAGGAGATGGGTGTAATGTACTGAGGTGGAGCACTGACAAACTAACTAAGTACACTAACAGCATGTGAAATATCCAGTCGAGTGACGGCCAGATAAACCAGACTCCCAACAATGTGACGGTATCTGGAGGGATCCTCAAGAGGAGAGCCATCTGTGGGTCACAGTTGCAGATGCAACTCCATGGGTGTAACGATTGTACGAGTATCAGTGAGACCAGAACGAGCAAGAAGATCAAAAACATACTGCTCCTGAGACAGGTAGTACCCATCTGTAGTAGAGATAATCTAAATACCCAAAAAATAGCTCAAAATACCCAGATCAGACATCTGGAACTGCTCACTGAGATGTGCCTTAACAAAGACAACATACTGTTCATCATCCCCCGTAATCAACATATCATCAACATAGAGCAAGATAAGCGTCCGATCGTGAGCAGAAGTGTGAACAAACAGAGCTGGATCATGTGCACTAGCAACAAAACCAGCAGCAAGAAGCACTGAACTGAAGCGAGCAAACCAAGCACGAGGCGCTTGTTTAAGACCATATAAAGCACGACGCAGATGACAAACATGACCAACAGGTGCAGAATAACCAGGTGGTGGCTGCATGTAGACCTCCTCCTGAAGATCACCGTGAAGAAACGTATTCTTCACATCCATCTGAGATATAGCCCACTGATGAGTAGCTGCAACAGCAACAAGAGTACGCACCGTTGTCATATGAGCAACGGGAGCAAACGTCTCCTCATAGTCACGGCCATACTGCTGCTGAAAACCCCGAGCAACAAGGCGCATCTTGTAGCGCTCAATGGAACCATCCGACCGTGTCTTGATTCTGAAGACCCATTTGCAAGTAATAGGCACGGCACCTGTAGGTAAAGGGACAATATCCCAAGTCCCTGTGCGCTCCAATGCTGAGAGCTCCTCTTTCATAGCTAGCTGCCACTCAGGTATAACAGCCACATCCTGATAGCTGTAAGGCTCCTGAACTGAACTAGTGATAAACATACTATAACGAGCAGGAGGTGAAATAGTAGTACGATCACGAAGTGCATACCTGGGTGATGATGATGCTGGCAGATCATCGGTAGGAGCCTCATCAAAAAGGGCCAAATCACGAGTAACATGATGCAAAGAGGGCGCAGAAGAGGAAGAAGACAAAGGCTCAGAAGAGACACAAGTGGTGGGAGGTAAGGTAGAAGGTGAAGATGGAGGCTGTACTATAGAGGACGGTGGAACAGGCGGAGAGCTATGATCATACGGAGAAGTGGAAACAAATGAAGTGGAAGGAGGAAACATATGATAGGAGGGTAAAGAGAGGAAACTGATGGACGCTGTGGAAATAGACGAGTGAGAAGAAGAGAAATAAAAGAAAAGTCGACTCTCATCGAAGGTGATATCTCGAGAGAAGCAAAGACGACGAGTAGAGGGGTCATAACAATGATATCTCTTATGCTCAAGACTGTAACAAAGAATGTAACCAAGAAAAACACACTCAACAGACTGAGCAGTCAACTTGGTACACTCACGAGGAGGAGGAAGGACATAACACGCACATCCAAAAACGCGAAGATGTGTATATGTCGGAGGAGTAGAAAACAAAAGTTGAGAAGGAATCCGACCATCGAAACTAGTGAACGGTTGTATATTTATACGATATACAGCTGTGAAAATAGCCTCAACCCAAAAAGAGTGAGGAACAAAAGAGGCAAGTTATAAGAGTACGAGCAGTCTCAATAATGTGACGGTGTTTGCGTTCAGCAACACCATTTTGAGCATGAGCGCCTGGACAAGATAACTGGCCCTCATCAGAGAGGAACTGCCGGAAGGATGTGAACGAGCACTGATCCAGGAGGATCTCCAAGTCCTGATCGCATACGGCTTCGCGACCAAGTCCTGATCGCATACGGCTTCGCGACCAAGCCCTGATCACATATGGGTCCGCGACTTTGGATTAGTCCGCGACCAGGAAAAAGGAATTCGTTCCCTGTTCGGAATTGTAATCCGATCCGAATGTGTATAACTAAGCTTATCTGTTTAGGATTAGTTATATGAGTCTAATACGTTTAGGTCTCTAAGTCTGATACGTACTCATACGATTGGACTATAAATACCTTGTAATAGGTCTAGTTTAGATCATCGAACTCAATCGAAGAGTCATAGAACTTATTGAGTTTTAGACACTTATAGTTCTTTCGACGTAGACAAGTGTGTCTAACGTTCGACGTGTAAAGCCCTCTTTGAAATAAAGAGTTGTGCAATTACTTTGGGTTTCGGTATTTCCGAGTAAGATCCCGTTATTCCGCATATTAGAATCTGGGCGAGCCTAGTGCGAAAACCAAGGCTAGGTCTCAAACGGATCAAGTTGGTATCAGAGCGACTTTCCTATCCTGTGGATGGTGAAGACTCGCCAGGGTTACAAAACTTCCGGCGAAATTCCAGGCGATCAATTGACGATTCCTACAGCCGCGTCTCCGACAATGTCTGACGATACCTCCGTTCAAGCTAACCTAGCCGAAAAAGTGGCTAAGCTCTCCACCGACATGGAAACCGTGCTTGCTTGGATTAAGCAGCAGGCCATGATTGTACCTCCTGAAGTAGAGAAGGTTATGGGTGAGAAGACTGGTGAAGACTTGCGCAGGGCAGACGAAGATAAAGACGAAGGCGACCACAAGACCGACGACCTCGCCAACACCTCCTTAGCTGTCGGATCTTTTAAAGTTGACGCTAAGATTGATATACCCATATAAGATGGGGTGATCGATGCCGAGAAGCTGGATTCTTGGATCGACCAACTTGAGACCTACTTTGACCTTAAAGGGTTCAGTAGCGCTCAAAAGGTCAAATTTGCACCTTTGAAGATGAAGGACCACGCCAAGACATGGTGGAAGGCCCTTGTCGCCAGTGGTGAAGCTGATGACCTTGCGTGGGGTTAATTCAAACGACTTCTGCGACAAGAATTCTATCCGATTGGTTACCTTGAGGAGAGATGGGAGCGTTGGCACAGATTGTATCAACGACGCGACCAGACCGTCCAAGACTATACGACAGAGTTTCGGCGACAAGCAATGGTCATTGGCATCTCACTATCCGACCCTTAGGTATTTCGGAAGTACACATCTGGACTTCAGAAATCGATCAGTACTGAGCTAAGTCTGTTCGGTGTCCAAGACATTGCGACCGCGAGCACAACTGCTATAGCGATCGAGAAGAAGAATAAATCCCGCAGCGACAAAAGCACGAAGGAAAATGCGACCTCGACAAAGAAGAAGCCGAGTCCGAAGAAGAACGCTTCAAAATCGGGCACGGGTGCCTTTTGTGAAAATTGTCAAGTCGCGGGGCATACCAAGGACAAATGTTACAAGCTTCATCCTGAACTTCGACCAAAGAAAAACGGACCAGGGAAAAGAACAGCCACGGCTACTGCGACTTCACCCGACGAGGAAGTTGTCCGAGTGAATTCGGTTAATGAGGCGGATACGACCTTGTCTTTGATGGCAATGCCGAAGGAGAAGGGTTCCGATCCACCGAACGACCATCACCCAACGGAGGACTTGTTCACCATCAACATCCAGGTGAAGCACGAAGTGGTCGCAGCGATATTCGATCCAGGAAGTCAGAAGAATCTGGTCTCCGCTGGACTGGTTCGGCGACTTGGTTTGAAGACAACCACACACCCGCGACCATATCCGCTGGGTTGGTTTACATCCGACGTGAACCAACAGATTACGAGTCAGTGTGTGTTGAAGTTTGCGATCTCTGCACGATATATCGATGAGGTGCAATGCGATGTTGTCCCTATCGATATCTGTCAGGTGATCTTTGGGAGTCCGTATCTGTATGATCGAGACGCTCACTTCCATCGGCGAGCGCAAGAGTACGACCTCACCAAAGACGGAGTTAAGTTCGTGATCAGTAGAGACGTCCACGTCAACACTTCGAACTTGATTACCGCAAATCAAGCCAAACGAATTGTTAATGCATGTCACAAGTATGTGCTTGTCATGATTCGACCCATTGCTCAAGGTGAGGGTACTCGATCAGCATTGTCGCTGGCGTGCCGAGAGGATTCTGGTCGTTTGTCGGGACTGCTGGAGAAATACAGTGATCTGTTCGAGACTACCCAGGGTCGTCCGCCGAAACGTCCAGTCGAGCACGAAATTCAGCTTGTCTCCGATGCGACACTGCCCAATCTGAGTATGTATCGCAACTCAGTATTGGAGAATGAAGAGATCAAGAGACAACTTGGTGAGTTGCTGAACAATGGTGTCATTCAACCGAGTAGTTCACCTTGTGGATCTCCTGTGGTGTTAGTACCAAAGAAAGATGGGACTTGGCGTATGTGCATCGACTATCGAGCACTGAACAAGATCACCATCAAGAACCGGTACCCCCTTCCTCGTATTGATGACCTGCTAGACCAATTGAAGCATGCTGTTGTCTTCTCCAAATTGGATCTTAAGTCAGGATATCATCAAGTCAGCATCCGAGAGGAGGATACATGGAAGACCGCGTTCAAAACACGGCAAGGTCTGTTCGAATGGCTGGTCATGCCGTTTGGTCTCTGCAATGCCCCGGCAACTTTCATGCGTCTTATGAATGACGTATTGAGACCGTTCATCGACGACTTTGTGATCGTGTATCTCGATGACATATTGGTTTATAGTCGTTCGTGGGATGAGCACCTCATTCATGTCGAAAAGGTGTTCGAACAGCTTTGGCAACATCGATTTCGCCTCAACCGTAAGAAGTGCGAGTTCGGTCAGCAAACTCTACTTTACCTCGGATTCATAATCGGCAACGGTACGTTGTAAATCGACCCGGACAAGGTCAAAGTGATTCGCGAATGGCCACGACCGCGAACAGTTACGGATGTGCGTAGTTTTGTGGAAGCATGCCAATACCTTCGAAAGTTCATCCGACACTTCTCGATTATGGCTTCTCCGTTGCATGCATTAACCAGGATCGATCAGAAGTTCGAGTGGACAGGGAAACATGAGGACACGTTTCTCTTGCTGAAAAGGAAGATCAGCGAGGCGCCTGTGTTAGCTTTGCCGAATCTCCAGAAACCGTTCGAGCTAGAAACCGATGCCTCAGGTTATGCGATGGGCGCAGTGCTCATGCAAGAAGGTCGACCAGTGGCATATCACTCCGAGTTATTCCAGGGAGCTCAGAAGAACTACCCGACTTATGATAAGGAGTTATGCGCACTGCATCAGGCCGTGAAACATTGGCGGTGTTATCTTTTGGGTAAAGAGACGGTTGTCCACACCGACCATCAACCATTGCAATATTTGCAAACTCAATCCAACCTACAGCAAGCTCGGCACATGAAGTGGATGTCGTATCTGCAGCAGTTCAATCTGGTGATTAAGTACAAGAAGGGCGTCCACAACAAATTGGCGGACATGTTGTCGCGACCACCAGTTACGGCCCTCTGTTTATCAGCATTCATGCAGATCGAGCCCTCATGTCATGATGACTATGCCACTATGTACAGTGAAGATCCTGTTTTCCAAACAGTACTGACTGAGCTCGAAATAGGAAAACCTACAGAGTTCGTTGGTCGAGAAGGACTCTTGTACAAGGGCAATTTACTTTGCATACCTCGTGGAGCACCTCGAACTCAATGGATGCGAGAAGCGCATACATCGAAGGTAGCTGGTCATTTTGGGGTTACAAAGACGTTGCAAAATCTTCACCGGCATGTGTTCTGGCCGCGTATGCAGCAAGATGTGGCTAGTTTTGTTCGAGGCTGTGGTCTCTGCAGCATCTCGAAACCGGCAAACCGAAAATTAGGTTTGTACACTCCTTTGCCAGTTCCATCGCGACCATGGGAAAGCATATCTATGGATTTCTTGGGAGGATTGCCTAAGACCCGACGTGGCAACGACTATCTATTCGTGGTCGTTGATCGGTTCTCCAAAATGATTATTCTTATACCTTGTCGGAAGACTATCACGGGAGAAGAGGCAGCTCGGGTATTCTTTCAACACGTTTGGACACACTTCGGACTGCCGACTTCTATTGTGTCTGATCTCGATACCCGGTTCCTTAGTCACTTCTGGCGATCGCTCTGGACGATGATGGACATCAAGCTGAAGAGGAGTACTGCTTTTCATCCGCAAACTGATGGTCAAACCGAGGTGGTTAATCGCACAGTTGTTCATCTTTTGAGAGGATATAACTCGAAGCACCCGAATACCTGGGATGGAAGCATACCGTACCTGCAATTTGCTTTTAATCGAGCAGTGCATGGTTCGACTGGAAAGTCACCGTTTGAGGTCTGTTTAGGATTTCTACCACAGAGTCCATTCGACATGGAGTTTGTGATCCCTACCTCAGCACAGAACAGCAAGGAAGCATCTGATCAGGATCGAGCACAAAAGTTCCTGGAAGGTATTCAACGACTCCATCGTGAGGTTGAACAGAACTTGCTGAAAGCTCAACTCAAGTACAAGGCGCGACATGATCGGCACCGAGTTGATGTGCAATTTCAAGAAGGTGATATGGTATGGTTACATTTGAGTAAGGAGAGACTTAAAGGTGAAGGTAAGAAGCTCAAACCCATTCGTTATGGTCCTTTTCGGATTTGCGGAAAGTGGGTAATAACGCTTGTCAGCTCGAGTTACCTCCATACATGGATATCTACTCGGTTGTTAATGTTGAGCACCTCAAACTCTTTGAGCCTTCAATGCTGGATGATGAGCCTGATACCATAGTACCATCTGTTGAAAATTTGGTCTATCAACGAGACGAACCTCTACGTGAAGATGTGATTCTGGAGAAGAAGGTGACTACCACCCGCAGTGGCACCAAGGAGACTTTTCGAATCGGTCGGAAATATCAACAAGCACGTGCGGCAAAGTGGTACACCAGAGAAGATGGACAAACCCAATTTCCACATCTCCAGTTCGATCGAGAGGTCGCAACAGGGGTTGGCTCCTTCTCAACAAGGGAGTCATGATCCGGGAGGATCTCCAAGTCCTGATCGCATACGGCTTCGCGACCAAGTCCTGATCGCATACGGCTTCGCGACCAAGTTCTGATCACATATGGGTCCGCGACTTTGGATTGGTCCGCGACCAGGAAAAAGGAATTCGTTCCCTGTTCGGAATTGTAATCCGATCCGAATGTGTATAACTAAGCTTATCTGTTTAGGATTAGTTATATGAGTCTAATACGTTTAGGTCTCTAAGTCTGATACGTACTCATACGATTGGACTATAAATACCTTGTAATAGGTCTAGTTTAGATCATCGAACTCAATCGAAGAGTCATAGAACTTATTTGAGTTTTAGACACTTATAGTTCTTTCGACGTAGACAAGTGTATCTAACGTTCGACGTGTAAAGCCCTCTTTGAAATAAAGAGTTGTGCAATTACTTTGGGTTTCGGTATTTCCGAGTAAGATCCCGTTATTCCGCATATTAGAATCTGGGCGAGCCTAGTGCGAAAACCAAGGCTAGGTCTCAAACGGATCAAGCACTCACCTCTAGAATCACAATGAAAGTTCTGAATGGAGCTAGAAAACTGAGTATGAATCATACGAGCAAAAGACTTGTAAATAGATAACAACTGCCAACGATGTTTCATGAAATAGATCCAAGAATATCGAGAAAAATCATCAATAAAGATCACATAATATTCATGTCCACCTTTGGAAACAAAAGGAGCAGGTCCTTATACATCAGAATGGATTAGCTGAAAAACACGACTAGACCTAGAAATACTAGTAAGATACGGACGTTGTAGCTGCTTGCCAAGCTTACAACCCGAACAAGATATAGAACTATCAAAAGTGACATGACCTAAAACACCCTGACGTACTAGACTAGATAAGCGAGGGTTATAAAGGTGACCCAAACGATGATGCCACTGGTGGAAGCTGATAGACGACGTAAGGACAGACGTGAAGACTGAAGAAATGGAGACTGAAGGAGCAGTGGTTAGAGAAGAGACCGGAAGATGTAAGTAATCAAGCTGGTAGAGATTCTTTGGGCTACTGTGAAGTCGGCCACGTCAAATGAGAGCTCCCGTCCGACGATCCTGCACATAACAAAAAAAATCATCAAACCCAATGAAACACTTCAGCCGAGCAAGCTGAGGTACAGACATAAGGCACAGCTTGAGCTGCGGTACATAAGAAACATCAGAAATAGTAAACTAAGTGATAGAAATGGTGCCCTAATGTGTGGCTAATAAGGTAGTGCCATCAGCAGTCTAAATAGAGAGATGATCCTCGGACGGCCAACATGATCGTAAGGCTGAACAATCAGAGGTCATATGGAAAGAAGCCCCTGAATCCAGAACTCAAGGACTAGCTGTACTTGATGGTGGTGGTGTAGAGTGAACAACAGTCCCGGTAGATGACGAGAAGGATGCAGCAGCCTGATGCTGGAGAAGGGTATGGAGCTGTCGCAGCTCTGCAGCAGTGAGAGGAGCCGGCTGGTCCGAAGGTGTAGCAAGAAGGCACAGCTGCAGCAGAACATCCGCGGCGAGCAGTACGAGCACGCTCAAACTGGGTCTTCAGCTCCAGATGAAGAGTGAAGCAGCGCTAAACAGTATGGTCCGTCTTCTTGCAGTGTGAGCAAACAACAAGGGCACACGCATCAGTGCGCAGAGTAGTCAAACTAGGCCGCGACGTAGCCAACACTATAGAGGGTGATGGCGAGAACTGAGACGCCGAAGAAGAACGCAGTCGAGTTTCCTCAGCAACAAGGGCCTTGACAGCCTCTTCCAGTGTGCAGAGGATCTCACGATTCAGAAGTTGAGATCGAACCATCTCAAACTCTGAGTGAAGACGTATCACAAAGTGAAAAACACGCTCCTCCTCCCTATGCCAGAGAGTGAGCGGCCCTGCATCGGTGGATGCCATAGAGTCCAGCTGACGCCAAATCACGCAGAGTTGACTGTAGAATTCCTCAACAGTCTGATCGCCCTGCTGGGAGGCAGAAAGCTGCTACTAGAGAGACCAATGTAGTACATGACTTGCCTGCCGGTAGCGAGATGCAAGAAAATCCCATATGTCTTGGTAGGTGGGGAAAGAGTCGATGCTCAACCGAATATCCGACGAAGTGTTCTGCATAATGACATACTTGACCCTGCCTTCATTGTGGAACCAAGTGGACAAAATAGGATCATTGGTAAGTGGCTTCGGACTTGTGCCGTCCACATGTCCACGCAGATCGAAACCGTCAAGGAGAGAAGCCATGACAATAGACCACTCCATGTATTCAATACTGCCTTTGAGTTTCATATCACAGAGCGGCATGGAGAAACCACATGAAGAAACTGAAGAAGCTATAACATTGGAGAGAAGGACCGTAAGATCCGAGGAGGCAGAAGACATCAACAGAAGAAAGCACACACAAAAAAGGGGTGCTGTGTTTTTTTTTTTTGTTTATATATATATATATATATATATATATATATATATATAGAAATTGAACGCGGGAGAGGCAGGCGGTGGGATGCGACGGCGCGGGGGAGGCTGGCGAGGGGGCTGACGCGGGGGAGGCCGGTGCGTGGGGCGACAGCGCGGGGTAGGCGACGGCGCAGGGGAGGAGGCCGGCGGCGATCTGCGGCGTGGGAACGCGATCCGGCGGTTGAAGGTGCGGGAGACGTGGATCTGACGACGAGAGACGGCAACGACGAAGCGCAAAACGGCGCACAACGGCGTGGACGTCAAGGATCATGGGAGGTTAGGGTTTGGAAACCAAGCTCTGATACCATGTTAAGATTAACCTCAAATTGTATTAGGATCTAAAGCCAGTATATATAGGTACAGTCTAGATCTGATTTAGACACAGACTCAAATACATATATACTTAACATCTTTTAGGTTGAAACCATTTTGAACTAGAAAACCCTAAATAAGTAGAACTATTTAGAGTACATGTATCATATACATCATAAATTTAAAATTTAGATTTAATCTCTGTCCTTCATCTCTCCAACAGTTCCCCCTCCTCCTCGTCCTCTTCTTCCTCCCCCTGCCGCCGCTGCCTAAGCCCCTACCTCACGAGCCCCTTCCCCCTTCCCATCACAGTAACCTACACCGTCCTCAGTGTCAGCGCCACTCACCTCCCCCCTCCTGTCCTCTCTTCTGATCCCTGCCGGCTACCACTACCTAAAGCTAGCAATGACACGCCCCCTCGCCACACTGCCCTCACGTCCAATCTTTGTCATGCTCTCCTCTGTTAATCGTCACCACTTGTCACTGGAGATGTTAAAGAAAAGATTAGATGGATTCTAGAGAATTAGATATAAAAAGAGAGTGTGGTCCAATAATGAAGAGATATACATACAAATAAAAAAATTGGTATTTGACACTTAATAAATTTATAAATTTAAATCTCGCTATATTTTTATTAAATTTATAAGCTTAAATTAACTTATAAAATTAAACTAAACTAAACTCAACTAAGCATGAATCAACCCATCAAACAATGCATAAGGCCATACAGGACGAGGGCTCAACCGGCGTCCATGTCTGGCTTGGCAGCTTTGTGAAAAATTCTGCAACATTTCATTAATTATTATCCAACCCCCTGCACCTGAATATATCAAACTCCGCTTCCTTCACAAGAGTGTTTGGTCTTGATTAACGCATGATTAGACATTTCCCATGGTCCATGTATCGTTTCACAAGAGTTAGTGCATTCTTTCATTTATTATATTTTTATCAGGTTTGTTGCATTCTTTCCATTTAGGGTGTCGTATTTCATGAAAGTTGTTTGTTTTCTATTTCAGACTATTGCAATCTTGTCAAGTTGTTGCGTATTTCATTTTAGACCTTCATATTTTTATCAAGTTATCACATTCCTTTATTTTATATTGCATTATTGTAAGGTTGTTGTATTTTTTCGACTTTGGTACTCACTCTATCCCAAAATATAGATCATATAATTTTTTATTTTTTATTATAAAATATAAGATGTGCATATGAATTTATTATTATTTTTTCTATTCTATCTTTTTAGTTCTCCACTCTTTCTATTATTTATGACTAATTATTTATGTTAACATTCTCTTTCATTTCTAATACATTTATGAACGAGAGTAATTTAATCATTTTACTTTAATGTTCTCTTAAGTTTAGATTTTTTTTTAGTCCGTGTGCGTAATCAAAATATACCTTTTATTTTACAATGAAAAGAATATTTGCATTAATATATTCTAGGTTGTTCTATTCCCATTTTAATGGATCACCCCAAATACATTAGAGGTGGAAGTAGATGGATTGTGCAAAACAAAAAATAAAAAAAATATTTGCACCATATCCACATCTATCTGCCATTGTTTGCACACAATATGAACAGATACAACACATAAACATCAAGCACTCCTCAAGCCAAATGTTCTCAACAAAAGTGGCCTATCTCTGAGCATTTTACAATTTTCCTCCAGATCGTCAATTAATAAAACTTGCTTCCAATGTTAAGAAACATACAAATACCCTTTTTGGCCTTTTATTCCCGGTTTCTAAACATAAATTTGATTCCATCACAACTGCATCAGAAGCCTCTTTGCTGTCATTTCGTGTGATTAGACTCCTTGACTTAAGATTTGTGAACTTTGCGGTCAGGTCTATAGTATAGCCCCTCAACTTTGAGGCCATAACTTTTTTTGACAAGGCTATTTTGATCTCACTCTGAGAGCGGGCATAATTTTAGTCCCCTCCATTAAAAATTGTGCAAGTATATTAAGTGAGATCTACCTAATAGCTGGCCCCAGCTTTCATTGATTCAAAGAACTTTAATTTATATTTTCAGCAAAGTCGAGGGGTACGAAAATAATGCTCTTAAAAAAAATTAAAACATAAAATAGACCCCATCCAAAGCTGGGCGACCGGTGGACTACCAAGACCAAGCGCACCCCTCTCGGTAGTCATTGCTCTACCTATAAAACACGCCAGTTCGAGCTCGACACACCACAATCCTTACACATAAACAAAGTAACACTCTTCACCTCTCATTAATTCTCATATGGCTCTGTCGGCCCCTCTCTTCCTCCTCCTCCTTTCAACAGCCACTGCCTCTACGGCCAGCAACACCAATGCCACCACTAACACCAACACCACGATAACGGCGACCGCCGGCGGCGACTTCTCGGCGCTGTCGACGACGGCCGACCGCGCTCTTACGTACAGATGCTACCTCTGCAGCGAGCGCAATCCGATATTAATGATGCGGTGCCCCATCGACGTCGATCACTGCCACCTCTACTGTCCCAGGCCCGCCACGGCCAACACCGCCGCCGCAGCCGCGGGCCCCTCTCCCCTCCCGTGCCGGTCTCCGACGACTACGGCGATGACTGCTACGTCATGAGGCTGTACGACGACGGCAGCTTCGTCATCGTCGACGACCATATCGACTGCGCCGCGTCCGCCAGCTGCTTCCTCATGTGCGGCAAAGGCGAGGCTGGGAGGGCCGTCACAGCCGCTCCGGTCGACGCCGGCGTGCCGCTCCCACTACGCAACTTCCAACGCTGCGGCGGCCAGCTCATAGATCCGAGCGCCGCCGTTCCCGGCATTTAGATATGGCGATATGCTTATGCATTGACATGCATGTGAAAATTGAGGCGGCATGCTTAGATAGAGTATGTGCCCAAGTGTGTTTGTACGTCGGAAACGTGATCGATGGATGAACCAAAGCAAAGAGAGATTTAGTAAAATAAAGAGAAAATTCCATACATTATACGTCCTCTGTTTTTCGCTATTTATATTTCGATCACTCCCAAAAATTAAAAATCACAACCAATATTTTCAGTGTCATGTACCAAAGGGTCTAAAAGTTAGGGATAGTTTGTATTATATATGCAAAATTTCAATGATATATAACTAATTTTCACAAAAAATAAAAACCAAGGTATATATTATTAGGATTTTAAAGAGGAAATTTATTATATACCTTTTACCTTTAGTACACAATGTATTCTACCACCGAGTTCTCGATACTCTAAAGATACCACTAAAATTTCTAATCTATTAGTGTATGTCACTACCTTATATCGAATGACTAGAATATCCTTGTATAATCTATTTTCGCATAACACATTAACACGAGCCAAGGATATTTTAATCCTCAGTGGCATATGGCATCAAATAGAAACATTTTAATGGTACCTAGAAAAATGACTAAGACTCAACAGTATATTATAGATTGCACCAAAAGAACAAATTTCCCCTTTTAAGGATGAATAGATATGGTGGTAACTATTCCTTAGATTAGCGTATTCTTCTTTATTCTCTTATATATACAAAAACGTCTGTTTATCTCAATCTCAATATATAAAGTATATCATAACTATTCCTTTTATTAAGTAAAATTAGCTGAAAATCTTGTACAATTACACAAGTTATCTCAATACAATTTACAAT
Organism: Pharus latifolius; assembly: GCA_019359835.1. Classification (NCBI taxonomy): domain Eukaryota; kingdom Viridiplantae; phylum Streptophyta; class Magnoliopsida; order Poales; family Poaceae; genus Pharus; species Pharus latifolius. The sequence continues at coordinate 13,437,519 of CM033321.1, forward strand.
TTTATTCACATTTTTTATAGAGATATGCCTTCTGTTAGTGCCATAATATAGATATAGTTAGTTTTCAATACAATTTCTAGATCTAATTAAGTGATATGTTATGTTTTTTATGTGTCATCTTTTACTCAATACTCTAGGTTTATCTTATCAAATTGTATTATGGAAATTTTTAATTTTTGGGGTTGATTGAAATATAAATAAGAAAAACAAAAGGTGTACAGTGTAGACAAACGGGGCTGTCTATGCTCTAGAAGTAGTAGATATATATATTTTTTCTCAAAAAAAATTTGTACAATCTACAATACATATTTAAAAATTAGATTCAATCTTCATTTGCCACCACCCATCACAGCAGATGAACATTAAAAAACTAAATCTAAAAAAAAGTTTTTATCCAATGATAAAATAAGTGTATGTAAAATAAGAAAAAACATGCTCACATAATTTAGCAAAACTATAAAACAAATTATAGCGGAGGATATATGTAAATTTTCTCTTCATTTTTTTAAGTCTGTCTCATGTTCCTCTATCGATAACGTTTCTTATCAACGCACTTCTATATAAGCAAATCATGCCTTCTCACATGTCAACGCATGCGCATATCGTCATATCTACTCCCCGGGCACGGCGGCGCTCGGAGCTATGAACTGGTCGCCGCACCGTTGGAAGTTGGGTAGTGGGCGCGGCGCCCCGGCGTTGTCCGGTGCGGCTGTGCTAGTCCTCACCGCGTCGGCTTTGCCGCATAAGAGGACGCAGCTGGCGGTCTTGGCGCAGTTGATATGATCGTCGACGATGACGTAGCTTCCGTCGTTGTACAGCTTCATGACGTAGCAGTTGTTGTAGTTATCGTCGGAGACTGGCGCCATAGGAGAAAGCGGCGCCGCGGCTTCGACGGTGGTGTTGGCCGTGGCGGGCTCGCGGCAGTACAGGTGGCAGTGGTCGACGTCGATGGGGCACCACTTGATCAACATCGGGTTGCGCCCGCTGCAGAGGTAGCAGATGTACGTGTCAGGGTAGTCAGCCACCGTCGACAGCGCCGAGAAGTTGCCGCCGCCGGTCGCCGTTATCGTGGTGTTGGTCGCCGCCGCGGGGGCGGCGGCATTGGTGTCGCCGGCCGTAAAGGCGGTGGCTGCTGCGAGGAGGAAGAGACAGGCCGAGATAGCCATATGAGAAATTTTAATGAGAGATGGTGTTAATTTATTTACGTGTAAGAGGTTATGGAGGAGGAGCAATTTATACCCGAGATTTGCAAGAAATTTTCTTTTAAGTACTAATAGATGTAAATATATTATTAATTTGAATGGTTGCGAGATATAGAAAGCTCCAGAGGATATATGGCTCTAGCTGTTAATTAATAAGCATGCATGAATTAATCATGTTTATGACCATCACATGAAGAATTAATTGAGGTTTTGGAGTATGTTGTTATTAAGGGACACCAGAAGGCAATAGTGATGGATGTATGCCATCTAAATGAACTAGAAATAATGAGGCCAAAAGGGAAATTTGTATGTTTCTAAACATTTGAAGATATGTCATTAATTGACGACCTGGAGGAAACTTGTACATTTACACTAGAGATATGCCCCTCTGGCGCGTAGCATTTCCACTAATTAAGCATTTACTTCATGGGACTGCCTTTAGATTGTCTCTTGACTTTAGAAAAGTCCATAGCTGACGTCATCTCTCCTTCGTGAACTTGGGCCTTTTGTGAAACTGGTTTGATGGGCTGCCCTGATTGGTAAATTGTGGTGCACGTTTCCGCAAGTAAACCGTAAATGGAATATTTGGGTAAATGCACACACTTGGTTTCTCTATGCATATTTTGGTCAGATTCTCTACTTTAAAATTGCTTAATTTAGAGATTTTCTATGGTAGTATCATGGCGTGACCTATCTAGTACATGATGATTTGAATATTGACTTGCATATAAAACAACCTGAGCAGAGTAAGTGTGATTGCAATGACATTTTTTCCAAAGCCACAATCTCTCCCCCTCTCCCCCATGCCTGCCCCTCGAGCAAAAACCCCAAATAGGTGCATGGACTAAATTTTCATTTCACTCAAGTTTATCGGTTCAAGTTTTGATATATGTCACATACAAGAGTGTGTTTGATCAAACTTATTTAGACTTATACTGAAATCAAAAATGAGTGAAGAAGATTTTAAGTTCATGATTTATCCTATAAATTGAAATTTTTGAATTGAAAATTATAAATAAATTTAAATCTCTTCTTATCTTGGATTTATAAAACTAAATAGGCTTATTTAGAGGAGTTAAGCCGAACCAAATATGCTATCATCATCACGCACCTAATAGGCCATGCCATGTTTTGTGCGAATGAAATCTTCTCACCAGTTGGACTCCAAACTGGGAATCATCCACGCACCTTGGCCTGTATCTACAAAGTTGACATACTCTGTCAATGACTTGCCTATGATCTTTTTTCACCATTCCATGTCCTCCGAAGTATGGTTTGCATAGAAACAATCTTTCTATTTGTTCATGGTTTTTTTATTTAAAAAAAAAGGTGGCTATACGTGCCATGTTATTTGCTATCTGTTTCCAGCAAGAAGAAAGCCCACGTTCCCTGCATGAAAAACCATGGCATTTAGGGGACTCTTTTCCTGTACTTTAATTGGTAATGCTCACAACTTCTGGCACGAGGCATTTATAACCGAACGCCCTTCATCCCCCACCCCCCAGCAAATGGCTTTCTCTACTGCCATCTTCCACGTCTCCTCACTTGCCCTTCTCGTCCTCCTCCTCCCAACCTCCACCAACACTGCCATGGCAGCCAGTGACACCAACACCACCATCACGTCGGCCAGCAGCAACTCCCGGATGGTGTCAACGACGGACGACCATGACACGGAAATGTACATCTGCTACCTCTGCACCGGGCGCAACCCGATGATGATCCGATGGTGCCCCATCTACTGGAACGAGTGCCACCTCATCTGCTCACCGGCGCCACCACCACAACACCACCTTCACGCTGCCCTTCTCTAACGCCGCCACCATCTCCGACGAGAACAACGACAATGACTGCTACGTCATGAAGCTGTACGAAGGCGGCAGATGCGTCATCCTCTCACATATCAGCTGCGCCGCTGTCGCGAGCTGCTTCCTCGTGTGCAGCAGCCCGAGGTCGGGAGGAACGCCATCGCCGCGGCACCGGCAGTGGCCGGTGGCTTGCCGCCGCCCCGCCTCGCGGATTTCGAGCGGTGTGGCGACCAGCTCATAGCCCCGAGCGCCGTTCCGGCCGGCGTATAGCTATGCATAGCTCTATCGACTCAAAAGGGCCGTATTGCGTATCTAATTGCTTGCATATAATTACGTGTGTGTGAGATGGCATGCCTGCCTTGTTTGGAACTTTGCATGGTGTTTCTATCGAAATGTACATGTTTGCACGGAAACACGATAAAGGAATTAATGCAGGATGTGGAAAGTGCCTCGTCGATTTCATTTTGTATTTTTTTTCATGTGAAAATCGATTCTATATCATTAAACTTTGATATCTAATATTTCATTAAACTTTGATACATTATGTTAGTGGTTTTTGAACTCTTTGTTAATGTTATTTGATTTTTATTGTCTAATGTTAAATACTATTTTGACTAATCAACTAAAAAATGATCAACATACTCTTTGAGATCATCATGATTTTAAATAAATAAATAAGCTCGAACGTAAAATTTCCAATTTTTGAAATATGTTAGAATTTTTAAAAATTGAAAATTTTGCGTGCTATCCTTTCTGTTGATTAAGTCTCAACTAAACGGGGTATTTTTATCATTTTTTCGAGTTTATCAGTCAAAATAATATATAACATTAGATAATAAAAAATCCAATAATGTATAACAAAGAGTCTAAAAATTAGTGATATATTGTATTAGATATTAAAATTTAGTGGTATAAAATAAAATTTTCTTTTTTCTTGTTTTTTTTATCCTTGAACAAAAAATTCAGAACTTAAACTTTTCTATAGTACAATTGCTTGAACAAGCCATATGAGACATCTTCCTGTTTACAGCTCAAAGCAACCGCGATCTTTTATAGCATATGACCCCGCACGGCGTAGATTTTGTTGATCCAAATTAAGCAAACGAGTAGCTTGTACATGCCAGTTTACTCGTAGTGGTGGAACTTTTGCTTGCGGTCCACGAGTTACTCAGACTCGACTTGCTAACAAATGAATTGAGTTTGAGCTAAACTTATAGTTCGGTTCAAAAACGAGTTAAGTTTGAGTCAAACCTCAGTTGCTCGAACTCGACTCGGTACATATATGAGTACATGACTATACCCTACTCCTGACTTGAGTCCTTAAGAATTTTAACCACACAAACACACAACTTCTAGAGCTAGAGTTATGGCTAGCTCTTTTGCCGCTGGCCTCCACCCGTGACCTCTGCCCTCGCCTTTGCCGTTGGCCTCCTCCACCGCCCTTGCTTCCTCTGTCATCTCACCTCGCTCGCATCGTTGCTCGCCTTCTCTACTGCCTCACCTCCCCCGCGTCGCCGCCCCCGTCTCCCCTCCGCGCCTAGGGCTGTCAATAGAGTTGATCCTGAGTGAACTTGCCCAAGCTTGGCTCGAGCTCGAAGCAAACTCATGCTTGGCTTGAGCTCAATTGCAATGAGGTTTCAAGTTGGCTCGAGGGAAGACTGAAAAAGTTTGAACTTGCTCGATCGAACTCATAACAAGCAAACAAGACAACAAGATAATAGCTCGAATAAACTCGAAACTATTACACAACCAATACAAAAGTAAACTTGCATATTTGGTCATATGTTTGTGATCAATTAAGGCTATTAAGGATTAAATTCAACCAAATCAAGCATCCAAAAATCACATGTTTGTTTGTTTAAGTATTATATTTTTTAGCTACATAAATTCGAGGTTAAACGAGTTGAGCCCGAGCTCAGCTCGAATAAGGTCTCAAGCTCAACTCGATTTGCCCTTGATCCGAGTTCGAGTCGAGCCTATTTTTGAGCTGATTTCGAATAGTTCATGAACTTCAATCTTTTTTGACAACCCTCCTGTCTGCTGCTTCCCCCCGCATGTCTAGTGTTTTACTTCTTGCGAGCGAAGTTTGATATGAAAACAATTGAACAGACACAACTCGTAAGTTGGATTAAACTAGCTCATGAGTTGAGCTAAACTGAGTTTGAACAGACTATTTAGCTTACTAACCTAACTAACTCAAATCGGCTCAACTCATCAGGTTGAACAGACTTGAGTCGAATCAGACCCAACTCGCTCAAACGCAGTTTGTTTCAATCCTAGTTAGTCGCTATGTGTTAGGAAACCCACGTTTCCTGCATTAAGCCATGCATATAGGGGACGCTTTTCCGGTTTTCCCGTAGACAATGCATGAATTAGGTAATGATCAAAACTTCATATCATGGGAAGTTAGTCATACACGTGCATGCCAAACTTTGAAAAGCACGGATGTATACTCATATTCGTTCTTGTGGCGTTTGTCTATGATGTGCAAAATTCTTGCGTCCGTGTACTCATATCGCTTTAGTTTATAGAATTATCCATAACATAATGTGCACTACTGGAGTAGTATTACATCATGATTCTCATTTAAAAACGAGGAAAGCAAATTCTATAATACCTAATCTAAAATATAAGACTTATGTATTATCCATTATGATTAAAATATATTTGTCATGATATATCATATCAGATATTTATGTTTATATGTTAACCATAAATTATGTGGTTCAAGACTGAGAATGAGTGTCAAATTGTCCCCAGCAAGTCCCTCCCCCGGCGGTACATGTACATCCAATCACCCAACCTAGGCCCCTAGGCACTGTTCGTTCATCGCTATCCCCGGCGGTCGTTCCACTTTGGCATGGCGGCCCCAATCACTGGCTTTGTTGCCGTATGTGCCCATCTTTTAGTGTAGTATATAGGGTTAAAAACAAGTCAAATTTGGGTTAGCTCAAGTTGACTCAGCTCAAGCTCAACATTACATTGGACTCGACTTGAAATTTTCATGAGCTCGGAGTTAAGATCAGGCTCGACTCGAAACAAGCTCGACTGAGTTCGATCTTGGTTCGACAAAACTCAATAGTAAATGAATGTAGTTCAGATTTACATTATATGTGAATCTTAAGTGAGCTTAACTCGAGTTTGAATAGGCTCAACTTAAAAATATACATTACAAATAGGGTTTTAGCGAGTCGAGTTTTAGCGAGTTCGGGAAGACTCAGGCTCAGTTCGAATTTTGATTTGAGCTTCACCTCAGGTTTGAGTTCAACTCATTTAATACTCGAGTCGATCCTGATCTGAACTGATATTCGAGTTGATTCCGAATAGTTTGCGAGTTTCGATCTTTTATCTAGTACTGATTATGAATGGGCGAGACCTCCCAATCATAAAACAATTGCCGCTTTACTGGAATACTTTAAGGTATAATTAGTACTGTAGAAAAAGATATTGTATTCTTTCTTTGTTGTCAAATGCTATAAGGTTGAGTCCAACGCACCAGCGCTTCGCGAGGCGTTTCAACAGAATATTTTTCAGTATATTCTGTGCCACGTATGCGAAGCACTACCCAAAACACTCCCCATCTCCAATACAAAGGCGCTTCGCGAGGCGCTTCCTACGAGCCCACGAGTAAATTAAATTAGGTAATTTTAGTAAAATATCAATAACTTTTAATTTAAAAATCTAATATATGCGATATTTGGTCTCTATATGAAGATAATTTAAAAACTTACAACTTTCTCAATATAATCAACATCTAATTTGAACTAGATTAGTCATAAATTAAGAAACAAAAATAGATGCAATTTGAATGCACGCAAACCGAGGAAGAAAAAATTTGCTGGCGTCGCGACACCAAGTGAGGCGCTGCCTCTCTCTTCAGCCAATTAATTTAGTATTTTTTCGGCATGGGTCCCACCTGTCAGAGCTCCATGACGTCGGCATTGGACTCAGCCTAATAGACAACTTAGATTGTGTGGGAAAAAAATTAGAAAACACAAAAAAATTAATTTATTATATAAAAAATATGTGATATTAAAAATACTACATCAATTCTGATTCTATATAAAAAAACTCAAAGTTCTCATATTAATCTTGAAAAAAGAAATATTGTCAGAACTTCTCACTTTAATTAGAAAAAAAGAAAAGATTTATTTTATTTTATATTTATAATAATATAAATTTATGTGAAAAATTATATCTAAAATTAATCATGTCTTTATTATGATGCAAATTCTTAAAATCAACTCTATCTCTCTATAAAATACAAATAAAATTTTAAATTATACAAACATTAACTGACACTATTACGTGAATTTTCATCTGATTTATTATAAAAATCAACTATAAATGTTGTTTTTTGATTCAATAGATTAGAAATGCACACAATAGATTAACTAGTTTTAGAGTAACTCCTCCATGCAGAGAATCAGATTCCCGCTCAGCCCGTTCGCACAAACTTTTTGCTACTCCCCATGACGGACGGCGCGTAGTGTGAGATTGCGTGCATGCTTGAACCGTGCCTACACGAGGTTACAGAATACATGATGTTTGATGTGGAAACTGCTACATCAATTTAATCCTTGTCTATTAGACTATCTTTAACAAGTTTGACTCTTATTTGGTTCTTAAATAGAATATTCTTTGTCACGTATGTGAGCACTATCTTAAAACACCAAACAAACATCAAACCTCTAACAGTTTGACTCTTGCTTAGCTCTTAGTGTGGGCCCCACACTCCTAACCACCAAGCAAACAGAAACAAGAGTCAAACCACTGGCCCTATACGATTTGACAATTACATATTCAACGAATTTGTATTAATTCATTAATTTCAATATTAGCAATATATTAACATATTACTTACGAAATTAAATTCGACATTTGCGAAAAAAAATAAATTCGACATTTTGGATTTAAAAATTGCACTTGACAAAAAAATAATAAATATTAAAATTCAAATAGTGGTACATGACATAATTGTGAAATATGTTGGATCAGGATGTCGACTAGAGGGGGAGGGGGTGAATAGGAGACTTTTAAAATTTGTTTTTGCAAATGAAAATTCAAATTAAGGTAAAGCAAGTAATAGTAAAAGATAAGAGATTGAAACCGATATATCCCGAGGTATCGGAGACACGCCCAGTCTCCACTAGTCCTCGTTGAAGCACTCAGTCCTTGAGTATAGCTTCAGTATCCACACAGGACACTATCTACTAAGGTTGCTCCTTGTCCCCTCCGGAAAGGCGAGCACCAAGCCTTTTACAAGTTATCGCGTCTCTCCGACAATCTTCGATTTGGAGAGATCAGCGATTTCCGCCTCCGAACCGTCTAGGTGAGGGAGCTCACCAAGAGTAATAAGAAGCAAGGTCTACTCTAGGCCTCCAATGCACACCGAGAAAAATATCTAGAAATTGGAATGCAAGAACAATATGCTCGATGTGGCTAATACTCTCACGACTCGATCAAAAGATCAAGTTTTAAGTAAAACGAAGAGGCACTAGTGAGAAAGTATGAAAGGCTATGTTGCTGTATTTGCTTGTGTTGAAACAGCAGCTCAACATCTCTATTTATAGCCTTCGTGGTCAAAAGAGCCGTTTGTGCTCGAGCTGAAAATTAGTAACCAAGACTGACAGTCAGTTTCACAAACTGACAGTCAGTCTAGTGTATCACCAGAAAGAGTAAAAACAGGATCACAACAGCTCGAACGTTGTGGACTAAAACGGTAAAAAGAAACAGTCCAAACTGACAGTCAGTTACAAAGACTGACAGTCAGTGTCCACAAAATCAACAGTGAAAAGCAACGGCTAAAAACTTTATAACCGTTGAAGCAGATAACAGCAAAAATTTACTGACCAAACTGACAGTCAGTCTCAGTTTCAGTAACACAGAGAAAAACAGAATAAAAAACAACTCAAAAACTCTCTGTGGTCGAAAACCCACACTGACAGTCAGTATACTCATACTGACAGTCAGTTTAGTACAAGAAAAATCTGAGACAGGAAAACATGCTCTCTGGAGATTTGTCAGTTTGCACTAACTGACATTCATATTGACAGTCAGTTACCAACACTGACAGTCAGTCTAGTAAAGGAAAAATCAGCTCAACAAAAACATACTCTCTGGAGATTAGTCAGTTTATCAAACTGACATTCATACTGACAGTCAGTTATTCAACACTGACAGTCAGTCTGGATAAAAACAGAGAAAGCTCAAAATCCAGAGATCTGATTCAAATGATTTCAGTTTTGTTTTCAAGATATTTTCGAGAAGAACATTTTTGACAACAGCAACAAAAATTAGATCTTTTCAGATCTTTCTCAAGAAGTAAAAAAACCTCAACTGTTGACAAAATTCAATATATCAAAACAAATTGTCGAAAAACCACAGATAATGATATGCGTGCATTGACCTAGATTTTTCTCGGTATAATTGGAGATGTAGAGAGAACTTGCGTCCCCTCTTTATAGTACGGTTTAAACTAAGAATAAAATCCTTAAACCGATCGATCTTCATGCACCCTGAGATCGGTAAACCTAGAACTACAACATACCTCGATGCATCAGTTTAGTCCAGCAAAAAAATAATTTCTTTTTGCGTCTTCTTATGCTTTTGAACGACTTAAATTGAACTTCAACATTTTGATTACCAGCCCTCGCTTTTTGTGCGTTTGTTTGAAATCTGCAACACTAACTCAAACACATAGTTAGTCCAAAAATACTTATTATCATCAACCATCAAAACACATCAGGGTTAGGCATGAAAGGCCTAGATGCAACAAAATACACTAAAATTAAATTTGCAAACAAATGCCTACTACAAAATTCGGTAAGATGCTACTTGTTGGTGTTTTCTCCGAAATGTTGTCAAATGTGTTCAATCAAGTCTCTTTTGAGTTACGTGTGCGTACATTGAGCACGGATGGCAGCATTTCTTCGAAGTACATCTTCGAATAAAGGCGTACCCCAGTGCGGATCACAGACGATACTACCGTGGATGTGTCCGGATAATCATTGTAGTCATAGTTGTCGGCATTGTCGTAGCGTTCGTTCTCTATGATCATGTTGTGCAAGATGACGCAAGCCCGCATGATCTTCGAGAGAGTTGACTGTCGCCAAAATCGTGCTGCACCGTGCACGATGACAAATCGAGACTGTAGAACTCCGAAAGTCCGCTCAACATCTTTTCTCGCTCATTCTTGGCGTTGCGCAAACAACCGATCTTTCACCGTCTGTGAAAGCAGTATCGTCTTCACAAAGACAGCCCACTGCGGGTATATACCATCGGCGAGATAATACCCCATGTTGTACTGTCGACCGTTGAGGAGCTCGCCCTTTCAACATATCGGTGAATAAGGGCGATTGGTTTAGCACATTGATGTCGTTGTTGGAGTCTGCAACACAAAAAAAGCATGTCATATCCAGAGATCATACGAAACTACCGCTTTAAGTATAATCATCAGGACTCCATAATCTCCACGAGTGAATTGACCTTTCCATGCTACGGGGCAATTTCTCTATTCCCAATGCATGTAATCAATACTTCCCAGCATATCTGGAAAGCCATGGGACTCTCCTTGTTGCAGTAGGCGGTGGATATCCTCGATGGTGGGGCTGCGAAGATATTGGTCGTCAAATATGTCAATGACATCTTGTACGAAGTGCTCCAAGCATTGAATCGCCGGGGACTCCCCAATCCGCACGTACTGTACTCATCGACGGCATTGACAGCGCCACCGTACGTGAGCATATGTATTGCTGCGGTGCACTTATGTGAAGGGGAGAGTCCACGGCGATTAGTGGCATCCCTTCTTTCGGTGAAGTGGGGGGATCACCCACCTAGAGCTTCAACAATGCGAAGAAAGAGGGGTCTTGCCATCCGAGAACGCCGGCGGAAGATATTGTCGAGGTAGACAGAATATTCGGAGAAGTAGTCTACGATGAGCCGTTGATGCCCCTCTTCGCGGTCTCTCTCAACATATCTCCTATTGCTGTTTCAGCGGCGTCCGCGGGATGATGAAGCATCGGGTCGGGCGTAAAAACCGGTGATGATACGATCTTCCTCCTCCTCATCCTCTATGAATTCCACTAAGAAATCCTCAATTTCGTTCATGGCATCCTCCTCGGAGCTATGTGTGTTCGAACTAGAGCTAGAAGACATTTTGTGAGTGGCTACTAAAACTGAGTTTCTCAAGAGCTACGCTGTTTGAGAAAATAGTTGGATTGTGAAGAGAAACTTTATGGAGGGGGAAATATATACACAAAGAGTCCAATTGCTAGTTTGCAACGACTATTTTCGAACGGCTATATTCCAACGGCTAGTTTTCATAGTTGGATACCAAAGTAAAATTAAATAAAGAATCATATATAGATTAATAACAGAGGATACATGGTTGGTTACAAGAGATAATTCAAAAACAAAATAACTAATCGTCTGCGGCATTAAGTTTCTCTCTCAGAATCTTCATCCCTGCATCGTACTCCGCTTTTTGAGCATCGTCGAAGATGGATTTGTCGAGACTCATCATTTTCCAGTACGCCTTATACAAGGCGGACTTTTCCTTCGACTTCGCCACATCGCACAAGTTATCTGACATATAGAGTACGTCCTTCTTGTTGTCGGCCTGGTCAGGTTTATTTTAAATTAAGGCATCGAGATCTGCTCTCATTGCTGACGTAGAATCCTGCGAGTCGTCAACCTTTCCCTTACCTTTGCACCTCACCTTAGAAGACTCTCGTTCTTTGGGTCGTGTCTCCGCTGGTGGCACGTCATCGTCTAGGTGCCCGACTCCGACAATCTGATTCTTTTGTTGGGAGCATCAACATAAGCTGCAGACCACTTAGGTTGACCGCGAACCGCTGTCCACCAATGTCCCAAGACGAACAGATGACTCATCTCCGTCTTGTACATCTCCCGGGCCTGCGCCATGAGTTGGTTGTCGGAACGACCGTTGGCGTAGACATCATTCAATCGAAGCCAAACACCGTTGAATCAGACCACCTTTTTGTTGGTTCGTTGCCAGTGGTCCTTACAGTGTTTGGTCTCCCTTCTCCTACTTGTCAACACTGTTTCGTTTTATGCCGCTGCTACGTTGGCCCAATACATCTCGCACTTCCTATTGTTTCCATCAATAGGATCGAGCGAATTGTTCAGCCAAGAGCTAATCTGCATGTAGTAAAAAAAATTTGAATATCAAAGTTGAGCGTAAATATATTTCTTTTATAGTCTTCCTGTATGAAAAATCAAATTATTACCAGTTTTACGTCGTCATTGGTGGACCACAGTAAGTTCTTCGTCTTTCGGCCAGCGTCCACAGCAGCGTTGGTGTTGGTGTCATCAATGACAACTCGGGCCGCCAAATCGGCTGGAGCAGAGTATGGAATGCCGTTGTCGGAGACAGACGCAGAGTGCGGTTGAGGTGGAAAAAACTGCGGACCTGTCGGTGGCATGCCGACAAAATGAAAATTTTGGCTATACTGTGGGGGCAGTGGAATTGCGTGGTAGCGTGGTGGATGGGGACGATAATTTTGGCTGTACTGTGGATACGGCTGGTAAGTCGGTGGCTGCGAAAAATCAGCTTGCTGTTAGGTGTTTGGGTTTTCGGTGTTTTCGCTAGGAGATTGGGAAGAGCCAAGCCAGTTAACGAAACCGCCAAGTGGATTAGAATCCATGTGGAATTTTGGAAAATTTTTGTAGCAATTTTGGAGTGGTTTGGGTGTGGATGGATGAAGAAATGTGAGTGAAAATGGTGAAATAGCATGTCTTTATATAGGGGAGAGTTGGAAAATAAATCAGTGATTTTTTTTGGAATTTTTTATGATATTTTAGGGCCAAAATGAATTAAAATTGATCCAACGGCTATTTTTAAATGATTGGATTAAAATGGTCAATTTTTCAGAGGCTAACAAGTGGGACCCGCATTTTTTCCCCTCAACGGCTATTTTTGGAGTCCCCTCGCTTACAGGTGGGCTGACAACAAGTTGACCCTGTTGCATCTAGGCCATTATGCCTAACCCTAATTTTGATGATTAATGAAAACAAAGTGTTACGGACTAATCGTGCTTTTGAGATTGATTGATACAGGGATCAGTTGGGAAGAAATACAAGATGATTAAGATGAACCCGACATGAAGTGAAGCACAAGATGTAGAAGAGCAAAATACAAGACGCAAATCATGAAGATGCGAAAAACCTAAGGTATTACGAGTTTTTATTTGTACCGATCTCGGTGTTTGGAGATGATCGGTTAGGGAAATTATTTTCTAGTTTTAAACCGTACTATAAAGAGGGGTAGCGAAAGTCCTCTTTTTATCTCCAACGCAAACCGAGAAACCTAGGTCATTGCATTGCATCTTTTTTGTTGGATTCGGTTTTTGAACTTATTTGAAAAATCTGGTTTTTCAGTTCAGTTTTTGACAGCAGAAGAGTATTTGCAATTTTCAGAAAGATCTAGGCAGATCTGACTTTTGCTTCTGTTGACAAAATTGTAGCCCTTAAAATTATCTTTCCAACGAGCTATTAAACATCTCTTTTGGATTTCTGGATTTAAAGTTATCTCTGTTTTTGTTCATGTTGACTGTCAGTTTGCTAAACTGACTGTCAGTTTGCTAAACTGACTGTCAGTTTGAATGTCAGTTAGTTTAAACTGACAGTTGTCCAGAGAGGGTGTATTTTGTGCTCAAAATTTTTGTACTAAACTGACTGTCAGTTTGTCCATACTGACTGTCAGTTGGGGTTTCGACCACAGAGATTTTAACTGAGTTTCTATTTGTTTTTGGTCGAGACTCTGGTCGAACTGACTGTCAGTTTGCATAACTGACTGTCAGTTGTGGGTTTCAGCTTTCCATAAACGACCACGAACGGCTAGCAAAGTTTTATCCGTAAATTTTGTCGGCCGTTGTGCACTGAACTGACTGTCAGTTAGGCAAACTGACTGTCAGTTTGGGTTGCTGATTTTCAGACTTAGCTCCAACGGTTCATTTGCTTCTTGAGGCTATAAAAAGGTGCTTTGGGCATAAGTTTTGAAGAACAAGCAGCAGCATTTCATATACACTCTTGAGTATTAGTTTCTTATATAAAATCTTGATCTTTTGATCAAGTCGAGTGATTTTCGATCCACCGAGAGTTTCAGTTCTTTGCATTTTGCATTCACTTAGCTTCTCGGTACGTGTTTGGAGGTCTTGAGAAGACCTCGCTGCCTGTTACTCTTGGTGAGCGCCCTCACCTAGACGGTTCGGAGGCATGGCCGTTGATCTCTCCGTTCGGAGATTGTCGGAGAGGCTCGGCTAGTGTGTACAAGGCATCGGTGCTCGCCTTTCCAGAGTGGACAAGGAGCAATCACTAGTGATAATATCCTTTGTGGATATTGAGGCAAGACTCAAGTGATTTGAGTGCTTCAACGAGGATTAGTGGAGACTGTACAAGGCATCGGTGCTCGCCTTTCCAGAGTGGACAAGGAGCAATCACTAGTGATAATATCCTTTGTGGATATTGAGGCAAGACTCAAGTGATTTGAGTGCTTCAACGAGGATTAGTGGAGACTGGGCGAGTCTCCGATACCTCGGTAAAAATCGTTGTGTTCGTTCTCTTTCCCTTGCTTATATTATTTGTTCTTGATTTGTTCTTTATTTGCTTTAAGTTTTAAAGTTTTTAAAAGCCTCCTATTCACCCCCCCTCTAGTCGGCATCCTTGATCCAACAGACCCCACCTGTCATCCTCTAGGGCCAATATTAAATATGTTGATGAAGATTGATACCCGAACTAGATCAAATAAATACACGACTGGTTCAGGACAGATTCGAACCAGACAAGTGTCTGTTGATGCGAACTCAAGTTACTCCGAGAAGCACAGGCATGTAGTCGCAGGCTTTACGCAATCAGACCATAGACAGTGCGCGGTCATGAGTTTGTATGCCATACGCGAACAGAAGACTGTACATGGTGCACGGTCAGGTAATAACAAGCAACGCGCGGTCAGAACACCTTCGACCAGGGGATGCGGGATTGTTCTGTCCCTACAACAGGGATATCCCGAGTATCCCGAAGATCCTTCCACACATGGAGACAACCGTCAGGAGGTTAATACGTGCGGTTATCCATGAATAACACGTGTTAAAACTTGTGTGGAGGTTAAAGGCAGTTGCCAAAACTACATCCGAGCAACTGTTCGATGCCGTTTGCCTTGGCACCCTTTCGACCAGTATAAAGGGGTAATCCAATGCATCAGACAGGGGCATCAGATCAAGAGATCAAGCAATCGAAACACCCAGAGGATCAGAAGACAGTAACCTAAGTTAGCTAGATTTCACAAGCCTTCCTGGCATTGTCTTGTATAAACATATAGGAAATATCTTCATCTGTGAAGATACTTTCCCTAGCTTTGTAACTCTTTATATTACATATAGTGAAATCCCAACAGGACATAGGGCTATTACTCCCACCATCGAGGGCCCGAATCTGTATAAATCTCTCTGTGTTCTAGTTATCTTTGATTCATCATACCTTCCCGGAGGAACACCCTGAAAGGTCTCACAACCTACAAATTCTGCATAAGTTCGACTAAGAACTCCGAGTCCGAATCGTCGACACGTACGTATTAAAAACTTAAAATTTTGTACGTTTACTAATTCCTACGGTGATTTAATACACTTCATTCAACGACTGGTGGGCCTTAGTTTCCCCCGGGCCCACGGCTCAGTGGCTGGAGCGCATATGTCAGTGCGTTGCCGACGTCAGCAAAACGCGTCGCACTCCTGGGTGGCGGGCCCCACGCGATAATTTCCTGTGACGTTGAAACCGTGCCCCCACTAAATGACATGTGGAGCATTTTATTCTCTGGTCCCACATGTGATGCGCCAACGGATGCCGATCTTCTGGTGAGAGGGTACGTTTGGTTGGGTGGAATGTGACCTAGGCGAAGCGGCTATCAATCCAGATAGGCGTGGACGTCGACAATCGTCAAACCACGATCACAATTTGTTATCAACCGTGCCAAACACGGTTCACCTGACCACGAAGGTCGATTCCTGCGATGCAACCAAAGAAACACAGCAAGAACAAGATAAATGCAACTAAATTTGCTGGAATTAGATTAAGCTCACACAATTTGGGGTTCCGAGCTCGTTCCTGATGATCTAGCCGATATAAAAGGAATCGAGAAAGTTTCACACGCGCAGTGGATAACTAAACAAAACAAAATCCGAGCAAGAAGAATGGTAGCGGCGGCCATAAATAGAGCAGTGGCCAGAGGAGGGGCGCCGGCCACGATGGTACCCACACGTATGCAATCCTAGGAATACATGGACTTTTGGCCCAAAGAAGAGGTGACGCAGCACCTGGTAGTTTCTGTCCTGTGGTGTATTTTGGAGATTCCCGTCGTTCCTGGCCAAATTTGGCAGTGGGACCAGAACCATTGGAAAACTTAGGAAATAAGCTTTCCGTGGAGTGGTGGATCGTCGAAAATGGACTTCGGACGCGAAAGTTACGGCCGTTTGAAGTTGGACTGCTCCTGGACTGCCGAAACGGGCTTTTTTGCTACTTGGGCTTCGACGACGACTTGAGCTTAGAGTTGGACGTTCCTTGGGGCGTTTAGGCTTCTGGCATGAGTCTTTGGATTGCTAATGAAGACTTGAAAGGCACGGCTTGTGGATTGAGGCCTCCATGCGTCAAAGAAGTAGTAGGGGAAGGAGCGGCGGTCGTAACCGTGTCAGCGATGTCCTCATCATCTCAGAGCTTTTTTTACGCGGGTATGGTTCGTATTTTGTTTCCTCGGTAGGGCCTGCAAAACGCGTTCCGAAGCGGCTTCGTCTCCTCCAACAGTGATGCCTCCCTCGCCGCGACCTCGCCTCGCGCTTGCCTCGTCCCGTAGCGCGTGGACGTCCCATCGCGCCGAGTGAACGCCGAGCAACTGTCCGCCACCATCGACATGAGCCGCCGCTGCCGTGGCCGTTGGAGACCGCCTTATCCTCCCCTTATCCTTATGAGATAATTTTGAATTGTTTTGTGAACTCTTGAATTTTTTTGAGCTCAATGTCAAACTCCGCCTTTCTCTGGACGAAAAGGGCTTCGAGGTAAGCTCAATTTTTCCTTTTTGCATTTATATTGCCTCATTTTTTCTACTCCACTTCATTTAGCATCCGTCTTGTAATCATATTGTGCACATCTCTTCTCCTCATTTCTCTTACTCTCACACTCAGTATTACTATATGATTTATAGTGTCACTATGAGTTTAGTTCCCACCCTTGTTAATTATGTTTGGAGTTGTGGTTTGAACCCACTAAAATTTGGTGTGGATTTACATTATACAGATTTTAAATGCAAATCAAAAAATAAAAAGCAAAGCATGCCAATCACAAAAAATCAAAAAAGTTGTGCACACTAATGAATTTACTTAAACAATGATATACAAATCAAATTTGGAAATACAAGAGACTCGATCGTGTTACAGTGTGGAACAAGGAAAATAAAAGAAATGAATTCACACACATGATATGGAATTCATATAGAGGTGGGATAATAACTCGATTGCAAAGAGAAGAAGACATAGAGGATGAAAAATATATAAATATAACAAAGATTTAATATGATAAATTCAGATGCTTAATGATATCACATAAAAAAAAAAACAGCAACCAGACCGCCCCATCACACTTTCCATTTTCGTTATTTCTTTTTTGTTTTTTTTAAAATCTCAAACCCTAATTGGAAAAGCTGATACAAAAATTGGTTTCCCTCCCATCATATCCCTCACACACAACGACTCCGCAACCCACACGAGAAGAGAGGCTGCGAGAGAGAGAGAGAGATATGAGGGAGGAGGCGGTGGAGAGGCTGCGAGGGGTGGTGAGGGACAGCGTGGGGAAGCACCTGTACGCGTCGGCCATCTTCCTCGCTGACAAGGTCGCCGCAGCGACGGGCGACCCCGCCGACGTCTACATGCTGGCCCAGGCGCTCTTCCTCGGCCGCCACTTCCGCCGCGCCCTCCACCTCCTCAACTCCTCCCGCCTCCTCCGCGACCTCCGCTTCCGCTTCCTCGCCGCCAAGTGCCTCGTAAGCCCCACCGTTCCCCTTCTGGCATTTCATCGAACGCGTTGTGCTCATCTTAATTAGCTCGGCGTTTTCTCGCCTTTTTGGTCTCGTGCGTCTCCTCGAGCATCGTGTGCTTGAGCTTACTCACTGGACAGCCTGTTTAATCTGGAGTTTTTGCCCGGCACATTGTGTGCCGCTTGCTGCAGAGGTTCGTTTTGGCATTTCGTACGAATACCTTGCGAGTGGTTGCAAGTGCTCGACAAAATTCGCTCGATTTGATTCCGTGGGAGGTGTTTGCGATCCTCTTTCTGGGTTGTTCATTTTGGCATGTGGTCGAAACGACTTGCAGGCGCTTCCTAATGGTGAAGAGAATAAGCTTACCTTGTTTCCATGGAGGTGTTGAATGGGCATTAAGTCCAACATATTGTGTGGTTGAGCTTGCATTCTGACTAGAACAATGAGCTTCTCTGTTCATTGGCACGTGTTTGAGTCTGGAAATTTTTTTTTGAAAACATTGTGTGCTTGTTGCTTTAAACTGGCCAAAGAAAAGGGATTTGCTCAATAAATGAGTTCTTCCACTGATACATGATCCAAATGGACAATTGGTTGAGCACATTGTACCTGTTCCCATGTTTGCTTTGCTTACTTGCGTTGTATATCAATATAAACTTGACTGTTTTATCTTTTCATGTGCTATGTTGCCTCAGTTTATTTCACCTTGGTCAGGAGGAGTTGAAAGAGTGGCATCAGTGTTTGATGATGCTTGGTGATGCAAAAGTGGACGAGCATGGGAATGTTCTTGATCAAGATGATGGCAGTGACATTTATTTTGATAAGGATGCTGAAGATCATGAGATCAATGTGAGATGATGCGCTCTCTCTCTTTTTCGGATTTACTTTGAATAAGTGGTATGATGGTTTTTGGTTATTGTAATCCTTGTTCTCCAGATCAAATCAGCTATATGTTTTTTACGCGGCAAGGCATATGAAGCACTGGATAATCGTGATCTAGCCCGGCAATGGTGAACTCAGTGACTTGATCTATTTTACTACAGCTAAAATACTTTTAGATTTAATGCTAGTAGCATCATCTTTAATCTATGCGATGTATATTTAATAAGTCTAAAGATATTGAAGGGAGAGTGAACTTATTTAAAATAACCACTCACCGTAAGAAATCTTGGCTACCTGTGCCTGCCGTTTGTTAAAATTGATTATTTTTGTTAAGATGGCTTTTGCTTGAGTAATTATTCTGTGTGTGTGTGTGTGTGTGTTTTTTTTTTTTTTGGTGGGGGGGGGGGGGGGGGGGGGGGGGGGGGGGGGGGGGGGGGGGGCGGGGGGCTCATCATCTCATCCCAGCAGACCTATCCAGTCAGTTAAGTAGCAGTAAAAGATTATTATTCAGTCCATGTGTTTCTTTGTCGAAATTTCCAAGCTTAGCAATTTTATATTATTTTAGTAGTAACTCACTGTTGTATCTATTGCAATTTGTTCTTGCATAAGTAGGATAGGTACTGAAAAAATTTATTGAATTTCATCAATAACTTCATCTCATATAGTAGTTTAAGCAGAGGTTTCCCATTGGTGAATTCAATGCAAGGTCAATAATTACCGTTGCTTGTCTTAGTCATGTTTTACTTGCTAGCAGCAGATTGTCACCGCTCATCCTCTAAATCTTGATATGTTTATCTATATTTTAAGTTGGAACCTTGAAAGCCTAGATTTTGCATTTTTCTTAAGCATCCTGCATCCATATATCCTAAGTTTTGTTCGATTCTTTGTTCTGCCAGATTTTCATCCCAATTTTTACTTACATGTGCTTCATAACTTGTTTTCTTGTTATCTCTCAGGTACAAGGCGGCAGTTAAAGCTGATCCTTTGTGCTATGAGGTGAGAATAACTGTGATTTTTGAATTAAAGATATTACAGTGCTTGTTGGGTTTGCCAATTAAATGAACTGCCCCTTAGAATTAATACAGCATAAGATAATAAGGTATCCTCTGCATTTCGTTCTTCTTTGACCAGCCCAAGGTCAATTTTTATAATTTGAAAATTTGATTGCATATGCATGAGTATACACTCCTTTAAGGTTATGGTCTGTATCATTTTGTGAGTTTGACATTTACCTTCAGAAATATACTGAGATGGTCTGAATTTTTATGGGCTTGACATTTAAAGTTTAACTATGGCCCTGGAATGAGATTTTATACAAGTATTGTAGGTTAGATGCGGTGGGTTAGTACTTGATCATTTAACAGACCTGGATTTTCAGAATATTGTGGACAGGCGTCTTGTTGCTATAGTGCTTCAACTTCTAGTGGCAAGTCAAGACAATGTAATAATGTAATACACTCTTGTCTTGAGTTATTACTGTTTTCAGAGACATTTAAACTAAAAATGAAGTTCACAGCATTGTAGTGTCATGATCAGGTCAAATTTACCTGCATGATTCTGGTTTATGACAAAGTTACCAGTATATTGATGTTGTAGGAAACTAGGAATATATCCTAGGTTTCTGAATCATGTAATATATCCTGATTTCCCCATTTCGCATACCACATCTAATTATTACTTTTTGTACATCTGTTAGGCTCTGGAATGCCTTGTCGATAACTACATGTTAACATGTGAGGAAGGTAAGCTGCAAATTTGGCTTTTTGGCTGTTTTTGAGGTTGCTTATATTATTGTAAATATTAGTGTTAAAAATCTAGCATTATTATTCAACAAGAGTGATATTCACTTTTTATACTTATTTTAGACTTATTTCCATATAGAATTGGATAACATGGAGAGCTCTAATTTTTTTTGTTAGCTATGGTGGAAAAGTTATATATAAAATATTACATATTGAAGTAGATTAGCTTGAAAAAATCAGTCTGCTCCTCCTGCTGTGAACTTAAAATTTTTTAGGATGCTTATGTTGAAATCCATCTTCTCTACAGTCACTAGTTTACAAATTTAGATTACAACACGGCTTTATACATAATCCTCTTTTAGTTCTCAGCATATTGAAAGTACGGTGCAATAATATATTGCAGAATCTGAGTTATTATCCTCTCTGCAATTTGGAAAAGAAGACGGATGGCTATCCACATTTTACTCATGTTTAATTAGAAAGGTACTCAGCTAAGTGACTATGGTGCATGTAAATAGACAATAGGTGTGTTTTGTCTTCTTTTTTCTTATGCTTCCATTGTTTGTGGTTTCCTTTATCTCCTTTTAGCACGAAAAGGAATATGTAGTGGAAGCAAAATTCAGGGAACTTGAAAGAGAATCTTGCAGTATTTCACCTTCAGGTTCTGGCCAAACACTGAAAAACAACATTGATGTTTTGGCTTGCAAAGCTGAATACTACCATCAGAGTGGAGAGTACCAAAAATGTTTTGAACTCACTTCCGTGTAAGTTGTCAAATATTCCTATTATATTTTACTTTTGTTTCCTTGTTTGGCGTTTATTTTTACACATTATGATATGATATCTATCTCAGGTTACTTGAAAGAGACCCTTTCCATTTAAAATGCACGTTAGTTCATTTGGCAGCTGCAATGGAGCTTGGTCATTCTAATGATCTTTATCTTTTGGCGTGCAATTTAGTGAAGGACTATCCTCAGAAGTGAGTATTGACCTATGTTTCTATGATTCTATCACTTTGATAGCTCTTATGGTCTTGGCTATCATTTTGAGCTGTTGAACGGACTGTGTAATGTGAACTCCTATTTTCTGATAAATTAATAATTGATCTCACTGCATTTGATTAAGATGGCCCCATAAGATCAATGTTGTCAGAAAAATTCAGCATGAACAGCAGAGATCATTCACCCATCGAATAGCTTCTTTCTTTTGTTTGAATTTTTATTGTTATACTGCCACAAGACCTAACTTTTTTCTTTTGTCTGCATATTGAACAATGTGGGATATAATAGCAGTCGCAGTAGTTCAATATATTATATATATACCTCCCTCTAGTTCCTTTTTACAATACCATTCTTTTAATAGAAGGTTAAGCTGTAAATGTCAACCTTAAAGGTACCGCATGAACAATGGGTAAATGTGGCATTGGACTGTTTATTGTTGTATGTTCATTTATAGTCAACCATGAATAAAGCAGGTTGTTCTGATTTCTGTTCTGATCCATTTGTAGAGCCCTTTCCTGGTTTGCTGTTGGTTGCTATTATTATTGTATCAAGAAGTATGACCAAGCACGAAGGTACTTCGGGTAAGCATGTTGTCCTCTTGTTAAGTTGTCACTGCTGTACTGTTTCTGTTTGATTCTTCAGTGTTCTGTCCATGTGAAAGCTGCTGCGTGAATCATGTTATCTATTGATAGCTATCCTGTTATTTCTTATGTTTTTCTTTATTAGCGCAAAACAAAATACATGTGGTACTCTCACCTTTCAAGAATGATGCATAGAAAAGGACAGGCATTTACTACAGGTTTGAGTAGTAAACACATAATTTGCTTTGCACTAATATGTTCTCCATCAGCAAAGCTACAAGTTTAGATGGGACATTTCCTCCTGCTTGGATTGGTACCGGTATTGCTTATGCTGCTCAAGAAGAAGGTGACCAGGCGATGGCTGCATTTCGCACAGCAGCTCGGCTATTTCCTGGGTGAGTAATCCTTGTCCTTTTGTTTGTAACTCCAAAGTTGTTGTTCATGTGAATTGTCTCATTTTTTGAGACAGTGAGACAGCCTTATTTTTTTCATGAGTACGAAGATCTGTGAATTTTTTTGTTATAGATTAAATTATCTATATTGTGCTTGCTTTTTGGTTTCCATCTCACTGAAGAGCTTTCCCTGATATTTTACATTTCAGATGCCACCTGCCAACTTTGTACATGGGCATGCAATATGTGCGAATGCATAATTTCAAACTTGCAGAGCAGGCAATGATTTCAGACCATCAACTAATTCTATTTTTCTAACAAGTCCAATTTGGTTGATAAACTATGCGTTGAACAAACCTTGATTAGCCAAAAAAAGAAGTTTCGAATGATAATCTTTGTCAGAAAAATGCAGCTTACAATTGCTAAGTCTCCTGGTGTAGAGTCTGTTTAAAGTTTTGTTGTCATTTCTTCTTGATCTAATTTATTTTCTGTTCTGCAGTTCTTTATGCAGGCGAAATCTATCTGTCCTTCTGACCCGCTTATATACAATGAATTGGGGGTTGTGGCCTATAATATGAAAGAGTAAGAATCTATCCTTTTTTAAGGCATGCTGCTGTTCTATTGTGATTAAAGCTCAACACTGTCCATTTTAATTTCATAATTTCTTGATGCTTTCATCAATTTATATTGTGCTGTGCTTCGATCAACAGCAGTCATATTCAATTCTATTCCAAAAAAATGAATGGGGATATTAGTTGAATATGAAAAAGCTACAGTAGAGATTTCAGGGTGAAATTGAATTTACCATGCAGACTCTGAAAGTTGCTAATTTGGAGCCCTCAGTCCATTTTTGACCCCCCTACTTAGCAACTACATCAGTAGAGGTTGCAAGCACAAACCATAAGTCATGCAATATGCCAACAGGAAATCTGTTGATCAAGTTGTCCAGGATGTACATGTAAATATGCTCGATTAGGTAACGCTGAAAATTTGAACTGCAAAATTGATTTAGAGGAATTATGAATGGTGTCAAAACATGCATGAAGTTGGGAGAAATTTTGTTTTCTGCAACTTAGCTCATCATTCAAGTTCAGAAGACATTTTGTGCATATGGTTTCTTTTCAAATGTGGTTTTCCTTGTTTGCTATCCAAATCCAGATCTGTTTTCCAATTGAATACAAAAATCCTTATGATGTTCCCATCCTATCGTATTTGGTAGTACACCAAACAGGATATTATTTGCATCCACTTCTGGTGCTATAAACGCATAGTAGTTTTAGCCTTTCAGGAATATTGCTGTGAAGTTTACTATCACTGTGAAATGATTTAATCTTGTTTCTTTAGGTATCAAAAAGCTGTTCAATGGTTTGAGTTAACACTAGATTACACTTCATCCTCCCTGAATGAAATGTGGGAACCAACACTGGTGAATCTTGGACATGCACTGCGGAAGCTCAAGTAAATTATCAGCTACATCACATTGCTATAATTTGATTTCATAATTGTTGACTTTCAGCTTGTATATTTTAAACCAGCAAGAGATCATAAATATCGTCTACCTTTTACCTGTTCCACCAGCAAACCTTATGCCTGAAGAAATAGAAAGAACTTGCTCTGTTTAGCTGACTCATCGCAATTTTAGTATGACTGCTGTTGATTTTCTTGAATATTTATCTACCTGCCGCCTTAACATCAGGTAAATTTCAATAAAATTAGATGAATGGATAGTAGTTTTTCAAAAATTAATTAATCAGCTTTGTTATAATAGGAAGTAACTGTAGGATTTTTCTTTGAAATTTATAAAAAACAGATCAACACCATTATAATTGAGAACCATTGCATGGGTATATTGAAAATTTTCTTTGTTTAAATTTTGTTAGATTTTCAAATTTATGAATGGAAAAACTTGTACATCTCTACTTATATAATATGTCTTATGGGATGTTTAGAATATCTTGAAGATGCAGAATGTGGTTCATAAAGCACTTGGCTACTCTTTCTGGGGGCGATCTTGAACATTTGGTTCATAAATCTGATTATGTTTCCAATTTTTGTTTCTAGTGATCCAGAAGTATGCCTTGGACATATGTTCTTTGAAATAAAGATCAAGCTATGATGTGACAGTTACCTTATTCAATTTGGCAATTTTTTCCTTTCAATGTAATTTGCAAGGTTTGGTTGACTGAATTATTCTCACGTGAAAAGCATTGGTATTTAGTCTCATCCTATGTAGAAGAGTTTTACTGGTCATCCCTCTGATATGTTTATTAAAGTATTATTCCTCAACTAATATTCTATTGTTTTGAACAGGAAATATCATAAAGCAATAACATATTATGAAAAGGCCCTTACTTTTCCTACCAAAAGTTTAAGCGCATTTGCTGGTCTCGCTTATACTCACCATCTTATGGTATCTTTCTGATCCTCCTTAATTCGCTGCTTTGATAATCCTGAAAATGCATATATTGATTAAAGACCATATGACTATGTCTTTGTAGACTGATGTTTATTGATTGATATCCATGGAACAAGCTTACGACTCATCGATATTCTATATATATATATATATATATATACCTTTTGTCTTATCAGGAACTGTCTTCTTACTCTAGACCGTCAATTGTCTCCGCACTTTTATCTACTAACCATTATAGTCTTGGGGTAATTGATATATTTTATTTGCCCACAATTAGAACAGTAGATTAGAGGGTGAGATTGATCATAACTGTATATTAGTGGACTGATCTGGTAATGACATCAAATGTTTAGAACCTCTAAAGAGTCATTATTGTGGAAGTATGTTAATTATACTTGCTATTTGTCAAAAGAAATCTAAATGATGGGCATTTCCAATGAATCAGACACAAAAAAGTTGGGCTTCTGGGAACAGGCGACAAGTATATGAAAAAAGGGCTAAAAAAGGAAAACCAACCTTTTGCTTTTAGTTGTGTTCCAGGAAACACAGCTGGTTTTTAAAAATGAGAATTGTATCATTCATTCTTTTGTCTGCCCCAAAATAAACAGTATATTTGTTTTCATTTGAGCATCCGCGATTTTATACAGATTTTCTTTGAACATATCTGAAGTTTAGTAATTTCTTCTTTCAATGCACAGGATAAATTCGAGGCCGCAATAACTTATTACCACAATGTGAGTAGTTTGATGCCTTTTGAGTTCTGGAAACTATTTGCTCAAAATCCCTTGATGTTCTGTTTTTTTTACTTCCTTCTCAATTCACATATGCAATTCAAACCAAAAAACCATTGGACAACCAGACATTTCTAAACGAGGACAAATGCTTTTTCTTCAGTTCTGTTATTTGTCATTAAGCAACTGATTAGAGGTTACTAGGTTTATTATATCTGTTTCTTTTTCCTCAGGCACTATGGTTGAAACCAGATGACCAGTTCTGTACAGACATGCTTACATTAGCTCTCGAGTCTAATTGCCGAAATACCACTCGGAGAAGATAATATCTGGCTTTGTCAATGTTTGTGGCAGTTGCTGTGGTATCTGAAATATATGGGCAATTTTTTTTAAAAAAAAACCCAAGTTAGTGGTAGTTTTAATAATCCTAACGGAATCATTTAAAAACTATAAAAAAAACTGTCATTGACATGTTGCGCTAACATGTTAGTGACTTATTTTTAGATCTTTTTTAATCTCTACCCTCTCTCGTCACCTGCCAAGGGCAGGGGTGGAGTCGGTGGAGGAGGTAGCACAGTGCGGTGTAGTTTGTAGTCTCCGCATCACTCATGATGGCCATCTATGCCACCCTCATCACCGTTGCCCCTGTCCACGGCCGCCGCTGCCGCTGTTGCCTCTCCCAGTGGCCGCCTTCGCCTCCCCTGCTACCTCTGCTCGCGGCCACCGCCTCCCGTGCTACCTTCGCTTATAGTTGCCTTTGTTGGCTTACGGCCGCCACCGCTTCCACACAGCCACCGCCGCCTCTGTTAGTTCGCGGTAACTATCAGACAGAGAGATGAGTGGAAGGAGTGAAGATTGAAAAAGATTTAGGAATACTAGTCGTCTATGTGTGGGTTTTACTTGTAATTGGCAGTTTTTTTTACAATTTTTTAATTGATTCTATGAGAATTTAATGGAAATGTGATGGTCGTTGGGTTGGGGGAGTGTGTTTGTTATTGAGACGATCGCTTATGTGTATGCGTGTTTGGGTTGGGGATTGAAATTTCCCCTGAAAATACTGGTCTGACTCGTGACCTATTCATCTATAACAAATCATATGTAAATCTTGTGAAGCTGTGCAATATGTAATTGCTCCAGTTCATTTCTGGCCACTCCAGACTGTATATACTATCCATTCTTCACCGGGAATGATGATTTCAAAGATTGTTGTATTGTTATTTTATTTTAATATTTTAAGTTAGCCCGTCTGAGAACATTGAGTTTTCAGCATTATATGGAAGTTATAATTTCTTAGGAAGGACTAGAAGCTGCAAATTGCTAAATGCTAGGGCCTTGGAAGAAATGCTTGAGACAGGATTTCTCTGGGTTGTGGCTGGACTTGAAAGAAATGTGTGAAGTTTTGTCCTTTTCATTTTTAGCTCGGTTGAATAACTAGCTGAGTTTTGTGGCTGGACTTGAAAGAAATCGATTCATTCTTGATGTAATAGTATTAGGCTTTATTTTTTTTAGCAGAGTATTACGCTTTATTTGGATATGGTGTGCCGTGGAATTAGTTGTAGAGGTCATTTGCCGTATCTAGCATTGTTGATCTTACGTGTTGTACCTAAAACAGTAAACTAAAGGTGCTTTTAGAATGTGATCGCACTCTTAAACAACCCCCTGATCTTGAATCAAGGTTTTTAGAATAGTCTCATGTGTAGGGATGGTAATGAGTTGGCTTGAAATAGATTAAATAGATTGGATTTAGAATAGGTTGATTTTCGTAGGTTGAAAAATAAAATTGGGTTGAATTAGATTGGGTTGACTTAAAAAAAACAGTAGAATTGGATTGAATTGGGGTGGAAAATTTTGGATTGATATTAGATTGGAGTTTATAAAGTAATTTGAGTTTATATTTTAAATTTCTCTTCTCCACCCTTTTAGATGATTGATATCTTTTGAATGGGTAGACTAGGTTTTAGTTGGTAATGGGTTGGGAAATAAATTGAATTCATGTTGAGAGAAAAAATTGGGAGTGGATTCGATTTTATAAGAGGTGTTATAAGTTGAATGAGAGTTGGGTTTTAATTTTTATCAGAAAAGATTAGATTAGATTTAGATTGAATTTCAACTCATTATCACCGCTAGGTGCAATGTGTTCTTCACAATAAAAGTTAGCCTAATTGTGGTGTCAAATGAGGTAAAAATTTGATTAGAAGTTTTATATCTTGAGTTATAAGAAGACTTTGTGAGTAGTGGAATCTTAATTGAAACACACACATGTTCATTACAATTTTTTCACCTATTTGGCATGATAAAATCTCAATTGAAAATTTTCTATGAAAAGAATATATCAAAAGCATTCCGAAGATGTTTGATCAACAATAAATAGTGCGGTTTGGATGAGAGTTGGGTTTTAATTTTTATCAAAAAGGATTGACTTGAATTTCAACTCATCATCACCCCAAGGTGCAATGTGTTCTTCACAATCAAAGTTAGCTTGATAGTAGTGTCAAATAAGGTCAAAATTTGATAAGAAGTCTTGAGTTATAAGAAGACTCGTGGGTAGTTGAATTTTAATTGAAGTATGCATCTTGTAAAGTGCATAAATGTATTTGATAGATCTAGATCATCTATTTCTATTGATCGATCATTTTTTGAATGTTTTTGATATATTTTTTTCATAAAAGTTTTTTTATTGAGATTTTATCATGCCAAATAGGTTAAAAAATTGTAATGAACATGTAAGCAGCTACCTAAGATTGAGGCGAAATGGGTGAAAAAAATTGTAACGAACATTTTCGTTGCTCGAATAATAGAGTGATGAACATGTTCGCACCACTCACTACCATACAAGATAGAACAAAAATGCATCGTACACTCGGACTAAAATTCCATGATTTCCAAGAAAGAGTTGTTTAATTAACTACCGATAACTGAGAGCATGAGAGGGAGAATAGAGAAACTTGCTTTGGACTCAACACGGCTGGATCGTGCGTGTCAAACCAACGCACACTAACCAACGCACGCAGTACGCCGCGCTTGGCCATCACCCAACTCTGAAAACGCCATCCCGAGGAGCCAACCCGTTAAACAGATCTCTCCTCCCCCCTCTCCCTCTCTATTAAGCGAGCACCACTCCAAGTCGCCCAGATATCTCTCCGCTCTTCTCCTTCCCAAGCCATCACTTCTCTCGTCAACGCCACCACCCGAGAGCGATGGCCGCGGCGGCGGCTGCGGCTGCGGTGCTGCTCGTCCTCGGCTTTGCGGTGGCCGGCGTGGTCTCCGACGCGTCGGACCACCGCTACAAGCCCCACGAGTCCGTCCCGCTCTACGCCAACAAGGTCGGCCCCTTCCATAACCCGAGGTGAGTCCCTTCAGATCCCCCTGTCCCCCCCCCACCTGCGCGTGCTAGCGTCGTCCGATCGGTTCGAACGTACGAGGGATCTGTGAGCCATGGTTCGATCGGATCTGTCTGATTCGTTCGATCCGATCTGGCGGTGGAGTGATTTGGAGGCTTGTGATTGTTCAATCAACACCGCCGAGTTTTGGAGATCTAGTGGTGAAGGGATGAAATGTTTAAGGGAATTGAATAGAACGCAATTCGTTTAGTTTACTTCAAATCTCTTCTTCTGATTTTGTTTTGTTTCGCTTAGAAAGGATCGACTCGTACTGGTTCCTGTTTGGTCGCGTGCAAACTGCAAAGTCTTCCTTATATTGTCGAGATGTAATGAGATTTTTGGTCTAGTGTAAATCTGTTTAGGAATTTGGTTGGATTGTAAAAGCAGAAGCTTTTTCCTTAATATATTGCTAGGAAATTTTGATCCTTATGTCTTGTGTGTTTCCTTGCAGCGAGACGTATCGGTACTTTGACCTGCCTTTCTGCGCTCCAGGTTAGTTCATTGTAGATTCGCAGCTTCCAGTTGTTGCATGCATTTAGTAATAAGTACTTTTGTAGGTTTTGATTTGCTTATTGATGGAGTTAATTACAGATAAAGTGAAGGAGAAGAGTGAGGCACTTGGTGAGGTGCTCAATGGGGACCGATTGGTTGATGCGCCTTACAAGCTTGATTTCCGTGTGGATCTCGATGCCAAGTCGGTTTGCACAAAGAAGCTGACCAAGGAGGATGTGGCCAAGTTCCGGAATGCTGTAGCCAAGGACTACTACTTCCAGATGTACTATGATGACCTCCCCCTGTGGGGATTCATCGGGAAAGTAGAGAAGGGAGGCAAGACTGATCCCAGCGAGTTCAAGTACTTCCTATACAGGCACATCATCTTTGACACCCTTTACAACAATGATCGGGTGATTGAGATCAATGTGCTCACTGATCAGAGTGCACTGGTGGACCTGACAGAGGACAAGGAAGTTAATGTTGAGTTCCTGTACTCAGTCAAGTGGAAGGAGACACAGACCCCGTTTGAGAAGAGGATGGAGAAGTACTCAAGTTCCTCCAACCAGCCACACCACTTGGAAGTTCATTGGTTCTCAATTATTAACTCTTGCGTCACAGTATTACTTCTGACAGGATTCTTGGCAACAATCCTCATGCGTGTACTGAAGAATGATTTTGTCAAGTAAGGACCTTCCATCTTCTCTTCATTTGCTTTTGAATAACCATTATTCTTAATATCGAACGTAATGGCCTTTGTTCCAGATAATCCACTAAGCTAATGATAGTGCCTTTTCTCCCTGTTCCCTCCATGATTGTCATCCATAACAAAGATCAAAATCTCCAGTAATGGGGTGGCCATTTGTTTGTTCTTTCTTGAAGTCAGATCTGTCCATGCCCAAACTGCTCCAATGATTGCCTTTTATTCTTATTGTGAAGTCTAATTTGAATAGTTAGTTTTCTTTATTCATGTGTTTTTTCTAGATATACTAAATCACTTGATATAGTATACTGTCATTTTGCTAACTTAACAAATGATATTTCTCATTGAATATGTTACACAAGTTATCTAGTATCTATGTCGTAGTGAGGAGAAAAATTAGCGTCCCTGAATCCTAACCAGAGAAAATTACCAATTGCAGTCCTTTTTCATGTTTTCTTTGGAATTATTTTTGCCCAGGTCTGAGTCAAATTGTATGTAAAGTAACTTCTGCTGTAACAAGTTTGCATCTAAGTTGGGCATGCTTCTCATAATTAATGTGTAAATATAGTGCTCTTTTGGTTCTACCATCAATATTTTACTCAAAATGCAACATATTATCTTATGAAAGTGTGTATAATACTTACCCCTATTACCTAGTTTCATTTAGTGATTATGTCCACCAAATGAGAATGTAGGCCAATGCATGATGACGTTTCAAGTAACATTTTTGTTTGAAATTAGTACTAACTCATTAAGGAAATGCATGAAACAGGGATGTTACTTCACACAACATATTCAGATTATATTATTTGTTCCACGCTGTTATTATGTGGTAATCAATGGTGATATCATCAAATGTACATCATGGCTTTGGTTAGTTTCTTGTAAGTTGATCTAATTATTTAAATACTGTATGTTGTCACTTGAAGGTATGCCCATGATGAGGAGGCAGCTGATGACCAAGAAGAGACTGGATGGAAGTATATCCATGGTGATGTCTTCCGGTTTCCCAAGAACAAGTCATTATTTTCTGCTGCTCTTGGCACAGGCACTCAACTGTTTGCTCTGTAAGTGCTGATAGTGGAAGTTTCTTACTCTTTTTACCATTTTGCATGTCATGATTTTCTTCCTCTAGTTGTACCTTTGGATAGGCAAATATCTAACCAGCTTTATGTGGCACATTACAGCACGACCTTTATATTCCTGCTTGCACTTGTCGGAGTATTCTACCCTTACAACCGAGGTGCACTTTTTACTGCACTGGTCGTCATCTATGCACTCACTTCAGGCATTGCTGGATATGTTGCAACATCTTTCTATTGTCAGCTTGAGGGAACAAACTGGGTATTGTGTTCTTTGTGTTATAAATTTACATTCTTTCAGCTTTGCAATATCACAATGCGGTCCTATTATATGTTGATATTCCTGGTTTGAATTCGTGGAAAGTACTGTTATGTGCTGATGCTGCCAACTAATAATTTATGTTTCTCTATTTCTCAGGTGAGGAACCTGCTATTGACAGGATGCCTGTTTTGTGGACCCCTTTTACTGACATTCTGTTTCTTGAACACTGTTGCGATTGCTTATAGTGCAACTGCAGCATTGCCCTTCGGCACTATCTGTGTCATCGTGCTCATCTGGACCTTAGTTACTTTTCCTTTACTAGTTTTGGGAGGTATTGCTGGTAAAAACAGCAAAACTGAGTTCCAAGCTCCTTGCCGTACCACCAAATACCCAAGAGAGATTCCGCCACTTCCCTGGTACCGGCAAACTATTCCACAGATGGCAATGGCAGGGTTTTTGCCTTTCAGTGCTATCTATATTGAGCTCTACTACATCTTTGCCAGTGTGTGGGGCCACAGGATTTACACCATTTACAGCATTCTCTTCATAGTCTTTATCATCCTCCTCATTGTCACCGCGTTCATTACTGTTGCACTGACCTACTTCCAGCTTGCTGCTGAAGACCACGAGTGGTGGTGGAGGTATGCAGTTTTTCCTTGATTTGCTTCTAAATCCATACTTTGGTAATTTGCCTGATGGTGTGAGTGGTTGTTGCTGTTACCTCTGCATACTGCTATGAGCCTATGACCAATACGTGTATGTTGTTGTTAGTTTGATATTTGCCTCCCATGTTTGTCCATTAGTTCAGGAGTCAATCAAGCCCATTGCTTACCTTTTGAAGTTATCTGTCTTTCTGATTTTAGTTGCACCTTACCTTAGATGGGCATGGCATTCTTCCTAGCTTCTCCTTTTAACCTAATTCTGTTAGTATGACGCAAGTGTTTATATAGGTCATTGATGGCTATATTGAATGTTGATTGTTGACAATGTTGACTTTGCACATCATCATGCTAGTATACTGCAAGTAGTTTAAAATATAGGTGACCAAGGGAAAAAATGTTAGCCCAACTAAGGGCTTAACGGGGTTTGATTTCTGAGCTTCGATTGCATGCCTACATTAGACATGATTTTCGTGTATACTCATCTCCTGCATACCTTTCATGAGTACTCATACTTCATATGTTACATGATACTGGTCTCTACCTTGGCAAAACGCGGAGCGATTGTTTAAACCAAGTGTGTGTTTTTTTTTCCTTTTGAGTCATTCAACCAATAGTTAGGGCCTGTTCGGATAACCAGTGTTTGGCCCAATCCTAGGGGATTTATATAGCCTAGGATTAGGATACCAATTAGATTCAGGAAATTTTTTGGATAGGCTAGGGTTTGGGAACAAAATCGGGTTAGGAAGCTCAATCTGAGGGGAATTGGAAAATTGGGGAGGGGGACAAGTTTTTTTATCTGGTTATTCTGAGGCTCTTCTCCCCTACGCCTCCCTACGGCTGCCCTCCCAGTCCCCCACCTTGTTGCTCCACCACCCTCCCACTCCTCCCCCGACATCGCACCGCCTCCCTACACCATCCGGCTAGCCGGCAGCCTCGTCTTGGTCCCCCCCTGTCCGCGCCTATTCCAGAGCGCCCGCCACCATATGCTGCCCGGATCCCCATTGGCTAGCCACCCCCGCCATCCAGTTGCCGCCCCTCCATCATACTGATGGCCCATTCATGCCACTGAGAGCAAGAAAATAGGTGGTGTGCATGTGTGCCATAAGCATTGCATCTGCTTGTTCTCTTGCAGCCAGAGCCACACACGCAATTACTGCTGTAGCAGGACACTTTCCTCTCTATCTGACTGATGCTACTGACCAAAAAGTTTGCACTTTGCATGTCTCTGGCTTGATGAGGAATATGAAGGCAGGGTGCTCATGCCTCAAATTTGCATGTATCACGCTCATGATTCATTGATGCTCTTTAGCTAGATTTGGTTCACTGATGGTTTGTGTTGGCAATTTCTTTACTGATACTTTTGATTCACTGATCATTTGGTTGACTGATGCTTTTTCATGCTTCACTGATGTACATTTATGATTATAGTAAATATTCAAATACTCACAAGGATCCTAAACTAGGATCTATTATGGGTGAGGTGGGTATTTTCCAAGAGGATTTTATCTTGGGTAGGAAAATTTTCCTAGATACCCAACCAGGCCCTTAACGTTTTTACTTGTCTTTTACTATAATGAGTTCTGGTCAAACATTTGTTGTGCCGGACCAACTTTAATTTTCTTACCTTCTCTAATTGTAGGTCATTCTTGTGCGGAGGATCAACTGGATTTTTCGTATATGGCTATTGCCTGTACTACTATTATGCACGATCCGATATGTCTGGCTTCATGCAGACATCTTTCTTCTTCGGTTACATGGCTTGCATCTGCTATGCTTTCTTCCTGATGCTGGGGATGGTAGGTTTCCGTGCTGCCTTGTTTTTCGTCCGTCACATATACAAGTCCATTAAATGCGAGTAAGCTCGTTCCGGATGAAAGAGCAGAAGAGTTGTACTCCTTTTTGTTGCCACTTCCCCTATAGAAAAGGTTAGCTCTCGCATGCGACAGAAGCAGCTTGAGATTGCCATGTTTCAGATTAGGCCATTATTCATAGAAACAGGTAAGGAAGCTATAAATTTGTTCTGTTTTTGTGCGACTGCTGTGATAAATTGTCTTTTTTTCTTCTATGTATTATCACTGTGTTGTTGGAACAATGACCCATCTGCCCATCTGTGTAAGATCATGTTATGGTTTGTCCTATCTCGTAAAGCTGCTGTAGAGGCATCTCCATTTATAAATGTACCAATTGCTTTCTGATTTGTATTGTCGAATGTTGGGATGCTGGGCTAGGGCCATTTATTTTGTATACTGTGAGCAAGATTGAGAGTTTATGCATTTGTAATAACCCGGGTGAATTGCGCCCTGGTCCACATGTCATTGTTTTTGTTAACGTATGCGATCTATTAACTTGTCAGTCTTGCCACACCAACTGAAAGGGCGAATCACATAGGAAAAGAAAATGAGAACAAATTTGCAAACATCGTGCCTGCTGCAGTAATACATCTCAGTTGCGAGAAATGGAAAGAAGCAATGCCGTAGTGTGTGATTCGTACCTGCCGTCTTCAAGAAGGAAAAACATGTCTTTTTTTTTCCCCTGTTTGAATATTTAAATGGGAAGCTAACAATTTAGATCAAAATAAAGTTTATAATTTTTCGTGAGAGGATTAATTATCTTAATTTTTTTTATATAAATATAGATTATTCAAATTTTAATTAGATGATTGACATAGTGAAGGATCCCAATTTATAGTGAGGGACACAATTCATCAGTGATGGACCTAGTGAACCACATAAACGGCTGGTTATTTTGGCTTTAGATTTAAATTGATATGAAAAGAAATTAAAATAGTTAATTATCTTACGAGAAATTATAATGTGATATGAAAGAAAAATCTAGATAGTTTATGATCTAATTATTCAAATAGAGAAAAAGTCATGTATATTTTATTCTGTTAAGGCAATGGGATGTGTATGCTTTTTTTATTAATCTATTATTAAACTATAAAAAAGAAATAGTTGCAGCTAGAGACCTGTGCAAATCTTGGGTTTGAGCTGTCGAAAAGCCTGAGTCCATTAGAGCTGGGTAGGCTTTGTATAACCTCAATCATGTGGGCAACTGTGCAGAGCTGAATGTCGAGTTAGACCCGCTCACGACATTTTATACTATAAAAGATAATTGGTTTGAGATCATACTGGATCAGGATTGGCTTGGTTTGCCTGGCAAGCCTCAAGTTTAGCCTTATAAGCATCAAGCTCGAGCCAAATTTGAGCTGAATGGTACCGATTTTACACAGGTCGTGTAGCTCATGTACGGCCGGGCATTATTCAACCCGTTTTCATCCTCAGAAAATCGGAATCATGGATAATCCTAATTCCCTTTATTTTTTAATCCATGGGTAATCCTAACTCATTTTTTTATTGAGCTTATCATGGCCATTGATTGACCAGCATGACTTATAGATTGAATGCAATAAGAAGGTGTTCTCCTTCATCCGGGACGGACTGCTTTCCCAAAAGAACTTAGTTGTAGGATGAACTGGACCTCGACTTCAACATGGCAAAATTTTCCAACTATTCCATTAGTATCTATTGTATCGACTTCTAGGGTTTGGGCATCTAACTTATTTTGCAAAAGTAATACCGAATAATCCATCGCAAATATTGGAATTTTTTTAATAACTCATTAAAAAATTGAATTTCAAAATTAGTTTTTTGGGAAAAAAATTATAAAAATAACTTTCAATCACTGAGTTGGCTAGTGACTGAGATTTTGTCACTAGCCTAGCCCGTGACTAAATGTGTGGGTTGGTTAGCCGTGCTGTGCTAGCTTAGCCCATACCACGCCAGCTTTTAGCCGTTGGGCGGGCTAGTGACTGAAACCCACGTATCCTTTCAGTTGTCTAGCGATTGAAAAGTTTATATAAAATAGCCTGACGACCTTCTTGTACTCTCTCACTGCATTTGAAACCCTAGGGGCTAGTGAAAAAACAAGAGAAAGCAAGGAAGAGAAAGAAAGAGAAAAGGAAAGAAAGGGAGAAAAAAAAGAAAGAGAGGAAGAAAGGAGGAGGAAGGGGAAAGAGATAGCAGATTTTGTTTTCTCTAATAAAAATTTGTAAATCTGTAAATGGTAGAAGTATTAATTTTTTTCACGACCCTAGGGTTTTAGAGCAAGTGAAAATTTAATTTTTTGTATCATCTTAAAGTTTAGAACAAATAGAAATTTAATCAATTTTTAGGACAGATAGAAATATAACTTTTCGCATCACCTCAGGGTTTGGCACATGTTTTAATTTAACTTTTCGTATCACCCTAGGATTTAGGATATGTAGAAATTTAATCAATTTTTCACATCACCTAGAGTTGGGATAGATAGAAATTCAAATTTTCACTTCACTCTAGTTTTGAGTAAATTTTCTGTCGATTTCGCATCAATCAAGTTTCATTTAAATCTAGTTTCACCTTTGTTGACTACAGGCCATGTTTAGAGTTTCAATGATTAATGACAAAGAACGGAACTAATATATTTATTCTGAGTGGCTTAAATTTCATGTCAAAACATGATAACGTCGTGATAAAAGCAGGAGACGGAAAAGCCCCATGACTGATGGCCGAGATAAAGACGAAGATGAAGATTCATTTTCTAGTTTTTTATCGGTCGTTGGTGGTGAAATCGATCGGATTCATTCTTTAAGTTTTAAACTTGTCGGTCGTACTATTAAGAAGGATATAGCCCTAGTAGTTTGATCTATCTAATGTCTTGAAACTAAAAAATGTATATCATATAGTATAGATGCAAGCTAAAGTTTTTTGACAAAGCTCTGGGTTAAGTCTTTGTAAATTGGTTACACGATAGAACTTGTCTGATATGACCGGACAAAATGCGATGTGACCGGACAATATCCGGCCAGTACAAAACATGGTCGTGACAATAAAAAAAAAGCACGGTTATACTAGTAATAAACTTGGTTGAATCAATAAAATAAAACCTGGTCATATTAGTATAAAACCTGGTTATGGTCTTAACAGTAAAAAGTCTGATCATTTTAGTAAAGAAAAATCTGGTCGTATTAGTACAAAACTTGGTCGTGATCGTAATAGTAATAGT
Source organism: Pharus latifolius (assembly GCA_019359835.1). Classification (NCBI taxonomy): domain Eukaryota; kingdom Viridiplantae; phylum Streptophyta; class Magnoliopsida; order Poales; family Poaceae; genus Pharus; species Pharus latifolius. The sequence continues at coordinate 13,474,932 of CM033321.1, forward strand.
AAAAATCTGGTCTTAATAGTGAAAAGCCTAGTTGTTTCAGTAAAGTAAAACTTGGTCGCATCAGTCCAAGACCTCTTCGTGGTTGTATTAGTACAAAACTTGGTCATACCAGTAAAACACCTGGTTGTATTAAGTTTTAGCAAAAATGTAACGAGAGACATATATTTGTCCAAAATGGCCGGACATTGTCCGACCAATACAAAAACAATGTATATGCAATCAAATTGTAACTAGAGACAAATATATTTGTCTGGACTATTTGTCCGGTCGAGTATATATCCATCTGACCTTCACAAAATTGTGTTGAATGGTCCCAGACAAGTGTATTAATTGCCCAACGGTTACTAGTCATTTACACCAGCTGGGCAATGTCTGATGTGGCAAATTTCATCTTAGCAATACAAAAACAATGTATATCGTATTTGCATTTGTTTTCGTTATTTCTTATTGTTTTAATCTTCATGGCCAACTATGCAAGAGAGTGAAAATTTGAAATCAACTGTTTTTTGATAAGTCCAATAGACTTGAAAATTTTCACTTCATGCTTGCAGGAAATTTCAGGTCCATCGTTACCGTTCTATAAATTCATCCATACAACCCTCAAAGTTGCACTGTCTCCCTGTTACTACCATATCCAAACATGGCTAGCGAGAATAATAGTGGGTGGAGAAGAATATAGATGAAGACAAATAATAAATCTATTTGCCTCAAATAATTGGCTCTGTATGCACTTACGACATTACCTCTTCTTGTTCGTTTCTAGAATGAAGGCCAAGACTTGTGGACTTATCATTGTAACTGTGATTTGTTGCCGAAGACTGCTATGTATTCTTGGAAGCACGACTAGGAGAGAAAATTTCTAGAGTGTCCTAAGGAAGATGCTCAAAAATTCACTTATTTGCATTAGCTGGACCCCAAGTGGCCCTGGAAGGCAAAACGTAGGACAATTTATCTTCTCTCCCAAAAGAAGACACTATATGAGGAGGTTGTAGGATCAAGAATGCTGACTAGATGGGGGTGAATAGGAGGCTTTTAAAAATTCTTTCTCGATTAAGCAATTTTAAAAGATTATTTCAAATAACCTAGATTTTGCAAGGGGTTTAAAACAATCTAATCAACTAGTTGTATTCAACCATATGGAATATTCACTATAATATGCAACAAAAGTAAATTAAGCAATTGTGCCAAGATGAATACAAATCATACAAGAGAAAAACAATTGACACAATGATTTTTACCGAGGTTTCGGAGACTTGCCCGATCTTCCCTACTCCTCATTGAAACGCTCATGCGTGAGCCTCGCTTCTATATCCATGAATGATATCTTCACTCGGGTTGCTCCTTCTCGACACCAGATAGGCGAGCAACAAATCTTTCACACTTGTTGTTGGCCTCTCCAACAAACTTCAACCAGAGAGATCACGACTCTCCTCCAACATCTTCTAGGCGAAGACGATCGCCAAGAGTAACAAGTCGGACCCTTTCACTTGAACAAATTAAGTGCTACAAGCTCAAATGATGCAAATGTATGCACAGACACTAACGCTAGCTTGCAAATGGTGAATGAAGTGCGCTAAGCACCCTTAGCCTCTCACCAAAACTTTCTCTCTAATTTTCTCTCAAAGATTTGGCTCAATTCTTGGCTCTCAATGCAATAGATTGATTCCAAAGAATTTTGCAAGCTTATGCACTGGAATTTCAGGTGTTTGAGCAGCCTCAAATGAAGACCAATACAAGATATATATAGCCCCTCAAGAAAACTAGTCGTTTGCAACCAGCTGCACCAGTTTTGTACAGGCCAGACATTGTCCGGCCATGCCGGACACTGTCCAGCCAGTGCACGAAGTTTCGACCATTGCAAACAATCAATTACCGTTGAGGGACTTTTTGTAAAGGCTGGACAATGTCCGGCCCGTCCCGGACAAAAGTCCCCGGACATATATATATCTGTCTCTGTTTACTCTCAAATACAAGGCACAAACAATTTGTACAGATTGGATAATGTCCGGCCATATCGGACAAAGTCTGGCCCGTCCCGGACAAAAGCCCCCGGACATATATATCTGTTTCTGTTTCACTCTCAAATACGAGGCACAAACAATTTGTACAGGCCGGACAATGTCAGGCTATACCGAACAAAGTCCGACCGATCCTGGACAAAAGCCCCCGGACGGATGCCAACTTCTCTGGTTCACATTTTGCAATACGCTTAAAGATTTTGTACAGGCCGAACATTGTCCGGCCAATGCAAGTTGACACTAAAATAAGCATAACTTTTGATCTAGAGATCCGATTGAGGTGCTTTCTGTTTTGTTGAAAAGATAACTCAAGGGGCTACAATTGTGTCAACATGAGCAAGACTTAGATAGGCCTAGATATTTCTAGAATATTCAAAAATATTCCTACTACCAAAATGTCCAACACAAATATCATTTCTAATGCAATTTGTCTGTTTTCTCGCGGATATGTCTGCTGACACTCAGCATAGACCACGACCAAATTGATTTAAGAACTTTACATCCACAGGTCGAATATCCGGTCGAAAACAGGTGGTCAAGTGGATTTGGTCGAGCGTACGCAAACGAACTAAAGACTGGTACGACCAGCTTGAACTCCTACGACCACGACCAAACCCTAAACTAAGATACAGCCAAACCGGTAAACATGACCACGACCACACTTCAAGCAAAGATACGATCAGAATGTGCAACTACGACTATGACTAGCTCTAGTAAAGAAACATATTGCTCTAGCTAGCGATCGCGACTAAGTGCAGTTTTCAAAACATTTTCTTTAATAGTACGGTTAGATTTTCTTAGCAATACAAGAGGTGATTAAACACTAGTGCAAGATGATATGAATGCATTTGAGCTTCCACATAAGATAAACTCAAACTACTAGTTTCCGACCCCTCTTAATAGTGCGGTCAAACTAACAAAAAGAAGTCCTATCAAACCGATCTATCTCCAAACAACGAGACTGATATAATCCTAAGAAAACAATCCTTGATCTTGGATCTTACTTTCGGTGAAGATTGACCTTGTGGAGCTTGAACTCTCGAAGTTTGTCCTCGCAAAGCTTGACCTCGCTAAGTTTGACCTCGCTCAAGATGACTCATATCTACATCAACCTCTATACGCTCTGGCTTGCTTTCATCTCGCAATATATCTTGAGACGACAACACATACACTCAATGCACAATGTTAATCTCATATTTAGGTTGTCATTAATCACCAGAGAAATTACTCCATAAAGGAGTTAATTTAACAATTTCTCTTTTTGGTGAAATAACAAAACCATATTCAACAGATAACAAATGAGTATGAAATGAAATACACAATCATATAGATTTCTATATGATAAGAAATAAACACACGATCTATACTACTCATGTCATAATTGCAATCAGCACAGATGACTAATATGATGAGTTCCCCCTCAACATAGTATCGATATCAAATCCACAACTGGAGTCATCAACCTTTAGGATTAATCTCATGATATTCCAATTAATCAATTAGCACAAACTTGATGCAACCACAGAGCTCCCCCTCAACATATGCATCAATATTGAACCACAACAGGGAGTTATCGACTTCTAGGTTCAACAAATAACAATTCAATATACTTGTGCTAAACCAGAATTTATATAAGTTGTCATTATCCAGATTAACATTAATCATCAAGGGTTTATCCAAATCGTCATTAATCATCAAAATCTAGATATCTAGATTGACCTAGATCCAACAGAGGTCAACTGCTTGGAATCGCTTTCATCTAATATGTATGATCTTCAACATATGTGCTGCTGCAGATGCCCTTGCTATTGCGCTTAGCATGTGTGCACGTCCTCCTGAGGATTTCATTTGGCCCTATGATCGGATGGAACCAAATGAATTTCAGTGCAAATGTGAGGGTGATATTAAGGTGAATGCTTCTTGGACCAACGACAATTTTGGAAGGTTGTATGTAAAATGCAGTCGAGAAGAAGAGAGAGAAATACAATTATATGTCATGAATAGACACCGAGTGGGATAAAAATGAGAAGAATTCTATCAACACTCTTCTACACGAGATGGATAGTCTCTATTCGGAAAAGGTAGCGCTTCGGAAAAAATTTCACATTTTTTTGAAAAATAACCTATTCAAAAAATGAAAGTATATTGAAAAAAAAAATAACTCTAACCCGGAACTAACATATATAAGCATGCTAGCGCTACTATTGGCCTCACCTGTCAGGAGTGTCTTTTAGTTGCTTGCCCCGAGTGTGACTAAATGGTTGGATTCAATTGTGGACTGAACCTATGTGGCAGCTCACAAGCCAACTCGACTGAATTCACTGGGTCATGTGTACAGTTACTAGTTGGCTGGTGACTGAGGTCTAGTCGCACGTCTAACTAGCGACTGAAAGTCAGTTTCGAATTTTTTTTTTCAAAAGGTTAATTTTGAGATTAGAGTTTTTTTAATGAGTTATTTAAAAAAATTTCAAATATTGTAATCAGCCATAGATAATTGCATGGTCTTATCCTTCTTTTGATGCTGGACATTAACATAGTGGCGCTGCTGCATGAACTTGGCCAGCCTCCGTCTATACTTTAATAATTACAGGATGGCATGATTTGGGCCTCTCTCTCTCTCTCTCTCTCACCCGTACTACCACTTATGATTTGCCAGTAAACAAAACAGCAAAATCGGTATGCCAATTTGCCTCTAAGCTGCGAATGAGACAAATACTCTAGTTTGGTGTAGAATGAGGTCCACGACCGAATCCTTAATTCTCCATTCATCAGGTTTTATGCACACTTTCCTTTCCTGAGAGTAGCCATTTTTCTTGAAAAAGAATGCGAGCACAACAAAATTCTTGCAATGCGCGGAAAAAACAGCAATGTTTGAGGAGGGCAAAGGACCTAGAAAAACTTTCAGTTACGAACCGAGACAAAATTGATGAAATACAAAAAATTGACAGAAAGGGTGTGGAATAGAGAAAAAACCAAATTATGAAACTTGGTATCATAAAATTGTATAAGAGATATGTCTTAATTATTGAATCATGTGATCTATATCTAATATTTTACCATAATTACATAATATGGATTGTAACTATATCTCATCTATATGCTTATATAATCTAATAGATCACAAGAAAATTTCAATTCTTTGTGAGAGTGGATATTATAAAATTTGTTTTTATAGGACTGAGAGAATTAGAGATAATTTGGGGTATGCATAATTTTATATGAATTTTTTTACGAATAATTCATTAAATTTTTTTTTAAAACTAATCTGAAACTTTTTAAAATATCAGAAATGACCTTCAGTCGCAGGCCCAGTTCATGATTGATTAGATGGCACGACCCATATGCACCGCTGGTCCAGAACCGTGCCATGTGGACTTTCAGTCGTGAGTTGGGATCGCGACTAAAACTCACAACATTTCAGTTGTCGACAAGGGAGTAGTTTGTTGTCGTTGCGGGCTGATGTGGTCGTCGCAGAGTGGTCATTAAAGATGTCGGAGTGGTCGTCGTCGACGCAGGAGTGGTCGTCGTCGACGCAGGAGTGATCGTCGGAGTGTCGAGTGGATCGTGTCGGCGGTTTCGGAGATGGTGGTGCTAGGGTTTGGTGGTGGCGAGTGACGATGAGGTTGAGGGAGGTGGTGTGTGACAACGGAATTTGGTGAGGCGCGCGGATCTGGTGAGGGAGGTGGTGCCTGAGGAGAATGGCGACGAAATTGACAGTGCGGTGCGGCATGCGACGGCGCTAGCGCACAAGGAGCAGTAGTAGCTCGGCGTGGCATGGTGCAGTGGAGAGGCAAAGTTGATTTGAATACAGATCCAAAGGCAAGGCGGCGCGACGGTGCTAGATCTACAACAGCACGTGGGAGAGAAAACATTGAAAAAGACAAAGAAGGACGTGGTTGGACCTACACCAATGATACATATGGGCTGTACCACGTCTTTAGTAGCAATCTCGGCCCACGACTGAAGATCAGTCGCGAACGGGAGCTCGCGATTGAAGGCCATTTTTGATATTTTAAAAAATTTTGAGTTAGTTTTGAAATTATTTTTTTTATTAGGTTCTTCGTAAAAAAAAATTCAGTTTATACTGGCCACCCCTGTTTGTCATGAAGTCACGTATACCAAGTGAGCCCACGGGAGTATGGGACACGTGCCGTCAACGTCGTGACATGCTTGCACCATTGCAGATTTCTTTGCCTAATAACTCATTAAAAAAATTCAAAAACTAACTCAAAACTTTTAAAAATTTCAAAACTGACCTTCAGTCACGAGATGAACCGCTTCAGTTGCGAGATGAGCCGCGCGACTGATTTTCAGTCGCTAGCCCAGCTAACGACTAAAACCCGCAAAATATTTGATAATATTGTGAAGGGGATTTGAATATTGCACTCCTAGAGGAAGCTCAACCTCTTAACCAACTGGGGCTACAACCAATTTGTATAAATTGTTGTTGTGGCACAATTTTATAACGTGGCACGGTTCTAGGCCAGCGGTGCATTGGGTCGTGCCACGTCTTCAGTCGTGACTGAGAGTTAGTTTTAAAATTTTTAAAAGTTTTGAGTTAGTTTTCAAATTTCTTTTTTTTAATGGGTTATTAGGGAAAAAAAAATTCACCGTTGCACGCATCTGTATATATGTACTGTATATGGTATCCCAATGAATTGACCAAAAGTAAACGAGTCACACACACACAGACGATACCCAGCAACCAGTACCAAAAAGAACCATGAGCACTAGAGCCTCCGCCGGCGCGGGCATGCCGCGCATCGGCATGGGCACGGCAGTGCAGGGGCCAACGCCGGAGCCCATCCGGCGCGCGGTCCTCCGGGCGATCGAGCTCGGCTACCGCCACTTCGACACAGCCGCGCACTACGCGACGGAGGCGCCCATCGGCGCGGCCGCCGCCACGGCCGTGCTATCCGGCGCCATCGCGTCCCGTGCCGAGCTCTTCATCACGTCCAAGCTCTGGTGTAGCGATGCGCACCGCGACCGGGTCCTCCCGGCCCTCAGGCAGACCCTCCAGTACGTTCCCGTGGCATTTACTTTACAGATTAGTCGATGGACTAGACAACTGGATGCGTAGTGCAAACTAGACGAAATTTTTCTTAAAATTTCCGGATATTTAGTGATGATTAGAGTACGTGTAGTTCATAGCCATATTTTACCGAGCCAATTGGGAAATAGTTTGCCTCAGTGCCAAATTTCTGACAAGCATTAGGATGTAGCCGGTTTTGGCCCCTTTTTGCCCCAAATTTGCATGGCAGCTTTTGTGCGTAAAAATTGGCTAGTACGGTTTACAAATCAGTTGACATGTCTTATATAATTGGTAAAAAAAAGTGTTGAAGTAGTCATAATTCCGTATCACATAATGCTATTATTGGTGGATTTAAAGTGTAAGTACAATTTTGGTAGCGGATTTGTACAAACAGTATTTTTGGTTCTTTAATGATAAGCGAGCCCATCTTCTTTCTATAAACCTAGTAGCCAATAAAATTTGACATCCGTTTGGTCCTAGCAAGCTACAAAATCTTTCAGTCCAAGAGGAGCCAGTCAATCGGGACTTCTTTGGATTTGACGCAACCCAATGTGTAGATTTCAGTGATGATTCGGAGTTTTAGGGTCAAGAATTGCTGTCGGATTTGACTGTGGAGGGTCAAATTTTTACTATTCTTATTTTGCTAAACTTATTAAGACATTCAACTTGGCCATTAAATACGACCATAAGGCCCCTATTGTATCTTGTTAAATCCTTACTCTTTATCTATGTAATCGTGAGATGGTGACTCTTCTTCTATGTTCTGTGTGTGGCTGCATCCTGAACAGTTCATAAATGCACACAGGGTTCACCAAACAATAGACCAATTTATTGTCACACCATCAAGTCCACCGATATACATTTTATTTGATTGAGATCAAATTTTTGGGGTGGTAAAACCAAAGTCTAAAGTTCACCGTGCACTAGCAACATTGGTAGTGTTTATAAAACAAAAATTGCGTGTAAATTTAGTTTTGCTAAGAGTTGGTATTTAATTTTTTTCTTATCTTACGATACATCTTTCTGCAGTATTTTATAAAACCCCTCCTTTTGATTTAGTTCTCTAAGATTTAGTTAACCTCTTGCTTAACATCTCTGATAGCGGTAGCACGGTGTGGGGTATCAATGGTGAAGGTGGTTGGTTGCGGCAGTGGCCGACGGGGAGGAAGGGAGGGCGGGTAGCACCGTCCTTGGCATCAATAGCCACGATAGGGTGGCGGCCAGTGAGGTGGGGGTGGACGGCAACAAGGAAGGAGGAAGACGATGTCGAGGAGGAGAAGATGGAATTTGGATCCAGTTCTAATAAATGATGTTAATGATATAAGTTTTTTTAAGAAAAAAATATGTACTTGCACTTTAGATAGCCCCAATTTCATTCACATGCTCAGGATCCCTGTCTTTAAAGAATCTTTTTAACTGAAACCCACAAATAGAAATCCCTTCCATGACAATGAATTGATATCAAATCCAAGTTATGACATAATTGCCCTTTCACAATTTTGTGTTTGCTTTGACTGAATTACTCGTACAGAAATCTCCAAATGGAGTATGTGGATCTGTACTTGGTACACTGGCCAGTGGCCATGAAACCGGGGAGGTACAAGGCGCCATTCACGGAGGAGGACTTCATGCCATTTGACATGGAGGCCGTGTGGGAGGCCATGGAGGAGTGCCACAGCCTGGGCCTTGCAAAGGCCATTGGAGTCTGCAATTTCTCCTGCAAAAAGCTGGAGACCCTGCTCTCCTTCGCAACCATCCCTCCTGCTGTTAATCAGGTTCTTTCCTATGTTATATATGCTTCTCACCAAAAATAATAAGGATAGTTTCAAGGGTAATTAAATCGTACATCCTTAAATGTGCACGCTTGTCTAACTCAAGTACTTAAACTTGAATTTTAGCTTGAGGGGTTCATAAATTTGTATAATTCTGCTATTTAGATCCGTTCGTCAATTAAATGACTGAAAAAATGACATGGCCAGGACCTCATTGGCACGATTAAGCAAGTTCAACGATTTGATTGTGATCATTTTTCTGTCTTAACTGATATACGACATATGTGCTTAAGTTGTACATCTAGGACCTGCCAAGTTATAATTGAAGTTTAAGTATATAAGTGAGGCAATTATACAAGTTTGATGACCTCTTGTGTGATTTAGTCTAGTTTCAATATAACAAGAAGTGATCATTGGCATTTCTGGCTCAGGTTGAAGTGAATCCTGTTTGGCAACAGAGGAAGCTGAGAGAGTTCTGCAGGGAGAAAGGGATTCAGATATGCGCTTACTCACCACTCGGAGCAAAGGGAACTCACTGGGGGAGCAACTCGGTGATGGACTCCGATGTCCTGCAGGAGATCGCCAAATCCAGGGGCAAATCTGTAGCCCAGGCACGAACAAAACACCATCACCTTGCTACTTGCAAAACTACAAGTCTACACTAGTTAACTAGTTGAGCAAATTATGTCGGAGGTCTTTACCTGTCTGATTGTGTCACTTAGATCTTTAAATATAAAATTTTTGTCTAACAAATTATTTGAACTTGTTTAATTATACTATTTAGGTCTATCTGTTAATTAAATGACAGAAAAATAATGTGTCAATGTTAATCAAATTTTGATTTATAGTCAGTGTTAACCAAATTTATTAATCACAGGTGTGCCTGAGATGGGTGTACGAACAAGGGGACTGCCTGATCGTGAAGAGCTTTGACGAGACGCGAATTAGGGAGAACCTGGGTGTCATTGATTGGGAGCTGACCGAAGAAGAGAAGAGGCGAATCTGTGAGATTCCTCAGCAGAAAATAAACCAAGGACGGCGGTTCATCACCGAGCACGGCCAGTACAAGACCCTCGAGGAGCTCTGGGATGGCGAGATATAAGATTTGGCTGGTGATGCGTGCATGCATGCTTACTTAACTGCTATTTCTGGCACTGTCCTGGAGACGGTTGGTTCCAGATTCCAGAACGATGTTTTGGCTCCAATAAAACGTTGTTTTTGCAATATGTTTAATAAATTTTCATAATGAGGAATGCAAAGATGATGAATCAAGGGTGTGTTTGGTTTGCTATTTTTAGTAGTTTTATCAAAATTTGATCATGAAGATCTTTGGTTTATAGTCAATATTAATCATATTTTGATAAAAATATAAAATATTAGTGTTTGAATGAATGACAAATAGGGTGATCATAATTTAATAATATGTTGGTCAATGTTTGATTTATTGTCAAATAAGATAGTCAATATTTGGTAGAAATTGTGGGTCAGTGTTTGATTTATCTCTAAAATTTGGTAATTTTTTTTGTCAGTGCACGTGTAGTGGAGGCGGCAAATATAAATATGTGATGAGTTTTAAAAGGCAAAAAGAGTGAAGTGATAAAGTAGATTATACTAATGTTTGAGAATTGATGGTACATTGATGTTTCTCATCTCATGGTCAAACTTTCCTAGTGCCATAAGAATAAGAATATATATAGCTACAGGTAATAACATGACAAATTTTGTAAACATGGCGTTACATTGTTCCAATCAATGATTTGATGACTATAGACACCACACTAATTGAACCTGAGTAGTTTACATAAGAATATTTTGTATCATGTTGGTTCTCATTTGTGTAAGAACAATAATTCAAGATATTTCTATGAATTTTCTTAATGGAAGGTAAGAACAATAATTTGTAAAATAACTTTCACAATCTAGATGTGCTTTTGCATTACAAAAGGAAAATATATGTTAATGTCATAGGAATCTGCAAGACTTATAAAAAGCATATCCCATTAGGGGAAAAACAAGATATATATATATATATATATTTTAAAGTAGATATTATTAGCAACAACATATTAGAAGTTAGAACAAAACAAACACACATATGGAGTAGAATCCCGCAGAGAGTTTCAACATGACCCATACTAGTAAGTTTCAACATAGACTTAATTACTTTCGCATAACACATACTACCAAACGAACAACTATAGCACTAACATCACAGTTCCATTACTTGATAAAACATGCCCATGCACTAGAAGAATTTAGTATAAACCAAAAGATGGCACAAACTACTTGAAGAAACGCAACTTGGAATCATAGATCACCTCCATTACCACTGTCAAATTTGCGTGTAAAGAAGAAAAATGAGCTAAGATTGCAGTGTGGCATCACTTGCATAGTTAAGGTAACTACGAAGGTGATCGTGCTTTGACTTGGATAGATACGCTACCATCTCAAACTTGTCTTTAGCAATGATGGTGAGGGCATCAATTCGTCTCCATAGATTTGCATGAGTATCTTCCTTGGCTAGTATATGTGTAGAAACTGATGCTAGAGAGTTAGCTAGCCACTTAATGCTTGTTGCCATGTCATCATTTGATTTTTTACCAATACGGACTCTCTTGTCCTTTGAGTGCTTCTTGGAAGGTGATCTTGTTGACTTGCACTTCTTGCTTGAATCTGAAGATAGGCCAAAACTTTGTTTTAAATTGATAACAGAACTATCACGAGCAATGGTGCGGGAGTCCTTCTCGCCATAGTCTCCGGTTAGTACTAACCCATCTAGGTCTCGTAGAAACTCAGTGTCATCATTACTATTGCTAATGGTATTCACAGTCGACTGATCAGCAACAAGAGAACCATTAGTGTGAGACTGATTTGCAAACAATTCTTCCAACAAGTAGAAGAACTTGATAGGCCTAGTAGAATAGTTGACAGCTATCTTTTGAATTTAAGACAAGACATAATACATGGTGAGCAAGCATACAATGTCAATCATATAACAATTTGCAAACATAATGAACTAAAAAGTAATTACTTACACTAAGATGTGCTCTCTCAAACTCAGAAATGGTGAATTTGCATGTGCTGACTTCAAAATCATTACCACTAGTTCTCATCACATGTTGAATCCAACCCCACTTCTCCTTGTGGGACCAATAGTGCCTATGCACCTAACATGAACTTGTCATTTAGAGCATAAGCACACTGGAGGTGATGTTGCTTCTTGAGCTTGAAGGTGGCCGGTTTGTTCTTACATAGCTCGACATACCACTCGAGTATAAATGTTTTGTTTTCTTTGGTCAATTGTAAATACTTCTCACGACTAACAGACTCATCCTCACTCTTGACATTCACATTTTGTTTGGACATGCTGTTGGAATGAATAATATACAAAAATTGAAGTGAGTTTATGTAATAGTAAGTCATTAACATAATCATTGCAAACATAAATCATTACATGTTAGGATTGCTTATGTAGAATTTGAAGAAAAGGCAACCAACAAAAATAAAACAAAAGGCAGCAATGACAAGTAACTAGCAACAACAAATGCAACATGAAACGGCAACTACATAATATTCAAGTAGTTGTACATCAATATAATCCTATAAATGTACATGTCTAGTAGAAATACTGCAAGTACATAATATTTGAGTAGTTATACAAGCACTGAAGTGAAAGGCATCATCAACACCCAAGAAATAAAACATGAAGAACTAAGGATATGCAGAATCCGCAATACTTTCCGCAGTGTCGAAGTTTACTGTGCCAGTGTCATCATTTATGATAGTGTTATTTCTATTTGTCCACATCTATTGAGTTATGTTGTCACACTTGGTAGCCTACTCATGTGCGTTAGTTTCTTGGTCAATAAAACAATTGTGGCTCCTAGGTAGGTGAGAATACCAGGTAACCTCGTCATACACAAGCTTGTCAGCCCCATTATCTAGTATCCAATTATGTAGGGCGCAACAAGCAACAACCACCTTAACTTGGGATTTCAATGGTATAAATGGTCTCTCATTAAATTTTGAAGTGGCCCTTCAGAGTTCCAAATGCCCTTTCAACAGTTGTTAGAAGTGATGAATGGCGGTAGTTGAATAACTCCTGCGGGGTATTTAGCACATGGGTTGCATCAAATTCTTTTAGATGGTACCGAACTCCGTGGTATGACTGTAGGTTTCCAAACCTTGCAGCATACCCAGCATCAGCCAAGTAAAATTTCCCAACATTAATTATAACGTTACCTAAGAGCACATTAACACAACTTGCTTCAAATTTAAGGCACAAAAGAATTCTATAATAATAATGAAGTACCTTCAGGTATTTTAAGCCACTTGGACACGAGAGAGCATCCTGCAAAACAAGAGTATCATGGGTTGATCCTTCCCATCCTACTAGGACATAAGTGAACCATAAGCCAAAGTCGATGACTGCTAACACATTTTGTGAGGGGTACAACTTGCGGCCTCTAAATCTATCCTCCATGCAAGAGGGGACACATGCCTTGAAATGAGTGCCATCAAATGCCCCTATACATCCCTTATGCCAAAAAATAATAGATAAATAAGAACACTATATGAATTCAACTCTATCAAAATGAATTGGTGAAGTTCATATTACCTCAAAATATGGGTAGAATCTGTTCGGACTGGTAGTGATTTTAACATGACTATCCATAGATCTCACATAAAAACATAACCACTTGTTCCTCGACCGAAACATGAAATATGTCAATCGATTGTCCCCTCTCCCAAAAGCGAGCATAAAGCTTGTAGAACACAGGTGCAGACATACGCATTTGGCGAATGCATGTTGTATTAGAGGTGTCAAATATCTCTATCGACTAGAAGACCGTACTTCAAACCTCGACGTCTAACTCTCCTACCATCTTTATTCCTCCACCAAATAGCTAGCATAAGCATAAGAATAGTTAGGACCCTTTGCCTCATCAAACAGTCTATCTTGAGCAATGTGATGTGCAGATCTATACATACCAATATAACAGGAAATAACTGATGATGTTTTGTAAGAATGATCAATAATAAAACGGCAAAAAAATATTCTACCATCTAATAATACCGATGATGTTTTGTTGGTCTAATTATTTCATAGAACACAACAAATTTGGATAAAATATGATTACTCACAACAATGAACTATAACATTACAGTCACAAAATTAGGGAAGTTTCACGAATTCATCTGAACACCAAAAACAATGTGGAAAATTTTCAATATACTGAAAATATTAAAGTACATGTATTATAACAAATTATATGATTACGCAGCAAAGAGGCATGTCTACTTTCATTTTCACCCGGCACAGGTAGTTTTGTATAAACTGCACAGATGATCCCTGCTGCAATACGTGAGACTATCCAAGTGCTTTTCTAACAACATAAGTCAACCAGCTTTTGGATGTTGAAGACAACACTTAAGCAAGGGGCGAATAGATCAAAGATCATGTTCTCTAAACTAAACAAAAACTCATAATCTTATGAATAATTTTTTCCTGAACTATTATTGCTGTTTTCGGGAAGTAAAGAAAGTTAAGTGTTGGCTATACTTGAGTATTCTTGTTGCTCATAATTTTGCTTTCCCAATATTTCTCCAAAGATAAAAATAATGGCAAGATAGGGTTCCAACTCATGGGGTAAAATAGGCAATCTGGGGAATGAGTGGCACAACTCACAAGTGTTCAGTCAAAAATTGTTCTATGTTTATATTTTTCCTTTAAGCATAAGACTTGCTCCTTTCAGATAAATCAACAGATCATTGTAGATGTACTAACTAGTGAGCAAAGATTCAAAATTGTCTTTCCATCTTCAATATTGATAGTTAACATTATCAAGTTGGTTGTTTTCTTTTCATTTATTTTCAATAACTAGATTGAACAACCAGTTTCGTAGTATTCCAAGCAGTACTATCACATAACAAAATGCACCCGGTTTTCATGCAGATGCATGTAAGATACTAGACTTTACATATCTCTGATGAAAGATCCCTGACAAACACTGTGCACTTGTTAATCAAGATCAAGTCGTGCTGGAGCCCCATAATCTAAAAAAAATGAATAATGATGGTATGCAAGGTACGAATATCATTAGTAAGAGAGCAATTATTAGCAGCAGGTGAAAAAGAAAAAGCAATAGACAATTATATGGGTAATTGGCGACAGATTGGATGGAGGCGGCGTTACTGAAGGAGGATGCGAGCAAATGGGCAAGAGGAGGCGCAAAATAGATGATAGGGTTGCAAAAAAAAAAAAAAAAAGTGCGCCTGCAATTGGCGTATGAAAGTTTGACGGTAAAAAATTTCGTCATATATTGATAAGATAAAAAAAATTAATTAAATTTTAACTATTATCTAAACAATGTTTAAATATTGAAGACATAATTAAAATTTTGATAAACTTAGATACGAAAACAACCCAAATACACCTCAAATAAGAGGGTACGGTAAAGAAAGATTAGGATGTTTCTTCTTAGAGAAGGAACGGTAGGGTTTTTTTTTTTTTTTTTTTTTTAAATCTTCAGCATCCAATGAAAATTAATATGAAAGAAAAATTGAGGTGGTTAATTATTTTAATAAAAAATTATAATATTCTCACTTATTTTAATTTGGACTATTAATTTATGACTTAATAATTCAGTATGAGTAAAAGCATTTTTTTAAGGTGGATAATGCGAATACACTAAAGTGGGCAGGGGACAAATCTAAAACATAAGAGAAAAATGCATAAACAATTAGGCATGGTAGGGTTCGATGGCAACCAGGTGGTTATGCTGATTACCGCAAATCTCGTTCCCTACAAGTACATAGCTGGTGCTGTCGGTATCGCGTTAGTTTCGTTGTTTGTCTTTTTTAAAGTATGCGAAGCGTAGGTAATGCAAGATGGAGGAAATATAAAGATTTGAAAAAAAAAAAAAAGTAAATTGCAGTGCATTTCTAAAATTTGTATTGAGATTTTATTTAAGTCTAAAAATTTGAGAATTTCATATTTGGATTCATGAGTGTTTTATTTCACACATTCTCTTATTAGACATGCTGAGATGGTACCAATCTGGTAAGTCAGTGATGAGATAATATGTGCGACGTGAAAAGATGATTGGTGAGAGAATATTAAATTGCACCATAGATCTCAAAATTTATACCAAAGTTTCATTTGAATCCATAAACTTACACAAGTAATTTATTTTACACATTCTCTTATTAGCCACACGGAAGATGAGGGATGTGTTATCTTTGTCAGGCTGAGTCTAATGCTGGGGCCTCTACCTAGGCGCTTCAGAAGAATATTCTCAACATATTTTGTGTCACGCGTGCGAAGCGCCACCCGAAACACCCACCACTTCAATGCAAATGTGTCTAGGAAGACTTTTTGCACGAGTCCATGAGTAAATATAGCTGATGTTTGGTCTCTATATGAATATAATTCAAAGATTTATAACTTTCTCAATATAATATTTGAACTAAATTAATGTGTAAATCAAGAAATAAAAATTGTATACAATTTGATCATATGAAAATCGAGAGAAAAAATAAAAAATTCCCAGCGTCCAGTGCCTCGTGAGGCACCCTCTCTTTCCTCCCGCACGTGAAAAAAGAATTTTTTAATGGTGGGCGCCGGGTCGAGCGCCCACTTTGGACTCCACCTCAAGCTGCCTCCGAACTCATAGAGCACGACCTTCTTGAGGCCCTTGCAGCGCTTCAAGGGGCCACCTGTAGTGTTGCACCACTGGAACTACCCTTCTCACCAGCCACAACAGAAGAAGAGGTCATGTCTAGTGATCAGTCTGAGTGAGAAAAATGTGTATAATTGAGAAATTTCGAGAGAGCATACTTCCAGTTTTGAGGCTTAAATAATGTGATTCTGTTTACTTTTTTAAGTTCTAAAGTGCAACTTGATTGCTGCTAATGCGGTATTATTTTTTGTTATGCAGAGAGAATTGATTATAACATACTACCATGTATATGAGAATCATATATAAATAGAAAATTATTGTTTGTTTTAGTAGTCAAAGTTTGTTTGAATACAATCTAGATTGAGAATGTGTGAAGAAGTGAACCATTTATGCGATTTTATGGTCCCAAGTCAAATTTGAGTATAAGTGTATGGATCTGTATTGCAATTTACTATTTTCTTATTTGTTGTCTTTCCTGCAGTACATCCTGTGAAAGAATATGTGAAATAAAATACTTATGTGAATTCATAGATTTAAATATAAAGTTCTTAAATTCTTGCAAGTTAAAAAATTTAAAGTGTAATTTACTCCCTGTAAAAAATTTTAAAAAAAGTTCCAAAGAAATAAAGTTGATCGATGACCACCACAAAAGAGTCAGCCATGGAATTGTTTGAAAAATAGGTACCCCGTTGGAGATATATATATATATGACTAGTGATCTTTTGGGATTTATGTTGTATGATCTAATCTACACTATAAAAAAATAATATAAATAGACATAAAAAAGAAAACAGTAAGTCGCAGTCTCTTTTTCTTGTATTGTATAAAGGCAATAACGGTGTTCAAGAAAAGAAAAAAAAATGTGACAAGGGATCTGGACTATTCGAAATCTAATGGCCGTACTTTCTAGTTAGATCAGTTGGACCGAACCTGTTTGGATGTGGGCTTCGATGGGCAACTTATGGACAATGGGTTGGAAAGCGCCGCACCGCGCAAAATCCGGCCTTTCCGTGCCGCGACGAGCAAGAATTCGCTGCTGTTGGACGTTGGCGGCCGGATCTGTAGCTTACTGCCGGTACGAAGCACGCGGCGGACGAGGCCGACAGCGCCCGAATTGGTAATGGACACAAGTGTTTTTTTTTTTCATTGCATCATGTATACTAGTCAAATGGATATAGGAATTGGATTTTGGATTGGAAGGTTGCGAACATAAGAATTTGCACTCTTATACGCTATATCTTATGCTCTCGGCATTCTTGTTTTGTGATGAATCACCGATTTCCTCAAATAAAAAACATATAAGAAGGTTTTTATCGTTCTAATGAGTACGAAGACTGTCCAACATTTCAATAATGGAAAACCAATACCTGGTAGGTAGGCTTTCTCAGGGAACTCATGTTTTACATCAAAATTTATAGAATAGAGTACGTGAGAAAATATGTTTTTTAATATATTGTAAAATTATTGATAGGCATATTTATTACTTGTGGTGGTTGTTTTTTAATTTATGCAAATATGTGAACAATGTTGTGTTATGTTTTTATAAATATATTTCATGCGTTTTGAAGAAATATTCAATATTGATGTAATTTTGGAAATCTTGTTACATAAACTGAAAGAGACGAACAGATTTTGAATTGGACATTTGGTTGGTGAGATACGGTTGTCCCAAAGTTCTGCAAAGGGAAGTGTTAAATAGGAAGATTTTGAAACCAGCCAACCAAAGGGTAAACAAAGGTTGTTGCTATTAGATGGACTCTCGGAACGGCCGCCGTACACGTGGTTTGTTCGTTTGTGTACAGAGACTTGGCCAATAATATATAAGTATGACAAGTGGGACCATATACACGGCAAACCAATCAATGAAGAGAAGTTTGTTTTCTGTACAGGGGTTCTGTGCAGCCGTTTATTTTCGAGACATCAATCCGCTGTGGAAGCTGCGGAATAAGAGATTGTTGAAGCGATGGACTTGGATTCTCTTGTATTCCCTTTGGACTCTCGAGGTTGATTGTGGCGTGTGAGATAGTCAAATTAATTTTTAAAGTTGTGAAGATTTATTTACTGTCTAGTCGAGAATACCGATGTGTAATAAAATCTTAACAGGTAAAGAAAATTATATTTGCTTCCTCCATTGCTATTATGATTGTATTTAGCAACACTATCTATTCCCAACTTACAAAGATCGAAAGAGCTAGATTATATGGATCTCACAACTCAGAATACTGATGATATGTCATTTTTGACCAAACCGTCTATTTTAGATCGGACAATTAATCAACCGTCCAGTTTTATGCACCTCTTCCCAAAAGCATATCGGATCTCAACATCTAATTTGTTGTCCTTGGACTTCACGTCCATCACACCACATTCTTACACACACTCGCACATTCATACACCAGTTTTAATTAGTACATAAAATTATAAATACATCAACTTTTATTAGATTTAAATCGAAATTGAAATTAATTAGAACTCTAACTAGAATTCAACTCAAATTATTATAGATAAGATAAAAGATAATCAAATAATCTCATGTTTAATTTAAACTCCTAATAATGAGATGAGAGACAACCCTAACAATCTCCGTAATTGACTCGAAATCTCATCCAATACAAAACCAAAAACAAACAAAATCAAAATATGCTAACACAACATGACTGCGATTGAAGATATTGCTTCAAATTCTGACACTCTTTGTATTCTTTGTCTCATAGTACAAATAGCAAATTGAATGAACCCTAAAAATTACAAAACCAAACTATGGTCGGTTTAACTTCTTAGTTAGACAAAATAGTAATCACATACAGCTTAACTTCTTGATTGGACAAAATAGCAATTATATATACTTACCATAGTACAAAACACAAAGTATCAAATTTTATTGATGTTGTCAGATCTAAAAACCTGATTATCTTACTCAAAATGAAGTAAAAAATCCAATTGTAACACAACTCCAGTAGTGAATCAAAACACCTAAAATACTGGCTGTCTTCTCAACATGACAAAAAACAAACAACTCAATAAGTGTGAAAAAATTAGCCCAAGTGGGTAAAACCACAAGCACAAAAACTTACAATAGTTGAAAACAACATAACGAGAGGAAAATACTCACAGCTCAACAAACCTTCTTTAAGTCAAAAAGCTCCAACCAAGAAAAAAATGTGATGACCAAACGTCTCCATATAAGAAGAACTTGTGATGGTTTAGCACTTTAAAAGAATAAAAACTGAACCGACAAACAATTGTATCAATAGACCGACAAAATCAGATATAAAAAAGGTACTGATAAAACTCTTTCAAAAAACATGCACCTAGAACCATTGACGGAGGGAAATATTGGTTGTGGCGGTCATATTGATGCAAACAAGACATCGACAACCAATCTAAAGTAGAACCAATAAATACTAGATCCAACTAAGAGCGGGACAGTAGAAGGAGATTCACTGGTAACGTTCAAGGTATAAAAATGACACTGATAGCAATAGTAGATCCAATATATGTGGTTATACATATGTCTGTATAGTCATGAGAGGTATAGATATAAGCATCAGCAAACAAGACAAATTGAGGCAGCAATATCAATGAAAGGAGGTGTAGATCAAACAGAACAAAAGTGGGGTTATAGATTTAATCTGAAGTGGTGTTGCATCAAGAAGTTGACGGAGAGGTTGATTATAAAAAAGAGGATAATTTTAGCATCGCCCGCAAGATACACGACAATAAATCTGATACCATTTGTTAGAGATATAAAGATTTTTATTCTTGAAGGAAGCACAAAAAATTGCAAATACAATAATCTTTGTATAGTTCTAATCTTAAATTGAAATTAATTAGGACTATAACTAAAATTTGATTCTAACAATCTTTTATTTAATTGAAATTCTTAACGATGAGATGATAAACATCCTGCTAGGTACCTTTTTTTTATCGACGTATACATGCATATTCATGTCATGCATGAGCTAATTTCTGAACTTGGAACCTGTGGTGTGTACGCCGAATGCAAGTATTCGTACAATCTCTTTCTCTCTCCGTCTCTCTTTCCTCTCTCCACACACTCGTGACTGCAAAGCTGAAGTTTGACACACGAAAAGGCAGCGCAAAAAATACTAAACAAACCAAAAGATCACCAAAGATAAAGAGAGGGTTTCATCATGGACACCCCGCATGCACGCGTCCATGAATCCATTGCTCTTAACCTTCTCGTGGACTTAACCACCGGAGGAGTACTCTACTACTCTCCTCATGAGTAGTTTTACTGCTGCAATTCTGCATGCCGTTGCCATCCGTTCGGTCGATGCGGCCGGCTGGACGTCGTGCCAACCGACCCTGACAAAGCCGGTGTGCAGGCCAAGCTTTAGTTTGTCGCCAGGAGGGGAGGATAAAATCAGATATGATCTTGCAGCTTACGTTATTGCAAGCAACGTACCATTGTGCCATTATCATTCTTCGATGGAATCATATCGCCAAGTCCAGATACAAGGTATATTATATAGCCAGGGAATATTTGCTTTCTAGCTAGGTCAAACGACATGATCATTCTTTTTGAAGGAACGAATTTTTAAAGTTATGATATTTTAAAGTTAGGATGGGTGTTTGTACAATTTCTTATAAGTTAATTGTTAGCATGTAATAGATAAAATCTGGAATAACCGCTTTCTTCTTTATTAATAAATATTTTAGAGGTGATAGAACGTATTTACCTCTAACGACAAATTCTTGCATTTCATTCTTCCAGAATGGAAGTACTCCTCTCACCCTCCACTCCTCATTATGGATGGAGTCCATCGCTGAAGTCAGCAAAACGGAATTTCTATTAAAATAAGCACTATATAATCTGGTAAAGATACTAATGGATGGGGATGTATGAAACTTCAAAGACCATATATTTTTATATCTTAATCCAATCATTGTCATTTTCAATTTTTTTAACTTAAAATTTCTTTTTTTTTCTTAAAAAAGTACACCTTGTATGATCGTAATCGTAAATGCAAGAAGGACAACCATGCGCAAGTTCAGGTCTTGATTAGATGGTCCAATGCAGCACCAGAGGATGCTACTTGGGAGGAGGACGTACCATGTTCTTAAGAAGCAATACCCTGGATTCTTACCGCAGGTGGAGCAACAGCAGGCTGATCCAAGAGGACAAGGATCTTCTCAAGGAATTAGGAGGGGGGCATGTAATGGTAGTGGTGGTTGACGGTTGACTTAGTCAAGAGGTTGACCGGTCGGGGTATTAGTTAGCGGTGTTGCTGATGTGTAATATTGGCTGTCGTGTTCAGTTAGTTCGGAAATGCTGAGGTGGCAGAGGAGTTTGTTAGTTATCGAATTCGAGTCTGGTTTCAGACGGTCGAGGAGCAGACCTCTGACCATCCCCCTAATGATAGCAGGTTAGATAAAGACCAATAAGCCAACCTCCACCTCCATCTCAACACACTCTTTATCAGAACCTCAAAGCGAAAACAAGGACAATTGACACAAGACAGTCACTCCAGTGAGCTATCCTAGTGGGGAATACGCCTTTTTCATTACTATCATATCATTACTTAAGTCTCACCTTTCCACTCTAATTGCCTTAGGGCAAGCATAAGATATATATGCAGATTTAGTTCAAAAGCATTGTTTCGGTAAGCACATCAATTCAATCTAGGTCCTTAGAAATCTACTTCCAAGTCCGCCACTGTATCTCTCTAGGATTTAGCAGGCCTCATTGCACACCTCCCTCTGAAGTAATAATGGACAGTGCATTTTTATTTTTTCATCTTTACACCAGGTAAATGAGGCTTCTCTGAAATGGACAGATGGGGAGCCTCTGATCATCAAAGTACATGCTCAAGAAGCATTCCTATATCAAGAAAATCTAGGTACCGTTCGTTTCCTTGGAAAGAATAAGTATGGCAGACCGACCAGTCTCACTGTGGACAAAAACACCTCGAAGAGGGAATGAAAAATCGACTTAAGTATTTGGAAAAAAAAAAGGACTATTAAGTTTTGGAAATGCTGTGCGTATGAAATTATTCTTGTCAAAGGAAATAATCACTAATAAGTGGGCTGCCCTAAATTTCATCCATTGGCAGAGTCTGCTTGTCAACTGGTTAGCCAAGATTCTATACATGTCTCATAAAATAAAATTTCATACTCATAGCAAGTAGATCCACATGTCGCATTTTCACCTCTAAATTTTATTCAACTTAAAGTGCGAATGGCGAAGGAGGGAGTACAAACAAGAGAAGGTTGTTGGTAACAGTAGCTTAGTTGTTGGCCTCAAGGTACCGAAAAAGAAAGCAAGTGGAAATTTAAAAAAATTTCTACAACAATGGCCAACAGGTGAGCCAACACCGTGATAATTCACAATAGTCATTTATCAACAACCATTTACATCAAAATTTCGTAAAAAGAAAACACTCCGGCATTAGTTTCTCTGGATACAACATTATGAGAGAATGATATTCGTGTCCTTCCTAAATCACAATATTGCACAAACACCTATCCTTACTCTGAAATATAATAAATGCCTATCTAAAGCCTTAACTATGCACCATAAACATATTTAACAGTTTGTTTAGGACAAATAAGATATAATATTACCTATCTACCCTTACTTATTAAACCAGGTGTTTGAGTTAGGATAAACCACCCTAGACCTTAATTTGTTCCATTCCTATCCACCCAACGTCCTCTCGCCCCTCTCCCCACCCAGCCGGATAAGACCACCGTCCGGTTTAGGTACACATGCACGGGAGATCAGGGCCTGCATGGGAGTATTGCTCCTCTCATATCGTCACCGGCTACCACTCTCACATCTCTCGCTATAAATGGACGTGTCTCATGGAGTCTTAGGCATGACTTAACCAAGAACAATGCAAACAAAACCACCAAAACGAGTGCTTCTCAATCCAATGTTGTTTTGTCGTCTTGGCCCCTTTCATTGTACTTATCACTGTTGGTCCTCTAAAAATGCAGAGGAGGATTGGGTGCATGCACACGAGAGTTGGAAGCATGCGCAGGAGGGATGGGCGATGCTTATTGCAACTTAATGTCTGCAAGGAGAATTTGGACATATTATATAAAAAAACAACTCTAGATAATTGTTAGGGCTTAAACGTTTAAATACAATTAATAACTTTTTAATCATCCAATAAACACATAAAAGATTCTTTAGACCCTCTTAGATGAGTATTTATGATATTTTAAAATTAGAATGAGTGTTTGTACAATATTGAGACTTAACAAGAGCATCCATACCATTCCAAACATTATTTATGCCACTAAGAAAGCTCAGTAGAATGAAGATACAAATGAAGCATGAGCACTACTCCCCAGAAACACATTCTCTCACTGCTACTGTTTCTTGCAGTCAATTCTAATCTAATCTAATTCTGTTATCCCCGGACGAAATGAGTTTGCGTCGGTACTTGGGTAACTTTGGTTGCAGGTGCTGTGGTCTGTCTCACTTGGTAAAAGCTGTTCACGTGAAGAAAAAACAGGCCACCAGAAGTAAAGGCGTTTTTTGGTTCTTTATAAAAAGATCAAAGGCCGTCCTGTTTACACTTTTCAGTGATGTACAGATGCCACATGGAAACGGGCAGTTCGAAGCAATTTTTACGTCCGGGTCCAACCCCATGGAAGGTCCAAATTCTACACGTTTCGGATTCTTTTTTTAGTTCGTGTTTGGAATTTTTTTGATCAAACGTATAATATTTTCCTTGTGGAAACTACGGACGACATGTGGTTTCTGCAGGCAGTACTCCACGTTTGACAGAGTGGATTTAGCATCTTATCCCGAGGAACACACATGTCGAGATAAATTTGGCTTTCGATCAGTCCTTTGGAAACAGTAAATTCGACATGGAAATCCTAAAAGCTCCAGCATTTCAACAAAATAAGTATGAGGCAATAATTCACATGAAAGAAGTTTTATGTGACATGCACGTGATAAAAGATAGATGGTGTAGATTAGAATTGAAATTATTTATGGTGTAGATAAATGTAATTTTTTATTACAATGTAGATTATAAGTCCATATATGCTTTATATAACAACTTTTATGTATGTAAAGAAATTGATAAGGAAATTGTTAAGCGAAAAACACTTTTTCTCTAAAACAATAACCAATATTTCTTGTGGGCACATGCTTGACTAACGAAAATCCTAACTCATTTCAAGTCATTCTCACTCTCAAGTGTCCAACATAACTCTAGGCACCTCACCTACTCAAGACTGATTGAATTTAGTCTAATACTAATCAATCCTAATTGGCCTCGACCATGCATGTTAAATATGAACAATCTGATCAGATTATGTTGCAATAGACCCAAATAATTTGGGTAGAACTTAGTACTGTGCATAGATCTAGCTATAGACGGTAGGTTTCCGTTTCACTAAAGTGCACCAATCCTAAGCTACAGAAAAATGGTGGCTAAATTTAAGCTTAGATCTTAATTAAACCGCTATATATAAACCTAAACCCCTCCAAGTGATTTATAGTTGGTTTCTAAAAGAATTATAACTAGTCACTTTTAATGGGAGAAGCTGCCTTTAGAACCTAGAACTAGAAAAAAGCTGATTGCCACCGCTCTTCTCTTGTGAGTGACGAAGCTCAAAAAAGAAAAAAAAGGCGCCATTGGAAAGATACAAATGTATGAAGAACTTGTGGGACTTCCCATAACTTTACGAGCCCAAAGCAAAGCACCCTAAAAACCAAGGGGGTGCACGCATGCAAACAAATCCCTTGCCAAACTTCACCGAAGAGGCTACGAAACTACGTAAACTTTGCAACTAAAGTTACACCAGACACCACCAACTACGTGTTACATACATGCGTACGTACCTAAGTACGTACGTAAAGGTTATAATTGACTAGATGCCGGCTCCTACACCTCCCCCCCTGAGGGACTCACAGCTACCGAGGGTCGTCACCACCGAGCCGCCGTGGTCTCCGGAGGCTGCGACGGGCAGGGGCACAGCGAGCGACCGCTGCCGGCACGCGTGGCACGTGACCTGCGCGAACAGCCGCGCGGCGTGGTCGCGCAGCGCGCACGCCTTCTCGAGTTCGGCCCGCGCGCGCTGCCGAGCCCGCCGCGCCTCCTCCAGCGCGCGCTCCGCCGCCGCAGCCTCGTCCCTTGCCCGCTCCCGCGCCGCGTCCGCGACGGCCTTCTCTTCCATTGCCCGCCGTATCTCTTCTTCCTCCTGCTCGG
Source organism: Pharus latifolius (assembly GCA_019359835.1). Classification (NCBI taxonomy): domain Eukaryota; kingdom Viridiplantae; phylum Streptophyta; class Magnoliopsida; order Poales; family Poaceae; genus Pharus; species Pharus latifolius. The sequence continues at coordinate 13,500,633 of CM033321.1, forward strand.
CAGTGGTGGTGGCACCCGCGTTGGTGGTGGTCACCGGGCCAATGGAGAGCTGTAGCTTCGTCGCATGGGGTTCATGGGTGGAAGCAGAGGAAAAAGAAACCTCGACAGCGGTTGTAAGGGGCGCCGTTGTGGACGCAGGAAGGAGCTGTAGCTCAGGCAAGGGAGTTGTCGGCGGCGGCGACGGCGGAGGAGGAGGAGGATGCCGTAGACCGGCTGGACCGGGACGGATCACCGGCAGAGCCGGCGCCACGGGTCCCACCTCGCCGCGCACCCGCCCGGAGTTGCACGCGTCTTGGTGTTCTATGAAGCTCTCCACCCTACAAAATACAGCGGTGTTAGTATTAACAGAAATATATATCATGTCACTGTCACGAGCAGGACATACATGTACGTGGTGCGTAAGATGGGAAAGCCATCTTTGCGACGTTAGGTGCCAATAAAGCTTTGGTATACTGAATGATTGCTTCTGCTAGCTACAGCTCTGGATGTCGTTTGTGTAGATCGAAAGCAACCCATCAGATTGGGCACACTCACACAGTGTTCATGTGCATATATACAGGTTTTACTTGAGCTCATGAACCAACAACAACAACAACAACAATACATGGTGGTGCACTAGCTACCATTATTGATTTGAGTCCCAAGAAGTGATTAGATGAGGACCACTAAAGATGAAAGAGTTGTGGTTGTGATCAATAATTAAGCTAATAGGGGCAATGTTTTGGAGGAGAAAAAGACCCCAAGAGAAAGATAAGAGAAAGAAATAGAGCACATGGGCAGGAAGTAGTGCGCTCTATTTGTACTTTGGTGGATCAGGGGGTCCGAGGATTGGAGCAGCTTGTCTCTAGTTGGTGTGGTCAGCTCGGCTAACTAACTATATATATATAAATATATAACTTTAATTGCTTGGATTACTCAAGTACTCTTAATAGTGATGACGGATTTAATTAACTAGCACTATCAAGATTTTAAGAGGATTACGCAAAGACAGTTTCCGGTCGATGTCCTGTCGCTTTCGCCTCGGAATTTCGGTCCTACCGCAATCCGCCACCGAAATGATCATATGCTACCTTGCTTTTTTTTTTTTAAGTTTCTTTTTCTTCGCTTTTTGATGTCTAGAATTGATCTTAATCAATGGATAGATGGATGGATAGATACAATGGAACCCACAATTGATGTCGGCTACATACATCTCTCTCTCATTGCACAAGAGAATCACAATACAGCCACTAGGAAGCCTAAACACTAAACGAACAAGCTAGCTTTTGTCTTTTCTACACTCCATGCAAGCATTTCTCCAACCAAAATCATTGTGATTCATAACAACCTAATTAATTCTTAGGCTCGTGTCATTCTCGGACATGTTAGTGTCATAACTATAACCATCATAATATATCTACTTAAGACAGTGATATATATAAGTGCATAGTGTATATGTGTATATAGTATCCGCGCGCATATATGGGTGCGTACGTACCGGGAGAAGACGCGGCCGCAATCGCAGGAGTGGCCGCGGGTGCCGCAGGTCTTGAGGTGGGCCTTGTAGTCGGACTGGACGGCGTAGCCCTTGGCGCAGCGGGCACACACCCACTGCCGCCGGCCGCCGTGCTTGCGCCGGAAGTGCTTCTTGATGCCGACGAGGTCGCCCAGGGCGTGCGCCGGGTCGTGGTGCAGGCAGCTCGGCTCCGGGCAGACGAACACCCGCTTCCTCGCCGCGCCACCCGCGGCGCCCCCTCCGCCGCTTCCGCCGCCCCCCGCGCCCGCGCAGTCCTCCCCGCCCGAAGCCCGCTTCACCAGCCGCCACGGCACCTTGTGCCGCCGCCGGTGCATCTGCAGGTTCTGCTCCCGCTGGAACCCCTGCCCGCAGATCTCGCACACGTACCGGTCCGACTCCAGCAGCGTCCTCGGCGACAGCGCCACCACCTCCGCATCAGGGTCTACCATATATACACATACATACACATGTCATCTTTTAATGGAGAATAAATTCCTTCCATCTTGATTGTGAGCACAGCTCATGCATGAGACCCAGTTGAGCACCATTGGATCATGATCCAGACAGCTACCGACTGGTCTCACGTGAGAAGGGAACATATATGCGCATTAATATTGGAGATACCTGGAGTGCCGGGAGGGCGGCGCTTGCGCTTGGCGGGGGAGGGCTGGTCGACGAGGCATGAAGAGGAGGAGAGGGCGGGCGGAGGGGGAGGTGGAGCAGGGGGTGCCAAGGAGGAAGGGGAGGAGGAGGAGGAAGAAGAGGCCAACATTTGGTGGTGGCTCTTGACTAGTGCCATAAGTGTTGGTTTCTTTTAAGGGCTAAGCTGCCTTGGGGCCTTTCTTTCTCTCTTTTTGCTCCTTAGTGGGATAGGGGTGCCAAGTGAGCCTTTATGGGGTGGAAAGGTAAGGGTGCATTGTCTGTGTGTGTGTGTGTGTGTGTGTGTTATAGAAAGGTTAGGGGCTTGAGGGGATCATATATAGAGGAGAGAGAAAGAGAGATGGTGAAAAAATTAAAGGGCTTTGTCTATATCTCTTGCTTTTGTGTATTGGTGTGTGGGTGTGCCCTTAAGGCACCCTTTTTGAAGCGGGAATGTGTCTCATATACTCATTGGATGGGCAGCTTTTATCACGACTTTGTTTTGTTTGTTTTGTTTTTTCCTCTCTTTTATTTTTCTTTTAAAGATGGAGAACACTCTACCAAGTACCAAAATACCAATCTCGGTATGCATTGCAATGAATGAGATGGTTAAGCTCTTTGCATGTGTATATGAACTGTATCATACAGTTCTCTTTCCCTTTTTTCACTAGGACAGTAGTTAGGCAGTAAGATGGAAACTTCAATTAGACAATTTGTACCGATATATGGAAATACCTAAAAATACATTTTTGAACCGTATGTTGATTATAATGTATAAAGTATGCTGGCCTGTGGCATTAAATATATGGTTGTTTCTTGTTGCTGTCCTTGACCAAGTGAAAGTTTAAGTAATCAAAAACTGTGCATGAACAGCTCATCGTTGCTGAAAAAACAAACAAAAAAAAAACATTGCACTATACTGAGCAACGAATGGATGATGTGAGAAGATTCTTCACACATGCAAGCTATCATTTTTTCCCAAGCGTCCCTGATACTATCCAGGATCTTTTCCACACTAAACTAACGCACAATGAGATGGCACAATGACATCTTTCTTCAAACAATTAAAGTTTATTTGTCTCTTGGCTTTTCCTCCTACTTTAAACTTTCTGCTAAGATGGTTGCATGTGTAGCTAATTAACAATTCAGAGTAAGTTGCACACATGTTTTTTTAATTAATTTGGCTAATCTTTATAATATTAATCCATCCATTGTCCTTTTGGCGAAGCTGTAGTGCATGTGTGTGCGCGCATGGACGCGAACAAGAAAAAGAAAGCATCTTTTAGGGATTAAAACTAAACGATGGGCCGGCGAACAAACCATTTTTTAATTTTGTTTTATGTTATAGGAGAAAATGAAAATTTAGAAAATACTACTGAAATTTATTTCTTTGACCATATATCATTGAGAAAAATTTCTAAAAATACTGCTCTAACAAGATCAAATGATTTAACTCTAGTTAAAATAGAACTTACGCCTTATTGAAAATAAAAATTTTCACACAAATTTCGTTTTTCATACAAATTTCGTTTTTCATGTGATCAACATACCCACATGTGGTGAATACCGTCAGCACACCCACATGTGATAGTTGCCATCTAAAACTGCGACAAAGTTTGAGGAGTGATGAATATGGTCCAGTGCTTCCCATGTCATTAGATAGAAGTGGATTGGACTCTAGAGCTAGTGTTACAAAAGTATTTGAAAGACTAGCTCTTTGTATGGGAGTGATTATACAAAAAAGAGCATTAAATAACAGGCAACTTCGTGATGTATCATGCATGCAGGAAAGGCCAAAAAAGGGGTAGTATACAGCACATATTTACTTTTGAGCAGCAATAAAAGCATTGGAGTTGATTAAATATTGTTGTAAGCAATACCTTTCTCCTACTTCGTTCGCCTGTTTCATCATTTGGGTCCTCCATGCCGTGCAACATACTACATGCATGCCAAAGTTTGCAAAGGGTGAGCTACTTTTATCTCTGGGTTGCTCTCAGTTCTTGCCATCATCATGCATGCATGCTACAACACTGCAAGTTCGTTCCAATATATGTATGTACATACATGTGCACATCCTCTCGAATTCCAATCAGGTTAGATTACCAACAAGAACTAGTGCCTCCTAGCATGTCTGTCCATCTTTTAATGTTCATGTGAGTTACATGCATGCCAGAGTGTGCATGAAACACAAAGAATTACATTGTATTTACTCCCTCCCTCTCTGAACATAAAAGAATCACATATATAGTTTAAAAGAAGGGAAATAAGATTACGTGTTTGTTGATATGATTAATATGATATGTGTGCTGTTTGTATTGTAAACAATTAATGATTAAATAGAGTAATGGTTCTGAGGATAGTTTTGAAATATGAGATTATATTTCACATCAAAAATATAAAATGATATTCTTTTATATAAATTTTATTTTCTAAAACGACATATTTAGGTACACAGAGAGTATTGGAGTTAGTTCGGAAACAATGACATAGATTATGTGCTACAATGTAAAAAAAGAACACTTACTAGTTAATAATTTGCTGGTGGATTTCTATGAATGTGCTTAAGAAGGTTGCATTTAAGAAATTCTTTTATCTAAGAAACTTGCAAGCTGGATTTTTCAGAAATGTATGGAGAGATGGTTAACCTCGATTGTTGGTTATTTATGCTATAAATTGTCCATATATCAAGCTGTTTAGTGGAATTTAACCCACACTATTTTTTAAGTGACTAATTTACAAAATATTTTTACAATAATCATCTTGATAAATATCACCATATATTGATAAAACATTATAAAAAAAATAGTCTAAACATGCAATGGCAACAGTTAAAATTGGCAATAGGGCAATCGATTTAACTTTTCATTTTTTGAACACTGACGTAACTTTTCATTTGAAAAGAGATAAGGGGGGGGGGGGGGGTGGGTGGGGTGGTGTTGTTCGACATATTGGAAGTCCTGAACATAGTCCTAAACTAACTAATTTTAGGAACTCCCTACTACGAAGTTCTGAACTTCATGCAAAAAAACAACTTACTTCCATCATACACGCACAATTTTGAACTCCTTTCACCTTCATGCTTTGTAGGAGTCAACTTTTCTGCGTATTGAAACTCTAGCCCTATGGCTTTCTCTCTGGCCGATGCACGCAATCATGCAGCTCTCTGAGATGACTCGTCAAATCCTGTGCTCCCATATTTCACTGGAAACATGTCTCAAAAACATTCTCTAGCTAGCCTGCGCATTTCTCGGGCGCTGGAACTCAAATTTGGAATCCGCTCCTCTGGACCAGTGGTTTACTGCACAAGGGCTACTGTGTAGCCTTTGGTCGTCCATATGATTATATTGTGCTTGTGCATAACACACGGTTCAAATAGAGCGTTCCGACTATCTTAGAAATGGAATTCCAGGTCCTAAAAAAATGCTCATAATTCAATGGATTTGGATACATGCACGAATCGTATAATAACTCCTCTATTGTAGAGTAATTGATTATCTAAGAACGTATCTAGCGTGACTTAGTTTAAACATATAAGTTGATTTAAATTTATAAACTTAATAAATTATTGAAAGAGAGGTTAAGTTTATTTAAGTTTCCATGTTCAAAAAAGATTTTGACTTATAGCATAAACTCTAAATTTAAGTCATCTATTTAGTGATGCTTCAACTTAATCAAACATTTAAAAATCAAGATAAATGGCACTAAATATACTGTAAATTTGAGCCTTGCTGGAGCACAAGAAATCAAATCCAAAAAAAAGAAAGAAAAAAAAGAAAAAGGTGATAATGCAATTGGGTCTTACCTGCAGGCTTACAGCCTACGGCAAGGCTGCAAGAAAAAGATGTCCAAGGTATTGTTCATGGAAGCTTTTGCTCAGAGGCGCGATAAAAATGCGGTAAAAGAAGAGTAACCACGCTTGTGATCATTAGACTCGCTCGCCTGGTGCAGTGAAAAGAAGACGACTCATTAGTGAAAAATAAAAAGAGGCTCCAAAATCCTGTGCCGCACATCATTCTGCCTTTCGGATCTTTACAGATCTGTTTCAAATATGAAATCCACGATGACTAACAAGGCATTTTTCAGCTGTGTTACTTTTTTTTCTCCTCGACATTTGGATGGTCATGCGCACGGCTGGCAGAGCAGCGGCTTAAACCGCATTTATCTTATAATTTGACGGTTTTAGATTAGATTTGAGTGTCAGCCTCTGACTACATTAAAAATTTTGTTCTATACAAATATATAGGACAATATTTGGTTAGTTCGGTTGACAAAAGTGGAGTGGGTATTAGTGGAGACAATCAAATGAGGTAGCATGTTGTCCGTACAGACTATGCTAATGGAGGTAGGGTGTTGCATCACGGGTTGAGATGTGCGCACCTAATTAGAAAGACTTAACTTCTTTTTAAAAGTTAATTTCTAGAGAGTTTGAGAAGAGGTGTTCCAGATTCTCAGTATAAAGAGGATTTTAACTTATGAAAAGCCATTTTAGCTACACCCTCTTAGCCTCTTTAATTTAAGTTTTTTGATAATTTTGAACTAAAGTTAGAGTTGTCCAAAATAAGACAATGGTCAGACAAGGACTGGGAGAAAAGAAGAGATGGAGGGAGGGCTGAGAGGGGTGTGAAGGCAAATTTGCCATCTAAAACATAAATAACATCTTTTGTATAATATAATCTGAATCAATCATCACATAATCTAATAGTCCAAACTGTGCATACAATTATCGTGCTACAAACCACAACTACAGCACATCTTGCTGTATTAATTCACCCATATGCCTTGCAATGTAAACCCCACTAATTGACTCGTATCACCAATAAAAGAACATAAAAGAAAATACAAAACCCCACCGATTGATATAGTCCAAGGCGTTGCAATACAACTCACCAAAGGATACAAAGGCCCGGAGTATCTTATAATATTCTCAAAGAAAAAGGTAACCAAGTACTATTGGGCCTGGCCCACATAGCTGTCCCTTCGGCCCGTTTGAACTAGCCGGTGGGGCCTACGAATCCGATGGCTGAGATCTCAGAGGGCAAGATTGGCCCGCTCTGTGCTTCCATGGACACGTAGATGGGCCTTCCCATGTTTGCGTAATCGGCAAAGATTCCTATGAGGCAGGATGCATGGCCCATCCAAGGCATGATTGTGTTTCTATTGTGGGGGCTCCCTACCCTACTTGTCCTAACTAGCTCCCCAGGGGTACAATGGAATAGGGTTCTCTTTTTTTTTTTTTCTTCTTCTTCTTCTCCTTTTTTTAAGATAACAAAAATTATAGAATAGGGTTCTCGACGGGACTGTTTTTTCGGTCTGGTTATTCTTCTAAAACTATTGTCGTCTTGTCAGCTACCTCTTAGGCAGGTAAAACTAGTTGCGCTTGTCAGCTATATATAAATGTGAATTTTATAACAAATTTGGAGTAGCATATTGTGTGACGTTTTGAAAAATGCATTTTCTATATCTAAAATATGCCATGTTTTAGGATGAGAAGCACAACGATGTAGCTGCAAAGATGTGACCTTTTCAGGGCCTTTAGGTTAGCACTAGAGCACAAACCCATGTTACCACAGTCAGAATTCCATGGCGTGACAAGCATTTATTTGAAATAGAAAGATCTGAAACGCATGGTACATGACACTCTTAATCGATATACCACAAAGAAATTTTAATTTAATATAAACCATTGATTTGTTGTCATCCAATAGTTCTATTACCTATTACCTATTACCTCTTATCAGGTAACACTTCACCTATAGCGTTAAAAAGATATAAATGTCTTTACACCTCTATTTCTATTATTAATTGAAATTGTAAATTCGGAATTGTCTCATACTTGTATGGAATGAAAATTGTTCCAGTTAAAACTTTTCTAGGTTGGGTACATGATGATAAATTGAAGTGCATGAACAATTTGGGACGTGTTTAGAATTCAACAGTGTCATAACCTGCATGACATATATCTTTAACTCACTCATGTTACATGCATATTAATGGAAGAAAAAGCATGTCAATCCCACTCAAAAGTAGAAAGCATCAATTTTTTTTTCTAAAAAAAAGAAAGCATCATTTTGTTAAGTATTAAGACCCGAAAGCATGCGAGACCATGATTCATGTAATAACAATTTCCCATGCGAACAAAGATCCAAATGTGTAATATATATATTTAATCATGATTCTGAAGTAAATTAAAAATTTTGTTCAAGGTACTAACACGAATTGTGGGAAAGAAGAGATAGATGGGGCAACTAAAAGGCTGACATTTAAAATTTTCTATTTGAAACTTTCTTACTTTAAACTTGGTTGAGTGACTAGATCTAGTAAATTCAAAAATACTCTTTATTAATATATGGCGATGACTATAACTTTCTATTAGGATTAGTGGGATTCTCCATCATAGATCAAATATCACCTCATGAGATATGATTTAACACGTACAAAACAAAAACGAGAGTAAAAGATATAGTATAGAAAATCACAATAATAACAGTAAAATAATGACAATCGGAGAGAGTAAAGGTTAATGAAGAAAATCATAAATTCTTAAGCACAATTTTAAAAAACTATGAGATTGACATTCTTAACCAACTCTCGTATCTTTTAGACCCTTCAACTCTTGCACTCTGCAAGAGTTAGTTACTTAAGAAGATTATGTTTCAGTTTGAATTGATCTTCGTGAGTTATGCTTGATTGTTCTCCCTAAACCCACCCTCATGTGTTTATATAAATTCCAATCCTAACCTCAACTTACAAAAAAGAAAATAATATAATCTGATTATTACTTTTAATAGCTTTTCAAACCTAATACGATTAGAACTCCAATTATCAAATGAGTAGGATAAGAGACAGTCCCAACAATATCCACCTTGACTTTTATTCACTGAAGTTGTTGTACCCTTCAAGAATTTGTTGCCAACTCTTCCTCGCCCTCCCACTTTCGCGGGAATACCTCTACCACAGAGGACTTATACATATATATGAGATATGCATATCTGAGTTTGATCACTCAGACCCATCACATTAGAACTCCTCCATTGTGTAACTTGATTAGTTACACCGTATGACCCTCCATATCATAGATTTGTATTGCCTTTGAGTTCCACCTACTTGTAAGTACTACATGGCTAGTTCCACCGTGACTTCTCACAACCAACGGCACGCAACTTCGCCTCTGCGACTGATGGAGTTTGCAACCATATTAAATGCAGACTCACACCTGATTGCATTTGAGATTCGGATATTTGTCGTTGACGATTCGGCTTGATCTACCTGATCAGGATGTCCAGATTTTCGTTTGACTGCATCACCTACTAATCGGTATGCCTCATTAAACTAGATACTTGTCATGGTCATTTTCCCACTGTGAGTAATCTACATGATGTCATCTTGCGATCATAATTAATTTGCAACCATAAAATCCATGCACTCTCATGGATATTAGTCTCTTTTAAGTCAGGGACATACCATACTGTAACAGTGTGCGATGTGCTCCACCATACCACTCCATTGGGCGTAGAGATCTTTCGTCGAATACCTCCCTCGCTGAACATATGTTGCAGCAACAATGAAAGTATAATATCTGAGATATCTGGTTCACAGACAATAAACATAGCTGAATCATTTACCTTCTTGCGCCATCAAATTTCTGTACAAAATAACTCCGACCACTAGACATCATTCTTGATTTTGCCTCCACAACACTTACCGATCGTCTCTACAAGTCCAATTTAGATAGCTCTGTTGGCTCCTTAGTTCTGATACATCTTGTTAGGAATAGTGGGAGCCCCAACCACAAGATCGGATATCACTTTATGAGATATGTCTTAGCACGCACAAAAATAAAAACAAATATATAAGATCTAGTATAGAAAACCACAATAATTATGATAAACAATGACAATCGAAGAGAAAAAAATTAGTAAAAAGACCACAAATTCTTTAAGTACAACTTTAAAAGAATACACGAAATTAATGCTCTCAATCAACTCGTATTTTTTGGATCACTCAACTTTTGTCCTCTGCAAGAGTCTTCTACTTCAGAAAACTCTAATATTTACTCTCTCTATGTCTCTCTTGTTTTTATGAGGAATGATTGAATGATCTCTCTAAATCCACCCCTCATGAGTTTATATAAATCATCAATTCTAAGTTTAGAACAATAAGAAAATATGATACAATCTGACTAGAACTCTTATTAGCTTTCCAAACATAATATGATTAAGATTAAAACTCTAATACGAATAGAATAAGAGACATTTTCAACATTTCTTTTACCTTTTAAGAGTTGATGGTTGTATTGCCAGTCTGGGGGAGTTGGAAGGGTAAAAAAAAAATACTGTTGCTAACTGAGAAAAATACGAAGCTTAAGTCGATATGTATTGGGATTGCAATGATGGTGTATTTGTGATGTATGGTAAGATAGTTATGGAAAATATTATATATATATAATAAGATAGTATTATTAGGTAAACAGGTAATAAATGATCCCAACTGAAAATAACTTTGTCAAATAAAGTTTCACATCTTCTATTAAAAAAAGTTTCACAGAACACCGTCAAAGAACCAAATTGAGCAAGTTGCACCAGTCGTAGTGAACTTGGGACAATAGAATAGACACGACCGACCGACGGGGGGCCCCACTTCCTGTTCTAATTGAGCTGACCACACAAATTTTCCAGACGACACTTCCTCTTCGGTCTGTACCCTAATGCATAAATTCTCCAAAATAGACAAATACACCATATAGAAGGGCCTATTTCTCACAAGTGCATGAACAGTGTATGAGAAAACACACACCTCGCCCAATGGGCAGTGAACAAGTACTAGTCTACTATATGTAATCGTCCTCACACGAGTACCTATTCAAAGACCGTCCGATTAGGTCTAGGGTATTGATCAGCCGTCAAAACATTGATTCCATACATTTTGGATATGGGAACTATCCTCATCAAAACTATACGATAAATTCAACACTACAATAGTACAATGGACGAGGCTAATAGTAAGAGCACAGCATGTGTGATTAGACCAATATTATGAAGGAATAAAAGGGAGGCAAGATGTATACAAACACAAGGGATCACAAGCTTGGCTAGCCAAGGACCCTCCCTTGCTGCAAGACAAGAAGATGAGCCAACTCGCAAGTGTGCCAATTGCACATATATACTTGTCCTCCTTTTTAATCCCACATGTACATTAATTAGGAACTAACTGGCCTCATGACCCTTAATTGCTAATTAATTGCTCTACTTGTCCTTAATCCCTGCAGCTTTTCACTGTTTGCAGCCTGGAATTAAAAGAAATTGGTGTGACAACACTTAATATTGCCGTACTATTCTTTTCTTAGATGTGAACGGGTGCGTACTTGATTAGGTATGATTTGCCACTGCGTGCCGGACTTGGCCATGCATATGGGCTCCTCATCTACATGATCAATTCCTTCGAGATTTCTAGAGCCATAGAAATATATACACGCATGCACTCATGCATGCATAATTAGGATTAGGAGTATATGCTGATTTTTAACTTAAATTTATGTGTTTATAATGAACTAAATATGAGTTTGAATACCTAACTTACTTCAAGACTTATTAATTTTATAAGTTTAAGAGGGCTGAATTTTAACTCAAACTTGTGAGTTGAAAAAAAGAAACTAAAATTAAACACTCAATTTATTTTAAAACTTATACTATAAGCTTGAATTTCTTTTGAATTAACAAGTTGAAGTTTGTTAAGGGATTTTATTGAGTTTATAAAGTTAAGTCTCAACAAGGTTTATTGGAAAAACTTAAATTTAGGTCAAACATATCTTAAGCCCTTTTAACTAAAAACTATTAATAAGATGAAACTGATGGAACAAGATTTTTTATTATAGACTTCAATATATCATCTCATTAAAGAAACTTAAACTCAATAAACACACGGAATTTTAATTTTCAGCCCTGAATTATAAAATATAGGGCACAGTGGCACAGTGGCGCATCATTGTGCACGAGAGACCAAAGGTGTACAAACAAAAAGTGTCAATGGTGCGAATAGCACAAGTCACACCCGATTGCAGAATGATCAGTTTGGATCAAGAAGATGTCACGTAGCAACACGAGCCATGAGCCAAGAGAAGGACAAGGACAAGCCAAGGTTTGTACCGCGAGCCCTTTCCGGGAAGGAGATGCCCATCGCCTTATCTTTGCCCTCCAATCCCTAGACATGGCTAATCCAAATCATTGAGGTTGCAACTGGTGCTCAACAGGTCACAAACGCAAAACACACCATGTGAGAATTAATTTTTTTGGAGTAAACACAAAGGAATCTTAATTAGCCGTATGGCGCTCACTCCGGCCCATGCACTACGAGGCTTCGTTGCTGGCTACTTTATTTTCACCCTAATTGCGAAAAATGGAACATTCCCATTGTTGTCTCTCTATCGTCGGTTGTCTCTCTCGGAGTACGATCAAACATCGGCGTCTCTCTTATCAAATCGGAGTGTGGCCCCCAGGAAGCACTTTTCAAGAGAGGGAAAAAAGAGGTTCAGAATTTGAGATGTATTCTCTTTTTATCGTTCCTATTCTCCTCCTATCTTTATTTCGTTTTCCCCTATTTCCTCGCGTTTCGGTCGGTGACTAGATGAGGTTTGATGGTTGCATGTTTAGTCCAATCTTGATGCGTGACCACCTACCAAACTCTTCATGGAAAAAGACGAAAGCACCAAATAGAAACCCAATCTCATCCTTGATATTGTGATATACTGTTGCGATTTCTTTACTATACTATCGTAATTATAGCATTTATCATGATGATCATTCTAAGATTGAAAAAAGTGAATTTTATGAAACCTGAAGAACAAAACCTGCTTTTTATCAGCTAGACTTCACAAATAAGTCTATATCCAACATTAGGTCTTGTACTTTTGTGTTATTTTATGATAATGGGTCTCATAAAACTTCTTTTTGGCTGAAAGGTAGCCTACATGATAATCATGTAAACCACAGTCATTTGCGACCAAAACTACCTAGGTCAACTCATCCTACGGAAGCCAATTTGATCCGTAGTCCCCGGGCAATTTTTACAGTTTTTCATATTTTTAGCCTTAAAAACCTAATTATGTGCTTGGTTTGGAGCTACCAAAGGTCACATCCATCTTAGATATATGACAACTAGTTAGTTTATCAATTAGTTTGCAATCAGAGACGTAGTGTAAATATCGCAAAACCTTAATGAAGAGCCTCACCTATCATGGATATAAAAGTGTGATATTTTGAGACCAAAGCACACGGTCAAATTGATGGTGTACAAAAGTCTGGCAGAAATGCCGCAACGTGCAGAATGGAGGACGTCCAATCCCATTCGGCTAAGGCGAATCGCAAGGTTGCCAGGCCGTTTCCGCGGGGGAAAAACTGCCAAGTCGGCCGACGGTCTCACCGCACGAATCGTTGTCCGTCCTCTTCGAAATGCCCATCCGTGCCGGGATAAAAAAAACCTCCTCGGCGCCCGATCTTTGGACACGCGATGCGCTTGGGGGATGCAGAATGGAGCCAGACATGGACATTTTCCCGACATGGATGGATATAGACTCGCGCGTCGTTCGGTTTCAAACAACCATCGGTAAATCTCAAAACAAGAATTATTCCTCTTGTATGCTGCGTCATTCCATTCTTGTGTTTCATGCCACACGAGCACATCCTCAAAATCCTCTGTATATGATAAACCCATCTAAAGTCTATCATACCATCTTATTTCGCACTAATCAAACATCCATTCTTAAGCAATTTATGACAAACTATCCATCTTATTTTTTTCATCCCACGATAGATGATTGATACAAACAACTAAACACATACATAGTCTATACTAAATATTTTGGTCTACAAACTACGAAAAAAAGAATATAACACTCAAGACACCCTAAAAACTCCTAAAAGAAACTTTATTTAGTATTGAGGTGTGTTTCAACAAACTGTGTTTCCATATTATTTTTTGGATGTTGCTATTTTTTAACTATTTATATTATAATATCTTTTAAATATAGCAAATATTTTTTATAACTATCATACCCATCTAACTACAATCTCCAAACAGAGTCAGTGGAGTGGAGTGTAGTGTGTTGGATTATATTAGTTATAGAAAATATTTATTATATCTAATAAAATATTATTATTATATAAAAAATTAATAAATGATGATTTCAAAGAATAATATGTCAAACTAAATTTTTTGAAACAGCACCAGTGCTAAATGGAGGTGAAGAGCAAGAGATCTTCCCATCAGAAAGTTTGAAGCTTCCATGCAAAATGCTTTAGGCTATCTCGAGCGCAACACCTGATGATGGAATAACATGTGGACCTCCTCTTTAAGTTTCGCGTTTGTTGGGCACACCTTCAAAACGACACATAGCCCAAGCAAAGTCCATATTGGTTTGTGCTCAAGACAAGTTTGTACACGGTCCATTTAAAAAGTAAAAAAGCCTTCACATGAGTTGGTACACGATTTTTTTTTTTTTTACAGATAGCACATAAAAAAAATACTAAAATAACACATGATAAAACTAAATTACAAAAATGATTTCAGTCGTCAGACCTAATAGTGACTTACCCAAAAAATCTTCCAGTCGCCAAGTCAAATAGCGACTTAACACTTTAGTCACTGGCTCAATTGACGACCGCAGAATGACCAATTAGTCGTTAGACCAGGTGGTGACTGATGGAGCTGTACAACGGCCACAAGTTTGGCCTCTAGCGACTAATCATACAATTGCAGGAAAATTCGACTAATCGCCATCTCAACTGAAGACTGATAAAGTGGCTTAAATCACTAGATCAAATGGTGACGGGTTGAAATAGTCGAATGTCGCCAATCGAGTTAGCGACTTTTGTCAGTTTTACAATTACTTTTTATTATGTGTTATTTTTGACTTTATATATATATATATATATATATATATATATATATATATATATAGAGAGAGAGAGAGAGAGAGAGAGAGAGAGAGAGAGAGAGAGAGGGGGAGGGGGGGGGGTGGGGGGGTGGTTTGGTTTATTCATACAAAAAATTCGTTTCTACACAATAGTACACATAGTCCATGTATAAACCTTGACATGAGTTGTGCCAGTGGAAAAATAAAACATAATTATTTGTGCCCATCATGACAAGATGCGGCCCGATTATAGTTGGGCCTGGTGCGTATTCCAAACAGTACTGGGCGGAGAAGAGACAATTCAAGAACAAAACAATGAACATTTCATCAGTTCGTTAATTTCGTTCGAAGTTCAATGCTTCCCGATGGTTGCATCAATTTTTCTCACCCTGGAAACAAGGCTTGGTTTGGACGGGATATTATACAATTTTCAAGAAACATCAAACTAGCCACAAATGATCTACAAGGAACAAAAAGAATTCAAACAGGCTGTTCAATCCTGTCTTCAGCCATCAGGAGGCTGAAGTGTAAAATCACATGCAAAAAGCAGAGTTTTTTTGCGAGGACCATTCCTATATTAGATCAATGCAAGAGCAGCCAAAAGACGACGACGACCCCAACTACCCCACCCCCACCCCCCCGCAAAACACACACACACACACACACACACACACTCTTTTCTCATTTTATAAACATGGACCACAATCGCAAAGACCAAACTGTCACAAAGATGGGGAATAAATGTTGTGTCAAAGAGCAACTGATGCCAATCCAAATAGGAGGCCAGATCCACAGACAACAATTTTCATGGGTGTTGTTTGAGCTGTTGGTTTTACAAAAAAAATATCACTGAAACTTATTTCGATTGCTGTTTTTCATCATGGTTGCCCATCGCAACTAAAATGAGAATCCCTCAAAATAAATAAATAAATAAAATGAGGACAAGTAAGCCTTTGTAAACAGATTCAGAACAATGCAAACACTAACTCAATTTCGTAAGAACTTTGTAAACAGATTCAAAAGATCAACAAAAAGTGGCTAAAGAACAAATTTTCTTATCTAAAAATGCTACAGGGATCAAAGAAGACAAGTGTTTGTGAGACCTTATCACATTACAGGGGAAATGGCCGTAGGTTCGAGGATAGGATCTTTAGTCTGATATCAGGGTAATCAAACACCATGCAAATGAATGTTACACTTTTCTGAAGAGAATACTAAATCAAAGACAAAACACAATGCTAATTTATAAATGAGCTAACAATTTACAAGACATGCACCAATGCATGGCTCAGAAATCAAGCATTGTCCTTCAATTGCATAATGAGAACGAAAATAGTTCATTTAGTGATTCAGTCATGCAATGAAGAGACACAATTATCTTTCCAGGGTAAGCAGTTAGAATGGTACAAATATTAGAACTTGCTTCAGCATACATCTTAACACCTGAGAAAATGAGAAACAGTCAAGAATTTTACTTCCTATAACGCATTGAAAAAAATCAAGTTAATAAGTGGTCACAGATAAGCACTATATGAGGCGATGAGTATTAAATGTGTGACAGTACATAACCACATTCAAAAGCTGCACTTATACCAATTAACCATTGCCTCATATAAGAACTAGCAGCCAGCTTTCAATGGAGAAAACAACCATACAACGGGATGAACTTTCAGAACGGTGGACAAGCATAACGAGCAACATTCAACGCATTAAATTTCATGTCATCTAATTAGAGACTGTTGCTGTTACACTACAACTTGTAAAGGGAAAGATACAGACAGACTTCCATAGAAGGCAACATCCGAAGCTCGAGAGAGTCATGTAAATTAAGTCTGAGACTGAACATGGCTAAAAGCTACTTCTAAAAACTTGTGCAGAGTGGCAGAGTACATACAGACATAACTCAGACCAAACTGCAGAAGTGAAACCTACTAGGCTGGTAAACACAGCATGTATTTTACCTGATTGTCACAAACTTGTTTGTGCCATGCTTGGCCCAGAAGGTCTTCAAGTCAATCGGATTAGCAAGGTTGTACCCTTCGCCGGCCAGCTTCTCAAGCACCTTCTTGAATGCACCTTGGCTCATCTTCCTGCCAGCAATACGTGCACCCCGGCGCTTTGTGCTCATTGGAAGTGGGTACGTTGAGATAGAAGTTGTGCAACAGGCAGACTGCCAGCCACCTGCACCCCACCGGTAGCATTGCTGGGGCGTACCAGTGCACGAGCAAATAGGTGTTGGAATCCTTGAGAGGTCTAAATCAATTCCATTAATTACCATCCCGATATTTTTCTTAGGGCCCCTCCCTCGGGGTGCCAACCCATTGGGTGCCCCATCCTCACGTGGAGCAGCAGGCTTCTTAGGCTTCTTTGGCTTCGGCGACTTGGGCTGCCGACCCTGCTGCCTCTTCTTCAAAGGCGGCTCATTTCTAACAACTGAATGGTCCTCGAGCAATGGTGGGGGTATGCGCTCCTCCTTGGAAGAAGGTGGCTCCTGTGGCTGCATCATCTGGAGAGTATGCGCACCATGTGCATCTGGCATCATCCCATACCCAGTCGGGTGGTGATGCCCAGCATGCCCAGCATGCCCTGGATGTCCAACATGTCCAGCAGGGCCGACAGGAAGAGCGTGAAGGATCTTGGGCTCACGAGGATGCTGCGAGGGATGCATCCACGCCTCATTGCGCACAAAGTCCATCGGAACAGAGGGGGGCTCAGCCGGCATGCCACCAGAGGCGCAGTCGCGGGAATGGTGCGGATGGTGGGGGGCATTGTGATGCCCATGGTGATGCAAAAAGGCACCATTTGGGAGCAGCGGCTTTGTGTCCCGGTCGGTGGCCACAGAAGACAGCAAAAAGGCACCATTTGGGAGCAGTGGCTTTGTGTCCCGGTCGGTGGCCACCGAAGACATGAGCTGCAGGCCGAGGTTGCCTTTCATGGTCGGTTCGTAGAAGCCCCAATTCCGAATGCCTAAGCCGCCGTCATCATCCATCTCGTCTACTCCGATGCTGAATCCAACAGATGGATCCAACTTCAACAACCGAACTTGGTGAAAGGCAGAATGTTTTTGCGGTTCCGATCACCCCATCTCCAGCATTGCCTTCTAAACGCCAATCCCTACAAACCAGATTCGGCAAACCAGTGAAAAATTAAGAGTCCGCAAGAAAATCAGCAAAAGAACATCCAAATTTAAGCCATTTCGACCAAACCCTAGGTTTCAAGAACCAACCAAGAAATCCCCCAAATCAGCACCGGAACAGCTCAAATCTGTGTTCAATAGATCGAGCAAGATCCCCATTGCAAGATGTGAGAGTCAAAATCGAATCTTGCAGCGGGGATCTACGGAATGGCGCGGATTTGGGACGGCTTGGCCAAGTAAGGAAACGGCAATAACAGCAAGAACAAAAAAAGAAACCCACATGTGAAGAAAATAAAAATTCATCCTTCTTCTGTAACTTGTCTTGTACCATGGAGTGGCCACTGGTAACAAGTTCTGGATAATTAAAAACAAAAGTTTTGGGGCTTACCTTGAAGAGGACTGCCTCTAGGGTTCTTTCACTTCTTTGTGGGTGTGAGGTGTGATGGAGAGAGAGAGAGGAGAGAGAAAGAGAAAGAGAGAGAGAAGGCAACCGAAAAAGATAGGTCCTAATATTTTTCTGTATGTATGGTGCAAATAAGGGGAATAATAAATATAATAATTAATTGGGGGTTGTTTTCGGATTTACATAGGCCTTTGGTATCCTTGTTTATTTTTGTTCAAAATTTTCCTTAGTAGGGCTTTTTTCTTTTGCTTTTCTTTTCTGCTGAATGATCTTTGTGCACCTGAGTGTGTGGTGTATGTTTTTTCTTTTGTGGAAGAAAAAATTAGTAAATTTCTCAACTGTGAAGACTAGTATGTGGTGTATGTGTTATTGAGATGATGACTATGAGAATTGAGAAACATAGTGCTTATATACCCAACTTTCAATTAATAAGAGAGAGAGAGCAGTTTGAGCGAGAAAAGTGAATCTTTGGTATACTCAACCAACTATTTGTAACAGTAAGACGGAAAAATGAGTCAGTTTCTCTATTACAGGTGTGGTACATACGTTACTAAGAAGATGATTATGAGACATATATTCTATATATTACCCCAACCTTTTTCAATTAACAAACTTTTAGAAACTTTTTTGAAAGATTTATATGGGAAGAGCTACTCATAAGTAAAATTTGAGGGGTGTTTGGATCTTAACTTCTAGAAATTTGCTCCTCCTCCTTCGTGTGTTGTTCAGATTTAGTATTCTTGATGTGCCTCACCTCATTACCTTGCACACCCTCGCTTAGGTGTTGACTCAATCACCTTGTGTGAGTCAGATTGTTGCCTTATAAGACTCTCAACATAATTAGTTTATTAGATAACTTTTTTTTTGTCAAAATAGGTTATCCCACTTACGACCATTTTGGTGGAGCAGTCGCGTTGTTGATGTATCATACAACATTGATGCACCAAAGTAAGTTCCTTGATGTAGCACCGAGTTGACAATTCAACCTCTTTGCATATAGAAATTTGCATGCGTGTGTGTGAGAGAGAGAGAAAGGGAGGAAGATGAGTCTCTAGTGCATGCAAACACCTCTTTGATGCCAAATTTTGAGGGGTTTTTTTGGGGTAGGGGTTAAGGTGAGTTGGGAGGAGAATGATGGTTGAGTATCATATAAATGAATTTCTATATTTACAATTTAAATTAGAGATAGTCCATTAGTAATGTTCAAAGCTCATCTTAAAGCAAATTTGTTGACACATGTATATTATATTGCTTTAGTCTATGGTTTAGGTGAAATTGCAATGATGCCCTCGCAAATCAGTATATTCCAGTTTTATTCTCCTAAAAATAAAAAAATGTTACAAATATAAAGAGCATAATTTAGCTTTTATGCCCTTATAGCTAGTGTAACCATTTAAATATGAGATTTGACAATAACAATACCATTAATCAATACAATTAAATTACTTTAGTTTTGTAGAAAAAACTTGAAACAATATCCAAGGATGGTATATGTGTCATATTCAATAAAATTGTATTTTTGTGATAGTAAACAAAAAACCCTACCTACAAGCCACAAAACACATATATGGTGAGTTTTAGCATTAATTGAAAAAATAAATGAGATTGAAGCTTTTTGGCCAACCATTTCAAACATATGTGAGTAATACAAACTTGTCGGTAAGTGCTATGCCATTGCACAGCAAATCCAGGGCAAAATATAGAGGACCCCTTGTATTGGCAAACACCCCCTGTTTTTGGTGCACTCTATACTTGTCCATTTCTTCACCCCAAAGATATTGACCCCTTTAAGATTCTTTTTAGTTGTCTTCTAAAATTTCCCACTCTCTTTTTATGGTTCTTCTGTTTTTTTAATTAGCATTTTTTTGTCTCCTATTAGTGGCACTCTCTGACACACTATGTAGAAAAGGACTACGTGACAGTAACAAACTTACGATGATGTCTGTCATATGAACCATGTGAAGTGGTAGTAATCTTGATTTAGAAGTGGATTGAGATAGAAAAAAAAATTAATGCATATGGCATAGAGGATCCTAATATCTATCATAAGCATTGCTGAGATTAAACACGAGGATATTGAAACACATGATGTTTATGAGAAAACATAATTTTGATTCGGTTTGATATTTTCTTACCAAGAATAAAATTAATTAGCTAGTGATTATTTTTTAAAACTGTTTTATAAATGATATTATCTATTTTATTAACAACACGCACACTAATCCTCCACCCGTACACACCCTCACCACCCACACACTCATTAACACAAAACTCCAACCAAATAAACATAAAGATAAGAGATGGCATACAAATCTAATCCTAATCTCTCTTCATATGAAAGATATTCTAATTGCTTGAATATATATGCGAGTGTATTAACTGATGATGACTTTGATAAAAGAAATAAGGCTTACAGGAGAACAGATTTTTGTAATATTTCATGTTGAGGCTCTAGATTTTTCAATTGCCCCAAGCCCCATTCATGCAAACAAACTTTTTGGAGCTTCAGGAACACTATTACTATGGCAGGAGCCTGAATCTTTACGCTAAATCATTTCAACTACTTCAAATTCGATGGTTTTGGGGTACAAGCATGCCTAATAAAATAAAATAAAAAGACAAAAGTATAAGCAGCAATGCAGCATAAACAAACATGTACAGTGTTAAAAAGAAAAAGAAAGAACAGACAAAATACAATCAGCATAGAGAGAAGATCCAATTTTGGTTTACTAGCCCTTTTACTACTTTTCAGGTGCACTAAGTTGTTTTCACTTTTCAACACAGATAAGAAAAGACTTTTCGCATCAAATTTTTTTTTACCACCTAAAGAAAAAAGTTTTACTAATAAATATGTATCTATTTTTTTATCTTATATATCTCTCCCTTTTCACATTTGGAACATTCTCTCTTCTTATATCTAATTGTTTAGAGTTCATCTAACTCTTTTGTTAGTTTCTCTAGTGACAACGACGAACAAAGGTGGGCAATGGGAGATGGCTGTCGGTGGGGGAGACAGACGATCAAAAGCTTTGGTTGTGGCAATGGTGCGGCAGCTGCTATTGTGGGTGGCAGTGGCCGGTGGAGGAGAAGAGGAGGAGGAGGCCACAATGGTGACGATGGTAGATTGGGAGAAGGGAGAAGAAAAGGTTTAGAGAGAAAAAAAATTGAAAATTAAATCAAGATCTCGATGTATGGTAAGATGGTGTAAATTTTTTTAAAAAAATAAACACTTGCACACTCTCACGGGCTTCTTGCATCTAATCTTATTATTGATTTCACCATTTATAGATTCAAGTAAAAAACTTGTCAGATTTTCAAATAAAACAATGTTTATTGGCAGCTGTTGAAACACTATGGTATGTTTGGTTGTCTGCATTAGGGTGAACCTGGCTCTATGATGTAATTTTCTTGTGTTTGGATGCCTGTACATGCAGTTTGAGTTTGGCCCATACGATGCAAATGAGTCCTTAGAGCCTGGCCCGTGGAAACGCAAGAGCTGGTCGTTTTCCTTAGCCTGGCTCGCAAAGGCGTTCGTTTCCTCGCTTCCTCGCGTCAGTCGTCGCCTGCTCGCACGTGCTTGGATTACGGCCGGCCATCACCAGTCTTGTCCACCGCCCAAACTCTCACTCTACTCCATACCACACTTCAGTAGTAACCATTTGAGTTCCGCCGCCGGCAATTGCCGGAATTTCGTGTTTTTACTCCTTTGACCGTCGTGCTCCTCCGCCTTCAGACTATACTCCGGCCATCAAAATTGGTCGGGCCACTAGAGTAAAACATTTCCCTCAATCATAAGTACATTTTCCTTCAGAAGAATTTCCAAGTATCCCCACTGCTTGTTGTGTCCAACGTTGTCCAATTCCATGGAGTCACACCACCGTTGCTGAACCACACCGGTCGTCGTCAAAATTGACCTCATCTTCGTGTTCCCTTCATCCCCCTCTAGCTTCCCTCTAACTCGATTAGATGATGGGGGCCCATAGCGAAAATACCCAAATTGGGCTCTTCTCTCCCATGGCCGCGTCGCCGGGAACTTCACCGACACTGCCATTTTTCAATTCCCCTTAGTTACACCGAATTAAGGCCTCTACGTCGTTGCCTCGCCGCCAACCACGACAATGGTGAAAATGAGTTTTCAATAACCCCAAGAAGCGAGGTAATTATACATAGGACTATGTGTATAACTGAAATGGTCGCCTCGCTGTCGGCCATCTTCTAACCTATGGTCGTCATCGCCTCGCCGCAGTTCTGCCATCTCCGGCTGTTTCAGAGCCCCAAACTCATCGACAAATTTGTCTCGTCACCGCCTACATCGTGATGTGGTCGCCGCTAGCCACCGGCGACCAGAGTGTCGTCGCTGCCATCAATGTCTATGGTTGACATTGTCAAGGCTGTGTCAAACAACACCAAGACAATGTCTATATTTTGACAATGCCAACCAGAATCACAACTCTAATATAACTAACCAAACAAACTCAGCATTCATTCAGGATTCAGAAATTCAATTAACAAAACAACATCTCTATTACATTTTACAATCTGTTTCATCTAATCTGTCCCACTGGTATGGATCAGTCTATACTCCTACAGACAACCAAACACACCCATACCCATATGAATACGCAAGAATTGTTAAAACCTCTCTATTCGAAATGAAGGAACATCTCTCCTCTAGGACTTCAACCTTGCACAAAGATTCATGCTTAGACACGTATTTTTCCTCACTCCCTCCAAATGATCTTAGACCATGCCATACCAAATCATTGTCCTTAGTCATGCACCCAACAAAACCATTATATATGTCATAAATTATATTTATTTTCTAAAATCATCTATAGTAATTTATGATATAGAATCAGAACTATCTAGAAGTTTTATTATTTACTCCGACCAATACTATAAACATACATAAACTAATACGTTCAATTTTAAAATCTAGATTTCAGAAGTATAGGAATGATATCCAAAAATGGCTAGGCAGATGGGCAGCACAAGCAAGTCACAATCTACAACTTTCTAGAACCCTCCTTTCTCTTCTACTCTAGAACCCAAAGGAGCCTCCTCCCCATCGCCAGACAAAGCCATCCCCATGCCAGGCCGCGCCCTGGCATTCCCGCAAACACCTTAGCGGCAGCTAATAAACCAAGCCATCGTCTCACCACTCCCCGCCATGTTCGGCGTCGTCTTCCCGGACCACACCTTTCCCCTCGACGCCACCGCCTTTGCGCAGGTCGCGCCATCCTCCTGGCTTCTGGACCTCTCCACCCTCTCCCTCCAGGCCACGCCCCATGCCGCCGTGGTATTCATACTCCCGGCCGCCGCAGCCGCGCTGCCGCCGGGCAAAGCGGTCGCCGTCTACTTTCAGCCGGCCTCGAACCGGCCGTTCGCTTTCCTAGGTGCGCTCGGCCCCACGCGGCCCTCGGCCAGCCTCCCGCTCCCCGCCGCCGGCGACGAGCCGGACCCGCCAGTTGGCCCAGCGAAGCTGGGCGTAGCCGTCGAGGTTGCGGCGGCGCTGCCGCCGCCCCCCGACGAGCAGCGCGCGGAGCGCGTCGCTCTTCGCGTGGGTGAGAACCTGTTCAACTTCATGCAGTCGTTCTGCGGCGCCGACGGCGGCAAGCTGGTGGTGCCCATGGACATCTTGGACCGGTGGTTCCGCAAGTTCCAGGAGCGGGCAAGGAAGGACCCCATGTATCTCAAAAGCTTCGACATTTGAGGGGGATGGTATTGCCTTCTGTCTTGGCGCTGCGACATTAGAAAGTTGTCGCCTTTATGAGTTTCTAGATTCCTAGGATCATGATCTCGTGAAAGAGGGAAAAGGGTAACATTTGTAGGACAATGTAGTGGCAAACATACTGTGCATATGCATATTTAGTTGTGGATTGTGCTGGGAGTATTGAAGGACCTTCCTTCTTGGATTTCTTAGGTCGTCTGCATCTGTGATCTGGTGTAAATTGTGCATTGTGATTATTCGTGTGAGTTCATTTATAATGTAATGCCAATGTAGCGTGGGAGTAAGCACATCATTTTTGTTGGGAGAAACCTTGGAACTTGATCCCTCACTTTCAAATGCTTTGTTTCTGTAGTCGGGTATAAATTTAAGTGGAAATTTGGTTTAAGGATTAAATATGTTGTATTGTGTCTGTTGAAAGTCATACTGGGTTTATAGTTATTACAGGCAATAGCGATGAGGTAAACATGGAAAGGTATTGACTTTTGCTCTTACGTTGGATTCTTTAGTTGCAGATGGTCTGTATATGTGTAATTGATGACAGATCAAAAGGGTAATTTGGTACCAGGATCAAGCAAAACTTTTTCTATCACTATAAGAAAGTAGAAGATTCTGTTCATGTAAGGTTGTTCATTGCAATAGATATGGGAAGTATTTGCCTTTGTGTTTTTTCAGTTTTCTTGAAAGTATGTAGCTTCAGAGTTTTAGATATTCTGTGTGGAGTTTGCCCTTGGTTTTGGACTAGTAATTTTATGATTAGATGCCTTTGTTAATAATGGTTACATTTTCCGTGCATCTCTGTAGAATCATCAACCCCTATCTCTACACTGATTGGTTATTGATTATTATGATGTGAGTTTGGTGTTAGGATAAAACACACTCTTTTTGTTGCAATAACAGTTAGGTTTTGGTTGTTTTAGATACTTGAGTATTAGATTTCTGGAACTTTCCTTGCAGAAAGTGTTGTCATCTTTGCTGAATTCTTATTCCTTAGTTTCAGGCATGTGGTTTTTTACTAAAATTTTGATTGTAGATGCAATCCACTGGATAAAATCTAGAGATTGTTGATAGTTAGGAAAACATGTGTGGCTGAGATAGTCTATTGCATTTTTCAGCATCCCATTTTGAGGCTGGATCCCCTATGTCAGATGGAACTGGAATTTGCCCTGGAATCCTCCTGGCATTTTGGGGCTGGTGCATGCACCAGCATGACTCAAAATTCCAGCTGGAGTCTAGAAGCCTGATCTGCAGTGGGTGTTCCTGGGACATGCTTGCATTAACAAGTGCTCTGTATAATCAGAGCTAGCATAATGCTTCAAAGATGGGGATGCTCTGTTTTGAACATTATTTGCTTAAAACAAACTAAACCGTGGTCTTTTAACAAGCTTATGACAGAAAGCTCTGATCTTCTATGTACAACTGCTGTTCTTGTGCTGAATTGTGCCAAATTTGTTTTAAGATATTACAACCTATGTTTTTTCCCCTTCTGTTATCAACTGATTCATTTGAAGATATTACAACACATAGATTGATAAGATTTGTTGCGTCATTTTGCAGGTAAACGATCGGTCTTGGTGGAGTCTTGTACCGCACCATGGCCAACCTATGTTTGTGTTTTGTACAAATTGGCTTCTCTGTTAGGATAGCCTGGATCAGGTTTGTGTTTTTTCCGCTTCCGCATATTTGTATTAAAGTGACACCAAAAGCTACCAGATAAGTTAGATGATGGTGGTGACAAGTACTCACACCAAATAATAAATCTTGTTTCGCAAACTGTACAAAAATACTTCGGATAGAGATGCTCGAAATGACCAGTGCATTTGGAGGTTCAGATTGGCTTGTAATTTTGTGCTTGTGTCGCAAATTCTGGCGCATGGCGATAATTGTCGATGTACCAGTCGAATCTTTACATTTTTCGGAGTGTGACACCTTGTTCAACAGCCAGAAATTGTAACATCTTTTTCACGCACCTAACAGCAAACCAGTTGCGATCATTTCCAATTTGTAAGACATTGGAAAATCAACTCTTTTTTCACATACAAAATAATGATACAGAACCTGACATACAAAACCATCTGGAAAAAAACCGATACTCAGTACAAAACAAATACGTTGCACTCTTGCCTCCTAACCAAACGACTGAGATTAACAACAATACCACAAGGTTAGATCTTATATCTACAAGCAAAGCAATCTTATCTAAATCCTGTCACAATTTGTCATCACCATTGTCAACAGTGAAATGTTGAGGTTGGCTTCCATCAGTCATCCTTTTTACCCTAGCAATAAATGTGGCATTTGATAATGCTTGGAAATCACTCAGAAAAATGCTTGGAAATCACATACTCACTACTCAGTGCAAAAGTAATGGCGAATCAGGTTCTGAACCGCTAATGGAGGCAAAGGATGACATGCTATCCTCCTTGGAAGCAGACGAGAAGTTCAGCGGTGCAGTTGTCAACAGCCTGTTCTCCCGGAAGTAGTTATTGTATCGACCAGAATATGAGCGGGGCGTAAGAAGCTCGGGGGTGGCACTGCCCGCGGAAACTCTGCGAGGCATTGGGGTCATGAATCCAGATCCGTTTCCATTTGGATGATGGCTGCTTGTCCTCCTATTGAAGCTGCTTGCCTTTTTGGGACTAGGTTTGGACCCAAAGATCAACTCCTTCTCCTTGAGCAATAGACTTTGCAGCTTCTTTTGGTCCTGTGGGAAGAGTTATTGGTCAAAAGTAGAAGCAAGGACTGCTCTTCTTCCATTTCTAATGCCAAAAAGTGAACACAGATTGTGGTGCAATTTATACCCGGTAACGTCTCTTCTCTTCTTCCTTCTGTAGCCGTCTGAGTTTGTGCTCTTCCAAAATGGCAACCAAACGAACCTTCACATGTAAATTCAATGTTTCTTGATTATATGAAGCAGATCCAATGTACAAAATTTCTGTGAAATATGATGAGAAGTAGCTACGTGACTCACTCCGTCATATAAAAAGGGCATATTTCTTTCATCTTCCCAGGCAAATGTTTTGCTTATCAAGTTGTCAATCATAGCTGCACAAACAGGTAGCTTCCGATCATGCTACATATCCAGTAAACAAGAACCAGAAGTTTAGCTGGATCAACACTGAAGAAAGCATGTCCATTGTACTTAATGAGATGCTAGTTGAGTATGTCAAATTCACAACAGTATAGTTACGTGGAAAAGGATGCATTGATTATTTGGAACCCGGTAAACACCACCCACCCAAATTCCAAAAAAAAAAAAAAAAAAAAAAAAAAAAAAGAAAAAAAAAAAAAGAAAAGGTGAGGGCAACAGTGTTCAACCAAAGTCTGTAGTGTTATCTGAAAGATACAAAAATAAGACTCACTTGGAATCTTTTGGACAAGCACCCTTGCTTTTTCTGCACGCTTCAGATTCAAATGGGCACCCCTGCCAGCACTATACCTGTTATCATCCTGCACAAGGGCACATGTAAACCTTAGAAAAGATAGGCATACATGAAGACATTTGCTGTATATGTTGTCACATGAGGTGTATTTCTACTAGCATGTCAATAGAGTAATTGTTGCATCTCATATCTATTTGATGCATTAATGCAATAGCATATTTTCCTAGATAAAAGAATCCTACTTACTTGGTTATATTCCTCAAGCCAAGTTTCTTCATCACAAGCAGCTAGCCACTTGTCCATTTTTTCCATGATTTCTTTCCTTGTTAGGGACTCCTCATTTGCTTTTGCTATTTGTGTTTCAATGCTGGAAAGAAGTTCACAAGGATCCACGAGACCTGAACATAGAAGTTTTTAAGATCAATCAAGATATCCATAAATAGCATTTCTGTTTATTAGTATGGTAGAAAAAAAATCAGAATACCAGAATCAATCAAAGCAATGATTTTCTCCGGTGCTGTGCTCATATCAGGCTCCACATGTGCACGCCTGCAGATCTCTTCTAGTTCTGATCTTTTTTTAAGGACAAGTTCCTTCATTCTACTTGCCTTTTGTTTGGTTAGTCTTTCTACTTCTTCTGCTGTCTGAAAAAAGTTAAAAGAAAAAGAGGCATAACTCATGCATAGGTTGCATTGCAAGTTTGCAACAAGTAACTCAGAAGACAATTGCCAAACCTCCTGAATTGTCTCCAACGACAGGACACCAGCACAAGTTATCTCTTCCTCGGTGGATCCAAGAACAGCTGCTACCTTGGCAAAGTGTCTCCTCTCTTGTTCAGTTGACTCCATCAGATTCCATAACTTTTGAAGTTTTTTGGCAAGTTCTTGCAGCTGGACAATTATCAAATTGTTAGATAAGGTATAGACAAAATAGGTTGTCACCCTGGATCAACTAGGAGGGGTCACCTTTATAACTCTTGTCCTCTTCTCTGCTTTTAGCTTCAGGATAGTCTGAGTGAGACCCTCAAGAGTACTATTGCTGATATTTGTTGAATTTTCTGAGTTGGTTTCATGCAAACTGGGATGCACCTCTTTTACTGTCTTTGCGAAGTCCATCCCAAGTACAGCACATAGGCAATGCACTTCATCAACGTATATGAAGACTTTCTGAAGGCGATCGGACTGAACAAACAGGGAAAGATGGAGAATGCACGTTATTGGAGTTCTTATTAACATCACATATCCAAGAAAGGGAATAGGCTAAAATGAGCATGAGTTATCCTTTGAACCATATAGTTATTTTAGTTTTCCAATATGTGCACCATAGAATTTGCTGGTTAAAGCAGTTAACAAAATATTACAATTCTAATGAATAAATGCTAACATCCATCTTCCAGTACCATCGCCTACTTAACATTATGTAAGCCTGTGGATTTTGTGATTCACTGTGTGAAAGCACATACCAGTTACATTTTGAATGGAAAATTTGCACGATTTTAATGGTTCAACTCATATCTATGTGACCAACGTATCAAATCAAGTTACAGAATTCACTCATTTAAATCAAGATGTCTAGTACCTTCTCCTTTTGGAGGTTGCGAAGCTGTGTTTGAAAATCAGCGAGTCTTCTAGTTGACAAGTCATGTTCATCTTTAAAAGGTTCAGTTGAACCATCATTGTACTGATAACTGTAGCCAGAAATTTCTGCTTTTATCTTCTCAATTTGAGATCGCACATTGGCAAATTGTTGGGTTCTTTCTTCTTTCTTTGCTCTAAGATCTTCCCAGAGAGGTGTCACTGAGGCAAGTTGCTCCTTCAATGACATTTGCCTCCCATCCACCTATAGATGAACATTGCAGCATGATTAAAAGAAAAATCCTACCATGAATTATGCTGATTTATTTGACTACAGTTACAAGTTTTCAGCTACACTACAGTTAAACACAGTTCTTCGAAATTCTCAGACGTCTAGAGTATCTACGGACCACCACAAAATGAGCACAGTTCACCCCTTCACTTGACATACTATAATAATTTTATCTTATAAACAATGCAAAGCCAAGCTACTTGTGTAGGCATTACTCGAACAAAGTACCAAACTCAAAACTTTCCAACTATGTAGATGTGGTCTACAATTATACAGATTCTAGTGAGAAAATTTTGGTCCATGGAACAAGTTCTATACTTCTTGCTAATGTACCAATCCGACAAGACTCTGTACCAACCAAATGACTCAGCTGCTCATGTCACAATGCTAGCTTTCCATCAATGACTGAAAAAAGACAGCTAACCTGCGGAATATGATATTATTCTACACTAGGTGCAGAATGATGTCAACTATGACCTCATTACTTATTGTCCACAATGCACCTACCAAATTTGTGATTATTTGCAACTTAGAATTGTGCGAGACATGAGAGCACATATTCAAGGAGCATACATTCAATTAACAAGGGATCAAAAATAACCTTTGACAGAATATACCTTCAATTGTGGGGTATTGTCACCTATGGAAGCCATTAGAGCTTTAAGCTCTGCTTCTTTGGCCATCAATGACTGACGGAGCTGGGCTCTCTCAGCATTGGCACTATCAACCTTCCGACGATACACACGCATGCACTCCATTTCAAGTTCTAGGAACATGCGATCTTTATCTTCTTCACACTCCCCAATCTCTGTCCATATTTGCTGAGGGAAAAGGAGCGAAAACATCATAAACTCATAATATTCATAAGAACAAAAAAACCTGAAAGTTCTTAAGCACCATTTGTGATCAGTATTAAAATCTCAGCATTTTAAAGTAAAGCCAAAATAAATTTGTACAACTACTCAACATGAGCAATACTCATGAGATAATAATTTATGAAACAGCACACTCTACAAACAAGAGATAAACCTAATTGAGATTATCTTGAACAAGTGGACTAGATAGAAAATACATGGGAATGCTCATAAGAAAGCTGTGGAAATGAGCATTTGGCATTGTCTAACAAGGCCCAAAGCTCAGGATATCATTGCTGTTAGAAAATTATTTTGGTCTTTTTCCATTTAATCCAGCATATTAAAGAACCTCTCCATATCTTATTCAAAATTTTGGAATTCCTTTCTCTTGCTAAATCAGAGAGTTACATAATCAGGAAGAAATAAGATGTTAATGACAACTCCAATTTGAAGTACACCTCATTCTTTTAAAAGTGCAATGAACAAAAATGCTAAATGTACTAAAACAGAGCTTAAGATGAAATCCAGCTACGCTGCTCAACGATCAGCTATGTTATACGTGGCATATATACTAATGGGGAACTTCTCAATACAATTCCAATCTGTAAAAGCAAACAAAGATTCCTCCTTTTCTTGCTGCAGACTTAAGAAAAAAAAATAAGAGAGTTTTTTTAAGCCTCAAGTAGAATTCCATCATGTTGAATTTCCAAGAGAGAAAGAAAGAATCCCATCATGTTAAAAACCTTAACATATCAAAATATAAAAACCACTGAAGTTAAAGTAGGCCTCTTCTATCAATTAACCCGTAGAATTATGGAACATACACAAAATCAATAATACTAGCAAAATCTAAACTAACCCCCATAATCATAAAGGTAGGACACAAAAGTCACACATCAAAGCCACCACATTTCTGTCCTCAAGACACTTCCTTGCTGCTCGGAACTTCACTTTGAGCCATTTTTCCCTCCAAATGCAGACTTCCTTTGTACAGTTGGAACTCAGAAGGAAAGGTAAATCTTTAAATCCCTTTCCTTGTTAAAAATCATACAAACCAAAACAGGCTCGGCACCAAATCAAAATTTCCCATCTAAAGCTCCAATAAAGAAAAGTTGCAAGCAAAAGCAACAAATTCCATCTGTTCTGCTCAAAATCCTAACATTCATAAAAAGAAAAATGCAACTTTTGGGAGGGAGAAAAGAAGAAGCATGCAATTCAAGCAAGCAACACAAGAGACTCTACATCTAAACTGAATATTTTGTACAAAAACCGTACAATATTCAAATTATTTTATTTTATTTTATTTTTTTTGCTGAAACAAGGTACAATTCCTATTGTTCCTACAAGCATCTGATTTGTTACCCAAATCCAAATGGCTGCTTTGTTGTTGAAATAAACCAGCAAATCAAGCAAGCAAAATCTTCGAACCCCCTATTTCCTGCTCAAATTTCTACTATTCTTGCAAAGAAACATATGAATCAAGAATGCCATGAGCAACAACCGGACTACATTTCCTCCTCTCCCTGCATTTATCGTCAGAAACGCACCTCGAGCTCACGCAACAGCGCCCCGCACGGCATGTCGAGGCTGATGCTGCCCCGCACCGACTTCTCCAGCCCGTACCCAGCAACGACCATCTCACCCATCTCTCTCTCTGTCTCTCTGTCTCTCTCTCTCTCAAGGACAGAGAAGACCCAACCTAGAAGCAAAGGAGGCACCTTTCCAATGGCACTCTCGCTCTTCCTTCCTCTCCTCCCCTCCTCTTCCCCTCTCGATTCTTGGTCTGCCCCTAACAAAAGAACCAAGAACTCCAACTTTGACGCCTTTTCTTGGTTCAAAGAAGCCACCACCTTCCCTTTGCTCTTCTCCTTGCACTCTCTCTCTCTCTCTCAACCACCCTTGGCGGCTCTAGAGTAGAAGTAGTTATTTGGTTATATATGGATCTCACGCGAGCACTGTGGAGTTGGTAACAATGGAGAGAAAACGAGGTGGTAACTGATAAGGGTGGTGGTGAGGAAAGGGAAGATGGGAGGGAGGAGTTAAAAGTGAAATGTAAAAAAGTTGCGGGTCTTGGTAACAAACAAAAGTTCCCGGTTGTTTTCTTGCAGCGGCTTGGCGACACCCTCCACAGAAAAGATTGGTTTTTCAGTGTGTTTTTCTGTAGTATTTTGTCATCAACATGGATGACAAATCCTAAAATTTTATTGTACACAGGTAAAATTTTTACTGTTTTTTTGTATGGAGTACAGTCCGCTTGATATGTTCTATTTATCTCTATGTAAAAGAATTATTATTTTCTTATTATTTTGTTCCTCCAATTTCCTTGTTTCAAAAGAGTGGGATTCTCAAAAAAAAAAAATAATAAAAAAGAAGAGTGGGATTCTACAAAATTTAACACTGGTGAAATTCATGAATTTCGTGGGACTTATATAATTTGATCTCGAATCAATATGTATGATCTAACTTTTTGAAAAATATAATTTATGAAATCTTAAAATAACCTTAGAATATTAGATCATAAAAAAATTTAACTCTATAGGATCAATTTACCCCCTAAATTTAGGGAAAGGGGATTCACAACCTCTAAAAGGTTATCCTTTAAACCTTCTGCATAAGTTTGCTATTTTATTATTATTTTTGTTGACAATTTGGACATTATTTAATCCAAACTAACTAACTATAATCTAGTTCTCATAGACTTGCTTAGCAACTAGGTAAGCGCCTATCAGCTGATAATCTCAAAATTTTTCAATCCTACAAAAGCTTCTAAACAGTGAACGACATAAACATATTTCTACTCAAAGATAGTTCAAAGTTGCTGAGCAAGATCACCCTTCAAGTATACATCAAAGATTTGATCCGGTAGGCAAAGGATAATTGTGTTAAATGCTAACTCGTTGGTCTTGTTGAACTCTTTAATCTTACCAGGTGTAGCCAAATGTAGTGCCATTGACAAGATATCACAATTCAAAAGTACTGGGCAACTTTTTGTTGTTACAATTGAAAATGACAATATCAAACCAAGTGGCACAAATAGTCATGTAAACTCCTCTCCAAAGATACTTTAGAATCCTTAGCTTCTACACGTAGGAGCTATTAGGGTTTAATTTTCCACCGGAAATAGAAGGATTACTGGTCAATATCAAGGGCGGCTAATTACTACTTCTTTAAAGAAAAAACATAACCAGTAATTATACAAGATCGGGAAAATGTAAAAAGTAAGAAAAATACAAAGAAAAACAACAAATAGTTAGTTGAAACCACCAAAACACTAGCCTGTTCGATTTTCAATCTATTGGTTAGGTCTGGGATTTTAAAAAATTCGAGAAATTGAACCTGGGTGCCACTGATAAGTGAATCCATTGTTACAGAATTTTACATTAGATTTGTAGGATAATACTAATCTAAACAGTGGATATGATATAACACAAGCCCCTACTCCCCTCGGTTTAAAAAAGAATATCGTTCTTTAATTGTGTATAAAATTTTGATTATTATTTTTTATTATAATGTATTAATAAAAATTTATAATATTATAATATTATAAAAATATTATTTATGATAAATATACTTGTATAATATTCTTATACTCAAACTAAATATTTATAAGTATATTAATGGTTAAAGTTAAAATTTGACATTTTTTAAGTCAAAAAATGACTTTTTTTTTTTTTTACTAATGAGAGTATTTTAGAAACTGTTCATGGCTTCATGCTACCTCCATGGAGATGTGCCACTAACGATTTCTTCGAAGATACTGCTTACCTAACACATCAGAAAGTTAACCGTCCCAAGATCAAGGATGTGGCGAAGTTTTGAGGAAAAAATGACAAGACTTGGGTAAATTTTGGTGTATTTATGTGTGTGTGTGAGTGTGTCTGTGTTTCGAAGTAAAGATACACTTCTTTTCTTAAACCTTCCAACTCGATCAAATTTATTAATTTTACTAGAGCAGTTAAATAGATAATTTGTTAGGCTCCATTCGAGACACTGAATTTTATAAAAAGAAATTACCTAGTAAAAACTAATGATTTTTTTTTCAAACTTTCTGAGTTTGGAGGAGAGCCTAAAATTAAATTTCAATAAAATAAAAAAAGAGTAAGACTCCTCAATAGTTAATCCTTGCACTTTCGTTGTTAGAAAACTGCAACAATATTCAAGGATTGAAATGCAGCACCTCTTCTCTTTATTTAGCTAGGCTCTCTCCAACCCACCGGTACTTCACTTGGCGTTTTAACAGAATATTCTTCAGCATATTTTGTGCCACATATGCGAAACACCATCTGAAGCACCACCCTTCTCCAACCCATCGGCGCTTCGCGAGACGCTTCACGTGGGGCCCGTATACACAATATTTATTACAGATTAAAAAATTGCTAAAATAAAATTCGGATAATTCGAACACAACAAAATAAAAGATAGAAGCACATATTTCTACGGACGCGTAGGAACTGACCGTGCTGAAATCAGAGTCTCCGGGGGGCCAGAACATCAAAACCTAACAGCCTTAAACTCAACTGTAAAATCTTTGAAACCCGAGTACCCATTTGCAAAATAACCAAGACTCATAAATTTAAACCCTGACTCAGAAAGAGTCTTTTTGTGATTTAGAAAATTCTGAGGGTTTTTTGGCAATTATGTCATTTCTTTTTTTAACCTCGCCGCCGGCCTCTGTGAGGAATTTTTTTTTAACCTAAACCCTAAACGCGAAGTCGCCGCCGCCGCCGCCGTAGAGCCTCCGCCGATCTAGGCCATAGCCGCCGCCTCGTCTGCCGCCGAGCCTCCTCTGCGCCAGGCCGTAGCCGCCTCT
This sequence comes from Pharus latifolius, assembly GCA_019359835.1. NCBI lineage: Eukaryota > Viridiplantae > Streptophyta > Magnoliopsida > Poales > Poaceae > Pharus > Pharus latifolius. The sequence goes on from CM033321.1 coordinate 13,535,854, forward strand.
GCCTTGCCTTGCCTCCGCCGCCTCGTTGCAGAGCCTCGCTGCCGCGCCTCCGTCGATACAGGCCTCCGCCGCTGCCGCTGAGCTCCGTTTGTCCGCGCGTCCGTCTGTCCGCGTGTGGGGCCCGCAAAACGCCTTGCGAGGCTGCGCCAACCACTCCAATGCGGCCGCTTCGTCTTCCGAGGCGTCGCCGGGCCCACCTGTCAGAGCTTCGTCCGCGACGCATCACCGGGCATCGTCTCTCTCCTTTCTCCGCCGAAAAACATTTTTTTATTCATGGGGCCCACGTGTAGAGCGTCCTTGCGCCGGCGTTGGACAGAGCCTTAGCCCCAAGAGAATTCAGTGTACGTTCTGTTGAGTAAATTGGGTGCTACATTTGCCACACTTTCTTTTTACTCATTTGCAAGACTGATAAGAGTAACTTGCCACATTTTTATAAACCAACAAATTAAACGAGAGCCATAAAATGAAGGAATTTTTGTACGGATAACATTTAATAAAAATATCAGAAAATAATACAGAAGAAAATGAATTTGCAGAAACGACTCTAGTCACCAGTCCGATAACCAATTGAAGCAAAAAAGACATTAGTCTCTACTTAAGTTGGCAACTTGTGCCACCTCATCAGTCACCAGCACAAGTTGCCAACTAAAGTGGCGACTAATGTCTTCCCCGCTGTAAATTATAAAAATAGGATAGAAAATGTGAATTTTTAGAAATAACACATCAAAAAATAACATCAAAAGCAACTGAAAATATAAAAAATAGCTGAAATGAGTGCATATTAATTTTGGACTGAATGAATGCACAATATTGTTAATTTTGCATATATTATTAATTTTGTATTGAATGAATACATGCATATGCCTTGGATTTTTGTTATGAATAACCAAAAAACAACTACAGAAATGACCCAAAGTTGTGACATTTTGTGAAAATAATCCGCCATGTCAGCCTGCTGAGTCTTGGAGACTGGACATGCCACTTGTGGTGGTACAATTGGGTTACAACAACTTGTCCAGTGCATTAACGTGCATTAATATTTGATGTTAGCGTTAGGGCAAAAAAATCACATAAAGATTACATTTATGAGTCACAGTTTAGTTCATATGCATGTAGTTAAATCAAGATATATTGTTAAAAACAGAGAAACACACGATTGAGCGAATAACACTCAAGAAAATTAAGCACAGAAAGTATCTAGAAGGGCCAACGATGGGAAAGGCTTAAACCCGGCTGTGGATTCTTAATTTTGATACGATTTGCTTCATGATGGTACTCTAATCTTTGGTCCTCTGTCAGTCGGTTTGATGCTGAACGTCATTCGGTCTCACAGTAAGGGTCGACCTCATCTGGAAACCACTTCTCCGAGAGACTGAACATCCTGCGCCGAGCCTTTACTTCTCCCATAAACTTTAAGTGTGACTTAGCTCTCTCCAACATCTCATTATCTATCCATTGAACGAGGTCACACTTGCACTCGTAATTCTAAGGAACAAAGGTGATAAATCAATAAGTTAAATAGTGTAGAAGAAAATGATAAACATAGTAGAGCACTCACATCACTTCTCCAAGGATACTTAGGTAGTGCGCAGCCATAGAACATCTGCCAGAGCGTCTGTTCATCGGTGGTCCTATGCTCCATGCACACCTTGTTGCAGTGACAACACGGTGGTAGCTGATATCATTCTGTTTCTTTAGATTTTCCTCTAGAGAACGAACTAGAAGCAACCATAAGTTCAGACGAGGAGCAATAAGCTTTGAGTTTCTAATGAAGAAATATCTTAAGGTAAGTGCGCAACTGAGTGGAGAGAACATTTCATATTTATAGGCCGGAACTATGGACGTATCAAATGGATTTGAGGCGTGTTTCTTCATGTAGGATATTTGACAAATGGGACTAGCTTTTATGATGGAAAACTGAAAAGTTAGAAAAGTTTATGTGACAACTTGGGCAGTCTTTTGTGACAAAAAGCTGAAAAGCAGGAAAAGTCAACGTGACAACTCGGGCAAGCTTTTGTTAGGGAAATCTAAAAAGTCAAAAAACTCAACGTGATAACTCGACCAGACTTTTGTGACCAAAGGAGAAAAAGTTGGAAAAGTCGACTGACAACACAAGCAGGCTTTTGCGACATATTCATGTACAACATACAATAAATTGGTATGATGGGATCATTTGTTCAGCAGACTTGGTGGAAACCATGACGAAATGTAAACTAGCTGCATAACTTCCAAAAAAAATAATGTATACATGAAAACATAATTCTTATTTCATACAATTGATAAGACATTTGCTCGAAAAAAAACTACTAATGTTGCCCCCTCTTCGGACGGTGGCTTCAGTCCCGCTGAAATGGCGATGGTGAGAAGGTGCAGGGCAGAACCACCATTCTGTTTGATGGCTGTCGAAGGGGGGCAGGTCACTCACCAGATCATGGCTTGTCTCAGGAGCATCTGTATGTGGAATATGCTCGATAGGGTCCTATGATGGTGGAAGTGCTCTGCCAAGCTGTGTAGATGCCAACTGATGTTGGTTTTGCTCGGTGTCCTCTCTCTGCTACAACATGTCAATGTACTCTGTGTACATAGGGTCAAGCAGCACCTCTGACTCGACACGGACCGGCTGAGGATGAATGTACGATGGGAACTTGTCATGTGATCCAACCACAGCAGCCGACGACGTAGCCAACTACTCGTCCACCCTGCTCTGTCACATGGCGATGTATTTGTCATCCAAGTCAAATGTGATGTCGAAGCCCAAACTAGAATCAGATGTGGAGGCGGAGGGCGATGCACGGGCTCCCCCAGAGATACGTATGCCACCACGAGACGGCAACGAAAAGTGAGGTCGAACACCTCTACGATAAGAGTAGGGCGGGGCCGCACCGAGATAAATTAGGGCATCGATGGTCGTACCTGATGGCCCCGCTGCGTCGGGACAATGAGTAACCGGCGTATGTCTAGGCAGGGCCCATGGCGGTGTAGGTGCAACACCTGTGGGCGGAATGCCGCCGCTATCGACCATCATCTAGCAGACAATCCGGTCAATGTTGACGATGGCTGTTGCGTACTCCTCGTTTGTGATAAGGGTATGTGTATGCAGCTGCTAGATGAGCGACTGTGTCAATGACGAGATCATACGGTGAGCATCACTCTGCGAAACCACAAGACAATGTTAGGTGATAACAAGAAAAACAAAACATTAAACAAACTATAGTTCTATACTTGGCGGTGTATCCTGCCTACATGATGCTAGTTGTATGTCTGCTGCACGGTTGGAGCAGGCAGATTTGCAAGTGCCGGAGGATGTGGGGTAATGTGTGCAATAGTGTGTGGAAGGTGCCATCGGAGGTAGTGGCTATAGGTCGTAGCATCGTAGCCTCTCTTCACGCACTATGTCTATTGCTGCTGTCTGCTCCCACCAATGAGTGTAAGGAACCTGTCGATCTTCTCAACTGACGACTTTCTTGCCCTTACGTGTCTGCCTACAAACAAAATAAAAATATTAAGTTTTTTCAGGGAGGAAAAACACTCTGGGTGAGATGATCGCGAACTTATTCATGCTAGTTGTGCGACAACTGATGGGTAGTATCTGGAGGAGGGATTGTTTGGAATAGGTCGAACTGACGCATCACCCTCAATGGAGCGTACACATCCAACATATGACTAAAGACAAGAACGCATCGTGTAAGTCTTAAGTTTCGGTCCTCTACACATACCAACAATATCCCGCCTGGTGCTGTGCTTTGGATGTACGCAGCTGTCCAAGGCCTCCATATAACCCGCAACGGATGTAACAGCTCCAACTCGCCACTGTACGCACTGTAGCATGTGTATACCTAGACGGTGGCCCATTGCAGTTCACGCTGCAACCAACGATCCCTCATTGTCGGGCGATCGATCTCATCGACCTCATCCCTGTGCGAGTAGCCCTCTGGAAAAGCCACGGGCACCTCCATGATGACCAGTTGTCCAATAGGGAGGTGCTCGTACGACCAAAATAGAACAAGCAAATGACATTCTGTCATATTCACCTATCGGGCATGCCGAACACATGCATCGCAGAACGCTTTGTATGTCGCGCATAGAATCGCCGACTCCTAGCTGATTCGTGGGTTGTGCTCAATTGGGATGTCAGGGATCATCTGTGCTAGTGGAACTAGCCAACGATCAACGGTGTCACCGAATGTACCTACAAACAAGTAAAAAAGTAAAAATTAGGTGAAATACTTTAAATAGCAGTAAATAAAATATGTTTAAGTATACCAGTAAACATGAAGCCGCCAAAGAGGTGCAGGAGATACGTCTCAAAGCATCGGGCGATTATCCACTCATCGACATCCGTTGGACAGGTCTTGAAGTTAGCGAACCAAGCCGCAGGATCTCCGACATCATGGTGAAAGACTCCTGACCTAGAGGCAGTGGATAAAATCTTTGGGTGAACGTCTCATCCCATCCTGCAGCAGTGGACGGTGGTATCCAGTCCTATCCACAAATTGGCAAAGCAAGAAGCATCGCCACGTCCTTGAGCGTAGTGGTCATCTCACCCCACCGAAAGTGAAATGTGTGTGTCTCGGGCCTCCATCTGTGTGCCATAGCGGAGATCAGTGATCAGTCATACCTAAAAGCCTTCGCTCTGGTAATCATCCTGATGAAGGGAAGCAATCTGATTGCCCTCAGTCGTGCAATGTATCTCTCGTCGGGAGGCCAGGCCGTGCCGGACGATTGTGGTCGGAAGGGCTGGAGCTCCTATCAATCTCTCAGCACTCGAATCCGATGATGATCGTCATAGTACAACTCGAGTAACTCATGAATCTATCGACAATTGTGAGCCATGTCTGCAAACAGGAAGAATAAGTTAGTACTTCATGTAAAATAAACTGTAAATCAAATATTGGACAAGTAAATGTAAGAATTACACAATATAGCGGCATTAAGTTCTAGAATGTTCGGATGCAACTGGACATATCCTTCTTGTGGGGCTAGGCTGTCGACAAACGATACACTTTCGCAGTTTGTCGCATTCTGTATTATCCATGTCATTGTCAATTCGATGTATCTGCCGTCGGTTAGGGCCTTTCTGCTCCAAGTATGGGAGTGGCACATATCAGATCTCACTTGACTTGCAGGACAGATGTCTGTAATGGTGCGGAGTCCCCCTAGATTTTAAATTCTGCAGTCCATGTTTTAGCAAGGTACCATAACCCATAATAAACTGATAGATACATCTCGCTTGACTGGTTGTCGTGTGCACACGCTGCCATCACATGAGGGCATGGTTTATACAACAGAATTGACTTGTTACAGGTGCATTTGACGCCATCTTCAAAAATCACACCTTACTTCTTAAGCTGCTGCATCCACCCCTAACATTCTTACTCTTGAGATAAACGAGCCATGTTTACCTTTTGCTGTTGGGAATGCATTCGACTGAATGCTTCTAGGCGGCTGCAACTTTCTTTTTTAAGTATCTTTGTACTTCGTGAGGAAATTTTGGTGGTGTTGTGCTAAGTAATGCTCTTGCAGCCGTACCCCTCTCGTGGAAATATTTAACCGTGCAATGCCAAGTAAACTCGACAATTCTAGTGAGCAGAAGGTCTCACACCCCCTTCAACACAAATTTGTACATCTCTATCATATTGGTGGTCATTATACCATACCTAGCATCTCCCTTATCGTGCATTAGCGACCACTTTCCAGGAATTTTTTCACTAATCGATTCGCTAAATTTCTTAATTCTTCATCTCCAACTGCGTCGTCTTGACACATCTGAATTCCCGACGACATTTTCTTCATCATCCAACCTGCTGTGAACTGTTTGCCTCAGTCCTTTGGGCTTTACCTAAATCTAAAGCCTCTTTTTCCAGCTCGTCTCAAATTTGTTTGAACTTACTATGTTGGTTCTGATCACACTTCTTAAATTTCTTCATCAGGCGTCCACTTTTAAAATGAGTGAAGAAGTTTGCCATAAGATGCCGTTTACACCACCGACTGATCAAGTCATTCCATCTATAGTCAGACTCGTCAGTGGACAACATGAAATCAATGACAATCAACAAATCCTTATGTCTATCAAGAATTAGGCACACGTTCAGCCTATCCTTTACTACAATTTTTTTCAGATTTGCAAGAAACCATAACTAGCTGTCTGTGCCCTCGCCTTCTACTAAGGCGTACACCATAAGAAGTAGATGATTGTTTGCATCTGCAGTAACAGTTATCACCAAAATTCTCTTATGCTTTTCAGTTAGAAATGAGTTATTGACGCAAATTATTGGTCGAATGTACTTGAAGGCAGAGATTATAAGCCTAAATGACCAGAATATATACTCCATGTATTCAGCTCCAAAAACTATATCATTGTTTTCGTCCACAACTGGTTGATGAACCATGTCAATCACAGTGCCAGAGTTTGTGTCAATGATTTGCTGAAGAAGTCTAGGCACATAATTATATGAATCATAAAATGATCCAAATAGTGTCTCAAGATCAAGTTGTTTTGCTCTCCATGCCTTTTCATACGGAATGCTATATCCAAATGTGTCATTGATTTGATCAATAATTTCTTTTGGTGATATTCAAGATTTGTATGGAGGTTCAACAAAATTACACGTGCAACGAATGTGGAGGACATATTTATGTGGCGCTTTGAGACTTCTGTAACCAAACAGTTATGTTCGGTGATTCTAGAAACAACGAAATGCTCACTATCCTTGTACCAGGCAACACGAACATAAAATCAATATCCCTCCACTGAGTACTTCACTGCATAGAGATTTGGATTTGTTTTGTCGACCTTGAAAGACCGACATAGAGACATGATTCACATCGCCACATCTTGTTTAGCGTCTTCCTTACTTTGAAAATGTTGGCCTAATGTTAATCTGTGTTCATTTGATGCCCAGTTTGATCCGTCATCATCGTGGATTCATATAGAATCAAACCCTCTTGGATCTAGCCATTGTTGGAGAGATCCCATCTCATGGTAATTTTCTTCTTCATTAGAGGAATCCGCATAGTTTGGATTGATCTTCGAACCTTCATTGCCCGAGAATTGCAGACTCTCATCTTCACCTTTGTTGACACAAGTTTCATCCCCACGCCAGAAATGACCACCTATGAATTCTGCATTCGGACACTCCACAGAATCTTGTGACATGGTTGCATTATGTTTGTATATTGCCCTCCTTCCCATTCTCGACTAACTGTTTTTCTGCTCCAGTGTTTTCATTCGTATGTGACACATTATTTTTAATCATCACATACAGTATACACTCATCCGGTACATGATTAGGACTTCTTACCGTCCTAAAGTAAGAGCTCCAGAACTTGTCACCTCTAAATTTACATAGCTTCTAACAACTTCTTCCACCAATAGGTATCAATGCCTCTATGTCAACATTGTATAAAGTTGTGTTGATATTTAAGATGTTCAGGACTCGGGTCTTAAGCTCCTCAAAATTAACAATATAAAAATTATCTAAATCTATTTCTGTACGGTAACACTTGGGTCATCCCCGTATGGTCCGTTTCTAATAATTTGTTCCTCATAGAAAACGTAAAGTGTTCTTGCTTCAAAAATTTTCTACAATGAACAAATTTAATATTACAAATCATTAATTATCATATCTCCAATATAATTTGAAGTTCAACAATTTATGTCAGAGAAATAAGAGACGTGGAGGTAAAATGAAGGAGACATATAATCTAACATCATCGAATAATCATTACTACGAAATTTTTGGACGACTGTGGTGAGGTCTAAGACCAATATGATAAATTTAAATCCGGATTATCATATCACATCTAATCTAAAATTCCTAATTCTCATCTCACATATAAATAATCTAATTATTTAATAATATTCATAAATACACAGCTCATAGATAAATGAAATTTATATTTACGTATTATTGTATAACAGATCTAAATTATATACACATCATATTTATAATTGTACAAGAAATCTAAATTATCCACAAATTTTCTATATATTTCCTACAACGGATCTACATTTTCTAAATTATCAATTCATAAATTAATAATCTAAATATTTCTCTAAAATTCACAACTACATATCAGATTTGTAATTATACGACAGATCTAAAATATATATACACATCAGATCTATGTCTTCTACAACAGATCTAAATTATTTACAAATTTTCTACGCATTTTCGACAACAGATCTGCATTTTAAACTTAAATAAGAATACATATAATTAAATTTACACTAATTATCTCTAGAGATTTAAAAATTTTATACCTTCCTTGAATCTGTTCTTCTCTCATTTTCCTCTTTCTCTTCGCTTTTCCTCTCTTCTTCTTCTCTTTTCTTATTTCTTCTCTTTCTCTTCCTCCTTTTCTTCTCTTTTCTTTCTCTTCTCCCTTTTCTCCTCCTCTTTTCTTTTTTCTCCCTTTTCTCCTTTTCTTCTCTCCCTCTTCTCTGTTTTTTTGCTGTCTATTTGAGCACCAGTCGCCAATAGAGGGCTTCGTGGGCCTTTATAGCTCACCATTAGTTGCCATATCCACCAGTCGCTGGCTAAGCCGTCAACTAGTGGGTTTTGTTAAGTCAACTAGTGGGCTTGTGATTGGTGTTGTTTTTACAATATGTTTTTATTTTGTCTTATTGTTCGATTTTTCATTTTTGTTATATACTTTCCGTACAAAAATTTTCAAAATGAATGTGGCACACCTAATTTTTTTTAACAACTTGCGACTGTGAACCAAACAGACTCTCAATCACAAGAATGTATTTAAGTTATAACTTGTATATTAAAGAAATCTGGGTACAGTCTCTATTAGGCTGGCCGCAACACGCGACCACGACTAGGCACGCCGCGGTCGAAGCCATGGTCGACCACGCATGAGTGGCGCACGGAGCAGTGCCAAGGAGCGCAACCACGCAGTCGAGGCGTATTTCTGCAGTGGCGGGCCCCACCGGGCGCACGTCGGTCGAACGCGTGCGTTGGAGGAGGTCGTCGTCGCGCGGCATAGTGTTCTCATGCGGTTTGTGGGGCGGCCACAGTACCGCGTGAGGGAAATCTCGGCCGGTGTGTCTTACCGCATGCACACGCACACATCAGATGACATGTGGGTCCGCATTTTCGTGGGGCCCGACTGTTAGTAGCCGTTGGAGCCGTAATGGTCAGATTTATTTTTTTTACAGTTTTTAATTGATCCAACGGTTGGTTTGTAGATGGCCCCACCTGTCAGTGGCTGGATTTTCGGCCATTGAGGTTTTAGCCGTTGGAAAATTAGCCGTTACACATTATTTAATTATTTTTTCATTAAAAATTTACCAATAAATCCCAAAAAATCCTAGAAAAATTCCCAAAAATTCACAGAAAGCTGTCTATAAATAGAGGCTTGATATGTTCACTTCATCACACTCATTTTACACATCTTACAATATTTTACACACTACTTTTCACACACTTTGTGCACTAAAATTAGTTTTAAGCTTCGATATGGATGGTAATTCTCCTGAGGATTTTGTAAACTGGCTTAGCTCTCCTAGTTCAACTGGAGAAAATCCGAAAATACCAGGTAATTCAAATCCTCCACCATATCCACCCGCTAATGTTCATTTTCCACAACCATCTTATCCATCTGGGTATCCTGTCTATCACCCGGCCCGCAGTATGCACATGCTCCTCCATATCCGCATCCCGCCGCATATGCACCACCGCACTCATTTCTACAAGGCCATCCATATACACCGTACGGGCAGAACTATCATTTTGTCGGTGCCCCAGCTTCGTATGGTCATCCCTCGCCACTGGCAGGCCTCGGGCAAAATGTCAGATCCCCACCCCCCCCCCCCCCCCACATGTGGGTACGCCACAATCTACGCCGGAGCTCGGAGCAGACGATGACGATGACCATGGTCTCCCAGGTCTTGCCGGGCACAGGTGGTTGCTTTGGCAACCTGCCGACGATGTTCGACTTGTGAGTATTCTATTTTGACATTCAAATATTGTGGAGGGAATTACTTCGACATTTTGCTGGATTTTATTTGAAAGTTATATGACACCATTTATAATTCGGTTGCGCAGATAAGTGCGTGGTTGAACAACTCGTTGGACCCAGTCGACGGGAACAACAAAAAATACGACACGTACTGGGCGAGTGTGGCTGCGGCGTACAACGCGAGCAACCTACGAAATCGTAGAAGGGAGGTCAAGCATTGTAAAGACCACTGGCTCCGGACTAACAAAAAAGTTGTCCAATTTAATGGTTGTTGGTACAGGCTAAAGGAAGCGTATACTAGTGGTCGTTCAGACGACCAACTAATGGCACAAGCGTGCGAGCTGTATAGGAGCAAGATGGGGCAAGCACTCACTCTGAACCACTGATGGACGAATGTTCGGGACCAACCTAAATGGAACCAAACATATGTCGACACCGGCAAAAGAGCGCGGCTGAGTGAGGACGGTGCGCACACATTGTCCTCGTCCAATCCAGATGAGCTGCTCGTGAAGGAGACACGCCCAGAAGATTGCGACACTGCCAAGAAGGAGCGCAAGGAGAAAGGCAAACAGAAATCTCCCTTGGGCAACACGTTCGCGCAAGAAGACCTACAAGCCTTCGTCATGGCTAATACTGAGCGCGTCGAGGCAACCGACCGTGCGGCCTCCACTCTGAGCAAACACGACCAGCTCAACCAGAAGCTGGTCCTTGCAAGGTCTTTCACAAAACTAGTTACCACGGACAAATCCAGCTTCACCGAGGAGGAAATGAAGGATCATGCAGAAGCATTGAAGTTTGTAAAAAATTTGATCCGGGAGGCTAACCTAGACTAGGCTGAGTAATGTAGTATTTTATTTTCAGTATGTCGTTGTACACCTATGTATCCTTCTTTTGTGCAATTGAAATATCTTTGGAAAATATCCGTTGGACTGATGTGTTTGGAAAATAGCCGTTGGACTCAACTATTTGTGAAATAGCCGTTGGACTCATGTGTTTGAAAAATAGCCGTTGGACTGATCTGTTTCGAAAGTAGCCGTTGGACTCATGTGTTTGCAAAATAGCCATTGGGATATTCAACCTGGCCTATATAAACCAAACGGACTGTGCACATATTTTCCATCCCCAACAATACTCCTCACTGCCAAATCCCTCTCATTCTGAAATCCCTCTCCCTCAAATATGCCGCCGAGCTCTGGTTCAAGCTCATACAGTGAAGATGAAGAGTCCGTAAATACCTTACGGAGTGTCTTTGCAGGATTAGTCAACCTAGATCCCGCCATGGTGGAGTTAGAAGAGCGTGTGCTTGCCGGTATACAAGCAAGACTGCAGGCTTCTACCTCGCGCCGTCATCGGTGCGGTGGAAGACGATACATCAATAGGGACCGTGAAACCGGCCATATCCGCCTCATGGCGGACTACTTCTGCGAAGATCCGGTGTACCCCGACCACCTGTTTCGTCAGAGGTTTCGAATGAGCAGACACCTCTTTCTTCGTATCGTCGGATCTCTTGGTGAGTGGTCCACCTTTTTCACCGGGAGAGTAGATGCCGTTAATCGTCAAGAGTTGTCTCCATTACAGAAGTGCACAGCGGCCACTCGTTTGTTGACGTATGATTCTCTTGCCGATGCTGTCGACGAGTACGTACGGATTGGCGAGTCCACAACAATCGAATGCTTGAAGAAATTTGTCGACGGATTGATCGACAACTTCGGTGAGGAATATCTTCGACGCCCGACCGTCGAAGACATGCAGCGCCTATTGCAACAAGGAGAGGCGCGCGGGTTTCCGGGAATGATCGGAAGCATAGACTACATGCACTGGGAGTGGAGAAATTGCCCAGTAGCATGGAAAGGGCAATTTACTCGCGGCGATTACGGAGTCCCGACCATTATACTCGAAGCGGTCGCCTCCCAGGACCTTTGGATATGGCATGCCTTCTTTTGGTGTTGCCGGCTCCAACAATGATATACATGTGTTGAACCAATCCCTCTTATTCACCGATGTTTTGCAGGGACGAGTTCCTCAAGTGCAGTACTTCGTCAATGGGTATGAGTACAACATGGGATACTATCTAGCAGATGGTATATACCCAAAGTGGGCTGCCTTTGTGAAGACGGTACCCCTGCTGCAGACAGACAAACACAGACTGTTTGCGCAGCATCAAGAAGGAGCGAGGAAGGATATAGAGCGAGCATTTGGAGTTCTACAATCCCGTTTTGCCATCCTACATGGCCCCGCACGCTTTGGAAACGCTCAACACTCGCGAAAATCATGAGGGCATGTGTCATACTACACAATATGATTGTTGAGGATGAGGGAGATTTTGATGGGCCACTCTACGATTTCGAAGACAGCTAAGAGACTTCTACCGTAACACAACCTAATATCCAACATGGCGGTACAGCTGCTTTCGCTGATTTGATTCAGAGAAACACCAACATTCGGGCTTAACCGATGCATGCAGTACTCAAAATAGATTTGATTGAACACATTTGGGAGCGTTTTGGAGGTGTCCACGGAAATTAGTCGTTATATATGACTTTTTTGGTATTTTTAATTTGCACGTCGATGTTAAATTTCAAGTTTCAAAACCGATGCATGTATGCATGTTGTAGTTTAATGTTATGTCCAACTGTCGAATTTAATAAAATTATTTATTTTTGTTATACCGAATTTAATAAAAATATTTATTTTCGTTATGCCGAATTTTCGATCCGCAAATTATATTTTTAAATGTTGGAAATATTGTCGTACAAATTTTAATTTATTTATATAGATTCTGTAATTATTAATATGATGGTAAAACCGAAATTATATATTTAATACATGGGGTCCACTCAAGAACCTTTCCAAGAATCTTTGTATTGGAGATGGAGGCTTTTGGAAGAGTAGGCTCGTAAAGAGTCTCTTGAAGAGACTATCTATTAGAGAGGAAGAAATTGTTGGTGAAAACTCTTTGTTGACGTGACAAAGAATATTTTACTAGAGAACCTGTCAGAAAAAAGTGCGGGTTGGAGACGGTCTTAATGAAAGTGGACTTGAGTTGTGACATACCAGATGTACCTAGATTTGGAAAGGAAAGGTACGGAGAGAAGAGCATATGTACCATCAAATCCCGTGCAGGTGAGGCATGCACCCCATGAGTCAAATTTTGTGGGGCTATCGGAAGTCACACTTGCCCGAGGCCAGCGAACAGTGCAGATCACATGAACCACTGTTGGCATGCGATCTGAACCCTTCGGCCTATATCGGACGGACATAATGGTGCTATTTAGTTATTTACAACAAATTTAGTCTTGTATGAATCTTTTGAAGAATTATTTATTTGGTTAGTTGGACTGTATGATTAGATCAAACTGATGATGTAAAAAAAGTGGTTTGAGTTAGGTTCTCAGCAATTTTCCATCAAACCCATCTAATAATAGTATTAAGAGAGTGTTTAGTGTATCTTAAGGTTTTTTAAGTTAAATTAAAGTGAATTAAAAATTATTAAGATACATTAATGATTATTTAGATGCAATAAAGTCAAACTAATAACTATAATAATTTATTTTAATGTCACATATCCTCACATGTATCATTCATAATCAATCTAACAATATCTCACCTCCAGTTGTATTAACTCATTTAAGTACAATCAACTAAACAATTCTTACTTGTATTTTCTCATATTATCTCAATTATATAAATCTATTTCACTGAGCTAGAGCAACTGATCATCCCAAGATGTTTCAATTTTAGACAAGTCCCTGACATTATTTATCAGCATAAGCGTCACGATTCTTTGGAAATCTTGATCAGCATAAGTCCAACTGAATATCTTGATGCCAATCCACTGTTTTGCCGACCGTTAAGCAATTAAAATAATTATTAGATAGCGAGTAGTCTAAGCGATATCACATCTGAATTTTTTAACTAAATATCAGAATGAACTGCGTTAATCTACACGTTCTAGGCTCTCTAAAAAATTATTACATAAGGTTGACTAAAAATAATGACTCGTCCTGATCTCTAAAGAAAATTATTATATAGGGTTGACTAAAAAAATGTGTTCTTTTAGATTTGTATGTTGATGTATGTGTTGTGTACGAGTGTGAGCCTACAAAATTCAGAATTTTTTGTATGGATATACCGAAAAAAAAATTATAGAACTAAATCGGATCTTTTATCAATTGCAAAAATGACTCTCAGCCACGACCGCGCACTCGTGATAGAGTTTCAGTCGCGAGTCCGAATCGCGACTGACGACATGGTGCCGCGTCGCGCTCTCGTGGCTGTTGTTTATCCTTCTCGGCGTGGTTGTCTCGGCGGCGGCGCACTTCCTCCTCACGTTCCGCCCGGAGCGCCACGTGTTCTCCACCATCGTGCAGCTCTCTCTCTCCGCCGTTTCGGCCGCGTCGTTTCTCTGCCTCTTCTCGGCGTTCCGACGCATCGGGCTTCAGCGGCTGCTCTTTCTTGACAAGCTCCGCAACAAGAGCGACCGCGTCCGTGTGCACTACACCGCGCGGCTCGCCTTCTCCTTCCGCCTCCTCGCGTCCCTCGTCGCGCCCTGCTTCGTCGCCGAGACATCGTACAAGTTGTGCTCGTACCTTTTACATGCCGCAGCCGAGAAGGATAAACAACAGCCACGAGATCGCGATGCGGCGCCAAGTCCTCAGTCACGATCCGGGCTCGCGACTGAAGTTCTGTCGCGAGCACGCGGTCGCGTCTGAGAGTCATTTTTGCAATTGATATAAGGTCCGATTTAGTTCTGTAATTTTATTTTTTTCCCGGTATATCCGTACAAAAAACTCCAAAATTCACGTGTGCCACATGAAGCGCCACCCTCATGTGCTCCACAAGTCAACTTGAGTAGATATGAAATCTATTAATTTGAGCACTATTTCTAATAAAAGTCAAGTTCTTAGCCTTTTCTCCTCTGTGTAAACTCATATAATTTCTCCAAAATATGATGTGAGAATTATCGAATAACTCTGTAAAATAAATTCTAACGATCAAAATCAAGCACATCGTAAAAAATGGAAAAAGATAGTACTCTCTGATTCAAAATAAATCTATTTTTTTTCATATAGAGATTAAGATAACACAACATGAGAAAAAAAAAGAAATTATAATAAACTATAATACTCCCGTTGAATAAAGTTAAAAGAGTGAGAAAATATATTAAAGAGAACAAAGTTGAAAGAGTACATTAGATTGTAAGTAGCTTATACTATAAAATGTCAAGAAATGAAAAAAAAAATATATGTTTATATTATGAAATGAAAGAATTTTTTTTATTAAACAATTAATTTTAAAGAAAAATTCGAAAAACATAATCTAACACTATGGGCCAATGTGTATTAGACAGTGTAACGCCATAGATTATGGCGTTTTCAGTTAACATACTGTCATATAAGAAAAATAGATTATTCACATCAATAATCTCATAACACCAAAATCTATGGTGTTAATATGTAAAATCTAGCGTCATTGACTATAACGTTATATGTTCACGCTTAATAATTTCAATCAAATTTGTGGACAATATAGATAGTAGTGTTAGATTGACATCCAAATATAATGTCATGATCGGAGACACTACCCATTAAGATTTAATACCACAAGTAAAGTGGTTCCAATAGTTATCATTTAACACAATGTCATGTAAGAAAAATAGACTATTCACATCAATAATCTTGTAACACCAAAATCTATGATATTAATATGTAAAATCTAACGTTCTATATTGACTATAACATTACATGTTCACGTTTAATAATTTCAGTCAGATTTGTGGACAACATAGGTAGTAGTGTTAGATCAACATCCAAACATAATGTCATGATCAGAGACACTACCCATTAAGATTTAATGTCATAAGTAAAGTGGTTCCAATACTTATCATTACTTATCACAAAAATCTAATTGAAATGATTTAATATAGGAAGTAATGTCACAACTTATGATACTAGATCTTACTCTACTAATGTCATGGATTGTGTCGTTAGCGGACTACTAATGTAACCAATCTATTTTTCTTATATAATGGTGTAAGATCTAATAATACCACATACTATAGTATTATCGCATAATGTCTAACAGCTCAACACATGACGTTAGATTGACTATCCAACCTAGTCCATTCCATCCAAATAAAACGTGTCTATTTTTGGGATATTTTTAAAATTTGATTATTTAATAAAAAATTTGAAACAGAGAGTAAAATATTAGTGCCATGTTTAGAATCTCATTGTAAAGTTAGAATATATTATTCTTACATTATTTTTTTCTTTTTATTTTAGAGAGAGAATGATTTTTTTTATTAATAATCACTTTTAAAGAAAAATTTGAAAAATATACCCTAAACTATCCTATTCTCCTGGAATGGATTCAAACTGGACAAGCAGTCTAACACCACGAGGTCGAAGTGTTAGACATTATACAATAACACCATAACTCGTGGCATTATCAGATTTCACACTGTCATGTAGGAAAGACAGGATGGCCATATCAACAATTTGGTGATGCTAGGACTCATGGTGTTTGTAGGATAGGATTTACTGTCACGGGCTACGGTGTTATTTCTCACACTTAGTCATTTTAATCAAATTTTTGTGATAAGTAATGATAACTGTTGGAACTTTTTTTTATATTGTGGTGTTAGATGTCAATAGATAGCATCTCTTATCATGATATTATATTTGGGTGTTTAACACCACTGTCTATGTTGTCGATAAATCTGATTGAAATTCCTAAATGTAGACACGTAATGTAATAATCAATGATGCTAAATTTTACCCCATTAGTATCATGAGTTTTAGTGTTACGAGATTGCTGATGTTAATTAGTCTATCTTTCTTATATTGCGGTGTGCTCAGTAGAAACACCATGCGGTGTTAGACTGTCTAATATAATGCATCGGTCTATAACGTTAGACTGTCTGTCTAGTATGAGTACATTTTGTGAAAATAAATTGGTTTAATATATATTTTTCAAAATTAATTGATTACTTAATTAAAAAAATTCAGTGAGAACACTGTGGAGTGGTACAGCAAAAAGGTTGAAAATCTGTCAGAAAGTCTGGTTTTTTCATGACTTGGTGGTGTCATACTGTCACACAAAGATTTCCACGGGATCTGTTGGCTATTAATTCTGTCACAGTGACATTGTGACAGCACACCTTTTGCCTCCTTTTTGGTCAAACAAACACAACTAATTTGAAACCTGACGTACTACATGTATGTTTCATGTGCAATTTTTTTTTCTTCAAGTGCTTGTTTGTTAGTGTAGTATTAATGTTTGTCCCTGGTTGCCTGGTACGACCAAGGACAAAGTTGAAATGGTACCCTATTGTCTGGTGTGTTGAATTCATAAATCTCATTCTTGATTGGTAATTTAGGTGATTCATGAATTTTGTTTGGTATTCAGACTACAATAAAAGAAATATATTACCTGCTGTTTGAGGAAATCACCCAATAAACACAATATATGTATTCAAAATATATTTCATTTCATTTTTTAAATACATTGCATATGAATGTATTCTAAAACCATTCTATCTCATTTTATTATTCACTTGAACTAAACATTTTATATTTACTCATTACACCTTCGACTCTAATGTATTATTATGACTACAATTACATATCAAAAACCACCTTAAAAATAAGAGTATGAATTTTGCTTCTTATTCTGATTATGCCTAATGGGTATATGATATCTATTGTTTGATTAGATCACTCCGTACTTAAAATACCCATATTTAAAATATATCCCAATACATCCTCCAAAATCATCATCTCATTCTATTGCACACTTGAACGAAACATATTTTTTATTTATTTATTCCACTTCTAATTCTAAGGTATTCTAAAATTCATTACTATTATAATTATGGTTTGAATCAAACACCAAACGCCATATTAGGTTAATTTGTATTTTCTAACCTTGAAATTTATGCTTTTTTGTGATCTTACAAACATAAAGTTATATTTATCATTTCCGTTACCTCAACCCACATGAAATAATTATTTACAAAAATAACTTACAGTTCAAAAATTTTACAGAAATAGACCGCATCGTATGGAAAGAGTTTGTCGAGTGTCTAGGACTCGACAAGTTGCTTATTATTACTCTGTGCAATGCTAATAAATTAATAAATAGCTACTAGCCCAATTGATTAAAACACTCCTCTCTCACTCCCTGACCTGGATTCGAATCCTACCAACCACAATTAAACTATTTTTGTAAATAATTATTTTATATGGATTATTAATAAAAAGAACTCATTTCTCCTTTGGTTTAAGGAGTAGTACCTTTCAGGGGGAAAATGATAGTAGTACTATTAAAAATTTACTAAAGGAATGTAGTGGTGGCTCGTTAGGGCAAGTTTTTCCATTGTGGTTAATTGCATCTTTTGAGTAATCTTGGTTGGGCCTTTTTGTACACATGTGCATTGTTTAGATTTTACGTGCAGGTACTCATAGGAAAGGTTCATAAGAAATTTTCTAAAAAGAAGTGCTTTTCACAAACTGTGAGTGCAAGTAATGGTGGATCCAAACTTTGTCATCTACAGAGACAAAGTGGCACAACAAAATTTAAAAATTTTTATATTTTTCAATTCTATCTAACTATCTAATTTAACTATCTGTTAAGTGGTCCAATGAACAATGACGTATCAAGAAGTTTTCTTTTGGTGGGGACCTAGTTGATCTTATTCATCCGCTTCTTACAATCTAATGTCTAGAAATGTCTTCCTACCTACTCCAAAGACGGGTGGGTGGTCCACTATCTATTTTTTTTGTTCTACAGACTCAAGTATAATTTAAAAAGATTATTTAAAAATTTTATATATTGTAGTTGAGTCAATTTCTTAAAAATTTATAGAATTCTAAACATTTTTATACAATTTTTTTAGACATAAGGCTCTTTTTAAAAAGTTGTGGGATTAGTTAGTTAAACAACTTGAATGAAATGATTGAGTATGGTTACGAAATTGTCAAGCCAAAATTTCAATGTAAAAGTGATACAGCCGTATAGAATTAGAGACACTCTGCAAAACTTTTAGAACCTGTTTGACTATCAAAGTATTGTGTAGTTTCAATGTAAAATTCTAGTATTTTTTAAACTCTAGTATGAAAAATAGAGGTGTGTTTGGATGAAACAAAAACAAAGTTAAAATATCACAGTTTGCCCTCAAAACCCAGTTTTTTCATTGTTTTGAAAACTCCACTCCAACTCAAAGTTTTCAAAACAGAGAAACTAACTGTGCCCAAGCCGCGAGAGTGAAACAGTTTTTTGAGTGCGAACGGCGAGGGATTGACGACGGTGGCAGGTGGCGTGGGACGAGGCGGATCGATGACGGCGGGCGGCGCTGGACAAGGCAAGATCGACGGTGGTGGTGAGCGGTGAGCAATGAGGCGTGGGATCGACGACGGCTGGTGGGCGGCGCGGGAAGAGCGGTGCGGGACTGACTTTTTTTTTTTCAATTAGTACCTAATACTGCAGTATCCTTTTTCAATCCAAATACCCCTAAATACCACAGTTTCAAAAAATAAAGTCTCAATATCCCCCTTTTCAAAACTCTAGTTTCCCAAAACTCTAGTTTCCCAATACTCTAGTTTTGAGAGACTGAGGTACTCAAACAGACCCTTACTCTTTACCTTTTGTGCGTGTGAGTTAGATTCCTTTGCCTAAATTGGTGGGTGGTACACCAAAACGAAGAGGAAATTAATAAATTAATGACACGTACGTATGGTTTTTAGTGAAGTATGGCTGCGGTTGAAGTGTAGGATAAGGCAAATTGGAACATACGGGATCTCTAAAATAAGAAATTGTATAAAAAAATTTTTGTATGTATTTTTATCTGTTGTATTATATAATAGATGATCTAAATCAAAATATAATAGACGATGTAGATCAAATACTTTAAATAACTAAACAATTAGAAAACACCAAATTCTCATCATTGGAAGGTTGGCTAAAAAAAACCAGGGGATAACAACTGGAGTTTGTATGAGCCCTGCAATAGTTGTACCAATTCCAGACATTTTAAGATGAAAAAGTATATCATTATTGGTGTCATTGGGACCCTATCAAGTAATCATTTGATTTGGTTGGTTAACACATCAATCATATCATCACCTTGTAGCCCACATAATTCCAACCTAATTTGATATTTTTCAATTGTAGTTCATCTAGTAAAACTCTTTAATTTTCTGATTAAGATTAGAGTGTCAATATATATATATATATATATATATATAATAATAAGTTTTAGATATGTTGAATGTAATTTGTATGGGTTATGATGATTATTTTTCAGAGATTAAATTGATAATATTAAAATTTCAACTTGACAAAATTCGATCACAAAAAAAAACCCCCCCAAGCAGCTCATAATATTTTCACTCAAATGGTGTTCCCTCGCAAATTTGAAGGCATTTCTCTGAACAATAATATTGTAGATGTCATTTTTGGTACAACCCATTGTAGACCTTGTGTCACTATCGTCTACTTGCCACAATGCTACCTACTGGTATGTTAGTTACGGAATTATTTTATTAAATAATCAACTTTAAAGAAAAATCTGAAAAATATACATAAACCATTTTATTTTCATAAAATAGATCAAAACTGGGCAGATAGTCTAACACTATATCCGAGGTGTTAGACATTACCTAGTAACACCATGACCGTAGTGTTATCAGATCACACACTACTATATAGGAAAGATAGGATGATTACATCAGTAATTTAATAACACCATAACACATGTTGTTACTAAAGTAAAGTTTAATGTCATGGGTTAAGACGTTACCTCCAATATTAAACTATTTCAGTCATATTGTTATAGTAAATAATGATAGTTATTGGAACCATTTTACTTGTAGCGTCAAATCTCGATTGGTAGTGCCACCGGTTATGACGGTACATTTGAGTGTCTAAAGCCACTTCTTATTATGTACACAAATCTAATTGAAATTACTAAGTGTGGACATGTAATATCAGTGGCACTAGATTGTTGATGTAAATAATCCATTTTTTTTACTTGGCTGTGTGTCTAGTAATAATACCATTAGCAATGACGTTACATTATTTAATCTAATATCTAAGCCGTAGAGTTAGAATATCTTTCTAATTAGAACCATTTCAAATCATTTTATACTTTGTTGAACTTTTCTTTAGAATTAATTATTTAATTAAAAAATTCCGTAAGTAACGTTTATTCATGCAAATATGCAATTTTACACGATGGAAAAATACAACCCAAAAGAAAAAGAAAGAAATGCTACTCCCTACCGCCTTCAGATAAACATTTCACGTCTCAAAGTTTGCTTTATTTATTTATTTATTGAGAACTCCAGCTATGGTTGGTTCATGGAATGATCAAGCCAATGGAAAAGGCACTCGATTAATGAAATGCAAATGTGCACGCATATATCCACGCGTGTGTTCTTCCAAAAAAAAATATCTACGCCTATGTTGCAATGATTAGTACACAGTTAGATTAATTGTTGGATAATATTGAACTTTATTTTGCAATTGTCAATCATTAGACTATCATTTGTTTGCTGGTAGAGTTGATCACAAATTATTTCGGGGGTCTAAATCAAATAACATGAGCATGTAGCTAACACATGCAGAACCTGTACAGATTAATCACTAATTCAGTATTCAGTATATACTTCCTTCGTGGAAAATGGTTGGGGAATGTCTAGTGTGACCCACTACTTCAACGCTAATTTGTAAATTACACTGGCTAAGCATGAAAAATTAAAAAATTGAGGATCTAGGTATGCCCTACCAGTGTTTAAATTTCAAATCCAAACTCGGTTGGTAGTGGGAGAACAAAAGGGAGAATTTTGTTATGAGTAAATTTGCACTTTTGCTTATATTTGATTTACTGTTTGTCAATTTTTTTTGTCTCCGTTTGGCACCTATTGAATATATATATGTATACACAATAGTAGATTGCTATTTCTACTACCTTCATGATTCTTTTTAAAAAAATTTCGTGATGATTTGATGTCCAATCTAACATGATTAGCATGTAAAGATATGCGCAGTTATCAAATTATAGGACCCTGAAGGAATAAAACATTACTATCAGAACTAGTAATACTTCTATACCATTATAACTGCCTTAATAATGCATGACATGTATAGACGTACGTACACATGCGCACACGCGCGAGCAAACATGCTAAGTTGCTTGCATTAGAATAGATGCAGGAAGCATGCATCTCGACAACCTACTTCCTTCCTTACAGGACCATGCTAAGTAACTTCTGTATGCTGCATGCACTTTGCTTCAAACAATAAAAGTTTCCTTTCCTTAAAATTTCATCATATTTCGTGTGTTTGTTTGTTTAGAACTAGATCTCGTACCTATCTAGAAAATAGACAGAACCATGCAGCACAACCGATTAGAAATCAGAATCTTATCGGATGACTAGAAATGATCAATTATCTTTTCCAAGGATAGTGAAAGAAAATTGCAAGAATCATAATGCATAATGACATATTATAGGACAAGGGAATAATACAAGACATGAAGAAGGCGACAATGAGTAATATATTCTGTCCCTTCTGAAAACCAAATCATACATTCTAGAAGACTTTACCATGGGAATGGTATGAGAGACTATAACATAAACCATCAAATCATGGGCTAAATGAAATCTACTTATTTTACACATGATGTATAAAGTGAGACCAGGTTATCAACGAGGCAACGATAATCGGAGATCTCAGTCTGGACGGGGAAAGTTAAAATCGGCTGATATTAGGACTAGCTATTTCACAAGAATCTACATATTAGTGATTATATAAGGTTGAAGAAATACAAAAACTTAAAAAAATGCAAAGAAAAACAAAAAAAAATAGTAGTGGACCAAAATCACTTTCCTCAACTGAATAAAAACTCAAATATTTGTGAGAACTCTATCTTAAAATAGGAGAATATGAACTCGCAATCGAAATAGTTCTTTTAGTGTGAAAATGAATCATGTTTATTGGATCTGTGAGACGTTGTCATAGAAAACTGGTATTGTTAACATTGCAAGTTATAAATTTAACAAATCTCACAATGTAGATTCAATAAATATAATTTACTCTTATTTTGATCGGACAATTCATGAGTCCACGTCCTCTAATTTTAAAGAGATTTCTCATATAATACACACCATATAATAATCGCTAAAACCCATGTAATAATCACCTTTTAGCGAGCTAATTTTCCACCAAAAAATTTCTTTGACAGGAACTTTTCGTGACACGTCCTTTGCAGTATGAAAGAAGCACAAGATGGAGAGAGACACAATAACTGCAAAAGTATCCATCCATCCATCTGGTCCCTCTCGCCAAAGCTATTGCATCTCATTTTCAGGTGGCATATCCCAATCTCTCGACAAAAATCATCACTTTTTTTAAGCTGCTTTTAAAATCTTTTTCTGATGATTTGATCATGTGCTTTGTTAGGTCATGCTGGTTTAAGGATGTTGAAGCACACAACATCATTCAAAGCTCCTGCACAACAATCTGACAGCGCAAAAATGTTGTTTAGGAACGATGCGAGGAAATTAAGGAACGTTCGCAACTCATATAAAATCAATCCACTTTGTTGTAACTGTTATCCTAATTATGGCAAACAACAAAAGTATCACAGGAGAAACGTAACCGTGTATCAAGTTTGTCGCTGAGAAGTATCTAGTAAATCCTTATTATTCGATATTCTCGTATTCTGCCTCACAAAACGCCGTATAAATGACCATGCCATCTCCTACCGACAGAAATTCAATAATGAATCGTAGGGAATTGCAAAATTTTCAAAGTTTTGTAAGTTCAATTCCCTTCTATTTTTGCTGTGAAAACAATAACAATAGTTTGAAAAACTGTCGGTGTGTTTTATCTTTTGCCTCATTTGCATGTACAATTGCATGGTTCTCTTTTTGGATGTGATCACACAATTTTTTTGTGTTTGGTGCATGCTTTGGATGTTTCCACTTTAAAAGATCATGTTACAATTTACATAGCCCTACAATAAGACTTTTTCTGTGTGTAAATTTTTTTAAAAAAATTGCAACTAGATAGCAAGCAGCATGATTGGACAGCGACTTCACAGCAGACGTTTCATAACATTGAAGAGTTAGGATTCCTTATTTCCATGTTTGCGATTGTGAATGATTGGAAGTTGCTTAGTAATTGTATTTTATTTTTGATGAGGACTATTTGTGTGATCTTATTCGCAAACTTGATAGAAGATGCGATTGATAGCTTTTTGAAGGCGATATGAACACACTGATCCTTACAACTCACCTACTTGTGGGGTTCTATGAGTGTTCTTTCATCCATTCAATTATCTATGCTTTGACTACAAATTATCTGCTTCTTTTAGAACTTCCATAAATCCTCAAAATATAAAGGTACACATCATTTCCTATACATAAATCCTATAGAGAGTATCTGCCATGTTTCATCCCTTATAACACTTTTAACACTTAAGTATTTCGAAGGGTTGTATTTCTGGGATTTCAGAATCTCGGTGTTCTTCTGTCCAAACAATTTGATATAGCCTGGTACTGGTAGGCTACCATCTTGGCAGGAAGCAATTATACAAGTGCACAAATTGTAGCATCAATCATCTCAAGTTGTGCTATTGCTATTTCAGAAAATGGAATTCTAGACATCTTAGCTCTGAACTCACACTTCCACGTTAGAAGTAACAGCAAGAAGATATGACAACATGCGATCAAGTTTCAGCTGCTTCTGTTTCACTCAAATTCTTCACACTTTGCTCTTTTCCCTCTTAAATTAATGTCAAAATCATCATATTCTGCAATTCTGGAATTTTCATATATCATTTTACAATTGGAGAAATAGACCTAACTTGAACTTCCATTCTTGTACCCAACAAACTTTGAGAAAATTTATAGACTAGCATGTTGTCAGGACGATACATCCCTCTGGAAGGGCAAATGAGCATCAAATCATCAACAATCTAAGCAAAATTTCCATGTCAAGAAAAATTTTGGATATCTTTACAGATTAAGGTGGAAAACATTTTTTATCCATCCACATGTGGCATTTCAGACAATTACAAATGCCTTGATAAGTGAGGAACTTATTAATAGCATTCGGATCATCATATGGTTCTAAATCTCAAAACTGAAGAATAGAAAAGAAATTGATTATCTTCTATCAAACATGTGCACCGCTATTATGTCCAAAGCAAAATTGGGCCACAATCACTGAAGCTTCACATATCACCCGTTCACAGTAAGCATCAGATATTGAAATGTCTCTAGTCCTTCTTGTTGAGTCCATCTGGTTGGAGCACATGCATGAGAATTATCGCGACAATCTCCATAATTTCTTCTTCCTTGTAGGATGTAGCGAATTTGACTGCAATGTACAAATAGCTGATTAATTAGCAAACAGTATACTAATAATATTTTAATAGATAACCATTTCTATCCCTCTAGGCCTAACAGTGTTGCAATCCATCTAAAACTACGTTCATATGTTAGTATATAACCCCAAGAAATGATGAGAGCGTTGATTGAAGAAAAAGTAGAACCAACACACTACCATAGGTCTACACAAGAGATAAAAATCAACTAAAACTAAGCAATTATTGATGTTCTTTTCTTTGAATTCCCTATAAAATACAAGTATGTACCAATACGAAAACATGCATGCATGACACTTACCCCAAGGAAGAATTGGAAACTCCCAACGCTGCTTAGGCACTGAGATAACATATGCAGTAACCTGAACAAAAGAGAGACTGCTCGTCAAATAAAATGGTGGGAGGTTTTTTCTAAAATCTGCTGAAAGGGATTGGTGCATTCCGAATTTCAGATAACATACGAGTGTTGAAGCAGCAAGTGAGCATGGAGAGTTAAAAAGAAATGAGGTATCTTCAGTTTCATAAAGAACATCGAAAATTTCCATGCACACATCCAGATTCAAAAGCTCGCCCAACTTTGATATTTCCCTGATGACAATGAAGTCAAAGTAAGCAGTATATCAGTTAAAAGCATATATTTATATTGCCTGTATAAAGAACAAGCAGAGAATTGCAGTGGTAGATATTCATGCTCTAATACTTCAAGATAGTTGTGCAAATATGGCAGTACAGGCTCAACATTACATTTTAATGCTCCTCGTGGTTATTAGTGAATAGAGAATTGTTCTAGTACTGAAATAGTCCTGCATCATGAAGGAGCCAGGGTAACAAAATATGTAGATCACTAATCCTAAATTGGGTGCAATAAACCTAGGATACACAACAAAACAGGCTATTTCCTTTTCTTTTTTTTTTGTAGGATTTGCTTATGAATCCTACAAATCATAAAGTTAATTGTTTAGAAGAATATGGGATTTACTAATTTGAAAAAAGGGAATTGAAGGGATGCCCATCCAAATTTGGTTTATTACACAGATGCCCATATAAAGTTTATAATATCATAAACACCCATCCAAAATGGTCATAACCACTAACCATGCCGATCCCAACATAAATAATAGTTATATACAAAAGTAAACAATGCAATTACTCAAATAATTTTGTTTATCCCTAAGTTGTCCTCATCACATGTATATTGCTTGCCCTTTCACCCTAATAAGTTGGTGATTAACATCCCAAATTATCATACATAAGGTAAGTTTCTCCTAAAGTGCATGAGATAAGTCATTAGTAGTTCCCTTAAGTATGGTTTAGATTTTTTTTTTTTAGAGAGAGCTTCAACTTTCCCGTTCAAAATTACAAATATGAAGACTTTTTTAGTATAACAATAAAAAATAGGTCAAACAACACAACATGTTTGGACGAGATAAACCAACTTGCTAGATATTTTAATGTTTGAACTTGATGTTTCGCCCTCACTAACAAAAATTTTGAACCACCACTTTAGTTAAATAAAAACATATATATAAATTATGGATTTGATCTTTCTACCAACAAAAGTCTAAATCAAACATTTCTTGGTGTGGTGCTAACTTTGTTCATAACATATTATATGTAAGTACAATGTTTTACAAGTATAGGGCAGACAAGTGGAGTGACCGGGCGAAGTTTTGCACCCATTTTGCATGGCTGCCTCTTATCTAATTTGGGAGGGGCAAAACAATCAATTTCCCTATTTTTCTATTAAAATATCCTCTCTGATCAGTAAATGGGGAGAGCAAGGGCATGATTAGAGGATATGGCCACTTGGGTATATGTGATATTGTAAATTTTAGATGGGCATCCATGTAATAAACCAGAATTGGATGGGCATCCCTTCAATTCTCCCTTGAAAAAAAGGTATTTTGTAAAACAAAAGGTATAGCTAATAGCCTATACAGCCTCTAGTCGATATACCAATAAATTCCCAAAAGATACAAATGAAACATCTGATAAGCATGGTTCTAGCAAGTGGGATCTTCTACTTTTTTCAAAGAATCAATTTTGCTTCAAAATACTTCCAATATAACCGGCCAACTCAGACTGGAGTTCTCATTGGAAGCCTCCCTAATTCTTTCACATCTCCTGAAGTCCACAAGTCCAACATTCTTTCACATATTTTAAGACCTAAAGTCCAATCAGCTGCGGAGCACCCATGACACTGATCATTCATTGCTACAGAAAGGTGACAAACTCAAGTCTAGCAGTTCCTAATGAGCAAAGGAATTTAACAGTCTGCAGAACCTGTAGTGAATGAGAAGCTCTTCCAGATATATGAAAGCAATGTTGGATGATCCAATGTTAAACTCCACTACCTGCAGACCACAACAAACATCAAGAAGAAGAGAACATTGTGCACAAGATTTGCATTGTCAAGTAAACCTATTATTCAACTGTACCATCGCAGGCTTTACCTCCATGAACACGAGTTCCTGCGGCATTACATCAAACACCTATCAGTCACCCCAACAAAATAAAAGGAGAACAACGCATCATGAACTCACGGCCTCGGCGAAATCACGGCAAGTGAAGTGCTGATCGAATATGACCCGGTCGCCGAGCGCCTTGAGGCTTTTTACCGACAGTGGCCTCGTGTCGTGAATCTGGACACAGAATCACAGAAGAAAACGAACCAGGTAAGACCACCATCACACAAAATCAAACAACATTTGCTCAATGCTCTCACTAGGATTGCCTCACTTTGTTGGCGATCCATATCGCAGCGAGCGCGAAGAGCTCCAGGTTGCTGTCTCTGAGGGGCTCCAGCAGCCAAGAACTCACGGCCCGGCCAGTTCGTGCGCAGCAGAACCCCATCTTCCTGCCGTACATGAAGCTTGTCCAGTCAAGAATTGCCCAACCAAGAACCACAATTGTGTCGTCGAGAAATCACCTGGGGAGGGCGGGGAGGAAGCGGCCGGCGAAGAACGCAAGCGCGGCGTACTTGACGACGGGCCGGAGGTCGAGCCGCTCCAAGAAATCGCAGAAGACGGCGACGTTTATTTAGATAGCGGGCGGGGGATTTGAGTCCTTGGAATTGGAAACAGAGGGCGGGGTGGGGTACCTTGGAGGCGTGGAGGAGGAACTGGAGGAGGTGACGGCGGCGGGAGGAGGCGGGCCACCTCTCTGCTGCTGCTGGTACCACCGCGTGCTCCTCCTCCACGGCTTCCATCGGAGTGCTCTACTTTCTCGGCTTATCCTGGCGGGAGAAGTGGGAGTTGCCCACTTGCCCGCGAGTGGAAGGCAAAGACTTTTGTTATAGAGCCGCACCCTACTCCTTACCGAGCATGCTAGTGTTTTCCGCAACACTTTCTGAGGAGGAATGTATGATACAATGTATAATGCTCTAATAAAAAAAAATAATCTATGTATCACCATATTATATTATTATTTACTATTTATTAATATGATAGTGAGATTTTGACAAATATTATTATGTTTAGATGTTATTTGTTGTATACCACTAATAAAAAATAATAATTTATGGAGAGATTTTTTCTAATTCCGAAACTACCCCTCCAGCCAGTTTAGGCCGTCCCGCCGCCCTAAACCTCCTCCTCCTCTGGCCCTCTTCCATGCGCGCCTCATCCCCACGAAATCCAATAAGAAGCCCAAACCCCAACCGACGACCCGTCCAACGGCATGGACGCCGTATCGGAGCCGTAGCGGCGGAGGACGAAGGCGGCTGCGGCGCCGGTGGGTAAGAAGGCGAAGTTGGGGGGCTTCGAGTCGATGGGACTGTGCGAGGAGGTGAACCGCGGTATGCGGCACAAGGGGTACCGCATTCCCATGCCGATCCAGCGCAAGGCGATGCCGCTCATTCTGGCCGGTCACGACGTGGCCGCCATGGCGCGCACGGGCTCAGGCAAGACATCGGTCTTCCTCGTTCCCATGCTACGGCGTTCTCTGCTTGCGATTGCTTCAAACATCACCGAGATATCATATACATCTATGAACACCAAAGGCCAAACCTGTAGGACAGGTGAGAGCTCGGCGGTGTAGCAATCTTGCCATGGCACCGAGAAGGTTAGAACTTTCAAATTTGGGAGTTTAATTGTGGGTTGATTAGATTTGCTGTTGCAAAGTGTCGAGGAAATTAAGCAGAGAACCAAATCAAAATAGCAAGTACCTAGCAGCGTGCTACGGGTGCCACTGCCGGAGAGCGTGCTGGTCGCCGCCGGCGCAGAACTCCATGACGAGGGAGAACGGGTGGTCCAGGAGCTGCAGTATCTCCCGCTCCGTATGCGCGGGGCTCATCTTCCTCCGGCTATCCAGCGACGCCGTAGTTGGGTCCTTTTAAAAAAAAAAAACTATCACCAAATCTTTTAGAAATTATTATTTTATCTTATCGGTTATATACAACAAATAAATTATCAAGTACAGTGGTACTTAATAACAGAAAGAATAAGTGTGTAAATACAGTGGTATTTGATAACAGAAAGAATAAGTGTGTAAATACAGTGGTATTTGATAACAGAAAGAATAAGTGTGTAAATACAGTGGTATTTGATAACAGAAAGAATAAGTGTATGATGGTAAAGAATGGGCTTGTTTGTTTGTTTTTCAGGTAACTCATGCCTTACATCAAACTTTGAATTGCCAATTACATTTGGTTGCACGAAATCAGGTGATAAAGAAAGCCTCCACTATCATTACAAATACAAGTATATTTAGCAATACTATTTCTATTCATCGGTTGTAGTATAAAGCAAACATATATGAAAGGTTTGTATTTGTTTCTTTTAAACAAAGATTGATTACAAACTAAAACAAACTATACGTGATAATCTGAATATTTTCTTTATCTACGGCGGGGAGGATCAAGAATATGGCATCTCAGTTCTCTCTCGTGTGTGTGTTCTTTCACATAACGATGAACATCTTAACTCTTAATTGTTTTAAGCGCTCAGCTATCACAGATTCACAGATATTTTTTGAGTCTTGATCGATTGTTGCAAAAATAAGGATTTTTTTATATTTAATTGAGGTATTTGTGTTATGGCGCACACATGTGGAGAAAGTGTTAGAATAAGTATGTATTTAGTTAACGTATTTGTATTGTGGCGCACACAGATGGAAAGAGTATTAGAGTAGGTGTGTATTTAGTTGGGATACTTGTGTTGTGGCACACACACAGGTGGAGAAAATGGTAGAATATGTGTGTATTTAGTTGGAGTGTTTGTGTTGTGACGCGCACATGTGAAGTGGGAGGAATGGTTATGGTTAAGAGTGAGTGGAGTGAGATGGAATATGTATTGTTAATATAATAGATATTATTATTTATAATAATAAATTAAACAAAAACCTTTTCTTCTATATTTGAGAGCAAGGCCTGTCCCGTGAAAAAAAAAAGATAAAAGTGGATTAGTGCTGTTCATACGCACAATGCGGGCGAGGGATGGACAAGTGAACCGCATGGACCTCAAAAGCGGCCCAAGTGGAAATGCTCAACCTCTGTGGAGTTGTGGGCTACATGAGCAATTGGTGGATCCATGAGACCATGACACTAAAGCACTTGAATTACTAAGCATACTGCATACTTCCCAAATCCCAGTTATCTACAGGGAAATATAGATACATCTTTCCCTAGTCTTTAATTTTTCGGTTTCTTGCCTCGTTGGTCTTTAGCGTAAGAATGCTAGTCGTTCCGAGTGTTTTTTATTCTAATATCATATTAAATTTAAAAAATTATTGAGAATTCTAGTCAAATTATATTAGATATATATATTTTTTTATAAATTAAAGTTGAGATTGAGATCAATATAAATTCATGGGAGATAAGTTTAAGAAACATTAATCAAACATAGTTTAAAGAAATCAATCTAGTCTAGAAACAATAGGAGAATAGAGAGGACAAGAGACTAAAAATTTTCTTAAATAGATTGGCAAGAGTCGAGGGTCCAAAGGACACAAGAGTTGGTTGGGAGTGTTAAGTTCTTGTATTTTTTTGAAGTTATACTTAAGAATTTGTGGTCTATTTCGTCAGTCTTTTTCTTGTTCTGATTATCGTTACTTCTTTGTTATTATCATGATTTTCTCTGATAGATCTTCTTATTCTCGTTCTTATTATTCTGTGCACTTGGGTCATCTCTCACAAGGTGCAATCAAATCTAAGGCGAGGGCTCTCGCTGTTTTTAACAAGTGGTATCAGGCTAAGTAGCTAGTGAAGTTATCTAGATTGAATTTGTTGAGATGATCGATAAGTGTTGTTAAGGCATAAAATCAAGAACGATGTATAGTGGATGGTCATCTAGTATAGAAATTTGATGATGGAAGGAAGTGGATGATTCAACTATACTTGTTGTTCATGAAATAGATATCTTGGATATTGGGCTTTAGTTATTGTTTCAACATATGTTCGACGAGAAAGATACTCGGCGAAGGATCTATATACCTAATGGAATGGTATGATTGTTTCAACATATGTTCGACGAGAAAGATTTTCTTAAATAAATTCTTATAAAGGGCGAGAGTCAAGAGATCCAAAGAATATGAGGATTGGATGAGAATATTAATGTCTTGTATTCTTTTAAAATTATACTTAAGAATTTGTGATCTACTTCAACAGTCCTTTCTTTTTTTGATTTTTGTTGCTTCTCTATTATTATCGTGGTTTCTCTGCTAGATCTATTGATTCCTATTCTTATTATTGTGTGCACTTGTGCCATCTCTCACGAGGTGGAATCCAATCTAACAGAAGGACTCCCGCTATTTTTAACAAGTGGTATCACGTCAAGTAGCCACTGGAGCTATCTATATTGAATCTATTAAGATGATCGCTAAGTGTTGTGGAGGCAGAAAATTAAGAACGATATATGGTGGGTTGAGCCATTTAGTATAGAAATTTGATAATGGAAGAAGATGGATGATTTATCTATACTTGTTGTACATGAAACAAATATCTCGGATATTAAACTTTAGTTATTGTTTCAACATATATTCGGCGAGAAAAATATTTGATAAATGATCTCTATGCTCAATGGAACGATATAATGGAGCATATCACACATTGTTAGGGTACTATATGTCCTTGTCTTAAAGATATATCTAATATTTATGAGGGTGCATGGATTCATGGATGCAAGTTATGATCACAAAATGGAATCATAGAGATCATTGGAAGAGGGCAAGTGCTTATGAAGAGATCTAGTGCAATAAAACATATCGATTAGTAGGTAGAGCAACCAGAGTGAGATTTGGGTATCTGATCAGGTGGATCAAGCCGAGTCGTTGACAGCAAGCATTCAGATGTCATGTGCAGTTAGGTGTAAGACTATATATAATATGGTTGTAAACTCCAACAATTATAGAGGCAAAGATGCGTGTTGTTGACTGTGCAAAGTCGCTCTGGGACTAGCTGTATAGTACCTATGAGCAGGTGAAGCTCAAAGACGATATAAATCTATGATATGAAGGATCATGGGTATCTATGATATGAAAGATCATGAGTATGAGTGGTGTAACTAATCAAATTGTACAAATGAGAAATTTTTATGTAGTGGGTCTGGACAATCAAACTTAGACACATATCTCACAT
This sequence comes from Pharus latifolius, assembly GCA_019359835.1. NCBI lineage: Eukaryota > Viridiplantae > Streptophyta > Magnoliopsida > Poales > Poaceae > Pharus > Pharus latifolius. The sequence goes on from CM033321.1 coordinate 13,568,790, forward strand.
ATATGCATAAGTTCTCTATGGTGGAAATACTTTTGCAGAGGTAGAAGAGACAAGGAAGAGTTATGAGCAAATTCTTGAAAAGACATAATAACTTCAACAAATAAAAGTCAAGGTACAGATTGTTGAAAGTATATCTTATTCTAATTGTATTAGGTTTGGAAACCTAACAAGATTCCTAACTAGATTGTATTAAATATATATTTTCTTTTATAAATTAGAGCTGAGAGTGAGATCTATATAAATCTATGTGAAGTAGATTTAAGAAGTAACAACTAAATATAGTTTAGAGATATCAATCTAGTCTACCTGTAAGAGCAACATAAAATAACAGATCTTACAGAGGTCAAGAATTGAGAGGTCAAAATATAAATGTTGGTCGAGAGTATGATTTTTTCAACTTTTTTTTCAAATTGTGCTTATGAGTTTATAATCTTAATTGTCATTTTTTTCTCTTTCCAATTACCGTTATTTTTCTGTCATTATCGTGATTTTTCTTTATTAGATCTCCTTATTTTTCTTATTATTAGTCCGGGTTTAGATTGTATTTCACGAGGTGGTATCCCATATAAGACTGGGGCTAGCAAATTTCTAAACGAATCCAATTTTCTTAACATTTCGGTGAGTTCGCCTGTTTCTTTTATAATTCGTCATTCGGCACCAAACTATGCATCCGTTTTGTAGGAAATATCGAGCTGAAAGACCAAACGAGAAATAAATCGACGGACACAAGGTACATTGCAAGATGAAATGCACCAATATTTGTAAACGAATGCTCGGTCAAATTGATCACTCGTCAAGTTCCGAGTAGAAAGACATCTCAAACTCGGTGTCCATGACGACGCCTGCCATGACATGAAGAATGGCCTCGGCCCTGTCTATATCGACGCACTCCGACCGCACGCCATTGACGACCAGAGCGCCGTCGACGTCCCTCCAAGCATGGAGCTTAAGGCCGGACACGGAGTTCAGGAGACTCACCTGCCTGCGCAGCGGCACGTCCAAAGAACGTAGGCGCTGCGGGATGGCGGAGAAGCCGAGCACGCGGGAGACGACGGCGTAGGTGTGGTCGGCCTCCTCCTTGCCGGTGCTATCGTTTGCTGGCAAGCGGAGGACATGGCGGAAGGCTTTCGGCGAAGGCACGAAGACGGTGAAGGGGAGGTTCTTGGGGAGCATGGACAGCATCATGTCCCCGAACTCCCCTAGACTTGCTGCGCCGCAATGAGGCGGTGGCGAGGACGAAGAGGCGGAGCGGAGGAGGAGGACGAGGGAGAGCAGGGACACGGCGAAGGCGGCGAGGCTGAGGAGGAGGAGGTGTCTTCGCAGGAGTAGCAGTGGTTTTCGTGGGAAAAATCTCTTCTTGTTCCTCCTCGTTGCCATCATGTTGGAAGGGATGCTTTGATCCGAGCTGAGATTTTTGTGAGGTTTGTGAGCAAGAAAGAGGAAAGCACAGGGTTGCCAATACGTTTGCAAAGTGAGTTTAAAGGAGGAGGGGAGGGACAGCCGCGACGAGGGAGACGGAGAAGGGAGGCAGGGTGGATGCCGGCAGCTCGCGGCCAGGCGCCGCAAGGGGACGAGGAGTAGCGGATACCGTGGATCTGGCTGGGCTCCTCGGACTTTGGTGTGCGTCTCGAGAACGGCGACGAGGGCAAATTGGCCGGGCCGAACTGACGGACTCAAAGGCCCGTTCTTTAACCGGGCCGACCATTACAAATGCGGGCCAATATGGGCCACATGGACTGTGACCCATGGCCTATGGGCCTCCAGAGCTTCACTTTGCAAATTAGAGGAGTCAGATATTTTAGTGGTGTTCGTCGGAGTTCTGGCTCCAGTTTCTATCTGGCTCTAGGAACCTCTAGTTCCTTGCAACCTTGAAATTATAGCCAAAAGGGTGTTCAATCTTTAACTTCATCTTTTTTATTTTAAAGTTGTATTTGACGTCTATAACACCATCTTCTCCACTTTTAAATTATACCTGATGTTTTTAATCATATGTTAAAACAATGTTAATTGTTATATCCAATATCAAACTATGTAATTTGTTATGATTTTAATGGAAAGTTTCTGGAGCCATTGATGCCACCAAAAGTGAGTTCCAAAGTTTTTATAGGAAGAACTATGCTCTAATTTCACTTGAATTTCAAAGGAACACAAATTTAGAGCGGAGTTGTTCGGCCAATCAATTCTGGCTATGACCTAAAAGTTGGGAGTCCGAACCGGACGAAACACTAATTACACAACTGACCATCATGCAATATTGCACTTTGCTTATTGGTTGTAGGCCTCTAGCCAGATGACGAAAGGCGCAGGACAAGACAGATTTCTCTAGACCATCTCTTGCTATTCAAACTGTTTCCTTGATTGCTTCATATGCTTAATTAGTGGCAGTGAGCAAGTTGACCTAAGAGCAAACACGGAGGTATAGAAATTAAGGGCCCGTACCAACTTGCCGTTCTTTGAAAGCAACTAACTTGCATCCTCTGATTGAAGTGTTTTGTTTTCTTCCAAAATTATTTTGTTGACATTTTGTCATGTCATATTGATGAAAGATGGCATTTGTCTCAAACATACTTCCATATGGATTAATTAATACATAAAAGAATGCAACTTGTCCATGAGCTGATGTGATTGTTACCTTAAGGGATACCGTCTTATAACAAAAAATCATATGTAGATATATAATTTAGGAGCAAACTTCTCCCCATGTTTGGCTACATCGACCTCTTGTCCCTGGTCATTCGATCGGCGGTTCTGGGTCATTTGTGTCGTCTGCGTGCAGCTAGCTATTTTACCCACGTTGTCGTCGCTTTTGTGGCCGTCCGATCATTGTCTTCACTTCATCTGAGCCGGCCACGTAGAATCCACTATTGGGCTTGTGGGTTACTGTTTGAAAGTTGGGTCCATGTTGAGTCACATCACCCCTTCATTCGTGGCTGTTGGATTGGCGCATTTATTTCATCTAGACTGTCGAACGTGGGCCCGATTGTCCAACTGTTTCCCAATGGCCAATTGTTTCTCATGTTCAACCAAGATCAAGTCTTTTGATTCGACCAGAGAAAAAAAATCGACTAGATACACCGTCTCGTTCTGTCGACCAGTTTGCTACATTCAACCACGCACCATGACAACTGAATCGACCAGCAAAACCAAAATGCGACTTCAATAAAAAGGCAAATCACAGCTTCAACCAGGCACAATATTTGTCCACAACCAAGACTATTTATTCGACAAAAAAAAAATGCGACAAAAAAATTTACTCTTTCAACCAAAATCAATTGACCAGGAATTTTATAGGTGCGAGCACTATTTTCACTGTCTTGACCAAATTTAAGTTTTGTTGAATCAAACATGTCTTTTTACTGGTGCGACCAAAATTTATACTGACAGGCTCAACCTTGTGACCAATTTTTTTTTCTGCCTCGACCAGCTATTTGCCATATTCGACTACAAGACATGACAACTGATTCAACCAAAAAATAAAGAATGTGATCATCTGCTCGACCAGAAAAACAAAATGCGATCACCATAAAAAAGCAAAACCGCTATTTTGACTAAATACCACATTCGCCCAACACCAAGCCTACTTATTCGATCCAAAAAAATACAACCAAGAAAAATAATTTACTCTTTGGACAAAAACAATCGACCAAAGATTTTACAGGTTCGATCATTGTTTTTCACTACCTCAATCAAATTTATGTTTTGCTGAATCAACTAGAGATTCTATCAAAAAACAAAAAATGTGACCATCATAATAAAACAAAACCGCCACTTCGACTAGGCATAGGCCCAGAAAAGCTTGAGACTCTTCCCCACAATCAACCAATTCTGCTTATTAGACCAAAAAACCTAAATGCCTGCTCTTTTGCTGAATTGATCAAGTCTTTTGCTGCTGCGACCAAGATTTGTGCTGACCAAAATTACGACCAAAATTTTTATTGGCACGACTACAACACAAAATGCAACCATGATAACAAAAAACAAAACTGCTTCTTCGACCAAACATAGCCCTAGTGGACCTTTGATTCGATCATTATAACAAAAAATAAAATTGGTCGTATCAGCACAAACTCTGTTCCGATCGTCATCGTTCAAATGACTACAACCAATTCTGAACTGGATGACCACGACCAGAACATCACTTGTGCTGGTACGACCAAATTTGAACTGGCAGAGTACGGCCAAAGCTTCCAAATAATCTCAACAACTATAACTAATTTGTAAATACAATACCTTATCATCTATAAATCTATTTCTTCAATACTCACAGTAACGCGCGAGATTTCACCTAATTAGTTAGATGACAGTATAAAATTGAAGGTTTGTTATAATATGCTAGTTGTGAGGTTGAAATTTTGAGAGTCGGACCTACATGTCAATAAAGACATTAGAGGTTGTAGCTAAGCTTAAAACTTTTGCAATTATATGACACAAATTTCTCTGTTCATAGACCATTAAAAGTTTTGGTACTGAACTAACTTTATCTAGTTTATTGATGTAACTTGAAAACATTATCTTGGTATTTAATTCTTATGCCATCAACGGCGCTATGTTCTTATGGATCTAATGATTTCACACTTTCCCTCGTTTAAAATTGGACCTATATGGATTAGCAAATACTGTTAGGTGATGATGTAAGATGATTGGTTATTTCTTTTATCACAATGATAAGTGCATCATGTGGTTATCCAGTGCAACACATTGCCCATTGTCCAATAGTATTATAATTTATTTATTTATTATGGTTTTTTTAAAAAGAAGTCCTGTTTTAATTACTTTGGCTGCTGGGAAGAATCTTCAGGGATGGCCCTCGTTTGGATTAATTATACATTAATTAAATTAAACTGTGGTGATTATACTTCTGAAGGAATATCTTCTAAAAAAACAAAAAAAAAAGACTTCTGAAGGAATAAACAACATCAGGATATATGAAATGGTCAAGTGTTCACACACCCTATGTTTTCGTATTCAGATTTCGAATTTCTAATAAATCTAGTATTTTTTTCTTATTTAATTGGAGGTTCATAAGTTAAGAGAAATACTAAACAATATGAGTCTGATTTTTTTTCTTTTCTTATATACAGTGTTGCATTAGTTCAAATTATGTTACAAGATTAGCGGATTTCAAGTCATCTTTAATATTACACTTCATATAAGAAAAGTTATTCCAAAGTTGCAATCAACAATGTATCAATTTCTCTCTTTTTTTTAATGGTACACGATGCAATCATATCATTTGTCAAGAACCACAATCATAACTTACAGATCTTGAGATATGAAACTGAAAGCAGCCAAGCAGCAAAAGCATAGTTAGAAATTAAAGAATCTTCAGAGATTGATAAAAAAAAAAACGTTTACATGAATCACATAGTACAAACGAGAAAAATGCATATGACCTCATGCTGATAAGTACAGACAAGACTGTTGTCTGTACTGAATTTGTTGTACCCAATGCTGACAATAGGAAGGAAACAAGAAGCAGAAAACAAGAAATGGGGCAATCTTAACAAAACCCATAAATTTTGGTGTAGGATTGAGCACTACTCATCAAACCCATATGTGTATTCTTATAAAGAAAGGTCGTATATTTGATTTCTGATTCTATCTATTTTTATATGTGTGTTTGGTTATATCTGTATTGACATATATATAATACTACAGGTCCAATATACTTCCACATATTCCACAAAAAATATGCCAACATATATACTAACTCATTTATACTTTCATCTTTACTGTATGAAAGAGTTATCTCACAATATTGATTTTCTGAGTTTATATTACACTTCCAATCCACCTTAACTCTCAAAATAAAACTAAACCACACTCATAGACCACTTAGACCATTGAACTGGCCCAGGGTGTCACCATCAGATTCGAGTAAAATTATAAACCAAGCCGGATTCTGGAGAAAATGAGCCGAGCCAAGTTTGACCGAGCCGGCTTGCTCCCAACCCAAGCCTGATGAAGCCAAAACTAATGCCCAATAGAAAAGTACAGTTCAAAGCCTACTTGCACTTGTTTATCCCCACACAATTTAATCCAAGCACGCTTCAGTACTTTACAATGGTAATTTGTCCATCCAATCAAATTCGAGACAACTCATTGAATCAAGAAGAGTACACATGTTACAATGTATATATATGTAGTTACAAAATGTCAGGGAATAAAGAAGAGAAACATCCGTAATCCTAGCTATAACTGTAGATATGCACACTCGGAATAGAATGGTAGTATATAATTTTCGACAAAAAGAAACAAAAGTATGTACTTTTTGAGAATTTATCAAGTGACAGCTCTTTTAAAATAAGACAACATAAATTTATGATTTGAATTATCCGATCAATGAAGAAGGATTATCATCTGTTTGATCCAAAGAAACTAACAATGTCAGTTTTTTTAGAAAAAATTGGTGTTGTGAATGTAGGTTAAACAAAAATGATTCACTCTCATATTGATCGGATGACTCAAACTATAAATTCATATTAATTTATTTTAAGAGTTCTCACCAGTACGACACATATCCTTCTCCATCTTGGTTGTGTACATTTGAAACCAGTTGCTATATCTTAAATGGTCTCACCAAATCTTGCACTGTTTATGTCATCCTTGAAGAGCAAATCACCGGGACTGATCGCCCTGTCGAACCTCTCAGACAGGAAGAAGCTCCTCAAAGAGTTGAGATTTCTCGGAGCCTCCACTTCCACCGTGAAAAGGGCTCGCACCGGACGGTGGTCCGATAGTCTGGACTCGCATCGGTCGTACTGTTTCTGCTTCAGGCCCGTGCCGTGCCAAAGTATGCGGTCGCACCTGAGTGATGTGGTGCACCAAGTAATTAGTTGACCATACATTTGTATCTTTCTCATGCTTAATTCTGATGTAGTTAAGAGCTTGTTTAGTCCACCTGTAGCTTCGTAGATGCAGAAAAAACTGTCTTTCTTGATAAGCATAGAAAGTTGTCAAGGTATTTTTTACTGAGTTTTAGCCTTTTCTAATAAACTACCTTATCGAGTTTTAGTTTTTAGAGTTGTTTTTATGATATTTTCCTTGTTTGTGGACCGTCCAAAACAAAAAATTGAATGTATGAAATTATACATACTTTTTTATGTATTTAGTAGTATCTCACACTTGCAATACTTCAATACCATGCACTAAGAGGGTACAATTATAATCTCGTGTTATCCTTCTCTTCGTCCGTCAAACCAATCTGCACCCAATTTTTCCAAAACCACTTCTTGATGACCAATTGTTTCTTTATTTTAAGGATTCATATTATGTAAAAGATAATTTTATCCTATCTTGATATATAATTAAATTTAATTATACATTTTAAATATTGGGAGGTACTTGTATCTTTTAGAAGTACAATAAAATTTGTCTAATTTATAAACTTAGTAAACTCTATACGTCCACCTCTATCCCACACACAAATTAATACAAACGCAACTAATCATACAGAAAAAATTAAGAAGATCAAAATTTAAACTCATAATTTCTCTATTATATAAATATACATTTTAATTATTCAAATGCACATTATGTGAGATGTTTCTAACCTCTAACTCACCATGCCGGTGCGCGCCGTTTCTCGCCTTTCTTGCCTTGGATGCAGCCATAGTACGTGTCTGAGTTTGGATAATATTTATACGTCGGGGAAAATGTGATTGCCTCCTCATTCCAGCCTTCGAACGCTCCACCTTCAGAAACCTCGCTTCTTAACTAGAAAATCAAATCAAATCAAACCATTAGCAAATTATAGGATTGAAATTTAGGATGTTAATTCTTCTTTGGGGGTTATCATGGATGCATGTGTCTATTTTTTTTAAATATTTATTTTATCTATATTATATATATATAGATCAAATTTAATTTCTATCATCTCTATTCTCCACATTTCTTCTTCTCCACTCCCTCCTCATCTTAATCTTTAACACCACTATCACCGTACCATCTCTTTTTCTTTCCTATTAGCCATCGTCGCCCATGCCCGGTGGTGCTGCCACCAACCACCACCATTTTGTTGCCTCTGCAGTCGCCACCTCACACTGTCTCCATCCATAATTAGCGGTGTTCCTGTTATCTCTCTGTCCTGTCTCTACTCACTATTAGGATGTCACTATCGAAAAAACTAAGGAGAGTATTAGATAAACTCGAAATTAATGTCAAGATCTAAAAAGAGAGATTTGATTTAAAAGTGGAGAGAAGTGTATGCAAGATAAAAAAATATGTATATATCAATTAGCAAAACTCATATTTAATCCACATATTTGTTGTAATTTTTAGCTATATACCTGATCATTTTCCAAGAGTGTTCTCCAGTCCTGCCTTTCCACAAACAAGCGAGTTTTGGCCTCCGGCAAGGAGATTCTATAGTTCAAGTCCCCCAGCAAAATTACTCGGCTGCATAACAAGACATATGCTTAGTCAAAGTAAGCCTTATGATTGTTTAATCTGATCGAGCTGTCCATGTCATGAACTTTAAACCACCCATCAAGTTACTAGCTTACAATGACAAAGTTGATGTATTTTATACGTAGCAGAACGCCGGCTTTTACTTTAGGCAAATTAACTATGCATTTGTCTTCTATGGCATGGTCAACACTTTGGTTTTCTTATGCGGTTATGCCGCGATCCCAGTACGGCGTTACCTAAACTTGATTTACCAATACTGTAGACCGTTCAACCACCAAATTTAATATGATCTAGAGGATGATATGGTGCGTATTATGGTCTCATTGTTTTTCTTCATTGCCATAAAAGATGGTGTCCAAGCTAGTGCTCTAGTCGCTAATAGGTCCTGTTTAGAATATAAAAATTCTATAAGAATTTTGAAGAAAAGAAATATCCACTTTTAGTAGATGTGGGATTTTCTTTAATATTTTTGTGAAATTTCTATGTTCTAAACAGATCTTAGACAATTTATTATACGCTAGCTGTCACATTTATATTGGTATAAATCTAAAATAGAACTCACAAACTAGAGAAAATTAGAAAAACCACACCCTATAAGATGTGGACTCAACCACTCAATCTTTATCTACTCCCTCAGTCCATAATATTAGTCTAAATTCACTATATACATAGACGAATAATTATTAAATTGGGTGGATAGATATGTACAATAGAGTATAATATGATATTAATAGAAACAATTAATTGTTCATTTTCTTTTTGTTGAAAGTAACAAAATGAAGAATCTATATGGTATTATGAGACATAAAACAAGAAAAAAATATAATAAACTACCATGGTCTTCCCCCATAGACTTACAAAGTGAAAAAGTAATTTCCAAGATAAAACGGAATGATTACAATATAACATGTACGGTACCGTCTCTAAAATACTACTCAATTCTGTTTGTAACTTTTTTTTTTCTGTTTCCGTTATATATGTGCGCGTATCCTTCTCTAATTCGGCTACCACTGATATGCGAGAGAAAAACTCTATACCTGACCATTTCTCGAGAAATTTTTAAGAGTTGCTCGCTCGTATGTATAACTACTGTTAATTTGCTGCATGGATATTTTATATACTTACTCGTGGTCTAGAATTTTCTGTGGCAAGTAGAGCGAATGGCCGCGAGGGAAGCTCGTCCTGGACAGGATCTCCGTCACGTCCGAATTCCGGTAAACCTCATCGCCTTCTCTGCCCCCCGACGCCAGATGGCAGCACACGAAGCAGAAACTCGTGTCATGCACCCAAAATCTAACCGACACCGCGCCCTACACACAATTTAGCATGTGTGAAACAACCTACCATCTATACTACACACTATACTCTGAGTGCTGCTATAGGTGCATTCTGAATCCATGTACCAGAGTTGTTCATATTGCCCGTCTTTGTGAGATCAATAAAAAAAGTTAAATAGTCATGTTTTTATATCACGAAAAGTTACTATTACTAGTTTAAAAGAGCTTAAGTAATTTCTGTATACGGATTCAGGCAAGAAACAATCTGTGGACCAATGAGTACTGTATATGCACCTACGTATATACCTTGTTGCCGAGGCAGCCCATGACGCCGCAGCCGACGCAGGATACGCTGGTGCGGCGGACGAACCGGCGGAGGTCGCCGCGGACCCAGATGGTCAGCAGGACGCCGACCATCTGCTTGCTCACCATACACCGGAAGTCCCTCACCAAGCTCCTCCGTGTCTCGCCGTCCCTCACCGGATGCACCTTCTGCTTCTGATCCCCCTTGGACTCCTGGCTGGCGTTGCAACGGCTCGACACAGACCGGTTGAGCGCCGCCCGTATGAGCTCGCTCCACCGCATGCCGACGCGGTTCTTGTCCGCGCCCAGCACGTTCCTCGCGCTCAACGGCACCACTTCTTGGAACCTTTGTACGTTGCAACCATCAACATATTGGAATTTTTTATACTATGCGTGCAAAGTATACAGTGAGCGAGATGAGTTTTCCATGCTTATTACCCAAGGACGTAGATGTCATAGGAGTCGTTCCTCGTGTCGAGCCAGCCCTCCAGGTCGAGGTCGTCTGGCGGCGTCACGCCGCCGACGTTCCACGTGCTCGCGAAGAGCCTATAGACCCGATGTTAGTGAGAGGACGCATGAAAGGTATGCATAGCTATATAATTGTGGTGGTTACTGAACTTGAGCTTGAGGGTCTTGCTCTGACGCTGGGGGCGCAGCTGCTTCGTGCAGCGGTGGTCGTCGGGGTCGGGATTGGAGCCATCGTCGGCGTAGTTCATTTCTACGTCGTCGTCGGCTATCGGGAAGTCGGCGACGAAGGAATGGCTGCCCGAGGTCTTCCTAAAGAGCTTGTTGGCCACTAGCCTTGGCCAAAGAACCTAGCCATGTGCATGCAAAACAAAGTTAGTTACATGACCGATAGCTTGGGGCCATGGCTAGACGCTTGTATGTTTGTTTGTTTCCTACCTCCCCTTGCTTTTGGTTCTCTAGCATGTTAGTGATGATGAGCGAGATGACAAAGTCATGAGAGGAGAGAAGGAAACATTAGATGGGGAAGGGAAAGGTGGTTTAAATAGGTGCAAGTTGCAAAGTAGGGAGGGACAGGAAGGCCATAGACGAGTAGAGAGGCATGTTCATGCACTGTCTGATAGATATTGATGCGTGCATATATGGCAGCATGGGCCTTGATAGTCTCACTCGGGATAAAATTAAGTGACCTTTTGAAGAATGGCAGTGGCTGGCGAGGTCAAAGTGTGGGGATTTTTGGAGTCGTTGGACTGGACTGGACAGCCTAATGGTCCAATTATCTCTGTCATTGTTATTCAGTAAGTTCACGACTGAAGTTTCAGAAATACTCAGTTTATAAATCTATGTCCTTTAGATTTATGCACAAATCTATTTAAAATATTAATTATGATTAGGTAAGATTTTGATTGATTTATAGAATAAGAGGGTATAAAGAAAATAATATAGAAAATTCTTCTTTATATATATATATATATATAAACAAGAGAGAAATCTAACATGACGTATATTTATAAATGAAGACAATAATGTATTTAGATATTAACTGTCAAGCAAGCAAAGTGGTTACGGTGTTACTAAGGATGGATAGCCCTTAGAATATTCTGGGTGTACCAAAATAGTGATTGGTACATGCAACAAATGATTCAAAAGCTACAGATGGGTATAGCGGGGGTATGTGCTATTGTATTGCAGGAGGGAAAAATTTCGTCCTCATCATTGAAAATGTGAGTATATTTGTATTTACTATTGAAAAATTAATTTTTCTTATTTACCACTGAAATATATATTAGTATTTTAATTTGTCATCGTCGTTTGTCAACCGCTAATCAACAGAACAAATAACAATTTTACTCTTGTAGAAATATACTTTTTACTCATGTAGAAGTATATTTATGGACAAAATATATTTTTGATGTAAGAGTATAGTTTATTTGAAATATGAGAATTTTTACTATTTTCTATAGAAGTATATTTTCTTCATTTACGATAGTAAATAATATCATTTACTTCATTGACTAGCAATTTACCAAACAGTGATAATAAATACAAATTATATGTGCAAGTTTCAATGGTAAATAAGAAAGAATCAATTTTTCAGTAATAGATAAAAAAATATGCAACTTTTCTAGTGATACAGACAAAATTTTCCATTTTAGAAATTACCATTGTGATAAAAGAATTGGTTCGAAATAGAATAGATGTCAATCTTGTTCTTTAGGCACTTACTGAGGGCCTTACAACTCAGTGACTACTACTTTATAATTCTTTTCTCTCTCCTTCCCCGGAAGTTGTTAGGTTAGGCTGTCTCCAACCCATCGGCGCTTCGCGAGGCGGTTCAACAAAATATTCTTCAGTATATTCTGTGCCACGTATGCGAAGCACCATCTGAAGCACCCCCTACTCCAACCCATCGGCGCTTCGCGAGGCGCTTCGTACAGACCCAGGAAAATTAAATTTATGTATTTTTAGTAAAACACTAATAACTTTTAATTTAAAAATCAAATATATGCGATATTTGGTCTCTATATGAAGATAATTTAAAGATCTATAACTTTCTCAATATAATCAATATCTAATTTGAACTACATTAATGCATAAATCAAGAAAGAAAATTGTATACAATTGATTGCACGAAAAACGAGACAAAAAAAACAGCGGGGCCCGCATGCAGAGCCTGCTCTTCGACGCCTCCGCAGCACCTCCTCTCTCCTCTTTCCGGGAAAAAAATAATTGTTTAATTGTGGGGCCCGCATACAGTGCGTTGAAGCGTCTCAGATGGAGAGAGACTTAGAGACATCATCGTTTTTTGACTAGTCACATCTGGAGTTTTGATCATATATTGTTAATAGTCACCTGCGCTCAAAATTGAGTGTAAGAAAGTCATATATGCATAATTAACTTATCAATAATCAAACAATATCAATCTCATGTATATTTAACTACACAAAAATTTAAAATTCAAGACAAATCTCAGTCATGTATGAATTTCATGTATATTAAGGAAGATGCCAATAAAAAAAAAAGCCCTCTTGTTTTGTGATGTTCAGCCGGCCAATCATTGTTTGCAACAGAAAGAAATGCATGCACCTGTGGGAAAAGGGAGTTGCACTCTTGCCTTGTAGCCAAAAGCTTCTATGCAATAATCATGCAGAATTCTATATAACTTAAGGTATACATACATAAAAGCTGAATCATTTATGACAATAATGATATTGATGGGTACGGCGATTCCTCGTTAATTTTCTTTATATATTTTGGCGAAAGATCAATCTATTGCTCATTCTTTTTCTGAAACTTTTTTTTTTGTTTCTTTCAATTTCTGAATTATTAATGTACCCAGTACCGCACAAGATCGATCCTTAGTTTTTTTTTGTTATACCCTCTAGAAGCCATTATCAAATTATAATTCATAAAAAAATAAATATGTTTGGTGTATCATATCGTTGTGCACATAACCATTTCTTAACTTGCATTCCAAATAAAAAACTTGATTTTGCATATGGCTTAAGATATGTACGTGCAATTTGAGTAATTGAGGACATGATTGGTTTGAGAAGTTAGATGGGTGAAGAATTGAGTAGTTATCGATAATGTGATTTTTGATGAAACTATTTGATTCCACTTAAATAAATTTATTTGGTGTTTTGAGAAATAATTTAATATCATGATGGATCATCTTATCTCTCAAACAAAACACTTTACTCGTGGATTGGATAGTCTTTGGGTCATTTCATTCCTCAAACCAAACAGCTTATAAATACTCTCTTCATTCTTAAAAGAATATCATTTTATCCCTATACACAATTTTTTAAGAAGTGAAATAAAATTGTATGTTTATCTTAATATTTCTAATTAATATGATAAATATATTGTTTGCATGTAAGTAATTAATGATTATATAGAGTAACAGTTATACAAGTATTTTAGGAAGATGATATCATATTTTATCTTAAAAATGCAGAATGATATTATTTTTAGTACATATTTTTTTCCTCTAAAATGACATTATTTTGAGAACGAAGTAATAACTATTTCTTGTGCACATAACAACATCTTAATTTGTGAAGGATTAAGAAGGATGAGGTTATCCATTTCAGATATGGGTTTCTTGATGAACTTTTAATTTGAGCAAAGACAGACTATAACTGAAAGAAAAGGTCAAAAAATTCAGAAGGATCATTGTCATATTAATTGCTAAGCCACTTGTTCCTGACAAAGGCAGCTCCAAGGTGTGTGACGCATATTCCTTACCTAGCTACAGGTATGAATGAGATTTCATGTATTCTTTTGATACGGGCTGTTCGATATTCACCGGATAAGATCGTTGAAGATAAATTGTGGATCCATATAATCTGGAGTTTTTTTTAAATAACTCAAATTAAAAAATTAATTACAAAAATAACTCATAGTTACAATATTTTACAAAAATAGACCACTACGTCAGCCTGTCGAGCATTGGGAACTCGACAAGCTGAACCTGAGCCAACGACGTGGGAGCCAGGAATTCCCACCAGATGAGCTAAGAGCCTTTAGTTGCCTTAGTACGAGTGGACTTTGTAATATTGAGTAACTTGTATATGTATATGTATATATATGTATATGTGTATGTATATGTATATACATGTGTATGTGTATGTATGTATATGTATATACATGTGTATGTGTATGTATATGTGTGTGTGTATATATATATAAGAAATCTAGTAATTTTAATTCTGAATTTTTAATTTTTATTAATATTTAGTTTTAGAATTTGTATTAGTTAAGAGTAAGACGGATTGAATAAATTAAAGTTGAATAGTGATATTAATGTGTGAATATGACTAATGTGGTAGTCTATTGATCAATCATGATGAGATGGTTGTGATCACTTTTTCACTCTCGCTTAGTACAATACAAAAACTTTTCTATTTAAGAGGTTTGTTTGGATTAGATAATTTACAAAAAATGGACGTTTAATTTTGTCTATAATTTGTTTAATAAAACCCCCGATCCAAAGAGTCCATAGATTCATTAAGGAATTTTGGAAAGACGATCTTGGCAAAGCAATTGATAAATTAACTATAGAGAACTTCATACAAGTAACAACCAACTTTTTAGAGCACGTCCAATTCGATCCTGTCATTGCCAACCAATAGGCATACGAAATGGATTTTGTAACTACGTAATTTGTTGAGATATTTTAATGATAATTTGGGGTTTGGGGTTTAGGGTTTAAGAGTTAGGGTTTATGGTTTAGGGTTAGGGTTAGGGTTAGGGTTAGAGTTTAAGGTGAGGTTGAGCAGGCTGTTGTTACAGAAAGCTGCAAGGTTTAGTAGGCCGTTGTCACAGAAAGCTGCACGGTCAAGCAGGCTGCATGATTCATTTTGACCATTCAAACCATGAGATCGACGAGAACCTAATTAACTGCAGTTACATATCTCAAAACGACCGAGCACAATTTAATCCAAAAAATAATGCATTTACTAAATTTTTAATGTAATACACTGAAAAATAAAAGTATTAGTATATGTTCGCTATGGGTTCGGACGACCCCCTCTTATGCCCATGCCTATCTCTCTGAAAAGGCGATGGTGAGTACAGATCAGGTGGCACATGGGACCGCCGCCCAGCAGCGGTAGAAGGACCATGCCACTCAGTATCTGCATGACCCTGAGATGGCTGTGTCGGTAGAAGGGGATCTTCGAGCTTGCTCGGCGCTAACTCATCTAGTTGGTAGTACTGATGCGCACGAGGGTTGTGCATCCTTAGTATGCTCGAGACCCAGTTCTTGTTGTCTCGCTGTTGTGCTACCCAATCGGCCTCGCCCCCCTGCGGAGCGTAGTACTCAGGATCGCCGTGGTGATACATCTGGTCGTGGGCAGGCTACCCCCAGCTCAGCTGCATAGACCCCCAACGAACTGAGTGTCCCTGTCCTTGGGCCGCGTGCTCAATACGAGCCTGGTCCCAACCTTCGTCAACCGCAAGCCACTCTGCCAACGCCCTACTCGCATCCTCCTCATCTTGACGGATGGCGTCCTCATCGTCGGAGTCATCTGAATCAGGAGTGCGATGTCTCGATGGGCCCCCAATATGCAGATCTCTGTGTCGAGCACTTTGCATTGACGAGGAACGATGAAGCCGAGATGGGTCCGCAGACGTACCCAGTACGTCACCCCCTTAGGTCGACGATGTGTCGCGATGACTGCGCCGTGCTGACGAAGTGTTCTGCCGAGCACCACTCAGGCTAGGCTGAGCTGACATCGAGCTAGGTGGCTGGCCCCCTCTCTGGTGTGGAACCGATCTATCTGTCTTTCGGCCATAAGTTAGGTCGAAGGAGAGTCACTGTGTTCCTATACGGATGGAATGTAGGGCACCACGCGCCACCGTCTTGAACCGTCGTCCTCCCCAAGAAAGGCTAGACAACAGGAAGTGCGCCTGCTTGCCAATGGCCACCGCTATGTCAGCCTGCACATGCGAAACTCATATGGGAACTCTGGAAAAATAGATTAGATAAGAGACCAACATAAGTATCTAGCCAAGACGAACGTACCGAGCGATGTATTCGGCCTGGGAACTGAACATCAAGGCCTAATCGAAGACTGTCTTGATGTGATAGTTCTGTCGGCGAAGGTAGGGCCGCACGAGCAAGTCACCTGCGGGTGCGCGGCACGTACCATTGAAGATAAGCCTGGTACGTCACAGGGTCATACGGACACTCCTCCACAATAACATCCGTCGCTACATGGTCCTCCCACTCGTCGACCCATTTGGCATTCTTACTCTGCTAGTTGTCGGAGTGTTTTCCTTTACGTGTTTGTCTGCAAAAGGTGACGCGATGCACATCAAGCAAGGAAACAAACAAATGTTCAGTATGTAACCGAGATATAAAAAATGTTCCAGCCATACACGTGAATCTCCCGTGGGAGATGGCATTGTCGATTTCTTTCCAGGGGCGGTATCTGCTGGTGTAGCCCGAATTGGCGCATCACCCTCTCTGGAAAATACGGCTCCACTACGTGTGAGAACACCATGGGCTGGTGCGTAAGCCAATAGTCCTTGCCCGTGGTGCAATGCGAGGAAATGCCGTGTGGTGCAACCTGGGAGATGTGCTCCGGTGTTCAAGGTCTCCATATGACGTGTGCATCCAATAGGAGATCAAACTCTCCCAGGTACACCACGTAACAGCAGTGAATCTGCGACGATCACCACCTCGGCCGACCTCCTAGCAAACAGGCTCCCATGGTCGGTCGATTAACCCAATCCTCATAGTCCGCTGGCGCACCGTACGGATGGATGAGCCGCTCTAAATGATCCGGGAGGATCTCCAAGTCCTGACCGCATACGGCTTCGCGACTAAGTCCTAATCGCATACGGCTTCGCGACCAAATCCTAATCGCATACGGCTCCGCGACTATGGATTGGTCCGCGACCAGGAAAAGGAATTCGTTCCCTGTTCGGAATTGTAATCCGATCCGAATGTGTATAACTAACCTTATCTGTTTAGGATTAGTTATATGAGTCTAATACGTTTAGGTCTCTAAGTCTGATACGTACTCATACAATTGGACTATAAATACCTTGTAATAGGTCTAGTTTAGATCATCGAATTCAATCGAAGAGTCATAGAACTTATTTGAGTTTTAGACACTTATAGTTCCTTCGACGTAGACAAGTGTGTCTAACGTTCGACGTGTAAAGCCCTCTTTGAAATAAAGAGTTGTGCAATTACTTTGGGTTTCGGTATTTCCGAGTAAGATCCCGTTATTCCGCATATTAGAATCTGGGCGAGCCTAGTGCGAAAACCAAGGCTAGGTCTCAAACGGATCACTAAACGCAGTCGACCAACGGGGAAGTGCTCCCATGACCACAGCTGCAGCAGTATAGGGCATGCGGACAAGAATGATCCAGTCGAGGTCCTACAACATGCCTCGCAAAGCCCCATGTACGTCGCATACAACACTGTCATCGCCCAGTTTTAACGTGGCATGGCCCCTGGGTCCGCATTGACGATACTCTCCACCAGGGGAATGAACCACGTGTACACAGTGTCACCATGCGTTGAAGGGAACAGGATATACTGCAGCATCACCAGCAAGTAGGCGAAAAGATGCCGCTGAACTACATCATCGAGGGCATCATCGGGGCACTCACGGTAGCGTGTCAAAAATCGGTGGGGGACACTACGCCTGGATGCTAGGATCTCATCACCGTGGTTACCGATGTCGAATCGGAGGTGCATCTGTGAGCGCCAATCTACGCGTGCTGGCCGGGGAACGATGGGATGTCCACTGCAAGGTAAACCCAGCAGCATGCTCACATCCTCCAGCGTGATTGTCATCTCCCCCCAGCGGAAGTGGAAAGTGTGGGTCTCTGGACGCCATCGATCTACCAATGCGGTGATCAATGACCTGTCCAGTGTGATATGCTAACCTATCTGTAGGATACCGGCGAACGGCAATAAACCTGCATCTCGGAGGATGGGGATGTAGCCCTCATGGAGAGGCCAGTACTCCAAGGGAGCACGCACTACCAGCGGCTCTAGGTCCCGGCCCTCGGACAACATGCGGTCGCAATGTCCACAATCACATATGTTGGTCAGCAGCTCTGGAAAATCTCTGTCCCCGCCGACCATGCCTATCAAAACTTTGATCAATTAGTGACGAAAATAAAATACAAACACATGGATAGCACACAACATGAAAGTAACATGACATACAACAGGAACCATTATTGAAATTAAGATGTCCACAGGACAGGACGAAATAAAATACTGTACAGATTACAACCATCCAATGCAAATGAGAAGCGTATTACAAAGTTTATTACAAAATTTCGTCGAACACACACAACATAGCTAGGTCGATGGTCTGGATGCATTCAAACAATCATTCCTGCTATGTCCGGGCTGCCTACAGATCGAGCATTTCCTAACTCGTGAGCTACCCCCCTGTGACTCATCCATGTCGTTGTGTATTCGGCGTGTCTTCTGACGCCCATGACCCGTTCGCTTTAGATTTACATCTGGGATCCAGGTAGTCTCGCCAGTAGGGATAACTCTATAGTCACTGAGCGTCATAAAAACTCACCACACGCCACTCTACGTCTTTGAAAGGTTATCAAGACTGAAGTACTCCGAATGGTAAGGTGAAGGGCTCACACCGAGCGCCGCACATGAAGAAAGGACATGCGAGCAGGGCTTGTGTAGTAGCTTCGGTTTGTTACATGTGCCCTCAGCGACATCCCCAAGAATGACCTCGTGCACCCGTCCAGGCCTAAGTTGGCCGCTCACGTTCTTCTGCCAAAGGCGGACTTGAATTATTCGGTGAAGTCTGTTTATTACTGTCACCTCGTGCCGCTGGGCCTTGTCTATGCGAGCAGTCAATTAGGACTGCACAACATAGGGCAAGGTTCTCATTGGATCATCGACTAGCGTTTTGGCGGCAACACTTCTGTTGTTGAAGTACTCGGCTGTACGGTACCATGTCATCTCCACTACAGCAGTCACCGGCAAATACTTCACTCCCTTCAACAGATAATTGCACACCTCTGAAAGGTTGGTTGTCATTATCCCAAACATTGCGCCATCTTCATCATGCAGCAAGGACCATTTCTCAATGTCCTTGTCCTGAATTCAATGAGAGAATTTGCTAACATTCGCATCATCGGCAGCATTACTGGCCCTTCTCGTGGAGTACTTCACAGTCAGCGCCTCCAATTTGTCAAACACAGTTTGGAACTTCCTCGGTTGATTTTGCATGCATGGCCTCTTGAACAGATCCATGATTTGTTTGCTGCGGAAGTGTGTGAAAAGGTTTGCTGCAATGTGCCACATGCACCAACGGTTGCGCACATCCTCCCGTTTGTACGGAGCATCTGGGGCCCCGCGCATTACCTCAATGGTGTGGAGCAACCCTTGGTGGCGGTCCGATATGATGCAGGCCTTCTCTCAATCACCAACAATCGCCCGCTTCACATTGACCAGAAACCACAACCAACTTTCCGAATTTTCAGACTTGACGATCGCATACGCCAATGGAAGCAACTGGTCATTAGCATCAGTAGCAACAGTAATGAGAAGCGTGCCCTTGTACTTTTCAGTCAAGAATGTACCATCCACACATATGACCTGACGACAATAAGTAAATGCCTCGATGCACTGGCGGTATGACCAGAACAATCGACAGAGCACCCGAGTGTTCTGTATGGGGCTACCGTCCCGATGTACTGTTGGCTGATCGAAGACATCCAAAAATGTGCTTGGGTTGGTCTGAGCGATGTTGCGTAGCAACCGCATTACATTGTTGTAGGCGTGGTCAAATGTGCCAAACATGCTCTCAATAGCCTTCTATTTTGCTCTCCAGGCCTTTGCATACTGTATAGTGTACCCACACCTATCAGCAACTTGCTTCATTATTTCTCTCGGCATTATCGAAATATTCTCTCGCACGACCGACTGGATGATATTACCGACGTAAGATGACGTCAGGTTTCTGTGTCTGTCCAACTCCTCCATAAGAAGGCATGTGTGTGCGGTAACTCTTGTCACCACAAAACCGATGTCGTCCTTCGGCCACATGGCACGAATCTTCCATGGGCAGCCTGGTGTTACGTGTTGCATCTAGGCCTTAATGCCTAACCCTAATTTTGATGATTAATGAAAAAATAGTGTTTAGGATTAACTGTGCTTTTTGAGATTGATTAATACAGGGCTCCGTTGGGAAGATTGTCGAGATGAACAAAACAAACCCAACGCAAAAGACGTAAAAGCACAAGTCGCAAAAAAAAAATGAAGACAAGACGCAAATGTGAAGATGCGAAAGACCTAAGGTATTATGAGTTTTATTTTTACCGATCTCGGTGTTTGGAGATGATCGGTTAGCGAAATTATTTTTTAGTTTTAACCGTACTATAAAGAGGGGTGGTGAAAGTCCTCTCTTTATCTCCAACACAAACCGAGAATCTTAGGTCATTGCATTGCATCTTTTTGAGTTGGATTTTAGTTTGAACTTAATTTGAAAATCTGGTTTTTCAGTTCAGTTTTTGATAGCATAAGAGTTTTTCGTTTTTCTAGAAAGATCTAGGCAGATTTGGTTTTTGCTTCTGTTGACAAAAATGTAGCTCTTGAAATTATCTTTCAAACGAGCTATTAAACACCTCTTTTGAATTTCTGGATTTAAAGTTATCACTATTTTTGTTCAGACTGACTGTCAATTTGCTAAACTGACTGTCAGTTTGAATGTCAGTTCGTGTTAACTGACAATTGTCTAGAGAGAGTGTATTTTGGGCTCAAAATTTTTGTGCTAAACTGACTGTCAGTTTGTCCATACTGACTGTCAGTTGGGGATTCGACCACAGTGTTTTTAATTGAGTTTCTATTTGATTTTGGTCGAGTCTGTGGTCGAACTGACTGTCAGTTTGAATAACTGACTGTCAATTGTGGGTTTCAGCTTTCCATAAACGACCACAAACGGCTAGCTATTTTTTATCCGTAAATTTTGTCGGCCGTTGTGCACTAAACTGACTGTCAGTTTGGGTTGCTGATTTTCAGCCCTAGCTCCAACGGTTCATTTGATTGTTGAGGCTATAAAAAGGGGGTTTGGGCATAAGTTTTACACAACAAGCAGTAGCATTTCTTATACACTCTTGAGTTTTAGTTTTCCACTTAAAATTTTGGTCTTTTGATCAAGTCGAGTGCTTTCCGATCCACCGAGAGTTTCAGTTCTTTTGCATTTGCATTCACTTAGCTTCTCGGTGCGTGTTTGGAGGTCTAGAGAAGACCTCGCTGCCTGTTACTCTTGGTGAGCGCCCTCACATAGACGGTTCGGAGGCGTGGCCGTTGACCTCTCCAGAACGGAGATTGTTGGAGAGGCTCGGCAAGCTTGTACAAGGCATCGGTGCTCGCCTTTCCGGAGTGGACAAGGAGCAACCTTAGTTGATAATACTCTTCGTGAGTATTGAGGCAAAACTCAAGTGACTTGAGTGCTTCAACGAGGACTAATGGAGACTGGGCGAGTCTCCGATACCTCGGTAAAAATCGTGGTGTTTGTTCTCTATCTTCTCTCTTTAAATATATTAAATTGCATTTGGTTCTTCTTGGTATAAAAACTTGTTTTTATTTGAAGTTTTTAAAGCCTCCTATTCACCCCCCCTCTAGTCGGCATCCTTGATCCAACATTACGTAGGCTTCGACAAATAGGTTGGGGTTTGACTTGACAACCTTGTATTGCCGGTTAATTGCGAGAGACCAGCTCGCCACGGCATTCTTCAGATCTTCCTTGCTCTGAAACTCATGCTCTAGTTGTATGCCACCATGCTCGAAAGACCATCTCGAACCCTGATCCGTTGGCAACACAACTTGCCTGTATGCTGAATGATCTAGCCACTCCTGCGGGGGACCAGGATTAACGTCATCAGAGCCATCGGATGCCTCCGAGTCCGTCGAATCATCTTCGTCGGACACTGATGGAAGGAAATCCAATACCTCGCACACATCTACGCGAGTATGGCAAAATACATCCACCCACTCGCTAGCCTTGAATGTTGCAGGACCGAACACGACGCTCGGCTCACCCTCCACCGCATGCTCAGCTGCTCCTACGTTGCAGAACTGCACATACATCGTGAACTGGCCAAGCAATCCGCCATGGGGGTCTTCCATTCTTCGAATATAAGAGCTTCAAGATTTGTCCCCTTTAATTTTGCGCCGCATCCAGTATGGCTCATTATCTACCTCTCGTACGATGAGCCCTTCAATTAGAGCCATTTCATCACGAGGCCGCTTCTCGAACATATTCAGGATCCATAAATTCAGCTCCAGGAACGAGGTGCTATGTACATTCAGCTCGCCCGTCACATACTGGCAACAGCTCATATCAACCCCGCTTTGCCCCTCGCGAACTAAGCCGTCGCCATAAAATATGCAAATTTTTTCCGGAGTCTCCATGCCCTACACACATTCGTCTCACGCGTAATTCTTAAACATAAAGTATGCATGTATACAATTAAAAATAACCTAAATTTATATTTTCTAAAAACATACACACATGCACATAGTTTCTAAAACCATACACATATACATTTGAAAAACCTAATTTCTAAACACAGAGCATGCATGCATGCATGTAATTGAAAATAACCTAGTTTCATAATTTCTAAATACATACACATATACATTTACAAAACCTAATTCTTAAACATAGACACTACTACAGAATTGCTTTGCACTATCGGTTCAAAATCGTCTATACTAACGGTTCTCTTACCGCTAGTGATCGGCACGATAGAAGAAACAGAGCACAACTTTAACGGTTACAAACCGTCAGTAAAATAACTCTATTCTAACGGTTTTATATTAGAGAACCATTAGTAAAATACCTATATTTCCACGGTTCACTAATCGCTTGTAAATTTCTTCTATCGGTTCAGTGATCTCAACCGTTAGTACTGTTAGATTTCTTCTAACAGTTCTCTACTGGAAACCGTTAGTAATTTATAGTTTTTCCTATCGGTTCAGTACTCGAAGCCGTTAGTATTGTAAACTTTCTTCTATCGGTTGTAGGATATGAATCGATAGTATTATATAATTTCATTTAACGGTTCACTACTCGCAACCGTTAGTAATATAAAATTTCTTTACTCGGAGGGAGCCTTATTCTAACGGTTTTGAGTTAGAAAATGTTAGAATATGTTACAACAAGCTACGTATACAAATGAAAAAGGTGCATCCACAGATACAGCAATACAGAGATACACACATTGGACAGATTGAATCTAATTATTCAGAGATTGAATTTATTCACAAATACACTAATACAAAGATACACACATGCATTGAACAGATTGAATCTAATTATTCACATATTGAGTTTATTCACAATTACACCAATACAAATACACATATACACCAATTAACACACTCAATGTATATTACATGTACAAGTCATCTACGATCGATCGTTGATAGCCACTTCATCCATCACATATTGAGCCCAAATTTGTCGCAGCTCCTTTAACTGAGGCAACTCGTATGGGTCTTTCAACATGGCACTTTGCATGCGTGTGTAAAGTTAGGAACGTACGTCACATCCAATGTTTGACTTTGAGTCAGGAAAAATGCTTACCTTAGGAAATTGGGCAAAGTTTGTCCTGATCAGGTCATACATAAACCTCATGATATAGAACCCACATTCCCACGATTGTGGCTGCTGATGGCACTAGGATAATTGTATATGCAAAGACATAAATCCACATTAACTCGAAAAACTAATTAAGCATAAATTAAAAGACTTACATGAGTAGTTCCATCCGTATTAATTACCTCATATTCTTTCCAAGAAATTGTTGTACCCTTCGACACGTCATGCCTCCCTCCAGCAGTAACATAATTTTTGAAAACCATGTATTTAATTTAGTATTGCCGGTTAATATGTTATCATTAATTACCTAGTCAGAGCAAAATTTAAATCCGTTGTGTTACTTACGCGTCTATGTGCCACGTGAGGGTGAAAACATGCGCTACCTTGTCGCTCATCGAATCGAGGTAATACACCTCATTCATCCATGGGTAAATGATGACGAGGACCTAGTGGCCCCTACATTGTATATAAAAGCGAACCGTTTCATGTATATGTTAGGCGTAACATACAAGAATGAGTTAAATTAGTAGGAAATGCACTAACCTTTGGTGGTACGGCGCAAAAATGAACTCCCGGTCCTGCTGCGCTAGTAGTGCCCTTGATTTGTATTCCTCCGCATGTGCTTGGTCGTGCTCTAGCATCGTGAGGCTTATTTTTTCTGGGTCGAGGAAACCCACCCTGTCACATGCCCTCATCGACGCCATACTATACATGCACACTATGCACCTGGATGCAAAGTAGACATTAGTAAGTAGTGCATACAGAGTGATTAGATTTATGAAATGAACTGCGACAACATACACTACTACAAAATTG
Source organism: Pharus latifolius (assembly GCA_019359835.1). Classification (NCBI taxonomy): domain Eukaryota; kingdom Viridiplantae; phylum Streptophyta; class Magnoliopsida; order Poales; family Poaceae; genus Pharus; species Pharus latifolius. Next base: position 13,593,676 of record CM033321.1, read on the forward strand.
CTTTTCACTATCAGTTTAAAATCGTCTCTCCTATCGGTTCTCTTACCGCTAGTGATCGGCACGATAGAAAAAACGTAGCACAACTCTATCGGTTGCAAATCGATAGTAAAATACCTATATTCCAACATTCACTAATCGTGAATGATAATTTCTTCTATCGGCTCAGTGAACTCAACCAATAGTGATGTTAGATTTCTTGTAACGGTTCTACACTGGAAACCGATAGTACTGTTAGTTTTCCTATCGGTTAGTTACTCGACACGGTTAGTACTGGAAACTTTCTTCTATCGGTTGTAGGATATGAACCGATAGTATTACAAAGGATTATTAACAGATACAACAATACAGAGAGACACATTGGACAGATTGAATCTAATTATTCAGAGATTGAATTTATTCACAAATACACTAATACAAAGATATACACATGCATTGGACAGATTGGATCTAATTATTCACATATTAGGTTTATTCACAAATACATCAATACAAGTACACACATACACCAATTAACACATTCAATGTATATTACACAAGTCATTTACGATCGATCGTTGATAGCCACTTCATCTATCATATATTGAGCCCAAATTTGTCGCATCTGCTCTAATTGAGGCAACTCGTATTGGTCTTTCAACACGGCGCTCTGCATGCTTGTATGAAGTTAGGAAACTAATTTCATTTCAATTACTCTTTCCTAAAGACTACCTGGTTCTAATCGCGTTCAGTATCAATTTAAGAAACTGACACGAGCGGCAAGAACAATTTTAATCGGGTTGGTCAAGAACACTTACAGTTCTTGGAGTGGACTACAATGGCGCGATGCAGTGACCGGTGGCGGTGGAGAACCCAAATGCGAGCGGCAATGGTGGTGCAGGAGCGAAAAAGGGGACGTCGGGGAGGCTAGGGTTTTCCGCGTGCGAGTAGAGACTTATTTGGAAATGTGTTTGGTTGGACTGGAGGGAAAACTCCCGCGCGTTTAACCCATTATAAGGGTCTTGTACTATTTTACTATCGATTCAAAAACACAACCGTTAGTGAACTTTCCTCTCTTCTAAAGGTCCCCACTGTCATAATCATTATTATATATGACGTCCTTTTACTATCGGTTGAATAAACAAACCGATAGTAAAAGTTCATCTTTACTATCGGTTCGTACACTAATAACCGATAGTAAAAATGACGTAATTTTACTATCGGTTCAAAAACACAACCGTTAGTGAACTTTCCTCTCTTCTAAAGGTTCCTATTGTTTCTTTTACTATCTTTACTATCGGTTCGTACACTAATAACCGATAGTAAAAATGTAATTTTACTATCGGTTCAAAAACACAACCGTTAGTGAACTTTCCTCTCTTCTAAAGGTCCTCATTGTTTCTTTTACTATCGGTTGAATAAACAAACCGATAGTAAAAGTTCATCTTTACTATCGGTTCGTACACTAATAACTGATGGTAAAAATGTAATTTTACTATCGGTTCAAAAACACAACCGTTAGTGAACTTTCCTCTCTTCTAAAGGTCCCCATTGTTTCTTTTACTATCGGTTGAATAAACAAACCGATAGTAAAAGTTAATCTTTACTATCGGTTCGTACACTAATAACCGATAGTAAAAGTTTATCTTTTATATCGGTTGGTACAGTACGAACCGATAGTATAAAGTGAGTAATTTTACTATCTGTTACGAATGAAAAACCGATAGTACTATTTTAATATATTATATCGGTTGGTACAGTAATAACCGATAGTATAAAGTGCGTAATTTTACTATCAGTTAAAAATGAAAAACCGATAGTACTATTTAATATATTATATCGGTTTGTACAGTCATAACCGATAGTATAAAGTGCGTAATTTTACTATCAATTAAAAATGGAAAACCGATAGTACTATTTAATATATTATATCAGTTTGTACAGTAATGACCGATAGTAAAAAGTATTTGCATTTCACTAACGTTGGACTAGTGTGTAACCGATAGTAAAATGCCTCTTTTCTGCCGCTGTCATCCTATTCTATCGGATTTTTCCCAGATTGCTTATAACCGTTAGAAAATATGGGTTAGTGGAATGCACTTCTGTAGTAGTGATATAGGATCAGCAAACTCACAGGATTCCAGTCCGTATGATGGACATATCAAGCTCCTGTCAGTTGAAGAGGTCGAACAAATCCTCGTGGGCCACCGATATGCTCCCGGCCTCACGGTGAAAATGACCTGGCTTGAAGTGAACTACGAAGTTGATGTGGTGCCTAGACCGGGTCAGGTACCACTCGTGGAGACTTCTGGTTGTCTGATCCATATTGCACAGAAGGTACTCCAACATGAGTGGGAACCAGCTCTTGAACATACCCAGCTGGCTTTGTTTCGCCTTGCCTTTGGCCTTGCCCTTGCCTTTGGCCGGAGAGCGAGTGTATACCTTCGAAGGTTGGGGTGCGGTGCCGCCGGCTTCATTTGATGGCGAAGGGGCTTTCCGAGGAGTCGTGCATCCTTTGGGTGGGGTCGAGGCCGTCGAAGGAAGCATGGGGGCCGAAGGAGCTCGGTCATGCGTTGTGCTGGGGGTGGGGTCCTCCGGAAGTGCGCTGGCATCCATCATCCACTTTAAGTTACGAAAGCGTAAATTAGATTTTGCAAGTTGAGTATATTAACTGAGTTGTAAGCTACAATGGGTAGGGTTTACCTCCTGTAGTCTAACACCCTTCTTGGGCCACTATATGTACGAGCCCAGTGCCTCATCAACTGTCCGCATTTTGTCCGTTGGGACGAGCAACGGAAAAGCGCTGTAGCCTGGGAGGGCCATATCCACCTCTACCTTTGTGAACCCAGGCTTCAGAGGTACGCAGTGGATCCAGACATCCTCCCAAAACTGATATACGACCCCCTGTGCAACCACTACAGGGTCGTCGCCTATATAGATCAATAGGCTACAGCTCTCTGGCTTCTGCAATTTGCAACAATTATATCAGGTTAGCGAAATAGTTCTAACATAATGAAAGTGGCATCAATTGAACTGCATATATAGCTCAAGAGTTACAATACCTCAATCAGGTCCACCGGATTCACGTGATCCTTCGAGCTGCAACTACTCGGCCTACCAGCGTCGACCTCGGCAGCTGGATCTAAACCCTTAGATTGCACAATTCGACTAAGGCGTTCATACTTCTCGTTCAGTTGAGCGAACATGTCCGCGAATTGTGCACTCACATCTGACCGTATCTTCTCAGCCAGCTCTGATTCATTTTCCTTCCAGCAGCGAGCCTTCTTCGCCTTTTGCCCGGGCTCCGAGAAGCCTTCCTTCCACGGCACCACACCCCCACGGTTCGCGTCTGCCCTGGATGCTCCTTGTTCCCTAGAGGCCGGGTTAGGATGTCGTTCTCCCTATGAGGAGTGAACAATCCCTGGGTCGCCTCCTTCGAGCAAGAGATCTGTTACATTCAAAACTCTACATTGTGAGGAAAAAATATATACAAACTTGTGCACACACGATTGATCATATATAGTTTTTCTACCACACTATATGATTCCAACCAGGAAGTTAGCTAACTTACGATTCGCTACACGACCTCGGCGTCCTTGGGGTTTGGGAACTCCACAGTCCCCGTGGACGACACAGTCCCTCTGGCTAGCCACCAGCGCTTGCATCGCGGATCGCGGATCTCAGAGATCGACAGGTCAGGGGAGTCGACATATGTCCACACCTCGTCTTCAGCCTTCTTCCACTGCTCTTCCTTCCCTGCATAGCCACGAGAGCCGAGTCGGTGCGGGTGGTCGTTCCTCCTCTGGATTGCCTTGTTCTTCTCGCTAAGGGCCTTCGTACCAAAAACAAGAAAATTAATGCACCATTCGTTACTCCATACAACGGTGTGACCAAGCAAAGGAAGCATACATACCTTGAACTCAGGGGTCCCCTTCTGTTGGGTGAATTGCTCCCATACCTCATCCGTTATGAAGGGGTACTTCTCGCATGGAGATTTTCCTTTAGCGAGGAAGGCATTGACGAGGATGCTCTTGAAGGTTTTCCATGTGTTGTTCATGTCCTTCAAGCAAGCTATCTTGGGACCATCGTCGGGGATGTTCCACTTAGCCTATTTCAAATGGTGCATACAAGCAGGACTTACTTAATCTACAGGATAAACCAAGGGAATGTGATTAATTACTCAAGAGTTCAGGGATTTTGATTAATTTTACCTTCACTTCCGCCCACAGCCTATCCCTCTCGTCGGCCTTAACGTCCTTCCAGCTCTGGACGGTGATTTTCACCCTTTCCTTCGCCAACAAACCAACATATGCAACGTACTGCCCAGCGTTCTTTCCGAACGGTCTCCCGAACTGGTTGAACTCACATGAAAGATTTGTGTGTTTGGCCAAACGGCACAACATAGTCGCGCCTCGCGCCTTCCTCTTGCGCTAAGAGGAAGCAGCGTCATCTACGTTGGCCCTCGTCGAATCACTACTATCAGACAAGGAATATGTTGACATGGCTTTACCAAAAATTCCATGAACAAATCATCAATTGATATGAAGAAAGGTACATGAAAAGTTCATAACTAAAATGGAATGGCAATAATGAACCACCTCTTTTGTTAAAATGTCAAATTTTCATTCAAAAGGCCAAAAATCATTAATTTCTATCAAAATGGTCTTCAAAATGTATTTAAAAGGTTTTTTGAGGCTTTTGACTATCTTGTTTTTTAACCAAATTGGTTTCGAGTGCTCATCAAAATCTATTTGAATTGTGTCAAAACTTGTTTTATAAAAGTCCTAGATATTATTACCCCGAAGAAGTTCGAAATTGAAAACTTTCTCAAAAGAGTTTCAATTTGAAACTTATGGGTGTTTGAATCTCACCCGAAAACTTGCTTTGACCCAAAATATCTTATATATGCAAAACATGAGCTTCAGCTGTTTCTATGGTCTTTACTCGTGAGCTTCGGCTCAAAATGATATGAATAACTCATGCAAACTCTTTCATATCAAAAATCTCATGAAAATCAAATTTGAACTCAATTTGCAAAATGTTGTCGACCTTCAACTTTCTTGTTTAACATAAAAATCATTTGACCATAACTCTTGATTGTAAAATCCTATTTGGAATAACTTATTTATGTTAGCATTCCATTCTTGCACCAACAAATGACATAGCTATATCTATAAATAGACAGATGATTAAATCATTAGCCACAGAAGAAATGTCATGCTATAGCTGATTTTCCTATCGGTTTGACAATCAAAACCGATAGTATTCAAGTAGGTGTAACGAAATAATCTTAGTGATCAATTCTCATATCTATCAAGTTTGTAATTCATACAATTTTCAACTAGTTTTATATTTGTTATATATTGAATCACATATGATCGTAATCAAAAGTTTACCGATCTTAATAATTTGATCATAAGAAACTGACGCGAGCGGCAAGAACAATTCTAATCGGTTGGTCAAGAACACTTACAATTCGTGGAGTGGCCTATGATGGCGCGATGCAATGGCCGGCGGCGGTGGAGAATCCAAATGCGAGCGGCAATTGTGGTGTAGGGGCCAAAAAGGAAACGTCGGGGAGGCTAGGGTTTTCCGCGCGCTAGTAGAGACTTATTTGGAAATGTGTTTGGTTGGACTAGAGGGAAAACTCCCAAGGGTTTAACTTATCGGTTAGAAACAAGAAACCGATATAAGACCTCGAAATTCCTGTCGATTCGACATTTAAAACCGATAGTAAAAAGGGTTGGTTCATGAGAACAATTACAGATGGCAGTGGGGGTCTAGTACTATCGGTTGGAAATAAGAAACCGATATAAGACTTTAAATTTCTATCGGTTTGACAACTAAAACCGATAGTATAGCTTTTTTTCCTGAGAACAGTTACAGATGGGTTTCAGTAAATCATTTTGCACTTGTAAAGACACCTGAAAATCCATGCAAATAACTTCAAATAAGTTTGAAATAAATTAACAGTAAAGACCAATCATGGAAGATAAAGAATCAGGCATATACAACACAATGGCAGCAGGGGCCTTTTACTATCGGTTAGAAAGAAGAAACCGATATAAGATATTAAAATTCCTATCGGTTTCACAACTAAAACCGATAGTACTAGTACTTAGGGCTTTTCCTCAGAACAATTACAAGTGGGTTTCAATAAATCATTTTGCACTTGTAAAGACACCTCAAAATCCATGCAATTGACTTCCAATAATTTTGAAATAAATTAACAGTAAAGACCAATTATAGAAGAGAAAGAATCAGACATATACAACACAATGGCAGTAGGGGTCTAGTACTATCGGTTGGAAACAAGAAACCGATATAAGATATTAAATTCCTAGCGGTTTGACAATTAAAATGGATAGTACAATACAATGGCAGTAGTCCTAAAGGTTTTTCCTGAGAACAGTTGCAAATGGGTTTCAGTACATCATTTTGCATTTGTAAAGACACATGAAGACCCAAAATGATTTCCAATAATTTTGAAATAAATTAACAGTAAAGACCAATCATGGAACATAAAGAATCATGCATATAGAAACTTTCTTCAAATAGCCAATCAAGATGGAGATATGAAAATGACAAATCAGCCAAAAACCACGAGGAATCTGAACTTTGCAGTTTTCATATTGATTTGTGAAAAGAATCAATTATTGCTCAAACCAAGTCCAATTGAAATGAAAATTTGCAGAAATGATTCTCAATGCAGCAGATATGTTTTCCCAAAGAATTTTTGAAAAATGATTTGACAATGAACAGACACGTGACTGGGTGCATAACCACAGTAATCACAATTTTCACATCATGATCAGTATTTATATTAATTCTTCAATTAAACCTCCAAGTAATATACGTCACTTACATATTGCAAATTAGTCAAGAATGGTTGTCTACCCATAATCCTTCTTCGTGGTCGTCTCGCAGGTAACTTGTTTCGTCAATATCTTCGGTAGGGACAGATTGAATAATTCCATCTAAAAATGGAGATAGTTCGTCAAACTAATTATACTCTTCTACATCCACAACGTCTTCGACCCCAACAATACGTTTCTTACTATGAAAGACAACGTGCAACTTTGGATTGGCCAGGTCAACGATATAGAACACTTGTGTGGCTTTCTCAGCAAGTATAAATGGATCATCTTGGTGTGCGACTCTACTGAGATCGACAAGAGTAAACCCATAATTGTCGACTTTAACACCTCAAGGGATTTCGACCCATTGGCATCGAAACAAAAGAATCATAAGTAATACGTAATCAAGCTCCCATATTTCCTCAATAACACCGTAATATGAGTTGAGTGCCCTTACTGCCCTGGCTTTCTCTGAAATAGCAAGTAGTGTCACTTCACTCCATTGCATAGTACTCTTCTCGTCCTGAGTTCTTGTATAAAATAAATAGCCGTTGATGTCATACCCCTGCCAAGTCCCTACAGTAAATCTAGGCCCTCTGGCCAACCATATAACAATTTCAGCTACGTTGCCCTTAGAAGCTCGCAGGACCCTATTTTCGATCCATCCAGCAAACTTCCTGTTATGTTCTCTGGTGACCCAAAGCTCTGGCTTCGAAGGATTCTGTTTCTGTAACATTTTCTTGTGCTTGTGTATGTATGGCTCCACCCCCTCATGTGTTGTAAGACCCAAAAATGGGTTTTTGCATACAGATCACTAGAAGGGACGACTGTTTTGAATCCAATCGTTCCAATGTCCTGAAGCCTGCCCTCATGCCGGGACGTAGAAACGCCAATTGGGTCAACCCCGGCCATATAGTTGGTGCAAAATTCAATCACCTCCTCGACGGCATAACCTTCAATGATACTGCCCTCAGACCGATGTCGATTCCTTACATATCCCTTCAAGATACCCATAAATCTCTCAAATGGATACATGTAGCGCAGGAACACGGGTCCACAAAACTTAATTTCTCTGATAAGTTGAACAATTAGATGGACCATAATATCAAAAAAGATGGAGGAAAATACATCTCCAGCTGACAAAGAGTTGTAGTCACATCGCGTTGCAAATCATCCAGTCCATCCAGATCAATTACCTGCAAGGACACAGTTGCAGCAAATATTTAGATCCAAAAAATCTAGCAAGTTCCATGAATGGAGCTAATTAACTTACTAGGAGTACACACTTACCTTGCCAGATATTGCGTTGAAGAAATAATATAGCTTTGTAATTGTCTCTCTGACTTTGACTGGGAGAATGCCTCTGATAGCAATGAGAAGCATTTATGACATCAGTACATGACAATCATAGGACTTCATACCAACCAGTTTCAAGTCCTTCATGGACACAAGTTTTTTTAAGTTCGCAGAATACCCACATGGAACTTTGACACCATATAGGCACTGACAGAGTTCTGTTTTTTCTCTTTTTGACAAAGTATAGCAGGCCGGGAGGAGGTATGTATGCTTTCCCTTCTCCAACGGTGCAAACTCAGTCCTTATGCCCATTTCGAGTATGTCACGACGAACATTGATGCCATCTTTCATCTTTCCCGGAATGTTCAACAACAAACCAATCAAACTGTCACAAACATTTTTCTCTACATGCATGACATCAATGCAATGTCGAACTTGTAAATGCTCCCAATATGGCAGATCCCAAAGAATCGATCTCGTTTTCCAAACATTTTTTCCTGGAGGCTTAGAACATTTACCGAACTAAACTTTGATGTCCTTCAGGTGCAAGTAAAGCTCCTTACCAGTCACAAACACTGGAGTTGATCCTTTCTCAGGCTTCCCATTAAATGACTTCCTCTTCTTATGGTAGGCGTGATGCATCGGAAGGAATCTGCGGTGACCCATGTACACTATTTTTCTGCAGTTCGGTAACCACATGCTTTCAGTTTCATCCAGACAAATAGGACAAGTCTTGCTTCCTTTCGTACTATACCCCGACAAATTTCCGTAGGCCGGGAAATCATTTATGGTGCAAAATATCATAGCCCACAATATGAAATTCTCTCGCTTATATGCATCCATACCCGCACCCCTTCGCTCCACAATTTATGTAAGTCCTCGACTAGCGGTAATTGAAACACGTCAATATCATTCTCGGGTTGTCTGAGTTCTGAAATTAGTAACGACATCATGATGTACTAGCGCTTCATACATAACCAAGGAGGAAGATTGTAGATGCATAAAAGAACCGGCCAAGTGCTATGCCGACTGCTCATATTTCCGTGTGGATTCATACCATCTGTACTCAGCCCAAATCTTATATTCCTCACTTCGCCGCCAAACTCACCGAATGTTCTGTTAATGTTTCTCCATTGAATAGAATCAGCTGGATGTCTTATTTTCCCGTCTTGTTTCCGACCTTCAACATGCCAACGCAAGTACTTCACATCTTTCAAATTTGCAAATAGCCTTTCAATCAGCCTTTCAATCTAGGAATCACAGGCAAATACCACACAGTTTTGGCCGGAGGCCCTTTCTTTACCTCATCACATCCATTGTGATAAATTTGGTCCACATGCTTATACCGCGACGCACCGCATCTTGGACAAACATGCAAATCCTCATACTCGTTACGGTACATAACACAATCATTTGAGCATGCATGTATTCTTTCGATTTCCATTCCCAACGGACACAATAGTTTTTTGGCCTGATAAACCGATCTTGGCAACTCATTTACCTCTGGAAACATGTTCGCCAAAAGATCTAATAGCGCCGTGAAACTCTTATCGCTCCAACCATTGCTTACCTTCAAGTTATATAATCTCAACACAAAAGATAACTTTGTAAATTTTGCATATCCGGGGAACAAAGGTTTCTCAGAATCAACAATCAATTTCTCAAATTTACCAAAATCATTTTCGCTGTAATCTTCTTCTACATCACGTAACGTTTCATCTAAATTGTAGTCATCTACATGTGCATCCGAATGAACATTATCAATGTTCTGATAATCATCATTACTGCAATCCACTTCCGGGTCCTGCTGAGTGGTAGCGGTGCTCGCTTCCTCAAGATCTTCACCATGCCATATCTAACAGGTATAGCGTATGTTAAAACCATGACAAATTAAATGACTCTTAATCTGATCAGAGTTGTCGAATCTCTTTAAGTTCATACAATCTATACAAGGACAATGCATATCTTTCTCTCCCTTCTTCGCCTTTTCTTGCTCAGCAAATTTAATAAACCCATTCACACCCTCCAAATACTCAAGTGTAGTACGTTTTATTCCATACATCCAATATTCTCGGTTCATCTACAATTATTTCACAAAATTAACAAATTGAAATAAATAATTGGAAGCATGAAACATGGTCAATATATAGCTAGGCTATATGTATACAGCTTACAATTGATGTATAAATAATTGATGTATGAAACCCTAACTTGATGCATTAGTTGGAAGAGCCAGCTAACTAGCTTATTAACTTCAGCCATAAATCATTTCTAACTTAACTTCAGCAAGCTATAGCTAGCTAGCTAACCTCCTAGCTTGGAGCTACATCTAGTTTAATTAATGAATCGGAAGTAGAGAGAGAGGGAGAGTGTGAGAGAGTGATCGAGAGAGAGAGAGGTGATGAGAAGATGATATTACCGAGGGGGATCGAATTATCAACCTTCCAGCTAGCTTTTCCAGATCACTCTAGCTTGGAGCGTGGATGCACGTACGGTAGAAATGATCGAGGATGCAGAGCAAGGGTCGAGATATATAAGTTGTGTAATTTTACTATCGGTTCAAAAACACAACCGTTAATGAACTTTTCTCTCTTCTAAAGGTCCCCGCTGTCATAACCATTAGTTATATGATGTCATTTTACTATCGGTTATATAAAACAAACTATTAGTAAAATTTACTCTCTTCTATCGGTTGTTACAGTACTAACCGATAGTAAAAATGCCGTAATTTCACTATCTGTTACGAAAGACAAACCGATAGTACAATTTCCTCTCTTCTAACGGTTCGTACAATAATAACCGATGGTAAAAATTGTTTGTTATTCACTAACGGTTTCCCAGAACATATCCGTTAGTACAAAATCTCTTCTCCACTACTGTCATCGTACCCTAACGGATTTTTCCCAGATTGCTTATAACCGTTAGAAAATATGGGTTAGTGGATTACATTTCTATAGTAGTGAGAGCATGCATGTGTACAATTAAAAATAACATAATTTTATATTTTCTAAAATCATACACACATGCACATAGTTTCTAAAACCATACACATATACATTTGAAAAACCTAATTTCTAAACATAGAGCATGCATGCATGCATGTAATTGAAAATAACCCGGTTTCATAATTTCTAAATACATACACATATACATTTACAAAACCTAATTCTTAAACATAGAACATGCATGTATACAAGTAAAAATAGCCTAATTTTATATTTTCTAAAACCATACACACATGCACATAGTTTCTAAAACCATACACATATATATTTGGAAAACCTAATTTCTAAACATAAAGCATACATGCATGTAATTGAAAATAATATAGCTTCATAATTTCTAAATACACACATATACATTTACAAAACCTAATTAAAAATAACCTAATTTTATATGTACTAAAAACATACACACATGCACATAGTTTCTAAAAACATACACATATACAATTGAAAAACCTAATTTCTAAACATAGAGCATGCATGCATGCATGTAATTAAAAATAATCTAGTTTCATAATTTCTAAATACATACACATATACATTTATAAAACATAATTCTTAGACATAGAGTATGCATGTGCACAATTAAAACTAAACTAATTTCATATTTTCTAAAAGCATATGCACATACACAAAGTTTCTAAAAACATACACATATACATTTAAAAAAAATAATTTCTAAACATAGTTGCACATAATTAAAAATAACCTAATTTCATCATTTCTACGAATATACACATATACATTTAAAAAACCTAATTTACAAAAAATATACATTTCCAAACATACACACATATATTTAAAAAAACCTAATTTCCAAACATACGCACATACATTTAAAAAAACCTAATTTCCAAACATACGCATGCACATATTTCCTAAACATATATCCTAAAAAGATAATAGGTACTCCAGTGGTTTTATACACATAAACATAAACCCTAATTACATCATTAGCAACATACTTAACAGAATCTTAAATGTATTTCAAAAAAAAAACCTCCTTTCGAAGAGCTCGAAATCCTCTACAAGTTTCTCTTCTACACCGAATAAATTTACTGGACGGATTTTGCTAGATCTAAACTTGAAGATTGAGAATGAGAGAGAGAGGTGTCTGTGCGTGTGTGTGCTGTCTGTGCTGGAGATTGAGCAAAATAATTGAGGGAGGAGGGGACCAGAGAGATATGAAACGAGGACTAGCAACTTGTCGAGTGTTGGGACAAGTAGAACAATATTACAAAGTCCACTGGTACTAAGGCAGCTAAAGATTCCTAGCTCAGTTGGTGGGAACCCCCCGGCTCCCATGTCGTTGGCTTAGGTTCGAATCCCCGCTCCCGCAATTAAAACCATTTTTTCTTCTTGTCGAGTGCTAGGCCCTCGACAACTAAATTCATATTAAAAAGACCAGCGCCTTTAGGGCAGCTAAAGGCTCTAGCCCAACTGATTCGCATGCCCGCTCCCACGTCTTTGGCCCGGGTTCGAATCCCCGCTCCCGCAATTAAAATCCTTTTTGGCTTGTGAATGCCCAGCACGCACTCGACAAGCCCTAGTCGTGGTCGAGGGCCTGGACGAGGCTGTTGTTGTGCACTGGGAGTTCGACACACTGGTCGCACGTGACAGCCAGCTTGTCGAGCTCCCAGTGCTCGACAGGTTGATGTGGCGGCCTATTTTTGTAAAATCTTGCAACTGTGGGTCATTTTTGTAATTAATTTTTTAATCTAGGTTATTTATAAAAAAAACTCGTATAACCTGACGAATCGATATCGTCAACCATTGCTAGAATAACAATCTGCAATAAATGAATTCGTCCAACCACACGATTTGATTCTGTCTACTCGACTACGCAAAGGTATATGTACGATTTCTGCAATCATCGAAGAAATCACAAGAACAACAGAGACAATAATTCATAAAATTCCCAATTTCCAAGGGGGGTGGAGACGACTCACACAAACCCCAAGAAACAAGAATATGTATTCTGAATTATACGTGGTCTCTATCTAGTGCGCAACACCTTATATAGGACCAGGATGTGGCCGACTAAGACTTGGGGTTGAGTACCACTTGGATTCGGTCTCCTCTAGAGAAAATTTCACACACACCTAACATAATTGGTTTGGACTCTGAGACAAAAGATACATGCTGATTCTGATTCGACCACTTCTTTGATCCTCCTCCACAACCCCATCTTGACGACCACTCGGTTGTCGACCATGACCGTGATGACTACTCCAACGCCTTCGACCACTCCCTCGTCATTAACAGCGGTGTCGTCGACTATGACCACTCCACCAACTTTGGTCAACTTCGACCCCTCCTCGAGCGACCACCTCGACAATCGACGACCTCGGCCAGCAACTCCAGCGACAGTGAACATTGGTGATCAACTCTCCTCTTCTACTTGGATTCCTTACACACACTCCCCTTCCTTTCTTTGCTTTGGCTTCAGCTGCTTCTAGTTCCTCTTCTTGACTAAATCTGAGAACAAGAAAAGTAGCACTATTAGGTAGCATAATATTCACATTTAAATCAAGATGAAATTCAGTGAGAAAAAGATTCACCTGTTGTTGTAATTGTTGATCATTGGAACTAGGGTTCTTAATCAAACTTATATAGATTTGTGTTGTTTAATATGGAGGCAATTTCGAACGTATTCCAAGTAAATCACGATATCTATGAATCTAACGACACAAAATGTATATAGGTTCGGACCCTCAAAGGATTGAGTAATAACCCTACTTCTTGTTGTGCTTTCAGTATGAATATGGTGAATTACAAAAAGAGATTGTTATATATTCTAGCAATCTCCTATTATCTCTGTCCCCGAATCTATCTCCTCATATCCTGATCTCCTTTTATACTTATCGAAAGGGTGCCAATAAAGAGAAAGTTTTAGCAGTTGTCAGCAATGATGAGGACATCCTTCGCATCAGTATCGACCAGAAGAACTCTACGCTCGACCAGAAAGGCTCGAGGTCGCAACATAGCTCAAGGTCACAGCCCATGGTTGGAAGCACATGGTCGCAGCTTGGGGACCATACAACCTACCAACCAAGCGACGATTGGATGTTTGATCAAAGAATTTGACCAAGCGCCAATTTCAGCATAGATGTTTGAATTGTTCATGTGAGTACTTGTTGGAACGATATTCGAAAGAGCTTTCCAATGCATCAAAAATCATCGAAATCCGACATCATATGCAATCAGGAGACCCAAAGAATGACAAGTGCATGAGAGGAAAGAGTCCAGTTTGGATCCGTGAGAAATAGTTCTGGATTCCTTTTATCTCTTATAGTATGTTAGGATTTTATTCTGTTTCAAATTAGATTAAGATTTGAATTCTGTTTTAAACCTTCTATTTTTTGTAAACACCACCCTCTATAAAAGAGAGGCATGATTATTGTTTTGGGACAACCACGAATTGAATACACAAATATTTTCAGAAAAGCTTTTGCTCTTGTTCTAGGGTTGTGCTTATTAAGCCGCCACCTAGAATTGAGAGTTATTCTCTTTATCATAGTTCTTGCAGTTTCTTCGTTGATTGCAGGAACTGTGCGTCTACTTTTGCGTGGTCAAGTAGACAACGATCAAAGCGTGTGGTTGGGCGAATTCTTTTGTTGCAGGTTGCTATATTGACAGTGATTGGCACCATCGGTTCGTCAAGTTACACGAATCAACGAGTTATCAATGATCTTACGTCGTGAAGATCGGGCACCCCGTATCAAGTAACTTCCAGCAGTTGTGATGTGCGGTTGAGATATACGGTTTTATAGCATAACTGCACACTCATCCTTATCTTCTTTGACGGTTGTCACGTCTGTGAGGAAGTTAAATTATCCTGGGATCATGTTTGGGAGAGCTCAACCGCTACCTAGGATTGATACAAGTCCATGGTCGCGTAATGGCTACGACCATGTATTGGTTTTGCTCGTCTCCACATTCTCTATGGTCGCGGGAGGATGTTTCCTCAACCATAGTACTCATGAGTGTATAAGACCATAATCTCTTTCCATTGTTTCTGCGACCATGGAAAGATATAAATAATTCAGGTCTCGTTCTGCAATCTTTGTGACTATAGAACGATATGAGCGGCTAACTCGGGTGATAGTCTCTGTCAGTAATTGTTTAGTTCGACCTCGAGTCAATAGACATTTATATGTTTCTTTGTGTTTATCTTCAATAGAAATTTTGACATGTTTTGGTACACTAGAAACATTAGAAGCAGCACCATGCGATATGGGAGAGATAGATGATACACCTAGAGATATCCTCATCATCTTGTTATCAAAAACTTATGAAGAATTTTACTTATTTGGAATATATGGTTTGCATTAGGCTAGAGTTAGGCTACCTCACATTGTTGTAGGCGCCACCTCAGAAGCTATAGAAAATAAGCATCCCTGTAAGACTTGGAAGATGCCCTGGCTTTGTCTTACCCTCCAGTTTCTGTAAATTATTCAGAAAATAATCCACCTGCCAACCAATGAACAGCTCAAGAAAGTCAAGTTAGGAACCAATAAGGTTTGTACAAAAGATTGATGAGGAGAGAGCTAAAAGACAACCAAAGATTCTTCGGAATACTTTGCTTCCATCACAAACAGTAACGGGTGTTTGGTTAGATTTGACTGATTTAATCCCAAAGAAAGCTGGAGTCACGAGGTTATAGTTTCTTGGAGATTAAAAGCTGAAGATTGAAGGGTATTTGGTTCGCAATTTTAATTTTTTATTTTAAAATTTTATTTGATAATTTTTATCTCATAATAAAATATAATATTGATTGTTATAATAAAAAATAAATCATATAATTTGTCATAATTAAGTAAGAAAATATTATTCCCATAACTCAGAGAATCAATAGAGTCATAAAAAAAAAAGAGCTCCTAAGATTTGTACAGAAATTGGCTTTGGCTTCCTTGAGCCTCAAAAAATAAGAAAAGTTACAAAGATATTTCTGACAGAGACCCATGGAGTAGTCCAAGCCAGAAATCGACTTGATTTCAATGGCAAGTTGCAAATAAACTTTGTAATATGTGATATCAAGAGACACATGCATAAAACTAATCCAATGCGTGCTTCAGCAGTCAATAAAAGAAAACACACACTGTGTGTTATTTTAACCTTATGGATTGCATTATGTAATTTAGTCAGAAGAGAGAGTAAGCAAATACCAATTTAGTAGCCGGCAAGTTGCAAGTGATGATGCATACACAATCTATTTCGATCTTCCTAGAGAGAAAATAATCTAGGTTAAGTACCAACAGCTTCTACTTGTACATATACTAAGGATTAACTAACAAACTTGTTATCTAACTTATCCAATTTTCAGTTTGTTTTACACGAATTGGATCCAAGTTATTGAGTTAGGTTTTATATATTGGGCTGGAGTTTGATTTGTGGGTGCTAAACATGCAACAAGTCAATCTTTGTTTTCAATCATTCTGCAACAAAATTGGGCCGATCAGTCGGTCTTATTTTGTTACAAATTGATTGGTTGTCTCCAATATTATCTACTTTTTTGTGTTATATATATATATTGAATCCAAATTATAGAGTTAGGTTTCAAATGGAACTAGAGAGTTTATTTATGGGTGCTAAACTTGTCATAGGTCAACTTTGCTTCTAATCATTCTGCAGCAGAACAGTTAGTCCATTCTGTTGCACGTTGATTGGCTGTCTTCAATATTACCTATTTTTATTATATATAAAATTGGATCAGTTATCGAGTTAGGTTTTCACATTGAGCTGGAGATTTTATTTGTGGGTGCTAGAATTCCCGCAAGTCAAACTTTGCCATGCTGCAACGGAACGGTTCTAAGAAAACGCACTCGATCACAATCGCTAAAGCAAGTTGCATGTTACCACTGCAGAATCTGTATTAGTCGGCATTTTAATCTTCCGATTTAGATGTCACAGTCTAACCGGCATGACCTCATGTTCAAACTTCTTACCTAATCAGAGTTTGTTTTGTTACAGTGTTGAGTGTTGCAACTGTTTCATTCCTCAGACCATTTTAAGGTACATTGTTTGATGACTGATGACTTGATCCATAACATCTGATATTACAATTTACAAATTGTACTTGTGATGGGCACAACTCTAGTTTGTTCTAGAGAGCAGAAAGACCATGGATTTATTTTTTATTACAATTGTCTTGACATTGTTTCCTGAAATTTTGCATATTACTTCATATGATTTTGTTTAACCCATCATGATTGATTGCATATATGTTCTTATAAAGTTGTAATCATCCGAATTTTTAGTATGTTCATAGTGGCATGAGGCTTTGCTCTTCCTTATAAACAAAAGGTTAATGCCAAGCAGCAGCATCTCCATTAGCATTAGTTTTGGCAAGAGCCAATTTTTTCAGATGCCTGTAGAAAGTGCAGCCTAGTGAAGTCATTAGGGATGGCAACGAAGCGGATTCGGGGTGGGGATATAGTACCGCCCCCGCCCCCGCCCCCGCCGGAGACCCCGATACCTTCAAGGGGCGACGAGGTCGAGGGGGGCGCCGGCGACGGTCTTAGGAGGCCAACGAGGTCAACGAGGGGGTCGGTGATGGTCGAAGGGGACCGGCAATGGTCAAAGGAGTTGATGAGGGGGTCGACGGGGGCGCCCTCAATGATCGAAGGGGGCCGACGAGGGTGGCGCGGGACACGGGGCGGCGGAGGAAGTAGGGACCAGGGAGGAGTGGACTGGCCGACTGGAGGAGAAATGAGGAAAAGATTTAGGGTTTGCCAGTTTTGTAACTTTGATTTTTATACATCAGGTTTCGGGTTGAAGGCAGATTTTCGGGTTCGAGTATTGATTTCATTTACTCGGTCCTAAAATACACGTAGATATTAGATTTTCCTCATACCCACCTCCGCGGGTATTGATTTTTTCTCATCCCCACTCCACAGGTTCGGGTATCTGTGGGGGACGAGTATTACCCGCCCCGGTGCCATCCTAGAAGTCATCCTGAAATGCTGCTTGGAACATGAAAATTTTGTATTAAATGAACTATCTGGTGTGCTAACGGAAAACTTACCGTAAAATTTTTAGGTTTCAAACAGGATCAAAAAATATAGACCGATTTACTGGCTTTCACATCATTGCCGCCGATTATCGCTAATAGGCTTGTTAAAGACAAGTTGTGTGTTAGTTAAGTATCGAAATTATCTTCGACAGGGAAAGCTTGCATCATTGTGATTTGTCTGATTACACCTACGGCAATTGCCATTTACGGACTTGGCCATTTGTGCATTGGTCTGATAGGATAGTTATGTGGGGTTACTTAAGATTAGATCATAATTAAAACTGAGCATTTAGAAAATATAAAATAAATTATGTTCTGATGCTCAACTTTGGTCATAGGTCTGTTTTAGCCTCCAAACTTTTTGTGGGTAGTATTTTGATCCTCAATTTTGAAAAAATGTGCTATTTTGTCCCTTCAATTAAAAAACTAGTATATCCAGTAAAATTCCATGTCTCTGGCAAGTAGCGCCCACTTGAGGGTTAAAATAACGCCCATGAAAAGTTTAGGTTAAACTTTACTTTTACTGTACCATTTTTCTTTAAATTATGGATGCTGTTATGAAAAATTATACTATCTATCTATAACATAATAAATAAATAAAATAGAGAGAGAATGATAAAATTCTTCTCTTCTCATATATTCTCATTATATGTCCCAAGGTGTACATAGCCCATATTTATAGAAAAATATGAGATAAATAAAAAGACTAAAACTATTAAAGTACTAAACAGTTATTAGAATTTAATGACTTGAGATTACAAAATCCATGATATAATAGGTTATGAATTTCATAGGATTATATCATTTATGGTATAGAGTATCATGACTTTGATGATAAAGTATTACAATTATGATGATATATTAAATTATAGACATCTACTAAAAAAACATATATTTGATAATAGGTACTACTTTTGTGTAGGACCATCAAAGTTGGTGGTGGTGGGACGACCAGATTTGAGTTCCCAGGCTCATCATGTACAGCTAATTAAGCCTCAACTTTGTCGTTTTCTAATTTATTTTAGGCCAACGTTGTTGTTTTCATGGACATGTTAACAGCCATATCTTCTTGATCGTTCTCTCTCTCACTGACAGATTTTTCAGATGGCAGTGTTTGAACGATCACACACCAGCAAGAATAAAAAATATTGCTAGGGCAGGGGAGGTCCTACCCAGCAATTTTTCCCACCAGTGAGTGCTACAGTATCATGCTTACAAAGTACCTTACTATAGTACATTTTAGGCTATCTCCAAGTCAATTGCCGCAATTGGTGCTTGAACAACACCTAGACACCAATTCAACTCAACTTGAGTGCTCGAATTGTGTGTCAACACGTGACAAGACAATGAGCAAGTAGACCCCATAAAATGCGCCTGCATGTAGACCTCATGACCCACGTAGAGTCAAGCGGCACCATTGGTGGCCACTTCGGCTCCACGCAACCCACACTATCACATTTGCTTTTCATTTCAATGACACGCACCTAGTAGTTGACAAGTGGCAAATTTGGTGGGACCTATGTGTTAGTAAGTGTGCGCGAGAAACTGTGTGTGCGTGCGAAGTGAAGCGTGTGTGTATGGTGAGGATGCACCCACCTTGTTTCACGCTTACATCTACACACACCCACACTTTTGAGGCTGAAAAGTGGGTTCAGCTCCATTTTAGTTCACCTATAGCCTCTAATACATGCTATTTTTTTGTTTTTAGTCGTTGGATATGGGAGAATACACACGTAATTCACTAAAAATATATGACAAATGAATTTAAAATTGGTTTGATTCATATGTCAATCTAAATAGCAGCAGAAGGAGGGGCAGGCAAGGGTCAGACCCCTATAATTATGTGAAATTTGTTAATATCACATTTTGTGTTTATCTCTTAACAATCCCAAGTGCGTAAGTTAGCTGGGCCCCCCAATTAAACTTAGTGATGCAAAATAGGCCCAAGAAGACCCATCTTATCTGATATAATTAGTAAATATAAATCGTACATCTTGCAATTTTGTTTAGTAGTAGGTGTACAGTTTCTGTTTAGTAGTTTTGGATACCCCTGATACCACTCCAATCCATCTTCTATTTTATTTATTGGCTTATTACGTCTCATGGCATTCGCTCCCTGAGAAAAAGCAAGAGTCCCAATGGAAAACAAGGAAATAGCATGATCCTCCAAAGTCCAAACATTCATTCTAATAAACATGGTATCGTGACTACCATCCATTAGCATGGTAATTGACACAATGACAATTAACAGATTAATAGTTGATGACAAAGTGTCAAAGTCTATCTTAAAAGACAACAGATTCTATCTACTATTTTTAATATTTATGTTATAGAGAGAAATATTTAGTCCTAATAATCAATTAAGTGCTAATATAATAACATGATTGGTGCATCAAAGCAACACCGAAAATCTTAAAAACAATATAAGTGGTAGGATAATGTAGCACTATATAAAATTTCATTCAAAACTCAATCTTTAGACTGATTCTTAATTTTTTATTTGAAAAATAAAAAAGTAATACGTACCATACTTAAATTTGCCTAAAAATTTTGTGATGTGAAGATTCTTTACTTCTTGTCTTCTATGCGAGGTTTTTTTTATAAATAACTCACATAAAATAACTAATTACAAAAATAACTCACAGTTCCAAAATTTTACAGAAATAGTCTGCCATATCAACCTGTCGTCGAGTGCTGGGCACTCGACAAGTCCCTCCTACGCGACATGTAGCTTGTCGAGTTCTCAGGACTTGACAGGCTGATGTGTCAAGTTATTTCTGTAAAATTTTGGAACTGTGAGTTATTTTTGTAATTATTTATTTTATGTAGATTATTTATAAAAAAACTCCTTCTATGCTGGTTGGACTCATATGTCTCATTTTTTGTTCCATCTTAAGTTTAAAGTGTTTTTAGATGTCGTTTTGACTAATTTGTTTTTGAATGAAAAATTTTAAATAAGAGTGTTGTTTTTATGATGTGACGTGTTATCTCTTCTCAAAATCAAAAATGGATAAATTGAAATATTTGATTTTTTGAAGTGTTTTGTTCGACTCTTCACACATGATCTCTATTCTCCCGAGCACCAAGAGATAGCCTGAGTAGTTGAGAAAATCTTGAACGTTATTTTTTCACCTCGTGACTCAGATGAAATATACGACAATATAGCTTGTGCCTTTCTTTCTCAGAGACCAAGACATGTTTCGTGTACACACTAGTAGCTGCCGGGACAACTACTCACTGGAGAGCGACTCAAAGGTCTCTTCCTCTGCGAGACTGCGACCGTAACCAACATGGAGAGCGATTGACGTGATTTAATTCCATAACTCGTCAGTAGAGCTACACGGTCAAATCCGTAACATCTTACCGTTTCGGGATATCTTTTCAATTTATTTTCTATGGGATTATTTAAAAAAAATTCTAGAAATTACCGAAAAGTGCTGGATCAATTGGAAAACGACATATAAGATATAAACAGATTTATGGCATATATAATTGGCTCTACACTTGTTACAGAGCATGACCGTGTGAGCTTATTGGTTTCTCATCCTTGTCAGCATGCTAGCTTTTCGGATATGTTCGAGACTTGGTACAGTCTTGAGAATTTTGTTTAGTCAAATATGTATAGAATTGATTTGTTTAATTGATGATAAATTAATTAGGCATATTTGACTATTTCAAGTACTTGTTTTTAAGTATTTGGGACTTTCAGTCATACATTGACAAGATTTCAGATGCGACAGCTCATTCTAAGAACACTAAAATGAGAACTAAATAATTTACAAATAAATTTTAAATAAATTTTACATCAAAGCATTATTTTTTTTGACAAATACGCAAATCAAGCCACCTCTTCAGCACATGAGTTGCATTCATTCCACCCTTCGTGATTCAAATAAGACGTGCACGGTTTGGAGCCTTACTTGACATAAGTGGGCAATGTCGAAGCAAATCACAAAAATGCTGTACTATACAAGGCAAATTTTACGGAACTCGAGTGGCAGGAGATACCGGTATCTTTTTCTTTTTATAAAGATATAGATTTAATTTAATCATCCATTCAATGAAAGTAGATTTGTAATTTTATTTGCAACAAATCTATCTATTTAGACAGAATTCCAACAAAATCAGATAAAATCTCAATAACTGGTCAAGTAAAGCATGTACGGACCAGAACCTCTTCTTAGATCTCTTCTCATTGGAATTTATCTATTGGATATTTTCTTCTGAGTTGTGTACGAACTGAAGAATTTGTAGCCACCAAATCTACAGAGTCTATCAATGAACCAGAGGCTGGAGCATCCAAAGGAACTAGCCTCTATGAATTAGAAGAATTCAAATCTTAATTGAAACCCACGATTGTCAATTCTCCCAGTAGTCCAACGATATTAGGTTTCTTCTATATAATGCTTCTTTGTCCGTCGCTTTCTAAGGTCTTTGTTTGGATTACCAAGTCGAAATGATTTTTTGTTCTTTCTTGTAATTTCAGTCAAAAACCAGGTTAGAGATTTTATTAGGTAATTAAAAGATTTTGAGTGGTTTGGAGTGGGATCAAGTGAATTAAGATATTTATAAAACTACAAATATATTTTGTATTTTTTGTTTTTATATAAATTGATTAGATGAGATATAAAAAATATAAATGCGTCTAAACTGTTGGATATTACTATAAGTTAGACGGCTCAAAAAAAAAGTCGACAGGAACATAAAAGAGCTCACTATACAATTGTTCTTGCGAGCAGTGCCAAAAAAAAAATAACTGACTTTGCCATTGTCCAGGAAACGACGGGCCGCGCGATCGAGTGGCACCGCGCGTCGGCCTGGCCCAGTGACGACGGGCAACGCGAAAGGTAGTCTTGCGGCCGCGTCCCAACATCCGCGTTTCGCATGGCAGTTGCTTAATTGGCCAGCCCAACCGATGAGAAGAGCGTGGACGGCAAGAACGGCCACTTCGGTGGAGACGGGATGGGGAGACATTAGCCCTTGCCGGCCGCGCACCTCGATTCCGACAGTATTTACAGCAACTGACCCAAATCGACATGCTGCCCCGGGTTTGACCATGCTAAATAATTTAGTACTGCCAGTTTAGTTTAGACCCTCTTTTCCTTTCGATTCCAGATTTTTGGGTACCCACGGACATTTGATCAACTTTGGTCGCCATTTCTTAAGGTAAAGTACTCCAATGTTTAGTATAGACCTTATGTGTCAATAAAAGAGAATGATAAAATTAGTTACATAATATTATAAAAGTCAAATTCGTAAATTTACCAAAATTACACTAAACATATTAATGTCGACAATTTTACTCTTCTCTAACTAGCAGCCACTCCTGCACCATACTATGGCGAACTCTCCTAGTGTCACGATCCACTCATGCTGCTTCGGCTTTGCGAGTTCTACACCGTCGTGGCCTCCTCAAAGTGCGACGTGACACAGATTACAAACATGTAGAGGCTATCTTTTTAGTGTTATTTTACTAACTCTACAAATTTAAATGATATCTTAATAATTTGAGATTTTTTGGTGTAATGTAGCTAATTTTGCTGAAGAATGGCTATATATACTGAAACTTCATACGGACAAAGTACACAATGAAGATTATTGTCCAATGAGAATAGTGCAAAGCAGGGGTCCCACGCGATTAGGATTTTCCTCCCTGCAACCCCGATCACTAGGGCTGGAAACGAGCCGAGCCCAGTACACTATCGAGCGAGCCCAGACAGGCTCGGCTTGAGCTCGATAGTGTATTGGGCTCGGTTCGGGCTCGGCTCGGGCTCGACTCGAAGGAAACTCGATAGAGCTCGAACTCAACTCGACAAATAGATAGGCACGCGCCCGGCCACTACCGCGGATGCTGGAGCCGGCGCCTCCTCGTCGTCATCCTCCTCCTCGTCCTCCGAGAACAGGGTATCTTCTTCGACCAGCCGACAACCGACAGCCGCCGCCGCCTCCTCTCCCTCCTCTCCTCCTCCACGCACACCGCAGTCGCCTCCTCCCCCTTCCCCGCCGCCTCCTCTCCTTCCCACTCCTCCTCCACGCGCGCCACCGCCGCCTCCTCTCCTCCACACGGGTCGTCGCCACCTCCTTTCCTCCACGCAGGTGGCCGCCGTCACCTCTCATTCCACGCGGGTCGCTGCCACCTCCTCTCCTCCACGCGGGCCGCCGTTGCCTCCTTTCTTTTGGATCTAGGTAGATCTTAGTATCTAACTTTTGATGATTAATGACGATTTGGATAAATCCATTGTGATTAAAGTTAATCTGAAGATGTCAGTTTTTGATGATCAAATGACAAATTAGATAAATCCTGATTTAGCACAAGTGAATTGAATTGATTATCGGTAAACCCTGAATTGAATGTTTCCTCAGTTACGGGTTTGATATTGATGCATATGTAGAGGAGGAGTTCGGTGGTTGCATCAAGCTTGTGATGATTGATTGATTAAGATGTAATATGTTAAATCTTGAGATTGATGACTCCAATTGTGGACTTGATATTGATACATATGTTGAGAGGGAACTCATCATCTTGATTAGATTGATATCATGACATGAGTAGTATAGATCGTGTCCGTATGTGTTTATCACCTACGATCTATATGATTGTATTCTATTTCATATTCATTTGCTACTCGTTGAATATGGTTGCGTCATTTCACTGGAAAGAGAAACTGTTGAGCTAACTCCTATGTGGAGTAGTTTCTCTAGTGGTGATTAATGACGACCTATATTTGAGACTAATATTGTGTATTGAGTGTACGTATTGTAGTCTCAGTTTGATTGCAGGATAAAAGTGAGTAAGGACGTGAGGAGGATGAAGACGATACGAGACATCCCGAGCAAGGTCAAGCTTAGCGTGGATGAGCTTTGCGAAGACAGGTGTCAAGCGGTCGAGCCTCGCGTGGTCAAGCTTAGTGGGATCGAGCTTTGCGATGACGAGCGTCGAGCGATCAAGCTTCACGAGGTCAAACTCCACCTAAGGTAAAATCCAAGATTAAGAATTGTTTTCTTAGGGTTTTACCAGTCTCGGTGTTTGGAGACAGACTGGGTAAATAGGTTTCTTTTTACTAGTTTGACTATACTATTAAGAGGGGTCGGAAACTAGTAGCTTGAATCTATCTAGTGCGGAAGCTCAGATGCATTTATATCATCTTGCACTAGTGTCTTGCATTGCTAGTGAGTCTAAGTGCAGTTCATGTGCATTAGATTAAATGTTTTGAAAACTGCATTTAGTCGTGATCTCCAGCTGTTTAAATTGGTTTATTTATCTAGAGCTGGTCGTGGTTGTATTTGCATATTCTGATCGTATCAGTGTTGATACGTGGTCGTGGTCGTGTCGCTTGTTTTGCGGCTTTCTGTTTAGGGTTTGGGCGTGTTCGTAGGAGTTCGGACTGGTCGTACCGGTCTTCGGCTCGCTTACGTACGCTCGACCAAACCCTATCGACCACTTGTTTTCAATCGGATGTCAAACCTGTGTGGTCGTGGTCGTTGCTGAGTGACAGCAATCACATCCGCGAGAAAACGGCAAAATCCGTATGTGCAAATACCCCAAATTGCATTTGAGATGATTTTTGGATTGAACATTTTGATAGTAGGAAAATTTCAGAGTTTTCTAGAAGTTTCTAGACCTTTCTAGATCTTGCTCCTGTTGATAAAATTGTAGAGCTCTAAGTTATCTTTCCAACAAGTTAAAAATCACCTCAATCGGATTTCTGAATCAAAAGTTATGCTTATTTTACTGTCAATATGCAGTGGACCGGACTTTGTCTGAAATAGCCGGACATTGTCCGGCCTGTACAAATTTTTTTGAGCCGAGAAATGAAACAGAGACAAATGCATCCATCCGGGACTATCTATCCGAAGTGGCCGGACATTGTCCGATACGGCCGGACAATGTCCGGCCTTCACAAAAGATGCCCCCAACGGTCTCTGACACGTTGTGCAACGGGCGTATTTTTTTATATACTGGCCGGACACTGTCCGGCCTATACAAAAATGACGCATCTGGTTGCAAACGGCTAGTTTTCTTTGAGGGCTATAAATACTTCGTGTTTGCCTTCATTTATGTGTGCTCAAAGAGTTCATTCTTCAGCTGAAAACCTAGCCAATTGATTTGCATTTGAGTTATTGCATTTAAAGGCTAGAATTGAGCCCAAATCTTGAGTAGATTTGAGAGAGAGCTTGAGGGAGATTGTGTGAGTGTTTTAGTGCACTTCATCTCCATTGGATTGCTAGTGCTAGAGTGTGGAGCATATCATTTGCATCATTGAGTTTCTAGCACGTGGTTGATTCAAGTGAAAATACATCTAGCTTATTACTCTTGGCGATCGCCTTCACTTAGACCGTGCTGGAGGAGAGCCGAGATCTCTCCAATTGAAGTTTGTCGGAGAGGCCGGCAAAAGATTGTGAAAGGTGTGGTGCTCTCCTATCCGGTGTGGAGAAGGAACAACCCTAGTGAGATATCCTTCGTGGATATAGAAGCGAGGCTCCGAGCGAGCGCTTCAACGAGGAGTAGGGGAGACCGGGCGAGTCTCCGAGACCTCGGTAAAAATATTGTGTCAATTGCGTAATTCTTATTTGCTTTATATTCATCTTGACACAATTGCTTATATCACTATTGTTGCATGTATTGTTAAATGCTTTATATGATTGAATGCAACTAGTTGATTAAATTGTTTTAAACATCATTGTATAATCTAGCTTAAACAATTACCTTGTTGAAATTGCTTAGTGGGGAAGAAAATTTAAAAACCTCCTAATCACCCCCCTCTAGTCGACATCCTCGATCTTACACTCTCCTCCACACGCGAGCCGTCATCACTCCTTACGCGGTTACACCGCCGCCATAAGCGCGTGATAGCATTTTGAGAATTGGAGGATTTGATTGCTAAGTTGGGGAATGACGACTTCAAGTTTTAACGAGCCGAGTTTGAGCGAGCTCGGGAAGGCTCGGACTCGAGCTCGGCTCTTTAAGGGCTCGAGCCGATCTCGAACCGAGTCGATTTTCGATCTGATCCCGAATATCTCGCGAGCTTCGATCTTTTTTGTCCAGCCCTACCGATCACCAACAAAGTCAGGAAAGCACTTAAGCATTTCCGGCCGACTCAGCTATACTATTAATTTATTCTATTACAAAGAAAAAAAATTCGGAATAACAATGCTACTATAGTTGGCGGGATATTTGGAATAATATCCCAAACCTTTGACATTCTTTAGTTAACCAAACAGTTTTCTATAGGCAATTTTTTTATTGTCATACTACACTTTTATTCATGATCAAATTTTGATTTAAGTAACTTTGACTCTTAGCAAAACAGAAATTGCTTTTGCAGGATCCGGGCACATCAAAAGAGCGTAAATTATTTTTTTAAAAAAATCAGAAAGAGAATCAGAAGATGAAAACAAATACAATCAAAAATTCAAATCAATTCAAAAAATAAAAAACACAAAAACACCAAATATTAACGAAGTTCAATACACTACCTGTGACCTTTGTTTCCGTCAAACAAATATTTGTTCGGATTCCACTATCTCAAAATCAAATATATTTTTAGAATTTAGATAGATAATACACCAAATAATTTATTTTGACCAAACCCAATCTTTCACAATTTTTTCTCTCAATCTTTCAAGAATAAAGCATCTCTCATGACACAGCTCATTCGCATATATGAGAAGAATAGAGACATGTAGTCTATCATTTGCATATATGAGACGAATAGAGAGACATAGTCTATTTATAATACTAGGTGGAATCCATGTGTTGTTGTGAGTATTGACGAAATAAATTTGTAGATATTAAGGTATTGTATTTACAAATTAGTTATGATTGTTGAGATTATTGAGCTGCACAACTACAATTACTTTTGAACCGGGTGATCATGACCAGAACAACGCTTGTACTGATACGATCAGTTTTGAACTGGCAGACTATAGTCAGAAGAGAGTTTGTACTGATACGACCAGTTTTGTTTTTTGTGATGATGGTCGAATCAGAGGTCCACTGGAACTATATTTGGTCGAAGCAGTGGTTTTACTTTTTGTTATAATGGTCGCATTTTGCTTTGTGGTCGTGACACCAAAAATTTTGGTCGTAAATTTTGGTCAGCATAAAGCTTGTTCGCAGCAGCAAAAGAGTAAATTATTTTTTTTTGTCGTGACTACGATCAAAAGTCTTGGTTTGTTGAATTAGCTGCCTTGGTCGTGGCAGCAAATTTTTGGTCGAATGTGGTAATAAATTTGTGGTAGCAAAGTTGGGCCCGTCAGCATAAATATTAGTCATACCCGCAAAAAAGAACTGATCTAGTTAGCAAAACATAAATGTGGTCGACAAAGTAAAAAACAGCAGTCTTGCCTATAAAATCTTTGGTCCATTACTTTTTGTCAAATGATTTTGGCCAAAAAGTTAATTGTTTTTTGTCGCATTTGTTTTTTTGCCGAATCAACTGTCATGACTTCTTGTTGAAAACGACAAACAGTTTGACAATATGAAACAGCGTGGTCGTGGTGGCAAAAAAAAATTGACCATAAGGTTGGGCCCGTCAGCATAAATATTGGTCGATTGGTTTCAGTCGATTAATTTTGACCAAAAGAGTTAATTATTTTTTGGGTCAAATTTTGTTTTCTAGGTGAATGAGATGTCATGGGGTTGTGGTCGAATGTGGCAAATAAGATGACAGTACGAAAGTGTGTGCCTGGTCAATTTTTCCTCCTAGTCGAATCACAAGACTTGGTCTTTGTTGAACATGGGGAAAACAAAATCTTGACCTGATTCAACAAAATATAAAATTGGTCAAATCAAAACAGTAAAGTATTTTTTTCTTGCATTTTGTTTTTTTGTCAAATTAGCAGGCTTGTTTGTGTCCAAATATGGTGCTTGGTTGAAGCAGAAGTTTCGTTTTTTATGATGGTCTCATTTTGGTTCTGGTCAAATGTGAGAAACAGCTGAACAATCGGGAGCACGTTTGACAACCCAAAGAAGTAAAAGACCTATTCGATTCAGCAAAACTTAAATTTGGTTGAGACAGTGAAAACAGTGTCGCACCTATAAAATCTTTGGTTGATTTCTTTTAATCGATTGATTTTAGTCGATTGATTTTGGTCGAAAAAGTAAATTTTTTGTCGCATTTTGTTTTTTTGGGTAGAGTAAGGACTAGTCGAAACTACAGTTTTGTTTTTTATTGAGGTCGCATTTTGGTTTGTTGATCGATTCAGTTGTCATAGTGTGTAGTCGAATATAGCCAACTAGTCGAGAGGATGAGATGGTGTGTCTGATCTATTTTTTCTCCGGGTCAAATCATCTTAATGCTAATCTCTCTCCTTGATTTTAAGCCGATGATTATCTCCTTAATGCTCATCCTTTCCTTGATTTTTGCGCCCAACTGATAAACACTTGCAGCATCTATTTGAAAAAATGTTGCCCACGTTGCACGTGTTAATGGTTGATCTTTGAAGTTTCATATCTTTTGATCTGAATATCCTATTTATAATCTGATCACATCATTTTATTTTTCTTACAAGAGTTTTCAAACAAATACAATAATAAAAATGTTTTAAGATCATCTAAGAGTACCTAAAAATCAATACACAAGATAAAATAGAGTATCAAATTGTAAAATTATACCAAATATTGTAAATAGCAAAGTACATATTTCAACAGTCTTACTTAGGAGCCAACCCTTCCTACCAACCGCACGCATCCACCAGCTCAATTAAAATCAAGCATTTTTTTTTTGCATGTGAATGCTTAAAACAAATTGAAGCTATAATGACATAACTCATTGCACACCCTGCATGCGAATGCGATATTTAATTTGCTTGCGACTTCGTTTCATGGCAACTCGGTGAACGAATATCAACTTGCCATTGGACTGTGCTAGAACCAAGAAAATTAACTCCTTAAACTAACTGTGTTCGCCATTACTTGCATTGTTGAAAACATAGTATATTGATATCAACAGTGGTGGATCCAAACACATGTGCATGTCCAGGTCAACCAATACATAAAAGATTAGAAAATTTAGCTAATTGATATTATGAAAATGAGATAATATTATAAGATACTGATTATAAAGATGATACATTAATCTACAATCTATTTGTCATTGAGATATCAATGTACCATGTTAAACTCATAGTTTTTCATCTAACTGTGGGGAGGCAAAGGTTGGGTAGCAGATGAATCAAAACGCCACCTAAGACCATATGGTGCAGGTCGCCACGAGGAGAAAAAAGATAGTATAAGACTTTATGCTAACTAGTTCCGATCATACAATCTCATTATTTGTTTTTAAAATGACAATATAAGATTTAACATTTTTCATGCACGGTGCACAAAATAACACCGACTGTCATACCATCAACCTCAGATGGCCAAATTCACTCAATTGCAAATAAAATGCGTGGACTGTAAATAACAAAAAATAAAAGGGAGTAGGAATATAATAAACAAACAATAAAGGGTGGTGTAAACATTTTGAATGCCTTATACTATCTCCAATGATTGGGACTCTTCGAGAGTCTCTTTGGAAGAGTATTTCATGTCACGTCGGTGAAGAATCTATCGAAAAGTCTCCTTCACTCCAATATAGAAGTTTAAAGACACTCTTTATGTTCACGTGTGAAGAGTTTTTTCAAGAGTCAAGTACTCTAATGGATTGAATCTTGGGAAGGCTCTTCGGTGGGTCCAGCGTATTAAATATCAAAATATATTTTCTGCATCATATTATTGATAAAATAGTTGAAATAAAATTTAACTTGAGGATGAAAATTTTGACATAATTAAAGCAAATAAATATTTTTATTAAACTCAAATGGTTAAACATAAAATTATATATACGATATTGGATACATTCGGACTTTAAAACTTAAAATTTAACATAAATGTACTAACTAAAAATGTTAGAAATGTGATAAAAAGACTACTAGTTTCGATGACCATCTCTAAAAATTTTCCTGATTTTTTTTAGTTTTTTGGAATTTTTCATGAATTTGTTATGCAAAAACAAAAAAAATTACCCCATTAGTTCTTTTACAATGGTTATATTTTCAACAGGCTATACAATGAGTCACTAATAGGTGAGTGCCATCAAAAAATAAATTAAAAGCCGGTTAAACCCTCACACTGAGAAAACTGTGGCTGACAGATGGGCCTGAAATTTAAAAAAAAATTAAGTGCATCATTGGTAAGTGGGTTACAAAATCTATGGACCCCACATTTATCATCACGAGTGTGTGGTGAAAAAGTCCACAAAGAACACAAAGATTTGCTGGCATACGATAGTAAACATTACAAACTTTGCAATGATGGTGTGCAATAGTGATAGGACCCATCATTGTCGTCTTGTTATCTGATGGACACGTTTTATTGTCAATCAAGTCCCACTCAAGTTTGGTCCAAATGTCAGAGATATGTGTCATAGTGCACAGAGTAAAGGTGAAAATTGAAAAGCTGCTGACGCGTGTGAGTAGTGAGACCCATTGAACACACCTCGTGGTGCAACGCGTTTTGCATTATACTCAAGGAAACGAGGGTTTCACTTAAATTGTAACCCACCTATAAGTGATATATTTTTGCGGATTGTACGTAACGAAAGACAAAAATTTATGTGGCTGACAAAATGCATTTTCACATGCTTGATTTTGCTCCAACGGAACCGTTTTGGCTCGATGCGTGCCTATGGGCCTCACCAAAAAAAAGTGGAACGTGCGACAACTGCTAGAGCGCGTATCACGTTTTGATTCGTGAGGATGGCTCAACTGAGGTGGAGCCTCACGTGGACGACACACTCCGGCTAAGGCGTCTCCATTGGAAACAACTTTAGCAATTTGGCTATTGTTATTTACTATTCTACTGAAACAATATGATTTATCTCTTGCTTCTATGTACATTTGTATTTGTTTTTCTCTCTGCATATAAACCTCACACTTGCTGAGGGCCTTTAAGCCTAGAGGGCTCTTTGCCAGTCATAAATAATTATTATGAACCATGTGGCAAAATTATTCTTCAGAATTATTAACCATGTGACTGCTAAATAATAGTAGCCGGCCCCAGGGCACCAAAGGATACCCACAAGATCCGTGGCCCGGCCGGAGCAGATACCTCGAATATTCGCACTCCGAACGAAAAGGTCCAAGCCGTATTGATAACTCTCGCTTGCGTGTCCACCCAAGTGCATTTGATACCTGTTTGCACTGAATATGCTACTTGAGAAAAGAATAGTTAAGTTGTCTACTCCACAGCAGTGGAGTCCATGGACTTAGTCCAATAATTAGCTACTAATACTTCCAAATGGTATTTAATATCATGTAAGAACGGAGTGCACGATATAATGCAACAACTTCATTTAACAAGAGGTTGCCAAAAGTATCACTCCATTACATGAGAGTATTTAGTAATGACCCTCTTTGCCAAATAAAAATCACACTTACCTTACACTCTTTGACAAGCGGAGCAGCAGCATGATGTCCGGTATTCCTTTTGGAAAAAAGATTTCGTCTTTATGAATTGACGCATTAAAATATGGTTTACACGCCACAAACATCTACAGAAAAGACGAACTCCAAATGCTATCCTTAAAAGGTCAAAAACACCGACGGCCACATGAAAGTAGAGAAAAGAGAACAAAAGGTTACCACTTCTCTAACAAATATCTCTAAAAGTGAAGATTGTTATTATTAGTGTTTAAAAAATATTTAAATAAAGTCCACAAATATTTTCTATCTTTTTTCTCTCTTACTAGGTTCAGTAGCAAAAAAAATAATTGTGCAAGTGTTGGTGCATATCGAAATACCGATGCATCTTTCTCATTTTTTCTTTCATAGTTGACACTCTATTTCCATAAATACATCTTAGAACACTCTATTAAAATTACTCTAAT
The DNA here is from genome assembly GCA_019359835.1 of Pharus latifolius. Taxonomy (NCBI): domain Eukaryota; kingdom Viridiplantae; phylum Streptophyta; class Magnoliopsida; order Poales; family Poaceae; genus Pharus; species Pharus latifolius. Next base: position 13,626,698 of record CM033321.1, read on the forward strand.
GATATCATATTTTATAATTAGATCTTATGTGAACAAAAAGAGAGAGACATGTCTTTTCCAACACCTTAACAATTCAACAAAAATTCGTATAGGATAAATCAATACAGAAGAAAAACAAGTGCTGAGCCAGTGTTTCTTACCTGGGAGGCTGGGATCCGTGGTCCAGTTACATTTGACGCATCAAAACTCGTGTCTACCACCCAAATGGCCAATACATTTATACACGCACGAATACGGCGAGGGTCGGGTGTGATTGGTGACAGATGGTCTAAAAAAGGAATTAAACTTTGCCAAACGCTACAAGTGATTAAAAAAAATAGTGACAAAACCCCACAAGGCCACAACATAAAGCGAAAGCTTTCTAACTGAACACGCTCACACGCACTTCTCCTCCTTTGCTCTTATCCTATACTTGCAAGGCACCTAACAAGCGTGCCTTGCTCTTACCATCTATTGGGATCGGCAATGGCCATGGGAACGAGCACTGCCATGGCCGTGGTCCTTACTCTCCTGTGCGTGTTCGCGCTCTGTTGCTCGCCGGCCGGCGCCAAGCTCGCTCGGCTGGAGCACCCGGCCAAGAACGGCGGGTCGCTGAGCGTGGTCGTCGTCGGAGACTGGGGCCGGAAGGGGCGGTACAACCAGTCCGGAGTCGCGGAGCAGGTTAGAAGTTAGAAAGATGCCATCCCCATTCTTGATTAGTTAGTTGCAAAGCTTGCGTTTTGGTTGGAGTTAAAAGTTATATTTGTGCTGTAAAGTAGAACATTTGGTGAGCGTTTATTGGGCGTAGAGGTCTGAGAATTTGGCAAACCGTCCATTTGGGTTCTGCAATGTGCTTTGGAAGTTAGCTTATACCACCAGTATACATGCCAGTTGTCACTTTGGTTCTTGATCCAGTTCTTGATCTTCTACTTCATTTCCGCGTGTGCGCCAAAATAGATCTTTAGGTAATTTGCTTAGAGAAAGAAAAAGAGTGATGGGAGTACGATTTACTGTAGATTCAAATTCTATACATTGGAGTTGTCATCTGGACCTGTATGATGTTGTCGACGACTAAGGGTTAGTTATAGGCATGTTTTCACCATTGCTACAGCGTAAATTTGCATTGCGAAAAAATATGTTTTTTTTCTCTCTTCCTGATTTGATAAACCGTATTTTTTTTTTTCTAATAAGTTTGAAAGAGCCTCACAAGGTATGCTTTGGAAGGGTTAAGAACACAAGGCAAATTTAAGAAATTGAGACAATACTAACGTTAACATCATCCAAACAACATCTCAAACACAAGTACAAACAACATGCTAGCCGTAAACCGCATGAACTGGGATGATGGGATAAGTAAAATAGGAGGTCTATATACGCGAGTGATCTAGCTTGTAACGACTTGCTACTAGCATTTTTTTTTTTTTTTTGTGTGTCTGTGTTTGTTTACGCTTACCCTCTTTTTATTTCTTTTCGCATAGCTGATCCAGGTCTTTCATAGTTTCACTACAATGTAAAACTCTGACAATGCATCTACATCTTTAAAGAATCAAACTTTGAGGCTGAAACTAGACGAGGCTCAAATTGGTTAAGCTACTTTACAAGCGATCAAATTGATCATTAGCACAGTCTAGTCTTTTCATTAAACTACTGAATGAAAAGGTGGCTTAGACCACTTTTACATGACAAGGCTGCAACTTTCACTAGTGTGACAATGATCAGGCCTTTCTACGCTTACATGGCGTGGTATGCATGCATCGATATTGTGTTCGTGAATAACCCTTTTACTCTACTATACTCTTACTCTAATATATTAGCACAATGTGGTATTCCATGTCATAGTAAAATTTATTTTTATCACTGCCATATAAGTGAACGGAAGGACTAACTGATGCACTAATTTGTGAAGTATAGGAACAAATTTGGTCGTTTTAAAGTAGAATGACAAACTAATTTCTCAAAAATCAAAGTAGAAGGACCAAGAATGATATTTAGTGTTTTCTCAATTACAGAACTGACCATGATGACTAAATTTAATTCTTGACATAAACAAGCAAAACTACTATTACAGAAAAACATGCACTAAGCAATGAACAATTTTCCATCTAGATGGGGAGAATTGGGGCGAACCTAGACATCGATTTCGTCATATCCACTGGTGACAATTTCTATGAGAATGGCCTGACGGGCATCGATGACAAGGCATTTGAGGAATCATTCTCAGATATATATACAGCAGAGAGCCTACAGAAGAAATGGTATCTTGGTAAGCTTTCAAGTTTATTGTTCGTATGTTGCTAATACCATTTCTCGAGATATGATGGTAAATTCTGTATGTTTATGTACTAAAAGTTGTACACTTTCCAGTTTTGGGAAATCATGACTACAGGGGTGATGTGCTAGCACAGCTTAGCCCAGTTTTGCGGGAGATCGACAACCGATTCATTTGCATGAGATCCTTCATTGTTAATGCAGGTCAAAAAAACATATTTTGTTCAGACTTCAGACTAGACGATGAGATTAGATCATGAAAGTAGTGATGAGAAAAACAAAGACTAACTCCTTTGTGTACCACTCATTTATCAGAAATTGTGGATTTCTTCTTTGTTGATACCACTCCATTTCAACTGAAATATTGGACTCGTCCTGGACGTGCACACTATGACTGGAGAGAAGTTGCGCCTCGTGAAAAATACATAGCCAATCTGCTTGAGGTGCATATCTGAAACAGAACTGTCATCCATGCTTAAAAAAATGCAAAACTACAGAGCAAAATTATTTCAACTTTTGTTTGATTACTGCAATCTAGGATTTGGATGTGGCAATGAAGGAATCAACTGCAAAATGGAAGATTGCTGTCGGACACCATACCATGAGGAGTGTCAGTGACCATGGGGACACCAAGGAGCTTCTGCAGCTGCTTCTTCCAGTCCTCAAGGTAATTGGGTAATACTCTCAATGTTAGGAGCCCATGCCTAGCACCTCTTAGTGACAATTTCACATCGTTTCAGGAAAACAGTATTGACTTTTATATCAATGGACATGATCACTGCCTGGAACATATTAGCAGCAGAGACAGGTCAACATCCTTTGATTTTAGTCATTCTTTTTATGTGTCAAAGTAATCTGAGAATAGAATATATAGGGTGAAATGTTTAAACTTGGTGAAATGTCAAACCTTATGTGTTTGCTTCTGATGTTACAGTTCGATCCAATACTTCACGAGTGGAGGTGGTTCGAAAGCGTGGAGAGGTGTCTTTCGGCCAAATGCAGACAAGCTTCAATTCTTTTATGATGGACAAGGGTTCATGTCCCTCCAATTGGACCAGGACCAAGCTGATTTCATCTTTTATGATATTTCCGGCCAAATCTTGTACCAATGGAGCTTAAGCAAAACAAACTATCTCCAGCCCGCCATATATGTCACTGATGGATGAGGCAGATGCAAAACAGGTCATTGATGAGTTAGCTGTGTTTAGCTATTTGTATAAAATTCGAACGTGACATGAAGGTAAGTTGCAGAAGTACTGTGGATAGAACAGACATTAAAGTACGGTGTGCAATACTTCTGTAATACTTCTGAGTTCTGGCAATGGACCTTTGTACCGGAAGAGGTGATGTTTAGTATCTTGTCTTATGATTAAGAAACAGAGAAGCCATCACCAGGCATCTATTTATGCAATATATGTTCCGAATAAAATATTCCATCTGTTTATAAATGTCTTTCTAGCCTTATTTTTTCTCAAATGTAAGTTCTTTTAAATTTTTTAAGACAACTTTTCACATTCTTTTCTTTTATACACTTCCCTTTTGTAATCCTATCAATAATTTATCCATCCTTAATAAATGGCCTTGGAGAAGCAAATAGAATATAGCGGTCATTTTATGCCACAACTTATTTCCTGTGTTTAAGCCTGCATATAGGGGGCCTTATCAGCTGATACTGCAATAGGCAAAGTATGACTCAACGCTAAGGTCATTAAGAAAGCCCCTCGTGAGTGATGACAAAACACGGTGAATGCTGAGCATCATCTATTCAAGGTCTCCCACCTGCATTAGCAATAAGTTTAGACTTTTTTAGGCTTCAAATCAGTTGCCAACAGTTACCATCAGTTACCAGCCATTTAAAAAAAACAAAATTAAATCTAAGTTCATCAACAAGTTTAAATCTAAGTCTAGGAGTAGAGATAACCAGCAGTAACTGTCAGTAACCACCAGGATTTTGTTCACTGCCTCTGACAAGGTGTGCTTGTGCCAAACTATATGTTTGCGCACAGCACAGTCAGTGTGAAAAATGTCACTCAAAAGCATTATCCTCATGCGTTTCAACTACAGTAAATAGAAGAACTCTATGATGATTTTTTTTTTAAGGAAAAAAGGGAATGTTAACAATATGAGACTTAAGCAGCATATCAAGCATTCTTAAAAAAAAAAAAAAAGCTTTTTGAACTGCAAATTTTCAAAAGAATGTATTGTTGTCAATACCAGTGCAGCTGTTCTTAGAGAAATTATCCTCATGGGCCAAATTGGAGGAATTAACATCGAAAATTGTTTGATTAGACAACCAGTATGGCCAATAGGTCGACAACTTTCTCTCCAATTCTTCTGTGTAGCTCTCCCACATAGCAACTGCTAATGCAAAATCATTCCAATTGAAGGAAAATTCTGTGTTGTTACATGACCCGAATATGGCCTGTGCAAGTGCATGGTTGCACGGCAATGGTAGTTCCATTCCTCTTGATTGGCGTGTGATTGGAGGCCATACTGCTTCTGTATCACAAGTAGTCTGTTTTCTCCTTGCAGCCAGCTCAGGTGCTTTCCAGTAGTAGAATTGTACAGCCTGTTAAGGAGATGTACAACAAATGTAATCCACTTGACAGAACGGAACAGGAAATATTTCAGCCAAAATTGTTTGGTTTATTTTCGATAATGCTGTTAGACAACCACACCAATGATTTTTCTTTCGTAGTCACAGCCTTATCATGCAGCTACTACATATAGTAATGCAAATAGCCTCCCTATTACTATACCATTTAATTTTCCCAAGAAAGTCTTTTCACCTCAAGTTCAACAATATCACTGAAATGGAAGGCATTGACAGCTAGAAGTAGTAGAGTAGTTGGTAGCGACTAATCTGATCCTAATGCTTTTATCTGATTTCAGACATTAAGACCACTGAAAGTGAAGTATAAGGATACCTGAAGGGCATGCAAACTGTTGACAAATGTTGTCTCAAACACATTATATCCCCTACAGAGTCGTAGTGGCTTTGCAAGCAACTCTGTAGGATCTCCTTCATCTGGTGCAACAAATGTACTGTCTCCACTGCTCAAATGGAAACTAAACCCAAGAATGTCCACCCTACCACATCGTATGTCAAAACCAGACTCATTATGGGAAAACCAATACATGTTATCTGAGGCTGGAAAAGGCATGAAAGACTTCTCAGCTACTTCCTGGCTCAATGATGTCTGTGAGAGAAAAGTAATAAGCTTTGGATCCTCATCATAAGCGCTATCTCTGGTGAACCAAAGCGTCAGTGTGAGCCTTTCACCTTCAGTCACCTTTCAGAAATAGCTACAGTTTATCAGCAAGCAAGAAAGAGCATGCCTGAAGTTTCAAAAACTGAAATTTTTTCAATGATAACCAAATGACTCAAAATGAATTCATATTTACACAAAACTGTGGAATGGAAAAAGAGAAGGCCATCACAAGATAAATCTTTGATGATGAAACATTGTCGATTCAATACAGCTTATCTTAGCATGAGAGATTTTTAGTTGCTTCCTCAACATAAAAAAGATAGTGCAAATGCTTAATTTTCTAGCACTAAAAATACTAGAAAAATAGCATTGCTTATCAAACAGAAACAGAAAGATGATTAAGGCATGCTTGCAACACAGAAAGTATCATCTGATGCATGCAGAAATAGAAATGTACCTCATCCACACAATGGACATTACGATTATCAGCAGTATAGATGACAACATCCTGAAAACAAGAAGAGTGTCACAAAAAATTTTAGAAACCCCTTCATAGAATTTTAACTCTTTCAAAAAATTGTAAGTGTGATTCATGAAGGATTATTCTAAAAACACATGCATTCAGAATTGACATAGATCAGCAAAGTGAAGTGCATTTTCTTACACCAGCAACTGGAACAACAGAGGAAGGTTCACCATCCTGAAACCGCAAAATTCCACCCCTATAGTCCTTTCCATGATCATTCAGGTAGCATACAGCCTTTTATTAAAAGATGAAAAGGGTGTATCATAAAACATTTAAATTAAGAAACAACAAAATGCAGCATGAGAAAGTTACATGCAGACTGACATAAAATAAGCCAAGAAAGATGCAAATGATAAACAAGGTGAAAATTGACAACCAAAGTAATTCCCATAAATCTTGCCAGATTATAGCAGGCTCTCATCATCTAATCAAAGGGACAATAGACATAAAGATCCAACTTTTGATTGCACATATTCTATTACTGGATTCATAGTTTTATACTGACAGTTTCTTGCAGTGTTCATGCAATTATTCACAGGAATCCAAAAGTTTTGTACAGCATTCATACTGGCAGTTTCATCACAAGTAGTTTCTTACAAGATGTATGGGAAACTTATAACAGCCTTAATCACCGAACCAAAAAGATAATATGATGCAACAAATCTGAGATTATGAAAAACAAGGAGATATCACTATTGCATCAGCATTTTGTACAATGTAAGTAATGGAAGAGTGACAAGTTATCTGCTAGCAGGTACATATGAAAAAATAAAAGTTTAGCTCGTAGTTCATATATACCGAAATGATCAGCTGGGACTAGGTTAATACCAACAACAACAGACCTACATTTAGCAAAGCTTCAAGCACAAAAAGGAACAGATGGAAGGCCAGCACTTTGAGAAGAATGTATTTGAGAACACAGCAAACTATTCTAGCAAGATAAAAATAATTGTCACATGTAGAAGAAAAAAGTAAGCTTTGAGTTGGTCATAAATATATTTGCAAAATGAGATAAGCTGTTCCCCCTAAAGAAGATAGTTTTAGGGTGTATACACCATACTGGCTGTTCAGGACAGCAGTCCAAACAACAACAACTTGCATGAGATGATCCATCAAGATGTCTCAATTAGCCTTTAATCCAGTACTGCAGATTTTCATAAAGCTCAAAATGAACTTTCATCTAGTTGCTTGCTAGTTGGAGATGCCCTCCCCCAAAACAATTAACCAAAGAATTGCAGAAAACTTACACAATATGCAATACAACAGAAAACTCGTAAAGGGTATCCTGAAGCATAAATGCATAATGACATAAAGCCCCTAAATGACAGAGATGTTAAGCATTGTGTGTGACTTCAGTCTGTAGAGATTGTCAACTCAAATAAACAGGAACAGAAACCATGCCTCACAGACTTAATTCTGAAATGTATTGGATCCTCACCGTGAAGGCCCTTTGCCTAAGATAAGGCTTATTGTCATCACTGTGCCATCCAATAGAAGCTCCCTTACACCAACTGCATACCCAGCAGATAAGTTTCCAACATGGAGAGAAATTCATTATAGTTATAAAGCAGCTTCACATACGATGTTCTAAAAAGTGAGTCAGTGAGCAAGGCATATGTACTCTCAATAAAGCAACAACAATAACAACAAAGTATACAACTTATGCAGTCCCTAGAACCATGAGAGGGAAAAAACTTGCTCAGCATCCAAAGTTTGCAGATGAAATTTCATTAGAGGGGCAAAAAATCATGGTTTCACCAAACAAATAAAATCATTCACAATGGAGCACAGAATGAGACGGCATTAAATCAATCAATCGGGCTCCCAGCTAAAAAGCAGAAAACTCATTCCACAGCGCTGTATCTCTGTACTATTCACTCCAAAACAAGCATGATTTTGAGTTTTGGACAAACTAACCTTACCTAGCCTAGTCACAACTAAGAGGAGGAAGCTTACACTGCCAATAGTTACATCTCTAACTGAAACGTTGAAGGTATCGTATTAATGTGAACCTATTAGAAGCAAACCGATCGAATTCCCAATGTATGTAATGTCATAGTGTGGAGAAGGGGGGATTGCTTCGTACCTGATGAGGGCGGTGAACTCGACGAAGAGGTCGAAGTGGCAGGAGAAGAAGGCCTCAACGGCGTCGCGGAGGCGCTCGCGGAGGGGCACGAAGGGGAGGACGAGGTGGCCGCAGCCGGTTGTCGCCAGGTGCGGCAGCGTAGTCGACACCACCGACGGGCGGTATCCCGCCGTGCCGCAGCTCCGGTGCACGAACTCCAGCTCCTAACCCATACACACGCACCGCATCAGATCGCATCGAACTAGGGTTCAGGGTTTTGAGAGGCTACGAGCTGGGGGTTTCGCGGGCAAAAACCTTGCAGATGTCGGAGGAGAGGAAGCCGCGGAGGAGGAGGCGGGGGTGGTCCCCGGCAGCGGCGGTCGCCGGCGGCGAAGTGGGGGTGGTAGCCATGGCGGGAGATGGAGGAGACCGACAGGTGGGGCCCTCCGGGCTGCGATTTTTTTTTTTATTATTTCTTTTGAAAAAACGGGGATGCGAGCTGTCAGCTGTGGCTCTCGGGTTTGCGCGTACTGACTAAAGTACTGGTGTTGTGTGCGCGCGTGTGTGTGTGTTTTTGAAGGGATTTTGTCGAAACAACTGCGTCTATCAGTCTGCATATCATTAATCACTAAAATACTATTCGAGTATAAACCAAAAATATGGCGCCTTCAGATCCGTATGTTCATACCTTCCCTCCAATGCAAAATCGATGATTCGGATCAATGCCAACAAGACTTTGCTAGTTATGTTGAAACTTCAAAAACCCCTGTAAATTAACTTATGATTTTAACTCCACACAAATTGTTTTCAGTTTCAAACACCCTCTGTCATGACTATTCCGTTAAACTTAAACGAAAATAATTCAAAAATAACAATAATTGATATGTGTGTCTCACATATTAATGACTAGTATTTTTTTAATTTATTTTATTCTCCTATATCTCCTCCTTTCTCCTCTCACTCTCCTCACCCCCTCTGATTATGAGCAACAAGACAGACAACAGTTGTTAGCAGTAACGTAAGAGTATTTGGAACATGCCAGTGATTATTATTTTATTATTTTTTATAATTGTTTCTTTTCAAACTTAATGAAATAATAACATCAATGAGTGTTTGAAATCGAAACAACTTGTTTTGTAGGCTAAAATCACAAAAACTTGTAGGGGGTAATTACTTGTGGGTTTTTTTAAAAAACGTTTCCATCTTAATATTAAGAAATATCCGAAATACAGAAAGAGACTGAAGTCACGGAACGCCACACTAGTGACATTTCCCAAGGATATCAAGGGGATACGAATACGAGTGAATAACTTCTATTACGTGTGGTTGGTGGGGCCCATGGCTGGTTCGTGCAAACAAATACTGCTATGTAGATTCGTTAGGAAAAGATCATTGCTACTATTTCTCTTGTTGATGCATAAGCTTTTTTGGTATTCGCAGGTCAACTAACGTGCTATGGAACTATTACATTACGTGCTAATGCCGTCGACAGCACGACATGGCCGACATCTTCGTATGCATAGCCAGTTTCAGTTTACCACATGCTATAATGGCAGTGGATGTCTTACACTCTAACCAACTTCACATTGAAGGTTTGTAGTCTTGTAGAGCTGTAGTCTTCATGACGTTGTATGCGCTTTTCAATTTTCACATGGAAGGTACCACGTAGACAGAGATGGAGCAGTAACCAGTTGTCATACCAACACGGGCCACACGGTAATACAGAAAACGAGCACAAACTTTCAACTTAACCATCTTGTTCTTTGCATTGTCTAAGTAGCTGAAGCACCGGATATAAGCAACCACCCAAGCATTGAAGTGCGTTTGTCCTAGTTAAAAAAATCCTTTGAACATTTAGAAAGCAGACGATGCTGGCATATAAGGCTATATCCAATGAAGGTGCTTCAATACATTGACAAGTGGATTTGATGCAAATAAAAAATACAATTGAGGAGATGTTTCGGCAAGCAGTGGATGTTTTGGTGTTTTTTAATTTAATTATCTCAATTTCTGTGTAACTGAATTATATACTATTTTGTTTCTTGATTTATGTATTAATTTAATTTAAATTAAATATTAATTATATTGAGAAAATTGTAGATCTTTTAATTATCTTCGTATAGAAACCAAACATCGCATATATTCAATTTTTGAATTAAAAGTTATTGCTGTTTTATTAAAATCATCTAGATGTACCATTCATGAGCCCGTACAAAACACCTCACAAAACACAAAACACCTTTACGAATAGAAGATGCTTCGAGTAGTATTTTACACACGTGATATAGAATATACTAGAGAATATTTTGTTGAAACGCCTCGTGAAGCGCCAATGCACTGAACACAACCTAACAGAGCACTAAGCATTATCTTGACCTGAAGGCAATAAAAACAGTAACAGCTAAGAGCATCAAACATCTGAAACCTTACTGAAATTAACCATAAATCCACTCTGCAAGACTGACTAGCTGACAAGTGCGGGCGTTGCACAACACAAAAGCATCATACAACAGACAAATACGTGGCCTTTTTCCTAGGGCCCGTTGTAGCATGAAAAGGACTCTACAATCATGTACAATAATAGTGCACAGGGTTTGGCAGCAATGAGATAACCATCTTTTTCTTCAGGTTTCAGATATAGGTCAGATATTCCCAGGTAAAACACACTCACCTAGGAATTTTTGTCGAACTAACCATCAGCTTCACGACAATTGTCATTAGATGTCACTGACACAAGCATTCAAGGTCCCATGCACATTTTAACCATACGTGTGTCACAGCTCTCCCACAAAATGATGCATGTTAACGACCAGAACTATCAGAATGCTGTTCCCCAATTCGTATCCTTCCAAGGTTGCTATATTTCAGCACCATAAGATTAACCAAACAAAAGTCTCCAAAATGGTCACTGCCCTAATAATTGATGTTTATAGTAGAATATCTAGCCCCATATTTTTCATAATGACAGCGGAGAATAAGTTAAAACAGCATGATAAATTCAGTTTTGCTACAGAGCAGCTACAAAATTTAAGACAGCATTCAGTCTTAGAATCTTGGCCTCGAGGTTTCTTATCAAGGATAAAGTTTTCAAACAAGACCTCAATCTAGCTCAGTACACTCCCTTGGGATCTCTTTGTGATGTTCCCGCAGTCACGACCCAAAAAAGAATTCAAAGTTCCCCCCTCTTCGTGTTTCTGTTCGTGTTTATGTACTATAATTCCCCTCTATTTTGCAGCATTTGCAAGGATCTTGTTGTTCCCAGTCTTCTTCACAACAGCATTCTGCTGCTCTTTACTTAAAGTTGACTTATCGCCCACAAAGCTGCCACCACCACTTGAACTCCCATTGCACTCTGGTTCATGCTCAGTTGTATCAGATCTCTTTGGTGGTGAGCCCTTAGGAGAACCATTACCATTAGCCATTTCCATGCTAGTGCACTTGTTTTGCAGAGTAGATGAATCTTGTGGAGAGTTAGGTTCAGAATGAGCCTGTGAAGCTGGCAACTGCTGAGGATGTGGATGGCCTGATCCAGGAGGAAGGAAGACCCCTGTACCCGGAACTGGGAATCGAGGCGGAGCAGGCCTCGGAGCAGCTTCTGTCACCCAAGCTGCTGTCGTATTTGGCAAGGGAACAGCTGATGGGAATGGTATGGCTGCAGCTGCAACAGGAGCAGGTGCAACAAAGAGTGGCTGCATTCCATCGGACATGGGGATGTGATGAGGTCCAATGGTTGGTGCTGGAAGTACTCCACTCGTAGTGGCATATCCAAAGTGTTTAGGAGTCAGGGAATGCCGTGTGATATTAGCCTGCCTTGATGGTGGACCCCAGGGCATAGGCGGTGGTGTTAATGGGGGAGTAAATCGTGAAGTACTTTCAGATGGAATGTGTTTCTTCACCACAGACTTTCCAAAACTCAGTAGGATTCGCTGCTTACGTGTAGAAGGAATAGCTCGCTTTGCTATTTCAACACTTTTCCCTTGAACCACCAGAAGAGAACTGGAATTGAGAGAGGAAAAACGTATAGAAAGCATAGTTAACAGAGATAAAAGTTGTCATTTAGCTTATTTGAATTCAACTGTTATGATAGTTACCAGAAATAAACAAATAGGCAAACGATTGATTCAAACCACAAATGTATAAAATACAGCAAGCAAAATATCTTCACAACTTTTGGAGTATTTCTTATTAGAGAGGGCTAGTTCATATAGTTTAGATCTGTAACCTTTTTTGTTCCTAGCTAAGCAAGTAAACAACAAAAAGAAATCTTAGCTCAGCTCAGATTTGCCTTAATGTCTTCCTTTCAATGAACTTGCCTTAAAAAATGCCTTATTTCTTCCATTTCTGTAAAACAAGGCTCTCAGTTCTAGTACTAACCAGCCAGAGAGAAGTGAACTACCAATTCTATAACGATCAGGAACGCAATCGGAAACCCAGAGAAACGGATCAAGCAGGGCAAACCAAATTAACAGTATAAAGTCTAATGAGAATGTCCTAGATGCATTCTACATTTATGTAACAGGAAAAGACATTACTTGGGAGAATATTTACCCTGTTGAGAGAGACAGCTTCAGTGGACCTCTATGATCACCCCGGTGATCTCCTGCAATAACTCGGCCAAACACCATATCACAATCTGTCAGGCAGAGTGTACAAAAAGGTCTACCATACCAGGAAGGAGATTGGTGAGGATGAGAATAATCCCCCTGAAAAGATTCATTTGATCAGGATAAAAATCCAACTTTATCCAAAAAGAGGAGGAAATTACTAAATAGATAAAACAAATTACCTCATTGAAGATATCAATAACACAATAATCTGGTCTGACAGGTACAACTTCCTGCTGAACCAAGCGGTCAAATAGATCATTCAGCAATCCAGGAACAGCCTCCACCCTTGTCTCTGAATTCCCATTCAAAGGTACAAAAAAATATACGTCAAAATATGAGACTGGCATTGATGTACTGCAGTACTAGCTTGATCTACCTCTTGGATTTTCATCTTCAGGAGGGCCTTCAGTGATAGGAATGCCCAGCTGAATAATTTCCCTTCCATGACCCTTCATTGGTCTTTTACCAATTATAACTGTCTGTCCTGCTTTTTGTTAAAGCAAAAGATCATATTAAAATGGAAAAATCCAGATGAAAAGCCCAACTGATACATGTATACTTGATTAGAACATTGTGTAGACACTACTGTTGAACATCAACTAGAAGAGGTAAATGGTCAAACTGACCATTGTAGCTCAACAATGAGCACCACAAATCATCATATCCCAGCAGAACCCAAAAGGTAACACGACCGACAGGGTGATCGATCAACTGCCATACCAAAGGTCAACATGGCTCAAGAAATTATGCATGCTAGTTATAAACACAAATTTACATATGGCAAAGCAAAGAACAGAAATAAGTTTCGCAAGACCTAATAATGCAACAAAACATGCCACATGTGTGGCACCTACAACCACAACCACAACCATACACACACACGCGTGCACGCGCGTATGCACGTGCATGCAAACAGACTAATAACTGCAAACTACCACATCAATTACCAAACAGAAAGGGGGTGAGTTTATAAGTTTACCTGCAAGCCCTCCTCGACGCCAAGCAGCTTTTGTTTCATTCACAAAAGAAAGAATCTTGTTCGTCTCCGTCACATTTACTAAACCTTCATACACCTTAAGCCCTTCAACAACATTAACCTACAAAAACATAAACAATGTGTCAAGTCATGTTGTGCAATAATAAAATGTGGTTTCAACTCGAATTTGAGATGTTGAAGGGAATTATTTGAGGAATCAATTTCAGCACTTGAAATGAAGTAGCATACCATCTTGCCATCAATAATTTCGTTTGCCGTATAGTCTCTCGGGGCTTGAACCACTTTGCTGCTTCCCTCAGCATCTGCTTGGAGTACAGGATTCTTTCCATCTTCTGGACCATGATCAAAGCAAGGAAATGTTTCAGAAATGAGAGCATTTTGTTGGATCTTTATCTCACAACATTTGCGAACTAAAATATTAGTACAAACTTAGCAAAGAGAGAGTACAATGTTCATTTCAACTATATCCACTTGAGCTTGACAAGACGGTGACGATGCAGAAGTAGAACCAAAAGTAGAGTTAAGACTTAAGCTAGCAATAAATGCACCATCTTGTAGTCATAGATGGATCCAATAACATATCTACTTATGCGAACAGTCATTTGCCAGTAGCTTATTTAGGTAAACATATAAGGAAAAGGGCGCAGAACCTAATCTACTGTATATTTGTCTCCCTCTCCTTTTCCCATACAAGATTTTTAACGTTGTAAATACTTTGGCCATTTTCTTGAAATAAAATCACATCTACAACCCCAAACATTTTTATATATCCAAGGGTTCCGAAGTTGTTGAATAGTAGGGTTAAATATAAATTCCCAAGTCAGCTTCCTAGTAAAGTAGTTTAATACTTCATGTCTATATGATTATATCCAAACCCAATGAAAGAGCCCTCACATTAATCAAATTAATGCATACATTCACCTTGTAGTAAACATGAGGATCCTAATCATAAGATGTAATATTAGATTGGAATTACATGTACCCAGACATGACATGCTGCGTCAGGTAACTAACAAGTAAATTTTGGTGAAAACGGTTGGCTTACACCAACAGCATACAACCTAAAACATTATCTACAACTACCTCTGCACTGAAAATATAGTTCCATGATGCAGCATTTCGATGTCAAAAAGGAATAAAACATAGTTCCATGATGCAGAAACATTCACAAATCTGTAGCACACTGGCACTATTGGTGGGCAACTTCTCCATGAAATGCAAGGAGCAAAACATGAGTGCAGCCTCCTCTGGTTCACACAACATCACCTGATATGTCAGATATTTTGATGAACCACTAAAGACAATATGATGAAACATGGTGCTGTTAAGTTTGCAATAGGCATATATCTGAGTTTGAGTTTGCATACCATCACTAACAGGAGGATTCAACAGAGAGGTTTTAGTTTCAAGCAAGTTATCTACTTCCTTTGGTCCTTTCCCTTCTTTGTTCTGAACTTCACCTCCTAGGAACAGTTCAAGAATACATGAGAAACTATTTGTGCAGGCATTTCTCCTTTTTCTTAAACATTAGATAGTAACAGTAAAAATCTATAATGGATTAAAAGATCAAAAGTAGATGCAAAGTACAGTAGAAGTAGAATTTCAACACCTCACCACCATCTCAATTCAAGTTCAAGCCTCGAACAGACAATAGAAGAAAGAAAAATGTGCCACATAAGCTAACTACATTGACTTGTACAAGTTGTGTTCAGCAGATAACATCCATATTTTTCAAAGGGGAAAAGCCAGTACACAATGTAGTTGCTACTCATCATCAATCATGTTATTCTCAACCAGAAACATGAGCTCAAAAGACCAATCAAGTTAGACAAGGCAACAACATTAATCAAAGAGTCCCTCAGCAAGTGTGTAAAAAATAGCAGTCACATTTTAACAAAAAATTCCTTGCAATGAGCAAACTGCAAAGCATAATAGCATGAAGACCCAAAAAAAAAAAACATGAAGAACTGCTCTTAATAAGCAATATATAATGATAAGAGCTATTCTTTTGTAAATACTTGTGTGGTAGAGACAAAATACAGAAACAAAAAATGGATATTACTAAAGTTTCAAAGTCACATATTTATTAAACCAATAAAAATGGCAAAAACTGACTTAGGTAATAAACAACTCATTGAACATGGGAACAAAGGGAGGAACTGTTTCCACGTGAAGCAGCTCAAATGTTCTTGCACTGTGTCTTCTAGACATACCATAACAAGAAACAAACATTTTTTTGGTTGTTCGGATCATCATAAATTAACTATTTTTGGATCAAATCATCCCATATATTGAGGACCTCTTCTTTACCAGCCCCAAGTAACATTTTGCATAACCACACATAATAAAACACTAAATTCCAACCTTTTACGACCTGATCACTAATTAACCCATAAAAACCAAGGACAAATAGGAACCAATTCTACAACCCAAATGACCACACTAGCACCATATCAATCAAAAATACATTTCAAATACACAGCATTTAGGCAACAAACACATTTCCAGGGAAATAAAAAAAACACTTCTTCCTAGCCCGAGGCTACACATTACCTAACAAGCAACCGAGCAAAATGCATCAGAGAAAACTTCCCCAAAAAGCATTTCATGGATAGATGCATTTTGGGACCCAACCAAATAAAATAAAATGCCTCCTTTCTAACCCGAGACTGCACTACCACCAAACAAAAAAAAAAAAGGAAATTCCTTTCCCTCCAGAGATCTCGTCTCACCATCTTTCTCGAATCCAGCAGTAGCAGTCACGCCGCCGCTGCGGTTCGGATCGCTGCGATGGTGGCCACCATGACGATGATGGTGGGACGGCGAGAACGCAGGTCGGCGAGGGGGAGGCGGCGGCGGCGGGGAGGGCGACACACCGGCCACCCGCGGCGGGGACGGCGGCGTGCGGCGGCGCCATCCCGCCTGCTGGAGCGCGAAGGCTACATCGGCAACGGGGAAGAACTGCTGCATGTGGATCACCTGGTTCCAGTGGAGGCGCCGCTGCTGAACGGCGGCGGCAACTTGTTCGTACTCGCCCGGGTCGCCGATGGTGCGGAGGTGCACGACGAGGAGATCAATAATGGCGTTCGCCGCCGCGAACTCGCCCCGCAGCCACGAGATGAAGCCGTCGCGCTCGTCCATCAGCCAGCCCGGATGCTCCACGGCGGCGGTGGCGCCACCGGAGACGGAGGGGATGACGGCGGCGGAGGCCATCGCGTCACTGGCTCATCAGTCTCAAACAATGCGAGGTTGAGAGATCTAGGGAGATCTAGGGTTTTTGTTTTTTAAAAAGTGGTTCGCTTCTAGTAGTGATGGAATGGAGAAGAGATGAGGACTGGGTAGTATAGTATGGTATAGGAGAGAAGAAGAGAGAGGAGGCGGATCTGAGAAGCGAAGATTCCCGAAACTAGAGGCGATGAGGAGGAGGAGCGGGTCACCATAGAAACCTACAAAATTCGTGGACTCGTGCGGATGACATGTGGGGTCAGGTATCCACCTGTCAGTGGGTGCATAGTCATGGCGTGGTAGGCGAGGCGGGAACGCGTGGAAAGTTTTGCTCCAAGATTCGTGCAGCGGGCGGATGCTGGTAATTAGACGAGGCGTGGTTGGTAGTCTCGGCGATGTATCACTGGCAAGTGGGCTCCGGGCCCGGTTGTCACTATCACGTTGGTACGATTTGATTTGGGGACGAGTGGAAGGGGGAGGCTGCGTGACCTCGTGCGTGCGCGTCGGGCGCTCGCTTTAAGATTCGCTAACTATTTCAACATTGACCAATAGGAAAAGAGAGAAATACTGCTAATTACGGTACTGTGAAAATTCGCCGCCTTGTGGGTCACGCCACGCTCTTGACGGGTCGGGTCCTACCAGTCAGTGGCCGTGTGCGCGCAACTAATGGGCGGGGAGTGGACGGTTCGAGATTCGTGCTGTTCTGGGGGATGGACGGTGAGGATTCGTTCGAGGCTGGGGTGGGTGTCGGTTGGAGAGTCCACACATTAATGTGGATAGTTGCGGATCGGCCG
Source organism: Pharus latifolius (assembly GCA_019359835.1). NCBI lineage: Eukaryota > Viridiplantae > Streptophyta > Magnoliopsida > Poales > Poaceae > Pharus > Pharus latifolius. Next base: position 13,644,371 of record CM033321.1, read on the forward strand.
CCTCACGGGATCCTTTACGTCACATTCGCGCAGGGCAGCGGGCCACCTGTCAGTGAAATAACTCACATCCACTTGCTCCTGTGGGACCCAGTGTCAGTTTCTTGTAGTGCAGTTTGCGGTGCAACTTTCGTTCTATTTTTATTTTCTTACGGGGAAAGAGGAGAGAAACGGAGGTTTGTTTTTGAGATTATCGTGTTGACCCGGGCAACTCCTTTGGCCGCGTTTTCTGTTGGTGATTTCCTGGTGATAAAATTCTTCGATTTCGATTTGGACCTTTCCTGGTTGGATGTTCTTGGACGGCACACGAAAAGCCGTTATGGGTTACCGAATCTACTGCTTCCCGTCTAAAATATTTTGGAATTTCACACACTCCTTTTCGAATGAGATATATGATCACGTCTACTGTACACAAAGATTAAAATCAATAAATGAGAAAATAAAAAAATTTACTATTTTGTGGACTCCATTAAATGAAAAGTAGTGGGCACTTTCTTTTTTTCTAATATTGCTCCCTCCACCTAACTTTTCCCAACTTTTCCCAACTTTTCCTTTTTTTTTACATGCATTTCATTTTTTTTAATTGGTGCCCCTCCATCTTCATATATTAAGAAAATATTCTTATTTCAACTTCAAAAAAAAATACAAATTTATAGATAACACTTACACATGTGTTGATTTACATATTTTTATATTTTTAAAAAATATTATAGTTGCAAGTGGTCTATTGTTTGTCCATAATTTTACTGTTTTTTTGTTTTCACTTTTTTTGTCTGTTTTACACGGTAATAGCTTATAAGTGTCGGATATCTTTTAATTGTAAATGTTTAACTTATAACTAGAAGTGTATATATTTTTGAGTTTGTAAGTGTTTATTGTGTGTGTAAGCTCACAAGTACACTTGTAAGTGCTAAATGAATATATGCAAGTACAAAAATTATTTAATAATATGTGTTAAATATGTGTTTGTAAGTACATATATTTTTCAGGAGTACAAAGGAAACATCCATATGTCTAAAATGCATTAGGAAATGTATATAGTATTTAATTGTAAGTTCTAAATGTGCATGTGTAAGTATTTTTTTCTCACACGTAAGATAGTGGAAAAGATTGTCGAGTTGTTGAAAAAAGAAATATATTTCAGCAATAGAAGATGAACACTCACAGATATGTATATAATTTTAATTATAAACCCTTAATACATATGTATAACAATGGCATGCTTTTAAGTTATAAATTTTTAATACACATGTGTAACGATGTAAATGCATATTGTCTTATTTTGTGTAAGTGTTGATCAATACATTTACACTATATTTTTGAAAGATAAAAAATTTAGATGGTAATTATCCAAATATAGACAGATGGAGGAGCACAATTGGAAAAAAAAACAGACATGTGCAAGAAAAATAATTTGGGAATGACCATTCTAATATGAAAAGTGGAAGTCAATGTTTTAAAAAGAAAATAATGGTTGTTTTAATATGAGAAGGTGGAAGACAACGTTCAAAAAAAGAAAATATTCACTATGTATCCAGTGGACCGCCCCAAATAAAATAGACCACATGAATTCAATTAGAAGAAGCGATTAACTATCTATTTTGATTTCTCCCACGACATTAATAGGGAGTAAAAAGTTAAAAGTACTTGTTGGATGCACCTAGAATACGCGCTAAATTTAATGGAAAATGCAAAGGAGTATTGTATTTTGAAACGAAAAGAGTGTGATAATTCAAAGAAAAAGAAACAATAAGGATACCAGTACGGCATATTTCGTTCTCAGCCTGACCCCTAAAGGTGTTATTAAATTGAGGTGATTAGAAGGCATATTTAATGCCGATAATATTTTAGAAGGATATTTCATGAAAATTTTATCTCAAACGACAATAGAAGTAGTGAGTACTGTTTGTCTATTGCTGACATGTTTAATTTTTTTTTACCTATTTATGTTCCTCTCTCAAATGTTGTGTGTGAGCATGATAACTTTGTGTTTAAGATAATTTATGTTTATCAAAAGGCCCACGAGTTATATAGGACTGAACATAAAAGAACACCACCCAAAAAAAAACACGTAAGTGTTAGTTGGAAGTAAAAAAGTTAACAAGAGTATATTTGACTTGTCATTATAATTTGTCTAAACGAAGTATTATGTGTCATTCTTTCTATAAGTATAATTTGTTTAGATGCTGCAAAATAGCGTGCCAAGAAAAATATGACAAAAATACCCACTTGTCATACTTCGATTCTTTGTTTTATAAGTGTGACAAGTGCGATGAATTTTAATTCACCAAACAAAGTATGATATACTATATTCGAATGTGACACACTATATTTTATTTAGGCTAAATATAGTTATAAATCAAATAGACTATAAACAATGTCCATATTAAACAGAAATGGGAGCGGTTAGATAGTTGGCAATCAGGTAGCAAAAACATTCTAATTGGGTGTGCGTGCAGTTTCACATGACATCAGATCATGTGCTCCTGTAAAGCTGATACTGATAGATATGTGCCGGAATTTTCAAAAAAGGGGTTAGGAGGACATGAAACCTGTGTGCATGGGCTGCCAAGGCGAGGACGAACAGAGGATAGCTAGGTTTGCCACTAAAATACGTTGTTTCTGGAAAGCGTGATGTTTCTTGCATAACAATCCTGTTTGTTTGTTGGATATAAACATGATTGTTTTTTTTCAAGTCATATGTACATCTAAATAGTTAGAGTATATATATCTATACAAAGAGAGATTAAATATTTGACTTTATCTTTATATATATGTTTTGTTGAAGTATTGTTTTTGTGTGTATATGTGTGTGGGATGGGGTTGGGGTGGGTAGAGGAGGGGTGTGTTATCAGTATAGCAGATAATATCATTTGCAATTTTGTAAGAATAGTTTTATATGTATATAAAAAAGATGTTTTTATATTACTGGTCTTAGTTGTTATTTTTTATTTTTTACAAATTTTGACTATAAATGTTGTTATGATGTATTAGAAACAATTATTAAAAATATTATATTATTAAAATGTTTTTATAACAAATTTATTCATATCATCTTTGCATGACGGATGTAGATATTTATGAATATGTTGGTTTAAAATTATTTATAGTTAAAAAATAATAACTATTTGAGAACTCTCTCCTAAATGAAAGGTGAAAGAGAGTTAATCAGAGTCAATAGGCCTTCTAATTGGCGTGCTTAATTAATATGGTTTTGTTTCTGAGGTAGTGTGGTGAGAATCAGATTTCTGATGGTGTGGATGATATTCGTTCCATATGACTTGACATTTTCTATGAATTTTGCTGAGGGAATAGAACAGCAACTCGCTGTATGTAACCATTCAATTTTATTTTATTGCTGCACGTGGGGAACGGGGCACGATAAATATTTGTAAAGTAATTTTTGTCACAAGTCTCATAAATAGAATAGCTTTTATGTAAGTTTGACTTTCGTTTTAATTTTATTAAGCACATCTCATACCTTTTGAAATTGTTTTGATTGTGTTCCAAACTATGAATTAGACTACCTCCAATGGCAGCGCGAGGCGAGGCTCGTGTCGACGGTGGCGATGGTGTGCTCGGCGTTTCGTCGGTGCAATGGGACGCGCGTGCGCTATGGGACGAGCTGAACGACGAGCGAGCGCGAGGCGGGGGTGGCACCGGCGTTGGAGACGAAGCGGACGCGAAGAGACGCGTTTTGCGGGCCCCACGAAGAAACCAAACAACGAACTCAACCCGCGGGAAAAGGGATCTGACATATGGGTCCACAAAAAGAAAAGACCCACATGTCAGTGACTGGGTGTTAGGTTAACGCGTAAGAACGTTTAAGCGCGTGGGCCCCACCAGCTCGTAAAACGAGTGAGTGCGCGGGCGTCGGTGGCGTCAGTGACACGCGTGCAAGCTAGCTTTAGTCACATACAAGTGGGGCCAGAAATATTTAGGGCCCACGCGTCAGTGAGTAAAAGGGGAAAATAACGTGTGCGTTGAAAAAAAAACCGCGTTAAGGACCGCGTCTCTTTTAACCCCAACAACTGACATGTGGCCCCAATGGCGCACGGGCCCGCACATCAGTGAGTGGGCGCACAAAATTATAGTCGTTGAACTGGTTTTTGACCCGGGCCCACTTGTCAGCCTTACAAATTTTGTCCATTGGAATTAAGCCATTATAAAATAGTCGTTGGAGATTATTTTAATGTTTTTTTGGCTTAAAAAATCTACAAAAAATAGCAAAAAATCCCAAAAAATTCCAAAAAATCACAGAAAATTCTGGCAGCTCTGTCCTATATAAAGGGCATATTCTTGACCTATTTTGACACAAAAATCTTCATCCATCCACAACAAAGGCCATTTCCAATCATCGCAAATTTTTTTAAAAATCCAACATGGATTCTAATCCACCGAACGGTTTCGTTAACTGGCTTGGCTATTCCCATTCGACCAGCGATAACACCGAAAGCCCAAACACCCAACAACAACCTAGTTATTCGCAGCCACCGACTTATCAGCCGTATCCACCGAATTACCAGCCGTATCCACCGACTTACTAGCTAGCGTATCCACAGTACAGCCAAAATTATCGTTCCTATCCACCACAAGGCCACGCAATTCCTCCACCCCACCTTTACAACCAAAATTTTTATTTTGTCGGTATGCCGCCGGGATGTACGCAATTTTCCCCACCTCAACCGCACTCTGCGTCTGTCTCCGACAACGGCACTCCAGACTCTGCTCCACCTGATCTGGTGGCCTGAGTTGTCGTTGATGATACGAACACCAATGCTACGATCGACGCTAGCTGGAAGACGAAGCGCTTACCGTGGTCCACCGATGATGACATAAAACTGGTAAGTCGGTGATTTTCGTACAGGAGTACTATGAGGGAAATATACTTACATTCGACTTCGTTATTCAATATTTTTGTTGACAACACATAGATCTGTTCATGGCTCAGCAATTCACTCAATCCTATTGATGAAATCAACAGGAAGTGCGACATGTACTGGGCAAATGTCGCAGCGGCATTCAACGAGACGGTCCCGAGAAACAGGAGAAGAGAGACCAAACACTGCAAGGACCACTGATAACGGAGCAATAAAAAAGTGGTCCAATTTAATGGTGTTTGGTGTAGGATCAAGGATGCCGACTAGAGGGGGGTGAATAGGAGGCTTTAAAAACTTCAAATAAAAACAAGTTTTTATACCAAGAAGAACCAAATGCAATTTAATATATTAAAGAGAGACGATAGAGAGAACGAACACAATGATTTTTTACCGAGGTCTCGGAGACTCGCCCAGTCTCCCCTAATCCTCGTTGAAGCACTCAAGCGAATGAGTCTTGCTTCAATATCCACAAAGGATATTTCTCACGAATGGTTGCTCCTTGTCCACTCCGGAAAGGCGAGCACCGATACCTTGTACAAACTTGCCGAGCCTCTCCGACAATCTCCGAACGGAGAGATCAACGGCCACGCCACCAAACCGTCTAGGTGAGGACGCTCACCAAGAGTAATAGGCAGTAAGGTCTTCTCTAGACCTCCAAACACGCACCGAGAAACTACAAGTATGCAAATGCAATGAACTAGAATGCTCGGTGGATCAGAAAATACTCGATTTGATCAAAAGATCAAGATTTTATATAAGAAACTAAAGCTCAAAAATGTGTATGAGAGGAGGCTGCTTGTTGTATAAAATACGAGCTCAAAGCCTCTATTTATAGCCTCAAGAATCAAATGAACCGTTGGAACTAGGGCTGAAAATCAGCAACTCAAACTGACAGTCAGTTCACCTTACTGACAGTCAGTTACATACACAACGGCCAACAAAATTTACGGATAAAAAATAGCTAGCCGTTTGTGGTCATATATGGAAACTTGAAACACCAAACTGACAGTCAGTTCGACCAAAACATCGATCAGATCAAATAGAAACTCAAATAAAACGGCTTGAGGTCGAAATGCAAACTGACAGTCAGTTTAGTTCAAAAAATTTCAGCTCAAAAAACAACCTCTCTGGACAACTATCAGTTAACAAAACTGACAATCCAAACTGACAGTCAGCACGGATAAAAACAGCTGTATCTTTTAATCCAGAGATCCGATTGAAGAGTTTGATAGCTCATTTGAAAGATATTTTAAAGAAATGTCTTTTTTTAAACATAAGAAAAAGCCAGATCTTCCTAGATCTTTCCACAAAATGCAAAAACTCTTCTGCTTTCACAAACTAAACTGAAAAACCAAATAACTGACAGTACGTTAAAAACATCCATAACTTTTGATCCAGAAATCCAAATTGAGATTTTAATAGCTCGTTTGAAAGATAATTTAAAGGGATACATTTTTGTCGACAAAAACAAAAGCCAGATCTGCCTAGATCTTTCTATAAAAAGCAAAACACTCTTTTGCTGTCAAAACACAACTGAAAAACCAAATCTTTCAAACCAAATTTAAATCAAATCCAACCAAAAAGATGCAATGCAATGACCTAGTAATTTCTCGGTTCATGTTGGAGATATAGAGAGGACTTGCAACCCTTCTTTATAGAACGGTTAAAACTAAGAAATAATTTCCTAAACCGATCAAACTCCAAACACCGAGATCGGTCAAAATAAAACAAATATTACCTTAGGTCCTTTGCATCTTTAATCCTTGCAACTTTCGTTTTGGTGACTTTGCACTTGCGACCTTGACTTCCAACCTTTAACTGCGACCACAGCCAACATTGCGATCTTGCGCTTACGACTTTAGACCTGTGACCTGCAGATCTTCCCGGATTACTTGCAGACTTTACAAAAATCGCTCTGCATAGAAATAGCTCAAAGACAAGGTTAGTCCAAAACACTTAATGTCATCAATAATCAAAATCAACCTAAAAGGGCATAGATGCAACATTTGGCTTCGACTGAAAGATGTCTACGCCAGCGATCGTTCTGACGACCAACTCATAGCGCAGGCCCGTGAGATGTACAAAACAGAGATGGATCATCCGTTCATCTTGGATCATTGGTGGACGGCAGTTCATGGGCAACCTAAGTGGTCCATAGCCTACGTTAATGCCGCCAACAAAAGAAGCAGGTTGTCTGAGTCGGGCACGTACACATCATCGTCCAACAACGATGATGTATCACCAGCAGGGACACGGCCAGAAGGACGAGACGCTGCTCAAGCGAAGCGCAAAGGTAAGAGCCAAATTGATGCAGCGCAGGATTCTACGGTGGCAATGCGAGAGGATCTTGATGCCTTCATCAACAATCACCATGACCGTGTCGAAAAGAGGAAGGACGCAGTTCGTGTGTCCAAGTTATTGCGCAGCCTGGGGAAGTCGAAGAAGAAGTTTGTCTTGTACAAGGCATACTCGAGAATGATGGGCATCGACAAATCCACCATGGACGATGCTCAGAAAGAGGTGTATATGGCGGGCATGAAGATGATAATAGATAAACTTAAAGTCCTGGAGGACGAAGATTAGTTATGATGTTTTGAATTTACTTTGGATAGCCAACCATATATGTTTCTTTGTTAATCTATGTACGATGCTTTATTAATTAATGCATGAATTAAATTTAGCATTCTTGTTAGAATATGACCGTTGGAATATAGTCGTTATAATATAGCCGTTTGAAACTAACCATTGGAACTAACTCGTTCGAATATAGTCGTTGGACTCTTTGTGTATATATTCAACCCCCTGAGAACGTTCTCCTCACAATCTAACTTCTCTTGCAAAACAGCATACACTTCGCAAACTCACCTTCGTTGCCACTCACAAAATATCGTCTAACTCTAGTTTGAGCACAAACAACCCTGAGGAGGATGCCATCAGCAAAATAGAAGATTTCTTGGTGGACTTTGTGAAGGAGGAAGAAGAGGAAAATCATATTATTGCCGGTCTGTATGCCCGATTTGATGCTGCTTCCTCCTGTGGACGTCGCCGACGCAGCAGTAGAAGATATGTTGAGAGAGACCGCGAAGATGGTCATCTACGACTCGTCGCGGACTACTTCTCCGACTCTCCGGTCTACCCCGACGGTATATTCCGTCGGCGATTTCGGATGGGGAGACCCCTCTTTGTTCGTATTGTTGAAGCGTTTGATGAGTAGTCCCCTTATTTCACTGAAAGAAGGGATGCCACTAATCGCCGTAGACTTTCCCCTTTACAGAAGTGCAGCGCAGCGATGCGTATGCTAACATATGGTGGCCCCGCTGATGCCTTTGACGAGTACGTGCCGATAGGGAAGTCCACGGTGATTGAATGTTTGGAGCACTTCGTGTAAGCGTCATCGACAAGTTTGGCGAGCAATATCTTCGCAGCCCCACCTTCGAGGATATCCACCACTTGCTGCAACAAGCAGAGGCTCGTGACTTTCCGGGTATGCTGCGAAGTATTGATTGCATGCACTGGGAATGAAGAAATTGCCCAGTAACATGGAAGGAACAATTTACTCGTAGAGATTATGGAGTCCCGACGATCATACTTGAAGCGGTGAATTTTTACGATCTCTGGATATGGCATGCTTTTTTTGGTGTGGCAGGCTCCAACAATGACATCAATGTACTGAATCAATCGTCATTGTTCACTGATGTAATGAAAGGACAAGCCCCTCGTATGGAGTACACTGTTCTATCTCAAGTAGAGAGTACATTTTGGGCAGTAAATTTGTGTTTTTATGACTGTAAATTTGAAATAGATATGAATTGTATTTACTGCTAGTAAATTGTCATTTATTAGTTTATAAATTTAGTTGTTTGGACAGTACATTTATATATATTATCAGAAAATCGGCAGTAAATTGATCAAATTGGATAGGCAAGCTAGTGAATAGTATGAGAACAGATAGTAGAAGTTAGACAGTAAATTTGTTTGATTCATGAATGTAAATTAGTTTTATTTTCAGTATTTTTTTGGGAACAACGTCGTCTCGAAAGGGCAGTGTAAAGGCTGCTGGCAAGGTTACTAAGAAGCTGAGGAAGGTTGTTGTATTGGATAGCCAAAACGCCTTGGTGATCTCCTTTGATCCGATACAAGGAAGCCCTGCAAAATCTACGGCGGTTTGTTTATTTTTGCATGCTTTAAACAGAATTGTAGTGTGGTTATTTGTTTGTATAAATATGTTTTTGTATGATTGCCCCAAACTGCTATAAGAGAAAAGAGAGATAGGGAAGCGGCATTTGGTGTCGAGCCGCACGAAAAGCATGACTTTGAAGATCCCGATAATAACGAGGTTTTGTTTTGCTATACCCTGTAATGTCTGTTTTATAATTTTTTTTGTTTTCTGTTAGAATATTTGAGTTTGGAAGATTTGTTTGTTGTTATTTACAGGAAAACGAGGGCAATGAATACACTGTAATTGACAAAGATGATGTAGATATGGTAGATGATGATGACAATTTTGTTGAGCGGTCTGTCATAGAGAAAAAAACTCAAGGTTTTTTTTACTAAATCCATGAATTTATTTAGTTAATATGCCTGTATGTTATAGTTAAAATTTTCACAATTTACTATATTATATGTGGTAATTTACTTGTATTGATATGGAAATTTACTGATTATGCTATATACATTCCACAAATAGATACATGTAAATTGATAAATTCATGGTGTAATGTATATTATGAGTATAGTAGAAACTGCGAGAAAGATATGGCATTAAATCATTTTTAGAAAGACAGTGATGTGATATGTTTAATATTATAGTCTTTATTTTTTGTAGATTTGCATCAATATCAGGTGTGAGCCAAAAAGGATAAACGATCTAGTAAGGTTGTTGATTGAGAGACAAAAGAAGAAGTTGAGGGAGATTGGTTTTGGAAATTTGATTGACTTCAATGTAGATAGGATTGGTTCGAGGGATTTGATCGAGTGGATAATGAACCGAATCAATCCTTATTCAATGTAGATAGTGGTATCAAATGACAAAAGGCTTGCCATCACGTCTCATGCTGTCCACTGTGTGCTTGGTCTTCCGAAACGAACAATGGATGCACCTATTGCAGACAGGGAAGCCGGCATGTCATCTTTTATGGACCGATTAGGTGTTGGTAGGAATAAAAATTTTCATGTGGATAAACTCATCAAATGCATCAGGCGTGGAGATGCTGACAAGTTCTTTCTGCAATGTTTCATGCTTGTCTTGATGAACAAGTTTTTGTTGTGCACCAGTTGCTTTTACCTAAACTCAAAAATCGCTAGCCTTGCGAGGGATGTACAAAATTTTAGTAAGATGGACTGGTGCCAGGCCGTTGTGAACAATATTAGGGCTGCTTCACGGCATTGGCATGGAAACCTTAAGAGGAATACCATCCAAGGGTGCAGTGTTTTCTTAATGGTAAATATCTAATTTCATCATCGAAATGAGTGAATAGTGTGGTTATAACATATTGATTGCTATGTTCTATAGTTGGTAACCATGTATTCATATAGTTTCTTCCATGTCTTTTCAGGTTTATTATCTGGACAATTTATATATATTGTCGGCATTCGATTGGTATCAAGCAGATGCCTCGTGTGAATTTCTTCAATGGTGAATTGATAATCAAGCTGGAGGCAGCCGACCTTTTACACAAGGATCCACAAAACAAGAGGCACTATGGAAAGCTGGATGTGAGTAATTTTCATACTGAACATCAAACTTTACAATTTATTACGGCTTGATCAAAAGGAGTTTACTGTCCTGCCAGTAAATTGATAGTTGTCGAGTACAGTGAAGATATTTCGACCAGTAAATTGATAGTTATCGAGTACAGCGAAGATATTTCGACAAGTAAATTTACTGTCTAAATTATAAAACTTAACTGACGTATTAATAAGAATTTATTGTCGTACAAGTAAAGTGATCTTGATCGATTATTTGTGAAGACATATTGACCAATAAATTTACTGTATGAAGAATCACACTTTATTGTCGTAGCATGAACTCAGTAAATTGATTATTGTTAGATTGTAAATTTAATGTTAACACATATAAAAATTGGAAAGTAAATGAAGTGATTATTTAAGTATCGTTGACGATTTACTACAGATCACATGATATTTTAAATCTAACAACAAACATAGATTGTAAACTTTATTGACATAATTTTTATACTTTGTTGTTATGATTTTCAGTTAAGAAATGCCAAAGACAGTTGCTACACAGAGAAGAAAACCAAAAATAATATTACTGGTGTTTCGGTTGAGAGTCGCGATATTCTATTTTCGTTTCCAAGGATAGATAGCCATCTAGGTGATTTGCTGTCTTCGATTGAAGGTGTGGAGAAGGACAAAGTAATGGAAGCTCTAAAGTCTTATGATAAGGAGGTTGAAGATTGTCGATCTGAATTACTTTTGAAGATTAAGGAATTCGACAATAAGCTTGAAAATGCCAGAGCTGAATTAATTTTGAAAGTGAAGAGTATAATTGGGAAACGCAAGAATAGATCGAATGTTCCACGTAAACAGGTGAATAAACAAGGAACTGATCAACAAGGTAGTAAAGAGAGAAATATTGCTGAGGATGATGACGATGAAGTCCCGCTTGCATTGGTTGCGCGAAAAATTCGAATTTCTGCCAATCAAGTGATGGCGTCGACAATTATTGGTTAGTCTCATCATTACGTAAATTTTGATAGGATAGTAAACTTACATTTATATGACAGGGGTTTTTATGTTATTAGTATAGTAAATGTGTAATATATCAATTATATTACATTATTTTGCACAGTATCTTTAAGTTACAATGACAGTAAAGTTTGTTTTGCAGATGATGGCGGCGAGAAGAATGATGTGGACACATCTGGAACTCACCAACAAGACAAATCTGAGAAGACTGATACGGAGAAAGGTTAGTTACGTGGGAAGTCATATTTGTAAATTATTGTGGAAGTAAAACTATAAAAAGTAGTTTATTTATAGTCGAACGATTTGTAGAATCGAGTGTCCAACCGACTCTTGCACTGGATATTCATGGCACAACCGCGACAACAGGAACTGATTATCAAGACCTATGTATGTTCAATCATTTATCTTTGAAACATCATTTTTTCTGTTTTTCCTTCCCTGCCAGTAAATTAGAAGCACATGTAAAATAATAGTTCATAATTAAGTGACATTCATATCGTTTACTATATGAAAGATCTATTGATCAATAAAGCTTTTCGAGCAGTAAATTTACTGACTAAAGAATACTCAATACTACTATATTGAGAAGTCAAGCTATATCGAAGACAGTTCGACCAGTAAATTTACTAACTGATGAATTATAATTTACCATATTGTCAATAACATCGTTATAGTAAAGTGAGTATAACAATATTGTAAATTGGAGTGAATGCCATAGTTTATTTCATATTCCACACACTCAAACTTCATTCATATGCATAAATTGTTTATCCTTTGAAGCTTTTCGAGCAGTAAATTTACAGACTAAAGAATACTAATTTACTGTTTTACTCACTACTATATTGAGCAGTAAAGCTATATCGAAGACAGTTCGACCAGTAAATTTACTAACTGATGAATTATAATTTACCATATTGTCAATAACATCGTTATAATAAAGTCAGTATAACAATACTATAAATTGGAGTGAATGCCATAGTTTATTTCATATTCCACACACTCAAACTTCACTCATATACATACATTGTTTATTTTGGAGCAGTCGGTGCAATAATGAAAGATGTTGATGACATTATTAAGATGAAAGAGTTGGAAAGAGCAAATGATGTCATCGACAAAACAATAAATGATCCAAAGGCACAGACTGTAGCTGTCGTCGCAGCTCTACAAGCAGCGCCTGAAACAAAACTTGGCAGAGGATTGCGCAAAACGAAGGCATCTGCTAAGTACATATCGCCATTCAAGAGCAATTGTAATGCACCAAAAAGGCAAAGTGGGTTTAGATGCTTTGAAATATATGATGAGTTGAGCAGAAAGGGTGAACCATATTATATGTAAGTTGTAGTATTTTTTTTATTGATATTAATTTTATTTTCTTGAATAAAGAGTTGTTAATTTTGATGTTTTTTCAGGACGACTATAATATTAACATACGATGGTATTGCGTTAAGTGGATTAGATGTCAAAAGATCATTCAATGAAGACTGCGAGTTGGAGAATTTGTTCTTAAGCTTATTCTGCCAGTGCATGACACACGATGACAAGAAATATATGAGTGAATCAGCAGGATATAAGGCATTTGTCCAACCCCAATGCTCTCTAAGTGTTGCCAAGCTAATGAATTTGTTATGTTGAACACTCTGTATGATACAGTATTCATGTTTAACAGTACGTCTATGTTTTACAGGAGATATTACTATGTGAGGAGCACTATGCTACGCAATTCTCTGTAGATTTTGGATTAAGCACTGTGATGGCGAAGACAGTTGGATTTAGCTTGGCTAATGCAAAATTGGTAAGATTTAAATCAATAAAAATAGTTTGTCAGTACAATAAAGTTGTTTTAGGTAGTAAGTCAAAATTGTGGAAGTTGTCGAGTACAGTGAAGATGTTTTGACCAGTAAATTGATAGTTGTCGAGTACAGTGAAGATATTTCAACCAGATATTTTGACCAGTAAATTGATAGTTGTTGAGTACAGCGAAGATATTTCGATCAGTAAATTTACTGTCTAAATTATAAAACTTAACTGACGTATCAATAAGAATTTATTGTCGTACTAGTAAAGTGATCTCGATCAATTATTTGTGAAGACATATTTACTAATAAATTTACTGTACGAAGAATCACACTTTATTGTCGTAGCATGAGCTCAGTAAATTGATTATTGTTAGACTGTAAATTTAATGTTAACACATATAAAAATTGGAAAGTAAATGAAGTGATTATTTAAGTATGACAGTTACACAATTTAATACTATGAAAGTGTTAACCGTTTGACTTGTCATAACAACTTTAGATATTCGTTTCGGTGCTACACTCTAGACATTGGACGGTATACTGCTTCAACTTGATAAACAAAACAATTGATATACTGGATTCAATGGATAGAAGAGAACATGGTGACCCAGATGATCACCACAGCCCTATTTTTGATCAAATCGTAAGCTATTAAGTGTTATTTAACTCAATTATTATGATAATAGTTAATGTATGATATTTTGATTATGTCAACATGTTTTATGTGGTAGGTCAAAAGATTTGGCCAATTGCTTGAGAAAGCATATGGAAACAGAAAATTTCCAAATTTTGGATGATTTCGTCGTGTATATGCGAAAACGCCGAAGCAAAAGTTGGCAAATGACTGTGGTTTTTTTGCAATGAAGTATATGGAATTGTGGGACGGGAACAATTTAACAGAAAATATTGACCCTGTAAGTGACATTTTGTAGTTATGTTACTTTGATATATATGTTTGCAATGTGACAGTATTGACATAAATTTTATGCAGGAGAAAAGCACTGAATACAGAGCAGAATATCTATATTACTTCATATTCCACGCACTCAACTTGCAGAAAGATCTACCAACTTTTATACAAGCAAGAAAACCTGAGTGAAAGCCATCACTACCACAGAAACAGACATCTTGGACGGCACATCACAGACGGGTATGAACTGTTCAATGGAAAACCGTCTGTGAAGGCCTGGCGGGAGAATATGTTCAGATATCACAGACGGTTCTGACGTCAAAAACAACTGTGAGAGTAAACCAGACGGTTCTGAACACAAAACCGTCTGTGATAGTATACTTATCACAGACGGCTCTAACCTAAAAACCGACTGTGATATATACAATCGGTTCCCAGCTAAGAACCGTCTGTGATAGTCTAATTATCACAGACGGTTCTAACCTAAAACCCGACTGTGATATATACAGACGGTTCTGAGTTCCGAACCGTCTGTGATAATTAGACTATCACAGACGGTTCGGAACGCAGAACCGACTGTGATTTATACAGTCGGTTGTAAACCACGAAGCGTCTGTGATAGTGTAGTTATCACAGACGGTTCTGATGTATGAACCGACTGGAAAAGTACCGGCGCTTCGAATTCTCAACTGTGATCATTTCTGTCTCCGATCTTCGCGCGCGGCGCCTAGGAGAACACGAAGCATCGCTTTGGAAGTTCTATAAATTGACAGTGGAAAAATTGTCATTTACTTTACAAGTTTTTATAGTTCTCAGACTGTTGGACTCCTTAGCTTCTCTGCGCCAATGGCATCCTCGATGACATCGTCAGCCTCGCCCTCCCCGGTATGAACTCTCAATCTTTTGGACTTACCCCTGTATTGTTAATCCATGTTCAATACATTCTTGACCTGTTGATTTGCACAGGGAAGGGGAGCCGTGGAAGACACTGCCAAAGTCAAGGCCGAGCTGAGGGCCCTCCAGGAGGAGCACAAGCTCCTCACGGAGAAGCACACTCGGCTACGGCTTGACCTTGACGATCTCTTCCAGCGCATTCAGCGCATGAAGACGGATGGTGACAATGCTAGGGCGAGGACGAGGCGTCTTCGCGAGGAGAAGAAAGCCGCGGATATGACCATCGCTGGCTGCGGTTTGACAATGAAGGATACCATCGCGAAGCTGAGGGAGGTCGCAGGCCTTCTCGACGCTGAAGTAGTTGATCCTGAGAAGGACAACTTGTCGCTGGAGGAGTCCTGCGTCCTGGCTGCAAGTCAAACTGACTTTATTCTAGATGCAGCCAGGGCTAAGACCACTCCTTGACCTAGCATTCTGTATTTTTACTTTTTTTTTGTAAGTGATGAAACAAATTATTGAAAACTTTGTTCTTATGTCAACTTTCTAATTTTCCAGCACATTCTTGGACTGCATGCAATCTTCCCTCTTTCTTTATCTTTCGTTGGCTTTTGTCGAACATTCGACCATACAAAGGTATGTACACTGTGTGCGATCAAGGAACGACTATCGCGATCTTTGGCTTGTGATCGGAGCCCTTGAAATAATATAGAAACAATATAGAGGTCGCAGGTCCCATGCAAATAATATAAAAAGAATATTGAAGTTATATATCAACGTGCTTTGAAATTTCACAAACGGCTCTGAGGTAAAAAACATCTGTGATAGTCACATTAGAGACGGTTTTTACGTAAGGCCCGACTGTGATGGTCCCAACAGTGTCCTCGAGTCGACTCGAATTCTTAACCTCTATCAATATCACAGACGGTTCTTAACTCCAAACCGTCTGTGATAGTAAATGGACATATTAAAGACGGTTCGGACATTAGAACCGTCTGTAATATTAAAGCAGACGGTTTTGATCTCCCAACCGTCTGTGATAGTCCCAACAGTGCAATTCTCTACATGCAATTGTTGATAACCGCACATAATAACTGAGCAGATGAAGAGACTTAATTATTTACTTCAAATTTAATTTGCATCGAATTATGTAATCTGACTCTTCAACTTCCTCGCCTCGAATTCTCGACCTCTATCAATATCACAGACGGTTTTTAACTCCAAACCGTCTGTGATAGTAAACGGACATATTAAAGACGGTTCGGACATCAGAACCGTCTGTAATAGTAAAGCAGACGGTTTTGATCTCCCAACCGTCTGTGATAGTCCCAACAGTGCAATTCTCTACATGCAATTGTTGATAACCGCACATAATAACTGAGCAGATGAAGAGACTTAATTATTTACTTCAAATTTAATTTGCATCGAATTATGTAATCTGACTCTTCAACTTCCTCGCCTCGAATTCTGGACCTCTATCAATATCACAGACGGTTTTTAACTCCAAACCGTCTATGATAGTAAACAGACATATTAAAGACGGTTCGGACATCAGTACCGTCTGTAGTAGTAAAGCAGACGGTTTTGATCTCCCAACCGTCTGTGATAGTCCCAACAGTGCAATTCTCTACATGCAATTGTTGATAACCGCACATAATAACTGAGCAGATGAAGAGACTTAATTATTTACTTCAAATTTATTTTGCATCGAATTATGTAATCTGACTCTTCAACTTCCTTTGCCGTGTTGCAGTTTATCTCCCGAGAAGTTGTATATCATGAATTTATTGGCCTTCAAAACCAGTACTAGTGCGCTTTTTAGAACTCGAGGCACCCGTGCATATGAACCGTCACCTTCTGTTTCTATAAATAGCGAGGCTCCTAAATCCCTGTTTTTATTCCCTCCTCAACTCCCACCTTGATGGCGAGCCGAGATTCCAGTGAGGTTATTGAAATTGAGAGTGATGAGGAAGAGATAAGGAATGAACTCGATCAGGATCTTCAGAAAGTAAGTCCTCTCTGAAACTCTAATGCAGATCTTTCTTTTATGACTTGATTACCTCGAAACAAATGCATTTCGAAATCCACAGGTGCTTGAGGAAATGCTCCCTCCAAAGAAGAGACTTAGAAATGATGAAAGATCATACAGTGGAGCTGCAGCGAAGACTCTAGAGGGTGCTGAGGCCTGTGTTGCCACATTGCCCATTGCAACCCCTCCAGTTGCATCGACTCCACCTTTGGAGATCCACAATAATCCTTCCAATATCCCCTCTCCAACACCTTTGTATCATCAGCTTTTCTGGGGTAAGGCTCACACTTCCACGTCCAAATTCACTCCGAAGCTTGGCAATCATCTTCACCCTCCCAGCATACGCCCCTAGGAGAAGCTGGAGAAGCATATGTGCAGGAGGAGAAAGCTGCCTTGTGCAGAACTCTCCAAAAAAAAAAAGAGGCGCTGGAGAAGCATTCTGAGGGGATGTCTTTTGCCATTCTGCACTTGGCAGAGTGCATGCTTTGAGTTGCAGCTTCATCTCCACCTTGGTTGTATCAACTTTAATTTCTTGGATGATCCTACTGATGCCAAATCCACTCCTTTGGTGAGAGATGATGTTGATAGTCTTAGAGCCATTGGTAGTTCTCCTGGGGCGGCCAGTGTAGATCCTACTGATGCCAATACGTCCCTAGGAGAACTTTGTAAATTACTTTCGGAACAGGTCGACACTAATCAATTGGTCGCTTAATTAATAGTATCTCTTATGTATGGAAAGATTGTAAGAAATAAGAAATTTCTTTTCCTTATATATCTGACTTTCGATTGATTATGTAACTGATAATCACCAAATGATGTTCTGTGTAAAAATGTTAACAAGAAAATACTGCTGCGATCAAGACGGTTTTTAACTCAAAACCGTCTCTGCTTGAAAGATTACAGACGGTTTTAATTTCAGACATATATATAAAACAAATATGAAAAACAAGATAAAACCAAACAGTCTGAACGTTCATTTTTGTAAATACTAACATTGAAATAAGATAGAACCAAATATGAAAAACATGTGGAACAACTGATGACCAGTAGTCGAATGCAAACAAAAAAACCGGGATATTAAAGACGGTTCGGACTTTAAAACCGTCTGTGTTATCACAGACGGTGCTAAGGTAAAAACCGACTGTGATAACAACATACACAGACGGTTCTGAGGTAAAAACCGACTGTGATAATAACGTAGACGGTCGGATGTGATAACACAGACGGTTCAGATGTGAGAACCGACTGTCATAATCAAATACACAGACGGTTCTGATGTAAAGCGGACGGTTTGGAGTTTATAACCGTCTGTGATATTTCTTTTCTTCAATAATGCACTGATATTACCGACGGTATTATATAGAACCGTCTGTACTGAACCTGGTATAAAAGGTCTTTTGGCGGATGTTTTGAGCTAGTCGTACTCTCTTGCTCGACCTACACTGTCCAGTTCGAAGAGATTTGGGGCAAGGAAGAGCGAAATCTCGAAAGGCAGGGGGAGCATTTGGGGGCAAAAATTTGAGGATCGAACCAAGGTTGGTTACTTGCTCCCAAGGCGTACACATTACTTGATTTCATCATCAATATCGATCTCCATTGATTTACTAATTAGCATGTGTATGAATTTGATTTATTGCAGATGGTCCGAGACTGGATGTATAATGACAACCGAGTGGGTGAGGAATACATGAAAGGTGTTTTTGATTTTGAAAAGGTTGCTGTGCAAGACATGGCGAAGAAGGGTTTACCATATATGTACTGTCCTTGTGTAGACTGCCAGAATATTAAGATGTTCACCAACTCATCTCAAATTGTCGCCCACTTGATCCGACGTGGTTTCAAAAAGGGGTACACGTGTTGGGTCTACCATGGAGAAGAGCCAACTGCAGAAACAACTGCCACTCAGGTTGAGGAACAGGACATGCCGGATCCAAACAACGACTTCGACGAGGATATGCCAGAGGATGACCATTTAGATGACATGTTGCGTGATGTGGAAGGAAATTACAGTGAAAGGGGGTTTGGCAAATTCAAGCGCTTGATTGAGGACTCAGAGAGGCCGTTGTTCCCTGGTTGCAAGTCGAAATACACAAAGTTGGCCTCTGTGCTTGAACTGTTAAAATTGAAGGCAAGCAACAGCTGGACCGACAAGAGTTTCACAGCACTGTTAGATCTTTTGGCGGACATGCTCCCGGAAGGAAACGAGTTGCCAAAAAACACCTACCAAGCGAAAAAGCTGTTGTGTCCTTTGGGAATGGAAGTAGAAAGGATACACGCATGCCCTAATGATTGCATCCTTTACCGTAACGACTACAAAAATATGCATGTTTGTCCGGTGTGCGGCGCATCCCGCTATAAGCGTACTAAGGACCGAACAGACGACGGCGACTGCACGGAGATAAAGGAAGGACCTCCTGCTAAGGTGTTGTGGTATTTGCCAGTCATTCCCCGCTTGCAGCGTTTGTTTGCAAACCGTAAAGAGGCAAAATTACTGCGTTGGCACTCGGAAGACCGGAAGAAGGATGGAAAGTTGAGACACCCCGCTGATTCTTCGCAGTGGAGAAACATCGACAGGGAATTTGTTAACTTCGGAGCAGAATTGAGGAATGTAAGGTTCGGGTTGAGTACCGATGGAATTAATCCTTTTGGTAACATGAGCAGTCGGCATAGCACTTGGCCGGTTCTTTTGTGTATCTACAACCTTCCTCCTTGGTTGTGTATGAAGCGCAAGTACATCATGATGTCTCTACTTATCTCAGGACCAAAACAACCCGGAAACGATATTGATGTGTACCTAGCACCATTGATAGAGGATCTCCTAACAATGTGGAACGAAGGGGTGCAGGTATGGGACGCATACAAACGAGAGAACTTCATCCTACGTGCTATGATATTCTGCACCATCAACGATTTCCCAGCCCTTGGAAATTTGTCGGGCCGTACTACGAAAGGAGCCAAAGCCTGCCCCACTGCGAAGATGACACTGAGAGCGTGTGGCTGAAGAATTGCAGGAAAACAGTGTACATGCGTCACCGTAGGTTTCTTCCGAAGAATGACGCGTACCGTAAGAGGAAGAGGGAATTTGACGGCCACAACGAAGATGGTTCAGCCCCGAAGCCTACGCGCGGGAAAGATGTTTACTCACGGGTGAAGGACATAGACGTTGTGTTTGGAAAGGGTGGTAAATTGAAACCCCGCACGAAGAACACTTGGAAGAAGAGATCGATATTTTGGGACTTACCGTATTGGGAGCATTTAGAGGTTCGTCATTGCATTGATGTCATGCATGTAGAGAAGAATGTTTGTGACAGTTTAATCGGCCTATTGCTGAACATTCCAGGGAAGACAAAGGATGGCATCAATGTGCGGCGTGACATGATCGAAATGAGAATCAGGCCCGAGCTAGCACCGAGAGAGGACGATAAAGGCCGTATATACCTCCCCCCCGCATGCTACACTTTGTGCAAGGCTGAGAGGACAGAACTCTGTAAGTGTCTCCATGGTGTTAAAGTTCCATCGGGTTACTCCGCAAATATGAAAAAGCTTGTGTCCATGGGCGATTTGAAATTGCTGGGTATGAAGTCTCATGATTGTCACGTGTTGATGACACAAATGCTTCTTGTTGCCATCCGGAGTATTCTGCCGCATAAGGTCAGAGAGACGATCACGAGGCTATGTTTTTTCTTCAATGCAATTTCTTCCAAGGTCATTGATCCCGATGGACTGGATTCTTTGCAGAGCGAGGTGGTTCGAACTCTCTGTCAACTTGAGATGTGTTTTCCTCCATCGTTTTTTGATATCATGGTCCATCTCACCGTCCACCTTGTCAGAGAAATCAAGATATGTGGACCCGTGTTCCTACGTTATATGTATCCATTCGAGAGGTACATGGGTGTACTTAAGGCCTACGTGAGGAATCGGTCCCGGCCCGAGGGTAGCATTGCCGAAGGTTATGCAGCGGAAGAGGTTGTTGAGTTCTGCGTCGATTACATGGCCGAGGTAGAAGCAATAGGAGTTCCTGTGTCTCGTCACGAGGGGAGGCTTGATGGTGTTGGCACTATCGGACGGAGAGCCATCACTCCTGATTTCGATATGTACTCGAAAGCTCATTTTTGGGTCTTGCAACACATGACGGAGGTGTCTCCGTACATCGACGAGCACAAGGAGATGCTACGACAAGACAATCCTCGCCGATCCGAGGTTTGGATCACGGGACAACATAACAGTCGATTCAACGCGTGGATGAAGGTGCGAATCACCGGAGAGTCCGCAAGTGAGAACCTTAAATGGTTGGCAAAAGGGCCCACGTTTACTGTACAGACTTGGCAGGGATACGACATCAATGGGTACACATTTTACACGAAAGCTCAAGATCGAAAGAGCACTGTGCAAAATAGTGGAGTGAGCGTAGAAGCTTTCCATGAGGGGTTCACCAAGACAGGCCCAACAAGGGTAGTACGTGGATTGCACTCGTACTACGGGTTCATTGAAGAAATTTGGGAGCTCGATTACGTACTGTTCAAGATTCCCTTGTTTCGATGCCGATGGGTCCAAATCCCACAGGGTGTGAAGGTTGACAGTTACGGTTTCACTTCTGTGGACCTGGATCGCGTTGCTTATAAAGATGAGCCATTCATACTTGCAAATCAAGCCATTCAGGTCATTTATATCACTGACCCGGCCAATAAGAAGTGGCACATCGTCCTTCATGGCAAGAGAAAGATTGTTGGAGTTGAAAATGTCGTAGACGAGGAGGAATACAATCAATTTGATGAGATTCCTCCATTTGGAGATGGCGTACAGGTCGATACTGAAGACACCGACGAAACCAGTTACGTGCGTATGGATCACCAGGAAGGGTTATACTTTAAAGGTAATCAACTGTACGTCTTATCTCTCTGTTTCCATCGGTATAGCTTATATCTCCTGTAATTCTCGTATTTGCAGGGCCGCGGCAAGTGGAAAGTTGAGGATAACATGGCTGTGTACGTGCAAATTGTCGGTGAAAGTTCCCATTTGTAAATTTAACATACAATATTACGTGGAGCATGCTCAAGTTACAGAGCATTTGGACTACAGTGTAACCAATTATCGGATATACGTACATAGTAACCAATTTACAGAGTATTTGGACTACATTTGAAATATCTGAGTGTTCATTTAAAACATGTTTTCGAGCATTCAGAGTTGAAAGCTACAGATCAGTTTCAATTTGTAAAACTAACGTTCAATAGAGAGATTATCAAGGACGGTTTTGACCTAGCACAGACGGTGCACAGTCGGTTCTAACCTCACAACCGTCTGTGATAATCTCTCACTATGTAGATTACCACAGACGGTCTTTATTTGAGAACCGACTGTGATAATATTATCACAGACGGTTATATATATAAAACCGTCTGTGATATTTTCAACAGTGTCCGACTCTTCGAGTTCTTAACGTGCACCGTCGGTTCTCAATTCCAAACCGTCTGTGATAATCTCAGGCACAGTCGGCTCTCAACTCAAAACCGTCTGTGATAATCTCTCTGGTGACTACGATTATTATAGACGGTTTCGATGTGAGAACCGACTGTGATATATACTATTATAGACGGTTCATATGTGAGAACCGACTGTGATAATACCGACGCGGTACATAGTTCAAGGCGGGCTTTATCCCGCTCATTCTACTTCGCCCTAGCTCTGTTTGCCCTAGCTCTCTCCGCCCTCGCACCGTCCGTCGCGATCACCTCCATCGCCTCCCACCTTCTCCTCTCCGTCCGTCGCGATCACCTGCATCGCCTTTCCACCGTCAGGCGCGATCACCTCCATCGCCTCCCCACCGTTTCTGTCATTCTTGTATGGGTTTTGTTATAGAATTATTAGTTGCATATTTACTTAAACTGTTCTCTCTTTCACTTATGTTAGGAACTATGTCTGGTGACGAAATGCACCACTCGGGGACTCAGGGTGACCTCGCTGGCGATGAGACGCCTGGGCCGGAGGTCGCCTCGTCCGCCGTGACCCCGCAGAAGAAGGGAAAGGGGCGAGGCCGGACGACATGCGCGCGTCTGAACAAGGGGGAAAAGCAGCACGTCCAGTTCGACGACAATGGTGTGCCGGAAGCTCCGCCCAAACTTGTCGGTCAGTACCGCTCACTATGCGGCAAAGTGGCAAGGGAGCGGGTGCCCATCACCACCTCCGACTGGGGTCAAGTGCCCCCAGAGTGCAAGGATGCGCTGTGGGAAGAAGTGCAGGCGGCGTTTCACATTCCGGAGGATCGCCACTTCACCGTCCGCCGGAGGACACTTATGTCAATAAACAAGGCGTGGAGGAACTTCAAGAGCGAACTTGTCAGGCACTATGTGAAGGAGTCGACGACCCCCTTCAATGACTACCCTTTCGTGACTCCCGAGGCATGGCAGCAGTTCGTAGAGATGAAGGGCAAGCCTGAGTTCCAGGAGCTTAGTGCGAAGGCCCAGGCTAACCAGGCCAAGAACACCCACCCACACAGACTAGGCACCGGTGGGTATGTGGGGAAGAAGGCGCTGTGGAGGAAGCAGGACGAGGAAGCTTCACAGTCTTCGGCCGGCAGTCCTTATGCGGGCATAACGGACGTGCGCGCCCGCAATTGGTGCCGAGCTAGATCGACGATGGACTCCTCCGGAAGCGTCTCCGTGAAAAACCCTGCGGACAGGGAAGTGATCGACCGACTGGTAAGATTGTCCGATCACGTACTATTCTCATAACACGCATGCAATGGGCTGTATTGCTAAGTTGTCCTGTTGCAGGTGACGCTGAGTGCGCAGGCGGCATCCGGAGAGTTCAACCCGAGGAGGGACAGGGATATCCTCACAGCGGTGCTAGGAAACAAGGAGCATCCAGGCCGCGTGCGCGGCCTCGGCGCCACTGTGCCTTGGAGGCATGGTTTCCCCGATGATGAGGAGGCGGCTAAGAGGAGAAAGAGATCCCACCAAGCCCGCGATGAACGGCTGAAGGAGGAGATGCGATCGGAGTTCGCTGTTCGGGACAAAGCACTCCTGCAGCAGTTGTCGGAGATGCGGTCCATGTACGAAGAGCTAAGAAAGGCGACCCAGGGCACCCCTGTTCTAGCAGCTGGCGCAGACCCAGCGGAAGTACCGACCCCCATTGGCCACCGTAGTAGCTGCGCGTCTGCGCCGGGGTCTTCGCAGACGGAGCCCTCTCCTCCAAAGTATCCGGTGGACTCTCTGCAGGTAATGACCGTTAATGCGCACTGTTTGTCTATGTTAATTCATTCGAAAGTGAGAAGCGGTGAAATTCAACATGTTAATGCGCACTGTTTGTAGGAACCCGCCTCCTGCAAGCTTATGGTGCTGGCCGGTGTCTTCCCGATTGAGGCTGCCCGTGGGATGGCGCAACCATGCACGGCGGGGGCCACAATCCATGGTGCCCCTCTATGTGAGGGTTTTTCACGTGTCCAAGTGGACAGTGTCTTTGACCATTGCAAGGGTTTTCCATTGGAGAAGCTGCCGAACGACGAGATTACCACTCTCGGGGATGCGGTGCACACGTTCGTGCAATGGCCCAAGAAAGACATCGTCCTGTATGAGGTAATTCCCCCACCAGTTTCATAATTTGTACTGTAATAATAGCCCTCAGAGTTAGTGTCCTAATACGTAGGTTCTTACATCGCAGACATCACAGACCGAGACGCGGCCTACTAGCCAGCATACCCCTTCGACGACGAAGCTGACTCCGAGTAAGAGGCAACCATTCAAGAAGCTGGCTATGAGGGGAAAAGCAAAGAAGAGCCCGTCGAAGGAGAGCGAGAAGAGTGCGCCAGCTCTCATGCCGTTCTCTCTGGGGATGCCCATGGCCTCCGATACCGCAATTTCGAGCATGGGGTTAGCATGCCAGAGCCTGCATGCATGGTACATGAGGAGGACAAACCAGACCAGGACGCAGCGTCCGACGCACATCATGGTCAAGTACACCGTGGCAGAGTTCCATCACGACGTTGGGACCTACTCGGTGACCTTCGAAGACCTGCACAATTTGCTAAACAAAGATGCGCTCGACTTGTCAATCCTACGGTCTTGGGTGCTGTAAGTATCCTACTATCCGTGCATATACGGATATATGTCATTTATTAATTGGTTACTTCCGTGCAGCTGCATGGCCAACTATGCCAAATCCAAGGGCATACCTGTTGGTTTTTTTGACCCCCAGATGGTAGCCGAGGTGATGTTTAGGACCGACACAGACTTCGTTGTCGACTACATCAAAAGAGGGTTGCTTGCTCAGGTCGACAAGGAGTATATACTTGTACCCTACAACCAGAGGTGAGTGCTTTCATCAGTACTTCACCCGTAGATTAGTGTCTCCATGTGCACACCCCCAAATTTAGATTAAATTTTTAATTCTCTACGTGTAATATGTAGCTACCACTGGATCCTGCTACTACTTATTCCGAAAAGCAACAAGGTGTTCTACCTTGACTCATTGCAGAGGAAAGGGTACTCGTATTGCGGCGCACGAGATGTATTCGGAAGGTGATGTGGACCTGTCTTGCATGCATCTAGATTTACTGTCCTCAAATTGTCAATTTCGGCTATCCTCAAACTGTTAATTTTGACTATCTACAGGGCTTTCACGAAGTACTTTGCCGAGGTAGGGAGACAACACGAGCGGCGAGCCGATAAGTTTCAGTGGTTACAATTTTCGGTACAAATTTCAACTGAATCTGTTTTATTTTATAACTTGTCCCCACCTAACTCTCGGTCTGTAAATTGGCAGTGCCATCAGCAGCCGGACGACAATACATGTGGGTTCTACGTGATGCGCCACATGTATGACCTGATCATCACCCCTCACCGGCCCGATTTCCCCGAGGTATTACAACTGTTCCCCTTAATTTGTCTCGATTTGACAGAATTTACAACTTAATTCAGCTAATTTTTTATACCAACTCTTGCTGCAGGGGGTCGACTTCCCTTCAGAAAGCCTTGACCCTCGGCAGATTGGTAATGTCCGAGGGATGCTCGCTGAGTTTTTCCTTTCGGAGGTCATATCACCCAAGGGGAAGTTTAGGGACCCGCAAGGTTCGTATTAGTGCGGCCTTACATTTATTTGTACATCTAACACACTTTAATTGTCGATTACATTTATTTGTTCAATTGTACATATTTCTGAGTTCTGTGCTGTATATATGAAATGCTATACAGAGAGGGGTGCAAATATATTTGAGTACTGCATGTGCATATGAAACTGTATATATTTGAGTACTGTACAAATATAATTCTGAGTTCAATTGTACAAATATATATGCATGAGATTGTATATATTTGGGTACTATGCATGTATGAAATTCATGAACTGTATATATGAAAATGCAATTTGTACAGAGGACATCTGTGAACGTTATAATCTCAGACGGTTTGCAAGTGTAATTCTGAGTTCAATTGTACAAATATATATGCATGAGACTGTATATATTTGAGTACTATGCATGTATGAAATTCATGAACTGTATATATGAAAATGCAATTTGTACAGAGGACATCTGTGAATGTTATAATCTCAGACGGTTTGTAAGATCAAAACCGTCTGTGCATGCACAGACGGTTTTGATCTTACAAACCGTCTGAGATTATAACAGTCACAGATAAATAACACATCGCAGATGGTTTTGACCTCAGATCCGCCTGTGATATCAGACTATCACAGACGGTTCTGAGATAATAACACTATCACAGACGGTTTCAATATTAACACCGTCGCTGATATCGCAGATTGGTTTAACCTCCAAGCTGTCGGTAATAATATGAGTATCACAGACGGTTGTGAGATCAAAGCCGTCTGTGAATTATGACTATCACAGTCTGTTATAACATCAAAGCCGTCTGTGATACTCATACTAACACAGACGGTTCTGATGTCAAAACCGTCTGTATATACTAAAGTATCACAGACGGTTCTGTTCTCACACCCGTCTGTGATAGTGCAAGTATCATAGATGGTTCTGATGTCAAAACCGTCTGTGTATACTCAAATATCACAGACGGTTCTGAGAACAGAACCGTCTGTGATACTAATACTATCACAGACGGTTCTGACATCAAAGCCGTTTGTGATACTAATACTATCACAGACGGTTTTAACATCAGAACCGCTGTCCCTCGCTAGTTTGATGTCAAAGCCGTCTGTGATACTCATACTATCACAGACGGTTCTGATGTTAAAACCGTCTGTATATACTAAAGTATCACAGATGGTTCTGATGTCAAAACCGTCTGTGTATACTCAAATATCACAGACGGCTCTGAGAACAGAACCGTCTGTGATAGTGTGACTATCACAGACGGTTCTTACCTTATAACTGTCTGTGAAATATGAGTATCACAGACGGTTCTGACCTTATCACAGACGGTTCTGACCTTATATCAGTCTGTGAATGGATATATCACAGACGGTTGAAAACATCAAAAACCGTCTGTGATAGTGCATGATTATCACTGACTCGAATATCACTGACGGGTAAGAACCGTCTGTGATGTCTGTTTTGACCCGACTGTGATGATGAATTCTGTAATAGTGCATATTTTTGTACAAATACTCTAGCAGTTTTTGTACAGATACAAAATTTTAATGTTTGAAGTAAAAGTTATGAATGTTTGAAACAAGATTTTGTTTATAATATTGTAGTGACTATCTGTTTTCTTAATATAGTTGTACACTGAATTGTTAGTCGAAAATATCTACTTATCTATTGATGGTGCAGTGAACATTGGATAGTATGCACAATAAATTTACTGTAAGCTCAATGCAAATTTACTGATTGATCAAAAGCAATTAACTATCCTTCCAGTAAAATGGTCGTGCTTGATTATATTGATGATACATTGACCTGCTAATTTACTGTCTAAAGAAAAAGAATTGTCTGTATGCTGATATGCAATATACTATTCAGAAAATTTGTTGTGATCGAGTATAGTGAAAATACATCGACCAGTAAATTGATATATCATATTCAAAATATGAAAAATATTACCAGTATATTGTATTTACTGGTCATTTATATCAATTTATTGGTCATTTATATCATTTGATATATCATATTCACAATTTACTATATAATCAAATAAAATTTAATGGTATTGATACCAATTTACTGGTCTTGATGTATCAATTAACTGGTTGATTATATAAATTAACTGGTAAATATTTTTGTAATGGTCAGACAATGTGCACATCACAAACAATGTTCGGCCTGTGCAAAATGATATGGGCACTTTTTCCCTTTGTATTTACTGGTCGATTATATATATTAACTTGTCATTTATATCCATTTGTACAGCTCTTGATATTTACACAGATTGTATAAAAATTTATCTGTTATATAGATTTATTGAGTGATCAATAAAATGGTTCTATTATAACAGTAAAGTTATATTGTCAGAACAGTAAATTGACTGATGAGAACTTCAAAATTTGTATTGTTGGTACAGTGAAAATTGTTTGCTATGTACAAAACACAGTGCCATGAATCACAATTTGACCAAGACTATGTCCACATACGGTAAAAATATAAATAATTAGTAAATTGTTTTATGTGATAGTAAATTACTAACTACGGTTCCCAGTGCACGTTCTTGAATTGTGACCATATCGTTCACATTTACCGCACATTCTTTGCTTTCTGTTTGATGGTGCAAGTTCTATTGGGGCCTTGTATCTTTGTTGTCTTTTCCTTCCTTTGTTTGAAGATAACAGTGGCTCTTTGTGGGCAATAACATCATCACATTCATTATATGCAGCATCATTTGTTCGTCTTTTGTTTCATCTTGGAGTTCTTGTAACTGTGAGCCCAAGTTTTGAAAAGTTTCCACAGCAATATCAAATGATTCAGCGCTCTTTGACGCCCTCCTTATTAGTGGCATTGACTTTTTTAGAAGCACTGTGTGACGATATAATATTTGATGTTGTGTTGAGGCCAAAAGATCTAACATCGTGACTGTCAAATTCAGTCCCATCTTTTGCATACCTTGTGTATCTTTTGAGAATGTATATTTGTGGTATCGTTTCAACTTGCAAATGTGTCATTGCGCGTAGTATATGAGAGCATAATAATCCTGAAAAACAATGATGAGCATCGTTAAAAGTGAATATATAGATTACTGACATAATGATGTAAATTTACTGTATTGTGAAAACATTTTAATCTATCAGACCTGTGTGTTCCCATGTTTTGCATTCACAATTGTAGTTTCCAACACACACATCTGCATGAACAATGAAAGGAACTTGGTTCCAAGAAGCCCTTGATCTACTTGTCCTATGAGTCACTGTGTATGTGTTATCTTCTGTTGAAGTCTGCTTTATAACTAGTGCGATGCTATCAAAAAG
The DNA here is from genome assembly GCA_019359835.1 of Pharus latifolius. Lineage (NCBI taxonomy): Eukaryota > Viridiplantae > Streptophyta > Magnoliopsida > Poales > Poaceae > Pharus > Pharus latifolius. The sequence continues at coordinate 13,673,957 of CM033321.1, forward strand.
TGTTTCTTTGAGCAACTTGAATACTGCTATGGTGTAGAATTTACTGAGTTGGTCTTCAAATGGATACAATGTTAATCTAATCGGTTCAGTCTGGACAACATCATTTAATTGTAACACATCAGTGAGTTTGCAGTAAGCTTTAAATACTAAAAGTAATGCTATTTCACTAGATGTCAAGTATTACCTCTGCATTGTATGTCTCTTGGTCCTCTGATTTTTTTCTTGTTTGAATGCACCTATTCATTTCCAATGCGAATTTGTGTAGCGATTGCATGTGATTGGCAAAATCTTTCTTCACCAAATTATTCATGCTTTCGCTTCTCTGTGTCGATGTCATCATAGCAAAAAAAAAATTCCTTAAAGTATGCAGGTATCCATCGCTCTCTTTTCATTTCACATTGAGTTGAACACCGCAACGTCCTATAATTTATTGTTAGCAACCATACATTGCCAAGCATGCTCGAATTCAGCTGGATTAAGTGAATGATTTACAACTTCATAAAATTCATCCTTCAGATTTTCATGAGACGCATATATTTTTGCAAGTGATTCCTTGTATTTCCTCATAATATGCCACTTGCACAATCTATGTTTTGTGTTTGGAAACATAAAGAGTAAAAGTTGTCCCACCAGTCAATATTCCAATCGGCTGTTTGCCATCCATGTAGTCGAGAAATGTTTGAAACAACCATTCAAATGACTCTATCCTCTCATCCCTAAGGAGTGAGACACCGAAAAAAGTAGTCTGGAGATGGTGGTTTGTTGGATCAGGATGTCGACTAGAGGGGGAGGGGGTGAATAGGAGACTTTTAAAATTTGTTTTTGCAAATGAAAAATTCAGATAAACAAGTAATAGAAAAAAGATAAGAGATTGAAACCGATATATCCCGAGGTATCGGAGACACGCCCAGTCTCCACTAGTCCTCGTTGAAGCACTCAGTCCTTGAGTATAGCTTCAGTATCCACACAGGACACTGTCTACTAAGGTTGCTCCTTGTCCCCTCCGGAAAGGCGAGCACCAAGCCTTTTACAAGTTATCGCGTCTCTCCGACAATCTCCGATTTGGAGAGATCAGCGATTTCAGCCTTCGAACCGTCTAGGTGAGGGCGCTCACCAAGAGTAATAAGAAGCAAGGTCTATTCTAGACCTCCAATGCACACCGAGAAAATATCTAGAAATGGAATGCAAGAACAATATGCTCGATGTGGCTAAAACTCTCACGACTCGATCAAAAGATCAAGTTTTAAGTAAAACGAAGAAGCACTAGTGAGAAAGTAAGAAAAGCTGTGTTGCTGTGTTTTCTTGTGTTGAAACAGTAGCTCAACACCTCTATTTATAGCCTTCGTGGTCAAAAGAGCCGTTTGTGCTCGAGCTGAAAAATAGTAACTAAGACTGACAGTCAGTCTCACAAACTGACAGTCAGTCTAGTGTATCACCAGAAAGAGTAAAAATAGGATCACAACAGCTCGAACGTTGTGGACTAAAACGGTAAAAAGAAACAGTCCAAACTGACAGTCAGTGTCCACAAAATCAACAGTGAAAAACAACGGCTAAAAACTTTATAACCGTTGAAGCAGATAACAACAAAAATTTACTGCCCAAACTGACAGTCAGTGTGTCAAACTGACAGTCAGTCTCACAGAGAAAAACAGAATAACTAAAAACAACTCAAAAACTCTCTGTGGTCGAAACCCACACTGACAGTCAGTATACTCATACTGACAGTCAGTTTAGTACAAAAATCTGAGACAGAAAAACATGCTCTCTGGAGATTTGTCAGTTTGCACTAACTGACATTCATACTGACAGTCAGTTACCAACACTGACAGTCAGTCTAGTACAAAAAAAATCAGCTCAATAAAAACATACTCTCTGGAGATTAGTCAGTTTATTAAACTGACATTCATACTGACAGTCAGTTACAAAGACTGACAGTCAGTCTGGATGAAAACAGAGAAAACTCAAAATCCAGAGATCTGATTCAAATGATTTCAGTTTTGTTTTGAAGATATTTTCGAGAAGAACATTTTTGACAACAGCAACAAAAATTAGATCTTTTCAGATCTTTCTCAAGAAGTAAAAACCTCAACTGTTGACAAAATTCAATACATCAAAACAAATTGTCGAAAAACCACAGATAATGATATGCGTGCATTGACCTAGATTTTTCTCGGTATGATTGGAGATGTAGAGAGAACTTGTGTCCCCTCTTTATAGTACGGTTTAAACTAAGAATAAAATCCTTAAACCGATCGATCTTCATGCACCCTGAGATCGGTAAACCTAGAACTACAACATACCTCGATGCATCAGTTTAGTCCAGCAAAAACAATTTCTTTTTGCGTCTTCTTATGCTTAAATTGAACTTCAACATTTTGATTACCAGCCCTCGCTTTTTGTGCGGTTGTCTGAAATCTGTAACACTAACTCAAACACATAGTTAGTCCAAAAATACTTATTATCATCAACCATCAAAACACATCAGGGTTAGACATGAAAGGCCTAGATGCAACAATCTCCCCCTTTTTGATGATTGATGACAACAAGTTAATAAACTAATACCAACTAATACTCCCCCTGATTTTGTGCAAAAATCTCCCCCTTTTATCTCCCCCTAAAAGTGTGCACATCCCTCAAGATGTTTCAGAGCATATCATAGCATAAGAGAGAACCACAAAAACATATCATAAAGAAACATATCATAATCATATCACAAAATATTCATCCATCTAAACAAAATAACATCATCCATCTACATCATCCATCTAAACAAAAAATCATAACATCATCCATCTCTCCCCCTTTGGCATCAAGCACAAAAAGGGAGGCCTAACAAGAGAAACTAAACCTAATCTACTCCTGGTCATCTGAGTCTCCTAGAATCTCAGTGCCTCCAGAAGCTGTAGGAGACGCGGAAGGTACGACGGCGGGAGATGCAGGTCCTGCTGGAACTGGAGCGGTGCCGGCAGATGATGCTGGTGAAGAAACTGCAGGCCGTGCCCTCTTGCGAGGAGCAAGGGAAGCAGATGCCATCGCAGCATCAGGAGCTGGAAGTCGCTGCAGTATCTGCTGAAGGATCTCCTGCTGAGCGGCCAAGGTACTCTGGATCACCTGCTGTGTCTGAATGACCTGGTCAAGAGACACCTGCAGAGATGCAAGAGAGAAAGCTGTGCGGGAGCTGCTAGAAGGGGCAGGAGCAGAGACAGAAGCTGGAGCTGCAGTCGCGTCCTCAGAATCCTCATCATCATCAGAGGCTGAGGAGGGAGCACTAGGAGCTGGAGGACGAGTGCCCAGGCGACGATCAGCCTGGCCAGGGGGATAGAAGGCCAAAAGCTGATGAGGGCGAGGAAGAGCGGTGTCTACTGCTCGAATGTGGAGCAGTAGTGCCATGATGTATGGGGCATACACCAGGCGACGACGAGGAGAGAGAAGAACGTGCTGAAGCTCACTAATGATGAGATCAGCGATGTCGAAGGGCTCCTCTCGAAAGATCGAGATGAGAGCATGGAGAGTGATGTAGGTGACCCTGGCGCGGTCACCTGTAATCGGAAGAAGAGTGAGGCGAAGAATCTTCAGCGCCAGGTCAACATCGCGGCGCATGCCGGCAATGTGACGAACCTGAAAGGCGCCGGAGTAGAGCATAGCGACCTCACGATGCTCAAGATCAGGTAAAGTATGGAGCTGGCGCCCTGAAGCAGGACGAACCAGGCCTAAAGCGGCCTCAAGCTGCTCCTTTGTGACCGTGTATACCTGGAGGCCGGTCATAAAGGTCAGTGAGTCACGCTGAGAAGAAATGTGGAGGGTGGCATAGAACTGCCTAATGGGCTCCTCTGCCCAGGTCAAAGAAGAATCAGAGACTAAGTCTCGGATCCCTACAGAGGCAAAAGCATCAGAAAGAGAAGTGATGCCAGTGCGAGAAACTATCGTCTGCCAAGAGACAGAACGATGAACAAAGAAGGGCATGTGAGAGTAGATGCTCTCAAACATGTCGAACTGAGTGATGGTGTAGAAGGTGGTACGTGGCGAGGCATCCGTGCCAGAAGGACGAGGAGAAAGATAGGGGTTCGGCTGACGAAGAGTCCGAAGCCGACTAGTGTTCCACAGCGAATAGTTCACGGGGACACGCTCTGGAGAGGGGGAACGCCGAGCCCCAGAGGACTGGCCCGAAGACCTGCTGCTGGACGCAACGGTCTTGCGTCGAGCAACGCGGCGATGAGGCTGATCAGACATAGTGGATAGCAAGGATGAACAAGGGTAGAGAAAACAAAAGTTTCTGTTTTCAGGGTTCAGACTGACAGTCAGTCTTATGAACTGACAGTCAGTTCGAACCTGATGCTGACAGTCAGTATAAGAGACTGACTGTCAGTTCCAACCTAGAACCGGCGAACTGAGAAATGACGAGGTTTTTTTTGTGGGGATTTGAGAGAGAAATATGAAGATAGAGTGCTATAGCAGATCAAGGACATAAAAAATAAAAGCAATTTCGGATTAGTAGAAAGAAAAGAAGGAATTAAAGAGAGAAAGAAAGAAAAACAAAGAAGAGGAAGAAGAAGAAAGAGGAGAGAGTGAGCTCACGGTGGGAGAAGGATGACGACGGTGACGGCGACAGCGACGAGGAGGAGGAGCAACGGCAACGTCGACGGCGACGGCGACGGCGACGGCGACGGCGACGGCGACGGCGACGGCGACGGCGAAGAAAAAAGAAAACGGCGGCCGAAGAAGATAAAAAGAAAAGCTCGGTTTAGGGTTTTAAGGACTCAAACTGACAGTCAGTTTCACAAACTGACTGTCAGTCTAGTCACTTAATTTCAAAAGCTGACAGTCAGTGTGGTACACTGAATGTCAGTTCAATAAAATCAAGTGCTGAGACTGACAGTCAGTGTTGAATACTGACAGTCAGTGTGAGACTTCAAAAACGACCAGAACCCTACGACCAAGACCAACACTATACTGACTGTCAATTATAAAAACTGACTGTCAGTTATGACTTCGACCAGGAGAGAGCTCTAAGTGAGAAAATATTTTAATAATAATATATATATAGATGTATAGTATACTACATTAATCAAGATAAGCAATCAATAGTATGATGAAGTTAATAGAAATATCACTTTATCAACTAGCATTTGAAACATCTATAATATTTAGTTCACCTCTAAGAAAGCAAAACCTGGATTCATCTAGTGGTTTGGTGAAGATATCTGCTAGTTGAAGATCTGTTCTTACATGACTAAGATCAATATCTCCTTTTGCCACATGATCTCTTATGAAATGGTGCCGTATTTCAATATGCTTAGTTCTAGAATGTTGAACAGGATTATTAGCAATTTTAATGGCACTTTCATTATCACACAGAAGTGGCACTTTATCAAATTTAATTCCATAATCCAAAAATGTCTGTTTCATCCATAATAATTGAGCACAACAACTACCTGCAGACACGTATTCAGCTTCAGCTGTTGAGAGAGCAACTGAGTTTTGCTTCCTAGATGACCATGATACTAATGATCTCCCCAACAGCTGACAGCTACCAGATGTGCTCTTTCGATCAATCTTACACCCAGCATAATCAGAATCAGAATACCCAATTAATTCAAAATTTGCATCTTTAGGGTACCAAAGGCCTAAACTGGGATAACATTTTAAATACCTAAGGATTCTTTTAAGAGCAGTTAAATGACATTCCTTAGGATCTGACTGAAATCTAGCACATAAACACACACTAAACATGATATCAGGTCTAGATGCTGTAAGATATAAAAGACTACCAATCATAGACCTATAGAGTTTAGAATCTACTGATTTTGAATTTCTGTCCATGTCAAGGTGTCCATTTGTAGCCATGGAGGTCTTGATAGCCTTAGCTTCTTCCATCCCAAAGCGCTTGAGCAGGTCCTTCACGTACTTTGTTTGACTCACGAACGTACCGTTCTTGAGTTGCTTGATTTGAAGTCCAAGGAAGAAGCTCAGCTCACCAATCATGGACATCTCGAACTCCCTAGACATCATATCTCCAAATTCTTGACAAAAATATTCATTAGTAGATCCAAAAATTATGTCATCCACATAAATTTGGCAAATAAATAAATCATCATCTATTTTCTTGGTGAACAGAGTTGTGTCAACCTTTCCAGTTTTAAAACCTTTAGAAAGAAGAAAATCTCTAAGGCGTTCATACCAAGCTCGAGGAGCTTGTTTGAGGCCATACAAAGCTTTTGTTAGTCTAAAAACATGGTTTGGAAAATTTAGATCTTCAAACCCGGGAGGTTGTTCTACAAATACAAGTTCTGAAATTTCACCATTTAGAAAAGCACTTTTAACATCCATTTGAAAAAGTTTAATGTTAAAATGAGAAGCATAAGCAAGAAGAATTCTAATTGCTTCAAGTCTTGCCACAGGAGCAAAAGTTTCACTAAAATCTAAACCTTCGACTTGAGTGAAACCTTGAGCAACAAGACGAGCCTTGTTTCTAATTACTAGTCCATTTTCATCTTGCTTATTTCTGAAAACCCATTTTGTTCCAATGACATTATGATCCTTAGGTCTTTCTACTAAGTTCCAGACTTTATTTCTAGTAAAGTTATTTAGTTCATCATGCATAGCATTTACCCAGTCAGGATCATCTAGAGCTTCACTAACACATGTTGGTTCTAAAGAAGAAACAAATGAATGATGTTCACAAAAAGAAGCAATACGAGATCGAGTTAGAACACCCTTACTAATATCACCCAGAACTTGGTTCAAAGGGTGATCCTTGATAATTGTTCTATGCTGGCTTGGCGCTTCTTCTTGTGCTGCTTCTTCTGCAGCAGACTCAGCTTGCACAGAAGGTTCAGGTTGTTCATTGTAGTCTTCACTTCCATCTTCATCAACTTCCTCAGCTTCTTCAATGGTAAGATTTTTCAAAGGTTCTTGAATTTCACCTGAAGTGTCATGAACAGCTTGCTCTTCTTGCGAGTTATTAGATTCATCAAACTCAATATTGCAAGATTCCTCAATACAACCTGACGTTTTGTTAAAAACACGATAGGCTTTGCTAGTGGTAGAATAACCAACTAGAAAACCCTCATCAACTTTTCTTTGAAATTTTCCACCAAAGATTCTTTTTCTTAAGATGTAACATTTACAACCAAAAACACGAAAATATGAAATATTTGGTTTTCTTCCAAAAAGAAGTTCATAAGGTGTCAAGTTCAAAAGAGGATGCAAATAGAGTCGATTAATAGAATAGCAAGCTGTGTGAACTGCTTCTGCCCAGAAGCGAATAGATGTATTATACTCACATAACATGGTTCTTGCCATCTCTATTAATGTTCGATTTTTCCTTTCAACAACTCCATTTTGCTGTGGAGTGTAGGATGTGGAAAATTCATGTTTGATTCCAAGAGAGTCACAAAAATCAAATAAAGTTGAATTAACGAACTCTCCACCATGATCACTACGTATTTTCTTGATGGATAATTCGAATTCATTAGAAACACGTTTTGCAAAACTTTTGAAAACATCGGGGGTTTCAGATTTTTGAAAAATAAAGAAAACCCAAGTAAAACGAGTGAAATCATCAACAATAACCAAGCAATAACTATTTCCCCCAATACTTTGAAACTCTGAAGGACCAAATAAATCCAAATGCAAAAGTTCCAAAGGTTTGCTTGTAGAAAGTATTCGCTTAGTTGGATGTGTGGTAGCTATTTGCTTGCCTGCTTGACAAGCGCTACAAGGTTTATCCTTTTCAAAGACCACATCCTTTAAGCCAATAACCAAATCACGTTTGAAAAGTTTTTTAAGTTGATGCATTCCAACATGAGCAAGTCTCCGATGCCATAACCATCCTTTAGATGTTTGTGAGACTAGACATGTTGCAAGAGATGCATCTTTTGAAGAGAAATCAACTAGATATAAATTTTCATGACGAAAACCTTTAAAAATCAAAGAATTGTCTTTTAAATTTTCAACAAAAACTTCATTTGGATAAAAGATACAGCGGAAACCAAGATCACAAATTTGTGCAACTGAAAGCAAATTAAAATTCAAAGATTCAACCAAAAGAACATTTGAAATTGTTAAATCATTTGAAATGGCAACTTTACCCAAACCTGTCACGCTTCCTTGACGATTATTTCCAAAGGTGATCTTTTGATGTTCGTCGGAATTGTCTTTTATTGTGGTGAACAGTTTGGCATTTCCGGTCATGTGCTCGGAACATCCACTATCAAGCACCCAATGACGTCCACCATTTTTGTAGTTTACCTGCAAAAGAATTTAAGTTGATTTTGGTACCCAAACACTTCTGGGTCCTTTAATATTAGCGATCAAAGTTTTGGGCACCCAAATATATTTTTTTCTTTTGTTCATCATTGGTGCACCAACATATTTTGCAATAGCATAACCTTTCTTTGACCGTTTTAGCATGTAACAAGCATCAAAATATGCAGATGTCATAAGAGGGCATGAATCATGTGAATGACCTACTTCATGGCATTTATGACAAAACAGGTTACATGCTTTTGTAAAAACAGTTCTAATTTTTATCTTTTTATCTTTATTAGGAAAATATCCTAGATCTTCTTTTCTAAAGGTGCATCTTTGACTACCTAAAATTAGGTCAAGAGATATTTTACCTTTATAGCTATTTTCTAACCCTTTTTCTAATTTTTTAACTTGAGATTTAAGTTTAATATTTTCATAGAGAGTGGATTCATTTGAAGCGCATGGTGTATCTAGTTGAAAATTATCAATATCATCACAAGAAGTACGAATGCTAGCTTTACAAGACAAATTTGAGACATCTTTCATAAGAGCATTTTCATAAGATTCCTTTAATTCAGAGTGTTGATCAGAAAGAGTTAAAAATTCTTCCTTAAGGGTCTTATATTTTCTTTTAGTTTTGCCATAGGCCTCATTGATTTCATTTAGCATTTCAACTAGATCATCATAGGAGGGATCAAAAGAAGTTACCTTTTCATTTCTTTTTGCCATAAGGCAAACTGGAGAGCTTGATGAATTTTTGAGGGCAATTCCGGCTAATTTCTTTGTACATCTCTCATCATCAGAGTCGGAGTCGGAATTCTCACCTCCAGACATCCATTCGCCAAAGCATGCCTTTTTAGGAGTGTTAAACTTCTTGAAGTTCTTCTTCTTTTTATCCGTAGATTTGTTCTTGTTCGGACATCTTGATGCTATATGTCCTTTTTCATGACATTCATAGCATATCACATCTTTGAAGTTTGTTGGTCTTGAACCTTTTGGACGAGTGTCGATGCTCACTCCCTTCTTGTGTAACCTGCGAAGAAGACGTTGAGTATTTCTTACCAAGAGAGCCAAGTCTTCATCGGAGGAACCTTCACTTGTGCCGTCCTTGGAATTTGCTTTGAAAGCCTCCGTCTTTTTCTTTGTATCAGAGGTTTCGTTCAGTTCCTTCTTCTCCTTTTTGTGCATTTCATGGGTAATCAAATTTCCATAGAGATCAGTAAGTGAAGTTGTAGAAAGATCGGAGTTTGTCAAAACTGTTACAAGAGTGTCAAAGCTTTCTGGGAGAGCTCGAAGCATTTTTCTGACAATTTCTAGATCAGTAAAGATAACACCAAGACCTTTAAGTTCATTCACAATATTATTTAATCTAGTAAACATGGAATCAACAGATTCAGAAGAAGACATTTTGAAAGTTTCATACTTTTGTCTAACCATTAAAAGTTTAGCCTCTTTTACTTTAGTAGTTCCTTCATATATTTCTTCTAAAGTTTTCCAAACTTTGTGAGCAGTATTCAAATTGCTTACACGATTAAATTCATTTAGAGATAAACCAGTAAATAAAGCATTTAAAGCACGAGCATTCAGATGTTGTTTTCTCTTATCATCTTCAGTATAGCTTTCCGGATCATCCGGAGGAGAAAAACCAACTTTAACAATCAACCAGACATCCAATCCCATGGCTTCTAGAAATACAGACATACGCACTTTCCAGTAGGGATAGTTAGTCCCATCAAAGATAGGCGCACGGCTAGTATGACCCAGATTAAAGCCATCAGTAGACGACATCCTCTCTCTAAGCGGTGAAGCTTATAAATGAGAGACCTTGCTCTGATACCACGTGTTGGATCAGGATGTCGACTAGAGGGGGAGGGGGTGAATAGGAGACTTTTAAAATTTGTTTTTGCAAATGAAAAATTCAGATAAACAAGTAATAGAAAAAAGATAAGAGATTGAAACCGATATATCCCGAGGTATCGGAGACACGCCCAGTCTCCACTAGCCCTCGTTGAAGCACTCAGTCCTTGAGTATAGCTTCAGTATCCACACAGGACACTGTCTACTAAGGTTGCTCCTTGTCCCCTCCGGAAAGGCGAGCACCAAGCCTTTTACAAGTTATCGCGTCTCTCCGACAATCTCCGATTTGGAGAGATCAGCGATTTCAGCCTTCGAACCGTCTAGGTGAGGGCGCTCACCAAGAGTAATAAGAAGCAAGGTCTACTCTAGACCTCCAATGCACACCGAGAAAATATCTAGAAATGGAATGCAAGAACAATATGCTCGATGTGGCTAAAACTCTCACGACTCGATCAAAAGATCAAGTTTTAAGTAAAACGAAGAAGCACTAGTGAGAAAGTAAGAAAGGCTGTGTTGCTGTGTTTTCTTGTGTTGAAACAGTAGCTCAACACCTCTATTTATAGCCTTCGTGGTCAAAAGAGCCGTTTGTGCTCGAGCTGAAAAATAGTAACTAAGACTGACAGTCAGTCTCACAAACTGACAGTCAGTCTAGTGTATCACCAGAAAGAGTAAAAATAGGATCACAACAGCTCGAACGTTGTGGACTAAAACGGTAAAAAGAAACAGTCCAAACTGACAGTCAGTGTCCACAAAATCAACAGTGAAAAACAACGGCTAAAAACTTTATAACCGTTGAAGCAGATAACAACAAAAATTTACTGCCCAAACTGACAGTCAGTGTGTCAAACTGACAGTCAGTCTCACAGAGAAAAACAGAATAACTAGAAACAACTCAAAAACTCTCTGTGGTCGAAACCCACACTGACAGTCAGTATACTCATACTGACAGTCAGTTTAGTACAAAAATCTGAGACAGAAAAACATGCTCTCTGGAGATTTGTCAGTTTGCACTAACTGACATTCATACTGACAGTCAGTTACCAACACTGACAGTCAGTCTAGTACAAAAAAAATCAGCTCAATAAAAACATACTCTCTGGAGATTAGTCAATTTATTAAACTGACATTCATACTGACAGTCAGTTACAAAGACTGACAGTCAGTCTGGATGAAAACAGAGAAAACTCAAAATCCAGAGATCTGATTCAAATGATTTCAGTTTTGTTTTGAAGATATTTTCGAGAAGAACATTTTTGACAACAGCAACAAAAATTAGATCTTTTCAGATCTTTCTCAAGAAGTAAAAACCTCAACTGTTGACAAAATTCAATACATCAAAACAAATTGTCGAAAAACCACAGATAATGATATGCGTGCATTGACCTAGATTTTTCTCGGTATGATTGGAGATGTAGAGAGAACTTGTGTCCCCTCTTTATAGTACGGTTTAAACTAAGAATAAAATCCTTAAACCGATCGATCTTCATGCACCCTGAGATCGGTAAACCTAGAACTACAACATACCTCGATGCATCAGTTTAGTCCAGCAAAAACAATTTCTTTTTGCGTCTTCTTATGCTTAAATTGAACTTCAACATTTTGATTACCAGCCCTCGCTTTTTGTGCGGTTGTCTGAAATCTGTAACACTAACTCAAACACATAGTTAGTCCAAAAATACTTATTATCATCAACCATCAAAACACATCAGGGTTAGACATGAAAGGCCTAGATGCAACATGGTTTACTCCAAGGAATGGCGCCAACGGCATATTGAATCGGTTGGTCTTGTATGTTGTGTCGAAGGTTATGCAGTCTCCAAAGTGCTGGTAAGCTTGCGTTGCTCCAAAATAAGTTACTTATTACATCATTCTCATCTACATCGATGTCGTAGTAGAAATTTTCATTTTTGCCTTCATCTCTCTAAAAAACATAATCAGATTGTCGATGTCGTTTGCATTTTCTGCTCTTTTGTTTTCTGCTTTCCTGTTTTGATCAAATATTTACTAATATATTAGATAATAGTAAATAGTAATTTACATTATGATAAAAAATTAGTTTATACCTGTTCAATACATCCCTTGATGAGAACGGGACATTGTCTTGACCTCCATAGAGGTTTGTAAGCACCGACATAATCGCACCATGAGTGACACCACATGACTGTAGTTGTTTTACGAAGTTCAACATTGATTCATCAAAATTCTTGTGTGATTTGTGGAAAACAACTTTCGAGGGTGACAAATCAAGTGAGTGATTGTGGTTCAGCATCAATCTTGTTGATGTCCATATCTCAGTGTTTATATCTTTCTTTATTTTCATCATCGCTTTGCAATTATTTCTCCTAGTTGTCTTATTTTTTTGACAATTATCTCCTGCTGTCGAGCAATGCTTTCCCTGTCGTGTACAATAATATTCACGGTTGGTATTGCTGGAATTTTTTTTGCCCTTTTGAATACAAAACCAGCATAATACAAGTATCTGTTGTAATAATCGTATGCTTCTTTTTCAGTTTGGAAAGTCATTTCTACAGCTGGTATAATATCTTCAGGAATATCTGGTAGCTGTTATTAGGTAGTAAAATTACTTTAATATGAGCAGTGCTGATCAAAGACAATTCGATCAATAAATCTATTGAATACGACCAGTAAATTGATCGATAGTATTAGTAAACAGAGATAAATTTATTGATGATCAACAGTACTAGTAAATCTCTTTGTATTATGGACAATACGACCAGTAAATTTTTCATTCATGTGTATAAACAGAATTACTAGTCATATGATATATCGACCAGTAAATTTACTATAGAGGACATATCAACCAGTAAATTTACCAGACGAAGAGAGTAAATTTGTTGACAACACGACTAGTAAATTGTTTGTTCAAAGACAATGATTTTTTTATTCATGTATATAAAAAGATTTACTATCGGGGACATATCGACCAGTAAATCTTTGGCTAACGATCAGTAAATTGTTCGCACAAAGAGAGTAAATTTACTGATGATCGTGGACAATACGACCAGTAAATTCATATAGACCAATGCAAGTTCACATCATACGACTAGTAAATTTACTATCCTTATTGAATAAATTTACTGGTTATATGCCAATATTATTGCATATAATATCAACCAGTAAATTTACGAGACCAAGAGAGTAAACGACCAGTAAATTTACTATCCTTATTGAATAAATTTACTGGTAGTTTGCCAATATTAATGCATATAAACAATGTTTATGAAAAATTTACTGGTCGATTTGTATGATAATAACAGTTCTGATACTAGTTGGGAAGAGAATATATATACATGTTTATGGGCATGAGATGAGAAATCATCTTGTGTTGATCCTTCTATTGAACGTGGAGGTGTTAAATCATTTGACTTTGTATTACAATGATCAAACAAAACTCTGCATGTTCCTTGTTGTTCTCTTGGGGGTGATGTATCCATTGTGTGCTGTAGTAAATCAATATGTGACGATTTTAAAAAGAATACGACCAATAAATTACAATTAAAAATACATTAAACTTAAGTAGTCGGGACAATGAATTATCTGATTATGCTACTAAGTCTCAGAATTTACCGATGATCGCTTTGAATTTACTGATGATCAAAACCGGCGAAGAGGATGACGATCGCCTCTCTAATGTTTTGGTGGAATTTGGTATCTGATGATGTGTGGGATGGGAGCGATTTTGCATTTTTTATTGGATAATATATGATTTCAGTTGCTATTTTTGAGGCAGTTACTACTTTTTAGGGACTGTATGCAGTTCCTCCCGTCGATTTTTAAGGATAATCCCGTGGAAGTTACTTCCGTCAAACCTCCTGTTTGATAAATTTTCAGTTCCTATTTTTAAGTCATTTGTTATTGTTTGTAAATTTGTAATCTCGGTGCACGATCCAACGGTGCTCAAGATGAGTATAGAATAGTTATTTTAGAAATGAGTGTAGAATAGTGTCTATATCACGCCCCTTCCAGGCCCAATTGGCATCAACACTATTTGGGCTCGCCCATTCCGCCAGATGGTTATATAGTCTGAATGAGAAAGACAACGCCATTTCCGAAGTTAATAGTGTCCCAGATCTAACCGCAGTTTTCACAAGAAATCAATTTTTTAGATTTATGATAGAGAATCCTGCAAAACTGAAACCTAGTTGATGAACTTAATTAAGGGTGAGGACGGGTGAGAAGCTGTAGAATCTATCTACTTTAGCTTCTGCTTCTCTAGTTGATAGCTGTCTTGTAGCGTCGGCCAATGTAGTCTTGGCTTTGGTTTCTTTTGACCAGAACCAGAAGTCGAAGGCGCGCGAAACATACCCTTACAAAACATGGCGATCATGAGATAAAATAAAAAACCTAATCGATCTTCTGGGCTCCAAAATGCAATCTGAATTACTATACATGCCCAACATGCACCCGGCAGCCCATGACACTGTCCAAGGATGGCAAGCAGCGAAGCAGCTAGAACTCCAGCCAACTTAGTGCTGCTGCCTATATAGCGGAATCCCCGGCGCCTCGCCGGTGGCGCTTGCCGTGCCTCCGGCGGTCAGCGGACCTTGCGTCGCCTGACGGGAGGAAAAACCGGTCGGCCTTCGGACCCACATTGCACTCCGGGAGAGGCGCAGGGTACCGGAGACGGTCGTGACAGTACCCGTACGTCATGTACTTTGCCCGGAACCTCTCCATCGCCGACCGCTGCCTCGACGACATCGCGGCATTTGCGTGGTAGACGTCAGCACGCTGAGTCTCGCACGCCGGCCAGCGGCTCAGCGCGTCGACGGCGCAGCCGTGAAGCACAAGATCGGTGAACTCGGCGACGTAGGGGGCGTACTTGTAGTTCACCTTGTAGCGGCCACCGGAGGTTGCCCAGCTTGAGCCGTCCCAGATGGTCGCGTAGAGTGACATTGGCTTGGACGGGAACTGTGCACCCATGGACTTGGTCCTCACAACTTCCCTAATTGGAGTTTCATCAATGTAGAACCTGCAAAAATTAAAAAAATGGAACAATTAGTGCAACGAAGGAAGCACATTAGTAATGTATTGTAGTATTATACATCCTCCATCAAATCTATTAAGCTTATGGAGTAAAGAGTAAGACAGTATTTGGTTCACGTCCATTAATGTTTGATTTTTAGACATATTGGAGTCATAATAATTTTATTTGGTTAGACGAGATTGATTTATTTGATTAATGATAAACTATTTAGTCATATCTAATCTTCCCAGGCCGATTTTGTGTGTTTGCATGCCTGAGTCGGTGTAGTTTTTTCAGACGCACTAAAAACAAAAATCAAACAACCTTGACTAAGTTACTAGACATTTTTAAAGGAGGACACGAATACAAACAGGCTCCTAGAGAGGTACTGAGTCTGTTGTTTGGTCAATACTAACATGTCGTGTTATGCCTTTAAGAGCATGAATAAATACAATCACACTTTCAAGCATGTGAAGTCAACAAGTTGGCAGAAGCTTTCACAAGATTTAGACTTTGTGACCGTAAGGGGAGAGTCTTGCTTTCATGTTTGGAAAAAAGAAAGCAGCATTTGGGACTCATGAGCCTGAAAAGATAGGGTTCATGGGAAAGCGCATGATGAAAAGGTGGTGATGGTGGAGGAGGCTTTTCTTTTTCTTCATGGTACAAAGAAACCAAAAAGTTTGCTTGTGAGTTGTGACTGGTCATAGAAGCTTTGTAGGATTGTAGGATAGTGGAGACTGGACAAGGGAAAGCATCAGAGGGAGAGTTCATGCAAGACATATGTGATGAGTGATCGAGTTTAGTGGAAGCTGGAAAGTAAATGCACTATTGCTGATTTCAACTTAAGATTGTGATTGCACTGATTCAATGGCTTATATACTAAAAGTTAAAGATTTGGAACTTTGGAAGCACTAAGTGCTGTCAGGACAGGTGAAGAAAAGAAGTCAGAAGAGATGCAAGTCTTGTGTGAAGGGGAATGCAGAAAGCAAAAATTGTCAAGTCAGATGAAAGAAAAACAAATTAGCTTTCAATTCAAAGATGTGGCTCACAGCAGCTCAGTGCAAATACTGAATCTGTCTATTTCAGAGTTAGGGTGGTTTGGTCCGGTTTACTTAAACTTCAACTTTTTAGATAAGCAAAAACATAATCAAACATGGGTTTAAATTTTAGATTTATTCTTTAAATTAGAATCTTTTTTAAACTAGAAATTTTAAATAAACTCAAATCTCTCTCCACCAGTTCATTGATTTTATAAAATTAAACTGACTTATAAATTTAAGTTAAACTAGATCAACCAACCCTTAATCTTGAAACATGAGTATATTATTACACTTTCAGTGTATTACTGCCGAGATCCCTTTGTGGCAATGCCATTTACTCTATATGGGGCCTCAGTACTTGACATTATTAAAGTGGCAACAACCCAGAGAATCTACAAGCTGTAAAGGAGAGGAAACCAATACCTCTCAATCATGAGAAAAAAGAGAGATGAGCAAACAAAAGTACTTGAAGCTAATAAATGGAGATTATAAATTGCTCCAGTACACCATAGGGGGAGCACAAATCAGACCATAGCATATGCAACACTTGCAAGTACTAATACTATGATGTCAAATAACATAAAAAAAAATTCTATTTGCAAGTACAGAGAAGATGAAACTGCACTCTATATCCATTTGCAGTTTTCGGTCTTCGCGAATTTTAGTTTATGTGCTCAATCTGAAGACACATATGACAATATTATTATTTTATAAAGTATAGAAGTGAATATACAAAAATTCAAATGTACACTTATGCACTATTCAATTTTCTTTGGAAAATAACCAGAATAATCTCAAGCAAGCAAGTAAACTAACTGCAAGTAATGGAATCAGAAGAACAGTAAACAATAATCATATAAAAATACTACTCTTCTTAAACTTTCTCTTCCGTGTTTTTACGCGATCGCGTATTAAAATTGTGGAGTTATAATACTAATAATATGTACATTATACCGTGCAAGTGCGCAGGACTTCAACTAGATAGATATACTAGCGCATCACATCATAACTGAAACTAATCGGAGTGATGAGAGGGACGGCTCTTACATGATCCTATCAGGGCCCCAGACGATGGCGTACTGATGGAAGTCCTCCGTGGGGTCAAACCACAGCCCGTACCTCTCCTCTCTGCCGGCCGCCGTGCTGCCATTGCCGTAGACGTTGGTCTGCACCCTCCACTCCCCCCCCCTGACGTTCCCCAGGAACTCGAAGTCCAGCTCGTCGTGCGTCTTCTCATACACATCCCCGTTCGACATCTAAAAAACCAGCATGCAAAGTTCAGTACTTGGAATCACATAACCTTTGCTACATTGTTGTAAGAAGTGCAGGATGCTTGCATAGAAGGCGACGACAACGCCGGCGGCGTAATCGGAGGGCAGCTTGATGCAGGCGCTGAAGAATCCATGGAGGTACGTGTCCTGGGAGGCAAACCCAGCACCTGAAACACATGAACAGTGAGATGGTACAAACACTGGAACATACAAGAAGAGATCAAGAAAGAGCAGAGGACCTGTCCTCTCGTCGAGGGAGATGCGAACCCTCCTCCCGCCGCCGTGGAGCATGAGGTTGGAGTCCCCGAACAGCTGGGTGTAGCCCTCCTCGAAGGAGAGGGTGGCCGTCCCGGGAAGCTTGGCCATTGCAGGCACCTGCACAGCGAAGCAATGGGATGCGAAGAAAAAGACCAAGAGGGACAGGAAGCAAGAATCCATGGCTTCTTCTCCTCTGTTCTTCCCTTTCTTATGCACTCTGTTTTTTCTTGAGCTGTTTTGTTTGTTTAATGGGCTGGAAAGGTGGCTATCTTTTCTGCGAGGAGGAAGAGGACGACATTTGACGAGGTCTTTATTGGGATTTGGGAGCTGCCGTGACGACACTTTGTATTAAAGAGATGTTTTAGTGGTGTACATTCGATTAGAGTACTTAACAGTTTATCCCTATCTCACATTCTCACCAAACTATCCGTGTATTCGGTGGCACAAGTTTTGTGCCTTCTCTAGGCAATGCATAATTGAGAGGAAGTGCATAGATGCATGGTTCCAGAAACCGGATCAGTGTGCGTATCACCTGTTTTTCTACTTATTCGGACTAACTCAGTTATAATTTAGAGTTAAGAGTTAAAACCGTCTAGAATTGAGAATTCGATATGCCTCCCTCTGGCCGACAGTCAGCAACTGAATACTGCGGAAACTACCTAGTGCTTGTAAATTAGAAATCGGAATCCAACAAGTTAAGCAATCTGATCACTATTTCAATTACAAACAAGGAGTAATTGATAAGGTGTCGAGTAGTGAAGCGTATGAATTTGATGGCTTCGCAATTATTAATTGACATAAACACACCCGCGCACGCAAACACCGGAAATTTAGAGGGACGAGACGAGGAGGGGACCATGGAAAAACGCCAATAAATCCTTTTTGTCCATCCTGGTAACTTAGCCGAAGTGACATGTGCCGTACGCTCTTAAATGTGGGATTTATTGCAGTCTCTTTTCCTCTAAGCACTTCCTTTGACCACCAAATGCCCTTCTTTCACCGTACACACTGCCTTTCTTTCGTATGGTAAACATTGGGATATGCTCCAATACAGTATAAATTGCACGAGCATGACACCGTAAGAATATATATATATATATATATATATATATATATATGTAATAATGAGAGAAGTATATGCATGCACACTATGCGATACGCCCTCACAATGTGGCGTAAAGTAAGAAGCTGTTAGCGCATAAAAGTAGTACTAACAAAATGGATTCTACTTCCTCTAAAAAAAAATGGACCCTACCAATACCAAGTTGAGAGAACTAGTAGTGGTTGCATAGTCGAAAAGAAGAATATTTATCAATCTACTGACTATATAAACTTCAAAATTAGTTGACATGAGCTGATAAGTAGTGTAAATGGCAGTAAAAAGACCACAAAGTGGAAAAAAGAAACAGATCAAAAGAGAGGATGGACAAAAAGAAGATAGTGGGACCAAATGCGGTAATCTTTCTCCTTTTGGACCATCTGATCTAAATATTTTCCAGGAACAAGTTGCCGAGATGATGAACTGGCTAGTGGCTAGCCAGTCCTTGGTCTCGTTCTTCTAGGTGAGCTTTTTTTTTTTTTCTCTTTTATTGCATTAGTCCATGAGGATTGGAGGCTTTTTGCTGGTGATGAGTTGGAGTTTTTGTTTGGGACTTCATCTTTACTGGCGTCCGTTTCTCTTTATTGTTGTTGTTTGTTAGGGACTAAAGAGATTTTTATTTTAGGAAGAACTATATGAAACTACAAGGACATCAATGTTTATACAGTCTTTAAGTCTAAATTAAAATTAATCATGGTTTTAATTAGAATTCGATTCAAACTTTTATTGATAAAGTAAGAGATAATTAACTCAAACTCTTACATATAAGATAACAGATAATTCTAATAATCTCTTTCTTAATTCAAATTCATATTGATGAGATGAGAGACAATCTTAACAATTTCTTCTTTGACTTGAAATCTCATAAAAAATTAAAATATGCCAACTCGGCATAACAACAGATAAAGATGTTGCTTTCAATTCTTTAACTCTTCATGTTTATGTATTCTAGCAAAAGTAACATAATAAATGGATCTTGAAGACCACAAAACTCAAATATGGTTGACTTAACTTTTTAGTTGGATAAAATAGTCATCTTATACACTTGCCACAGTGTAAAACATGAAGTAACAAATTTTTGTCGACGTTACCAAATATGAATTGATCCAAATGCAACACTATCCAAATGAAAACTTCAAATGACTCAAAATAGCACAACTAGAGCAAAAACTCATGAGCCAATAAACTTCTTTAAAGCAAACAAAAAAAAAACTCCAACCAAGAGAACACATAATGAATGCAAACCACTTGCTCGACCAAACTCCTCTATATAAGGATAACTTGTGACATGATCCGACATTCCATCTGTGTGGTAGCATGCCCAGTTTGTGGACATTACCTAACAAAAACTAATTTTCTCGAGAAATGTCTAGTTCAGAGTAGAGAAACATAAACATGTGATGAATTAAACAGGTTTTACAACACAAGAGTTTATCCATACTCAGGAAACAACCCAGATACATATATTATAGAATATCAGAGTTCCCAAAAACTAAACATTTAGCTAGCAAAAGTAACCAGTCTTGTAGCAGCTTTAGAAATTCTCGTCTTCAACTCCAAAGTAAGTAGGATCACAGTTGTACATGTCTACATTTCCAGGGTTTTCTTCGACGAAGTGCTCGCTAGTTAAGAGATCCAAGTTTAAACAAGAGTTTAAATACCAAGAGTGAGTACAAAAACACTCAACAAGAAAGTAATAAGAGATAGTGCAATATGTCTGACTTTGCTAAATTCAAGAATACTTAGGTATTAAATAAGCTAAGGATTCTGAGATTTTTCGAATAAAACACTAGTTGGAAAACCATCTTTATAGTAATCTTAAGAAAATTCTACCGAATACTTTACACTACAGGGCTGAGGCCACTTATAGGCCTCCTTTCTTGTCGCGATGCAATTCTCGACTTGGGGACAAAAGGTGAACATTTTTACACTGTAGAGGTGCACTGCTTTACTCATGGAAATTCTTGATTGACATATTAGTGCTCATCAGCAGTACTCCGCAGTTCCTTTAATGTGTGATCAGATCAAAAGAACAAAATTTTTCTCAAATCTATCTATTAAGCACCCCCACTCCACTAATTTGAGTCCATAGCTCCTGGTTACTTTTGGGCCACCCGTGAAACTATTTGAATTATTTTGAGCAATGACGTCTTTAGGTCATTCGGAGCAACTCAGGGCGCTTAAATACATATATAATGTACATATGTTCTCATGTGGAGGTGATCTTAACTTTTAGAGAAGCTACTAAACTAGACCTATTCCATACCAAGTTTGTGGTCAATACGGATTTTATGGCGTTAGATGAGAGTGATAGTTGGTTACAACTCTTATTGTTTTCCATTGATAACATAGATAGGGTAGTCATTTGGATTCAAAATTTCATACTCAGTGACTTCCACTATCGTTGCCTAACATTCTTGATATGCCATATCATATCATACTAAACCAAATAACATAACTCTTCTATGTACTTTTTGTATTATTTCCATAAACTATGCCTTTGATGCAATGTGATAAGTTTAATTAGATAAAAATTAGTTTATAGCCACTACATTCACAAGCATGATCAATATGGTCAAGTGAAGAAAACTTGCCTAAAGAACCAAAGTCGGAAATGGAGTTCGGCAAGTCACCTTGAAGCTCCTTGATCCGGGAGGATCTCAGGTCGAGTTCGCAACGGATTTGCGACCACGAAAAGGTTTGCGACTTTGGAAAGGTTTGCGACCTTGGGAAGGATTCAAACTCTTCGAGCCTTCAATGCTGGATGATGAGCCAGATACCATAGTACCATCTGTTGAAGACTTGGTCTATCAACGAGATAAACCTCTACGTGAAGATGTGATTTTGGAAAAGAAGGTGACTACCACCCGCAGTGGCACCAAGGAGACTTTTCGAATCGGTCGGAAAGATCAACGAGCACGTGCGGCAAAGTGGTACACCAAAGAAGATGGACAAGCCCAATTTCCACATCTCCAGTTTGATTGAGAGGTCGCAACAGGGGTTGGCTCTTTCTCAACAAGGGAGTCATGATCCAGGAGGATCTCCAAGTCCTGATCGCATGCGGCTTCGCGACCAAGTCCTGAACGCATGTGGCTTCGCGACCAAGTCCTGATCGCATAAGGATTCGCGACCTGGATGAGTCCGCGACCATGGATTGGTCCGCGACCAGGAAAAGGAATTCGTTCCCTGTTCGGAATTGTAATCCGATCCGAATGTGTATAACTAAGCTTATCTATTTAGGATTAGTTATATGAGTCTAATATGTTTAGGTTTCTAAGTCTGATACGTACTCATACGATTGGACTATAAATACCTTGTAATAGGTCTAGTTTAGATCATCAAATTCAATCGAAGAGTCATAGAACTTATTTGAGTTTTAGACACTTATAGTTCCTTCGACGTAGGCAAGTGTGCCTAACATTCGACGTGTAAAGCTCTCTTTGAAATAAAGAGTTGTGCAATTACTTTGGGTTTCGGTATTTCCGAGTAAGATCCCGTTATTCCGCATATTAGAATCTGGGCGAGCCTAGTGCGAAAACCAAGACTAGGTCTCAAACGGATCAAGTTGGTATCAGAGCAACTTTTCTATCCTGTGGATGGTGAAGACTCGCCAGGGTTACAAAACTTCCGGCGAAATTCCAGGCGATCAATTGATGGTTCCTACAGCCGCGTCTACGACAATGTCTGACGATACCTCCGTTCAAGCTAACCTAGCCGAAAAAATGGCTAAGCTCTCCACCGACATGGAAACCGTGCTTGCTTGGATTAAGCAGCAGGCCATGATTGTACCTCCTGAAGTAGAGAAGGTTATGGGTGAGAAGACTGGTGAAGACTTGCGCAGGGCAGACGAAGATGAAGACGAAGGCGACCACAAGACCGACGACCTCGCCAACACCTCCTTAGCTGTCGGATCTTTTAAAGTCGACGCTAAGATTGATATACCCATATATGATGGGGTGATCGATGCCGAGAAGCTGGATTCTTGGATCGACCAACTTGAGACCTATTTTGACCTGAAAAGGTTTAGTAGCGCTCAAAAGGTCAAATTTGCACCTTTGAAGATGAAGGACCACGCCAAGACATGGTGGAAGGCCCTTGTCGCCAGTGGTGAAGCTGACGACCTTGCGTGGGGTCAATTCAAACGACTTATGCGACAAGAATTTTATCCAATGGGTTACCTTGAGGAGAGATGGGAACGTTGGCACAGATTGTATCAACGGCGCGACCAGACTGTCCAAGACTATACGACGGAGTTTCGGCGACAAGCAATGGTCATCGGCATCTCACTGTCCGATCCTCAGGTATTTCGGAAGTACACATCTGGACTTCAGAAATCGATCAGTACTGAGCTAAGTTTGTTCAGAGTTCAAGACATCTCGACCGCGAGTACGACTGCTTTGGCGATTGAGAAGAAGAATAAGACCCGCAACGATAAGAACTTGAGGGAGATTTCAACCACGACAAACTCCGGAGAGGGTACCCATGATACGGGTAACACTTGTGAGCATTGTCATGTTGCTGGGCACACAAAAGAGAAGTGTTATAAACTTCATCCTGAACTGCGACCAGAAAGAAAAAGAAGGGATGAACCAAGCACACGAACAGCTATGGTTACTTCTATTCCGCTCGCAGAGGAAATTATCCAGTTGGATTCGGTTGAAAAGGCGGACACGACCCTGTCTCTAATGGCAATGCCGAAGGAGAAAGGTTCGGGTTCATCAATTGACCACAACCCGACAGAGGAATTGTTCACTGTTAACATACAGGTGAATCACGAGGTGGTCACAGCCATCTTCGACCCCGGAAGCCAAAAGAATTTGGTCTCCTCCGGGCTGGTTCGACGACTTGGTTTGCAGACGACTCAACATCCTCGACCGTATCCTCTGGGATGGTTCACTTCTGACGTGAGTCAGCAGATCAAGAGTCAATGTACTCTAAAGTTTGCAATATCTGCTCGTTACATCGACGAGGTTCAATGCGATGTCATCCCCATCGATATTTGCCAAGTGATTTTTGGAAGCCCGTTCTTATACGATCGTGACGCCCATTACCACCGAAGAGCTCAAGACTACGACCTCACAAAGGATGGGACGAAATTTATCATCAGCAAAAACGACCACGTCGACACCAAGGACTTGTTGACAGCAAATCAGGCAAAACGGATTGTTAATGCATGCTCAAAGTGTGTGCTGAGCGTGATGCGTCCAGTTAGCCAAGGGGATTGTGATACATCGAGTATGGAAAATGATGGTTGTTTGGCGAGCTTGCCTGTGGAAAACAACGTGCTGTTCGCAGAGGTATATCGTCGATCACCACAACGACTAGTTGAAAACGACATACAACTTGTCTCTACGGCGCCACTATTCAAACTTCGCAATCCTAGCTTTGGGATCGGTGATGGTATTAACCTCGACAAGGGGAAGGCTATCCGCGAGTGGCCAAGGCTACAATCCATGACGGAGGTTCCAAGCTCTATGAGCGCCTATCCATACATTCGATCTGACGATTGTAGCATTGCTCATCGTGTGTTGGTTCAAAAACTCCCAGTCGTTCTCTACAACTTCACAGTTGGTCACCAACGGAGTTGGCTCCTTCTCAACAGAGGAGTCATGATCCGGAAGGATCTCAGGTCGAGTTCGCAACGGATTTGCGACCACGAAAAGGTTTGCGACCTTGGGAAGGATTCAAACTCTTCGAGCCTTCAATGCTGGATGATGAGCCAGATACCATAGTACCATCTGTTGAAGACTTGGTCTATCAACGAGATAAACCTCTACGTGAAGATGTGATTTTGGAAAAGAAGGTGACTACCACCCGCAGTGGCACCAAGGAGACTTTTCGAATCGGTCGGAAAGATCAACGAGCACGTGCGGCAAAGTGGTACACCAAAGAAGATGGACAAGCCCAATTTCCACATCTCCAGTTTGATTGAGAGGTCGCAACAGGGGTTGGCTATTTCTCAACAAGGGAGTCATGATCCAGGAGGATCTCCAAGTCCTGATCGCATGCGGCTTCGCGACCAAGTCCTGAACGCATGTGGCTTCGCAACTAAGTCCTGATCGCATAAGGATTCGCGACCTGGATGAGTCCGCGACCATGGATTGGTCCGCGACCAGGAAAAGGAATTCGTTCCCTGTTCAGAATTGTAATCCGATCTGAATGTGTATAACTAAGTTTATCTGTTTAGGATTAGTTATATGAGTCTAATATGTTTAGGTCTCTAAGTCTGATACGTACTCATACGATTGGACTATAAATACCTTGTAATAGGTCTAGTTTAGATCATCAAATTCAATCGAAGAGTCATAGAACTTATTTGAGTTTTAGACACTTATAGTTCCTTCGACGTAGGCAAGTGTGCCTAACGTTCGACGTGTAAAGCCCTCTTTGAAATAAATAGTTGTGCAATTACTTTGGGTTTCGGTATTTCCGAGTAAGATCCCGTTATTCCGCATATTAGAATCTGGGCGAGTCTAGTGCGAAAACCAAGACTAGGTCTCAAACGGATCACTCCTCGTCAAGATCAGTTCCTGAGAAAATATAAGTATAGATATATTTTTAGAAGAACATTGATGAACCAAACAACAAGAATGCAAGGATGGATATATCTAAGTCTTCAAATTCCTCACCCACGATTGAAAACGGCCAAATGACAAATCACCGCTCTAAGTTGAAAGAAGATTAAATTTTATGATTTTAAAGTTTTCACACACACACACATATATATACACGAGAATACAAGGATGAATATATCTAAGTCCTCGATTTTTTGACCCACGATTGAAAACGACCAAACAACAAATCATTGGTCCTTTTCTTTTATGGCTATACAAGGATGAATGTATCTAGGCTCGCAGGTTGCGCTGATGCGGCGACCCTGCATTGCTCTTGCAAGGGGAAGATCTGGTGAGAAGGGGGACACGCGCCGTACCTTCGCCGACGTCGTGGAAGATGACGCTAAGGGAGGAACTAGGATGCCGGCAAGGTCCTGGGGGGTGGGGGATGGGGGGTGGTTTGGGTGGTGGGCAAGACGGCAACCTTACACGAGGGGACATACTAAGATGTGGGCAAGGGTGGGGGGGGGGGGGTTGCCACCACCCCCTCAGGTCTGGTCCTGATTATCATCAATATCTCTTTATTATTCAAGATAGTCAAAATCTCACACAATTAAGTGTTACTCTCTATATGAGTTAAAATTATATATATATATATATATGTTAAAGATATGTCATCTTTTAATATTATTACAGAGATAGAGTTGATTTTGGATATGATTTTTCAGATGAATATATATCACAGTACAGATAGAGTTAATTTTAGATACGATTTCTAAGATGATGGATCTATACCATTATAAATATAATGAACGGAATAGATCTTTTCTTTTTTTAGATTAATGTAGGAATTTCTAGTTATTTTTCTTTTTCTAGGATTAAAATGAAAAATTTGAGTTTTTTTATGTGAAATTAGAATTAATGTGGTGCCTTTTATATCAACAGAATTTACTATATAATAGATTGATACAATCAAACTAATACAATATAACTTGGCCTATACCACGTCCAAAGACTACCAAATAGAGCCACATCTACCTGTCTCCACTACAATTATTCGATCGCTTCATCTTTCTATAAAAACTTGTTATTATAATATATGTGCAGCCAAATTTATCTAATTTTGATCACTAATATATTTATAAATATTTAGATTAGTTATATAAAAATAATATGATTCATTTTGTCATAAAAATACTTTCATGATATTATATTTTTATAATTTTATTAATATCTTCTAATAGAAACTAATAATAAAAAATGACTTATTGCAGACCGTAAAAAATTAAAAACGACAAATTTTTGTGAATCCATGGAAACTAAATAGTAAACACCCGAGTCCATGACATCGATTCTATTCTTCCGTTTCCATTAGTCGAAAAACTACTGGATCCATCCGGTTTCATTGCTCGGTTGCGGTGGCGGTGGCAGGCAAGTCAGAAGGATGCGACGGCAAGCCATGAGTTGCGGTCCCACCTTTGCTCGCCTCGTCCGCAACTGCTGTGTCGCGCGCACGTACTCTCCTCATTCATCTTTCCCGTCTTCCTTGTGAGTTGCTGTTCAATTAGTTCTCTCCTAGAAAAATTGTTCGCGGATGTTGTCTGTATTGTATATGTCCTCTTCGCTGATCTCTTAGTCTTGTCATATATATTAAAACATCAAATTGTATAATAGATCATCTGATAACATATAGAAAGATATCTTGCCGTGTGCATGAGGGTGTTGTTGTCAGTGCAAATCATTAGATCTTATTACTATTCTTTGGGATTAGTTGTTCGAAGCGCTAGTGCTTATCTTATTGTTCAACAATATATCCACTAAAAGACACAGCACATGTCTCTAATCTTGACATCTTCTGCCACCATCTGCAATGGATAGCACCTTTGTGTGCATGCTTGAAGGTGCCACATTACCGAGCACTTTTCCAAGTACGCTTATCTCCAGTGCAATCATCTTATAGGGATACTTAAAAACGGCCCACTTGAGAACCATCCACTAGTAGCAAGGAGAGAGATAAAAAGAGGGTACAAAATAGTTCATTTTTTTTCATTCGGGGTGTCTGTCTGTCTGAAGAAGCAAGAGCAAGAAAACTCTTAACAAATGGGATGATTCCTCTCTTCTAATAGTCGTTGTTGTTGCACATGCAGTCATTTTTATGGTAAGAGATGTTGATCCAACTACTCAATTCAAAGATCTATTAGATTTTGTTCTTAGACATCGTAATACAATCATATCTCATCTTAACTGAATATGTATATTTCTAGGTTTTTATTCCCTGAACACCCCTTGAGCTCCCCATTAGAGATGAGTTGAGAAGCCAAATATATACTTGCTATAGATTATTCGAGTAAAAGTGCTTAACCGATGCTTTTGGGTGCCATTTTCATTTTTACATTTTTGTCTTTTTTTTTCATGTGTTTTTACATATTTGCCGATGTTATGTTGCAACATTTCACTAGAGATGAACCGGGAGTACTTTTTGTTTTTATGTGTTTCTGTAAATTTCACTTGATTTGAGTGTGAAAATAGTCAGAAATATGTCTTATTTTCCTTGTATTAAGGTTGAAAAACTAAAAAAATCTAATTGTACTCGATTTTATTTCCTTACAAAACTAAAATTTTAGATAGTTGTACATTCCGCATGTCAAAAGCACTTAAACACTATATGAAATTTCTTTCAAAGTTCGTGTAGCAACAGGTGGTGATACTTAGTTTTTTTAGAGATAAAAAAGAATTGTTTAATGAAGTTATGTGAAAACATAGGCAGCAACATGTCCTGAATCAAATTCTAAAAAATCTTAAACATTAACCTTAAATCAGGTCAATCTAGATGCCCCACAAATTGGCTGCTACTGTACACCAGTAGAAATGTTGTGATGCATTTGAACAATTGTTGCAGTGGCATCTTCTGAGAACATTATACAAACAAACATTCCAATCCAATTACTAAATCCTACTATCCTCAAAATTTGCAATGAGTGATAAATCTTAAATCATAACTCTAAAAATAGAAAAGTATACAAACTTGTGATATAAACTATCTGATTAACGTGAAAAAGAATTAGATTTATCAATTTTATATTATGAGATATTAATATTGCTAACTCCTCTTAAACATTAATCTTTAAATAGATGATAATTTTATGTGCATTTTCAGACTAGTAAGACACAAATTTATACTATATTATTTTAAAAAATAGTTCTCCTGTGATAAATCTTGTTACCCCAAATGACACGTACGAATGCGCCATGCATTAATCATGATCCACCCATCATTACGATTTTTCTTTGCCTAACTTGCCCACTTGCTGGTGGATAAACGTCCAGCAAATCCGATAAAAGAAACTGCTACTTTCTCCCAACCACTTCTCGCTTACACACACATGAAAATGTTGACCACAATCACATGCGATTTTGACCTTTTCTCTTTTGTACCGAATGAGTTGGTGCTTCCTACTTTCCTAGTAACCACTCACAATTCACTTTTGTCCACACCATAATACTTAAAGGGAAGAAAAAAAAAATCATCACATCGAAATAAAAAAAAACCAAATTTGAAGGAGTGAGAATATTACTCCATATTATTCTTTTAAAAAATCATCTTTATCATTTATAAACAATACTATATATTATATTAATAACACATCTTATACGTATACCTTATCTCTATATCTCTATTCCGAACCTTCTACAGACA
Source organism: Pharus latifolius (assembly GCA_019359835.1). NCBI lineage: Eukaryota > Viridiplantae > Streptophyta > Magnoliopsida > Poales > Poaceae > Pharus > Pharus latifolius. The sequence continues at coordinate 13,702,967 of CM033321.1, forward strand.
TCTTTTTAATACAATATTTTAATTAAACTTAATATAGAAGGTATAGGGAGTCAAAACCACGACCTATTTTTTGTGTTGATGCAAACTCTAATTGTCCTAACTGCGCATATTAGTGTAACACTACTCCATATTATTGGTAAATTTATCTTAAATCATTGAAAAATAAAATTCACTCTAAAATATTCTACTATGTACAATATATAATAGGCTTTCTAATATTTGTGAGGTGCGTTATAGTTGCATTATTTTTTGAGGACATGTATTCTCTACCGTTCTTGGGTGATTCCAAATCAACAATAGAGATGCATGGCTTCATTTTCTTAACTCAATCTCATTTTCTTTTTCCATGGGTACTTGTTTTCCCTTCATCGTGGAAACTAATTTTCCCTGAAGGACATAAATAGTTACAACACATAGATCAGGGAAAAAAGATGGGAGGTGTTCTCCAAATAATTACCTTTTTAATACAACATTTTATTAGGAATATTGAAATCCCAGTCACCTGTAAGTTTCTCAAAACCACTGGCAAAGAAAAGAAAAAACAAATTTATTACCCTTTGTTGTTTGTCAAAACATCACCATGCCTGTATTAATGGAAAGCAGGCGGTTAAGACAAAATAGACAAAGCGAAAAAAATTAGAGAAGTTCTTAAAAGAAAACACACGAAAATTTTTCCAGGACATTAATCCGGAGGATTAATTTCCGATGAAATGAACCGCACGTACAGTTTTGAACTGCCCAGCAGAGGGAATACGAATCCCCGGCGGAAACATTCCCCACTCGCTCACAAACCAAAAAAGAAAAGAAAAAAAAGGAAAGAAAAATTTTCTCTCCCTCTCCGCCCCCATTTCCGCGTGCGAAAGTCAAACGCCTCGCTCTGCTCGTCTCCACCGGCCGCCCCCAAATCGCCCCAAATCCGATCGTTTTCGCTCAAATCCACAGCCATGTTTGGCGATTCCGACGGATCTAAGGACCCCAACGCCGCCGCCAATCCGAGCAGCGCCAACCCGAGCAACTCCACCCCCGACGCTGCGTCCACGCCCCTTTTCCCCAACCGCGAGCTCACCCTCAGCAGCTACCTCTGCGAGAAGGCGCCCATCACCTCGGCCCCCGCAGTCGCCCCCTCGTCTCCGCCTCCGCCTTCAGCCGATGACACGGCCAACGCTAGCGCCAAGCTCTGCGTGGAGCGCGATTTTCTCCACCTGTCCGCTCCCAAGCGCGACCCGCCGGGCGATGACTCCTCTGTGGTGGGAGGTAAGAAGGCCCGGCTTGACTCCCTGCAGCTCTCGTTGTCACTGCCGTCTGATGCGCCGGCGCCCACGGCGCCTTCGGCGCAGCAACAGCAGCTTGGTGCGCTCCTTGCCTCGGCAGATGGGGAGCTCCGGGGCGGGGCGGCGCCCGCGCCGCCCCCCAGGAGGACTTACAGCGCGACGACGGCGCGTACGCGGAGCGTGAACTCGGACGACATGTCCTACTCCTACTCCGCGTTCTCGCACAACCCGAGCTGCTCACTGACGCACAACTCGACTGACATCTACGCAGCGGGGGAGGGGACTAACGGCTCCGTGCACAGCCGCTTCAACTTTCGCCCGGTCGGCGATGGCAGCGTTGCCTTTGCGGCGCCGCAGCCGTTGAAGGAGAGCGGGTCGTCGTTCTTCCCCTCGGAGCTTCCGGCGAGGATGGCTGCGGCTGCGGCGGCGGCGGCCAACACGGGCAGCTTCGATAGCGGCCGCGGCGGGGTGGTGCTGTCGCCGCCGGAGAGAATCTTGCGGGAAATCGTGTCGGACTCTGTAACCAGTATGGCTCAGGTGCTGCAGGACTTCCCGAGCGAGTTGCTGGAGGTGCTGCGGGAGGCTGTGCGGGGCATGATCGACTCGCCGGAGAAGAGAGATGATCTTGCCAGCCTGCAGCGGAAGCTGGAGCGCCGGTCGGACCTCACCGTGGAGGTGTTGTCACGGGCAAACAAGACGCAGTTGGAGATCCTGGTGGCTATCAAGACCAGCATGGCCGCATTTGTGACGGGGAAGGGCCGGGTGCCAAGCAGCGAACTTGTGGATATGTTTCTCATGACGCGGTGCCGCAACTTGAACTGCAAGAGCGTGCTGCCCGTGGATGACTGCGAGTGCAAGATTTGCTCCACCAAGAAAGGGTTCTGCAGTGCGTGCATGTGCCCGGTGTGCCTCAAGTTCGATTGTGCTGCAAATACCTGCAGCTGGGTGGGGTGTGATGTCTGCTCACACTGGTGCCATGCTGCGTGTGCGCTGGAGAGAAACTTGATCAGGCCAGGGCCGACACTGAAAGGGCCGCCTATGGGGACGACTGAGATGCAGTTCCAATGCCTCGGTTGCAGCCATGCTTCTGAGATGTTTGGGTTTGTTAAGGAGGTTTTCAATTGCTGTGCAAAGGACTGGAATGCTGAGACACTGATGAAAGAGCTGGACTTTGTTAGGAAGATTTTTGCTGCAAGTGAGGATTTTGAGGGAAAGGGGCTTCATGCCAAGGCTGAGGAGGTCCTCAGCATGCTTGCAAAGAAAATGATCTCTCCTTTGGATGCAACAAACAGCATGCTGCAGTTCTTCAAATGTGAGATCTCTCTACTTTTCATTCTAGCACTTGAAAACGTTAGTTACCTCATCATTTATACTTGCATGATCATAGAAAAATTTTATATGATTTTGTTAACAGGTAAAGTTTAAATTCTGAATTTATTATATTTAAAAGATATCCATTCTCATTGTTTATAAGCAGTTTCATGATTTCTTTTGTTTTTCTGCTTGCAATTAACTATGTCAGTATTTTCATTTATCTGCAATTTGATGAAGTTATTCATTTACCAAATTGTTGCGGCTCTCAGCATTACGGTTGATACTCATAAAGAGTTCTCATTTGCAGAAATATAAAAGCTTTTTCTATAGAAAAACATGAATTTTTTTGGGGACGCTGAATCTTGTGGAGTTTATAAGGAATAATAATAAGTTAACGACAAGCTAAATAGGCGCTGTTATGTTCAGTTTTTTTGGTTCCTAGTCGATGTGTCTATCAAGATTTTTGTGCAAAAGGAACATGCATGTCCTGGTTGCTGTCTTTTCTGACATCTGTTTGGCAAGATGTTCACATGCCTTCTTGCTTTAGTTTCTTTCACTGTTAAACTAGAAAATAGACAAATTTCCCTCAACTAGATTATTAGTGGACTTTGGTGATTAGCAAGGTTTTAAAGAGCAACAAGTGCTTTGGTCACTGGTAGGTCTGGAAAAAAAGCTATGGTGGATAATACTGGCCATCGGAAAAGCTATTCAACACATTGCATTTATTTAAGGAGTACAATTCTATTATTTTTTAATGTTGCTAAAAGTATGATAGAACTAATAAGAAATAAGTAAAATAAAAATAGAGTATTGTCCTAGTAAAAATTATGATATTAACACCTGACAAGCGGAAAATCCAACACACAAATGAATGAACAAAGTACAATTAATTCTTAAATCCCAATAAAACAATCTGCAATCCACTTGATAAAATCACAAGATAAAAAAATGTTGTCTCTGGCCCATTTCAACTGAAAAACATCAATGTTGGGCTTTCAGGACATGGCCTAACTGATCAACTCTAATAGTATTACATAGCATTGGCATAGGGTACCCATTTCAACTACAATCTATCAGCTGTAGTGGCGGCTATCTTGGCTATAGCAGCTAAAACTGGCTTAGCACATCTTTTTGTTATAGCCTAGCTTTTGGATCCAAAAATGCTACAGTGCTGCTCGAGCGTCATAGCTACACATAGCTATTTAAAATAATTGTGATTAGTAAAATGGAGTATGCATACCACTATGCATGCTCCTTTCACTATTCAACAGAAGTCCACTGCTTGTCTATTTGATGGGCACTTTTCATTAGTGCAGAATACTGTATTTGACATTTACTATTCCAAACTGCATCAATAGGCAGTATCATCACATTTTTACAAGTAAGGTGTGCCATGGCATTGTTGTATTGATTTTTTCAATAGCACATCTGTTCTGCTAGTCATTTGATTTTTTTTTTACAGCAATATTACTGATGAATTTCCTGCCATGCATGAAGAAGTTCATTGTATGGTAATATTACTGATGAAATTCTTGTCATACATGATGAAGTCCTTTCCTTCAGAAAAGATGACTAATTTCATAAACAAAAAGCTGGTTAGTGTTACGTTTTTATGGCTTGTACTGGAACATCGAGAGACCATAGGACTAACTTTAGTTGAACTAAGCAACCTTGATTTTAGTTTGGTCGGTCATATTGAAGAATGTTTGATAAGATCCTTGAATCTATATATATGTGTGTGGTTGCATTTCCCTCAGTTTCAGTTTCTAATGCTGTTCTATAATTTGCCTTAAACACATACACTCTTGTTTATTGTTGTGTAATCAACTTCTATTTGTACTGTTGATGATAGACATGATTTAAGAAGTAAAATGTGTGTTCTATTGAGAACTGAAACTACAACAAGGAACAGGTTCAGAGTCTGAATTTTCAAGTTTTGTGATAGGTGATTGTATACACACTAGGGGGTGTTTGGTTTGAAGAATGTCCTATTTTAGAATCATTCAATCCTAAATGTTTTGTTTGATTTGTGGAATGGAATAATTTTATTCTACACTAACCCATTCCACAAAAGGTGAAGTAGAATAAAAATTGTGGAGTGAGGTCGTCCAACTAATTTTGTGGATGACCCCATTCCATCCAAGTTGGGATGGACCTATTTCAGCATAAGATGGCTCCCCAAACTAAACACCCCCTAGGCATTTGGTACCCATCAACACATCATATCGTGTTGTAGAACTTGTACATAATCTACTTAACTTCTTTTTATTACAGATGGCGCAACAGACTACTCTGTTACAGGCAGCACATCCAAAGGTATTTTGGCAGCTCAGGCTAGTCAGTCTACGGATATGCTTCCTCTTCAAACTCCGCCGACCATCACTCCGCCAAAATCTTCATTCAACTTCAAGACCACCACTTCCATTCTTGATACACAGATAGATGCACTTAAAGCTAGTCCGAAGCCCTCCCTCTCTATTGAACCCCATTTCACCACTCCCTCAAAGGATGATGACTCCTCAAGCCTAGAGACCATCGTGAAGTGTAAGGAAGCAGAGGCAAAACTCTTCCAGAAGCTGGCTGATGATGCTAGGAAGGAAGTCGAGAGTTACCGCCAGATTGTCCGTGCCAAGACTCAGAAGCTGGAGGAGGAGTATGCTGGGAAGCTGGCGAAACTATGCTTCCAGGAGACAGAGGAGAAGAGGAGGAAGAAGCTCGAGGAACTCAAGATGCTCGAGAATTCCCACTATGACTACCACAAGATGAAGATGAGGATGCAGACTGAAATCCAAGGCTTGCTTGAGCGAATGGAAGCCACAAAAAAGATGTGGGTATAGCTGACGGTAAAATTATTTCAGGTAAAATTATCTGTTGCTGTTGAATATCTGAAATGTGTGGTTCTTAGTTAGCAGGGTTTCTGTATTATTTCTGTACCGCTGTCTTTATCTCGTGTTATCAGTTACCCGTTACAAGTGTAGGATGTAATCGTTGCGCTGGCGGATATAACGAGTCTGAATTTGAACTCATGGTTTGCAAATGTGTGATTATCATTGCAAAATGTTTTTGATGCGCAATTGTGCATAATGGAGTTGCTGACGTGCTGGTGCATGACTTCTTTACCCCATGGTATAGTCGAGATCAATTTGTGAATGTTCAAATGTAGCCCCATGGTGATCACATTTCTCTCTCTTTTTTTTTTTTTTTTTTTTTTTTTTTTTTTTTTTTTTTTTTTTTCTCACTGCAGATACGAGGATGAATGTCTTGCATTCATCAGTAAGTTTTGAAACCCCTTGGGGTTTGCCCATTTAACATTCTTTTCAAAGCTGGTCCACAAAGCATACATCAGAGTTGCTTGGTGATTGCTTGATAGTAAGGTTGCATGCTATTACTCATTTACTGGGTTCTTTTACATTAGTTAGTTCCTGTATTAGCAGACAATCAAATGGAAAGATATTTTGATCCGCTACGCAATGGTTCGGCCAAACATGTTATATTGTTGAAAAGTAGAAGGTAGTATTTTTTTTTTCTATATTACTTTTTGCCAAATATTGTAGTATTGGCGTCTTTCGTCACTATAGACAACAGAGTGCTAGACTGGCATAATGCGCTGATTGCAGCCTATATCTCTAGTTATTTTTTTTTGAAAATTGATTGTATGTCAGTGAAATTTTGTGTTTAATATGTCACCAGAATTTGATCCATTTTTTATAGTTTGTTGGTTTTTTTAGAAAATTATCTTCTACAAGTGATAATATATGTATTATATTGGAAACAAGCATCTCACTCAACTTTTCTCTCTTGGCACACACAATCAATACAATACTCGAATTACGAAGATTTTTTTTTTGTGAGAGTATATGTTCTAACTATTCTAGTGGTATTATATTTCTCTCGTTAAGTAATCAAAAGCAAAAACCCCCCGTTGTCAGTGTACGAAATAAATAACAAAACGTTCCTACAGAGTACGATCAAATTAAGCTCACATCTTCCATGCACGCAGCACGCAGGAAACAGTAGAAATCACCATAATAATCTTGATATCAAACAGCAATAAGAAATCTCAAAACGAAAAAAAGGAGAGAAAAAATCTGAAACATACACCAAGCTAGCCAGTTAGAGTCTAAGAGTAAGGTCAGGCTCCTCAGCTGCATGCACAGCACCACTGACGCTGCCAAATTCCGAGTTCAAGAACGAAGCCGAGCTCAAGCTCGAGTTCCCCGCCGTTCCAGCAGCGCCACCGGCCGGCCGGAAGCTCCCGGGCCACCCGAAGCTCACCTCCTCGTCGCCCACGAAGAACGGCATTGGCCCCAGCAGTCTGCGTGCCGGCCTCACCTCGCCGCGCGCGCCGTCGTGCCGCTCCGACGCGGCCACTACGCCGGGGTGCACCGACGAGTGCGCCTGGATCCCTATGGAGTACAGGCCTGACCCGTAGAGCGGCAGCGACGCGACGTCAGCGTACCCGTAGGGGAGCGCGTCGAGCCGCAGCGCGCGCCGCGCCAGCGTGCGCTCCCGCCGGTGCGCGTTCTGGTGGCCACCCAGGGCCTGCGAGCTGAAGAACTTCCTCTGGCAGTAGTTGCAGGTGAACACCCGCGCCGGCTCGCGGGCGCCGTACATCGCCCCCGCCGCCGTCTGCGTGCCGCCGTTGCTCTCGGTCGTGCTCGACTCGGTCGCCGTGTTGAACGTCAGCGCCAGGTCGAGGCTGACCGGCTGGGAGGTGTTGGACGACGGCTCATTGCCAGCGTTGGGGAAGGAGGTGTTCGACGCTACTTGGCTGCTTATGTCGGAGAGCTCCTCGCATGGTTCTTGGCACACTGTGTTGTTCATGTCTGAATAATCACAATAATCTTCCTCTGTACTTGCTTCTGCTTCAGCTGTCTTCAGAAACAAGATCATGTAAGTGTATCTGCAGAACTCCCACGTTATTTTGTCAGTTCAGTGAACAAGACAAATCAGATAAGTACAGATACGTGAACCCATGATGAGTTCCTTGATAAGATGGATTCTTGTATGAACTGAGAAGAATCCTTGTGTTTTTGTAGTCCGAGCTGCATTCATTGACAAGCTCACATGTGTGTAGATCAGTGCCAAAAGATTACTGTAAGCCGTTTTGTTTTTGTCTGTATCGCGAACTCGACAGACAAATAATATTTATAAATGGGAATATCTATGATTAGATTGTCTCGTCTTATGATTATGAAGCCCTAAATGACTTCTTCCCTTTATTTATCTGGTCTAAAATTCCTTACAATTTACATGGTTCCCAAGATGACCCTTGCTTATCCAAATAAACAAGAGGCTATCCATTGAGCACGACACCAAATGCTAATGATTTATCATGTTTGAGAAAAAAAAAATGCCTTTGATGTTTGCTAAATTTTTGAAGAAAATAGTCAAATGTTGACAGAAGGAATGTTGGATGCAAAGATGGAAAAAGGCAGGACTTAGCATCTTTCCAGATTGCTCTAATTCCTCGCTCAGAAATCAAGAGAAGCATCTTGCTTATTGTTAGGCTCGAAACATACTTTCAACTCAGCAAATTTGATGAGAAAGAGTAAAAAGCACACTTTCTTTTCTGTTTTGAGAATTTTTTAATTGGAACCTTAACGAATAGAAAAGGTCAAGAATAGCATAATCAGTAATTGTCGAAAAAGACAGAAGGTCAGGTTCCCATCTAACCCATTTTTAAGTTAAAACAAAGTGTTATCTAGAGTTCAAATCGTTAAACAAGAAACTTCCCAGGTGTTGATCAATTAGGAGAATTGGGGAAACATTGGTTAGAGTTCTTAATAGATCATCTAAATCACCAACTGAAAATACAGACTGAAACTACTAAAGAAATGATTCAGATTCATCATCACCGAAGATACTTTCACCGGCCAACACTATTTTGACTAGTATGAATTGAGAATTTCAGGTAGAGCACTACATGATCCTAGATCATAGTTAAATGGAATCTTAATTTGGAAAAGTATTATTGCACAGCCCAACAGCATTATCTTGGTTCACAAGATAAAATTGGCCAATAACTTGACAAGAGAATATGCTAATTTTGGAAAGAAAACCAAGCAGAAACAGAAATGCCCAAACAGAAGATACCAAATTCATCAACTACATCTAGTACCAAAAAGAATCATCAGAACTAAGTTCCTAATATAGCTAAGACTATCAAAGAACATGCATAATTAAAGGATACAAACCAAAATATTGATGATTCATAAGACAGTCTCATATGAGAATTTCACTACCATATCTTTTAGCAAAAAGAAACAAGTCTAGATTTGAATCATCAGACACAAATACTGTAAAATCCTAATTAGTCCAAGACCACAAAGAATCAACAAGAATCAAAGTCATCAGACCACAAATTCTGCTGCAGTTCTTTCTGGTCCAACTAAGCATGCACCAAGAATTACCTCACAAAACCAGGAACACTACAATCGACAGCGAAACCCGAGAATTCAAGAAGCGAAACCAAGAAAGATCATAATCATTGTCTTCTCAGAATTACCTCTCAAACTCAGGATAATTCTGCACCTCACTTCATCCCCTAATAGCTAAAAGTCTCAACAAACGAGCAAGTTCAGATCATGGCTCCCTTGCAAATTGTCTCTTGTGTTCACGAAGGGGAGAAAGGAAACAAAGGGAGTTGGGGTGAGGGGCTGAGGTGGTGTGTGGTGATGTTTCAGTTAAAGTGGCATCCCCACTGTGACGTTAATTACGGAAAGCAGAGTTTTGGTAAATTACTGGTAGGGGATGAAGGACAGTGCTTAGAAGTGGTACAAGAAAAGGATGTATATATATATTGTGAGGGCATGTGACTTACGATGTGGTTGTTGTGCCTATAATCCGGTTGTGCAGGATATAACCACATACACTTACAAAAATAAATATTACAAACACAATCCACATGAACAATAAAGACAACTATAAAAGAGTACATAGGACAATTTTGCTGAATACACAACAAAGATATAGGATTTTGTAGGGTCTAATACATGGAGTTCTAGTAAAGTAGTTTTAACAAAAAGAAATGCAGCGACTTCTATGACTCATTCACAGTCGAAGTTCGAGTGTGGTTGGTAATCATCTAAACTCTAGGTAGTCACATGTCTTCGAAAGTTTGACTTCTCTTAAACTAGATTCAACATTTAAACAAGAATGAATACAAGATACTCAGCAAATCACTGATCACTAGTATAGCACACATCCCATATGTGTATAATTAACTATGCCTAAGAAGACAGAAGATAAGTTCAAGTTTCATAAAATATACTTTAACCTAATTATCAGTATTTTAGTTGCCCATAACGGTTACTCCATAACCATCCATTTTTAAATTATAAAGCTACTTGCATCGCAACGACATGGATTTAATTCACTGCAACCGACTCCTAATAACCGGGAGCACAAAATATTTGAATACGTTTTTATCTCTACAGAGGGGTACCAATTTACCCACAAGATACCACAACTCTCATGTTGATCCTATATGGAGTGATTAGACTAGATCCCGTAGTTATATGTGAGCGACTCAGTTGTGATAACAAGAACTTTACTTATGCTTCTTATACAATCCACTCCTGCCCTGTGGTCGGACTAACCATAGTTGTGGCGGGCTACACCCACTACATCGATTGATCATATTCCCATTACTGAGTCAGAGTGCAGTGTGTGAAGTAAACTTCGTGTAAGGTTTTTGTATTGCCGAAAGTACGTGCACAATTTAAAAACAAGACTCAACTATACAAGGGGTTCATGTATGTTCCACATACTACTATTCCAGGTCTTCATACCAGATTTGTGGACAATTCATAATTTATGTCACTAGCAGTAGAATGCACGGTTCTAGTCTTTATATATCCATGACAAAAAAAATCCACATGTTATTGCACAATACAGTGCTATTGGCCATTCAAACCACTCAAGTTAAGGATGGTTTGTCTTTCTATGTCAAATACTTGTGGTAATTGTAATTAGTCAGTTTAACAAGCTCTAACTATTCCTAATTATCCTATGGTGACATACTAAATTCACTATTGTAGTTTTAAGATTTAAGTGATACTATCCTAAATTCTTTATTATTTCTAAGTACCTATGATTGTTCATTCATATGCCTAAATATATTTAACTAAATATAGTAGTGTGGTTCAACACATAGACTCAATATGATCAAGAAACAGTGATTTGTCTTGCTTGAAGTGCTGATTGGTCAATTACGGTTGTCGAATGGTTGATGTCCTTGGGTTTGACCTGCCTGATTCCTAGTTGTGACGACACACAATTTGGACGTAAGTCCAACAATCAGAAAATAATAGTTAGTACATGTATCTATGTATATATGCATCTATGCATCTATGTATGCTTAGAAATGTTTATGAGGTATGATACTGAGTAGCAGAGTGATTTGGATGTTGAGATGCGAAGATTGGGTCCGAGAGGTTACTATAGGATTTAGGTCGTGATTTGGTAAAGTGGTTCTTGGATGTGGTTGTTGTTTATTTGATAAGTTGAATTAACGCTTTGGCACGTCCAAGGTCTCTATTTAACTTATAGGTCTTGGGTTGGAGGTTATATGAGGTTATATGGCATGATGGCGAAAGGAAAAGGTTAGGGTTAGGGCAGGCGACGAGGCAATCGGCTTGAGAGCGAACTCTAATAGAAAGGAGATTTTGACCTAGGCCTCATATGAAAAATCATATTACACATCTGGAAGGTTGAGGGTAAGGCAGACACAGTGACGCGGACAAATTTTTGATATGAGGTTCTTAAGGCTATGAACGACATAGGCACGTCGATGGGAGTGACATTGGACGAGGACTGACAAGGTTTGGTTAGGCTTTCCTCAGTTTTCTTCAAGGCTTGAGTCGATAAACGATTGGAATATGGCTAAGGCTTTGGTTATAAAGTTAAAACATTAAAGCAAGGTTGATTTCCAGATTGTGAACGCGGTGACGTTTGGATGTCGAAGGATGATATTCGTCTGGGGCATCATAACTGAAAATAGGTCAAGAAGAGATTTTCTCGCGATGCGACAGTTGAAGAAAATGTAGAAAATATGTCCACAAACTTCGTAGACAAATTGGATTTTGATTTTCATGCATGAAATTACCTAAATTGGGCTAATGCCATTGGCTGACACAGGATTGACATGAATTGATGAGGGTTGACAGTAGAATGGCATTGCCTGGCGTTGTCAGCGGATGGCCAAACTATAGGACACGGTCGTGTGTGCGCGTTAGGCCTCAGTGGCTGCACCAAGTTTGTCTGGGAGGTAGTTGATGATGACAAGGACTCAACCGTACCGGTTGGCTGCACTGGGACACAGCCATACGGCGATGAACGATGTCGAGGATGACGGTGGTGACACAGCGAAGTTCCTGCCACTGGACAAGTTTTGGCATAGAGTTAAATCGAGTTTTTGTGTGGCATCAGGGAGCAACGTAGTGAGGAAAAATACTCAGAAGGCCGAGGTGCAGCTGTGGGACATGGTGGCGTCGACAGAGACAGTCAGAGGCAACTGGGTGGCACGCCGATGAAGAGGTAAAATTACCCAATTTGAGTATTGAGCTTTTGTTGTGGCAATTGTGTTGCTTGGGAGCTAGCTAGGGTTGAATGTCACATTTTGGTGCAGAGGGTTTGGCCAGAGGTGACGCGAGGACAAGTGACAGCAGGTTGCATCGGGGCAGAAGAAGTAAAAGCGATGCTTTGTCAATGCTGGAACAATGTGGTGTTCCAATTCCAAAATTGACAGCATAGGTGTAATCCTAGGGTTGCTAGTACGGTGTAGCTGAGAGCAATTTGGAGGAGACTCTGGCGAGGACTTCGACGACACGGTCGAAGAGAAAGAAATTCAAATTTGGGCGATTTCGAAATAGGTCACCGGGGTTTGATTCATTGGCATGGGAGCAAGAGGGTGGCTAGGGGAGTTTGATGGCATGGTCAAATTGGCCGAAGGAACGACGGCTTGGGCCGGTGACGAGAGCTCGGCGGCGATGGTGCGGGAAGAGCACAAACGCGTCGGCTTGAGGTGGATTATGAAATTGGTCTAAACAAAAAGGCTTTAATTGAGGTGAGGAGTGTTTTTCTCTACAGGCTCGACCACTGATTTGGCCCGGAAACAAGTCTGATGGCCGGAGCAGGGGAGTTCACCGGAGAAGAGAAAAATGACAATTAGCGGCGTCGGAGTTCACGAGGATGCTACTTGAGCTTGGAGGGAAGCATAGGAAGAGTTTGGTTAGGAAGAATCGGCCGATGGTGGTCAGAATTGAAGAGACGGCGGCGCGGCTCATTTTGGTAGTGTGCCGAGGGAGAAGAAGATGAACTTTGTGTGTGTGTATGCATGTGCTCTATGCAATATATTGCTCGTGCAGGAGGGTGAGGAGGATCCTCACCGAGGTTTGGAGGGAGATTGTCAGTTCTTCTGCTTTGTCACTTCAGTTGCTGCTGCGGTAATTTGCTGGAGGAAGAAGATGAAGGAGAAGAAGAACAAAAAAGAGGAGAAGATCACTGCTGCTGCTGCTTTTAGACAAGATTGTCGATGGAATTGAGAAGCTGAGGAGGAGACAATGATGGACAACTACTGGCTTCCTTGGAGCTTGCATAGAGAGAGGAAGAGTGCAGATGGTGTACTGTGTCGCTGTTGGCTGGAGGAGGAAGACAAGTGGAGGGGAGTTGTTGTTGCTGGTGTTGACTTGCTGCATGTGTGTGTGTGTTTTGTTGTTCTGACTGAGGGAGGGGTGTGTGTGTGTGTATGTGGTTGAGTGTGTATAGGTATATATTTTTATAACGCAGCGTGTTAGAGAAGCAAAGTTCAGAAGTCTGGGTTTGAACTGAACTGAATAAAAGAATTTGTTAGAGGGACTAAATTGCAAATATCCATAATCTGGAAATAAGTTTAGATTTAGTCCAACAAGAATAGTTTACTTTATAAACAGGTTTGAAAGAGTTCAGAGTGGAATGAAATTGAAAACAAAAACGAAATTAGGGCTAGGGTAAAAGTGAATAGTAATTTTTACCAAAAAGAATGAAAACGCGAATAACTATGTTTTGGGTTTGAATCTAAACTCAATGCAGAATGAAAACGCGAATAACATAGTCGTTCAGTTGGATTTGAAATTGGAGGTAATTTAGAGAATTTAGGCATTTATGGCCTTCGGAAGCTGAAAAGGACTAATTTGCGATGAAATCTGGATTAAATTGCGAAAAGTGATCAAATGAACTCATTTAGTTGAGAAGTTTTAGGACTACTATGCAAGCATACTGAGATATATGATTTTAGAGAAATCTAGGAAAAATCTATTCTGGAACTGATCGAACTGAAGTCTGAAAAGTTTAATTAGGGTAATTAGGAATTTTGGTTTTCGAAAACAGAATTGAGTGTGGTTTCTGGGCTACAGAAATTGCGTAGTTTGATCTGGATGTTGAAGACAAATCTGTATAAGATAGGTAGAAGATCCTATCTATTCAGTCAGATTTGGATTCTGGATTATCTAGGAGAATTTGGATGATTCTGGGTTTGAAAGGACTGAACTGTGATTAAAAAAACTAGGAGGTAGTCCTAGTTTGTAATTGTTTCAAAATAAACTTAATAACTTAGTCTTTTGGATAAAATGAATCTAAGGTAGAAGAATGTTGTGGGCTAATTTATCCTATTAAGGTTTCTAAAATAGACAAAATAATTGGGGTTTGGTTTTGTTATTACTATTTAGGGTTTCTAAATCATATTAGAGCTTGTTGTGGTATTGCGAATCCCACAGATAGATTTTAGGACGTGCGTAACATGTATACAGCGACGCGAGCTGACCGTGTGATGGGTCACCTCCCGTCAGACAAGCACAGAGATTGATACAGAGAGTTTATACAAGTTTGGGTCTAGGGAAACCCTAGTCCTGTCGGCACGCTCCGGATGTTGGTCCTGGGGGAGGTTCTCTCAAAGGAGAAGTCTCCAGGGGAGTACCTTTTGCTTTTAGTGTGTGTAAAATGAATTGTTGTTGTCTTTACAAGAGAAATACAAGGGGTATATATAGACCCCAAAAATACAAAAAGACTAAAGTGCCCTAGCTGCAATCGTCGGATCGAAGGATACCGTCGCCCTTTCACAGGTCGGGCGGTTTGGATGCCTGACATGTGTCTTCTTCAATTCCTGAGGCATCCCGGGCGAAGAGACCCGTGTCCCTTGACGAGCACGACTCGAGCCCCCGGGCATGGGCACGGTGACGCAGTCCCAGACGCGGGGGCGTCCTGGGCGACTCGGGGAGAGGCGACCTGTGTCCCTCTACGGGCACAACTCAAGCCCCTGGGCCTGGGCACGGTGACACAGTCTCAGGCCACCCAGAGAGAGGAGACCCGTGTCCCTCCACGGGCACAAGCGCGGTGACGCGGTCCCGGACGCGGGGGCGTCCTAGACCACCCATGGAGAGGAGACCCAGTTCCTTTTACGGGCACGGTGGCTTGGGCCCAGACGCAGGAGTGTCCTGGGCCACTCTAGGCGAGGCGACCCATGTCCCTCTACGGACATGACTCGAGTCCCCGAGCATGGGCGTGGTGACACGGTCTCGGACGTGGGGACGTCCCGGGCCACCCTAGGAGAGGAGACCCGTGTCCCTCTACGGGCACGGGCACGATGGTTTGGGCTCAGACGTGGGGGCGTCCCGAGCAACTCGGGGCGAGGCGACCCGTATCCCTCTATGGACATAACTCGAGCCCCCGGGCATGGGCGCAATGACACGGTCCCGGACGTGGGGCCGTCCCATGGCACTCGGGGAGGGATGGTCCGTGTCCCTCTACGGGCATGACGAGCCTCCGGACTCGGGCACTGTGATGCAGTCCCAGACGTGGGGGTGTCCTGGGCCGCCCGAGGAGAGGAGACCCGCGTCCCTCGACGGGCTCGACTCGAGCCCCAGGCCCGGGTATGGTGACACGGTCTCGGACGAGGGGGCATTCCGGGGTGTAGGATCAAGGATGCCGACTAGAGGGGGGTGAATAGAAGAATTTTAAAACTTTAAATTTAAAACAAATATTTGCAAATAAAGAGATCAAGAACAAATAATAATATGAGCAAGAAGAGAAGAGAACGAACACAACGATTTTTACCGAGGTATCGGAGACTCGCCCAGTCCCCACTAATGCTCGTTGAAGCACTCAATCAAATTGATTTTGCCTCAATACCCACGAAGGATATTATCAACTAGTGGTTTCTCCTTGTCCACTCCGGAAAGGCGAGCACCGATGCCTTGTACAATTTTTCCGCGCCTCTCCAACAATCTCCGAACTGGAGGGATCAACGGCCACGCCTCCGAACCATCTAGGTGAGGGCGCTCACCAATAGTAATAGACAACGAGGTCTTCTCTAGACCTCCAAACACACACCGAGAAACTACGAGTGTGCAAATGCAATGAACTGAAACGCTCGGTGGATCAGAAAACACTCTACTTGATCAACAGATCAAGATTTTGTGTTGAAAACTAAAGCTCAAGAGTGTATAAGAGAATGATGTTGCTTGTTATGTAAAACAAATGCTCAAGCCCTCTATTTATAGCCTCAAGTCTCAAAAGAGACGTTGGAGCTCGAGTTGAAAATCAGCAGTTCAAACTGACAGTCAGTTTAGGTCATGACCAGAGAGAAGAAAAATCCGGAAAAAACAGTGCTAGCCGTTTGAGGTTGAAAAAGGAAACAAATCAGTACAAACTGACAGTCAGTATGAGGAACTGACAGTCAGATCCGGAACCAACAGCTGACAAAATTTGCGGATAAAAATTAGCTAGCTGTTTGTGGTCGTATATGGAAACTTGAAACCCCCAATTGACAGTCAGTATCACAAACTGACGTCAGTTCGACCACAAAGCGACCAGATCAATTAAGAACTAAAATAAACACAACTGAGGTCAAACTCGAGACTGATAGTCAGTTATACCAAACTGACAGTCAGTTTAGTTCAAAAGTTTTCAACCCAAAATACACCCTCTCTGGACAATTGTCAGTTTAACTGAACTGACATTCAAACTGACAGTCAGTTTAGCAAACTGACAGTCAGTCTGCACAAAAACAGCCATAACTTTAAATCCAGAAATCCAAAAGAGGTGTTTAATAGCTCGTTTGAAAGATAATTTTAAGGGCTACATTTTTTTCAACAGAAGAAAAAACCAGATCTTCCTAGATCTTTCTAGAAGTTTGAAAAACTCCTCTATTGTCAAAAACTCAACTGAAAAACCAAATCTTTCAAACCAAAAATCAGATCAATTCCAACCAAAAAGATGTAATGCAATAACCTAAGTTTATCGGTTTATGTTAGAGATGAAGAGAGGACTTTTGCCACCCCTCTTTATAGTACGATTAAAAACTAAAATCAATTTTTCTAAACCGATCAACTCCAAACACCGAGATCAGTAAAAATAAAGACAATGTTACCTTAGGTCTTTTGCACTTTTGCGATTTGCGTCTCGACTTCATTCTTTGCGACTTGTGCTTTTACTTCTTTTGTGTTGGGTTCTTCTTGTTCATCTCGACTATCTTCCCAACGGAACTCTGTATCAAACAATCTCAAAAACACAATCAGTCTGAAACACTTAGTTTTCATTAATTATCAAAATTAGGGTTAGACATGAAGACCTAAATGCAACAATCTCCCCCTTTTTGATGATTGATGACAACAAGTGTTCGATAGAAAAAAGAAGTGAAAAAGCTCCCCCTGAATGTATGCATCAAATACCAAGTCACACCAAAATCCAATTAGAGCATACAAATCACAATATCTATCAGACCAAAGACTCATCCATCTATATCAGAGCATTAACCATGAACCATCATAACCCATATCAGAGCATAAAGAGATATCGAAATATTATAATGAACCATACATGATGAACCAAATATCCAATCATCCATGACATAACATATAACATCCACCATATAAAAACATAAAATATCCAATATCTCCAAAAAAGACATATATAATATCCAAAAAATACTTCTTCCCCTTTGACATCAAGCACAAAAAGGGAGCTAAATACAAAAGAGCCTAAGGCTCATCATCAGAAAGCCCTAAAACTGCGGTGTCTCCGGAGCCTGCTGGAGATGCAGTCGGGTTGATGGCTGGAGACGCCGGAGGAGTAGCAGCTGCAGCTGGAGAAGCTGGTGCTGGATCCGCAGGAGCCGGAGCAAAAAGTCCTGGAGCAGTTGGTCCTGAAGAGAAGCTCGGCGAAGAAGACGCAGGTCGGGCCCTCTTGCGAGGGACCGGAAAAGCTGACATAGGCATGCGACGCAGTATCTCCTCCTGCTGAGCAAGCAAGCGAAGCAACATCTGATGATGCTCCGCTGGGTGCTGAGGATCTGCTGCTGCACCTGGATCACCTGATCGAGCCGAGAGCTGGAAGAAGATGCAGATCCAGTGCCAGTCCCTGCAGCAGGTGATGGAGCTATCTCCTGAGCTGGAGCCTCATCCTCTAACTCCCCCGCAGCATCATCATCTGATGCGGGAGAATCAGGCCCAGCAGCTGCGGCAGGACGAGCACTGAGCCGGCGATCAGCCTGACCAGGAGGGTAGAAGAGGAGCGGATGATGGGGCCGTGGGAGCTCAGAATCCACAGCCCGGATATGAAGGAGCACCGCCATGATATACGGAGCGTATATCAACTGACGGCGTGGAGAGAGAAGGACGTGCTGAATCTCACTGATGATGAGATCAGCAACGTCGAATGGCTCCTCCTGAAAGATAGAGATCAGGACGTGGAGGGCCAGATAAGTGATCCTAGACCTGTCTCCGCTCATGGGGACCAAAGTGAGACAGAGCATCCGCAGGGCTAGGTCAACATCGCGGCGAAGGCCGGCAATGTGACGAAGCTGGAAGGGGCCGGAATAAAGCATGGCCACCTCCCGATGCTCGAGATCTGGAAGGGTGTGGAGCTGGCGCCCAGATGCGGGATAAACCAGTCCTAGCACAGACTCAATCTGCTCCTTCGTGACAGTGTGAACCTGGAGGCCTGTCATGAAAGTGATGAAGTCGCGCTGAGAAGAAACGAAGACGGTGGAGTAGAACTGACAGATGGGTCCGTCAGCCCAGTGAAGAGAGGAATCGGCGACAAGGTCGTGGATCCCTGTGGAGCCAAATAGGTCTGCGAGGGTGACGATGCCTGTACGAGAGGCGATCGTACCCCACCACAGAGAGCGGTGAGCGAAGATGGGTGCGCGGCTGTAGACACTAGTGAATAGGTCTAGGTGGAGGTTTGTGTAAAAAGTAAGGATGTCACACGCGTCGCAACCAGTGGGACACCGCGAGAGATAGGGGTTCACTGAGCGAAGGGTGCGGAGATGACTCGCGTGCCACCGGGAATAATCCACGGGGACACGCTCTGGTGGCAGTGAGGGTCGGGTCTCAGACGGTTGACCCGTTGAACAACTACTATTTGCAGCGTTGTTTCGACGGGCAACGCGTCGAGACGAGGATCCAGGCTGGTCAGACATGATTGAACTACAGAAGCAAAGGAGAAAGACAGAGGAAAGAAACGACTTGAATAGAAGAGGTCGACGAGGCCGAAACGGAGAAGACGACCAGATCGACCAGAGGGAAGTTGCACAGCATGACGAGGAGGATCACAAAGACGGCTCATGACGAGGAGGTGCGGCTCCAAAGAGCAAATCCGACGAACAGAGGAACGGCGGCCGATTTGGTCGAAACGAGGAGGAGACGACGACGATGGGAGAAGTGGAGTGGAGAGGAGGCGGCGCACGGTGAGGTCTCACCGGCGGTGAGGAGTGGAGGCGCGGGGCACAGGGGAGCGGCGAGGAGGCGCATGGGAAACAGCAGTGGCGAAGAGAAGATGAAGAGGCAAAGGAAAAATAGATCGAGGGTTTTTAGAACTCGGGAACCAAACTGACAGTCAGTTAGATACACTGAGAGTCAGTTCCAAAACCAGAAACTCGGAACTGACAATCAGTGTACCACACTGACAGTCAGTTCTCAGAACTGAGTTTTGAAACTGACAGTCAGTATATGAGACTGACAGTCAGTTTGAGACTCAAGAACGACTAGGAGCTACGACCAAAATCAACTGTACATAACGACAGTCAGTTTGGTCAATGACTTCGACCAGAGGCTAAGAACAGGCTCCTAAGAACTAAACTGACTCAGTTTGGTCAAATTCGACCAGAAGCAGTTTAAGATCAGGGAGGGAACAAAATTATAATACATTTCAAACACATTTAGCACATCAACTAGCATTTGATATATCAATAATGTTCAGTTCACCCCTTAAAAAGCAAAATCTTGATTTATCTAAGGGTTTAGTGAAAATATCTGCTAGTTGCATATCTGTTCTGATATAATTCACATCAATATCTCCTTTTGCCACATGATCTCTAATAAAATGGTGCCATATTTCAATATGCTTAGTACTAGAATGTTGAACAGGATTATTAGCAATTTTAATGGCACTTTCATTATCACAAAAGAGTGGCACTTTATTAAATATTATTCCATAATTCAAAAATGTCTGCTTCATCCATAATAATTGAGCACAACAATTGCCTGCAGACACATATTCAGCTTCAGCTGTGGAGAGAGCTACAGAATTTTGCTTCCTAGATGACCATGATACTAAGGATCTCCCCAACAGCTGACAGCTACCTGATGTGCTTTTACGATCAATCTTGCACCCAGCATAATCAGAATCCAAATATCCAATTAACTCAAAATTTGCATTTTTCGGATACCAAAGACCTAAACTGGGATAACATTTTAAATACCTAAGGATTCTTTTAAAAGCAATTAAATGACATTCCTTAGGATCTGACTGAAATCTAGCACATAAGCACACACTAAACATGATATCAGGCCTAGATACAGTGAGATACAATAAGCTACCAATCATAGACCTATAGAGTTTAGAATCGACCGATTTTCCACTTTTTTCCATATTCAAATGTCCATTTGTCGCCATGGGGGTTTTGATTGCCTTAGAGTCTTCCATCCAAAAGCGCTTGAGCAAGTCATTCACGTACTTTGTTTGACTCACGAACGTACCGTTCTTGAGTTGCTTGATTTGAAGTCCAAGGAAGAAGCTCAGTTCACCGATAATGGACATCTCGAATTCCCTAGACATCATCTCTCTAAACTCATGAAAAAAATGTTCATTAGTAGATCCAAAAATGATGTCATCAACATATATATGACAAATGAACAAGTCTTTTCAATTTTCTTTGTAAATAGAGTTGCATCAACCTTCCCAATTTTAAAACCTTTTGATAAAAGAAAGTTTCTAAGTCGTTCATACCAAGCTCGAGGAGCTTGCTTGAGACCATAGAGAGTTTTAGACAATTTAAACACATGGTTTGGAAATTTAGAATCTTCAAATCCAGGAGGTTGTTCAACAAAAACAAGTTCAGAAATTTCACCATTTAAGAAAGCACTTTTAACATCCATTTGAAATAATTTGATATTAAAACATAATGCATAAGCAAGGAGTATGCGAATAGCTTCAAGTCTTGCCACAGGTGCAAAAGTTTCACCAAAATCTAAACCTTCGACTTGAGTGAAACCTTGAGCAACAAGACGAGCTTTGTTTCTAATTACTACACCATTTTCATCTTGCTTATTTCTGAAAACCCATTTTGTTGCAATTACATTATGATCCTTGGGTCTTTCTACTAAAGTCCAAACTTCATTTCTAGAAAAGTTATTGAGTTCTTCATATATGGCATTTACCCAATCAGGATCATTTAAAGCTTCATTAACAAGTTTAGGTTCTAAAGAAGATACAAATGAGTGATGTTCACAAAATGCAGCAATGCGAGAGCGAGTTTGAACGCCCTTACTGACATCACCCAATATTTGATCTAGAGGGTGATCCTTGGTGATCGTTTGATGTTGCCTTGATGCTTCATCTTGTACTGCTTCATCTTGATCTTGTTCTGGTGGATCAATGTGAGGTGCTGGTACACTTTAATCAACTTTTTCAATGTTGACATCATCTTTTTGATCTTCTTCTCTTGACTTGATGTCTCCAATTGTGATGTTCTTCACGGCTTCTTGAAGATCTTCACCTGAAATTTCACAAGAAACTTGCTCCTTTTGCGAGCCATTAGTTTCATCAAATTCGACATCACAGGATTCTTCAATACAACCAGTATTTTTGTTAAAAACACGATAGGCTTTGCAAATGGTAGAGTATCCGACTAGAAAGCCTTCATCTACTCTTCTTTGAAATTTTCCACCAAAATTTCTTTTCTTAAGAATATAGCATTTGCATCCAAAAACTCGGAAATAAGAAATATTTGGCTTACGCCCAATAAGAAGTTCGTAAGGAGTCAAATTAAGAAGATGATGCAAATAAAGCCGATTTATAGAATAGCAAGCGGTATGCACGACTTCAGCCCAAAAGCGAGTAGGAGTATCATACTCACTTAGCATAGTCCTTGCTATTTCTATGAGTGTTCGATTTTTCCTTTCAACGACTCCATTTTGCTGTGGAGTGTAAGAAGTAGAAAATTTGTGCTTGATTCCAAGAGAGTCACAAAAATCAAATAGAGTTGAATTAACATACTCTCCACCATGATCACTACGGATTTTCTTGATGGAAAGTTCGAATTCAGTAGAAACACGTTTTGCAAAACTTTTGAAAACATCGGGGGTTTCAGCTTTTTGAGAAATAAAGAAAACCCAAGTGTAGCGAGTAAAATCGTCAACAATCACAAAACCATAATTGCTACCCCCGATACTTTGGAACTCAGAAGGTCCAAATAAATCCATATGAAGAAGTTCCAAAGATTTGCAAGTCGAAAGAATGCACTTAGTCGAATGTGAAGTAGCTACTTGGTTGCCAACTTGACAGGCACTACAAGGTTTATCCTTTTCAAAATTCACATCCTTTAAGCCAATAACCAAATCACGTTTTAAAAGTTTTCTCAATTAATGCATTCCAACATGTGCAAGTCGTCTATGCCATAGCCAACCTTTTGAGGTTTGAGAGACAAGACATGTTGAACGAGATGCATCTTTTGAGTGAAAATCAACCAAATAAAGATTTTCAAAATGAAAGCCTTTAAAAATCAAAGAATTATCTTTTAAACTTTCAACTAAAACTTCTTTGGGATAAATGTGCAATGAAAACCAAAATCGTAAATTTGTGTAACGGAAAGCAAATTAAAGTTTAGAGATTCAACCAACAAAACATTCGAAATTGAGAGATCGTTTGAAATTGCAATTTTACCCAAGCTACCACATTTCCTTGATGGTTGTCGCCAAAGGTGATCTTTTGATTTTCGCTTGAGTTGTCTTCTAGTGAGGTGAACAACTTCTTGTTACCGGTCATGTGTTCGGAGCATCCGCTGTCTAGCACCCAATGCCTCACACCGGTCTTGTAGTTCACCTTTTCATCGCCTTTAGCCATAAGACAAAGGGATGAACTAGTTGATGAGTTGCCGAGAGCTAGTCCGGCTAACTTCTTGGAACATCCTTCTTCATCGTCAGAGTCAGAGTCGGAGCTCTCTCCGCCGGACATCCACTCCCCAAAGCATGCTTCTTTGGTTTCTTCATTCTTCTTCTTGAGGAAGTTCTTTTTCTTGTTCCACGCCTTATTCTTGTTTGGACATCTTGAAGCTATGCGTCCCTTCTCGTGACATCCATAGCAAATGATGTCCTTGAAATTGTTCTGCTTTGGTCCCTTTGGTCGTGTGTCAATGTTGACACCCTTCTTGTGCAACCTACGGAGAAGTTTTTGAGTATTTTTTACCATGAGTGCTAGACTTCATCGGAGGAGTCATCACTTGAATCGTTCTTTGCGTTGGCTTTGAAAGCCAAAGCCTTCTTCTTCGTCTCCGAGGGTTCGAATGCTTCCTTCTTCTCCTTTTTGTGCATCTCATGGGTGATGAGGTTCCCATAGAGATCGGTCGGTGTTGTGGTCGACAAATCGGAGTTTGTGAGTACCGTGACCAAGGTGTCGAAGCTTTCAGGTAAGGCCCTAAGCATCTTTCTCACAATATCAAGGTCAGTAAAAACGACTCCAAACCCCTTGAGTTCATTCACAATATTATTCAACCGAGTGAACATGGAATCCACGGACTCAGTTGATGACATGGTGAATGTCTCATATCTTTGCCTCACCATAAGCAGCTTTGCCTCTTTGACTTTAGTTGTGCCCTCGTAAATTTCTTCGAGGGTGGTCCAAACCTTGTGAGCAGTCGTGAGATTGCTTACAAGGTTGAACTCGTTTAGAAACAAACCCGCAAATAGTGCATTTTTTGCACGGGCATTTAAATGCAGTTTTCTCCTGTCGTCCTCAGAGTGACTTGCCGGATCATCCGGAGGAGTAAAACCGAGTTTAACAATATCCCATACGTCAAGCCCCATAGCCTCTAGGAATACCGACATGCGCACTTTGCAATAAGGATAATTTGTCCCATCAAAGATAGGCGCACGACTAGTATGACCAAGAGAGAAACCATCAATAGACGACATCCTTTCTCTAGGTGGTAA
The DNA here is from genome assembly GCA_019359835.1 of Pharus latifolius. NCBI lineage: Eukaryota > Viridiplantae > Streptophyta > Magnoliopsida > Poales > Poaceae > Pharus > Pharus latifolius. The sequence goes on from CM033321.1 coordinate 13,727,019, forward strand.
AGCCTAATGAATCGAGAGACCTTGCTCTGATACCACGTGTAGGATCAAGGATGCCGACTAGAGGGGGGTGAATAGGAGGCTTTTGAAACTTTAAATTTAAAACAAATATTTGCAAATAAAGAGATCAAGAACAAATAATAATATGAGCAAGAAGAGAAGAGAACGAACACAGCGATTTTTACCGAGGTATCAGAAACTCACCCAATCCCCACTAATCCTCGTTGAAGCACTCAATCAAATTGAGTTTTGCCTCAATACCCACGAAGGATATTATCAACTAGTGGTTGCTCCTTGTCCACTCCGGAAAGGCGAGCACCGATGCCTTGTATAATTTTGCCGAGCCTCTCCAACAATCTCCGAACTGGAGAGGTCAACGGCCACGCCTCCGAACCGTTTAGGTGAGAGCGCTCACCAAGAGTAATAGGCAGCGAGGTCTTCTCTAGACCTCCAAACACACACCGAGAAACTACGAGTGTGCAAATGCAATGAACCGAAACGCTCGGTGGATCAGAAAACACTCGACTTGATCAACAGATCAAGATTTTGTGTAGAAAACTAAAGCTCAAGAGTATATAAGAGAATGGTGCTGCTTGTTATGTAAAACAAATGCGCAAGCCCTCTATTTATAGCCTCAAGTCTCAAAAGAGACGTTGGAGCTCGAGCTGAAAATCAGCAACTTAAACTGACAGTCAATTTAGGTCACGACTAGAGAGAAGAAAAATCCGGAGAAAACAGTGCTAGCCGTTTGCGGTCAAAAAAGTAAACAAATCAGTACAAACTGACAGTCAGTATGAGGAACTGACAGTCAGTTCCGGAACCAACGGCTGACAAAATTTGCTGATAAAAATTAGCTAATCGTTTATGGTCGTATATGGAAACTTGAAACCCCCAACTGACAGTTAGTATCACAAACTGACAGTCAGTTCAACCACAAAGCAACCAGATCAATTAAGAACTCAAATAAACACAACTGAGGTCGAACTCCAGATTGACAGTCAGTTATACCAAACTGACGGTCAGTTTAGTTCAAAAGTTTTTAGCCCAAAATACACCATCTCTGGACAATTGTCAGTTTAACTGAACTGACATTCAAACTGACAGTCAGCATGAACAAAAACAGCTATAACTTTAAATCCAGAAATTCAAAAGAGGTGTTTAATAGCTCGTTTGAAAGATAATTTTAAGGGCTACATTTTTGTCAACAGAAGAAAAAATCAGATCTTCCTAGATCTTTCTAGAAGTTTGAAAAACTTTTCTACTGTCAAAAACTCAACTGAAAAACCAAATCTTTCAAACTAAAAATTAGATCAATTCCAACCAAAAAGATGTAATGCAATAATCTAAGTTTCTCGGTTTATGTTGGAGATGAAGAGAGGACTTTTGCCACCCCTCTTTACAGTACGGTTAAAAACTAAAAACAATTTTCCTAAACCGATCAACTCCAAACACCGAGATCGATAAAAATAAAGACAATGTTACCTTAGGTCTTTTGCGCTTTTGCGATTTGCGTCTCGACTTCATTCTTTGCGACTTGTGCTTTTACTTCTTTTGTGTTGAGTTCTTCTTGTTCGTCTCGACTATCTTCCCAACGGAACTCTGTATGAAACAATCTCAAAAACACAGTCAGTCTGAAACACTTAGTTTTCATTAATCATCAAAATTAGGGTTAGACATGAAGACCTAGATGCAACACGGGGCACTTGGTGATGAGGACATCGCTGACACGGTTGCGACCGCCACTCCTTCCCCTACTACTTCTTTAATGCATGGAGGCCTTAATCCACAAGCTGTGCCTTTCAAGCCTTCATCAGTAGTCCAGAGCCTCATGCCAGAAGCCTCAACGCCCCAAGGAAAGTCCAATTCCATGCCCAAGTCGCCGTCGAAGCCCAAGTCGCAGAAAAGCCCGTTTCGGCAGTCCAACTTCAAATGGCCGTAACTTTCGCATCCGAAGTCCGTTTTCGACGATCCACCGTTCTGGTCCCACTACCAGATTTGGCCAGGAACGACAGGAATCGCCAAAATACACCACAGAACAGAAACTACCAGATGCTGCATCACCTCTTCTTTGGGCCAAAAGTCCATGTATTCCTAGGGTTGCGTGTGTGTGGGTACCATCGTGGCCGGTGCCCCTCCTCTGGCCACCGCTCTATTTATGGCCGCCGCTACCCTTCTTCTTACTCGGGTTTTGTTTTGTTTAGTTATCCACTGCGCGTGTGAAACTTCCTCGATTCCTTTTGTATCGGCTAAATCATCAGGAACGAGTTCGGAACCCCAAATTGTGTGAACTTAATCTAATTCCAGCAAATTTAGTTGCTTTTATCTTGTTCTTGCTGTGTTTCTTTGGTTGCATCGTAGGAATCGACCTTCGTGGTCAGGTCAGCCGTGTTTGGTACAGTTGATAACAAATTGTGATCGTGGTTTGATGATTGCCAGCGTTCATGCCTGTCTGGATTGGTAACCGCTTCGCCTACGTCACGTTCCACCCAACCAAACGTACCCTCTCACCAGAAGATCTGCATCCGTTGGTGCATCACTTGGGGCCAAGGGGCTCGTGACCCTTTACAGTGACCGTCCGGATATTTTCCCCCAACAGAGCTAATACTTGAAAGAAGTAATTTTATATTTAGGAATCTTAGATTATTCTCATTAGATGATAAATGGTATTTTTAATAGAAATAAAAAAATAGTTTTTTAGTGAAATAAGTACACATGCATACATACATACATATGTGCACATATGCACAAGTACAATAGAGAAAGTATCTTTGAATTTCTTGAAAATTAATCTAAGTTTTGATTGAAACTTTTTAAAAAGTATTCTTTTATATATATATATATATATATATATATATATATATATATATATACAACTTTTCCTTTTCTTTTCCTTGTACCATCATCACCCCCACCACCATCCAAAAAAAGGCCATCATCCTCAGAACAAAAAAGTGCCCACAGTTTGTAAACAATTAGACTGCACATTCCTGCTCTATCACTTGTTTATTCCCAGGAGTAAGTGTGTTCTATCTACCCACCTAGTTATTAGGATAGAATTGTATCTATTATATAACAAATTCTAGAGTTATTAAAAATACCACATTAATTCTAATTCATATAAAAGTACTCGAAATCCTCACATTAATTTTTGAAAAAGAAAAATTACTATAAATCCTCACATTAATTAAAAAAAGAAAGATCTATTTCATTCATTATATTTATAACAATATAAATGCATCATCTAAAAATCACATTCAAAATTAATTTTATCTCTATTATGATATAAATTTATAAAAAAAATTATACTAAAACAAATTCTATTCTATTTCTATTATAGTATTAAAAAAAGATATTTTTGTAAAATATAAATAAAATTTTAAATCATAGACTAGTCAAATAATTACTTTGGATTTCAACTAGTTATACAAAAGAGAAAAAGTTATGTGCATGTAACGTAAGTTGGAGTTGGAGGGGACCAAAGTGCCATGATATTTTTGTCAGAAGTGACTCAGAATTGTGCCTTTTTCTTTGTATTCCAGTGCATCTGCAGGTGTTCTTGCGCAACATGCTACAGTTTTACTCATCTCCAGAGTTTTTAGTGGCCAATGGTATGGTCATGACTGATGACCGGTGCATGATATTTTTTTTTCCTTCTGTCAGAAAGCAGTTGGGATGTAGCTTTTGCAATTTTTTCCTCTGCACAACATGCCTACCTGCAGTTAACTCTGATGGATCCCATGCAATGCAATGGCAGTAGTGTGTATTTGTGGAACTGTGGATCTGTGCAGCGCCTGTGCCTGCCTGCCATTCCCTTTGGATAGTTGGAGAGGGGACAGAAAGAAAAGATTGTCCTGTGATGGCATTGAGCAAATGCTGTGGACAGTTTTAATGTGCGGTGAACTATATTGTCAGTGGGATGAGGAATTTATTTCTGAATTGATTGTTAGGAGAGGTACATACTGAGTGATTAAGAATCAGAAGTTTTCAGCAGAAAGATGTGTGCGATCATAATTTGCTTGTAGGACGACAGATATTGGAAGCAGTTCATGCTGATATTAATTATAAGTGGTGTTTATTAAAATATTATTGAGTATATCGATGATATATGAGTTTAAATCTTGTATATTAGTCTTATAATTGATAATATTTTATTAATTTAATTTTTTTTATAGTATGGTGTTAATTTTTCAAAAATATTTAAAGATGGAGGACAAGTATTTTCTGAAAGTGAGAATTAGGTGAAACTCACAGGCTCACACATCGAAGGATATACCTATGTAGTGTATTGATCATTGACATAAGATTATAGATGTTTTAGTGTTCTCATTTAGTTATTAGTATAGTGTTGTAGTTCGATCAAATAATTAGTTAATCTTACACAAGTTATAAAGAAATATGCTTTTACAAGTTGTGTAATCAATAATTGTGAAACGACAGACTCGTGGTGCCAAATGGCCATACATGGGTATACCAGTACATGCGAGTTGCATGAGTTTTTTTATTATGGACTGCAGATAGCTTATTGTAATTTATCAACAACATAAATTATTATCAATTTCAGCAATATCAATGTCATGCTATTAAGAAGCAGCAATTCTTATAAGATTTGAGATAAACAAACAGGACTACTTTTTTTTTAACTAAACTTCACCCCCAAAATTTTCATGTTGTGATTCTTTGGTTTTGTCAGTGTCACGACATCCAAATGCCTTACCAGCTAAACAACTACAAAAGGAAAAAGAGAAGCTATCCATGTGCTTGACAAAAGAGCAAGATTGGAGGCAAACAAAAAAGGATGAAAAGGCAAGTAAAGCTTTGAACAGAATCATTCACACACACTTCTTTTTGGTAGTCTTCTTGGAAAAAAGAATGGTTGGACTTTGGAGACCAAAAAGGTTCTTATACGGGATAAAATGGATAAGATAAAATTATTGGGATGATATCAGCATCCTTAAAAGCCAGGGAATAGTACATATCTAAAGGATTTTTATCTGAATTCTCACTGTTGGGATCAATGAACCAATTCACCAGAACAAGGTGAAGCAAATCATAATGTGTACAATACAATGACAATATTTACCACTGAACAGTAGAGTTTAAACTAACAACATACATTTGCAAAGTTTCAACTTTCTATCAGTGGAGGTTATACATCTGGAACTACCTTCTGTAATAAAATAAAATTTATTCATGTAATATCACACAATGAAAAAAACAATGACAATATTCCAAAAAAAAATTTCAGCTTTAAATGGTTAAAGAATAACAATTCAATTATTATTATAACTTAACTTTATGCGCTCATGATGCAATCAAGAGGGCAGACACAACAGATTCTCTTAAGTTATTCATTAGTAAAGTACAATATACAAAATTAGTGCCTCCCTATTGATAAATCACAAATTTTTAATAGGAACCGCATTGGTTCAGGTCAAGAAGCTCCATGAGCAGCTCTACAACAACCATCTCATAAGGGAATCCCCAGAGTTTCAAACATAACCCAGGGATTTTTACATAGTACTTTTTGGCGTCTTACACAAAGGTGCGAGAAAATAGCATAGAGCAAAGCAGTTGCAGCAGCTGGAAGAAGAATCTGTAGCCATCATGTCAATCCTATGATACAATTCTATCCCTCGGCCAAAAATCTAATAGCGTACATGAATGCCTCCTATTAATTAAACCTATCATGTCACCTCCAATTCTCTGAAAAAGTCAGTAAAATTAGGTCAAAAATATTAGGTTCATTATTCTGCAATGTTAATGGCAACCACCAAGTAACAGTTTCTTACATCAGCAGTCAGAAAGTGTGATATTACAGAGCCTTCACTCTTTATACCAATTTCCATTTGTTTTCTCACCTTCGAGCTCCTTAAGTTTTTCCTGAAAACATCAAAAATGTCTCACATATTGCTGAAAGTAGGGACTAAAGAAGGCACTATGAACTCAAAATTAAGAACATGCATGGGCATAAATTCTTCAGAAGTGAAATTTATGCAGGTAATGCATTGCTGTTGCATGTGCAAATGTCACTGTAGTGTGACAAGCAGAAGGTGAAGACGGGATCAGTCAGCCACTGTGTGCTGGGAGCGGAAGTGTGTCACCATGAGACAGTTCCATGTTGAAACTCAATAATGATGCTGAGCCCTTTCAGGAGTGAATGTGATAATCTCTTTTACAGCCATATGCCCCAGAGATGAGGCTTCTGTGCGTGCTTCAAATGTCTACGACACCTTTGTTTGTCTAGAAACACAATGGCAATGCATACCATACTCAAAGAATTTTAAAAACTATAGAACAATAATAAAAGACAGCACAGAGCTTACATGTAAAGACGTATTTTCTGAGGTCAAGCTATCACACTTCTCCTGAAGTTGTTTCAGTTCTTCTTTAAGTGAACTATTTTCCTGCTTTAGCAACTCTGCTTGATTGGCCACTTCCTCCCATTCAGCCTGCAGTATATCATTATCATTATTATTTATTAGACAAAATATGTGATATATCAGAAAGGCAAATATTGTATCCTGGTCAACAACATCCATTTTCTTGGCCAACAGCTGCATGCATCTTTGTTCTCTTGAAATTTGAAACTTTAGTTTATCATCCATAGGAGAACCCACTGATATGGGAGACAGTCATGCACAGTTAGGTTTAATTCTCATCTGCAGCCAGTTCAGAATTTCAGATACATAGGCTTAACCACACCCTAATTTGTTGCAGTTTAGGTAAGATTTAGGTATGGTTCAGTTTGCCCAGGTACCCAACAGCACCTGAAAATAAGCTTTAATTGGCCTTATAGTCTTTATCTAGAGAATAGGTTGAATCAATTTTATTGTTAGTCCTGATTATGTGCCCCCTACTCATATTGTTGTTGTCTTCAAATAGCAGAATCCTCACCAGTAAGTTGGCCCCTCTTCAGATAAGCTGTTAACAGAAACATAAAGAATCCAAAAGATACACATGCTGAAGGATAACTTCAGTGGTTTATGTGAAATGATGCGAAAATATAGACCTGTTTGCGCAATCTTGAGCGGCGAGCTGATTCCCTATTTGATTGCTTTCGTTTTTGTCTCTTTATTTCTCGTTCATCCTACTTAAACAAAAAAAAAAAACTCTTAAGAAACATGCAAGGGAGGATATCGGAAGAAAATGAAGGCCAGGAACCAAGCCCTGCAGAGACAGACCTGAATGGCAGGATCACAGGGAACAATCTCACGTGAATTTGATGGAGTTGACGTTGGTGCTGCCACAACTTTACCATGCATGTTGATGGAAGTAGGAGATACACCCCAGTAATCCATTCCAATGTTCAGACTGGTTGCTGGGCCAGCCATGGGATGGGGAACAGGCCAAAATGGCATCAAAGGGTTCAGCACCACTGGGGCAGAAGATGCTTGTGTGGCCTCAATCGCAGTGCTCTGAGCACTGCTTCCTTTGTTGCCTGCATCTGCGCCAAAAGAAGTAACTAGATCAGAAAAATCTTCACGGTTGTTGCCTAACAAATAAGGAAAACATCTTAATTAATGCATATGTTGTTGTCAGAAGAAAAATCACAGTAGTTTTTTGGTTCTTGTATCCCAGTAGATATACCAATGGTTATCAAAAACATACTGTTTTTAAAGGTTAGACTAATAGAGGGAGTATATGTACCATTAAACTGGCCATGTTCAGAACCATCCTTTGTCCTTGAACCCTGCAAGCAAATGTTTATTTGTGTTAGTTTTAGGGGAGTGCAAAATTCAGCATAAGGATGGTGAAATCCAGTATTACAAAGCAATGTACATGTATAGGGTAGGGGATGGGGCTCATATATAGGGCTGGAACAAAAGCTCAAAGCGCACAAACAACTCGGGTTCAGCTCGATTTTAGCTCGGATCGAACTTGACTCGAAGAGGATAACTAGCTGACACGAGCCTCTTCTCCAACTCATGAAATATAATGGGCCGAGCCGGTGCTGGCTCACTCGAGCTCAGCTCGCAATTGAGTTCTTAATCATTTCATAGTTATTTAATTATATCACCAACAAGATCATACCATCAGACCCATCAAACCACCATACCACTTATCCACCACTCCATTGATCGCACCACCCCCAATCACAACCCCTATTATCCTTACTCCACCCGGTTGGTAGCCAACACACCACTATTTTTCAAATTGTTGTTTGTATTTCAATCTACTAGCTTGTGAAAAGCTTGGGCTCGGCTTTATTGTCTTAACGAGCCAAGTCAAGCCAAGCCTCTTCTCCAGTTCGTGAATTATTGAGCCGAGCTAACTCAGCTCGATAAGACAACCAAATCGAGCTGAGTCAAAGCCAATTTGCTCAAATTTGGCTCATTTCCACCCATACTCATGTATCTAATTTCCCTGTCAAGTAGCAGGCTAAGCACGTATCCCGAAAGAGTGGAGAACATGGATACATCTAACATAAGGACATAGAAACATTAACTACCACCAAAGCCAAAGATAATGCAACAAAGAATAGATGCCGTTAGTGTGTGTGATGTCTGTGGGTTGGGGGGGGGGGGGGGGGGTGGGTGGGGGGGTTGCGTTTTTATTGGATCATCTGTTAATGAATACCCTCTTAACATCATGTGTATATTTCCCCACTATATAGTCCTATGCTCTGGCCTAATAGCACCTCCAAGCACAGGTCAACCCAGTGCAGGTGCCATCCAGCAATAGTTGGAACAACTCTGGAATTACTGCCAAAGAAGACATAAGACCTTCTATAACATGAGAAATGGTGAAACAACAGCAGACCTCAGAGCTAGCCCAAGCCTTTCGATGAAAATTTAACTAAAGAGCATAACAAAGTCAAATTGTCAAAGAGAAAAATGATGGAATGGCTTACATTTTTGGAATTTGTACTGCTTCCTTCAGAAGAACTTCCGCTTCCACTCTCACTGCATATCAGATTGTTAAAGGATTCATTATTTATTCACTAGTACCATATAAAAGGAAAGAAAGGAGTTACCTTTGTGAAGAACCATCATTGGAGGATGAAGCGGAAGGTTTTTCAGGGGGCTTATTATTCTTGTTTGTAACTACATCAAGGCTACCGAAGCTTCCTTTCGATCTCTTTAGATGAGTCTTTCGCTTGTTTTTGCTTGACTTTTCTGTCTCCGTACCACCAACACCAGATGTCTGATAACATGTTTTAATCATAATCATATATAGTTTGAGGAAAGAAATGATAGAATAGAGAGGAAAAGGCAAAACAAATCTTTAATAATACAACAGTTGAACAATAACAGTCTCAATGTCAGTTTTGATGACAATACTACAGAAACTGAAATATATGACACAGAAATAAGATTCAAAGAATAAGTTGTTGGAAGAAAATAGCTTAAAATTCTTCCTTTTGCTTGACAATTTGATGACCATAAGGGCATCAATTAATTAAACTCCCGCATTCTAGAATAAGCACAAAAGCAAGTAAAAGATACGAATAACTTACAAGAGTTTGAACAGCCCCATTTGGTGATTGCACAGGATAAGGACTGTATGGATGTGAACCCTGATAGAGATAGAAGTAAGTCAGATCATAATCTTTTGACAAAAATATGGTCTACACTGAAATATAGGACATTGGACTACCGGTGGCATTGGTGCCTGCTGATATGGTGTCCCTTGTGCATACATTGCTGCATAAGGTGGTGGTGTCCCATAAGGAGGCATCATCTGCTACCAGATGAAAACATCAAATTCAGATCACATGTTAGACCATTGATTATCTCCATTTCTCCAGGGCTTCAGAGGTCTGCGCTAGCTAACTGTGTCCTTTATATGAACTAAAAGGCTGGTAATTTAGTACCCTTATGACCAAAGACCGCACGATCTGCCTAGCTCACAATAAAGCCAATGGACAGGTTCTTGCTAACATGTGCTCACCAAATCACAAGCTTATTCAAACAAATTAATAGATATAATTCTGGCAGAAGTGAGAGTAATCAGTAACCAATCAGCAGTTAATCCTTATGCCAAGAGTTAAGACCTCTTCTGCTTAAAACAGTCATCAACAATATAGATATAGAAAGAAGTTAAAGAGAATGTACCTGTGGACCCCACATGTATGGGTGCCCTTGAGGACCTGGAGCTACAGTTGAATGGAAAAAACCTGGAGTCACTGGAGCCATCCCAGGGGCGTTATAATATGCCTACATGTTTATACTTTATGCTAATCAATTTACCAGATCAATTAAAAAGGAAAACGGGTTAATCTAAATTTGTTTTCTGAACCTGAAATTGAGACCAATCAGGATATGCTGTAGGAGGATTAGTAGGTGTGCTCTGTTCATTCTGAAATAAGTAAAATAAGGTAAGAAAGTGCAATGAATTACTCTTTCAGTTTTTGATTATTCATGCAAACCTGTGTTGCTGATGATTTCTGAGATTTAGATCGAGTGGCCACATCTCCTTTTCCCATTGTTTATTGTTCTCCTCTATTCCTTTTTATCTCCTAGACTCCCAGACATAGGAGATGCAGTGTCAGTTTAAAGCAAAGATCCAACATGGCAACCCTATGCAGCATAAATGAATTCCATGAAGATCTAATAGTTATCCTAATCAATGAGGACCTGGAAATTACCTAACATCTTCTCCATTCTTTGAAGAAGGAATAGTGGACACGAGCACTAATCAGAGAAGGCACCACAGTACCACACTGAAGAGCTAGGTCTGATCTAGATCTATGAGAAGAAACAAGTGTAAGCAACGGCAAGAGAGGGGAAATCCTATATTATATCACACCAACCAAGGTCATAACTAGATAGTGGGCAATACACTACCGTGCTGGCAGGAACACAAAAGCATGTCTTCACCAGAAAAGATAACTACATAAGTAACCAAGTATTATACAGCAAGCATGCCTATGAAGTGATATATATAATTGGGGATGATGAGGAATCTACTGTGGCATTTCTTCATGGCATTAAGAATCCTCTCCTAAACCTGTCCAAGATTACCCCATTAAAGCAATTACACTAGCAGTAAAATTCAACTAGACTTTCTATGGATTATTTTGAAAGTTTGGTCTCTAGCACATGCTCAGCTTGTGACACTTGGGAATACAAAAGTAGAGGATAGTTGTTTCTTTCAATCTAATGAACTTCAGCCAAGTTACCAAAGAAAAAAAAAGAAAAAAAAGTGGAAATGTGTGACTAAGTACAAAGCCAACACAGAAGCCAATGCAAACAATAACAAAACCACATTCACGCACCCCACCTACTCAGACATGTATACTCACATAAAATCAACCTAGCTTGAAACATTACCTGCCAACTAGAGTGGCACTTTACATCACTACAGGTGCTTTTGGTGAAATATAACAAAATCCCATTAGGCTGAGGTGCGATTTAGAAAACACTTTCAGAAGCTAATCAAGAGTTGGATCTTACATTACTCAAACAAATAATTCCATTTTCAATACTATCTATCAAAAGCACTGAAATTGGATCTACCTTAACAGTAATAAAAGTAAAAGTAGATTGCAGCAAGCAAACAAGTTGGATCAAGCCATGGGGAATCAACTTTTAGGGAAGAAACAACTGTTTCTAGTTACCAGAAAATGTGAGAACTCAAGAGTACATCAGAGTTCAAACTTTGATGCAACAAACAAGTGAACATTGCAGAAATCCACCGAGTGAAAAGGCAAAGAGTACAAAAAAAAGGTTGCAGCTTTTTTCCAGCAAGGCACCTTTCTTCTTCCACATTTAGTAGGTCAAGGGAGTAGTGGAGGCTAGAAGCAATCTTAGGGGATTTACTTATTTATGGCGTTGCGGAACAAAAGAAGAATGAAACATCAAAGAATGCATTGATTATTTTTCCCGAAAAGGAGAAGGATAGAAATACTAATTGTGAGATTTTATACTGCAAGCCAACAACCACTCTTTGGGAATGTTGAAGCAAGGAAGGTGCAATGAACCCTTGTATGGTTAAATGAGCATCACAAGGATCCAATAAGCTCAGCAGAAGAATACACATATCACTGCCAGGTGATTATTAGCATCAATCAATGTATTACACCGATCAGTTGTTTCACACTATACCATTGTAAGAGGTCTTAATTATCTATCTCCCAAATGTTGTTCATTTCACAAAGGGGTACCACATATTTAAACTTATATTTAAAACCTTAAATCCTGGGATTCAAGAATTATGTTAATATCATCATGATGACGAGTGTTAATAGCATAAAATATTAGTCTTTTTTGAGTAATTAGTTTGTTCAGGCTCCTACTTCATTTCAAGTTGTCCAGTCTTGGCAAGATGCACTAAATGATGCACATTGCACCAGCAACATGGTTATTAATGGCATATTAGGAGCAAATATAGGTTGAATTACTAATGGAGGTTATTCTAGGCAACGAGTAATGGTGACCATCATGATCCAGCATGTCCACAAAGCTGCATTTAGCACTGCAGCTTTTGCTCTTAGCTATTGCTAGCAGTAACTGTCAACAGAAGGATCACGGTGATGCTTCTGCTGCTGACTGAAAGGAAACAACTTCTGTATCAGAATACTTGGCCACCAGGAACACATAACCCAAAAAGATACAAGTAAGAGGAGGACCTAGAGGGTTAATGTCCTCAATTCACTCCTTTTGCTCCAGCAATACAGGAGTCATGTCTGGACCAGGTGATTAGTACCTTAGCTATACCAAAGATAAGGTTATTTATTTGACAGCAATTGCCTCATACATGTGTACAATACTTTGATGAGTGGTGCACTGTCACCTTGAACAAAAGGCAGCCAACTGTACAATGGCATGCAGATTTTATGCCTCTATTGAAAGCATGAAATACATGCTTGGTGTCTTGATGACTATCCATTTTTTTTCAGAACGTTTAGCAACCAAGAGCTGAAATCTTTCATCATTTACTTAATTGTTATATTGATTGAATTACCACGCCAACACATTAGCACATACAGTTGTTTAGACTATAAGAAATCCAAGCCAAAATTCAAAAGGTTCTCTAATGAAAAGCAAACATGACACAGATCTAGCGACAAGAAAGGCACAAAAGAAAAAATGTATGCTCTAAATGAAAATTGCTAACTTTCTCCAGTAGAATACCTACCATGGGAAAAATCCCAAACGAGAGAAATTGCAGAACTAAGCTCATTGTGAACTGACAAACTTCAATTGTTCATATACACAAATAAGAAGGTAATATCTTATTAAGTGTAATAATGGCGATCTTGGCTCGAGACCTCGAGTAATATAGCACTAAACAACAATATAAGTTATATGCATCAGAACAGAAATAGCCACAAGACATAAAAAGTCAAAGGAGCAACATCCCAAGGTTGAATCCGTGGCTCTCCAAATCAATTTCACACTACAATCCACCGATTGCTCCTAGACACCAAACAGATCTAAGTAACCCCTCAGTGACTCTGATCTACCACACATGGCAATTCTAATGTGAAAGCAATGTAATTTGAGTTAAGCTAGCAACAGAGCACTAAAAAAGAACACGAATTAAAACATCAAAAGGATCAAAATTCAAAAAAAAAAATCCTCTTCTCCTAGTCACCGGACCAACGTAAAATAAAAGGAGTTCAAATCCAATCTATATCAGAAAGCCCCAGCCTTCTCCATGTCCAATTCCACCTTAATTCATCCCAGAAAACCCTCGGGAACACCAGTAATCCCCAAATTCCGGAGACATAGCGGCAGAACAGCCAAATCAAAAGCCGTGCGCAACCTGTCGGGATCGGCGGGGACAGTCCAAATGACACCAAGATCACAACTTTCCGGTGCCAATGGATTGGTAAGCACAAATTATAAGGACCTTCTTTCGAATTGGACAAAGATTCACAAATCAGCGGGAATTTCTTTTGCCACAGGCGAGCCGTGTACCTTTGGCGATGCGCTGTTCTTGAGCTATTGGTTCTGGGCTTGCGAAGCTCCCGAGGAGACCCGCGTCGTGCCCTTACGAGGATCCAGATTGCGGCAAGAAAAGGAGGAGATTTTCGTATGGGAAGTGAAGCAAGGAAGGTGGGAGAGGAGGGAGGAAATGGTGTGAGCACTTACTGGTCACAAGGTGGAAAGAGAGGGCGTCGTGCGTGAGAGAGGGGAATTGTTAACTTATTTGGGTCTAGTGTTTTTCTTTCTCCTTTTGGGCAACCAATTACTATTGCCATGGCTAACATGGTGGCTTGTAAGATGCAAGATGTAACTATGGCACAAGGTGCACGATATATATATTTTTATATTTTTTTACATTTTTTTATGATATTGAAATTTGTTATAACGTACAAAATCATAAATCTCAGTTTAGCAAGATATATTATTAGATTATACTTTTTAAAACAGTCCAATGTTGTCGTCATCAAGATTGGATGAATATTGACTTAGATTTTATATGATCAAAGTTTTACAAAAAAAATTTCATTAAATAATACATAATTTTTTATGAATTTAATTATATGATACTTATATTTCATTAACATGTAAATTCGGACTCCACTTGTTATTTTTACAATCAATATCTTATGATAATATCTTATTTTTTAATGTCTTTCATCTAATTTTCTTTTTTTAATATTACATCTTATACATCAAACTATTAGTGTAGAATTATCAAGTATCAACTTTAAACGAGGGGATAAGTATTAAATCTAAAACAAAGTGGGATTTGTTGAAATTTTAACTAAGAACCGCATATAATTTGGACCATTTCATTAAAATTGATGAGCAAGATTAAAATATTGATCTAAAATAAAAAAAATTGTAGAAAAATAATCGATCCAGAATTTAACTAATACATACAGTTATAACAAAACTCCAGCAAAAAAAAAATGTATCAAACACCGAGAAGAACATCCGTTTCAGGTTTCCCACCCTTCTCCCTCAGCCCACGCCGCCAGTGCCGCCGCTACCTCCCGCCTTCCCCTTGGACCGCCCCGGCCTCCGCCTTCTCGCCTCCATCAGAAGCTCCGGCGTCCACGCCGGCTCCCTCCGGCGCCCACGCGGGCAGCAGTTTTCCCCCTGCCGTGGCCCCCGCCGGTCTCCATGAACCTGTCCGACGACTGGCGCTCCCACTTCCCGGTCTCCTCCGTCTTCGCCCCTCCGTCCCTCCTCCGCACGTTGTCGCCGGCTTCCCACGGCCCTCTCCTCTTCTCATCTGTCCCGCCCGCCGTCCCCCTTCTCTCCATCCCCTTCTTGCCCCCGCCACCGCCCTCCACCGCTCACGGCCTCTACCTCTGCCTCCGCGCGTTTCTCGGCTCCAACTCCCTCCCCTCCTCCGTTCTTGATTCCCTCTCGGCGCCCCTCCTCTCCACGCCTTCGCCTCCGTTCCCTTCTCCTTCCAATCTTCTTGCCACCCTCCGTGTGGGCCCTTCGTCCTCTCTCTTCCTCTTCTTTCCATACGGGGACAATGCCGACCAAATCGCCTTCGTCTCTCTTGCCTCCCTTACTGGTTCCCCAGTGGTTTTGCCCTTCGTCCAGAGGGATGGGTTCAAACACCCCAAACACCGCATCCAGCAGCTCGCTGCCACCACCACCTGTTCCTCCTGGTTGTCTCAACCAGGTGACAATCTTGTTGAGGGCTTCCTGCTTGCTGCCACATTGTACTCGGTGAACTGGTTTAGAGTTGAGTCGCTTGTTTCGGGTTCATTGGCCCTTGTGCCGGCAGCCAAGCAGGGGTTTGATGCTGCCATCGTGCACACATGCTGGAGCAAACATTTCTCGTCAGAATGTGTAGTTTTGTTAGAGAATGGAGAGCTGTGTTGGTTTGATCTGAATTCGCGGCGTGGAGGGAAGATCAAGGTTACTCTGGGCAATAAGGATGACTGGGGAGAGTGGTTAAGCTGTGAGTATGGGGCGCAACCATGGACAGTGATCATTGCAAGCTCAAAAACCGTCTTTTTAGTTGATTTGAGACTTGGGGAGCGTGGAGAGTGTAAAGTGATAGCAAAAGTTGGGATGCCAGGGTTGTTTGAAACTGAGCCTTTGGTTATAAGCGATAGGCACCTTGCTTTCTGCAAGTCTAGATTTGATGATTTTCAGATATCGGTGGTGACAGAGCGTCACTTGATGCTATTCAATGTCCAACAGCCGTTAACGCCTGTGTTGACATGGGAGCATGGGCTTGAAAGCCCTAATCATGTTGCTATGTTTCAGCTCGCTGAATTGAGACCTTCCAAGGAATATGAGTGGGCGTCAAATTCAGGATTTGCCATTTTGGTTGGTTCATTCTGGAATGCGGAGTTCAGATTGTTCTGCTATGGGCCTAAGGAGCAAGGCTGTCCTTCGAATTCTCGTTTCTATGCTTGGGATCTCCCTTCGCATCTCTCTTTGACAGGTCAGTGTTGCAGCAGTAGCAATGGAATCATGAAAGAGGTATTCTCAAGTGCCGATTCAGCATATGATTCTGCTTCTCAACAAAGTAAGAACTCTATCATTGGCTACTGCGTACTTCCAAACTATCTCACATTGTTGGAGCCATCTTTTACTGGCTTTGCTTTGATCCGGCTGATGGCATCAGGGAAGCTAGAGATGCAAAAGTACCATACATCAGTAGATATGTTTGATGAAATCTCATGTGATGAACCACAACATACAACTGGGGTTAGCAGTTCATCTATTGTCCTTGACACTGAGGGAGAAAAATACACCGCCAGATATAATTTCTTGAAGTTGCATTTCCTGTATGAACATATGAAGGGTAATCTATGCAATGCACTGGCTAAGCATGATTCTAATGTTAGCAAAGAGATGGGCCAAATAATTGTCAGCAAAGACATGTCAGATTTTGCAAAGGATAACTGTAGTTCTTTTTCTCCATCTGTTTCAGATTTTCTATCTGATGCTAGTATCCCTATGAACATTTTTGAAATTGCATGTCGGAGTATATTAAGTGGTCTACCTTCAGATCTCCTCTATGTCACCTTTTCGAAATACAAGGACATGCTAGCATGCAATACAGAGAAAGCTGTGTTTGAACATTTAGAAGTTCCTAGTTGTTTGCCACATAATAAACTTCGGCCTTTCCTGTTGTCAAAGCCTTCAAGTACAAGTGAGAAGCTGTCTAGCAAAATATTATCTGCAGATACTCTTGTTGGTCCAGTGCTCCCAGTACATGTTCTCCTTGCAATGAAAGAGAGGAACAAGGGGACAGAAAGCCCTTCCCAAGGAGAAACTGCAGATACCAACTTAGTAAGTCATCACTGTAGAGAAGTTCTTGAGGCCTTGCTTCCTGAAATATCCATTGCTGACACGGGCAACTGGAATGGATGGTCTGCTTCGCAAGAGTTGAATGATGAGAAGTCCTTTTTTATTTACGAGTCTCAGATCAAAAGCAGGCTAGCTCTCGACGAAACTGCTAGAAAGAAGGAAAACGAACAACAAAATCTGGCGGATGATCCTACTATGCCGCAAACATCTGCAGTGCCATATCAAGATGAGAACTTCATGACATTTGTTTGCGGAAAAGCTAGGAGTCCTGATTCTGGACCAGAACTAGCTGCGTCTGATTTGTTTAATTTGAGCCCACTGATGCTAGCTTTTGATTCCCCAAGCGTAGATGTTCAGCCTGCAGAGGAAAAGATCTACAAGTGCCTGAAGAAACAATTTTTGATATGGCAAAACAATTTTAAGCCATACCAAGATTTTTGTAGTTCAAATAAAATACCAAAGCCAATCCAATAGGCCCTTCACACTTCATTTAACTCTAGCAAGGATTAAAGATAAGTTTGACATGCAAATTTGTTAGTGATATATGCTATGTGCACAACCTTATCGACATATGCTTACTCTTCAATTTTCATTTAATACTGTACTTTAATGTTTGTAATTTAGTACTGTATTTTTGTTATGTTAGTTTTAGAAAGACTTAGGATTTGTATACCATTCTCTCTATAAATTTGAAATCTGATACCATTATTTTCTTCTTGTTGAAGCTTGTTATTTGTTTATTAGCAGTACATTTATTGTTACAATGTCAAAGTTTGAGGGGTGAAGTGTGGTGGGCTGCATTGAAAATTTGAAAAGGAATTCTTCGTATGGTTTATTGAACTCAATTGATTTTAAAACTATACATTTCTTTACAGTTGTGCTAGCTTCTTGGTTTCATAATGGAGCTAATTCATTAGTTTTTACATTATGTTTGGCAAAGAGTGTTAGATAAGAATATGGTACATGGAACAATGTATTAGTGGTAATAGTTTTAATAAGATGTGAGAAAAGCATCTCCAAGTTTCTCTCACCAATTAAATCACTCAATGAGAGTAGTATGTCCTATAGTAATTTCCAACTACTACTTGCAAGTGCTGTTGCATGAAAAGCCAGCCAGATGATTAATCTGAGCCTTTGCAACTGATAAATTTCAGCATGTCACGATTTCACGTTGTTGGAGATTTGAGAAATCAGAGACGAAAACTTAGCTGGGCCATTAGTGTAAAATGTAGGGTGAACTAAGCATGCCATTTCAATCCATTGTTCATTTGATATCTGCTGTACACTCAACTTCCGTAGTAACTTTGCATTGCATACGCACGTGACACATTGGTCGCTAATTGCATAGGCATGACAAACGGACCATGCGTTGGTCAGCTTAAGGCAGAAAGCTCTACCCAACAGGGATAAGGTTTCCGTTGTTGGAGTTCCCAGCCAATTTTTCAGTGATTGCTGTTTTTTTCTCATTTTTATCAACGTTTTTTATTTCTCTAATCTTATATAATCACTAATTTATATAAATCTTCTAACATAACATTATATCACATTTTTGGCTAATATTTTTTTCTCAGTCGAAATCAACTCCAGATCATGATAACCAACTCCAGATCAAGATAACCAGTTCCCAGCGGGAACCCAAACCCTCCTAGCCAATCAAAAGTGTTCCGTGCTCTAAATGACAAACAAGATGACCATGAATGCTATAACCAGTCTACTTTATTCTGATTGTGTTATTGCAAAACAGGTAACAGGAATGAAGTTGGTGGTTACGTCACAAAGCAGTCTCTGCTTAGCAGGTAGCAAGTACCCAATGCGATCGACAACATTTGCAAAATTGCAAGATCACTAGGAAATGAAGTTTAGTACACATTCTCAGTAACTTGAAAACGAGCAAGTTTGTGCAGGTTGTTCCAGCCAACTCTATTAACCCCCAAAGTCGACATCACTGGAATTAGGAGAACGGAAAAACAGCTGAGAAAATTGAACAGGTAGCAAGCTATCAATGCAAAGAAATTATCCGCCCTCATTCATCAACTCAAGATTACCGGTCACCAGAACCTTTGCGGGGAGGCAAAGCATTCTGGTCTGCCGGATCTCTGCTTCCAACAAAATCCCTGTATCGCTGCTCCCAGTCATCCAGCTTCCCATTTGATATATCTGCGTTAATTGCTCTTCGGATTCCTTTTACCACCAAGAAGTACTGGAAAAGGAGCACAAGATGATACGAAATGAGACATTCTGTCGATACACAGGATTGGCCAATACAATGCTTAGATTGATAACTGTTTTCTGACAAGAGCGAACCTCAACCACAAGGATAAGCGGTATGAAAATCTTCCAGCGGTTGTTCAGATTTGGGCCATCAATCAACTTCTGATCAACATGAATGGGCTTGCTCCCATTCGAGACAACAACAGTTATTTCTTTCACCAAGATTGGAATCCATGGTGTCCCATCAGGGAGAATCTGCAAGTACAGTAGCACAGCATAACCAGCAAGAAGCTAGGGACCATCAAACGAATTGTACGAAATGTGGTATGAAACAACAAACCTTCTCCCCGTTCTCATTAGTCTTGCACCTTCCACTGTTCTCAACCAATGCTATTGGCAAAGGAAACTCCTAAAATATGCAGATATTGCGCATATATTAGAAACCAGTATTCAAACAAAATAACAGTTGAAAAACATGACTGTTATTGTAGGCAGGCAGATATGTTTCATGCTGACAAGAATCCACTAACAAAGTTCTTAGTGGAACCATTTGTGAGGAAAGTCAGTGTGTCACAAGCAAATTACCAGATCAAAAGTGAATCAACATAAACACATGTAAAGTAGCAAGAAATATTCTTCAACTTTGACAAAGCTTACGAATGAAGCTTGTGCTCGTGGTAACCGCTGCATAATTGACAAATTACTGAAACTTCTGCAAATGATGAGTGGTGAATAAAACAAGTGTGATAAAATAATTATCAGGATTAGGATGCCAGAAGAAATGCCAATAATGCATTTCAACTACGCGTGCATTTTTCACATGATATATGCACAACTACCTTAGAGGAAGGGAACAGATCTGATGAATTTACAGGTTGCATTACATTTCAATAAATGTTTAGACACAGTCAAAAAGATGTATTGTTGTGTATCTTCCACAAACTGAGGAATTAAAAATGCATGGTAAAACATTGGTTGATCTAACACCTATCATACAAAATCCAGAGACAAATCTATAGACTTCTCATCAATCTATCATAGATTAGCCACAATAAATTCTCGAAAGCCCCAACTTAAACAAGGTTTAGTTCTTCACAATGCAAAGACTAAATAGCATGCAAGACAAGTTGGCACCAGAACTGGTTACTGTGCTGACTTACTTAATGAACAGAAGTATAATTTGACCCACATCAATTAAGATTCAATTTTGAAACTGTAAAGGAATTCATGATAGTATACTTGATTATGCAGTGAAGATCAAGATTACTGAAAGAGGGAAGAAAACATACAGTCTTCATGCATCAGCTAGCAATCAACGTGGGGAACATCAAAGAAACAACAGAAATAACAATAGAATATGAACTGAAATGGTATTGATGTAGAAATCATGTCCAAATCCAAAATGACGATATCAGGTGCATAGAAAGTTCCATGTAAAATTGCTAGTGTTTGCTGATTTGTTGAACATGTGCCAAGATTTGATAAAGCATGATGATGATGAACACCATGATGAAAAATCAAGAGATGCATTACCTCATACTCTCGTTTGCTGACCCCTGCACCCGAACGGATGTATCGCAAAAGCGATTCTGATCTTCTTGTAAAGAAATCATTATAATCCAGTCCATCAGGTGGTGAGAGCTGAGCATGGGTTAATACAACCAATGTTCTCCGCCAAATGGCCTTTCCAAATGAATTGGTGATGGATTTTATAACTTGTTTGTCCAATGTATCCATTCTATAAGCATCCAAGCGATCTACATACAGGAGAACATCAATAGTCTTGTCCAGAAGAAACCTGAGATATGATTGATAACATTTAAGTTGTAAGCTTAAGAGTTTAAATATTGTGAATATACAACAATAGCAGAGAAAACATTTAAGCATCATGGAATCTCTGACCAAGTATGCCTTAGTGAACTAGACTCTTAAAATGACTTCTAAAAAACATTTGCAACTATGAGGTACGTTTAACTCCAATACACTATGAAAAAGTCCTTTCTTGCATCAGAAAGTACAACCTTAGCCAGATCATAAGATCTTTTAAAGGCCTCATATTATAATAATATTTACAAAGGTTTTACATCACTTACAAACATGCAGCACTATAACTCAACATGAACATACCGCTTTATGATCTCAACAGCTTGTTCATTGATATAACCGCCCTCAATGAGCCCCGGAGTGTCAATTATGTTCAAGGTGAACCCTGCCCTGGTGCGAGAGCACATCGTCGGCCTCAACCCTTCGGACTGCACGCAACATCCAACAATGCACTCACTCATAAACAACACCAAACAAGACATTCAAACAAACCTACACCCCGAATCCGCCGGTTAGGAGCAAAACCTGGAAAGCGCTGACAGTCGCCACCCTCTCCCCGACGATTGAGTTGACGGTCGATGACTTTCCCACCCCGCCCTTCCCCATCACCAGAATCGTCAATGTGCTCACATTCTAAACAACAAAACGCAAGAACCAACTAATTATCACTAACTATAGAATCCAAGAAACCAACATGAGGCGACACTTGTATAAAGTACACACATATACCTCCTCCTTGAGCTTGCCGAGGAGCTCGTGCAGCTTGGTCTGAGTGGCCGCCGGGAACTGCTGTAGCCCGACCCACTCGCGGGGTATCGGCGTCGACATGCCTCACCGCTCTTCCTTCCTTTCTCCCCCTTAACACCCGTTAAGAAATCACATTGACCCAATTTTAGCTCCTTAATCTCTTCATCTATCTAGATTCGAGAAAGCAACAGGTTGGAAATTGCAAGAAGCCTGATGCTGATTTGGCTTACCGGGAGATGGCCTCGGAGAGGCGAGGCGCGAGATGGCGAGCGGCAAAAACCCTAGAAGAGGAGGAGGAAATGGTAGAGAGGAGATGGCAAAGGCAAAAGTACGGAGAGGTTTATGAGAAGGGGAAGGGATAAGGAGACGAAGGAGGTATTCTTTATTTCTTTCTCTTTTTCTCTTTTTCTCTTTTTTATTTGTGAGTTTTGTTTTCTTATGGGCTTAGTGGCTGGGCATTAGGCCGTTCTTTTGGGTTAACTTGTTTCAGAGGGCAAGAAATATTATTTGTTTTTATCTTTGTGCTTTGGTTTTTGCTTAAAAAGTTAGTTAATATATGTTTGAGTGACGGACAGAATCTCTGATCTTTGTGTGAGAGGCTTGGTTCACGAGGGTAATCCAATGGCTTAGATTTAAAATGGTCTTTAGAAAATTTAGAGATTATCCTTTTGTTTGGGATGAGTGTTTTCCAAAATACAATGCTCAGGTCTGTGCTAGATTGACAAATTAATCAAGACAGTTCAAGTTTGGCCCAATCCAGCACAGGATGGATTGTTGGTCTAGCTAGGCAACCACTGGGCTAGGCGTGTTCAAGACTTCAAGAAATCCATATTCAAATTTTCAGGGCGAACAAAGTTTGGATCATGTTTGAATTTTAAGGGTCTCGATCTAGGTATATTCTAGCCCACTCGAACTAGTGCGAGTTAAAATCTGCTTGGATCAACTTTAGATACATCATAAGAAAGCTTTTGAAAATAAAATAAAAAAAGTTTAAGTCAAATATATTACCCTCTCCATTACACAATATAAGAAATATAATTTTTTAATTTTTTGCACAATATAAAACATGTATGCGAATTTATTGTTATATTTTCTATACTATCATTATTTATTCATCCACTCTTTTGTGACTATTTATGATTAATCTCTCGCATTATTATTTTCTCTCTTATTTCTAAGGCATTTATTAATCAAGATAGTTTAGTCATTTTACCTCAATATTCTATTGAATTTAGAATTCTCTTAATCTGTTTACATGATTAAAATACATCTTATATTATATAATAGAGGGAGTACTTAAGATATTATATTCTGAGGAATAACAGAAGAATCTCTGGTGCACTTTTGTCAAAACTCATATCAATAATGATGAGACAATTAGCTCCATAGTATATTATTATTAAAGTTATAAATTTTATAAAATATCATTGAGTATCTCATTTGTATATGGATTTAGACTCCGCACATTATATTCACAACCAGTGATATTCTATTAATTTGATATTTGTATGATAATATGGAACTAATAATTCCTAAGGATGTTATAGCAAAAATGATAGTTGATACATGAAATATGTATGTAGTATGAACAAGTCAAGATTTGTACACATTCCAGAAATCGGCATGCCAACTCGGAGGAACTGAAAAATCGTGACGCATGGCTTTGTTGGTAAAGGAGGTCAAAATAATGAATTGAACGTACAGAAGATTAGACCGGTCCGACTCCGACTCGGTCGGTGCAGGTCAACTCGGTCATGCTTTACTACTTTTTGTCTAACCTTGCACTGAAATTTCAAACTTGAGAATTTTTATATATCTGGATCGATTAGACTGGTCTGGTGCTGCCGCTCCAGAATATTCCAATTTATACCTTCTTGATTTTTTTTGTTAGGTCTCACTGCAGACAATATATACATAAATAATATAACAATGCATGAGAGTATAGAAACACACTGTGAAAAAGGTGATAACTGAAAAACAAAAAGAATTTTCTAAGGATAAAGGTAAAAAAAATTGAAAACCGGAAGCACAGTGCTTTGACGGAGTTCGTGCGTGTGCGATTAAAATGCAGCAACAAAATCACTATACGATATGCAAGCATAACTGCAAATTTTTTTCTTTTCTTTTTACAATCCCACAAAGATAATTCCATTACACAAATTCATAATGTATATCACCTCTAAAAACATCACACCAAGAGGTTATAATATTCGCACGATGAATGAAAACTGTAAAATCACTTTTTTTTTGGCCAAAAATTTGAATTCATGGAGTCTATTTTTCTTGCACCACCAATCTTTGTCTCCTGCAGAAATTACTCTTGAGAAATTTGGCAGCTGGAAGTGAAATTACGATCCAACTATATTGAATTTGCACTCTAAATTCATTTGGAAGTGCTGTTAAATCAGAAATCTACATATAAGATTTGTTGTTTAGAAAAAAAAAAAAAGGTTTGCTTCCATATAAGTTTCAAATAAAACGAGCACTACTAAAATAGCTAAAATTCGATCATAAGGAAGACCAAATGAAATTAATGTAATCTCGACTCAAAAAAAATCTCACACTCCCATTTGATCATATCTGATTTGAAATATATGCTTTTTTGTTTGGAATAATTGAAACACGCCCAAAATTTTTGCATCCAAAATTAATATACAATATAAATTATCCTATCTGATTGCATCTCTCTTATATGTTACAATGTTTCCACACCTTTCTTCTTTGATTGATTCAAGAAAGCTTATTGAGTCCTCTGAAATCCATAGTGTCAATGCATTCCCCTAAACCTTTGTACTTGTGCAACATCTTAAGCAATTCAGTGGTCTTCTCCTTTGTTGCATCCCGGCAACCCACCTGCAAGAGAAGCAGAAGCTTCTGGAACGCGCCAACTCGCAATGCCTCCACGAGGCACGCCATCACCGCGTCCTCGTCGTGGTTGTCGCCGCAGCTCCTGCAGAGCCGCCACATCGCCGACACGGTGAGCTCGGTCGCCATGTCGGACACGCGGAACATCTTCTTGACGAGCACGGGCACGGTGAGCGCGTGCTCCCGCGCGCTCTCCCGGCCTTCTTTAGAAACTAGCACCGCATCGAGCAATGCCAGTGCCTTCTCGGACATGCTCTTGTCGGTGTCGACGAGGACCTCGATGAGCACCGGGACGAGCTCGGCAGTAGCCAGACGCGCCGCGACGCGCTCGTCGGAGTGCGCCAAGTGGTAGGTGGCGACCAAGGAGGCCTTGGTGGCCTGTGGGCAAATTGGAGCTTTGATGATCTTGACCAATGCTTCTATGATCTCATCGACTTTTCCACTCAAATCTATGAACCCTCCATTGCATGACATGATCTCTTTGATTACCACCACTGCGTATAGCCTTCCCGCCAAGCCCCCATGCTTGGCAATGGCAACCAAAGACGCCAAGGAGGTTGGTGAGCCTAGCATTCTAATGGCCTCCTCATCCAATGGCATCATGCAAACCAATGCCGCCAAGATGTCCTCGAGAACACCTCCGACGGACATGCCGGCGGCAGCGAAAGCTCCAAATGCCGCGGCGAAGACACGGCCGGTGCCGATGGTCACGAAGCACCGCCGGTTCCGCTCGCTGTCTCTAGCGACGTTCTTGACGGTGGAGACCAACTCGGCACACCGGGCCGTGTCCCCGCCCCGGAAAGACTCTCCGACCTCGAACAAGATCTCCGACGCCTGCACAGCCGTGACCGGGATCTTGGGCGTCGGTATCCGTTCGACGCCGCGCGACCGGTGCGCGACGCACCAGTCCTGGATCATGCGGCGGATGGCGTGGTTGGGGACCAGGTCCTCGAGCTTCAGCTCCCGATGCGTGACTGGACACGTCGCATGCCCCATGTCCAGCCACGCCTCGATGCTCTCCCGGTCGTATGTGATCCCGGCCGGCGAGGTGACCGGGTCCTTCATCAGGTCCAGCGATATTGGGCACCGGAAGTGGGCCGGTATCGCCAGCTCGGTCTCCAGGGCCGGCGCCGCCGCCACCTTCTTCTCCGCTCTTCGCGCTCGCAGTGACAGCAGCGCCATAGAGATCGATCAATAAACTAGAGCTTTTTCGATCGGAATGAGAGTATTTGGAGAGGCTGGGTGATTCTTGGAGGCCCGTGTGAGTTGCAGAAAGACGAGAGCTGTGTGGGAAGGGTTCAAATAGGGAGGGAAGGGGTAAAGGGTTTGAACTGGAAAAGTTGACGTTGAACATGTTGTTTGAATGTGTAAACCGCGGACAAAAAAAAAACTATATAATGCCTTACGCTGTTTTAGCTAATTTTTTTGTTTGCTTAATTTCAGAATATTTCTGAGTCAAAAATTTCAGAAAAGCTTCAATCTTGTACCTAAATTCTTTAAGTTAGGTGCCAGCGTGATTTTTTCAATTAGATTCAATCCATAATTAGGCTTAGATATGAGGAAAAGATGAGTTGAGTTGGCAAAAAGCTCAAATTCATCCGAACTGGATGGATTTTATTCAAACCTAATGTTATAGACACCTAGATTAGGTTGGACCAATATATTTTGCACCACAAACGATCATGAGAACAAATCAAGTTGGGCGGGCTTAGTCCAATTTGGTTTTTGTGTTTCAAACTCAAAACCCACGGCTCTATGGATATCATGCTTACGCCGAAATTGGATTGGGCACAGCTGGGTTGTGTAGCACTAATTTTGCTCAAATCTGGTTAGAATTGTTAAAGTCTAAATAAAATGTAAACAGGTTGATACGTGAAGCTTGACAAGATCACGTGAGAGAGGCCATTTGTTTTTTATTGCCACGGAAGAAATTGGATCTAATCTGGATGGAACTTATCTAGAATGTTTCATGTTTCACTCTATTAGCTTGGCATGTAAGGTTGTGTGTCAATTACTCCTGTACTATAAAAATTCAGGATTCTGATTTCTCACTACAATTCTTGCAAAACAATTCAAACTCTTGACGATGAAAGTTTGATAACTGTACCTCCTATCACCAATTCTCCATTATGGTGTTAAGCAGAAAATAATGACCATTCTTCTTTGAAAATTAAATGCACTTGGAATAATCTGTTCCTCCAGTCTTTGGAAAAATCTTGTTACCTCATCAGTAATTGCATTATAGTCTTATTTAATTGCATGCATAATTGTGGTTTTCAGAATTTGATTATTTCCTTGCTCTGAACAATTCAGCTGCATGCAGTTCTTGGCTTCTTGCCCTTGTCATGTTTGAATTTTAAGATGTGAATTATACAATCTGACGAATTCTTGAATCACTTTCTGATCTCTTCTGAAGAATATGAGATGATGTCACATCTCAATTGCATAACTTGAAACAGTTGGTGATTTGTAAGTTGTAACCACTAACAAGTAACAACACATCAAGATCAAGTTGTTTGAAAGCTGCATTAATTTGTTATCTCATCACTAGGAACAACTCAAGCCAAGTGAGCTGGTCTAGAAACTCATACGAGTAGTAGGTCAAATCAGAGGTGCTACCACTAGAACACCCACAAAGACCACACCAAAGAAGAGCTGTACCTTTCCTAACCATATGGATGGCTGAGAGGAACTTGATTCTACATTACTGATTCTTTTTAGAATACATACTTGCATGATATGAGTTCCAAGTTTGCAGCTATTATATATATAAACACTACCATAATAAAAAATAAGCTATGTTAAAATTTCTGCCAAGAAACAACAATTGAGTTATGACTATAACTAGTCAAAAGTTTTGTGCAACTGCATAGAACATTACTATAAATCTCTTCTCTCTATATATTATTATTAAATAAGTTTGTATGATAGGAAAAAAAAAGAATATTTACAACTATATATTATTTTTCATATAGTATATATGAAAATTCGAAACCATCTTGAATATACCCTTTGTAAATATTCCATTTTTTCTATCATACATACTTATTTAATAATACAAGACTATTCCATGTGTATTGGGTGTGTACTTCTTCAAATGTTCACTAAGTTTTTTATTTATATTGGTTATACCATTTATTTGTACATATTGAAAAAAACTTTCAATAATTCACCATACTTCTTTATAAAAAGAGTGTATGCTTTTTATTTGTTAGATGCAAATTTATTTATGTCACTGTAAAATTTCAATATTTGTATTTGTCACTGGATGTCTCATTTATATTTGAGTCTGGTCTCACCTTGTGCAAACTATATTTTCATAACTTTTTGTAATAGTATAGAAGAAATTTTCCATATTTGTTAATAATTATACAGATATTCAAAAAATATACTATACATATTGTGATATGCAAGTTATTTTAGAATTATATGAATAGGGAGTAGTTACTCCTAAGAGTAAAAAAAATGCTTGCTAAATTACACTCCTAAGAGCAAAAAATTACGTTTATACTCCCAAGAGTATATACTTCCGTCTTTAAATTACACTATAAATATCTCTCTCATATATCATGGATACTTCTTTGATTATATATATACTTTTTTAGTTGTCTTCTATACTTCTTATTTGTAATCTAAATACTGTTTTGATTACTGAAATGTATATATAATAGTTTTAATAAAGTATGATATATACTTTTCTAGGTTTTAAGATATATTTTTCATAAATAACATTCCATATAACTAAAAAGTACACACACATATATACAAACACTATTCTACACCCACCTCTAGAATAGTTATTCTATACTCAGTCTAGAAACCGTCCGATCTAACTTATTAGAATAAAGTACAACTGTTGGATAGATATAGCAGTTATCCTTTGTTTAAAAGAATTTAACATCGTTTTATTCCATAACGACAGTAAATATTTGAAATATTTTATTGTTACTGATCGATATCCGCACCAACCGCCTCTTCATCTTCTTCACTGTGTTCCCACGTCTTGTTCACATCCAATAAATTTACTGACAAAAATATATAATATATATATAGTATATGACCAGTAAATTTATACTACACGGCCAGTAAATTTACTAACAAAAATATTTAATATAATCTATAGTATGTGACCAGTAAATTTACTAATCATAAACTATACATTTACTAGTCCGTCTAGTAAATCTGTAGTATGCGACCAATAAATGTACATTACGCGACCGATAAATTTACTAACAAAAATCTATAATATAATCTATAGTATATGACCAGTAAATTTACTAGTCATATACTATACATTTATTGATCCGTCTAGTAAATCTGTAGTATATGACCAATAAATTTATATTATGCGACCAGTAAATTTACTAACTAATATAATTTTGATTCCTATTTTTTAGTAACTACCATAAACGGCTCAATTATCCCTAAATAATAGGGACCGACTAAAACATAGCAACTGAAATCATATTAGTCAGTAAATTTACTGATCGCGTAATATAAATTTATTGGTTATATATTACAGATTTACTAGACAGACCAGTAAATGTATAGTATATGACTAGTAAATTTACTGGTCACATACTATATATAGATTTTTGTCAGTAAATTTATTGATCGTGTAATATAAATTTATTGATCATATATTATAGATTTACTAGACGGACCAGTAAATGTACAGTATATGACCAGTAAATTTACTAGTCACATATTATAGATTATACTATAAATTTTTGTCAGTAAATTTATTGGTCGTGTAGTATAAATTTACTGATCATATATTATAGACATATACTATATATTTTTGTCAGTAAATTTACTGGTCATATAATATAAATTTACTAGATGTGAACGAGACGTGGGAGCGCAGTGAAAAAGATGAAGAAGCAGTTGGTTAACAATAAATATTTCAAATATTTATTGTCGTTATGGAATAAAATGACATTAAATTCTTTTAAACAGAGGATAATCGCTATCTCTATCCAACGATTGTACTTTATTCTAATAAATTAGATCGGACGGTTTATAGACTGAGTATAGAATAACTATTCTAGGGGTGGGTGTAGAATATATATATATATAGTAAAAGAAGTATTAATGATGAAATATTTTATATGATTTCAAAATTATATTTGTTCACAAATAGTATAGAAGATAACTAAAGAAATATATATATAACCAAAAAGTATCTAGATATATAAAAAAAATCTCAAGTGTAGGGCATTCCACTCCTTCATTACTCTCGTACATCCTTTGTAAAAAAATCACGCAAATAGTTATAAAAAATTCCATAAAAATTGGGAATGGTGTATATTAAGACAACCAAGTAATCTACAATTTCAACTCTAAATTTAATGTATATTAGCAGAAATAAAAATATAATTTTTTTGTGAATTGTAATTTTTATCTTTTTATTTTTCGGATTTATTTTTTAGCATAATTTGTCTCTTTTATTTCTAGTCGTGTAGATTGAATTTAGACTTGAAATTTTGTAAGATGGCAGATTGATCTATATTTATTCTCTCAAATTATTGTGAAAATTTTTATGACTATTTGCATGGTATTTTGAAATATGGAGTATATGAGTACTGAAGAGAAGTGATGCACTAGATACTCTCATACACACGCACACGCTATTATATACCCACTCTACCAACCGTTGGATGTAGCATTGAGATCCACTTCCTTGGTCACACGGTTTAACGACATCCTAACACCTTTAGTGACCACCCCCACCTCCTCCTTGTAAAACGTAGGCCATTTCCACAACAAACCACTACATCCTCCCCAACCATGTTCTGGTCTCACATAGAAAATCACAAGTAAACCACAGTAGCAACACCTTTTTTGTTTCGAATTGGTTACTTCCATTATGTATATATTTTACTAACGATTTTCAACAAAATTATTATGTATTGTTATTCTATTTTTCCTCTTTTGAGACTGATTGTTGCATATGGATGTATTTTATTTTACAAACAATCTTCAACAATATTACAATGTTTGATTTCATATTGTACTCATTTTCCTTTCAAATCATTTACTGCATCTGTAGATCTTTGATTCAGATTGGTTGCTGCCACTGTGAAGGTATTTTACTATCAGTCTTCAATAAAATTACTACGTATTTTACAGCTTATTTTCTTTTATTTCAAATCTATTACTACATATGTAAAGGTATTTTCTTTTGTCAAAACAAGAACACCTATGATAATAATGGAGTGCTGAATCACTAGTAATTATTGAAGTATACAACAGTAATACACTTCAATTATTATATTTGCTTAGATAAATTACCATCTTTTGTATTAGTAATTATTGTCTTTGGTTGGTATTTCTCATCCATCTTTCTCATGTAATTAATTATTACCTATTAAAGTATATTACTACATCAATATGATGACATTCTTGCTCCATCAAGATCAACAAAGATCATGAAAGGTTTTGTTTACTACACCAACTACATTGAAGAATTACTACATTCACTTCTAATCAGCAAGGATTGTGATCAGAGATGATGTATTTCATGGTGGATCTAAGTTCTTTAAAAATCCTATTCGAGATATTTTGAATTTCGCCAATTTCCATATAAAATCGTGATGTAAATGTGTACTGTGTTTTGTATAATTTGTCATTATCATATACATAAGTCATTTAGTATAAATAAAACTAATCCATGAAGCATTTACTACAACTTGAGTTTGGTTTTACTATAATAGTTATATACATTTACTATATTTATTATATGACAGTACTAAAAAAAATTACTATCAATTGAGTTGGGATTTATTGCAATAATAGTATATAATTACTTATAGTACTAAACGCACAATTACTTCCCGTGTAGCTGGGCTTTACTGCAATAGTAGTATGCAATTATTGTATACCTTATGCTATTTGAAACTTATTAAACATATCAAACAATTTATAAATTTTGATTCTAAAAAATACCAAAGAATTGGATATTATACCAGAAATTTCAGAGAGATACAAGATAATGGCAACAAAAAAATCTCAAAAAAATCACCTCTCTACATCACCTTATACTCTACTATAAATTACTGCCAGTTGAGTTATGATTTCTTGTCTTAATAGTATGTAATTACTATATGTTGTAGGACATTCAGAACGTCAAAAAAACGGATTACATGGAAAAAAAAGAAAAAACTGAAGTGGCTTCAAAAAAATTGTAATAATGCATGTTTAACACTTTCCCATTGTGTCATCCAACAAACATTCTCATCTAATGACATTCCTAGTGATTAGTTAGATCAAATAGTTAATAGATTGGACATAGAATGCTATTCTATTCTATGGGTGTGTGTATACTCTGATTAATTTACTAAATCATCATAAAAAATTCTCAAAACAATTTAGTAGATAGCCCTACAATTCATCTACCTTTCCATAAAATTTCAAATCATAATTTGATCGGTGCTACGAGAAACAAAAAAGAGAAAATTTTGACATATAAGAAATAAAAACAGGAAAAAAAACAAGTCACTGTTCATAACAACTTTCTCTTTTTTGTTTTTTTTGAGTTTGGATTTAAAAATTTATATGATTCTAGATACTCCGAGTAGCATCCACAAAATTTTTTTGCGATTTTTTTCTTGTTATAATTAGATAGTCTACTGGCGTGATTAGCATATTAACACTCAAATAAGAGTTTGTATTAGATACATCCCCCTTTCTCTATATGTGCGTGTAGATTCTTAAATATCATCTGATTAATCTAGACTAAATTCAGTTCTACTAAATATGCAGTATAGATTGTTTTTTTATTATGATGAATCTAATAATTTATAGACCTTGAAAATAATATAGTGCCTACAATCTCACCTATTTTTATTGTATAATAATGGATTACAGAAACAGTGCCATGCAATTTGCCATGCAATTCAAAAGGTGGACCTCATATTAACATTTTCTCATTCTAGAAGTAGATTAAGTTAAGATTAACAGGTAACAAATACCAATTAGTCCTCGATCTAGAAATTCTATAAACATTAAAAACAAACAAATACTTGGATTCTTCACAGCCTTGACACCTTCCCTGGTCTGTGGACAGACGTTATGATGAGACAAAACCTTAAACTTAAGTGAGGGAGCCATCAGTTCATGGCTTTTCTTTTGTTCACATTCTTTGTCCATTCTGCTGTTTGGAAATTTTAGGTAAATTTACCTAACCTTTTTTTTAAGCTTAATTTACCTAACTTTCTATTTTATTCTACATACATCCACTATATTACTATTAGAGACTATCTAGAATACACATACATATTTTTCTTAAAAATTAACACCATCTATATCGACCATTTAAATTTTGATACATACATCTCCATACTTACATTCTCCCCTCTTCTTCTCCTCACCCACCGCTATTGCCACCACTATCCATCCCCACCCAATAGACTACCTCCCCATTGCGGCCACTAAAGATGAGGATAACATTGGTGGCGCCCACTTATCCTCTTCTCCTATCTCCTCCTCCTCTCCTGTCAACTATTACCCTTTGCCACTAAACTATCATTATCAGTGGTGTTAAAAGAGTTAGACGAATTTTTGATGAACTAGGTTCAATGGTGAGATATCCAAAAATAGAATGTGTGCAAGATTTAAAAAAATATATGGATATACATCTTATCAAATCTCTCGTTTGTATTAGTACTACTAAACATATAACGTTGGTTTAACTATTGAATTGATCAGTCAATCACTAGTTCCTACTGATCAAAGAAGACTGGTAAAAAATGGAAGTAGGTTCAAAGTACCAAACGCCATTTAGGATTTTTTTTTTTCAAGACCGAAACGCCCAACTTTTAGTCACTGTGATAGTGTGATGCATACACTCCATGCCACATAAATTATTTCATATCATTGCACACAGTGTATGACCAGATTAAGAGATTATTATGGAACAGAAAACTATTTCATAGCGCGTGCCTTGATACTTAGTGGATGTTTGATAGTTTATGTTCACTTTGTGATGATATGATTTGTAATATATTATATTTTTTGTGTTCTCACCTTAATTAATTTTTTATGTTTAATTACTTATTCATCTTTGATCTCGTCAATGATAATATAAAAAAATCTTGGATCATATCATTTCTATTTTCATTCTATGTCAACAAAACAAAGTATTAGACTATACCATTTCGCACTGACCAAACACTCACTCTAGACTAATTCTTAACACATCACTTATCTCATTTTATTTCATCTCACAATCGATGATTAATCCAAACAATAAAACACTAACTCACTGAACATGTTTTGATTTTGATAAGGCAAAATGAAAAAGTAACATTAGAAGTTGTTTGGATCGAAGAATTCTTAGGGAAATTTAGAAAAAACTAAATATTTATTTTTATTGGACATAGAATTTTTAAAAAATTTATGTAAGAATCCTCTGACATAAACATACCTTTATACTTTAGAAGGAAGGGTGTGTGCTTTTGCGGGCTTGGCTCATCGTGGCGTCACCTAGGATGAGCCTGAGTTGAGCTTTGACATTGGGTTTTTTCTGCCGGGCTGGGCTCGGACCTAACTATATTAGATCGAGCAAATCATGACCCTAGATCTGGCGGCCTACTGATAGTCATAAAATACGCGTTTTTTTTCTTGAAAAAAAGCAAAATACTTGTTTTTGATCCAGTAGAACACGGTTTTCTCGACGCAGACATGTTATTAACAAGAAATGTATATTCTTCTAGGCCATTGTACGTACACCACGTATCGGCAATCCCGTGTTATACGAGTTCACACCAGCTCAGTCCAAATGGGTCGACTTCCATTTCCCCCGTGTTCCCCCGTGACGTGAACCTGAGTAACCTAAATACCTACCTCTATGTCTCCCTTTTCAATTTACGATAATTGTGGATTTTTGTTTCTTAATTACTCCTTCAATTTGAGTATGTCACTTTTTTCTCAGAAGAAATTACAGGTTTATTGACAACAGTTATCCGTCAAGTTTCCTTAAAAGGGCCCACACTTGGAGCTCTTTAATTTGGCTAAATTTGTATAGCTGATAGGTGCAACAAGTTGAATAAGATTTTATAATTTTCATAATTCTGGTTGCAAGTTAAGTGGTTTTGATACAACTAGGAGGCTGTTGGGTCGATTTTTGTTTCATATTTTCATTACTTATAAAGAGAATATGTTATTTAGTGTTTCATTAGATTATTCCGTAATTATAATATTCATATTGAAAGTACATAAAAATTTGAATATATCCAAATTAAATGTATTTCTAATCTATTTCACTCGACCTCCAAAAGATTCTAAACCCCATTGTGATTGCAATTGTAATTTTGAATCAAACATCACTCAAACTTTTGTAGCGAGTTATTATGGTAGACCAAATACACAATGTGCAATATTATTATAAGGTCCCTGGTACCATATAAGTTATAATTTCAAGGCGTGTTTGGTTTATAACTATAAAAGATAACACTTGGTTTAGTTTATGACAAACTATAACATGCTACAAAATCTTAAGTAAATAACTTATTTATCATAGACAAATATGTACTACCGGTGACAGAAGGTAACGGGCCAAATTATGTCTTAGATAGTGTGACTACGGTGGCCACGTTTTCCTAACATAAAACAACTAACGTGTGGCCTTTTGACTTTTGTAGCCTCAAACCGAGCATGTCATCAATCAAAGCTTACGGAAATTTATCACTTCGTTCGTATTGCTCATCTTTTTCGGGTCTCATGTTGATTTGGTCCAGTCTCCAGTTCGATCTACACTTCATACATGCTGAGCACCTGTAGATTTTGCCAATACAAATGTTAAGTTAAACAGGAGAACCATCAAAATCTCCAAATTTGGATGGAAACAACGTTATAGGAGCAACAATTTAACTGTTGATGTTCCATATTTCAAGATGATTTGATAGAGGCAGGCGTGGTCTAATGGAGATATGTTATATGGTGTCTCACTTATAAACTGGGAGAAACTTTTAATCCATTAGGTTGATACACGTTACTTGATTACAAACCAAAACATTTGAGGCGTGATTTGCTAACGAGAAAGCTTACCAAAAAACTCGCTTTCCAATGCTCCTTACTGAAGATAATTAGTACCTAAAAAAAAAAAGAAAAAAATGTAGATATCTCTCTAAGGCTGTCTCCAACAGGTTTGGCTTCTTGCTTAGCTCTTAAACAGAATATTCCCTGCCACGTGTGCGAACACCATCTCAAAGCACCAAGCAAGCACCAAGCCTCCAACAGCTTGGCTCTTGCTTGGCTCTTAGCGTGGGCCCCACACTCCTAACCACCAACCAAACACCAAGCAAGAGCCAAGCACTCCAATGGCTTGGCTCTTGCTTGGCTCTATACAATTTAACAATTATATATTCAACGAATTTGTATTAATTCATTAAATTCAATATTACCAATATATTAATATATTACCTACGAAATTAAATTCGATATTTGCGACAAAAAAAATAAATTCGACATTTTGGATTTAAAAATGCACTTAAAAAAATAGATATTAAAATTCGAATAGCGGTACATGACATAATTGCGAAATACAAAAAAATTAAATTTGCAAACAAATGCCTACTACAAAATCCGGTAAGATGCTACTCGTCGGTGTTTCCTTCGAAACGTTGCCAAATGTGCTCGATCAAGTCTCTTTTGAGTTGTGTGTGCGTGGGTTGTGCACGGATGGCAGTATTTCTTCGAAGTACATCTTCGAATAAAGATGTACCCCCAGAGTGAATCACAGGCGCTACTACCGTGGATGTGTCCGGATGATCATTGTAGTCATAGTTGGCGGCATTGTCGTCGCGCTCGTTCTCTCTGATCATATTGTGCAAGATCACGCAAGCCCGCATGATCTTCGCGAGAGTTGACTGTCGCCAAAATTGTGCCGCACCGTGCACGATGGCAAATCGAGACTGTAGAACTCCGAAAGCCCGCTCAACATCTTTTCTCGCTCCTTCTTGCTGTTGTGCAAACAACCGATCTTTCACCGTCTGTGGGAGGGGTATCGTCTTCACAAAGACAGCCCACTCCGGGTATATACCATCGGCGAGATAATACCCCATGTTGTACTGTCGGCCGTTGACAGAGTACTGAACATGAGGAGCCCGCCCTTTCAACACATCGGTGAATAAGGGCGATTGGTTTAGCACATTGATGTCGTTGTTGGAGCCTGCAACACCAAAAAAAGCATGCCATATCCAGAGATTATACGAAGCTACCGCTTCAAGTATAATCGTCGGGACTCCATAATCTCCACGAGTGAATTGACCTTTCCATGCTACGGGACAATTTCTCCATTCCCAGTGCATGCAATCAATGCTTCCTAGCATACCTGGAAAGCCACGGGACTCTCCTTGTTGCAGTAAGCGGTGGGTATCGTCGACGGTGGGGCTGCGAAGATATTGGTCGCCAAATATGTCGATGACACCCTATACGAAGTGCTCCAAGCATTGAATCGCCGTGGACTCCCCAATCCGCACGTACTCATCGACGGCATCGGCGGGGCCACCGTACGTGAGCATACGCATTGCTGCGGTGCACTTCTGTAAAGGGGACAGTCCACGGCGATTAGTGGCATCCCTTCTTTCGGTGAAGTAGGGGGACCACCCACCTAGAGCTTCAACGATGCGGAGAAAGAGGGGTTTCGCCATCCGAAAATGCCGGCGGAAGATATTGTCAGGGTAGACGGAATATTCGGAGAAGTAGTCGGCGAGGAGCCGTTGATGCCCCTCTTTGCGATCTCTGTCAATATATCTCCTATTGCTGCTTCGGCGGCGTCCGCGGGATGATGAAGCATCAAGTCGGGCGTAAAGACCGGTGATGATACGATCTTCCTCCTCCTCCTCCTCTATGAATTCCACTAAGAAATCCTCAATTTGGTTCATGGCATCCTCCTCGGAGCTATGTGTGCTGGAACTAGAACTAGAAGACATTTTGTGAGTGGCTAATGAAACTGGGTTTTTAAAGAGCTACGCCGTTTGAGAAGATAGTTGGATAGTGAAGAGAAGTTTTGCGGAGGGGGTGAATATATAGACAAAGAGTCCAACGGCTATATTCCAACGGCTATATTTGAACGACAATTTTCGAACGTCTATTTTGCAACGGTTATATTCCAACGACTATATTTGAACGACAATTTTTGAACGTCTATTTTGCAACGGCTATATTCCAACGGCCAGATTCCATAGTTGGATATCAGAGTAAAATTAAGTAGAAAATCATATATAGATTAATAACAGAGGATACATAGTTGGCTACAAGACATAATTCAAAATAAAATAACTAATCATCGCCAGCATTAAGTTTGTCCCTTAGAATCTTCAGCCCTGCATCGTACTCCGCTTTTTGCGCATCGTCGAAGATGGATTTGTCGAGACTCATCATTTTTGTGTACGCCTTATACAAGGCGGATCTTTCCTTCGCCTTCGCCAAGGCGCGCAAGTTATCTGACATACGGAGTATGTCCTTCCTCTTCTCGGCTCGGTTGGATTCATTTTGGATGAAGGCATCGAGATCTGCTCTCGCTGCCGACGTAGAATCCTGCGAGTCATCAACCTTTCCCTTACCTCTGCGCTTCGCCTTAGCAGAGTCTCGTCCTTCCGGCCGTGTCTGCGCTGGTGGCACGTCATCGTTGTTGGACGATGACGTGTATGTGCCCGACTCGGACAATCTGCTTCTTTTATTGGGAGGATCAACATAAGCTGCGGACCACTTAGGTTGACCGCGAACCACCGTCCACCAATGATCCAACACAAACGGATGACCCATCTCCGTCTTGTACATCTCGCGGGCCTGCGCCATGAGTTGGTCGTCTGAACGACCGCTGGCATAGACTTCCTTAAGTCGGAGCCAAACACCGTTGAATTGGACCACCTTTTTATTTGTTCGTTGCCAGTGGTCCTTACAGTGTTTGGTCTCCCTTCTCCTACTTGCCGGCACGGTGTTGTTGTATGCCGTTGCTACGTTGCCCCAGTACATGTCGCACTTCCTATTGTTTCCATCAATAGGATCGAGCGAATTGTTGAGCCAAGAGCTAATCTGCATGTAGTTAAAAAAATTTGGATATCGAAGTCGACCTAAATATATTTCTTTCATAGCACTCATGTATGAAAATTCAAAATGTTACCAGTTTGATATCGTCATCGTTGGACCACGGTAAGCGCTTCGGCTTTCGGCCAACATCCACAACATCTCTGGTGTTGGTGTCATCGACGACAGGTCGGGCCTCCAGATAGGCCGAAGCATAGTCTGGAGTACCGTTATCGGAGACAGACGCAGAGTGCGGCTGAGGTGGGGAAAACTGCGGACATGTCGGTGGCATGCCGACAAAATGAAAATTTTGGCTATATTGTGGGGGCGGTGGAATTGCGTGGCCGTGTGGTGGATATGGACGATAATTTTGGCTATATTGTGGATATGGCTGGTAATTCGGTGGATACGCTTGGTAATTGGGTGGATACGACTGGTAAGTCGGTGGCTGCGAAAAACCGGGTTACTGTTGGGTGTTTGGGGCATCAGTGTTTTCGCCGGGAGATTGGGAAGAGCCAAGCCAATTAACGAAACCGCCAGGTGGATTAGAATCCATGTCGAATTTTTGGAAATTTTTGCAGTAATTTTGGAGTGGTTTTGGGTGTGGATGGGTGAACAAGTGTGAGTGAAAATGGTGAAATAACATGTCTTTATATAGGGGAGAGCTGAGAAAAAATTCTGTGATTTTTTGTGATTTTTTTGGAAATTTTTGGGATTTTTTATGATTTTTTAGGACAAAAATGAATTAAAAAACACTGCAACGGCTATTTTTAAACAGCTGGAAAAAACGGCTATTTTTACTGAGGCTGACAGGTGGGGCCCGCATTTATTCTCTCCCAACGGCTCTTTTTGTAATTCACTCGCTGACAGTGGGCCATCAGAAATCAGACCCCACATGTCAGCCTCTACGGCTGTAATTAATTACATATATAAATATTTCAATTAAGCAATATTCCTAAATTACTACTACGGTCAATTTGTATACACCAGTCAATGGCAGGTGGGCCATCAATTTTGGTGGCCCCACAGATCAGTGACGGCAGCTAACATAAACACGCGTTGCCGACGTCGTCCACGCAGCGCAGTGGCGGGCCCCACGTCGATTTAAACCGCGTGCCACGCGGCCTCAAGCTTTACCCCCGTATGACGTGTGGGGACGCGTCTCATGGGGCCCAGATGTCAGCGACGGTTTCCAAAATTGGTGCGGTGCGTGCAGGGACTGACACCGGCACGATATTCGTGCGCGTGGGGCCCACGCTACAATTTCTCTGCACCGTTGAAACCGGCACCCAATGAATGACATGTGGGACCTTTTATTCTCTGGTCCCACATGTCAGAGCGTTATTTATGCGGGTATGTGTGGCCGTTCGCGTCATCGTCTTCTCCAACGGGGGCGCGTCGTCGCCGCGACCTCGCCTCGCGTTCGCTTCACCCCGAAGAACGCGGACGTCACCTCGCGCCGAGCAAACGCCGAGAGGTTTTCCGCCGCCGTCGACGCGAGCCGCCGCTGTGGGCCCCTCGTTAGAGGGAACCTAATACAAATGCCCAGGTAATTTGTGCACAGGAGTTGAAACTTCAGAACATCCAACGGCAATTACATACATACAAAATCATAGCGTAAGGGTCGTTCAGACCCATATTACAATAACCGACGTGTGCGGAACCACGTCGAGTAAGAGTAGCAAAATGATAAAGCAGAGGGGAAACATCTCCCTCAATCAACAAAGCGTGCAGCAGGGCGAAACCCACATCGCTCTCACTGAGGTTAGGTGACCCTTCAGGCGCTTGGATCTCCTGGAACTGTATCGGGGTCTTCTTGTGCCGGCTCGATTCCATAGTCTATGAAATCAGTTGATTCCTCCTATGTGCTTATTGAATCGGCAAGGGTGAGCATACAAAGCTCAACAAGTTCCCGCATAAGGAAATATAGTATGCAGTTATTGACAACGACAAGCTCTATGGTTCCATACTTAATGAAATTTTATTGGAAACATAGGTATCTTAGTATTTTAGAAAATCTCCCTGAATCTGGGGTTTTATTTCTCAAAGTATTTTGTCAAAACTGTACATGTGTATATTTTTAGCAAAGTCAGGCTAAACTCCCATGAGTTGCCATGGTTTGATCTCATTTTAAAGAATTTAGCAATACTAATCATGCTGCAACGACGCGAGTTCACCCCACGACGACCAGGCTCCAGAAAACCCGGGAGCTCGGAGTATTCGAATACCTTTTTACACTCTGCAGAGGTGTACCACTGTACCCACCACGAAAACTCAACTTAAATGTCGGATCAGCTCCCTGCGACTTATACGCAGGTGATCAGGCTGAGCTTACACAACAGTTTACTGACCCATTGTTAATAATTTCCTGCCCGATACATACACAATACCGGCCCCATTATCAAGGTAGGTACTCCCTACAACATGATACATGGCAAGCACGCGTAAGGTCCTCATTATCGTTGTGGGTCCTCCCCACTGCCTTTTCTTCTAGCCTTGGGTCCATGAAGTCCTCCTCTGGGCGCATGGAAATCCCACTTCCGGGTTCGGTCGCGCACGACTCGAGAGCCAGGCTAGGGCGACTTCCTTCTTACACCTTATCCTCTCTACCCCTCACACCACTCGTGGCCCTCTGTGGCCCACCAATTTCCACTCGGGAAACCGGATCGACAACCATTTGCAGGAAATGATTAACTTTAGGTGAGTCATGACATTGTGCCTGTCCCATACCAGGCGGGTGGTTAGCACGTTTTCAGGCCGCTTGAAGCACAGCACGACGATCCCGTCCTTATGGACCCTTAGCGAGGCTTTCACAAACTCACCGCGCACACAGCGCCAACCATCCAAACCAACCCTCGCTAATAGTCCCTATTTCTTTTACATAAAATGATCTTTTAGAAATAGTTTGCTCATGCTTCTGCCTTTCTCTTTTCTTTTACACATTTATCAGTATAGACATGTATTTCCATTCTACACTCCTACTCCTAGGGTGACAAGGTAAAGTAATTTGTTATGAACCAAGGGGGGTCTGCAATGTAGGGCTATCTACTCACATCATTTCTCAACATATACTTTTATCAAAACTATCTATGCATACATGCGTAGGTACCAAATTCCAAATAATTATATGCATGAAAATAATAGGCGCAATATGTTCAAAGGAGGAAAACTTGCCTTGCCAAGCAGTAGCGTCGTAGTCTGCGGGTTCTTCTGTTTCCTCTTCCACGTAGTCGAAGTCTTGATCTTCAAATATAGGCATATACACAAGGTATTACAATCAACTTACAAAATACGACAACTTATGCTCACATAAAATAATAAGGCGCTATACTGGAGCGGCTTCTGATTTCTGAACTGGACTAGGGTTTGGGCTTTGGATTTCCAAGGGTTGAATTGTGCTAGTTTAGAATGGACAAGAAGAGTAGTAAATAAGACTCTTAGGGTCGACGGACATTGGACGTCAAAAGGGCGACGTTCGGGTCACGTCCGAACTTAACCTAAAAGTCGAAAAGTGGGTTAAAGGGTCTAGGTAGCTCTGAATGAGATGAAAATTGGACAGTAGGTGTATTAGACTAAGGCGAAGCTATTTGACAAAGTGGGACAAGCAGAAAAGGCTTAGGTTTTCCAGAATTTACAAAAAGGTCCAGGGCACAGCAATTTCTATGCCATTGTACTGCTGGAATTAGGGCTTGTGTGTCCTGAGCAATTGGCTCATGCATTTGAAGGCAAACTATGTCAAACATGCAGGCTTAAGTGTCAGGAGGTGTCTGGCCGGAGGGTTTGGCCGGGGATGGCCAGAGTTGGCCGGAATTTGAATGCCAAGGTGGCTGTTTTGAACAGAAACTAGGGCAGAGCAATTGGAGCAGCTAGGGTTGATCAATTTGGAAATTGATCACATATTCTTGCTCCTGGAAGTGTGGGGATCACTACTGGCACACTGGATTGTTCAGTTGTTGCGTTTGGAGGCTCGCCGGAGTAGATGGCCGTAGCTCACGGCCGGGGGATTTGGGGGTTTTTGTTTTGCTG
The DNA here is from genome assembly GCA_019359835.1 of Pharus latifolius. Classification (NCBI taxonomy): domain Eukaryota; kingdom Viridiplantae; phylum Streptophyta; class Magnoliopsida; order Poales; family Poaceae; genus Pharus; species Pharus latifolius. The sequence goes on from CM033321.1 coordinate 13,769,903, forward strand.
AATAAAAGTCTAATTTAACTAGCTGGGGTGATCAAGCACACTCTAAGGAACAATTCTCCTCACTAGCACGAGTCCTAATTCTCTCTGGATTGGGCTGAATTTGTAAAACAGAGAAAAAAGGAAAATCGGTGATAGCCGGAGTTGGGGACGAAATGAACTCGATTCCGAGCTCATGAACCATCTAGGGGATGAGACGAACACGTTGGTGGCTTTAGTTTGAAGAAATCCTCACCGGAGAGCGCTGTCACCGTGGAGGCCGAAGGTGAAGCTCGGGGAAGACGATGAACAGTGGCTTTGATTGCGTTTGCTGCGTGTGTGAGGTGAAGAGGTGATAAGCTCTGGCTTTTATAGCCTCTAGAAGCTGTGGAGATGGTATTAGCCGAGGGAGGGCGCAACTGGGCGCGGTTGCGACGATAGCCGGTGGCGAGGACGGTGGCGATGGGACGGTGTACCGGCGTGAGGGTCGAGGGGTATGGCTACAGCTCGGGCAAAGGACAGCGGTGGCACTCTCACCCAATGCCGGTGCTGGACGTGGCTGATGAGCACAGGAGCGGCGACTTTTGCGCGCAGTCAGGTGGAGTGGCGTTCGGTGTCGGACACGACGGGACGATCGCGGCGACCTGGGGGTTCCCGAGGCGCTGCCGTGGCTTCGACAGGTGACGCAGCTCACGGGGCACGCGAGGCGCACATGGGGCGGTGCCGGCGGCGAAGAAGCGCGGTGGCGCGGCACGGTGGCGCACGGGCGGCACGCAGAGCGCGCGCACGGCGTGGCAACGGCAACGGCACAGTACAGTGCCGTGTACTGTACACAGTGCTTTGCTCCAGGGGTATTTTGGGTATTTTTGAGATTTAGGGATCCAAATGCGATTCCGACTTTTCTGAGGGCTAGATAAAAATATTACATACTCGTTCCAATTGAGTACGCGCGAAAACGAGGGGATTTGGCAGGGTTTCGGATAAAACGAAAACGGGGCTGAGTAAAACTGGTACTTCCGTTTTCGGATTTTTCTAACGGCTGAAACTCTGATTTTCGTCGCGAATTTGGAAACGTTTCTAAAGGACGATATGTATTAAATAGCGATATGAACGCGTAGGAGAAGACGGATCTCGATTCGGACTTCAAACGGAGATTTTAGACTTTTCGGGCCTCCTAGAAGCAGTCGTTTTCGACGTTGGGATAGAATCGGCCGATTCGGGATGTTTTGATACAAGAGAATCTTAGAGCGCATCGCGCTTATATTGGTTTTGGTCTGGGTTCTTTCGGAGTCAGGTGATGCAAGATGCGCGTGATGAGGCGATGCTCAGAGAATGAAAATAGGGCAAAATTAGGGATGTTACAGCTGCTGCCGTCGCCGTTGGAGTTAGCCTAAGGCGAAGTTCAACTCGGACACCCGACCCGGCGCTCGGGATTAAAATTTTTTTCGCATGGGGAAGAGAGAGAGGACACCTCGTGAGACGATTGATGTCGGGAAATTTTTTTCTCGATTTTTGTGCGAATACAATTTTTTGTTTTTAATTTATATATTAATCTAGTTTAAATTAGATCTTAATTATATTAAAAAAATTGTAGGTTTTGAATTATCTTCATATAGAGACCAAACATTGCATATATTCGATTTTTAAATTAAAATTTATTTATATTTTATTAAAATCATCTAAATTCTAATAAATATTTAATTTACTCGTGAATCCATACAAAACTCCGTCCGACGTGCATTTGCATTAGAGTGATGAGTGTTTTGGATGATTTTTCGTACGCATGACACAGAACATGCTGAGAATATTTTTTTAGAGCACCCGGATAGACACCACGACATTGAACTCAGCCTAAAACTGATAAACTACATATTTAGCATCATAACAATGATCTCTACAAAAAAAATACCTCTCAAAAGTAGCTTCCTGCTACAGAAGTACCCTCCCATCCCTCTTCCGTGAGTTCATTTTAAAATCCACTAATGTTCATGGCAGACAAAGGTACTCATGCAAATTTACTCTTGCAAACTTACCTCCAACCAATATGTCATAGACTTGAAGATTTGTTTTAAATTCCCACCAAATACAATGAGACATGTAATAATACTCCCGCAAAACATGACTTCCTACACAAAAATATGCTTCTTTCTATAGTTTTAATGCCAATTTTCTATATTTTAGTGTACTCCCTCGTGAAGTATGACATTTTAACTTCCGCCCCATTCTTTATTTCTTTATAGCTAAAATGAAGATGCCTATGGCATTTTTTCATAAGCTCATGCACATATGAGTGTCCAAATTCTCAATTTCTTTGTTCAGTATACAACATTTGAGAAAATAATTGCATAAACGACAACACATAATAACATTCATACAATGCTAAAGCGCAATACTTTCAGCAACATTTAAATGAGACCAATATTACATCAGTAGCAATTATAGTTTAAATGGTTTTAACAAGAATTTTCAAATTCTAAAAGGTCCAACAGCGCAACAAAATATCATGTTTTATGTAATAATTAAAAAAAGAGAGATTTTGTTTTGGTAACTATCGGAGGGATTGATCGATCGAGGAGGCGTATTTTGGTCCATTTGTCTCTTTTTCACTTAAATTAACATAAAGCTTTATGGAAGGGCAATTTTGCAGTTAGCTTTTTTTTGTGAAATGATAAATGTGTAAAAATTAAATTTGGAGGGCCATTTTTGTAGTTAAACGGTTTTGGGAGGATAATGATGTATTTTTCTCAAAAAAATATTAGTGATGATGATAATACAGAACTGTTGTTGGTTTACATCTTTCGATGTTAATTAACATACGCACTGGTACGTCTAGAAAAATCCACACCAGTAAAATACAGTTGCCTCATTAAAAACTGACCTTTCTGGTTAGTGTTCCCATTGGCGTTCCCATGGTGAATGACGTGCAAGCCATCCATGTTTGCAGTTTGCAATAGCCATCAGCGATAACAGAAACAGGAGCTGACGAGCATAAATAATGTGGGAATGAGTAGAAACAAATCAATACCCGTATGAACATTTAGACCCTCACCAAGCCAGTGTGGTCATTCTTAAAACACCAAAGTCATAACATCACGCATCGGCACGAGTAAAAAAAGTACCTTCTTTAATTCCATCCAGGCAAACACAAGATACATAGTCTAGTATTGGCTTGTAACCAAGTCTTATTTCAACTGTTGAAACTCTGACAATGTAGAGAGAATCAATAGGACGAGCAGATCAAAGTAAAATTCTAAACAAGTGCCAAGCTAATTCAACATCAAAGACCAAAGAAATACTTATAGAAACATGTTCAGACAACATTCTAGTGAATGTTCAAACGGTTGAAGCATGACAAATGCTAAGATGTCCTCTTCCTTGGTAACATAGTTTAGAAGCAAAATAAAACATCAGACATATTAAGGGAGACAACAGTAATTTTGGCAGGTGTAAAGTGTGGAGGCAAACGATACAATCTCTTCTTTGTTCCAAGGAGAGCACTATACACTAGAAATCCTAAGAAACTATGCCAGAAATATCTGCTCCAACGCCAGGAACACTGTAGAAACCACCTGCAACAATTAAAGAGATGGTGCAAAATGAGACTAAAAGCTCTTTCAGTTTTGTTTTGGAGAACTAAGGGGACTTCAGTAATGGAAAGGTAATAGAATGAATGATACATCAACCCCCTAATGCAAATAATCAAAGTATTACAGGCTTGTACATATCAGCATACAATTCTCGTTTACTCATATGACAACATACCTATTTCATCTATGTCACATCATTATTTTCTTTAGGGAAACACACTATTGCTAATATGTTGTTCTGAAGGTAATTTAAATGCCAAAACCCATAAGCCAACTTATACTGGTGCAGCCATGGCACAGGCAGGACAGTGATTCAGAACCAAAAAGATGAGTGGTTGTATTGCTTTATTTATGTGGCACAAAAAGTAAATTGTTGACCAATTTAACATTCCAGTGATAAAGTTACATTTCCATTAAGTGTTGAATCAGTTAGATGTTCATGCCAACCCAACCAATGGACATGAACAAAGAACAGAAAGACGAGGAAGTACAGTTCAGAAATTCCATTACCAATTAAGCATAAGCATACATCAAATTTCCCCCAAGAAGTATATTATATTCCTAACTAGACAACAGAATTTATTCTCAAAGCATGCAAATATGAAAACACCTAGCAAGAGACAGTGTTCTCAGAGAGCTGGATATGTTGGGTGTGTGCCATTTTCAGGTCTTTGTACAACTTAGGGGTGTTCAACTGCTTAGTTTAGGCTTATTGTGCTTACGAGATGAAAAGCCCAGCCAAACACCAACATATTTGAGGGCTGATAAGATATCTTTGGCTTATTTTGTTGGATAAGATGCAGCACTAATCCCCCATTATTTGATTCATAAGCTCACATTCCAACCAAACAACTTATTGAGCTTATTAAGCCACAAATCCAAAAGGCAAGCTTATTGATAAACTTAACCTTGGCCAAACTTCTTATCTGTATAAATTACTCACTATATTATGCCTCCAACAAGCATTACACTACTGTTACATTTAAAAGGGGGTAATTAGCTCCATACCACCAAAATGAAAGCCATTTTAGTAAAATACCACTAAAAAATTTTGGGTCAGTAAAACACCACTCAAAATTTGTTCTGTTTACGTTTTTACCACTTTTGAACATATTTACCCTTATCTTCCTCACTTCCGTCATCCGGTTATGTTTCTTCTACAACAAATCTACTCCCCGACCTCATTAGCAATGGCAAGCCATGGCAGCTGTGTGTGCCAGGACTATTGATCCACACCCTCCACCTTCCAGGCGGTCGCACACAGTGAGGCTGCTGATCCATGCCTCCAATTTCACCAGCGATGCAAGGCAGCAAGCCACAACGGTTGAACTGTGCTCCTGAGCTTGCCAGGGACACGAGGCACGAGTCATACCGGCTAAGCACAACATAGCCGCAAATCTGTGCCTTTGACCTACTGACGGTGCCAGTTGCGGCCGAGCACAACATAGCCTTGTTGGACCTTAGACTTCATGCCATGATAGCAATCGCTAGAGCTTGTTGGCGATGGTGAGGTGGCGGCTGGCGGAGTTGGCGAGGAGCGCGGTGGGGAACTCGAGTGAGTCGAGTAGCGGCTCCAGCAGCAAGCTCTCGCCGGCGGTGGTGGGGCTATGGTGGTTTTGGAGAATTGGATAGTCACCAGTGAAATGGGAAGGAGTAGTTTTGGAATTTTTAAAAAAATTCCACTTTGAATGAAATTTTACTAAGCAAATATTTTTTAGTGGTATTTTGCTAATTTGACCACCTTTGGATGGTATGAAGTGCAAACATCACTAGTTAGAATTGAAGTGGACGGGGAACTGCAGTAGAAGAGAGCTTCATATTCAATCCTGTGCAAGCAATTTTCTGTATAAATAAAAAAAACTCAGTTGCCTGCTTAAATTTATAATTGCAGTACAGGATTAAACAAAATCTAAGTTCCTTCCAGTGCTGGTAAGACCTAAATCCACACTATCAGATTAAAACATACAATATCACTTCAGTAACCCTACTATTTAAAGCACATCAATGCAAACTCCACTAACAGAACAATTGCAACTCCATTTTGAGCAACAGTTCAAGGGCACGCAACAAAAATAAATAAATCCCACATAAAGCATCCTTAAGTTAAGATTGGAATAATCACTAATGCATCGAACTTCACTTGATCACACACCTGAAATTTTTATATAACTAATCCTTCTTGAGACGCTTCTCATGCTCTTCCAATGACTTGATATCCTTATGGTACTTGCAAATGCGGTAAATACACCTGCCCACAAAGTAAAACATCAAAGAAAAGGCAAGGTGAATATTTATGGAAATTATGTGCATCAAAATCTCAAGTTGTGTTGCTTTACCAATAAAGGAGACATGCAGAGAAACAGAGAATGACATTCCTCTGGGCTTTGAAGATCTGGGCAAGAAAACAATTAACCCGATATACAGAAAATAAATAAATTAGAACAGCACAATTTCTTTGATTGCTGAAGATTGAGCTGATAACAGCACAATAATTAATTGATGCATTCATAGAGTTTGATATCATCAGCTTATTGATCTATATTCAACATACACCAAACTGGAGGCTCAATATCTTGACCAAATGACACTAATACCTGAGGTTTACAAGCAAATCCTGGTCATCACTGGGTTGGAGGATCAATATATTAAGGCTAAACTGTCAGGTTATTATTCAACTATTACATGCAAAACTGCTAATTTCCAAATAATGTGCTTGTCCATTCTTCTACCTCTGTGCAAATTACATTTATCTACATTGCCCAAACCTTCTCAGACTCTTGAGTATTGTGGACTCCTGCCATCTCTACAAAATAGGCCACTGGGCCAAAAGTTGCAATATTGGAGCTGAACCAGATAGGGCGCATGTCTATGTAGCTTGAATTATGACTAGACTAAGATTTGTCAAATTTGAATTTTCACGATGATAACTAGAAATGCCATAAGTTTCCCAATTTTGCCCCAAATTGGGAAAATTACCACAAGCAATCCTTACAGGGCCACGTACCACAATCACACCAAAACAAACTATAATCTCCTTCAAATCATCAAACTGCTAATGCATTTACAAACTAATTTAGGATTGCTTCAAATGGAACAGCACGAAACCAAACAACAGGAGACCTAATGAAAACTCAAACTCAAATTTGAACAGCGAAGGAACCCAAGCCAAAAAGGCAAAAGGTGCCGATTGGCTCACAGTTTTCTCGAAGCGGATGCGCTCATCTGCCGTGCATATCTCCGATGTGCACATCAGCCTGTGCTCGTTCTTCCAATAGATATCTGCACATGAAAGACCAATTAGAACCTGACGAAAGAGAGCCCTGCACATGGAAGGTTATGGAAGGTTGCCAGGCGCCGCACCGAGGAGCTGGAACGCGGCGAAGGGGAAGATGCCGGCGAAGGGCTGGAGGAGGAGGGACGTGAGCCCGACGAGCTGGGCCCGCACGGCCCGCGGCGCCGGGACGGTGAGCAGTGCCGCCACCACCGCCTCCACTGCCACCACGCACGCCAGGATCATCCACTGCAGCGCCATCGAAGCCTTCTGCAAGCTTCTCCCTCGGTTTCTCCAGCCGATCTGTGCGTCTGCGGGAAATGAATGCTGTTCGGTTTATAGTCGGATGTGTTCAACCTACTACACCCAAGTTTCCTTCGATACGGCGTTTTTGCTTCGTGGCCAAGTGATCCCCCCATGCGGCGGATTTCTGGACGCTGCGAAGTTTCCTGGTTTTTTTGTTTGGGCCACGGCTCAGGAGCCTTTTCCTAAATGCTGGGCCGGCACGGCCCGTCTCGAGGCTAGAGTGGAAGTGGTTCCTTACGGGTCGCGAACCAAACCGACGGAGCGGGTATCGAACCAATCCTTCCAAAACCTTCCGATCTCGCCGCCTCCTCCAGTGTCGTCCCTCTCCTGTTCGAGCTAGGGTTTTAGCGCACAGAGAGAGAGGGAGAGAGAGGGAGAGAGGAGGGAAGATGAGCCGGAGCCTGGGGATCCCGGTGAAGCTGTTGCACGAGGCGGCGGGGCACGTGGTGACGGTGGAGCTCAAGAGTGGCGAGGTCTACCGCGGCTCCATGGTGGAGTGCGAGGACAACTGGAACTGCCAGCTCGAGAACATCACCTTCACCGCCAAGGTTCGCGTGCCTACCTTACCTTCAGATCCCCACCAATTTGATACCACATTGACCTGCCTGTGTTGTATCATGAGTAATTTGTTCACCGCTTTTTTTAATCTCTGAGATAGGATGGGAAGGTTTCGCAGCTCGAGCATGTCTTCATCAGAGGAAGCAGAGTGAGGTATTGCAAATATCCAGTAGCCGTTTAATTCTTTCGGTGTAGCTGTCGTGATCTAATTTTGTGTGCGTGGTGTGTTGTTGTTGCAGGTTTATGATTATACCGGATATGCTTAAGAATGCACCGATGTTCAAGCGCTTGGAAGCAAGGATAAGAGTGAGTAGTTTGCCTTGCTGTTTGGTGTTTTGATGTGGATAGTGCCGAGACATTACATGATTGTGGTGGTCTTTTTTACATGCAGGGCAAGGGATCAGCTATTGGTGTTGGTCGTGGCCGTGCAGTTGCAATGCGTGCCCGGGTAATGATTGCTCTTTCAGCACATTTTTATTTTCTGTTATTTAGGCACCACACTTCTCTTTTTGGTATGGATAGCTTTGTCTTCCATGTTTTTGCATCAAATAATAAATCCTGTGTGTGCTTAGAATGAACTCTTATCACTCCTCTAGTCTAGTTTGCAGAAGAATACTCAATCAGGAAATGCTTTTAAACAAGTAAACATAAAATAGTGTGTTTTTTTCCAGATGGCAACAAAAATAATGCAACAATTATGATTTGGAGGCTATTCAATAGTTATTCATCCAATCAATGTGGATGTGTGGTTTCATGCTTTCCTGGTACTTGATTAAACTTGTGATAAATAAAAAGAAAATACTGCACAGCTAGCCTGCCAATGGCCAGCTAGAATGTCAACCTCAAATTAGTTACATGTAATGTTGCTAGAGTTTACATTCGGGGGATAACTTTGAATATAACTTTTCTATGGATAGAGTGCTGTTGTTATCTCTTAATATTGTTGTGTCGATTTCCTGGTTGTTGGGAAAATTTGGTGCAGTTGTCTATCTTATGCTATTGTTGATCTTTGTTGTTCATAAAGCATCTTCACTTTTCAACTTAGAGGTTGATTTACTTATATACCTGCATCATAACTTTTTTTTTTTTAGATTTTCTTGGGATAGAAAGGATTGTTCGTACTTGAAACATGGATGGTGCCTTATGGCACATATAGTCATGATTTATGAAAGCTCCTGTGTGTCTGATTCTGCTTTTCCACTGAATTTTGCTAGATTTTTTATCGTGAAACCTTTTGTTACTAGTTTACTCCATAAATTGGACGTTGGAGCAACAATGCTATGGAAGGTACAGAAGATATAGGAGGACGTGAGATTTGACAGTTGTATTGATAATAAGGTTCCTAATATTAAAGGATAAGAAACTTCAGTGGTGTTCATATTTGGAATTGAGAATTAAGGGGAATCCATATTTTCTAGTTTTTTCAGTTATCTTCTCCAATTGGAGTTTATCTTTTTTATGTTGGTTAATGTCGACCATAATCGAACAAATGTACATAAATCTGGGGATTTTGAGATTAAGAAAGTGATTATATGGTAGTGCAAATTTATCATGTATGTGTTCACTGGTCAACCTTTGACCAAAAAGGACTCGATGCAAATAATGGAATAACATTTTTAATCTAAAGTTTTGCTAATGGGTAGGTGTCCGTTTTCCACCATTGATTAAACCTCTTCTTAGATTTAATCTTTTAGAGTTCACCTAGTTCTCACCTTAGCTTCTCCAGTGGTGGGTGGACGTAGTACGGCGGTGGCACCGCCGACCGCAAAGTGAAAGCAGTGAGAGGTAGTGGCCACAGAAGAGAGAAGGAGGCAAGTTCGGAAGAAAGGGAGAGGCGGTGCAATGAGGCAGTAGTGGCCAGCGGAGGAGAAGGGGAAGGGGATTGGCGGCGGCGACAATGGAAGGGAGAGAGGAGGAGGAGAAAGAAGATAAGAGATGGATGGTGGGGATTGAATCTAGGTTTTAAACTTGTGGTGTAGATGGTACAAGTTTTTAAATGAAAAGAAACAGCTATGTGCACCCTAGACAGCCCCTTTAATCTATAGGCATTATAAGTTGAATTGAGCTTGATGTCAGTAGTACCAAAATGTTTGATATATGGAACAGATGATCTTGGATTTTCTATTTTAGATGAAACCATTGATAGTTGGTCTAGCACAGATGTAATGAGATCTGAGAGTCTGAGACAATAAGAGAAAATGGTTGCAATTGAGAGCAATATTATGACTATTCAAGTTTATGGCTCAACTCATCTTTCATCAAAAGCACAATGCCCAAGAAAGCAACATTGGGGAGGTTAAATCTTCATATGCGAAAGTTGGAAATAGCAGTTTTATCATTAATCTTTCCCTTCATCTGGATACCATAAGGCACTGAGACTATTGCCCAGGTGTTTTTTCCTGTTCTTTACTGAAACAAGTGAGAAATAAGATGACTATGGTTGAACATGCCTGAATATAAGAGATTAGTGGAGCCTTTGGTACCATATAACGAACTGCTATCTCCTACAAAGTACAGCCATTGGATATTGCAGTCATGTTATTGTTAAGGCAAACAAGGTTCTAGATTTCAGTTTGTAATTAATGATTGATCTTTCTCTTGCTATATTTGCCTTTTCTTTTTGTTCAAGATGGGTGGTCTGATCACATTTGCCACTTTCTTTACTTGAAAAGTTATTTGTGTTTAGCTTCCTAGTGTGTGTACCACCAGAGTAGTAGTATTGTTTTCGAAGCTTGTCTACTGAATTTCTGGAGGAGAAAAATCATTGAATTGAAGAATTCCCACCTGAATAATGAATTAGCAAGTTCTGTTTATGGTTGAGCTTATAGGACTGAAACAATGAAACTGCACATACATTTGCAAACTTTAGAATGCATTACAAATCAAACATCGATGGAGAATTTAGATACTTTTGAAAGCCAAATCATGGTAAAACAAACTTCAGAATCTCCATTTTAACTTCATAATCTCCGAGCATCCATGATACATACGCACATTCTGATCTGAATTATAAAATATACATTAATCATCAGTTGCAGTTCCTAAATCCTTTTTATTTTTTTTACCTACTATTTGATGTAGGCTGCTGCTGGTCGTGGTGGTGGTCCTGTTGGGCGTGGTGGTGCACCACCCGTCAGGAGGTAGGTTTGTTCGCAGCATTGTGTGCCCTAGCATCTGGCAGAGGAAGTTGCTGTCTTCAATATGAAAATGTTGTTTTAGTAGCAATGCTTGTGAGCTGTATCACATTCTTATGTGCCTCCTGGTTTACTTTAGTGAATGGATGCTGGACTCTGGTATCGTTGACAGATGTATCATTGTTAACTGTGATGGTTGAAGGATGAGGTTTCATAGATTTAACAGTGTTTTTCTTCAACGTGGTTTGAATGAATGGACCCGTTTTCCTTCCCCTTGAGAAAAACCTCCATTTTCTGTATCCTGCAGCATGCTGGTAGCTGTTATGATTAAGATGACCAATGATGTAAAATTGTATCCTTCGCCACAAAATTCATATGGCCCATACATGATGCTTAGAATGAAAGCAATCAGAAATTTTACACCCTCAAACTAGACCATATTAGATACTGTACAGTCTCTACCAGATCTACCTATAATTTTTTCTATATAAAAATCGCAAACTCCCACCTATATTTTTATTTTTGACAAATTTCCCACATGTATATAGTTGGCCCCACCTATCTAGCTTAACCGTTAAACTAAATCCATTCTTCAACTAGAAGTTTTAATCAAGTTTAAGCCTCCTCTTCATCAGATTGTTGAATTTATAAATGTAAGTTAAGCTAGACCAACTCAGTCTATGGTTGCAGATTACCAAGCCCTTCGTAATGCATGAGTGAAAAGATTCTTTTTTCTCCTAAAATGTTCTTAGGTGTTTACATTGTCATATGGGGTAATGAAATCATTCTACTGAATATAACCAAGGAAATTAGATAACGGATGGTAATACATAATAATCTAACACATGGAAATTTGCCAAAAATATATTTTTTTATTTAAGTTCAGACGAGTCTGGGAACTGCTGCTTTTTTTTCTCTCTCTCTCTAGAAGAAAAAAAAAAAGGACAAATGCAATCAAGCAAGAACACTCTCGAAGACAATCCGACCCGTTAAAATCTCCACAAGGCCATCACGCGCGCTTTATAAAACCCTAAGCCCATCGCCATATCGCGCCACGAAAGCCCTAGACACCCACCCACGCCTCCCGCACACACTTCCAGCCGCGGCCGCCTCCGCCTCCCCTCGCCGAAACCACCCAACGAAATGGTAAACACTTTTCCGCACGCTTCCTCTTAATTTCTCTTCTTCGATTCGATCGAGTTCGCCCCGAACTAACAGCCGCGGCATCGTGCTGTGGTTTTACAGAGCCAGGAGGCGGTGAACCCGAAGGCGTACCCACTGGCGGACGCGCAGCTCACCATCACCATCCTCGACGTCATCCAGCAGGCCTCCAACTACAAGCAGCTCAAGAAGGGCGCCAATGAAGGTAAATCCCCTTGAAACAGATGATGATTTGACTGTTTCTTTCGTCGTTTTGACCGAGTTTGGTGTGTGTGATTTGTGTGTGTGGTTAGCGACGAAGACGCTGAACAGGGGTATATCGGAGTTCGTGGTGATGGCGGCCGACACGGAGCCGCTGGAGATCCTACTCCACCTCCCTTTGCTCGCGGAGGACAAGGTAAATTTGCTTGCCTTTGCTCGCTGCAGGTGATAATAATACTGCTTAGATGTTGTTTGGGTGTTGTGTAATTAGTTCTTGTTATGGATTTGATGTAATATATCAGTTTGTACTATCTAAGTTTAGGGTTATGACGTGTACATGTGGCGTAGTTGCTTAATTAGTGTTTGGTATGGCTCTACCTTGCTCTTATTTACCTTTGTTTGCTATTGCTCGCTACAGGTGATGGTACTAGTGTGTAGATGCTGCATATGTATGTGTAACTAGTGGCTATGTGGATTTGTTCTGACAGGCTATGGACTGAGATGTGCGTATTCTTAGAAGTTTTGCATTCAGTTTTTTTCTTTCTTGATGAGATGCAGTGTAATAATTCTTAATTCTGATATGTTGAAGACTGCCTTAGTTTGTCCATTGGACGATGGCCAGAGTAACAATTCAGTGGTTGGTTATGTGAGCTACAAGGGCCTTATAACTATTGACATGATCTTATTTGCAGAGTCCTCGGATATTAATTTAACGTTTTAAGTTTGGTTTGTTCTGCTATGTTTATATGGAATTCTGATTGTAAGTTCCAAATATTGCCCTCAGAGCATAATGCAGTGACCATAACATGTATGCTGTTCTTGCGCATAAGGGCCATCTTGGATTTTAGAAATCATTTGGTCGTTTGGCATGTGAGCTACAAGGGCCATGGCTGCGTGAATAATTTTCTTCTTCCATTTTTATTAGAATGAGTATGATTTCTGGTTCACGTTCATGTTTGCTAGTGTAAACTACACTTTCTATTCCTTGATTGATTTGCTGTGTCTTTATTTGTATGTTTTCTTTATTTCTTATCTAGATTAACTGGAAGAGTGAGTTCAATAGCCGTTATAGTCAAGTGTAGTTCATCTCCCTCAATCCTTGTTTTTGTTATTTTGTAGTGTACCAATTGTTCTTCGGTTTAGCGGTTTGTAGATAATACTCATAGATAGCAGTATCAATCTACTGCTGACTATTTTGTCAATATGTTGTACATGCTTCCATTGAGCAACTTGCCATTACCTTCCATGTTCTTCCATTGATTTAGTTGCTAGCTATTTTATCTGATGTTCTTTTATTTTCTTGTTGCTTACACATCGTATCTTAGTTTATATCTATTCTTAGTTTCATATTGAAAAAGGACCTTTCCTAATAGAACTCATTTGTGCTATGATACAGAATGTGCCATATGTCTTTGTCCCTTCAAAGCAAGCCCTTGGTCGTGCTTGTGGGGTGACTAGGCCTGTAATTGCTTGCTCAGTGACCAGCAATGAAGGTAGCCAGTTGAAACAACAGATACAGAGCCTCAAGGTGATTCTCTTGCTACTATAATTTGTGTAGTGAATGCTGTTTATTACCTTAATATTGTAGTTGCTTATGCATCTCATTGAATTGATTGAACTGCATAATTCACAGGATGCTATTGAGAAGCTTCTCATTTAAATATCAAGACCTTTCAGTGTGATGGGCCTCAGCTACGCAGTTTTTCAGAGGCTTGGACTGGTGATGGTGTCTTGTTTTCTAGATCTTCGCAATTTTCCTGCTATGTTTTGCAAGACAGTTAACTCGTACTGTGTTATGTCATGCCCCCTTATATTTGCAATGGTTATGTAATTCTAAGGACATCTGTTATCATGACTAAGTTTTGTGCTCCAAGTCCAACATATGTTGTAATGGCTAATGATTATTGGTTTGAGAGTTGATCGCTTGCATCTCTTAGCTGGTAGTTTTTTTTGTGAATCTCCTGTCCAAAATTCATAAAGGCCTTCTTGAGGCTGATTCTATAGCTTTTTCTTTTTCACGCCCGAATTTTGAGATTTATATGCATGGAATTGTTGTTGATTTCTGTGTCGAACCTAATTGTGCTTTAGGGCTCGTTACCCTTTCGAGTGCTTTTCTTTTTTTTCGTCCTCTTCGTTCATTTATTATTTTTCCTATAGAACTTATGTATATTTTCTGCGCGTGAATTGAGCTGTAAATTTGGGTCTTGTTTGGAATATTGGAATTTGGGAGACATCTATCTTACTGAATGGTTTTTTTTATAATTTCTATGGAATATGAAATTTTTGTGTTCCAAGACGGATCTTACTTTGTTATCATATATGCACGCTCCTTGTCCCAATACTAGTCCGTTTTCTCCCAAATATGGCAAAATCTCTCCTTGGAGAATAATTTAATGCGAATCAAGATAAATCAAGAAAGGTTAAGGCCCTTCGACTATTGTTGGAGTTCTTAAGGAAATATTATGGTTTTCAGAAAAGCTATGGTATTAAACGGACTGTTTAGATCTAATTAAAACTGTTGTTTGAAAAACTCTAGTATGGCAAATACCATGGTGTTTTTAGTGTGTTAAAAATCTATTCAGAACCTCTTTTTTTCCAAACCAAGCACTGCTTCCACGTGCTCCTCCCTCTCCTCCCGGCTTCTTCCACAAGGAAATTGAAATGTGGTATCGTGCCTGCCTCCTATCAAGCTCTCCCTGGCACTGCCCTCGCCTACCACCTATTCGCTTCTCGCTGCGATCGTGTCCGCCACTCGCCGGCGGACCCATCGCCCTTTACATGTCTCATCGCGCGGAGTCGCTGCGCGGAGTCGCTCTTGTCCCGACTTGGTTTGACGTAAATAGTGCATGTAAAAGCGCAGCAAGGGCCTCTCGTGCCTTTGCCCTTTTGGATGTTACTAGCTGAGCGTGAATTTTTTTTTTTTTTGAGATGAAACATTTCTTTGGGTGTATCGCACAATATTACAATATTTTTGGGAAATATATTTGATAGCTAGAAATGCAATCTTTCTTTGAAAAAAAATACTACATTTATAGCCATGCATTTCCAACACTTCTAAGTATTTCTCAAAACTATAAAAAAAATTATGATATTTAAAAACCATAGTATTTTAGAATTGACATTTAGAAAACCATAATTATCAAATACTATGGTTTCAAAATACTACAATACCTAAATATGATGTAAATTCATTGCAATACATGCTGCATTTTATACAATGTGTTTTGTCCCAATAACACTCGACTTGTAGAGCAACTGTGCAAGTATGCTACAAATGCAGCAGGCGGCTATGCTTTCGACGAGCCGCTTGCCACAAGTCACATTAAAAGTTTTGGGCAAACATGATAGCTTGTGTTTTGCTTTCGGTTTTCTTTTCTGTGAGTGGATTTTCATATTACATCTAACAGTATACAGGTCACAGGTTGTAAATACAAAGAGATTAAAAGCAGACTGCTATTTTTAATTAAAATATAGTGTGAACTACTTATTTTCTCTCTCCGTCTACTTTAATCATACCTAATATCATATTGCTTAGAAAATTTTATGATTATTAAAATAATACTATAATAAAACATACTCAAATTTATAGAGATAATATTACTTTGGTCTCACTATTTTGTGAAAAATCTAATTTTGGTTCTAATACTTTAAAAATCCTATATTAATCAAATCTTAACTTAAAAATATAATATGACATGTGAATACCTAGACTTTAAAGAACACCACACATGTCAACACCGTGACACTCCACATCCTCAGCTATTTGCACAAGTCAGAGCCCGATTAGACTATCTCTAATACAACACAAACACCTCCTCTCTAATGCAAACATGTTTTACGAAGTATTTCACACGGGTCTACGAGTAGTATATCAATGTTGTTTTAGTAAAATAACAATAATTTTTAATTCAAAAATCAAATATATATGATATTTGGTCTATATATGAAGATAATTAAAAAATCTATAACTTTTTTCAATATAATCAACATCTAATTTAAATTAGATTAATGTATAAATTAAGAAATAAAATTGTATACAATTGTATGAAAATCGAGATAATTAAAATAAAAAAAAAACAAAACGGCTGCTGCTTCGAGGCGTTCTCTCATCAATTGAATATTTAATATTTTTTGATGTAGGATCCGCTTGTCAGTGCGCGGTGATGTCGGTATTCGAGATAGCCTCACGAGCTTTGAATCACCGAAATCCCATCACACAAAAGATTGCAGAATTCACAGAAGGCGGCGACGAACCTCGCACCCGCTCACCTCAGGCTGGCACGGAAATGCCGAGTCGCACGCGTCCGTGCTTAATAGGCGCTGCTATGTCGGTTCGGCCCTGGGCCCCACCGTAGGGAGGGCAGCGCAACGCGTTTCGTATACCGCACGGCTACCCTCCCATCCCCAAACATTGAGCGTGTGGGACCCACATTGCCCAACTATCCTCCGCCAATCAGGCGCTGTTCTTATCCTTTGGTCTTTTGACCTCGCGGGCGCAGCATACCGCCCCAGGTCTTCCATTCACAACTCCGCAGTCAAACCACCGTCTCGATCTCGATACTCTATTCACTGACATCATACCCCATATAAATAAACCCACCCTGTCAGTGATTCACGGTTGGACAACGTATAGGTAAACAACTCAGTTCCGTCTCACGAAATGGACTCCTTAAGCCTGCCGATAAATAAGCCCTAACCCTCCCTTATCTTCGAAGAGGCCCTATTTTTGTTCTTACCTCACCTTATTGGCTTAATTTTTTCCCCTTCTCGTAACCCTAGCAGCCAAGCTGAAAAATTCCCGCTAAATCGAAAAATTTTGCCTTATTCTTTCCGAGAATCGAAGATTTTGTGATCGTCGTGGTTGATTTGAGCAAACTTTGCCGTATCTATTGTGATTCAGTTAGAGTTGAGAGAGAGAGAGAGCCATGTCTCGGTGCTTCCCCTACCCGCCTCCGGCGTACGTGCGAAACCAAGTGGCCGAGACGGAGGCGTCCACTAAGGTTTGTTGAAACAATCGGATTTCCACACGCATGTGCCAGATCATTTGTTCCCGCCTCTTGGTTTTAATCGGATCTGTTGGTTGTGCGTGTGTGATTTGGGGGTCGCATGTGAGGTATTAGTCGATTGGAAACGTAGAAGAGAAAAAGGAAAGGATCTTGTTTGGTTATGTAAAGAAAAAGAAAAAAAGAAGAAACGATCTTGTTTGGTTTGTAGCTGAGATCGAGAAGACATGAGATATTGTTTGGTTTGTACTTGAGATCGAGGAAGTTGCTCAACAAAGTTACTAACTAAATTTGAAGAGATAGTCGTATTATTCTGGGTCACACCGGTTAAATTACAAGCAAAAATATCAAATTTGACAGATCGATATTAGATGTTTATGCTTAAGGTGAAAGTGCTGGTATTTCTTGGATCTTGGAGGCCTGTGCTATTTTCTTGGTTATTGGATATAACCCCCCCCACTCCCAACAATCCCATCAATTGAATTGTTAGTACTTTGGTGATCCGTGGGTAAGATACTTGGTGGTGTCAGGAGACCGTGTGCGATCATTTGGCGATGGGGTGGGGGGAGGAATTAATTTGTTTGATCTGGTTTGGTTTTGGTCTTTTGAATGTGGCTATCCAAGAGTTATTTGAAAAATATCGGGCCTGTGAAATTTTAACCCATTGGACCATTGGTGGTGTTCTGGTCCAATTTGTGGCACAAGAATCATGGTGGTGTTCTGGTTTGATTTATGGTGTAAGGAAGTTTTACACATTGTTGTTTGTGTTATGTTTGGAGCAACCGTAGTTGACCTTAGTGGGAGTCTTATGTTTGCATGTTGATTTATCCCTTAATTCACTCTATTGTCTTCATTGCCTCATGATGCTAACTGTGGCAAATATTCAGCAAAATGGTTCATAACTTATCACTGTAATGCTCAATTTTCCACCAGAGAACTTGCCCTACATGACAGTATGGAAGTTTGGCACCTCGAACATAAAATTGCTAACAATTCAATTCGGTTAATGGTTTGCTCTCTTTTGTTATTGTTGCTATACTGCAGTGGTTTTTTACTTTCACACAAATATGACTTGCTGCCAGAGCATGCTTTAGAATACTTCTGTCATTTCGGTTGTATTGCCATTTTTTTTGTTTCATATTGCATAATTCTGACCTGATTTTTTTTTTATGAAACATGCAGTATTTGATTCATTTCTCTTTTTTTTTTTTTTCAGTTTCAGTCTATGATTTCTTTTCTCACTCCTGTTCTTGTTTTCTCTTTGTTTATTTCGTTGTGGTGCTCTTTTTAATCAATATTGGGATGTATAGATTACATTCCGGTTACTACATTTCTATTGACTACTCTAGGGTTTATGTATCATTTGTTGTGTGATTGTTATCCTGGTATTACCTTGCCGATCTTCTTGGACATTGGGTTTTAGTTTTCATAGAGCTGGAATTGTGCTAATTGTATTGTTTTTATCACCTTTTGTTGGCATTGATCTGTGTGAAGCAGATGGCCTTGACTGGTTGCGCAGCTTTTCCTTTGTATATATAACACACTAACCTTGCTTGTCTAAAAAAAACATATTATTTACTTTCTTTGCAAAATTATTCTTATGTGCTTGTTGATTTGGTTTTATTTGAATTCTTTGTTTGACTAATATTTTTATGTGCTGATAATTTGATCCTTTGGATTATAATGTACAATTGAGTTGCAGGCTTACATCAATCAATTTTGGAGCAAAATTTGTGCTCCTGTTGTTTAGACATTGAAACTACTGGATTTGCTGAATGTGGTCATTGCTTGAGCTGCATTGCTTGTTAGAATGGGTTTGATGTAATTCTGAAGGGCTCAAATGCTGTAGCTAACTATGTATAGTTTAATTTGATGAGGATCATGAATTATAATTTGAAGATACATATCTTAACTGTTAATTATTGGTAGCGCATGTGTTCAAATGCTACATTTGTTTCCTGCTGTATAAATGTGTAAGTGCAAATCTCAATTATGATATTGCGAAAATGATGCATTGCACTCCCGTCATCCGTTCTAAATTGGAACTGATGATTGTTCTGGCGGCTGAACCTTCAGAAAGAAAGGGAATTGATGAAAAAGGAGGAGAAAAGGAGGGAAAAGAAAGGTGCCCAGCAGGGTGGAAAAAAGCTTGAAGTGTCTAAACAATCAAAGCATGCCCATAAGAAGAGAAAGCATGAAGGCATCAGCATAGCTGGCCAGGAGATGAGAAAAACTTTGGAAGATTCAGTTGAGCAGTTGGAGAAGAGTGACCTCTCAGAAGAGCATGGAGCTCCTTATTCCATTCACGCTTCACGGGACTCACCAGGGAGCTCACAAGGCAGCAGCAAGAGACAAAAGGTCGTCTTGGCTAGTCCTAGCCAAACTAAGAATGGTGAGTATTCCCTTAAATTTTTGTACTGTCACACTTTTTGAAGAGACCAACACTTAGTGATCCTGATATATGATCTCCTTCAGGGAACATTTTTCGCATAAAGCTGCCAATTTTGCATCAAGGAAGAGATACAGGGTCACCAGCAACCATGTTAGAGAAACCAAGGGGTCCTGAGCAACCACCAAACAAACAAATGGGACCAGATTCATCCCTGGTAAAGAGGCAAAATGATTTCCAACCTCACATCAACAAAGCGACAATGGTGAAACCAGCAGCTACCCCGCAGCAAAGCAGTACACAACCACCTGTAAAGGTTCTGCAGAGACTTAATAATGTGGCAGACAGAGGTGGTCAGCCTGCAGCAAAGGTGATGGAAAGGATAGATCCTCAGTTGTATGCGAAGGTAGCAATGGAAAGAATTGATCCTCCACCTGCCAAGGAGATCCAGAGAGATGCTCCTCCATCTCGTGCAAAGTTGTTGCAAAAGGAAATAGGTTCTGCCCCATTTGGCCGTCCAGATGTGCGGCATCCTGCCCTTCCACAAAAGCCAAAGGCATCTGTGGAGCTGCATGTTGTCAAGCAGCAACAAATAGAGACGTCTCACCCCAAAGAAGAGCCTTCCTTCTCTGGAAGGAACACAGAAGCAGCTCCTGTTCAGGAGGTGCAGCAGTCCAGGTCAGATCGGAAGAAGAGTCGCAAGGCTGAAAAGAAAGAGAGGAAGTTCAGAGATCTATTTGTTACCTGGAATCCACCTTCACTTGAGATGGAAGATAATGATGTAGGTGACCAAGCATGGCTGTTTGACAGTACAAGGAGGACTGATGCTAACACAAGCAACTGCAGAGCCACTGATGGATCAACGCTCTGTCAATCAGTGGAACAGCTGTTCTCATTGCAACCTAGAGCAATTCATTTGCCGGACCTTCATGTGTATCAGCTGCCATATGTGGTCCCATTCTAGTTGTGGTATGTAGTGAGGTAGATAAGTAGAAGAGATGTTGGAAGAGAGCTGCATGGGTGTGGGAGTTATTGTTTCCCTGCCTCAATTTTTCAGCTTTGTTCCGGATTGTATGTATTCCTCGCTGCAGGATAATGAGTTGTCTTCGTGTGCTGCCCCATATGTTCTTTGTTTCTCAGCAGTCAAACTATCAAATGTTTTGTCTTCTAGGTGGTTGTAATATTGTACCATACATATGTGGAAACTGCAGAACTTATCTTGGTTGCTGGTGTTTTAAGCATCCTGGACAGTTCATTCCACCATAATTTGGTAAGTGAAACTGGTGACACTGCTGGTAGAAAAAGCAACTCAATACTTGTCCCTGAAAGCAGTCTAGTAGATATAAGTACAATGTATTAACAGTAGGACTTAAACTAGTAAAGAGTGACTAAAAAGGACATCTGGAAACATGGAAATGGACACTTTCATTCCACTTTTCTCTTTTCTTGATGTAGTAGCTCTTACAAGTTTATCTATCAACCATGTTTTTGAGAGCAATGTGAAACTCAGTGCCGAAAAACGTGGCACCGGTGATGCTCTGATACTGTACACATGTCTCGAAACCAGATAAATCAATGTGAAAAACAAACATAGCAACATTCACAAAGGCCAAACGAGCGGAGTCAGTCAAAGCTGGACGAGCGACTCCACCGTTCACGCAGGTACTCTTCCAACGGGCTGAGGAGGTTGCTGCTGTGTTCGGTGCTCGAGATGGAGTCCGCGTCCTCCACGTCCAGCAAGGCGAGCCCTAAGTGTGACTTCACGTTTGCAGCTGGGTAAGCCTCGTCGTCCACACAGTCCAATTCGGTAGAATTCTGGCTCTGTTGGTCGATGAAGTTTGTGATGCTCTCTCCTTTCAAGATGCTCAGTATCTGATAAAAAACAGAAACACGAAAATATTATAGATGTTTCACAAGTACATCGCACCCGAGGTCCTCCAACTCGTCCGGTTTCATTGTTTAGGTCATTAAAGTTGAATTTTAGTCAGGAATTCCCAAACTTGTTTATGTCATTTAATTTTATCTGTTAGTTAAATAATGAAAAAGATGGTGTGATACACTATACTGTGATCTCTAAGCATGTTTAATAGATCCATAAACTTACATCATACCATCTAATTTTTTGTCATGATATTTTTTGTCACTCAATGAAGAGTGAATGAATATAAGAGACACAATTAAGTAAGTTAAGAGACTTGTTAGACTAAAATTTAAGTGTATGGATATAAGGCTCACACCCTGATAAATTTAAAGGGCTCCAATGTAATTTACTCTAATTTTATCATGTGTGCAAAAACAATGGTCTACAGGGCTGCAGCATGCTGAGTTACCTGCCATATCCAAGGCCGGAGACGAGCCGACCGTCTGAGGCAAAGGGAAGCAGCAAAAGCCATCCTCCTCACCTGGACCTCGTCGTGCTTCACGTCCAGGTTGGGGTCCAGTAGATCGGAGATGTCACCGGTGCTAAGTATTGGAGTCGCCTGTTCAGACATGTCAACAAGATGTCAAGAAATGACACTATTCACCCACAATTTGTACAACCGTACAGAGGATTAGGACGGCCCTTACGTACCCACATGACCAAACTTTCTTGGCCCTTAGGTGTTTCGTCGCTGATGGGTTTCCGACCCGACAGGAGCTCCAGTAGAACCACACCGAAGGCGTACACGTCGATCTTGTCCGTGACCTTCCCATACATGAAATACTCGGGTGCTAGGTACCTGCATATTTAAAAGTAAAAAATTCGACAATATCACACGACACAGCAATCTTGTACCATTAGATGGGTACAGGAAAAAGTTTAGTCTGTCACAGTAAAAGTACCCGAACGTCCCGACCACATCACTGTGAGTTAGGGAGGTCGGACTGGATGCTGCCCAAATTGCCAGTCCAAAATCAGATAGCTGTCATGCACAGGATGTATGAGTCAGGTCTGAAATCTCATCACAAAGTTATCTAGAAAGAGTAAAACGATATATATTTTATTAAATCAATTTTTTTTACTAAAATGATAAATATATTAGATAAGAGAGGTAGTATTATGTAAGTGATTACATAATATATCATCCAACCTCTCTAGATTGTCCAATCAAAATTAAAACAGTCAAAATTGAAATTGAAATTAAATTGTAAAACTATGTTGTACGAAAATTTAAATTTTTTGTCTATATCAATTTTGAATATTTGATTTTTGATAAGAAGTGTGGTTATTTCTCAATGTGGGAGAATCCAAAGCAATCACTGTTACCTGAGGCTCAAAATCGTCCGTGAGAAGGATGTTGGATGACTTGACATCTCTATGAACCACCGGCCGCGAGTAGCCGACGTGGACATAGCTGAGTGCTTCGGCAACCCCCACAGCCGCCTTGTATCTATTCTCCCATGATAGTGGCGGCTTTGATCTTTTACCTGTGAATTCGTCATGCAAAATTGTAACAGTGACACGAAGAATATGTTCATGTATAAGAAGGCAATCAGAAAATTATCATGAACTAATTAGTGAACAATGAGTAATTTTGTTTGGCTTGGGGTTTGTGTGTGTGTCTGGTGTTGGTGGTGGTTTTATCGTTGTAAATTTTTATATATTTTGTATGATGAAAATTAGTGTACTTAAAAGGTATACAATTAGTAAAGGTATGGCCCTAACTGTCCTCTCTCTCCACCCCTACTCATACGTGTTGTCCCAAAAGGAAATATCATGTACAACAATGTCATCGACAGAATATTTGAGCATGTTCAGATTCTGACTCAAACCATATAGTTTCAAAGAGAAATGTATAAGTGTTTGATTAAGAATTCTAGCTCTTCTATTTATAATTTCATATTTGATATTTTCATCAAGAAATTTCGTATTTGATATTTTATGCCAATAAAATTAATTTGTAATGGGCAGAGTTTTTGCAACTCAAGAAGATGGTATATGGGAGTGTAACTTGTCTGTTCTCTTTCTGTATATTCATCTATGTTATTTTTTCTATAAAATGTAGATTAAAATATTTGAAACAAATCACATAAGACCACAAATATTAGAAAAAACAGAGAATTATGAAGCACACAAGCCTCTGGTAGCTGCTAGAGCCTTGAAACTATCTTCTAAGACTCCAACTTGTCTATATCAATGAGCTCCAACTTCATGGCAACTCAAAAGAAAAAAAAAAAAAAAGTTAGAACCTGCATCGTTCATCCCTCCCAGCTGTGGCTCAAGTTTAGAAGTTGGGAGCCAAAACCTGTTTACGCAGTGCTTAAAGTACGTACTGTTTCTAATAATGTGGTTCCTTGTACTAATTTGTTTGGGATTTTTTGGCGTATTCTTATAACCAAAATCTATGGTACTGAAACACTGTTTCACAAGTGCTGTTGAAAAAACGTACCATGCAGGTTGTCCTCCAGGCTCCCTCTGGAGAGATAGCTATAGACGGATACAAGATTTGGCCCTTCGACGCAGATACCAATCAGCGGAACAATCCTCGGATGCTGCAACTTGGTGATGATATCCACCTCGCGGAGGAAATCGTTGGACGCCTCGGCGGTCGCCTTGGACAGCTTAATCGCCACTTGCTGTCCACTCGGAAGGCACCCCCTGTACACCTTGCTATGCCCTCCATTCCCAATCAAATGCTCTGCAAGAAGATGGAAAATTCTTGAGTCCAAATGCCACATTGAGACAGTTTTGATGAGCAAATGATCCACAAAACCTGAGGAGAAGTGGTTGGTGGAGTCGTAGAGGTCCTCGTAGCGGAAACACCGGCACCGCGACGAGTTGCCGTCGAGCATTTGCTTCAGCTCCCTGGCGAGCTCGACCTGAGTCACCGACGAAGGCGAGGCTCTCCTTGGCAGGCTCATCACCCACTGCACCACCGACTGCTTCCGGGGCTCTTGGTCTTTCGGGTTGTCGGTGTCGGCGTTCGTGGCGGCGGGTGCCCGACGGAGCAGCGGCCAGCCGAGCCTCTGCTCCGATGAGCCGGCCTTCGCGGCGTCGTCGAAGGCTTTGACAGGGAGGTTGGATTTCTCTTGGTGGCCGCATCGCAAGGCGTCGAAGTCCATGGACCGCGCACTCCGGTTCGGGTTCGGTATGATCACCTTGGGCTCGAGGCCCACGCTGGGGTGCAGCACGGTGCGCAGCACCGGCTTCGGCTCTCCTCCTGATCGATCAGGCAGCTCATATGATCAAGTGAACAATTCAGTGTTCAACTGTCCATCAAACTACTCACCTAAAGGTGTCTTAGAAGCCTCCCTCACGAAGATGGCCTTGCCGTTCTGGATGGCGACCACGGTGGTCGTCGGCGGGAGCTTCTTGGCGCAGTACTTGGCAAGACAAGTCGAGCCTCTGAGCAGACACGAAAAGTATTTGCCGGTGTTAAGGCGGGATTAAATGAAGAATAAACAGTTTGATCATACAAAGTTTCTCGCATACCGACCCGAAGGAGTATTTCTTGTTTGCGCCAACCACCACCACCAGGGCCGCGCAGTGCTTGGCCTCCTTCACCAACACCTTCTGTATCGAGCTCCCCGGCGTCACCCGGCCGACAAGAACAATCTAGACAAATCCAAAAGCATGTGAATTTGATAAAGTCATATATAGAAACCTCCGAGCAATTACTATTCTACTCCTTGCTTACTTCTTTTTGGCTGCAGAGTGCCTCGTACTCTGCCAAGTAGTCATCCATGGTCTTGATCAGGGTCAGGGTGTTTGTCTTGCATAGGTCTAGAACAAGAAACAGACAAATGTTAGAAAAAATCATGTCAGGCAGATCACTAATCACAAATTGTGGGGTTCTTGATGAATATATACTGGATTTGCGGTAAATGTGCACGGCCACGACGCGGTCGCCGCTCCTCGCTGCTTGGTTGAGCGCCCAGCGGAGCAGGTCCTTGCCAACGGCGTCCATGTGCAGCCCCACCAGTATGCACCGGCCGACGCCCTCCCCGTTCTCCACCGCCATGACACCCCGAGCGACCGATCGATCGATCAATCGATCAATCGCTACTAGCAGCTCGCAAAGCAGTAGCAAGAAGTGCACTTCATGACACCAAGAAACAGTTAGTTTAGCTCAACCACTTGCCCCCGTGGACTTCTCCTGTGCCTTCCTGTATGCTGATGGAAACAATCCTAAGTTACCACAGCCAATGTATGACCCGGAACTCCTTCGGCTGAATACAAAATTGCGCTGCGGTCATCGCTATTGACGCAAGAATGCCGCCTCGAAAGAGTGTTTGGTTAAGCCGCTGAATCCAAACCGGCATGCAAAGCAAAAGAAACGAGGAGCTCAAGTGGAGACGAGCACAAGAAACCAGAGCAACAAATATATCATAGACCAAAAGGAGGATTCAAAGTGAAGAGAGTAGAGAGGCATGTAACATGTAACAACAGCGACACCCACCTAAAATCTAGTTAGCTTGTCAGGTTTCAGCTGCAGGGTACATATAAAACTATTTCATGGCGCGCGCTACGCCGCCCGCGAAATCATCACCATCAGCTCAACCACTCCAACTAATGCAGAAAAAACTCCGAGACGGTACAGAGGAATTGAGCCCGTCGTCGCGGCTCGGTCCACGATGGCGGGTTAGGCCTCTGTTTTTTTACTTGACTCTGAGCCACGGCGAGCAAGAAGAGAGCTTGCAATAGGATTTGTGATGATGAGATGAAGGTGGGCTAAGAATAAGCAATGGGTTTCTTGGGTGGAGACTGGAGAGTTGGGAAAAGTGAGCAAATTGGAGAGAGAGGACAAGAAGGTGCCATGTCCAAACACAAACTTGAGATGGGAGGAGAGGAAAATTGCCCCCACATGACTTGAAAAAAAAAAAAAGGAGAAAAAGAAATTGGAGTGCTCTTTTAGAAAGGAAAAGGGCATCTCGTATTGCTTGAAAATATAGGAGATTAGTAGTAACATTTTTGGTAGGATTGTTTTTTGCTGTTGGCCAAATTAGTAAAGATTGGTGTTGATTTGATGGAAGTGAATCCTCTGTCCTTACTATTCTAAAGGTTGAGGGGTATAGTATCATACCTTTCTTTCCCATTCATTCAATGAACGTTTTAATAGTTCTAATTGATTGCTGCAGTAATTAGTATCGTAGCTATAATATTTTTTCTAGTGTTTTGACACGCTACTACAGTATCAAAATAGGAAATTGAGGGTTGATTTAGCACTGTGCCTTTATTCCTCAACAATAATTAAAGGATTTGCTCCGATAGTTGACATGGTCTGCGGTTTAGCATTTCTATGAGTTTAGAGAAAAAAAATTATAGGACCGTCACTTGAGAATCCTCTTATCCATTCTCAAATCAATATTTTTTACAAAGATACGATAGGAATGGTCTTTTGAGTCAAATCTTGAGCAAAGATCATTCGTGATTTCCGTCATCGTGGTCCGATCCATCTTGTTACATCTACTTGTATCATAAAATCAAAATATATGTATGCACATTTAAAACGCTTCACCATATTGACTCAAGATTTATACTCCGAGAGGCGATGCAGAAAGTGTTTTTCTGAAGGAAACGTTGTTTTCACCTCACTCACAACAGTACTTGCACATATTGTAGAGAAAAGGAGCGGAAAATAGGATTAAAAGAAAGAATTATTGAATTATTGGTCCCTCGTATTTATAAAGAGAAATTATTGGTACTTAAGATGTTTGTTGAAATTATTTGTTTAACTAAGCACCTTTTGTTTTGAAAATTTGAGAACACTCATATAGTTATGCAACAAGGTGTTTATAAACAGGAGAGATTACTACACATCATATATTTTTACAAAATAAATGAGATACCCCTACTCTTATCTATCTCCTCACTTCTTTTGCCCATGCCCCTCAGCACCACCTGCTTATCTATTGTCGATCCTGCACCATAAGACTGTCTCTAAGGCGATGGTCTGCGGCAGCGTCATTGGAGATGAAGACGACACACTGCGATGTGTTTTGTTGACTCCACATGGATATGTCTAGCAAATTTTTATTCATAAAAATTCTAAACTGACATGTGGGTCTAGAAAAAAGAGTGGTCTACTTGTTAGTGACACTGGCTTGTCAAACATGCGTCATGTAAGGTGAGGCGCATGAGCTCCACAACAGACCTAAATGCGCCTATGTCGATGCGCGACACACCCGTCAGTAAATTTCCTCACACTCAATGACAAGTGGGTCCCATAATTTATGTCTCATATGTTAATGAAATTAGTATTGGTGCATGTGTCGCACGCAAGGCGAAGTGCGTGGGACCTACCAAACACGTGACCCACGTGGGTGCAATTGCGTTATTTCGCATACACACACATTACAGCTTGACCCACATTCATTGACAAGCAGGTCTCCTATTGTTTGGTCCCACATGTCAGTGACAAAACGTAAAATACGCATTGGATTATTTTGAAAAGGTTTTTTATTGGTTTTGCGGGGTAATTTCACCCGCAGTCGATAATAGGTGGGTCCAACGTGGTTTTGACCCACTAGTCAGTATAAGGTGTGTTTGGGAATGTTGTTTTTATTGTTTTTCTTTTGTTTTTGTAAAATAAAAATTATTTTAATAAAAAAATTATTTATTTTATGATGTGACTCACTATCTCTTTTTTAGAGTCTCTTGTAGAGTCAATATATTGGAGACTTGATTTTTACTCAATTATATGCTTATATGATATTTTTAAAAACCAAATACGATTAGAGATAAATTAAGATGTGTTCGGTTTGAGGAATCGTTCCGTCCAGGATTACTTGGCCTCTCATAGGATCATCCCACCTAAGATGGGATGATCTATTAAAAATTGTTTGGTCTGAGGAATAGAATGGTCTTGTTTCTTATTTGGTTTGAGGGATGGAATGATCTTGTTTATTGTTTGATTTGAGGAATAGTGGTCAATGACAATTTCTGATTTATACAATTCGTGTACACTATTTAATTGAAGCATAGAAAACAAGACACGGTCAAGCAAGCTTGATCAAATGCAGACAAACAATGGTTCCTTGTATCATAAATCCAAATGTTCCTTGCATCAAAAAATCCAAATGTTTCTTGCATACGAAAAGGGCATCAAACAAGTACACATAAATTCAAATGTTCCTTGCATCATAAAAAGACATCAAACAAGTCCAGATACATTCAAATGTTCCTTGCATCATAAAAGGGCATCAAACAAGCCTAGATACATTCAAATGTTCCCTACATCATACAAGACTATAGTTCAACAATGGATCGTATCACAAAGGAGGTTTATCTGCTTCAAGGTGTCACATAGTTTAAAGAAGAAGCTTTCTTTAGCCTCAACATGTGCAGACAACTATTATCATCTTGATGGTTAAGAGAAGCAAGGTACTCATTTCTCCTTATTTCCATATCTATCATTGGGGCATACAAGACTTTTTGGGTTCTCTTTCTTTTTCTCCTCCTAACAATTTGTACATATGCAAATGTGGCAACAGCAAGAGCGGCTGCTCTAATAATTAAATATCTTCGCATTTCATTCGCATCCATCTACACCAGTTTTGCTCACCGATCTACAAAATGAAGATAAGTAGAATTTTTTTGCCTAATAACCCAATTAAAAAAACAAATTCGAAAACAAACCCAGAACTCGAGGTCTAACTGTTGCCGTTCGCCCGCATGGTAGATCAGGCGAGGCGATTCCCCTTCGACCAGGCCCTGGTTACCACACTTGTGGACCGATGGAGGCCCGAGACGCACACGTTCCACTTCAGTTTCGGCGAGCTCACCATCACACTGCAAGACGTCAGCATGCTGCTTGGACTACCTATCCACGGGGAGATATATGTCCCCGCGGCCACCGACAAAGTTGCATGGTGCCTATATTTCTTACATCGCTTCAAGGGAATAGGGCCAGCGAGGGGGTTTGCGCAGGATACGGGAGTTCCTCAGAGTTACCTGCGCGCAGTGCGCGATGGTGCGCTCCCCTTGGCCGTCTAGAGGAGGTCTTCAGACGCCACCTTGAGGCATACTTGTTGTACCTGTTTGGGTGGTTGCTCTTCCCTGGCACCCACGGAAACATCTGCCAGCGGTAGTACGTTTAGCTCGCCAGGAGTATTGCAGACTCAGAGTTGGGGCACGTGCTGTGGTTCAGTTTCGGATCCGCCGTGCTCTGCCACACCTACAAGGGGTTGTGCGACGCCACGAGCAGAGACCAGGTGAGCTCTCTTTTCACTGGGTGCGCCATACTCTTGCAGATGTTGTCGTACAAGCATTTCCCCGTCGGTCAACCGCTGGTGCCGCAGGATCAATTCGCGTTAGCCGGTTATGCCAGGGACAGCCCCGTGATGGGATGGAGGTGGGCTAGGCTGAGTTTGAGGTGGTCCACAGATCAGGCGCAGCTCTGCTATCCTTCGGACACCACGAGCTTCGATCTGCTCCTCGACGACAGCATCATCTGAGATCCGTGGACCACCTCAAACATACAGTCCGTCGTACCAGTTGGCCTTTCTTTTCTTTGTACGCAAGATACTGTCTACTGGCGCACCCAGGTTCTCCTCGTCTTCTCGCACATGGTTGAGGGGTACTCGCCCGAGCGAGTTATGCGCCAGTTCGGCCTACGCCAGCTTGTCCCAGCGCTGCCTCCTCGACAGATCCCGCATCATATCCACGAGTACGTCAAATATGCATTACATTCGCACGTGATTTTATAAATGATTTCTATCACTAACTGATTATTTTGTCCGCAAGAAATCGAGGAAGGGTCGAGTAAGGGACAATTTCGTTCGTCGGCAACGGCCCTATGTGCAGGATGTTGAATCAAGGATGCCGACTAGAGGGGGGGTGAATAGGAGGCTTTTAAAAATTTAAGACTTAAAACAAATAAATGCAAATCAAGAACAAATAATATAAGCAAGAGGAGAAGAGAACGAACACTGTAATTTTTACCGAGGTATCGGAGACTCGCCCAGTCTCCACTAGTCCTCGTTGAAGCGCTCAAGTCACTTGAGTTTTGCCTCAATACTCACGAAGAGTATTATCTACTAACGGTTGCTCCTTGTCCACTCCGGAAAGGCGAGCACCAATGCCCTGTACAAATTTGCCGAACCTCTCCGACAATCTCCGAACTGGAGAGGTCAACGGCCACTCCTCCTAACCGTCTAGGTGAGGGCGCTCACCAAGAGTAATAGGCAGCGAGGTCTTCTCTAGACCTCCAAACACGCACCGAGAAACTAAGAGAATGCAAATGCAAATGAACTGAAACTCTCGGTGGATCGAAAACACTCGACTTGATCAAAAGATCGAGATTTTAAGTAGAAAACTAAAGCTCAAGAGTGTATAAGAAAATGCTACTGCTTGTTCTCTAAAACTCATACCCAAAACCCCTATTTATAGCCTCAAGAATCAAATGAACCGTTGGAATTAGGGCTGAAAATCAGCAACTCAGACTGACAGTCAGTTTGCCTAACTGACAGTCAGTTTGGTGCACAACGGCCGACAAAATTTACAGATAAAAATTTGCTAGCCGTTCGTGGTCGTTTAAGGAAACTTGAAACCCACAACTGACAGTCAGTTATGCAAACTAACAGTCAGTTCGACCACAGACTCGACCAAATCAAATAGAAACTCAGTTAAAATCAACAGTGGTCGAAACCCCAACTGACAGTCAGTATGGAAAAACTGACAGTCAGTTTAGTACAAAAATTTTGAGCCCAAAATACGCCCTATATGGACAATTGTCAGTTAACACAAACTGACATTCAAACTGACAGTCAGTTTAGCAAACTGACAGTCAATCTGAACAAAAACAGAGATAACTTTAAATTCAGCAATCCAAAAGAGGTGTTTAATAGCTCGTTTGAAAGATAATTTCAAGGGCTAAATTTTTTACAACAGAAGTAAAAACCAAATCTGCCTAAATCTTTCTAAATATTACAAATACTCTTCTACTGTCAAAAACTCAACTGAAAATCCAAATAACTCAAATCAAGTTCAAATCAAATCCAACCAAATAGATGCAATGCAATGACCTAAATTTCTCGGTTTATGTTGGAGATAAAGAGAGGACTTTCGCCACCCCTTTTTATAGTACGGTTAAAACTAAAAACAAAGTCCTAAACCGATCAACTCCAAACGCCGAGATCGGTAAAAATAAAGACAATGTAACCTTCGGTCTTTTTCATTTTAGCGATTCGCGTCTTGTCTTTTGCTCTTTTGCATCTCGTGCTTCACATCATGTCGGGTTCATCTTGATCATCTCATAATTCTTCTCGAACAAACTCTGTATCAAAAATCTCAGAAGCACAATTAATCTAAAACACTTTGTTTTCATTAATCATCAAAATTAGGGTGAGGCATGAAGGCCTCGATGCAACACAGGAGTGGATAGATTGGGCCCAGACACGCACGGTCGAGGAGCACAGGCCGTACAACCACGACATCCATTTTTAGTACCTGTCCTGATACCAACCTCGCACGATCTACCGATTGGCGGGCGGTCCCCCAACCGCGCCTGATGAGCCCGTCCCTCCTACCATTATCGACGAGCGTTTCGACCTACGCCTTCCAGGGAGAATCCACTCTTCTGTAAGTTCCTTAGCTCTCTGCAACATTACTTTCACATGAATTCTCATTTTATAATTGCATAAATTCATGTGCGCAGCTAGACACCCTCGGCGCCGTCTCTGCCGGTGCACGGGACATGATGCTCAGGTCCCGCCTCGCACCCACCATGGCCAGCGACGATGTGTACGCTTCTTGTGCAAAGGTCGAGCGGCAGGTCGATCAGATTATGATCGATTTTAGAGTGCTGCTGTCATCTCACTTGACCGTGATTCCCCCACCATCACTGTCGGCGTCGGGTCCTTTGTCGCATGTGCCACCAGTAGATCGTCCATCGCCATCGCACCCTCCACCTCCGCAGACACGTTTCGTGCCTGCCGATAGCTCTTCAGATGAAGAGCTCGATACTTCTGCGTGGCACCAGCCTCTTGACCAGACACAGCAGCATCCTACGCAGCCTGACTTTTTTGCCGATGGTCCACCTCCTACGCAGCCAACACAGCCTTCCTAGGCTCCGCCGTCTGGGCAGACACCACCGGCGAGGAGGCGGCGTCAGGGATCGTTAGCCCCCCTCTCGTTACACACCATCGGAGTATCAAGGCCAGCTACAGAGGGAGATGAGGGGGCAGTAGTCTGATGTAGGGTTTCATCATACTGTTCAGTTTTTTCGTATATTTTTGTCAGTTTTCAACTTTTCTGCAATGCATCTGTCGCACTTTTTTACTGTTCTAGTTTTGTACGACTCTGCATTTCTTCTTTTCAGCTTTTCAGCTCTTCAGCTTTTATATAATTAGTCTTTTCTACTTCTCAAGTTTTACACCTTTCATCTTTTGAACGGAGACATTGTATACTGAAAATCAAAACCCTAGACTTTGTGTGCTGATACCTCCGCGAAACTTGAAGAATCCTTACATTTTATAATAAATATCTCTGCAAAACTTTGTACCGCATTAATAATCAACATACAATTCTAATCCTTACATTTTGTAATTATATAACACATCTTTTTTTTACTTTTTACAATTATATATTCATAAAATTTATATAAAAGAAATATGTTGTTTACAAGTTATATTTTTTTATTAACAATATATCCTTTTACAATCATATAACACATATTACCTGAATATATAGTAATGCGATATGTGTTGTTTGCATTTAATCAATCAATAATAAGTACAGTAATAATATGTGCAACGGGGACTGACGATAAGTACAGTATTAACACATATCAATTAATCAATCAATTAATAACACATATCAATTCATCAATCCATTAATCAATCAATTAATAAACCATATCAATTCATCAATTAATCAATCAATTAATAAGTACAGTATTTATAAGTAGAGTATTAACATATATCCCTTCAGAAATGTTACATAGCCTACTTGGTTTAGACACACTCCACATTCGAATCCCACTCCACTCAAACTTTTGAAAATAATTAGTTTTAGTTTTCAGTCGCACGTGGCACGACACCTGGGCCAGCGGGGCATTGGGTCGTGCCACGTCTTCAGTCGCTAGCTGGGCTAGCGACTGAAGATCAGTCGCACGGCCCAGTTCGCGACTGAGGGTCATTTTTGCAAAATTTTAAAGTTCTGAATTAGTTTTTGAATCTATTTTTTTAATTGGGTTATTAGGCAAAAAAAATTCAGATAAGTAGACATATTAAAGAAATATGATGGTGCCTAGATTAATATATGAGTAGGCGCTATCAACAATTTGACACAATCTATATGGTCTAGCTTAAATCTAAACCACATGTCTTGATTGATCAACAAACAGAACTAGTATTTCATAACAATCATTAGGGCATACCAAATTTGTCGCCAAAAATGACATTTTCATGGCTGGGATCTCTCCTTGGCAGTTAGTAGCAAAGAATTAGAGCAATCAATGAACAAATCTAAGCAGAGTGAGAAGGGGAACACCATGGTCGTTCATACCTAGAACAGTGAGAGGAAGGCAGATCTGAATCTTTCCTACTATCTTTTCCCAAATCTTGTACAAAAGAAAATGTTACTGCAACCAAATTAATAGATGAGTGAAAGAATCACAAGAAGAAATCACAAGTAGAAGAATCGCAGTAGGAAAAATAGAAAAATCACAAGAAAAAATTGCAGTGCCATGCCTGTAGTAATTGGAGGAGCGAGTGCTCTACGACAACCAGGGAGGAAGAAGTGATGAAGGGCGACGCCGACAAGCGGAAGAAATCAATTGGCGGCAAGGCCGCCAAAGCAACGACGTCGTGGAGGACGGCGTCGTCCGATGCTTTTCGAGGAACGAGTGGGTTAGGAGTTTTGGCTTCAGGTTTGGTCACGATGGACGAGTCGAAGACAGAACCACTTGATCCTGTGACGCAAACCAAACAACCAGACTAGATTTGATTTTTGGATCGGATGGTCCGAGGACCATCACGCGACGCAAACCAAACACGTCATAAAAGAACCCTCTACACTGCTACCAACAATACCATCGTCACCTGCATTGCCCACCACTTAATCCCCTCCTGTCATTGGTTACTCCTCCACACGATCGCCATGTTGCCATTCGCCTCTCCCCTCTCATTACTGGGCACCACCTCCCCACATAGGTATTCTTTAAATGATGCGTCCTAAAGTCATTGATTATTTTATGACACCTTATATTATGTGCATGATACTAGAATGCTTGTATTTTTGATACCGTGGGTCTAAGGCATGAGTAAATATTTAAGGTGTTAGATAAACAGAGACAATTAAGAAAATTGCTTACAAATAGGCAATATTGTCCCAAAAATAATAAATTGTCCCTTCCATAGCAGATTTTGTCAAATAGATCATATGTGTGCCTAGCCAATGGGAGGTCATGAATTCAACTTCTAATTTTCTCTATTTTATATGTGTATTTTGTTATCTTGTGTTATCATGTGTGTGTGGTGTATTGGGGAACGTAATCCTCTAAAATAAAGGAATTATTATACGAAGATACTTTATATTTTTTGATTTTTCTATCTTACAGCGGACAATGAACAGTCCAAATTGAGCAGACAAAAAATTGAAAAACACACAAAATAATTTAATTTGTCATAAAAAATCAATCATAACTCTTATTTTTTATTCAATTGATAAAAAAATATATAGTAATTGTGCATTGAACTGTATGTTGTCTAACACAATATATACCACCTACTAGTTGTAATACGGTACTTTTTGCCAGAAACGCCGCCAGACCAAGGATGAATCTAACATAACCCATTGGTGTGACAGCAGCAACCAACCGCCTATCGCACCACGTTTTTTACCCCGGAGACCCGCACTCGGCGCGGGTCGCCCGCTAGCCATCCGGCTCGATCGCTTGGAGAACGGGCCGTACTGCCATACTGTACGAGTCAACCGAATCGGCAACACGAGGAGTTACTAATAACTCAGATTTAAAAAATAATTACGAAACTAACCCACAGTTGCGATAATTTACAGAAATAACCTGCCACGTCAGCTTGTCGAGCTCCACCTGGGCTGAGGACACGGGAGCGAGTGCTCGAGCCAGTTGGGCTAGCACTCTTAGCTGCACTAGAAGGGTTAGCCTAATTAATATCCCTCTCTCACATGTCGTGGATCCAGAGCATGACAAGAAAAATGTTTTAATTGCGGGAGCAGAGATTCGAACCCGAGCCAACTACATTGCAAAGCTCCCACCAACTGGGCTAAGACACTTATGTGATATATGAGCACTGCACATTTTAATATTGTGTAGCTTGTCGAGTTTCCAGAACTCGACAAGCTGCTGGTCCCCTCTTTATCCCTCTGGTCCCCTACGCTCAACTCACTCACACACACATTCATTTGAAGCAGCAGCAGCAGCACACACACACTTCATATCATATTTTCCACCCTAGATCTAGCAAAATCCGTCCAATAAATTTATTCGGTGTAGAAGAGAAAGTTGTAGAGAATTGCGAGTTCTTCGAAAAGAGGTAATTTTTTTCGAAATGCATTTAAGATTCTGTTAATTATGTTGCTAATGATGTGATTAGGGTTTATATTTATGTTTATGTGTATACAAGAGTAGGTATTATGTTTTTAGGAATATGTTTAGGAAATATGTGCATCTGTATGTATGTTTGTAAAATAGATTTTTTTTAAATGTATGTGTATATGTTTGGAAAATAGGGTTTTATAAATGTATGTGTATGTGTTTGAAAAATAGATTTTTGAAATATATGTGTGTATGTTTGGAAAAATAGGGTTTTTAAATGTATGTTTGTATGTTTAATTGGAAAATAGGTTTTTGAAATGTATGTGTGTATGTTTAGAAATATATGTGTGTGTATGTTTGGAAAATATGTTTTTGAAATGTATGTGTGTATGTTTAGAAATATATGTGTGTATGTTTGGAAAATAGGGTTTTACAAATGTATGTGTGTATGTTTGAAAAATAGGTTTTTGAAATGTATGTGTATATGTTTGGAAAATAGGGTTTTATAAATGTATGTGTGTATGTTTGAAAAATAGGGTTTTTAAATGTATGTGTATTTCGTTTTAGAAACTATGTGCACACAATAGAAAATATAAAATTAGGTTATTTTTAATTGTGCACATGCATACTGTATGTCTAAAAATTAGGTTTTGGACATATATGTGTATGTATTTAGAAATTATGAAACTAGGTTTTTTTATCCCTGCTGACGAGACTACCTGGATCCCAGATGTAAATCTAAAGCGAACGGGTCCAGGACGACAGAAGACACGCCGAATACACAACGACATGGATGAGTCACAGGGGGGTAGCTCACGAGCTAGGAAATGCTCAATCTGTAGGCAGCCCGGACATAGCAGGAAGGATTGTTTGAATGCACCCGGACCATCGACCTAGCCTTGTAATAAACTTTGTAATACGCTTATCATTTGCATTGGATTATTGTAATCCGTATGAAACCTTGTAATATGATTCATGTTATGTTACTTTCATGTCGTGTGCTATCCATGGGTATGATACTTTCAATAACGGTTCCCGTTGTATGTTATGTTACTTTCAATAATGGTTCCTGTTTTATGTTTTGACAGGCATGGCTGGCAGGGATAGAGATCTTCCAGAGCTACTGAGCAGTACATGTGATCGTGGACATCGCGGCCGCATCTTGTCTGAGGGCGGGGACTTGGAGCCGCTGGTAGTCCGTGCTCCCTTAGAGTACTGGCCTCTGCATGAGGGCTATATCCCCATCCTACGGGATGCAGGTTTATTGTCGTTCGCCCGTATGCTACAGATAGGTCAGCATCTCACACTGGACAGGTTGTTGATCACCGCATTGGTAGATCGATGGCGTCCGGAGACCCACACTTTCCACTTCTGCTGAGGGGAGATGACAGTCACGCTGGAGGATGTAAGCATGCTGCTTGGTTTACCTGGCAGTGGACATCCCATCGTCCCCCGGCCGGCACGCCTAGATTGGCGCGCACAGATGCACCTCCTATTCAACATCGCTAACCACGCTGACGAGATCCCGGCACCCAGGCATGGTGTCCCCCACCGATTTCTGGCATGCTACCGTGAGTGCCCCGATGATGCCCCCGCCGATGTAGTTCGGCAGCATCTCTTCGCCTACTTGCTGGTGACGCTGCAGTATATTTTGTTCCCTTCCACGCACGGTGACACTGTGTACACGTGGTTCATTCCTCTGGTCGAGAGTATCGTCGATGCCGACGCAGGGGCCATGCCGCGTTACAACTGGGCGATGGCAGTGTTGTGCGCGACGTACAGGGGGCTTTGCGAGGCATGTTGCAGGACCGCAACTGGATCATTGCTTTCCGCATGCCCTGTACTGCTGCAGTTGTGGTCATGGGAGCACTTCCCCGTTGGTCGGTCGTGTTTACAGCGGCCCATCCATCCGTACGGTGCGGCACATGGTGTTCTCACATGTGGTGGAGCCGTATTTTCCGGAGAGGGTGATGCGTCAATTCGGGCTACATCAGCAGATACCGCCCCCGGAAAGAAATCGACAACGCCATCTCCCTCAGGAGATTCACGTGTATGCCTCGAACATTTTCTATATCTCATGTACGCACTCATATTTGTTTATTTCTTTGCTTTATGTGCATCGCGTCACCTTTTGCAGACAAACACGTAGAGGAAAACACTTCGACAACTGGCAGATCAAGAATTCCAAATGGGTCGACGAGTGGGAGGACCACGTAGCGACGGATGTTGTTGTGGAGGAGCGGCCGTATGACCCTGGGACGTACCAGGCCTATCTTCAGTGGTACGTGCCGCGCACCCGCACGCGACTCGCTCGTGCGGCCCCCCCTTCGCCGGCAGAACTATCACATCAAGACAGCCTTCGACTCGGCCTTGATGTTCATTTCCCAAGCCGGATACATCGCTCGGTACGTTCGTCTTCGCTGGATACTTATGTTGGTCTCTTATCTTATCTATTTTTCCATAGTTCCCATATGAGTTTCGCACGTGCAGGCTGACTTAGCGTTGGCCATCGATAGGCACGCGGCAAACCTGTCGTCTGACTTGCAAGGAGGACGACGCTTCAAGACGATGGCGCGTGCTGCCCTACATTCCATCCGTGTAGCAGCACAACGACTCTTCTTTGACGTAACTTGTGGCCGAAAGACAGATGCATCGGTTCCGCACCGGAGAGGGGCCCGGCCACCTAGACCGATGTCAGCCCGGCCTAGCCTGGGTGGTGCTCGACAGAGCACTTCGTCAGCACGGCGCAGTCATCGTGACACATCGTCGACCTGGGGAGGTGACATACCGGGGACGTCCACCGGCCCGTCTCGGCTTCGTCGTTCCTCGTCAATGCACAGTGCTCGACGCAGAGATCTGCATATTGAGGGCCCGTCGAGACATCGCACTCCCGATTCAGATGACTCTGATGATGAGGACGACATCCGTCATCAAGACAGGGACGATGTGAGTATGGCGTTGGCAGAACGGCTTGCGGCTGACGAAGATTGGAGCCAGGCTCATATTGAGCAGGCGGTCCAGGGACAGAGACACTCAGTCCCTGGGGGGTCTACTTGGGAGAGTTGGGGGGAGCCCGCCCACGACCACATGGATGTGGATGACGATCGTGAGTACTACGCTCCGCAGGGGGCCGAGCCTAGTTGGATGGCACAATAGCGGGACAACGAGGACTGTGTCTCGAGCATGTTAGGGTTGCACGACTCTCATGCACATCAGTATTACCAACCGGATCAGTTGGCGCCTAGCGAGCTCGAAGATCACCCTCCACCGACACAGCCATCTCAGAGTCATGCAGATACTGAGCAGCATGGTCCTTCTACGGCGGCTGGGCGGCGATCACATGTGCCACCTAATCGGTACTCACCATCGCCTTTTCAGAGAGATAGATATGGGCATAAGAGGGGTCGTCCGAACCCATAGCGAACATGTACTAACACTTTTATTTTCCAGTGTGTTACATTCAAAATGAATCATGCAGTTCACTAGATTTCTTATATATTTTTATTATATGTATATCTATACAGTACGTATGTATGTATGTACATACATAAATACATACATACTGTATAGATATATATACATATATATACATACATACATACATATACATACATACATATACACACATACCTAGACATACATACATATACATACATATACGTCCATATACAAACTCCTGTAGTACTAGAACAATTAAAACTCCTAGCCCAGCTGATGGGAAAAACTCCTAGCCCAGCTGGTGGGAATTCTCTTCTACCTCGTTGTCCACCTGGGTTCGAATCCCCACTGATCTTGATTTGTGTTCACAGGATAGATTTTGAGATTTTAGGGTTTGAGATAGATTAGGGTTGAACTGATCTTGTTACTGTCAAACATAAAAGTCTTCAGAAGTCAGAT
The DNA here is from genome assembly GCA_019359835.1 of Pharus latifolius. NCBI lineage: Eukaryota > Viridiplantae > Streptophyta > Magnoliopsida > Poales > Poaceae > Pharus > Pharus latifolius. The sequence continues at coordinate 13,809,825 of CM033321.1, forward strand.
TCAATTCCATCTCTAACTCTCAGATCTATCAATCCTATTCTGTTTTCGAAAGCAGGATTCTAATTACTATTCTAATTACCCTAAATACTCAGAACTCAGATTTAGCTAAATCTTGATCTAATCCAGATCAGATTATCCTTGGATTATGATCATGGGTATGTCAATACCTTAATCCAGAAAGTTGGCAGCCAAATCATATCATCTAAGCCTTTTTCACATATCAGTCCAAATTATATCGTAATTTAGTCCTTTATCTGATATGTAGAAACCCAAAAAGGCTAAAATCTTCAGATTAACTCCAAATTCAGAATTTCTTCAGCAAATCTCTTTCAAATGCTATTTGATACAATTTTCTCTTCTGTCCAGATTACAAAATCACATCTTAAAGGCCATAATTCGAAATCGACAAAACTCATATCTTATTTTACCCTAAAGTACCATATTTTCAGTTTATATCAAAAATCATCACATCAAGTCATATTTTATCAAATCTCTTGCTAGATGAGTATAACGTATAGGTTTATACTCATTTGTGAAATCAGATTACAAATCAGTCCAGAATTCAATCAAAAATCCTTGCAATCAAGTCCCTGGCTCGACCACCTCTACTGTACACGACCTCGTCTACTGTTTGCGACCAGAGGGCTCAGTTCACGACCAGTGCTCGCTCACCGACCGCAGCGCTCTCTTGTCGAGCTCTGGATCTACGACATGTAAGAGGGATATTAATTAGGCTTACCCTTCTAGTGCAACTAAGAGTGCTAGCCCAACTGGCTCGCGCGTCCGCTCCCGTGTCTTCGGCCCGGGTTCAAATCCTCGAGTTGTCCACATGAGACAAGTGCTCTCAGCTAGTCGTGGTCGAGAGACTCGACAAGCCCTAGTCGTGCCTTCCGACCACGACAAGCACGTGCTCATGCGACTTGCAGAGCTCGACAAGCTGACGTGGCAGACCATTTCTGTAAATTATCGTAACTGTGGGTTAGTTTCGTAATTATTTTTTAAATCTGGATTATTAGTAAAAAAACTCGCAACACGAGAGGTAGGTCGTGGGCCGCGCACCCGTGGATTAGCTTCATAATTATTTTTTAAATCTGGATTATTAGTAAAAAAACTCGCAACACGAGATATAGGTGGCGGGCCGCGCACCATGGCAGCTGCGACAGCCAAACCCACCTCCCAAATAAATTGCGTCACAAGACGGCGATAAAACCGAGGCCGACAGCCCGAGCGTGCGGCAGGCAGAGGAGGCGTCGCTGTGCACGCCGCGGCCGCATGGGCCCCCGCGCGTCCGTGAAGTAATTGTGGTGGCCACTCACCACCACCACCACGGCCGCTGTGTACAGCCGGTGCGGCCCACCGGCTTGAACTCAATGTCGACCGAGGAAATGTATGGGAGACCTAACTAGTACAACGTCGTCATAAATTTCCTTTCCTTTGGAGTTGGATGTATATAACGCAACAGAAACTATTTGCTTTCTTTCTTTTTAGAGTGGAGTCATGATCTTCAAGTCTATCGTGACATTCTGACGGGACTAGAACTATTGCCCACCAAATAGCGTGTGGAAACCTACACAAACTTGAATTAGAGATTTACCAGTACAACCATTGATTCGGAGTTTAACACTTTACCTTAAAGTATCATCGGTCTTAGTGTTTTTTTCTTGATTTAGACTATTAAATTAAAAATTAATAATTCAAATCAAAATATGTAAGAAGGTTAAAATTTTTCATAAAATGATTAATTATTTTTTTTTTCATACCAATTTAGACAATTAAAATATCAGATTGGACAGTTGAAATTTTAAAAAAGAATTATATAACTTTTTTTTAAGTAAAGTAAAAGATCCTAATGTTGAATTAGTTATGGCAAAGGGTTTACTTTTTCTCAACTCGTGCGCCAAGTTAGATGAAATTTTCCACAATAGGTGGGTGCTATTGATGACACCTGACGAGTAAAGAATAGCATCAGGTGGAGAGTTCCCCACACAAGATAAGCTTTGATTGATGTTTTTCTTTAAAAAAAAAAAAAGAAAGAAAGGTTCAGTTGATGTTGATGTTGTACGCAATATTGTGTAGAAATCTTACACACACACCTGAACCAGGCTCATGAAATTATACAGTGTGTTACACTGCTACAAAACAAGTTACAAATATGTTAATTTCTTACAATTATAACTCCATAGATACGTGTAAATAAAATGCAAACATTTGATAGTTAGAGCACAGAAACTCTGTGTTTGCTTTGAATTGTTCATTCACCAGAATCACCCCAACAAAAATCACGTCTAAGGCTTTTTTTTTTAATAGTGTTGGAACAATTGATCGGAAAGTGTAATTTAAGATCTATAACTAAATGATTATGGGATCAAATCCAACAAACAGCAAATAATCTACAAACTTGCAGCAGGATCTTAAACCCATAATTTGCATATCTTGATATTTGAATTAATCTTGATCTCTCCAAAACATGTAGCTAGCTTGTTGGTAGAACAATAATTGGTTGCCAAAATTATACTAGATAAGTTTATCTACTTTTTATTCGATACTTGCCGCTCGTAACCTTCTAACCGATTCAAGCTAGACTACACGTCAAAAGTCCAAAAGAAAACGCACACTTTGCTCGTTCCATAAAATATGTAACTTTGTGAGCTCAATTTGACAACCCAGTTTCTAAGCGCAAGAGCAACAACACTAGATCCAGGGCATTTAGGTGCCCGCTTCTAAGAGTGGAGAGCAAAACCTGGGAGGTCCCATCACAATCCCGACACGCACCTGCTTAAGCACGTGAAAATTCTCCACGCAGCAGCAGCAGCCGCCTCCTCACCCCGCACCGACAATCCCCTACCGACTGAATCATGCACGAAGGTGCTTCGCATCAAACAAATGGGGGCTTCCCCACGTATCATAGCAGAAGCAGTGTTATTAATTGCGCCGTGTATAAAAGATGAGAAATGATCAGAGGGTCCCATGCGGCATCAGCATGTTAAAACCGACCTGAAACACAGTGCGTCTTGTGGCACTTGGGACGTGCATGCCAATCATTGGGGGATGCAGGAGGATTGGTGCCCTTTCAACGATGTTACATCTGGCTCGGGCCTCTCCTTATGTCATTGCGACACAAAAAGTCCGTGCCACTCAATCTTCTCATAAGACTGTAAACACCGTCGAGTCTTCGTACATACGACGGGCTGTATCTTTAGGCTATCTTCGAGATTGTAGGCTCTTATCACTTACGAGAAAGCCTACCATTTCACTTTAATAGCCAAGTAAAGTCCAGTAAGAATCACTCTCAACATAGTTTAGATTCTTGAGGAGGCTTCATAGGATAAGCTCAAAATTTTAAAATCATCCCAACAACCAAACATTCTAATGATTCACTCTAGAGTGGTGTTATAGGGTGGTACTAGTCCACTAATATTTTATTGATTTATAATATTTTATATTTTTTGCTATTAATATTAGTTAAAAGAAATATTAAGAATTTAATTTCAGATAATTTCAATAAAACAAAATAATTAATGAATTGTAAATTAAAAATTGAACTTGTCGAGAATATTTTATTTTATTAAATTCGAACATTAGAACATAATATTGAACATATTGATATAAATTTAAATTTGCAAAGAAGTATACTACATTCGAATATTCAAATATAACATAAATACATTTAAAAACTTAAAAATACAATAAGATAACTACTTATTGGTATGGTTGCCTCCTAAAAATTGCCAAATGTGCTAATCAAGCTCCTTTTGAGTTATGCATGCATAGGTTGCATACGAACCGTAATGTTTTTTTGCTGAGTACATCAACGAAAGAAAACGTTGCCACACTAGGATCACAGGCAGTACTACGGTAGATGTCTCTTGATGGTCATTGAAATCATAGTTGTTACCATTATAGTCTTTCTCATCCTCAATTGTTATGTTGTATAAGATAACGTATACTTGCATAATTTTTTGTAAGGATTGAGCATTGCCAAAACTGTTTTGAACTGTGCACACGATGGAAAACTAAAATTGCAACACTCTAAATGCTTGCTCAACGTGGTTCCTTACCCCTTCTTGATGTTGTGTAAACAACATGTACTTCTTCATCTATGACAATGATATTGTCTTAACAAAGATAGCCCATTCAGAGTATATACCATCAATTAGATAATACTCCATGAGGTAAATTGAACTCGAAGAGCTCAGTCTTTCAAAACAACATCAAACAATAACGATTGATTAAGCACATTGATGCTGTTGTTAGAGCTAGTAACATCAAAGAAAGTATGTCATATCCAGAGATCTTGGAAGGCATTGTTTCAAGTATAATAGTAGGACTTCATACTTTTCACGAGTTGAATTGCCTCCTTCATGTTATTGGCAATTTCTCCATTCTTAATGCATACAATCAATACTTCTCAATATCTCTAGAAATCCACAAATCTTTCTTGTTGTATTAGACGTTGGATATCTTCAACAGTGAGACTAAAGGGATGTTCCTCACCAAACTTGTCGATGACACCTTCTATAAAGTACTCCAAACACTAAATCACTGTAGATGCCCCTATCCACACATACTCGTTAACAGCATCAACATTGCTACCATGTGGTAGAGTTAGAGTTAGACATTTTTTTTTGTAAGAGAGAGTTGTGAAGAACAATAGTATCTAATAGGTGTGATAGAGGAGGGATGTACAAATTTTTTAGAATTTTTTGCAATTTTTTTCTATTTTTTAACAGTTTTGTGCCCAAAACCAATAAAAACATTTTAACAACTATTTCCAGGAGCTTTATTCTCAACATCTAATTTTTTATGCCACTAATAAGTGGATACCACTAGAAAATTCAAACAACTAGTTTTTTAAAAAATAAACTACTCAGGTTGACAAGTGGGCCAACAAAATATTAGACCCATTTGTCAGCCATTATGAGTAAACCCAATTTATAAAAAAACAATTTTTTAAAAAATAAAAAACAATGACTAGTTTTTTTTAATCACTAACAGGTAGATCAATGCAGCAAGGGACCCACCTGTCAATGAGTGTGGTTTCGATGCTAGCATGTGGCCGTGTGGAGCAAGACACATGCACTCATGGTGCTCACACACTTTATAGGCCCCACACACTTCGTTTCGCACACTCACTCGCATATTTACACACATGTTGCTACTGTTGGACACCACTTGTCAACACTAATTTTAAGTAAGGATTGGTGCACGTGGAACGCGACTTATGTGGGGCCAACAAACCTCATTGCTTTGAGTTGGTTGCACTCCATGATGCCACTTCACTCAATGTGTGATCAATAGACACCTGCTGCTCCCACACGTACTAGCACCGTCTGATCACACCAAACAAATGTTGAGCATACACCGAGCAAAACCAATACACACCAGTGTGAGGTGGCTCGTTGGAGTTAGTCTTATGTCTTATTGCTTCTCCCTTGGTGTTTGCAACAAAATTTTCTTTTTGTAGTCTTGTATGTATCACAATCTATTGTTAGATAAAATCCCTCTGTTCTTAGATCTGAGTAGTCTGACTCTCTTTAGTACTCCCTCCGTATCACTATATAACTTTATTTTTTTGGAAGTCATCTTTTCATAATGTATATAGACGAAAACGTTGATATTTTATTTTTTTTTTCTTGTTTTACTCCTCGTAATATGATGCTGATATTTTATTATTTTCAATAGGAGTAATGCAAAACAGGAAAAGCGGGCAGGAAATGAACAAAAGTTGGTGTGGATCAGAAAAAGACTGCACACTATGGAGCGACAGAATGGTCGCTGTGCTGCCAGAGAAGCATCATGTACTGGTGGTGCAAACCAGAACTGGGCGGTTACATGACGTGTAATTAAGTAGTAACACCAGATCGCATCGCACCCAATCCATAGAAATGTAGCTCAACATCATTATTTTCTTCAAAGACGTAAAAGTTGCTTCATTACAGTAATTGAGCCATACAGTAAGAGATTCCTCTTTGTAGCTAAATTTAAAGTTCTAAAAAAAACAATCTCCAGTTTAAATTAAAATTTCAAAGAAAAAAAAGAAGCAAAGAAAAATTCTATGTCGTGATCAAGTGTGTGTATATATAATGGTTCAGAATGATTTTTCTAAACAATTATCCTTACAAGTGATAATTTTTTCTATTTTAACAGCACATACTTCACTCCATCCTCACACTCTAGTCCCCTACTCCTCATATATCAACATAATATTTCAACTAAATACACAAATAAAAATAGAGACAATTAAAAATCAAACCTACTACTCTTTGTGAGCAGATGGTCAATCTGTCTTGATACAGTGGCTCACAATAGTTAAAAGTGCAATTTTCATAAGCACTTTCTCCTTTCCGGCTATCAGTACAATATTTTGTCTTTCATAGCCATAGTGTGTCCTCTTTTCTTGTCCATCATAGATGTAGTTTTATTCGATGAATTCTCTAAATTAGAAACTAAATAATAGTGTCTTGGACACTCTGCTCTCTCAAGTCGCTTGCAGGACAGATGTATTATTCGATCTCTCTTATAATGGTACAATTTTGTTTTAGAAAAAGGCAATATGTGAAAAAACAAGCACGCGTGGTGGTCAAGTTGCTGCTTTTTTTTTTTTTTTGTCTGCAAGTTGCTGCTTAATTAGTTGCACCAGAAAGTTATTCTCAAGATGAGGTAGGACAGGATTTTCCCTTTAAATAACCAAAAAGGAATTGCTAATCTAGCTAGCTGATATTTATCATATTGTGCTGATTGGACCCAAAGAATGAAATTGCAACAAGAACAATTGGTGCATATTAGACAGATAACCCATATGTCAAGCGAGTTGGCCTTGACCACTTCTTTCTATTCCTGTTTGTGTAATGCCTTTTGATTAGACTTGCACCTGTGCCGTTCTTGACTGCAAAAAATGTGGACAATCTACTATAATGAGTTGTTTGTTAAAAAATCATTAGTGTGATAACTTATAACCCAATGCTAAGAGCCTGAATTTAGCAAAACCTGAAAATTGTGAAGTGTGATCCATTTGAGCAATATTTTTCAATTAATTATTTCTGACGAAACATGCAAGATGACTTCATATTTTCCAATTAATGGATTATGTAAAACAGTAAAATAAAGAATTGGTAGGAAACATGCACACTAACGAAATGCGCCAAAAAGGAGAATCATTAGGAAGAACAAGGACAAGAGGACGCAACGATGGTAGGAAATTCCGAGTTTTCTGTTAAGATTCCTCTCCTTGACGACAAGGCCCGAGTTTAAAGCGATGTACCATCTGTAAGAAGCTCCAGGTAACTACATCCATACAGCGACGTGCATGGGTTAACGTAATTTCCACTACTAATTGATCCCCTCGAACAAGCAAGCTCTTTGCTGTCCTACGAACGCCACGTACGATATACAGATGCAATACAAATCAAAACAAACAGACAACACTGTATCCAAACGTTGACACTACAGCCTTACACGGTACTAGGGCATGCATCATGCACGTAACAGAATAATATTGATACAAACATCAGATTTGATCATGCATGGACGTTCTTGCAGATTAGTCATTGAAGAAAACGAGGGCGAGAGAAAAACAGAGCACACACATGATGATGCATCTGCCACATAGTGTGTTTTGGCCGATCGCATCAGATCAATAATTGATTGATTTGGTGAGATATCACACACAGCGAGTGCTGCATACCAACGAATTAGTCACGGGCAGCATTAAAGCACTCTCACATCGTCTTCCCTCTCCGTGGTTGTTAGATAAAGCATTGTTGCTTCTGATGCAATTTATACTACATGACCTCCCTGTGATTGTTTTTAAAGCAATTCATACATACCATGAGTTTTTCTTTTCAGACATTGCTTTCCCTCTGTTGCAATATCAGAAATCAAGTCCTGCTGGACTCAATAGTGGAGATGCCGCCTTCAAAAGATGCATAAACAAACAGGAGTTGTGGAGACATCACCTGAACGGCCGCCAAAGCCCAAAGCAATAACACCATGCAGCCACCAGTACTAATATCATGCTGATCCCACATGTCAACCCAAGGAAACTATTATGTAAATGAGAAGCAAATACAAGCGTCTAATAGACTTGATCCATTGAAGCTAACCTTGATACCGATTGATCGTAAGTTCTGCGTACAAAGATTCTCCAAACTTTTCGATAGTTAGTTTTGTAAGCTGGACTATACGGCAGACTGAAACTTGCGTTTTTGGGTCCTTTTCAGCTGAATGTTCTCCCCGTGTCTTGTGTTGCTATGCACTTTGATGGTTAGGACATTGTTTTATGCTGTTTGAAAATGGATTTCTTCAATCTGCAACAAGTATACATTAGTTCAAAAGAAGGTGATGTATGCAGAAAGAATCAAAATTTAGAATAAATCAGGAGTTGCACATGGATAAATTTATGCATTTTTCACATGTATCAATGGTTCATGGTGAAAAGGAAGACAGAGGCACGGGGAGGGTGGGAGAGTATTACTCTATAAGTATGAGAAGAACTAGTTCTAATTATCCTCCGCTTAATCTGAAGCTTCAGTATGGCCATATTTACTATATCGTATTAGCTATTATAGCAACTCATTTAATAAGCAGTTGGTACCACAACAGTGAACTATAACTACTAAAGCAATTTTTCCCTGTAGATGGGGGCAATCAGTTATTTGCCACCAAAAAGCTTGGGTAGAAGGGATTTGTTATACTTTTATCATTTCTAATTTACTATCAGAAAGTGTATACGTTTTGTGAATGTGTACCATCACCACTGTTATCAAATTACGACCATTATTGTCAGAGAAGCTCAGGGCTCAGCCAAATTTATGATGGGCTAAAATTTTGCGGTGGTAAATGAACAATTAACAAAAGTTCAATGGTAGAATCACAAACTAACAATATGCAATGGCATAAACTAAATTTCCCTTGGGAAACATATAAAACTGGGACTAAACAAAGTAGGATGACCGTAGATGCTAGCAAAGGCAGTGCTGCTTCATAATGGCATTAACCAATCATTGTCAACATAGCAATTTATTTTACTGTAATATAGTTGGTGACATTTGAAAATGATAGTGACAAGTGCAAGAAATAGTGATTTTTATGAACAATAAATGTTGGACCATGTTTTTGTTAGGCTGAGAATGAGATGCTAGATGTGGCTGGTATTCACCATCAATCAGGATCAAAAATTTGATATACCTATTCAGTACACGCTTTGATATTTTCTTTGGTAACCTTCAAAAAAAGCATGCAGCTCAATTGTAGAGAAACTCATTTCTTTGCATCACATACTGATTGCACTCAAAGAGTTCAATCATGACCTTAAATCAAGCAGCTTCTCTTAACGTCGAATTGTCGGATTTAAAATTTTCCCATGCCACATCAATGATTATAAGAATTTGGTGATGTGGTGTGTTGACCGGATCACGAAATATATTACTAGAAGATGGAAAGACTGGTGCAATGGGAGAACCAAATGGGCAAAATAGGCAGCTAATTATAAGATTAAGTCTGCATGCCCCACGTTCACTGTTTATCTTTTAGTGGCTACTTCATGCTTAATTAAAACAAGGACAAGTAGGAGCTGACAAGGCAATGCCATGTTTAGTTCCTTCACTGATATTTTAGATGAAAGTCATCTTGATCTCCTTTTAAAAAGAAGTGCTCAACATTTAGTTCAATAATTGAAAGGTGGCACTCATTCCTATCTTTCCTTTAGGGCATTCAAAATCCATAGGAATGTCATAGCTACCAGTATGATGAGAGCATTGTGTACTTTCTTTAGAAAAAAGAGAAAAAAAAATCAATTTCTTATATGGCCTTTTTTAGTCCACATATTGAAGCCTAACAAGTTAATATTCCCTTGTTGTGGGGAAGCAAGTCAATGTTCCCAGTTGCAACATAAACCAACCTCTATTTTTTTTTCCTTTCAATGGAAGACAGGAAGAACCCAAGTACAGCACAAGTAATGTCTGGAGAGTAGGGCTTTCACTCTGTAGTTTCCAAATATGAATGTACCAATATGTGTACCTAGTATGATGCATGGCATTGTCAAAATAGACAAACTTGCACTAATCAGAATGGACTACAGTTTTTGAGGTAAAGAACCCATTAAAAGTTGTCAGTTGTTACTGAAAATACTTTGGATGACTGTTCTCAGGAAAATAGGACAGAAACATCTTTGTCAAGAAAGTGTATTGATTTGTCGTTTACCCAATATCCAGCTAAGATGAGGAAATACGGAGGAAATGGCATAAGAAGAATATGTGTACATAATACCATACAGACACATGAGATGGCACCTGTTCAAAAATAAGATAACTCTCTATCCAACATAATGATATATGTTGCTTATATTTATGTTATCATACTTTAGTGCACAATATGATGAATCCTTGTATAGGAAAAGCACAATGAAAATGGAGAACCACATAATAGTCACCCAGAAAAGCTGGCTGCCTTAAAAGATCATTCAAGAATAATAGAAAGAAACATTAAAAAATATTGAACAGATATAATTGGATGCTGCATGAGTGTACATACCATGCTGTATGATCAACAATAATCAGAAACTGCTTAGGAAGATGAATTGACAAGTGATGTAACTTATAGGCTAACCCTTTCCTGCAACTCTTATCCCACAGGAATTTCAGTTTGGTGTTTGCAGCTCTTCTGGGACAATAAAACCAAATAAAGCTAGCATTCCAAAGCACTGGTTTGGAACAGTCTCATTTCTTGCATGCTCTCCCGGTTAATAATTCACACCCCCAACTACTAATTTCTCGACATCTCTACCATACAGTGTCACCTTTAGGGGCCGAAAGACTGTAATGCAAATATAATCAAGAGCACAGGAATGTTGAGATTAGTATATAACTGAATGCTTCTTGTTCTCCAAGAAAAGAGCTACCTCATTATCTGCACTCTAAAATGTCGACACAAAAATCTGCCTTTCTGGCGGGTTGCTTTGTTCTACCAAAGAACCAGATCAAAAGATTGAATGCCTTTAAGAATCAGTAATGGAATTTCCTAAGGAAATGCAGATGATCTACACGATTTCAGATAATCCCAAGAAGGCACAAGCCCATCTCTGTTAGTGCTCTGGAACTAGAAATCAAGGGATCCTCAAGCCCCGGATGGGTATTCTTTTCCTTTTTTTTTTTTTTTTTTTACTTTGGCACGAATACATGGATATTGCTTTCAGAAAGAAATGTTCTCCAGGTGCACCATCTCATCCAATCAAGAAATGCACACAGCTTGAATAAAGATCAATTCAAGTTTCATATTTCTTGAAACAGCAAGGTCTTTCCATTTAAACCAGACCGACATGAATGCAATTGGTCATTTCCTAAAAAATTAATGTGGTCTGTGATCATCATACATCATTTACCAATAATCCCCACATGAGCAAATTCCTTGTACTATATGATGGAACCTGTTGGTGTCTTTGAGAATTATCTCTCTACTGGTGATTGTTGAAATCAGCTTCGCAGCATGGTGGCAATCACCACACATTCTGAGATTCATAGTTATCCTAATAGGTGTCCCTGAACTTGTGTTTATAAGAACAAATGCAATAGCCAATTTCTCACTGTGCACCGAAAGATGGCACTCCTTGTCTTCCTCTTCAACATCATGAAGTGTAGCCTCAACCTCTGGATTATAACCCAATCCCCTAATCCTTCCCAACAAGTCATTCAATTTCTCGTAGATCATTTCTGATTGTGGATGAGATCTATCACCAATATGAAATGTGTGAACCCGATCCCCTAGCTCGACATTGCTAAAGCCAGGCAATTTCTTGATACCTTTGTTTATCATGATACTTCTCACGGAGGTAACATCAGCCCATCTCCCAGCCCTTGCATAAATATTAGATAATAGCACATAGTATCCCGTTTGTTCAGGTACCAATCTGAACAAATTGTCGGCTGCCAGCAACCCAATGTCCATATTAGAGTGAATCCTACAAGCTCCTAGTAAGGCTCCCCAGACTCGCTCATTTGGTTCAATAGGCATCCTCATGATGAAATCATATGCCTCGCTAATACAACCAGCACGCCCAAGAAGGTCCACCATGCAAGCATAGTGCTCTGTTTTTGGAGTTATCTGATACCTGCTAGTCATGCAATCGAAGTAGCACTTTCCTGCATCCAAAAGACCAGCATGACTACATGCAGCAAGAACGGCAACAAAGGCAATGGAGTCTGGTTTCAGACCCTGTGCTAGCATTTTCTCAAAGAGGTCGATAGCCTCTCGCCCATGCCCATGCATGCCATAAGCAGAAATGATTGAAGTCCATGACACCACATCTCGTGCACTCATACAATCAAAAACCTCCCTAGCATCTTTCAAGCATCCGCAATTAGTGTACATGTCCATGAGAGCATTCTCAAGCAACATATTGGGGCACATACTCTTCCCCTTGATGATCTCATGGATCCGTTTACCCAGTGCAAATGCTGAGACCTCACCGCAAGAAGGAAGCACACTTGCCAGAGTCACCGCATCTGGCTCAACCCCATCTTTCTCCATCCTCATGAACAGCTCGACAGCCTCTACATGCATCGAGTTGTTAGCATAGATAGCAAGCATAGCATTCCAGGAAATAAGTCCTTTAAACTGCATCTCATCAAACACTCCCCTCACGAACGTGACATTCTCCACCTTCGCATTCATCATGGTGGGCAAGATGCTCGCCATGGTCCCAGCATCCGGCCTTGGCCAACTCAGTGCTACCAACTCCCTAAAAACACCCACAGCCCGGCCAAACAATCCAACATGTGCAAACCCGGAAATCATGGCGTTCCAAGAAACAACATCCCGGTGGGGCATTCCGTTGAACACCTGGTACGCGTCCCCAGGGCAGCCGCACCGTGCATACATGGTGATTGTGGCGTGCGCCACGTACAGATTCGCGTCAAGACCAAGCTTGCCGATGGAGGAATGGATTTGGAGACCGAGAAGGAGGTCGCTGGAGGCGGCGCAGGACTTGAGAGCCAGCGGGTAGGTGTAGTGGTCGGGGAGGCAGGAGGCGCCGTGGGGCCGCATGGAGACGAAGAGGAGGAGGGCGTCGCGGTGGAGGGAGGCGGCGGTGAGCGCGCGGAGGAGGACGTTGAAGAAGACAGTGTTGCGGTCGGGGGAGGAGGCGAAGAGCGCGTGGGCGGCGGGGAGGTTGGAACAGGCGGCGTAGGCCTGGAGGAGCTTGACGCGGACGGAGGCGGCGGAGGAGTGGGAGGGGAGGAGGGGGAGGAGGCGGGCGTGGGCGGCCCGGAGGGTGGGGAGATGGGCAGGGACGCGGCATGAGTCCACTAGACGGAGTAGCGCGTGGCCGGCGTGAGGGACATGGGGGAGCCCTCGCGATGGGCTCATCAAATCTTTTGGCGGGGAGGCTGTGGAGGACGGAAACTGTGTAGAGGCGTAGGAAGGCTCCGGAGTCGTTGGATCTCATCTCACATGAATAATTCTGGATTCGTGAAGACATTCACACACAAAAATTTTCCGCACAATTTTCGGCCGGCTGGAGCCTGTGCCTGTGGGTGCGCTCTTGGTCGCTTGCGAATGTCCCCCGCCACACCAGATCTGTTCTTCCTCGTCTCTGAGGCTGGCGATGACGAGACCCAGCCATTCCAGGAAATGTGGAAGTGGAGCCCGCGGTAGGCCTAGGTGTTGTTTGAACAACGCCCCAGTATTTTGAGAGCCCAAAACCCAAGCCCACTTGCAGCACATGAGACTTGGATGTTGAACAGTCAAAATTCCAAATAACCAAATCCCTAGCTCTCCTGCAGTCCACCGCACGTCCGCGGCGACGGGTTTCTCCAGGTCCACGGCGACGACGAGCCCATGACTCCCCGCTCAAACACCGGACGACTCCTTCAAGTCCACGGCGACAACTCCTCCGTGCTGACCACTCCACGGCTCCCCGTGGTGAGCCCGCGACGGGACTGACGGAAGAGCTGAGTCTGGGCCGTCCGGCTCCTCCACGGTCCACGCTAGCATCTCCAGGATGGTATTGATGATCAAAGACTCAGAAGCTTAACTACGGGTTGACAGGAACATAAGTGCTAAATGCTAATTTTCTGCATTCTTGAATTGTCATGTTCTTGAAACATTAGTGAAAGAATTTAAGATGTTTGGTTGCTAATCATAGAATGACGGGATCTAGCCTGAGTAACCATTAGTTTCTTGATTGCTGATGTTTTTGGAGTAACAAGTTCAGATTTGATATGTTTGGCTGGTAATTTTAGAATGATGTGATACTGGCCTAACTCCTAATTGACCGTGAGTTTCTTGATTGTTCATATTTATCTGAGATGTTTGGTTCCTAATTTGTGGAGACATGGCCAAGTATGCACAAAAACTTTGATACTGGGGATAATTGCTTTAATGTATCTTTTGTGTTAGTTAGGGTCTTGAACCATGCAACCTTCATAATTTTTGTTTACTGTGATATGTCTTGATAAGATCTTATAGTAACTAGGAGATTAGACTATTACAAATCCGCCCCCATTTTGCGAAATCCTGGCTCTCCGCCGCTGGATATATAACTGCAACAGTTATTTATACTAAAGTTTCCGGTGTATTAACTACGTCTTTTTTTTCCCTGAATTTTGAGCTAAAGATCTTGTATTACTAACTCTCTAGAAAAATTAGTATTAAACAATGACCCTAACCCACCTCCGCAAATCAAAGTTATGACCTCTCATAGATAGAGTTATCATATGATTCACACTATAGTCTTGTGCTAGAGGATCACATTAGTTGCATGTTTTTCCTGTCCAAAATCTATTCTGGAGGAAGGCAAAGGTGTGGAAGAGCGCAAAATTTTACAATGCAACCAATTTAATATGGACCACCAGTTTATTGAAATCCTATGGCTCCTGTTACATATTACCTCATGGAAAGTAATAGTTCACCTAATACCTTAAGGGGATATAAATATCTTTACGCCTCCATTTCTATTAATTGCAATTGTAAATTAGGAATGGCCTAATGCTTATATGGAAAGAAAATTTCTGGAGTTATAATTTTCCTTTGTAGAGAGTACATATTGATAAAGTTAAATGCATGTACAGTCTTAGACGTGTTCAAAGATTCATAATTCACAGTATGCCATGATCTGAATGATAAACTTCTTGAATTTACTCATAATACATGCTTATCTATTGAAGAAAGAAAAAGTATGCTGATCACCCAAAACTAGAAAACATCATATTTTTAACTATGAAAACTAGAAAGCATATACGAGACTATGATTCATGGAGTAAGAATTTCCATCCAAACAATAGAAACAAAGGTCCCAATTTGTCGTGTATGTGTAATTATGATTCAAAAGTGAATTGAAAATGTTGTTCACCTTCTAACGTGAATAGTGTGGATGGAGAGGACAACCATGGGACTGACATTTAAAACTTTCTATTTACATCTTTTCTTCCTTTATAGATGATTGAATGTCTAACTATAGTAGGGACAAAAATGTTCTTTTTCAATCAATGGTCACGATTAAATGCTCCTTTATCTCTTAGGAGATAATGGTTGCATTGTCCAGGATCACAATTAAATGTTCCTTTTATCTTTTAGAAGGTAATGGTTACATTGTCCATGAGGTGATTTGGGAAGAAACTGTGGGGTAACAATATGAAAGGTAAGTCCGTCTCAGCCTAATCCTAATCCAACAAGATATACACTTTACACATATATAAATACACAAGGCACTTGCGCACGGTTAAAATGTGTCATGCAAAAAAAAATCATGAATTCAAATCTCAATTTCTTTTATTTTTTTTGTGTTTAATTAAAATATTGTATTGACATGTGTATGAGATGAAAGGTGTTAGAATAGTTAAGCATATACTACCAAATGTATATCAGATGCTACCAAATTTAATGATAGATTTTTTAAAAAAAAAAAAAGATCACGTGATTTGCACATCACTCTGGAGTGTACACAAATGAACCCAAAACAACAAATATAAAAAGAAAAACACCATGCCGCACTTACAAGCGAATACCCTACTGATCCGCCAGGTCAGACTAGCAAACACAAGACCAGCGGAAGTGTGGAACCATGGACAACATCGGCCTTCACTTTCTTTTTTGCCTAGCCATTGATTCTTTAGCTACAGCGTGGGCAGCTGAACTGACCAGTGACGACTTCTTCATATTGCTCTTTGGGTCGAGTGCCTTCCGAATCTTGAAGACGGCCCATGCAGCTCCAAGTGCATGACCTGTGGCGTGAAGGTATTCATGTGTGATCTCTCCTGCTTGGTCACCGTATCTGCAAAATTGAATCATGAGCGGCCTCCAATACCCAAAAAATTTTCATGAAACAGTGTTAGGCAGTTCAACTTTGGTTAGCAACTTAACATAGCATGAATCATTTGAAAGAAATTTACTTTTACTCACTAGTCATTAGTTTATTACATAGTTGCTAGAGTTAGAAAAAGGTTTTATTCAACGAAGAGAGTAACTTTCTTCTAGCAAGCACTTTTCTCATTTCAGTTCAGCGGCCTCATTAAACCTGGTGTTCGGGATTCAGTAATTAAATCGATTAAAGTGAATTTCTAGTACTAATTTTGTTTATTTTAACTTCGGGTTGCTTTTTTCAAGCTCGTTCCCTAATGTACTCTGTTTCCATGCTGCAAGCTTAGTAGAAGAGGATGTGGACTATTAAGTAAACAATAAAATAACCTCAGATTGGAAATTTGCTTTTTTTTTTTTTCTTTCATTGATGTTGTTTGTGTTAACTTGAGTTCAACAAGGATAGTTGTGAGATCTAATATTTTAAAAGATGGTTGCTTGCTAACCAGGAAATAATTGGAGACCCAAGAAAATTAGATTACCACGCTTCTTTTTCTCAAAGCAAACAATTGAATTAAGTAATTAAGTATAGGTAGCATTGTATATTGCCTGTGGGTCACAACTGAAGTTGTCACAACTGATGATGTTTGCATCACATTCTTGCCAGAAACCTCAACAGCATCCCATATTTTTCCTGAATGATTGAACAAGTGGTTAATCCACAAAGATAACATGCAATAGATGAAATATCTATACAAATAATAAAAATTAAAATAGCTAAAGGCTACTTAGTTTTTCTTATATTCAATTTAGTCTCAGATGGTTCCCCAACCCATAAGCCATTCTGTTGGACTGTGGTACACTAAATTGGGAAGGTTCTTAAAATTCCTTGTAAAGCGTCCAAACAAAAGATCCTAAGCACACTTGCTCTTGATAATTGTTTTGAATCACTCTGGCATTGGAAAGTATAGGATATCCTTCATTTGCAAGTTTCGCTAAGCTTTCACTCAGGCATGTATTCCTTAACAACAACTCGGTAGTTACTTGGAGCCTGTTCAACCTAACTTTAGCTTAACTTAGGGCCTGACAGTTGAACTATTGTTCACCTTAAGTTTTAAATTAAAGTTGCTCTTTAAAGATAAGCTATGTCTAGTAGTATGCATATTATCTAGTTTGTAGAGCTTGTATCATGGGATTTAAGCCCATTACTCAGACATGAGATAAGCCTAAGTCAAACAAACCCTGAAGCCTTTCATTTTTTTTTTTTTCATGACATCTGTGCATAGAAATATTCAATGTCATAGAAATATTCCAGGTAGTTTCTTCTTTTTGTTTGATGTCTTCCTGTCCCAAATTCATAACATGCAGCAAGTGAATGACCATAGGTGAATGGTAGATTATTACTTGGTAATATTTTATCACCTCCCTCTATAGGCATATAGACCAGGAAGAATAAGCTTAGGATTTCTCAAACATACACTACATGCGTAGCAAATGATTTCGAAGCATACCAAATCCATCAAGTGAAGCAAGAATGACTTCGCCGGGCATCAATTTAAAGAACTTCTGGGCTGGTTTGGAGTTCATCACAGAGCTGGTAACAAAACCGGAGACTTTTAGAACACCAGAAAGGATTGAATTTGCCACCCTGTTGGACATTTTTGTGATCCTTTTAGCCCTGAGAAATAGAAAGGAAATTCAGAAGTCAGCCACAAGAAATAAGCTGCAGTGCATACAAAATTATTTAATTTAAATGTTTCAAAAAATATGACAAGACCAACCAAGTGAAAGAGACCTGAGCGTATCCGCCATATCATCAGAAAATTTTACATATAGATATAACCATGATCAGAGCATACTTGGCTGACTACAAACTAATTAGAGGTGCTTGAGAATTATCTCTTTGTTTGAACATCACACCAAAAGAAAACAGCTTTTTTAATATATTATCACAGCGCACAACATATGGTCGTCAACAGGTGATAGGTGTCCACAAAAGAAGGCAATCTTAGTGAATAATGGATACAAGTGGCAAAAGTAAGACAGGCGTTGTCTAACTTCATTGTCAATACAGTTTAAAAAAAGGGCCAAAACTAAGTGATGGAGAGCCCTCCATCTTATCTAATAATTGACATATCTGCATCTGAGCACAACGTTTGCTTTACCCTACCAAAAATAAATCGTTCATATCTGCCCAACCAACCGACTCTGCTCTGATCAAACTACAATCTAACAGAAGGATGAAGTTTGAACACCTTCTATTCAATTACTCAACACAATATAAGCGCAAAAAGAGACTTCACTTGCCTAATAGTAAGAAGCAATTAACCATATACAGTGAATATACTGCATAATTTGAATCAATGATCTTAGATTAGATCACACAAAAGCATGCAAGTATGCAACTATCATCTAGCTTACTGCCACCTGACAAAAACCAATGCCTCTAAGTGACCATATAATTCATCATATACCAATTAAATCAGAAACATTGCAAAGCCAATATAAGTTATCAATACCTGAGAAAATGAATAAAATTCCAAAAACTAAAGTAAACCATTAAATTCCATCCATACCTCTTCATCCTCCTGATAGAGCTCGGCTTCACCTGTGGCGGCTTCCCGCTCGGCCCCACCCGCCTCTTCACAACCACCTCCCCACGCCGGAGCCCCTCTCCCGTGACGTCCCCGCACCAGATGATGCCCCTCACCAGCTGCCCCGACCCGCGCGCGATCAGCCTCGCCACTGACGTGCTGTAGTCCTCCACGTTCGGCGCGATCGTCGTCCAGAACGCTGCCGACCGCTCCTCGGCCACCTCCTTCTTCTCCCCAACCACCTCCTCTGGCGTCATCTCCGTCACAGCCCTCGCATCCATCACCTCCGACTTCTCCCTCGCAGATGCCTCCACCTGCTTTACCGAGAAGGTGGTGTATGCCTCCAGGACCGTGTCCAGCTCCTTCAGAACCTTCTCCTGTCCTTTCCCGGCGAACGTGAGCCCGTAGCTCAGTGCCGCCTCCGCGTCCCCGTCCTTCTCCGCCGCCGCCTCCTCCTCCTCTGCGTCATCCCTGTCGTCCGCGTGGTCGGTGTGGGGGACGTGGAGGGAGAAGAAGTAATGTGCGGCGTCGAGCTTGACGGCGGCGACGTCGCGGGTGAGCGGCCACTGGACGGGCTCCTGCGGGGGGTCGGCCGAGCGGTCGCTGGACCAGAAGCTAAAGAGGCCGCGGCGCTGGTGCGGCTTCTCCGGGACGAGCCGCGCGAGGACGGCGACGGAGTGGTCGCCCTGGCAGAGGCGGACGACGGAGAGATTGCCCGCGCCGAGGTCGAGGCTGCGGTCGGGGTCGACAAGGTGGAGCTGGGCTCCGGGGATCGTGACGAGGGTCTCCTCGGTGGTGAGTGGGGGCGGGGCGGTGTCGGTGGCGTCGGGGAAAAGGTTCTCCACCTCGCGGGGGTCGACGGTGGGGTAGAGTGATGTGGAGGCGGTGGGGGTGGAGTTGGAAATGAAGGGGGTGTTGAGGTCGGGGTGGGATTGTTCCACCTCGGGGTAGAGGCTTTGCTTGGGGTTTGGAGAAGAAGAGGAGGCCATGCTGATGAATTGTGAGGATGGATCGAGAGTGGGAACTGGGAAAGAGAGGACAGGGGAGAAGGGTTTTAATAGGCAGTGGGAAAGTGGGGTGGCCGATGGTTATTCGCGGCGACGGTTTGGGATTCCGAGATTTTCTGTCTGCAATGCTGCTGCTGTGGTGCATGACTAAACTAAAGTTGATAATCTTCTGTTCTCTCGATTTTCAATTAATAATTTCTGAGATTTGGCGAGGATATGTAATAGATTTTTCTTATTTTATATATACATTTCTGTCTTAAACCAAATCTCATATTTTGGTATATCATTGATGACAGTAGTCTAATAAAAATCAATACAAGATAGTAAGGCGTCTTTGGTGTTAGTTATGGGTGATGACCGTGGACGATGATAACCTACAAAAGAAAATAGTAGTGGTGATTGTAGAAAAAGGTTGCTAACCACGAATAGTGATGATCCATAGGGAGGTGGAGAGGAAGACAAAACAAGAGAATGGAAGGTAAGTTGGGATGTGGGTGTTGGCAATGATGTCTTTAATATTGATAGTTGTTAAGAAACAATAAGTAGGCAATATAAATATGAGAGAGTAGGTAGATAGTATGGATGTAGTCATCGATGATTAACATATGAGGTATGAGTGAGTATTAATGGTAACAATCAATGAGAGAAAAGGAGGAGGATGAAGAGAGGTGAGAAGAAAATGAGTTATATATATACATAATTTTAAATAAATAATTTAGATGGTATAAATTTTTTTAAAAAGGTCACCCATGAATTTTACTAAGAAACTAATTTTTTTAATGCTGTGGATCTGTTTATTTTTAGTAATATTTATTTTTTACGGTTAATTTTCGAATTTTAAGTTTCATATGGAAGGACACTTGTTCTGGTTACTATTCAATTACAATACGCACAAAAAGTGCCACGGAGATGCTGCCCAAGGAGAATCCGGTCCCAGAGGAGAGTAGAAGACTTTGGAAGGAAGCAACTGGGCGCAAAGCGGGAACGACGCGTAGACATCGTGGGAGCCTTGGTGGCCATCCCAATCAGCGGGAAAAATATATATATAATGGCACCAAAATCGAGAGTGTTTCAAAAAATTATGTTTGTATATTAAAAATAAATAAATTTGTAGATAATAAAATATTATATTTATAAATTTATTATGACTGTTAAAATTATAAAATCAAAAATAATTTGATTGGTATAAATGAATTGTCAATCAAAATTATATATGTGAAGATATCATACCGTAGTATATTTTAAGATATATAAGTCTGGTTGGTGATCTGATTATATTGATTTAATCATTTTTGATTTGCAATTTCATTGGTTTATATGAATTGTTAATCGAAATTATAGATCAAAGAAATTAATTGTAGAAAAATTCGAAAGTTAAATTGTACTCAATTAAATTGTGTTGAGACTTTCTGTGATTTTGATAATAATTTTTTATGGTTTTGACAGTAACTTTATGTGAACGATCATGATCAAGTCTCATGTTGATCCGTCCAGTTTTGAATTACATGACCATTTTTTGAACGACTATGAATAGAGTTTGTGCTGATATGATCAGTTTTGAACTGGACGATCACGACTAGAACAAAACTTGTGCTGATACAATTAGATTTGAATTGGACGAGCACGACCAAGGGTTATTCTTGTATGACCATTTTTTAACTAGATGACCACACCCAGTTCTTGTGATGATACAATTAGTTTTGAATTGAACGATCATGAACAAAACTTATATTGATAGTACCAATTTTGAACTGAACGATGATGACCAGGTTCTGTATTTATCCATCTTATGATTTGAAGCTCAAATTTATACTCATCTAGTCTGCGAGCTAATTAGGACAAGGTGTGAGTTTCAGAGATAAAAATTGTGCACTAGTTTACCAGTGATAAATGAATCTGTCTGGGCACAATTTGTTTGATATGGCCAGACAAAGTTCAATACCTGGAAAAATCTTCGTTGAAAAGTTGGTCGTATCAGCATAAATTTTGGTTGGTATAGTAAAAAATAATGGTCGCATTTGTAAAATAACTAATCGTTTCAATAAAGACAAAAATTGATCGCATGAGTAGAAGACTGAGTCATTGTCGTTCAATTGAAAACTAGTCGTATCAGCCAACTACTGTTGATGGTTATTCAGTTCAAAATTGATCGCATCAAGATGACTAGGCAAAATATGATGTTACCAAACAATATTCGACTAATGCACAACTTGGTTGTGATCAACCAATATGGACGAACAAAGTTTGATGTTGTTACTGGGCAATGTCGGCTCGTACACAAAGTTAGGCGTGACAGTAAAAATCTTGATTGGAAAGTTGGTCGTGGTAGCATAAATTTTGGTCACAACAGTAAAAGATATGATTGAATCAGCAAAATATAAACTTAGTTGAGGCAGTTAAAAACAGTGGTTGCACCAATAAGATCTCTACTCGATTGATTCAATTGAATCAACGACTTTTTTTTTTATGTTGATCACATTCTGTATTTTAGGCGTGCTTGATTTTGATTGAATCAGTAGATTTGTTTTTGTGCTGTAAATACTTTTTTTTGGTCGAAACAATAAATTACTTCTGTGTTGGCGACAATTTTCTTGCGTGATTCCATTTTAGGTTTTTGGTCTAATCAGTAAATTTATAATTTTCTGGCCTAATTCTCGAGATCCACTGAGCTTATGCCTGGTCGAAGCAACGGTTTTGTTTTTATTATGATGGTTGCATTTTGGTTTTTTTATCGAATCAGCAGTCTTGGTTTGTGGTCGAATGTAAAAAACAGCTGAACAGTAGGAAAACAGTGTGTCTAGTCAAATTTGTGTTTTTGTCGAATCAACAGATTTTGTATTGATCGAATGTGGGAAACAATTGAACAATGGGGAGCACGTTCGACCGCCTAGATGAATCGAACGCGCCGATCGAACTGCTAGGAACACACTGAAGACGTGGACAAACGTAGGATGAACTTTCTGATTAAATTATTTATATCTACATATGATTTGTGTTTCTACTTTTATTTTAGATCACATTTGTATTTTTATATTTGCAACATTTCACTACTCATAGACTTATCTATAAAAGAATCCTTATTAGCATTATGAATGTTTCCCACGATCAATGGTACGATTTTCTCCTGTCTTTACCCATATTATTTTTTGTTGCAGCAAAGTCTCATCATACAGTGTCACTGATCGAATAACTGTAGAAAACTCAAGTTTGACCTATCTATTTAGAATTTTTTAAATCTGTGTATTTAGTTACTTGTGTTAATGGGTTAAATCACTAAACCCATCTTTAGATATAAGCACGGGGGGGGGGGGGGGGGGGGGGGGGGGTGGGGGTGGGGGTGTTTGTTTCAAGTTTGGATCAAGCTTGTACAGAAATTCAAATTGAATATTCTACCAAGGAGACCTACTTAATACCATCACTATAAGAGCGACTAAAGCATATTAAATGATTTTAAATTAAAATTGATTCAAAATTGTTAAAAATATATAGAGAGTTACTTAGATGTAATAAAGATAAATTGATAACTTCAATAATATATTTTCACCTCATACATCCTAATTTGTATTAAGTAATTTTGATGATACAGTATATAAGAATTACTTAGAATTCTAAAAATATAGAATTAAGTAATTTTGATGATAAATTTATTAATATTTTTTTAGATGAGTGGTATTGATATTTATATATATAATAATGGTTAAAAATAAAAAAAAGACATTACTTTTGTTTATACTTTTTTAGAATAAAAGGAGTGTCAAAATTCAAGAGAGGAGTGAAAGCTCTCTTCTACTCAAAAGTTTTGAAAGTGAAAACATCATTATCTTTCGCAATTAAATGTCTGATTTGTCGGCCGAAGAGTATCTCACACGCTCTCTTAGCTTCCTTCCCTCGGAGGCCTCCTCTGCCTAGTTTCTCTCCACGCCTCAGTGCCACCCAATGACCCAAACCCAAAAGCCCGCGCGGAAAAAGCCCTAAACCCCACCATCTCGCCGTCTTCCTGAGCCTAGCCCAACCTGGAAGCACTGCCAACCGCCGCCGCGTCCAATGGGGAAGCGGCCGCCGGTCGTGATCCTCTCCTCCTCCTCCTCCTCCGATGACGGCGGGGGGCTCCCCGCGGCTCCCCGCGGCGCGTCAGCGCGGAGACCGAGGACGCCCGCGACAGCGCCGGCGCAGGCACTGAGCGCTTCGAGGAAGAAGCCGCGCCGCGCAAGCAGCAGGGGGAAGGGGCGCGCCCGCGCCTCGGACTCCGCGGCGTCGGGCTCCCTAAAGGTGGATCCCCTCAGTTCCTCTTTGTAACGCACTCATTTTGAGTTTAGAGAGCTTTGTTCCACGGGTGGTTGTTACTAAATGAAAATATTGGATTGTCCGTGATCAACTTCTCCAGTTGCTTGTAACCAGTGCATTACACCTTTTGCTCCTGGTTAGTGTAATGCTATCTATTTGGATTCCTGGGATTGGGGGATTCAGAAAATGGGCACTGAAATTTTGGATGGTTAAGTTAAGAGTTTTCATATTTCAAGTGTGTACAATCACCTGTAATGCGTGACTGTTTTTGGTACACTGGTTGCAGTTATGCGGTCCAATTTCAAGTATAGGTCTGATGTAGCATCTTTTTGATGCTTCTGAACCACCGTCTATGTGAATGTTCTAATAGCTGCAGTGCTTGCCACACCTATGTATTGGGGTTAACCTGTGTGATGGTGTATTGCATTGACTTTAATGTTGATGCCTTGTCACCTTTTTTAGAGCAGCAAATCTAATTTTTCTGCAGCTGCGGGGTTCAGTGGTTGGGTACACACAGTTTAATTGATTAAGTGTTAACCCAGTGTATCATATGAAGATTGGTGTATAGACTCATAAGTGGTCACCGGTTGTTGTTGGGCCTCAAATTCCTGTTTCTAATTATTTTTATTGTTGTAATCTATTTATATCCTTTTTGTCATCACAGTACTTATCTTTCAGTTGGTGCAAATTCTAGTCATTTAATGCATATACAGTTAGCATAAACAACTTGATTATTTGAATGCTACAAAATGTGCAAGTCATTTGTTTGAAATTCTGCAAGTGTCTTCAAATTCTTATTCATGGGCTATAGTTTCACATGGTTTTTATTTGATTTGGTGAAGTTATGCTGCGATGAAAACCATCACAACAGGGACACCAATTAAGAACTCGAGAATTGTTTCTGTTCCCCCCATTTCCCTTCATTCTTCTTTTCAGTCCATTTAAATCTGCAACAGAGAAGATGGTCCAAATCTTTATTTTATATGTGGATCTAATGCTCTCCACCAGAATAAGTTAGGAACACCCTTTTTCTCTCAATGATTGGATGGGCACCTCTTTTTTTTTTTTTTGAGGATTTTGATCTAGACTATTGGAAGTCTAGAAAATCTCTTTAGGCACAGCCCCTAGGTGGGATTGAACCTGCGGCCTCTTGTATAACAACCAGTGATCTTAATTTCTAATTTATGACGTGATTTCTATTTGGCTCCAACTGAAACACAAATTGCTAACTTGTTGATTTAGGGAGAAGTCATGGATATTCACTAAGTTAGTTTCCTGTGAGTACCTTAGTACTTAATTTTGTGTCTTGTTATTCTTATCCAGTTTTTCTTAACTTGTGTCAAAGGCTCAAAGGTCTTGCCTTTCTAATGTTTTCTCTCCTTGTCTGTGAAAGGCTGAATTTGATATGCTCTCTGAAGATTTTTCTGAATGTCTCAATGACTTGGGTGTGTCAGGTACAATTACTCGACTAATTTTCTTGTTACTTGGAAATTTGAATTTCTTTGTGATAAGATCTTTTTGGGAACTTTTCTGGAATTTTGCAAACCATAAACATGTACTCAGCAAGAGATTGCATTAGCTTTTGACTGACTTGAATCATAAGACTGATGAGAAAGCTATTCACCTTACTGGATTTCCTCGATCAAGCCCTTGTTATTAATTTCATTACTTACCGAACTGATTTCCTGATGCTATAGGAGCCAGGTTTTAGACACCCTCTTCCTAAATGGTTACCACTGGACTGCAAATATTGATTGCAATTCCTTGTGATAACTGGTACGTACAGATTCAGCCAAAACTTTGACAAACTTGGCTGATATTCGGCCCAACTCGTCTCCTCTGCTTCTCATTTTTGGTTACTTGCATATTGAAGAACCCTTCCACAACCGCCTCTGTTAGTCTCAGTACGGAATGCGCCATCAATGTTCAATTTATACCACACCTGCTCAAGTGGCTTCCCCCCAAATTCCAGTTTTCTGATTGGATGGAGGCACTGCCTGCTTGAAATCCATTACATCTGTAAATGTATGCTTAAAGTGGCACACTCTCAGGAGTGCATAGTAGTTCTCCATGAACTGCAATAACTTACCAAAAATCATACGACTAAAGCTAGGCTGGATTTTTTTTTTCTCTATATCACTTAGATTTTAAGGCATTCCTCTATGAAAGTATTAACTGTGACTCTTTGAGTAAAAATGAAGTTTCATTCTTTCCTTTCCCTGAATCACTGAAGTTCTACCTCAAGAATTTTAACATGATTGTGTGTTTTTTTTATTGCCCATTCTGAAAAGATAGCAAAAGCATAACATCAATTAGCTGCCTTGGTTCTGTATGATGATTGTTGTTAGCATTGCTTTGTGCTGATTGGTGTACTTCTAGGCAGGACCTATATGTGGAACAAAAGAGCTTTGGGTTGACAAGTACAAGCCTCACTCATTGGCGGAGCTTGCTGTTCACAAAAAGAAGGTTCATTCTTTTGTCACTAAAAGCTGGTTTTGACTTATTACGTCATGGGGCCTGCTCAACTGATGTACTGCTCATGTCGGAATTTTATTTGTTTCCATTTTGATTTATATTTTCAAGATCTTCTCATTGTATCAAGTTGTCAGTGGATTCTTTTGAAATTTTGGTAGTTTAATTTTGACTATGCATAGAAAATGTACAGAAAACCTTTTAAGTGAAAATATTTCTATTTTTACATCAGTCTATTGTATCCTTAAAGGTTGAAGATGTAAAGAGATGGCTGGAAGAAAAGCTGAAGGCACCAAAGGTGAGCTTTCGCCTTTTGTTGAATTCATGCCTACTAATATCAAAATTTGTCAGTCTAGTGGAATGAGTTTGGATAGCCTGCATATTCACTAAGGTTTGGTAGGTACTTAATAAAAGCTACAACTATGGGTTTCTTAATAAGTACATTTGAAAGTGTTATGGCCCAATCTATTAAGTCACTATGTGGATGGATGCCAGGATACAAATAACTATTTTCTGTGGGAAGAGATGTTATTAAGAACTTCATGCATGCCTATGTGATTACTACCTTAAGTCATCAGTTGTTTTTCTTTTCAATGAATTGGCTCCATACAACTCTTTAACCGCTCTGACAGGATCTTCTGATGTTTCTCCAAAGTAGGAGCTGTTTCTTCTTTTCCCCCAAGAAAACAGAATCAAATATGCATATGTAAAATTACTTTTTTTTATTCTCTACCAGTTAATAACAGCTTTGCCAAGTCCAACATATTACGGTTCTTCTCGACTTCCTAGCATGTTAATGTGTCACACACACTTTTAGGTACACACACTCATGGGTTCATTTTTCACATGCCCTTGTTGATTATGTTTATGCATTTGTGCAATTCGAACGATTGGAGTGATTGATTGATCAATTTGGTCTATCGGTTGCTAGCTCTATAGTGAGGTGTATTGCCAAACTAGATGGAACTGCATTATTTTATTGTTTTCACTTTGGATTCTGCAATGGTTCGAAATACACTAGATTTGACTTTTTGATAGTCTCTCTCTCGGGACTATCTAGTAGAACAATAGGTAAGTCATGCCAACGTTTATGATGATCAAGATGATAAGTTTGATCTGCATTCAGATAATAAGGCATGCACATAGTAGAGTATTTTATGATTAATTATAATTAAAGCACATGCTGTTATATCACTATATGATTTAGTACCTAAATGAATAAGAAATAAGGCACTTTCTCCTCAACTGGTTTAAGTAACATGAATTTTGAACCACCTTATATTGCCTGATTAGTTAGGATAGTATGCAGTGCAAATTTGCCAAAGTTCGTGTTGTATTGTCCACTCCTAGGCATTAGCTAATTAATTTTTCTTCTTTTTACATACTTATTTTGAGAATAAAAAAAATACTTTAAATGCAATTTTGCAGAAAGCATTTGGGGGATGGACTCTTCTTCTTACCGGGCAAGCTGGTGTTGGAAAATCAGTATGTTCTTTCTTCATGTTTATATCCTAGCAAAATCGATATGATGTTAACCGGGCTTCAATTTCTCAACCAAATGGGGTGTTTAAATTCAGAATTATTCTATAAGTTGAAGCTCTTTTGAATTAGAAGCCCAAATAAGCTTAAGTCTCTTTTGAACTAGAAACTCCAGATAAACTTAAGTCCTCTTTACCGGCTTATTTGGGCTCATAAGTTTAAGCAAACTTATAAACTTAAGCTGAGCTGGGCTAAAAACGCCCTTAGTCTTGCACACTTATTTTGTCCTATGATTGTTTCTTCTTCTTAATGTATAAGTTAAGCTGTAGAAAAAATATTAAAATTTTTGGGTAAAGAAGTTTATCTGTTTTGTTCAGTGGCTTATCCATAAACCTAACCCGTTGGGGTCAAACTATGCATGTCAAAACTATAGGCTAAGCTTTGTGTTCAAAGTAACATATTTTTAAAAGGGTAAAATACATTTTTGGTCCCTTTTACATTGTCCCTGACGTCACTTTGGCCCCTTTGCTTCACAACATCTCAAATTGGTCCCTTTGTTTTCAAAACTGGAATTATGTTACTCCCTAGGCGGTTTTGCAGGTTGTTTTAATGATGTGACTGGAGATGCCTTGATGATGTAGTGATTTATGTCTACTTTAATAGGTCGATAATACAAAACCTTGATGATATTAGCACAACACGTCAGCATGGATGCTGTCTTGGATGTCGTTAAAGGCACTATGGTACCTGTGTCGATGCTTAGGGTCTTATCTGCTATCTTAATCAGCTCATACTTATCATGTTCTTTTGTAAAACAACAATATATAATAGTCTATGTCATCAAAACAGCTCACAAAACCTCCTAGGACAAAAAGAGATTAGGTTTTGAAAGTAAAGGAAGTAATTTGAGTTGTTTTGAAGTAGAGGGGCCAAGGTAAGTCCGGAGGCAAAGTAGAGGGATCAAAAGTGAAATTTTTATCTTTTTTAAATCTATTTTTTTAAAGAAATTCTAACATTAAGACACTAAAAAAGGTCATAACTGCCTGCTGTTGGTTTTGTTGGTCTAGAGGAATATTTTAACTAGTTATCATTACTCTCATCGTAGGCAACTGTCAAAGTGATTGCTGCTGAGTATGGAGCTGACTTATGTGAGTGGACAACGCCAGTGCCAACGCTGTGGGCTGAGCATGTGCATGTCAATTCAGGTAGTCTTTGTTCATGGTTTGAATTTTCTCTCTTATGTAATTTTGCAGCTTAGCCATCTGATAAAGTATGGTTCGAGTCCTATCTAACATTTCTAGGATTTAATACCTGTCCTATGAACACTGGCTTTCCGGTTGCAAGCATGTTCAGTTTATGTATTTATTTATTTATTTCACTGATTGTAGGAATTCGCTATGTATCCAAGTTGGAAGAATTTGAAAACTTTGTAGAGAAGATAAGAAAGTATGCATTGCTTTGTCCAATCAGCATGGGATCACAAAGAAAGCCCATTATCATTTTGCTTGATGACATCCCTGTAACAAGTGGGAATGCTGCCTTTGCAAGATTGAGCAAATGTTTAATAGGTGTGGTTCAAAGTACACAAGTGCCAACTGTCATTTCACTTACTCACAGTGAGTCTAGTGATAACGCAATGTGGAACTCTGTGGAACTTGAATCCTTACTTCAAGGTGCTGGGGCCCATAAGGTACATAAGGAATTTGTTCAACAGCTTTGATTATCACAATGAGCAAACAAACTTTTGTGACTTTGGTGATGTTTCTCATATTGCCACTAATTTCCTTTGTGCAGATTGTTTTCAATCCAGTAACCATAAATTCTATCAAGAAAATTCTTGTTAGAATATGCAAAGAAGAAATCTGTGATACAACTGAAGAATTAGTACATCAAATAGCCACATCCAGTGGGGGTGATATCAGACATGCAATTATGTCTCTTCAATACTATTGTCTTAATCCAAGAAGGCAAAATTCTGCATTGGTGACAAGTGCTACTCAGTCTGGTTTGAAGAGGAATTGTGCTCTAGTTTCAGGGCAAGAAAACTATGGCCTCAGTTGCGCAGTACCCTCTCCATGTGGAAGAGATGATACGCTTACATTATTTCATGCACTGGGGAAGTTTTTGCACAACAAAAGGGAAACAAATGGTGATGTTGATACTGGTACATGATAGTTATCTTACCTGCCATGCACTCCTTTTTATGACTTGAGAAATTTCTCCGTTGCAATTTTCATTACCTTTGGTCTTATGTTTTATGATAGAAACCATTTTTAACTGAACCTTGCTGATCCTGCTTTGATTCAGTGCACGTATTATTTGGTAAGTTTTGATGGATTTCCATAAAGCTTTTCTTAAACAGCACGATGCTATAATCATGATCACTGCATACCCTATTTTTAATTTTTTTTTTTATAGTGAAGGACATTAGCATTGCTGTTTCACGCTTGAACATATTCAATATCAATTTTATTCAATTGGTTTGTTTTTACACCATCAAGTTCAATCTGAACTACTACTGCCTTTTCTTATCGATGGTTATGCACCTAGTTTTATCTGTTATGCATTTATTAAGCTTGCTAGATCTAATTTATTTATTACATAAGTAAAGGCCACATCCTTTTTGTATCTAGTTTTTATGAAGCTTGTGTTGGTTGTGTACCTATTTTTTGTTTACTATCTATCTGACTTTACTAGATCTAATTTTAACACCTGATACTCTAGTGGATAAGGCTATTTAGTATTTAGTATACTAAAATATATGTTGGTTCGGTTTACTATGGCCTTCAGACTTCATATTTTTTTAAGTTTCTGTGTATCTTTCTGTGCTTACACTATTCGAATTATTGTTTGATTTATATTAGGTTCATTTTCCTTATTTCATTTTATCTAGCTGTCCTGGTGGACATGCTAGTGCTGCAGCTAACTGTTTATACACCTGTAATGATCTATGTATGTTTTTTTTGGATTGGTTATTATTGGACTATGAACCGCGAGATTATGATCTTTCTGATTTTTTGTGTTCTTACAAGTTGCAGTTATGGTGTTAGTGGTAGCATGCCTTCTGGTTTTCCTCCATACACCACTAATGATCTAGATATGTTTTTTTTGGATTGGTGATTATTGGACTATGAACCGCAAGATTATGATCTTTCTGATTTTTTGCGTTCTTACAAGTTGCAGTTATGGTGTTAGTGGTAGCATGCCTTCTGGTTTTCCTCCATACAAACACACCCCAAAACCTTTTGCCAGTGTTTTTTCTTTTCTTTTTTCATCTTTGGTTTGGTTTTGTTTTGTGGGTTGGGGGTGAGGTGTGGGGTGGCAGTTGATGTCGCAGACTCATAGTGGCATGATCTACATATTTCATTATTATGTTTGAGCTTTGCCTTTGCTCTGTGAAACTCATGATGTCTCTGCTTCCAGCTGTGTACTCAGATTCATTTCCTCTGAAAGAAAGACTAAGGAGAAATCCACTGAAAATGGATGTTCCAGAAAAGATTCTTTCGCAAGCACATGGAAAAGTACGACCAGTTGCCGATTTTCTGTATGAAAATGGTAAACAGTGGAAACTTCTACACTCATCAGGAGTATCATACACTGTGTTCTCTATTTTCCTGGCATTTTCTATTTGTATATCATAAGTGTATTATTAATTTTACTCGATTGTAGATATGAATAGCATTATATATCATTCTTCTATGTTTGTCATTGCTGTAGGTTGATCCTATGGTGATTAGTGAAACCCTTATTGGAGTGCATAGAATATCTCCTACTTTCTCTTGTGTCCAAGTGTGCTACTAGGTTCTCTTTTGCTCTTTTTACTAATCACTTGACTTTGGATAGTCACTGGTTTCTTTCTTTCTGCCTTTCTATTGTAATCATTTTTTCATCGCTTGTTCTGAAAGAGGATGCTTTCCACTTACGTTTCTGCCTTCTCTCAATGGATTTGCCATAGTATTTTTATAATGTAGATCGATAAGACCAATGTTGTCATGACACATGCTAGCATCTTAAGAAGTGTTTTTTAAGCTTCCAAAAATATTTCTTGCTGATGCATCTCCAGGTCTGTGAGCTAGCATCTTAAGAAGTGTTTAGGTTAATTGAAAGATGGAAGGAGCATTCTAATTAAGTATCAAATAATACTGCATCTCCAGGTCTGTGAGTTAACAAATTGTCGAACTATGCTTCATAAAGACTAGAATGTTATGTCTTTCCTTCTTTTCTCCTAAAATTTTACATCCGTGATTATGGTTTGTTCATGTGCTTCAGTTACCTTTCCTGCTATATCTGATCGGCAAAACAAACAGACTAGCCAAAGCTATTTGTTGATGCGTTAATGGGCTGACCTCTTGATCCCACTTCAAAAATAAAAATGCCGAGTTCTTCCATCATTATCTGCTGTTGTTACTCAGAATAGATGTCTGTACATTTGACCTTAAATGCTTTTGTGTACGAAATTATTCAAAATTTCTCAATATGTTCCATTGAGCTGCTTATGGACACTAGTGCTCCCTTGAGGAAGTAGTGTTCTCATATTTAGTTGTTGATTCTCATTATTTTAGTGAATTCATAGTTGATACTTATTTTTTATATTTGGCAGTTCTTGATTTCATTGATGATGATGCTGTTGATGATGCATGGGTTGTGGTGTCATATTTGAGTGAGGCTGACTGCCTTCTTGCTGGTAGTCCAAATGCATCATCTCGTTGGATGATAACTGAATCATACGAGTATGAAAGTATGGCACAACTTATTGCTGCTTCTGTTGCAGTCCGAGGAGTTCTTTTTGGAAATGCTCATGCCTCACCCTCAAGGTACTTTGCTAATCAATAGGATCGTTTCAGTCGAAGTCTGAGCTGATATCTTTGCTGTGATTTGCCCAAGCAGGTGGCACACGATCCGCAGCCCGAAGGTTTGGCAAATGGAGCAATCATTTCGGTCCACAAAGGTACATTTGATGCCATACCATATGTCATGCAATTTACCTAGGCCATTATTTGGAAAATTTGTGTTGTTATTCTCATCCATTTACTGCTAGAGGACTCAACTTTCCTGTGGTTCTAAAGCTCATTTTTTGAAATGAACCTGGCATTGTAGACATTACAATGTCAGTCTTTGCTTGTGAAGTCAAGAATAGGTTTTCACATTGTTTTCAACATATAGAAACTCATTACTGTAATGATAAACCATGTTGGATGAAAGCCCTTAATATAGTCTTTAGATCAATCATGGTGATTGCTTCCTTCTCCGCTTCATCTTTCAAAACTGTGATGATTGTATTTTTCTTTCTCATTCTGTTTATATTTGTTAGCTAGCGTGATGATCTGTTTTCAACTTATTAAAAAAATGCAGGATCAGATTCTCAAAGAAAGATTTGATAGTTCGAGCACATCTGGTTCTCGCAACTTCTCTGACACAGTCACAGAATTTAGACCAGTTGACAGATGGATTGGTCCTCATAATTTTATGCCTACAAACAACTGTTCGCAGTATGTAGAGGACGGCTCTGGCTTGATTGATAGACTTGATGCAGAAGGAAGTAACTCTGAAGACGATGAAGATGGTATAGAAGACTGGTAAAACTAAAAACCACTGCATCCTCACACCAGAACCTGGATGGCACTAATGGATGATTTGACAGCATATCGTTCATAAATGTGGCACAGTATCGGTCTGCCTTAAAAGCTCATCCATGAAGTGCTTCTGTGTTGAAAGTTCCATAGCATTACTATGTTTTTGCAAAGCTGCCCTTGCATACCAATCCACACAGAATGTGCAACTGTAAATTTCATAGCCGAATATCTCCAAGCAGCAGGTCCAGCTGATCAGGGCTCCTTTTGAAGATTGGACACAGGCCCAGCAGCAGCATGCATATCTGGCTATTTCACACACCGAATGTCAGCTGTTAATGCAAATGAACTTCCATTTGGTTATGATGTTTTGTAATGTTCATATCTAGCTCTCCAATGATTAAAAAAAAAGCTCCTTAAGAGTTGTTCATGTAAAGCACCAGAAAGGATTCCTATTTACATCAAATGCATCTGATGTTCAAAGAAATGACTTAAATTTGTTTGCTCTGGGCTGATCCCAGTAGCCTGATTTCTGTTAGTACCACGAACATGCTATTCCCTTTCCAGCCGTCTCATCTGTGGGATTCTGGTCAACAAGTACCAGTCAGACTGACTTAGCAGATACCATGGTATCGAGTATTCATCTTGTCACAATCATCTGGCTCCGCACCTTGATTTGATACGGGATGAAGGATCAGAAATGATCCCTCGTTAGAACAAATGCTACCTGGTTCAGGTGTTTCTTACTGATCATGCAGGCGAGGTTGGTCGCTGACGACATGAATACGTGATATATCGGGCTGTTTTCATGTGTGGCCATTTTAAGTTGGATATCGACTAAAGGTAAAATTCTAAAAGTTTGGTAAATGACTCGGGTTTAAAAAAATATGGTTTGAGCTAAAGTTGTCTTGGGTGGCTAAGTTCGCCATTGCTAATTAACAGAAGTCTCCTAAAAAAAATAAAAATATTTTTAAACTATTACCTCCAAGTATCAGACCTTTTTTAATTCATAAATTATGTATTTTTAGCAAATACAGCGCACACTCATTTAATTTTAAGTGTAAATTAAATTTTTATGTATTGAAATCGCATATATAAAATGTGAATAAAAATAATATTCATCTAGTATCAGCGAAGCCCGGACTTGTGCAAACCATGGAATTGTGTTTAGCGAGCAACTTTCAGGGCTATACACCAATGATACGAACTCGTATATCCTTTCCGTTTCTCCAACCACGTCATCAACTCGATCAGAAAAACCAAACCGAAATGAGGAAGCAGCAGCTGCACAAATGCACAAATATAAACTATCCCATCCCATCATTCCCATACTCCGGGAACTGCATCGGCGAATCAACAACCTCGGATCTTCCAAAAAAACGCTTCTTCGCGTCTCCGTGCTCGTGCCCTCCTCTCACTCTCACCTGATACCGCTCCCTTCTCGTCTCCGGCCACTCGGATGGAACTGGGTCAACCGGTAGGGTTGGCGTCGTGGGATCAGGCGATTTAGCACGTTTTGTTGCTGTTGTCGCCTGTCGGGGTTGGGTTGTGCGGGGGCCCCGGGCCCTGGGGGTGGGGTGTAGGAGACGATGTTTTGGAAGGACAGCAGCGGCCGGAGCAGCAGCAGCAGCAGCCGGGAGCACAACGGCGGGCCCCCATGCGGCCAAGTTCGCGTCCTTGTCGTCGGCGATTCAGGTATTCCGCGTCCCGGGTGCCTTAATTGAGCTGTCTTGGACTCTGTTATTTGGAGAAAGCTATGACTTATGAGAGAGAGCAGACAAATTGCATTCGTAATGCTGTCGATCAGTTGTAAATTTGTCGTTGTGGAATATGGAATGGGCTGCCGGGTATTTCAAATGGGATAGTGGTACT
Source organism: Pharus latifolius (assembly GCA_019359835.1). NCBI lineage: Eukaryota > Viridiplantae > Streptophyta > Magnoliopsida > Poales > Poaceae > Pharus > Pharus latifolius. The sequence goes on from CM033321.1 coordinate 13,845,390, forward strand.
GATGCATGTAAGCGTGGTTTCTTCTGTTGACCTGCAGATCTGGAGATGCAGTAATATCGGTAGGCATCTTCCTAACTAGACAGGAAATTGTTACATGCAGTCAGAGACATGGTATATAGGCTTGAAATTTGGTTTTGTGGCTTCATGGTCCGATTGTTCATCAGGCGCTCGCCCTGGCGCCTAGAGACTTTGTGCCTTGATGAGAAAACTGAGCACATTGCAGGGTGTTGCCTTCTCATCTTGTTTTAAGCCTCTAAGTGAGATCCTCGTGAAACTGCCAAAACATTTACTCTTCAATTTTTCATAAACATCTGTACAAGTAGTTTTGATCTCATTGCCGATGACTGTGTTTGCTTATGCTGCTTTCTGTAACAATCTGGACGGGAGTATGAAATGGTGCTTGTGAGAAATGACAAGCAGTATAACTTGGATATTATGACTGTCTGATTGCATTACTCATCCTCAAAATATAGACTTAATACATTCTATGTTCCCTGTTAATGGATCCTCCTGTCTTCTATCATAAATGTAATCTGTTATGTACTACTAGATTTTTTACTCTCCTGGAGCGTCAGAGGCTAAAATGGCCAAACAATTACTCCACATTCTAGGTATTCGTCTACGGGCAACCTGTAGGGATGCTCAGGTCTTCTAATATACTGTTGCCTTGTACTGGAGTTGATTTTTTCTTTTTTTCATCTCAGGCGTGGGGAAATCTTCATTGGTGCATCTCATTTTAAAAAGTTCTGCTATTGCTCGACCAGTCCAAACAATTGGATGTACAGTAGGCGTTAAAGTAAGTACTTTGGTTCTCCACTTTTCTCATTTGTACCTTTGCAATATATGCCCCTCACTTTTTTTCACTTCATCATTTCAGCATATTACTTACGGAAGTGCAGGGAGTTCGTCTAATAGCATTGATGCTGATGCTGAAAGGAACTTCTTTGTTGAGCTATGGGATGTCTCAGGACACGAACGCTACAAGGCATGTCGTTCGCTTTTCTATACACAAATTAATGGTAAGTGGTGTATCTCTTCCCTTTCTTTACCAACATATTATTATACCCATCACAAAGAACATAGTAGGCTCTCTCTCTCTCTCTCTCAATTTATTCTGTATGTGTACGCTGATCCATTTCAATTGTTATTCGGTTCTAAAGAACTATTGACGAGATGCTTGCTTATTCGCCACCTCTAGTGACTCAATCCAGAGCTTGGGCAGCTTGTTCCACTTCTGTGATCCACATGCACTGGCAGCTCTCTTTTGTATCCAATATACGCTTCAGTTTGTTGTTCCAATTTAGTCTTGTCAGCAGGCGAAACTTCACACGGAAACTTAAGTAAAAAAATGTTCTTGTTTTTGTCAGTCTTAAATTGTAGAAGTTTATGATCCTTCTACTCAATCATTTCAAAATAATCATTTCAAAATAATCTTAGCTACTCAGTTCAAGTGCTTCTTATCAACCCATATTACAAATACTGTATTCACCGTGTTAAAAATTATTCATCAGGTGTCATATTTGTTTATGACCTCTCTCAGAGGAAGACCAAGACAAATTTGAATAAATGGGCAGTCGAAGTTGCTGAATCTGGGACGTTTTCAGCTCCTCTTGGATCTGGTGGCCCAGGAGGACTCCCAGTTCCTTACATAGTCATTGCTAACAAAGTGGATATTGCTCCAAGAGTTAGCAACGGAAATCTTGTTGATGTTGCTCGTCAATGGGTTGAGAAGCAGGGCCTGCTTCCATGTGGTGAAGAACTTCCACTCACAGAGAGCTTTCCTGGAAATTCTGTTCTCCTCACGGTCAGCTTTCGTGTTGACAACTTGACATCGTCCCGTTCACATCTTGCATTACTTGCAGTTTGATTTGTTCTTAATTGTACGGCCTAACTAAGATATGTTACTCCATATCTCTCTCACTTGCTGACTAGCAGAGGAATTTCTGATCTACTTCATTGTTTTTTGTGTGTATTTGTGCATTGTGGCTTTCTGGTTTTCTTGAATAACAAGTTGAACTTCAAATGCAGGCCGCCAAAGAGGCAAGATATGACAAAGAAGCTTTGATCAAATTCTTCCGCATGGTTTGTGTAAAAGAACTCCATCCCCTTGTTTTTTAATTATTTCATGAACCATCTATTAATGTTATTGGAATGCATCTTTTAGCTGATCCGGAGAAGGTACTTTTCAAATGAAATTCCAGCCCCAAGTCCGTGGTCTCTCGCTCCTAGAGAATACACAGTCCTTCCTGTAGAAACTTTGAATGATGATTGCTTCGAGAGGAAAAGGTGAGTCGCGCCCCACACCCCCCACCTTTCCAAACAAAAATTAATCTCTTTCGAACATAGAAGTTCCACAAAAATTATGGAGTAAACTTCACGTTCAATAAGAATGAATGTTTTCGTTCTTTCAAAATTGCTATGTTGCAAATAGGGCTTAAGTCTGATTGTTGGCATGGACGCCTTGTTCGTTTGAACTACTTCACACTTCTGTCCAAATATTTTGCAGCTATTGTGGTGAGAGCTACAAGTACAATGCTGTAGCCCCTATGCCGGCACAGCGGAACCTCACACCGCCTCCAACTCTCTATCCACAGCAGCCAATGTCTTCAGAGAACTACAGATATCATAGATTCTCCTCCTCGTCGCTCCCTGATGCAAGCAGTAATAGAACAAACCGAGCATATATCAACGTATGAGACAATAGTTCATGGGCCATTTACCTGCAATGTGGAAAGCATATGCTGTCACAGGGATTGCATTCCAGCTGGTATATCCTGAGCTGTTTAATGCCTTGCTTGCAGCATATAGTTATTGCCGAGGTGGGCTTTTTTATTTGTTGATCAATTCTTTTATTACTTAATTTATTTTGTTGAATATGTAATTGAAATGAGAACAACAATTTGTTACTTAAAGAAATAGAAATTTTTTTGGGTGATGCATCATGGGTTTCCATTATGTGTATTTATTTGGGCAGAGTATATTTTTGTCCCTCTATTTTGTCTCAAAAGTTTATTTTAGTTTCTCTATTTTAAAATTTTCAAATTGATCTCTTTATTTTCAAAATCAGATATCTTTTAATTCATAAACGTTTTAAATATTTTAATAATTTGACTTTAGGTGTATGAATAATATGATGATTTATGTCTATATCAACACGTTGATAACACAAAGGCCTCTCATTTTCTTTTCTTTTAGTAAGTTGATAATACAAAACATCATCACAAACATGATTTTGAATGTTGTGGAAGGCATTATGGTACTTGTGCCAGTCTCAGGATTTTGTTAAGATCTTAATCAACGCATACTTATTATATTCTTTCATACATTAACAATATACAATAATCTATATAATCAAAACAATTTTATTTATGGACTAAAAGATATCTGATTTGAAGGCAGAGAGACCAGCTTAAAGTAGAAAGACTGAAATGAGTGGGACTAAAAATATATTTTACCTTATGTAGATTATTCAAATATTAGGGATATATTATATATGCTGTTCTAGAAGAAAACAACTTTTCCTAAAAAAGAGAGAGGAAAACAATTCGGAATCAGGGTGAACTCCAAGTCCATGAAGCTGAACTCATGATGTGAAAGATAATGTGGCTTGAAATTTGAGGATGAGATCTGCCTATTACAAATGCTGGTAATGCTGTAGTGGAAATGGAAATTTTCTTCCAGGAGACCTTGAGTTTTAGTGCACGAGTTGGCCGTCATCTACACGTTATAAACGCAGGCCACCAGTACAATTTGTGATACTGATAAATCGCCTATTTATGTGCATTCGTACATAACCCGGCAGTGTGCAAAAAACACCACTGACCTGTGCAATTTCACCAAGCCCGCGTCAAACAGCTGCAGTGACGTGTCCCCCAGTGCGTCGATACCAACGTCCGCGTGCTCTCCAAGCTCCATGCGTCACATGCAGCAGCCGCTGTCGGTCACCACCCGGATGGACGACGTCTTTCGCGTGACGCGTCCACGGATCGCCCACGATCCCCGTCTGCAAAGCGACAGCCGCCCGCGCCGCCCACCAGTGGCCCCGGTACGACGCACATTTGCGGCGAGGTTGCGGCAGAATTGCTCCTCCATCGTCTGTGCGTGCGGCAAGCTGTTCAGTATGGGGCAATGGAACTGAGTTCGCCGTGCAGGCGGGCTGACCAGACCTAAGGTGAGATAGGTATTCAATCCAATGAGCTGTTAGGAGGATTCATATGGGCCAGAAAATTAAAAATGACGAGGTTTTATTGGGCTAAAATCTTAATTTCTTCATGTGTCTCATGAGTCAAATTTAGATAACTTTTTATGTGAATGCAAACTCTGAGTTTTTTTATAGAGTAATAAATTTGGCACTGGTGTTGAGGGCCGAAATAGGTTAGGAAAAGCTGGGTTGTATTGGTTTTTAAATAAATTGAATAGAAAAGGGTCCATTCGTCCAAGTACGTACGTTGGTTGCATAAATTTTAAGAATAACGGTGAGGTTAGGGTTGGATCTTGGCCCATCTGCAAGTCCATAGTGATGTTATGACTTTTTGGCGGGAGAATAATATTGATGTATGGTCAAGTCTAAATAGTATGAGAAAATAGTATTAGATGCTCTTTAACTATAATCGTTTGTATAATAGGCTTTTCTAATTGAAATTGAGCAAATAAACTCATTTACTATTTGAACGGGAGTAAATGTATCTCTTAGTCTAATTTTTTGTTAATTTTATTAAAATAATAATCATTGACATATAAATCAAACATGTAAATCCATATAGATTGCTCTCACATATCAATGATTTGACATATTAACTAAATTAATGAAAACTTAGATCAAAAGATCTAATTATTCTAATTGGAACAGTAAAAGGGTTTAACTACATTAATATTAAATAAAATATCTAATTCTATAAAAAAATGATAATTGATGGGTATTCTGCTTTCATGTTCACACGGTAAGAATGCAATGCGTGTCCTTCTGGACTGTCAAGTCACTTGTGGTGAACGACTACTACCATCTCCTCAGTTGCTACCATGCCCAAGTCCAACCCAATGCCCCAATTGCTATCCCATGCCGTGGCTAAGCGGCCGAGTCCACCGAACTCGATCAATAGGCGTGAGTCGGCTTAATGTAGCCACCGACACCACACATAATGCCACACACATGGCAAACCTGGCGAGGCCAGCACTACATTCATGGACGATGGGCTCGGATTTGACTTGTGTTCGGCAAAGTAGCACCGCACTATAGTTTTATCTTGAACCATGCATACAGTGTGTTTAGAAGTTAGAACGATGGAACCAACATTTCTCCAATTTAGCTTGCACTATGTGATTTTGCTCGATCAAAGTAGCCGCGGATCAAAGCCCTGATTATTTGTTCTTTACGAGTAATTTTTAAGGATCAAATGACTTGCTGAAAAAACATAAATCATATATACTGTATGCGGCGATCTGACATACCACTCATGTGGTAGTACGCCTGATCTTTGAACATTTCCCAAATAAAGTTATATTATCCGACAAATGTTCGTTACAGAGTAGTGAAGCAGAAACATGGTTTAATATAACAAGGTCCTTAATTACAATTACATACATATGCTTATTCCTCAAAGGAATAATTCCAAAATGGTGGTAACAGTCACTCTCCATCACCAATGCTGAAGTAGGTGTGATCGAAATATAGTTGACTTCCTCTGGATAAACCTCCTCAGCTGCACTGGTCGGCATCACATCGTCGAAGAAGTATTTAAGGTTTAACAAGGATATACATATAGCAAGGATGAGTGTCGAGGCACTCAGCAAGTAATTTGAGAATATACATGCTTCATGCATGCCTAAACTATTCTAAACATATTGTTATATTATATCACATTAACTCGAATAAGTTTTCCATTCCAAATTCATTTGTGATTGTAAAAGACTTCATTTTAAGCAAACTCTACTGAACACTTGTACCACAGGGTGAGACCACCTATAAGTCTCCTTTCCTGCCGCGACGCAACTTCCAACCTGGAAGTAAGGAGTGAATATCCACATTTATCACTTTACCCACAGAATCTCTTGATTACCATGTTGGTGTTCGTCAACAGTACTCCGCATTTCTGATAATGCATGACATCATCAAGAGAATAGTATTTTTCAAACCCTTCCACTAGTTCTCTTCACTGGTATAGTACCCCCATACCTGTGTAGTCGGACACATCCGCTACACCCACCAGTTGAGCCTATAGCTCCAAGCCCGCCTCGGATCATTCTTTCATCATAATACATATACATATACGTTCTCATTGTGGAGGTGTACTAGTTTCTGGATAAGATACTTGACTAGGCCCGTCCCATACCAGGTCTGTGGTTGATACGGGTACTACGGCGCTGGGTAGAAATGACAGTTGGTTATGTCCTTAACTTTATAATCATATTTTAATACAAGATTTGAGCCCTCCTTCGGCTCTCCTCAAGATTACTCAATTCCATATATAACATTTTCATCAAGTTATTCAACTTCCATTCTCAACACTTTCATTAGGATTTCCCAAATCCATTTACAACACCTTCATCAGACCAACCTTTATCTTTTTATAATTATTCTTTTTGATGCAAGATGGTAAAACTATATAGATTATCAAATAGGGGATAACAATATAAAATTAATCAAGCATGTTCGATATAGTCAAGAATAATACTTGCCTTGCTTTTGTAAAATCCAGTTGAAGGAGCTACCAGGGTATTGACGTTCTTGTGCTCGCCTCGCTTGGTATCTAGTTCGACGTCAATCAATAAGCAAGCAAAAATAATAATTAGTATATTTGTTTATATAAATATATATTTAGGTTTGATAGGGTTCAAGTGGTCGAATACTGAGATAAGATTAAATAATGGTCGAAAGGGAATTGATAAGTTTGGTCTAAACTGGATTGACTTAAAGAACAAGGAAACTTTATCTGGGGTTTGGATGGATGATCAGATTATATATGTGAGGTTGAAGACAAGGTGGACAAAGCGACACGAATGGATTTTCAATCTGAGGTTCCTAAGGTTGCAAACGACATAGGCATGTCGATGAAAATGGCATTGAATGTGAACTGATAAGGCATAGGTTGACCTGCTAGGGTTTCCTTCGAGGCTGGTGTTGATAAGCAAGTGGAACATGTCTGGGGCCTTAGTTGGATGGTCAAAATACTAGGGCAATGATCTGTTTGAGACCTAGCCTTGGTTTTCGTACTAGACTCACCTAGATTCTAATATGCGGAATAACGGGATTTTACTCAGAAATACCGAAACCCAAAGGTTGATCGAAAACACAGCTCAAAGTAATTGCACAACTCTTTATTTCAAAGAGGGCTTTCATACGTCGAACGTTAGGCACACTTGCCTACGTCGAAGGAACTATAAGTGTTTCAAACTCAAATAAGTTCTATGACTTTTCGATGATCTAAACTAGACCTATTACAAGGTATTTATATTTCAATCGTATGAGTACGTATCAGACTTAATAACCTAAACGTATTAAACTCATATAACTAACTAACTAATTCTAAACAGATAAGCTTAGTAATATATATTCGGATCGGATTACAATTCCGAACAGAGAACAAATTCCTTTTCATGGTCGCGAACTAATCCATGGTCGCGAAACCTTTCCGAACACGGTTAAGGTTGTGAAGCCGTATGCGATCAGGGCTTGGTCGCAAATCCGTATGCGATCAGGACTTGGTCGCGAATCCGTATGTGATCAGGACTTGAAGATCCTCCCAGGTCATGACTCCCTTGTTGAGAAGGAGCCAACCCCTGTTGCGACCTCTCGATCAAACTGGAGATGTGGAAATTGGGCTTGTCCATGTTCTTTGGTGTACCACTTTGCCGCACGTGCTCGTTGATCTTTCCGACCGATTCGAAAAATCTCCTTGCGTCACTGCGGGTGGTAGTCACCTTCTTCTCCAGAATCACATCTTTGCGTAGAGGTTCGTCTTGTTGATAGACCAAGTCTTCAACAGATGGTATTATAGTATCTGGCTCATCATCCAGCATTGAAGGCTCGAAGAGTTTGAATCCTTCCCAAGGTCTCAAACTTTTCCAAAGTCGCAAACCTTTTCTTGATCGCGAATCCGTTGCGAACTCGACCTAAGATCCTCCTGGATCATGACTCCCCTGTTGAGAAGGAGCCAACTTCCATTGGTAACCAACTGTGAAGATGTAGAGAACAACTGAGAGTTTTGGAACAAACACACGATGAGCAATGCTACAATCGTCTGATTGAATGTACAGATAGGCGCTCATAGAGCTTGGCATCTCCGTCATGGATTGTGGCCTTGGCCACTCGTGGATAGCCTTCCCCTTGTCGAGGTTGATACCATCACCGATCCCAAAACTAGGATTGCAAAGTTTGAATAGTGGTGCCGTAGAGACAAGTTGCATGTCGTTTTCGACTAGTCGTTGTGGTGATTGACTATATACCTCTGCGAATAGCGCGTTGTTTTCTTCCGGCAAGCTTGCCAAACAACCACCACTTTCCATTCTCGATGCAGCACAATCCTCTTGGCTAATTGGACACATCACGCTCAGCACACACTTTGAGCCTGCATTGATAATCCGTTTCGCCTGATTTGCTATCATCAAGTTCTTGGTGTCGATGTGGTCATTTTTGCCGATGATAAATGTCGTCCCATCCTTTGTGAGGTCGTATTCTTGAGCTCTTCGGTGGTAATGGGCATCATGATCGTACAAGAACAGACTTCCAAAAATCACTTGGCAAATATCGATGGGATGACTCGTCGATGTAACGAGCAGATATTGCAAACTTTAGAGTATATTGACTCTTGATTTGATGATTCACGTTGGAAGTGAACCATCCCAGAGGATATAGTCGAGGATGATGAGTCGTTTGCAAACCAAGTCGTTGAACTAGCCCGGGGGAGACCAAATTCTTTTGGCTTTCGGGGTCAAAGATGGCTGCGACCACCTCGTGCTTCACCTGTATGTTAACAGTGAACAATTCCTCTGTCGGGTTGTGGTCAATTGATGAACCCGAACCTTTCTCCTTCGGCATTGCCATTAGAGACAAGGTCGTGTCCGCCTTTTCAACCGAATCCAACTGGATAATTTTCTCTGTGAGCGGAATAGAAGTAACCATAGCTGTTCGTGTGCTTGGTTCATCCCTCCTTTTTCTTTCTGGTCGCAGTTCAGGATGAAGTTTATAACACTTCTCTTTTGTGTGCCCAGCAACACGACAATGCTTACAAGTGTTACCCGTATCGTGGGTACCCTCTCCGGAGCTCGTCATGGTTGAAATCTCCCTCATGTTCTTGTCGTTGCGGGTCTTATTCTTCTTCTCAATCGCTAAAGCAGTCGTTCTCGCGGTCGAGATGTCTTGAACTCTGAACAGACTTAGCTCAGTACTGATCGATTTCTGAAGTCCAGATGTGTACTTCCGAAATACTTGAGGATCGGACAGTGAGATGCCGATGACTATTGCTTGTCTCCGAAACTCTGTCGTATAGTCTTGGACGGTCTGGTCGAGCCATTGGTACAATCTGTGCCAACGCTCCCATCTCTCCTCAAGGTAACCCATCGGATAGAATTCTTGTCGCAGAAGTCATTTGAATTGACCCCACGCAAGGTCGTCAGCTTCACCACTGGCAACAAGGGCCTTCCACCATGTCTTGGCGTGGTCCTTCATCTTCAAATGTGCAAATTTGACCTTTTGAGAGCTACTGAACCCTTTCAGGTCAAAGTAGGTCTCAAGCTGGTCGATCCAAGAATCCAGCTTCTCGGCATCGATCACCCCATCATATATGGGTATATCAATCTTAGCGTCGACCTTAAAAGATCCGACAGCTAAGGAGGAGTTGGCGAGGTCGTCGGTCTTGTGGTCGCCTTCGTCTTCATCTTCGTCTGTCCTGTGCAAGTCTTTACCAGTCTTCTCACCCATAACCTTCCCTACTTCAGGAGGTGCAATCATGGCCTGCTGCTTAATCTAAGCAAGCACGGTTTCCATGTCGGTGGAGAGCTTAACCACTTATTCGACTAGGTTAGCTTGAACGGAGGTATCGTCAGACATTGTAGGAGACGTGGCTGTAGGAACCGTCAACTGATCGCCTGGAGTTTCGCCAGAAGTTTTGTAACCTTGGCGAGTCTTCACCATCCACAGGATAGGAAAGTTGCTCTGATACCAACTTGATCCGTTTGAGACCTAGTCTTGGTTTTCGCACTAGACTCGCCCAGATTCTAATATGCGGAATAGTGGGATTTTACTCGGAAATACCAAAACCCAAAGGTTGATCGAAAACACAGCTCAAAGTAATTGCACAACTTTTTATTTCAAAGAGAGCTTTTACACGTCGAACGTTAGGCACATTTGTCTACGTCGAAGGAACTATAAGTGTTTAAAACTCAAATAAGTTCTATAACTTTTCGATGATCTAAACTAGACCTATTACAAGGTATTTATAGTCCAATCGTATGAGTACGTATCAGACTTAATAACCTAAACGTATAAGACTCATTTAACTAACTAACTTATCCTAAACAGATAAGCTTAGTTATATATATTCGGATCGGATTACAATTCCGAACAAAGAACAAATTCCTTTTCATGATCGCGAACCAATTCATGGTCGCGAAACCTTTCCGAACACGGTTAAGGTCGCGAAGCCGTATGCGATCAGGACTTGGTTGCAAATCCGTATGCGATCAGAACTTGGTCGCGAATCCGTATGTGATCAGGACTTGAAGATCCTCCCGGATTAGGCAAAGTCGATTTCTAGATTGGACGCGAACGCGGCGACGTTTGGACGTCGACGGACGACATAGATGAAGATGGGTCAAGATGGAGTTTTCTCGCGATACGATATTTGAAGAAAATGTAGAACATGAGATTATGAACTTGGTAGACCAAGTAGATTTTAGTTTGCATGCATGAAAGTAGCTGAATTGGGTTAATGCCACTGGCTGACACTGGTTTGGCATGAACTGACAAGGGATGGCATGAGTTGGAATTAGGGCATGGCTGCTTGAGTGATTTAAGGCTTTGACTGCTTCGCCAACTATGTCTAGGAGGTAGGCAGTTGCAACAGGAAATAAATGAAGGTGGTTTCGACCACTGAGGCGCATGGACGGCGATAAACTGCGGTAAGGAAGCACGGCGGCGATAGGGCAAGGTAAAGCTACTGCACAAGATTTTGGCATAGGAATAACTTGTGATTTTGTGCAGAATCGGAAGGCGATGTAGTGGAGTAATATGCTCAGGAGGTTAAGGCGAACCTATTGGACAAAGTGGCGACGATGGGAGTGGTCGGCGGCTACAACGCGGCACGGCGGCGGCACGCCGGGGAGAATAAAAATACCTAATTTGATTTCTGGCTTTGGTGTTAGCAATTGAAGTGTCTGGGAGCACGAAACATCTATTTTTCATGTTCTAGAGCGGTCGGATGGGTTGACGACGAGACGACGACGAGCGGCGGCGAGCTGCGCCGGAGGAGAAGACGAGAACGACGGCTTCGACGGTGCTAGGGTGATGGGACACTAAAGCCTCAAAATTGATGTCACAGCTAAGTTCCTGGGATGTTCCAGATGTTGCAGCTACGACGGATTTGGGAGTGGTGGCGGCGACGAGGATTTTGACGACGCGGCCGGAGGCGAAGAAGATGAAATTTGATCTTTTATGTTGTGGTGCTTTGGAATCCAATTCTTTGCTACGGGAGTGAGAGAGGCATGTGAGGAGGCCAATGATATGATCAATTTGGCCGGAGGTCCGCTGAACGGAGCTGGCGACGGTGGCGCGGCGCCGTGGAACAGGACACGATCGAACTCTTCAAACAGTTGAGTTTCTCGAGGTTTTATCTGAAGAGGATCGCTTCTAGGCTCTGGAGGGTCACTTCACTCTACTGGATCGATCAGTTTTGATGACTGGAGAGGAGTCCGATGAAGTGAACAGGGGAGTTTGCTGGAAAAGTGAAGAACGGCAATTGGCGGCGCCGGAGCTCACGAGGATGCTTGAGTTGGCAGAGGGAAATGAGAGGGAGGGGAATTTTACCTTGGGGAACCCTTTGGAGGTGTGGTGGCTCGGGATGGCTTGCATCCTTCACACAGCCGAGGAAGAAGATGAACAAGTACAAAAGGGTTGTTGCCACTTTTTGGTTGAGAGAAATGCTGGAGGAAGAAGAAGGAGAACATGAAGGGGATGAGGATCTCGGCTGCTGCTGCATATACATCTACGTGATTTGGTTGAAGCAGCTGCGTGCAGGGAAGAAGACAGGTGGAGGCTGCATGCTGCTGTTGACGTGGAAGGTTGCTGTTGTTGCTCTGACGCATGGGTATGTGTGTGTTTGGAATTGTGTATGCAAAGGTATGTATCTAAGTATATGCACGGCTGTATGTATATGTTTTGTTGTTTGTTTGGTGAAGGAAGAAGTGTAAAGGTTGGGATTAGATTATATAGGTGTGTGTGTGTGTGTGTGAGTACATCCTGGTTTATGTGTATTTGGATGTATAGGTATATATGTATGCAGAGATGGTGCAAAAGGTTTTCAATGTGAAGAAATTCAGAAATTGACAGGTTTTGGCAAGAGGACTAAATTGTAATTTTGGAGACTTGCGTTAGGCTGAATTGTGATCCTAACAAAAGTATGTGTGTGAGTTTTGTGCAGGATTTATAATGTGGCTGCAATATGAAAAGTCCCAGGGGCTAGATCGTAAGCTGAGGATAATTGGAATCTGGACTGAAATGCAATTTAGGAAAATATCTGGATTAAATTGCAATTTCAGTGAAATGCTAGATAGAGACGAATTTTGATTTCGCTGCTGAAGATCAACAAATAGTTTGGCAGAGACATAAGATAAGTTTTAGGGTTTCTGATCAACTTTTGAACGAAAACGAAATAAGGGTAATTAAGGTATTTAGAATCTGGATTTTGTCGAAACTGAAATTCTGGGATTTAGGATAAGATTTTGAGATGCTCACAGAAGAAGATTTTGTATTGAATAGCATTTCGGAGGTATTCCCTGAATCAGATTTGGATTTGGAGTTGAGTTGAGGTTTTTAGCCTTTTTAGATTTCTGGAAAATCAAGAAATGGACTAATCTGCGATACTTCTTGGACTGTTTTGTGAAAATGGTCTTAATGATAGAATCTGGCTGCCAACTTTTTAGATTAAGGTATTGGCATACCCTTGATCATAATCCAAGAATAATCTGGTCTGGATTAGGTGTATGAGTATCTGTGTGTATATGCAGTGTATTTTCAGTTGTGTTTGAGGGGTGTGTGTAAATGGTAATGTGGTGTAGGTGCTGCAGCAGAAGAAAAGTAAGTGCACAATTATATGTATAACGTGTTTATACATATACATGTATATACATATATATCTAAATGTGTGTATATATGTATCAGTCTTGTGTGGTCTGAATATATATATATATATATATATATATATATATATAATACAATACACACATATACAGATGCATATGCAAACACATGCACAGATCTTTTATATATATATACTATATATATATGGTATGGCTGGGTGTGTGCACATCTATGTATATGTAGGTGTGTAAGGCAAGGCTTGAAGGAGAAATGGATTCAGAAGTCAAAGTTTTAAACTGGACTGAATAAAGAATCTGCAAAGAGGATTTAATTGTAAATATGGAAGCTGATTGGACTAAATTGCAACATTCACAATCTGTAAGCAAGTTTGAATTTAGTCCAATAGAAATAGTTCACATGAGAGGCAGTTTACAGAAATCCAGAGTTAGAATGAGACTGAATCGAAGACGAAAACGACAATAGAATTACGGTAAAAGTGAATAGTACTTTTACTGAAAACGGCTGAAAACACGAATAGCTGAGTCTCGGGGCTAAATCTGAACTTGTTGCAGAACAAAACTTGTATAAAATAGTAGAAGGAATATAGTCGATCAGTTGGATTGGAGTTCGGGGGTGATTCAAAGATTTTAGCTAGTATGGATTCTTCAAGAGCTAAAAAGGACTGATTTGCTATGAAATTTGGACTGAATCGTGAAAAGTGGTCAAATGAACTTATTTGGCTGAGAAATTTTATGACTGATATGCAAGCTTATTAAGATTTAGGATTCCAGAGAAATCCAGAAGAAATCTACTCTGGAATCAATCGAACTGAAGGCCAAAAAGTTAAGAAGGGTAATTAGGGTAATTAGGAATTCTAGTTTTCTAAAACAGAACTGGGTTTAGTTTATAGGCTTTAGGGTCTGAGTTTGAACTGGCAGCTGAAGACAAATCAGTATAAGATAAGTAAGAGGTCCTATCTGTTCAGTTTGACTACCATTTTGGGCTGTCTGAGGAATTTGGCTGATTCTGTGTCTGAAGAGACTGAACTGTGATTAAGAGAATCAGAAGATTGGACTAGTTTGTAATTGTTTTGAAATAACTTAATAATCTCGTTTTTTGATAAAGTATGTTTAAAGTAAAGAAGTATTGTAGGCTATTTTACAAGTTAGGGTTTAGTTTATAACTAATTAGAGTTTTTGAATCATAGTAGAACTATTACTTAAAAGAAATACTTTTACACTTAGATTTCATAAATAATTATCATTAGATGATAAATGGTATTTTACAAGAAACAGAAAATAGTGTTTTTAGTGAAATAGGTACACATGCATACATACACTTGATTGTGCACATATGCACAAGTACATTTAGGGAAAATATCTTTAATTAAATGCGAATTAATTTTATATCTTAGTTAAAACTTCTTAGAGAGTACTCTTAAAAGTAGCTTTGCAGTTAAAACAAAAATAAAAATTTCAGGTTCAGGTTTTTGTAAAGCGAAATTTTCAGGTCTTATTTTCGGGGTGTTACACTGTAGTAAATAAAATCATATAAAAAGACACTCGGATTTTTACGGAGTTAGACACACCAATGTGTTCTATATAGGGGCGAACATTTGGTCAGCTCAGTCAGTTTTGTAATATTGTTTAACTGAAAAATATTTTACAGTTTTGGGCACTAAATTAACTGAAATAAAAATCCAAATTGAACCTAGTTAACTAAATAAAATTCGGTCTGTTTGGTTAGTTTATTTGGTATTCTAACTAAAGTAATTGTTCACAAATAGTAGAACAAAGTATTCAAATATACAATATTTACTCAAAATTATAACAATAGTAAAAAATAATAAAATCTATTTTAAACTGTTAAAACACAAAGATACTAGACTACCACTAATACTAAAAAAAAGTAAAGAAAGAATGAGGAACAAAGTAAGGGAAGAATGGGGACATAAAAATTGTTTATTTATTAGATTGGTTCGGTTTGTATATTAGAACGACCGAACCAAACCACAAAAATTAATTTTCACATATTTTCAATCGAATGAAAATCGATCTTGAGAAAATTGATAGAATAACAATATTTTGGTTGGTTTGATTTGATTCATTTTAGTTTTTTTGTTTTCCAACTCACCCGGAGTCCTACATCTCAGTCTGACTTCCACATTATAATTTCATTATTAACATCTTTCAAACAAACTATTAGGGATTACCATAGATCTTTACAATAACTTTTAGGTTTATATAAGTTGAGACAGTCGAAACTTTTATATCACATCTAAGAATAAAACAACGTTTGCACATAGACAAGAAACACAACCCCTTTTTGGCATAAGTACACTGGAGAGCAGCATGTAGCCCATGTCTTATGATTTTGGTCCTCCTTTTTTTGTTTGCTCATATTTAAATTTAAATAGGAGATAAAGTAAGGATGAAACAGTAAGCTTGAAGTACAAATTAAGTGGGATTATGTTACTAGCTTTATCTTTCGCATGATATACCAATTATATTATTGAAAAATCGATATCGCAATAAATCTTTTCAATATAATTTAAGAACACATTTCACTAATAAATTTTGCAACGAGAGCATTCATAACCTTGATAAATACCAAGAAAATTTATATTGGAGTAAACCTAAATCTCCTTGGCGACAAATGCATTTCCAGTTTGTGCAATCTCCCTCAACATTATCTTCCCTGATAAAGACATTACATATGCTAAACAATTCATAAAAAATCCCAAACGCTAGGCAAATAAAAAAGTAAATAACATCCATTCATTAATTTTATCTCAGTATACAACACGCGATCACAAACACATAATAATTTGTTTAAACACTCACGATCACACATACATAAACTCCATAGCTCTCTTGATACAAGGTAATCAAAAACTCACCTCATCAAGAAACATAATAATGTTACGTACGTAAGTAACGTAAAACCCTAGTTCTCCCTACCCACAGATACCTCACAGACCTTCACACTTTGTACTGCGTCTGCAAATTAACTTCGTCTTCTTCGCCTGGCTTTTGTACCACAAATAGCACACATCCAGCACCGAGATATCACCCTCACATTACCCGACAACCCCACCGACCATAGCTCAAGCATCTTTTTTTTTTCTTTCTAATATTTTTCCCTACTTTTTGGTATTTTCCCATCCAAAGAAATAGTATTGGAGGGAAATATATTAAAAATAAAGAAATTTATAGAACGGCAAATCAAGAACATGGCAGGACCACTCATGCAAGCCGTTCTACAGGCGGAGGAGGCGGCGGAGGCCGTCGGTGGTGGAGGCCTCGGCGTTGCAGGACTTTGCGGCCGGCGGCGCCTTGGTGGTGGTGGTGGGGGGGGAGGCCTTCACGACGAGGGAGAACCTGGGAAGCGGCAGGCTACTCGGCGGCGGCGCGATCGCGTGCAGCAGGTCCTGCACGAAGCTCCGCGCCATCTCCTGCTCGAGGTCGTCCAGCGCCTCGGCCACCGCCGGCGCCGGCGGCAGCGGCGTGGCCCGCTCCAGCGGCTTGCGCCTCTGCGCCTTGGGATGATCCGCCGCCGGCGGCGGCGGCTTCGGATTCCTCCTCCTGTCCCGCTGGCGCGACGCCGGGGTTGCCTTGGTGGTGGTGGTGGTGGTTGTTGTTGTCTTGCCGACGTTGCCGTTGCGAGGCGGTGGTGCGCATGGGTAGGGGAAGGAGGCGTACTTGGTGGTGTTGGGTGGGAGGGGAAGGAGAGGCGGTTGGTTGGACTTGAACGACATGAGAGGAAGGGAGGGTGATGAGTACAGCAGCGGCCTTGGGTACGGATGATGAGGAGGAGCTGAAGCAGGAGCGCTCCAGATGCCACTGTTGTGAAGATGATACGTAGGAGAGGAGCTGTATATATTGCGGTTGTTCGGCGATCTCTCAGCGAGCCCTCGGCAGCCGCTTATAGTCTTCTTCATCTGGAAGTCGAAGCTTCCCGAAGACCGATCCAGGAGAACGTTCTCCATCTTTGCCAGATGATTGATTCTTCGATCTCAATCAAGAAAGATCAACAAAAAGGATTGAAAAAAGAAAAACAAACTAGAAGTTGTATTAGTTTTGAATGAACTCTGCAAGAAACTGGATCCTTGGAAATAAAAAACAACAAGGATGCTTCCAGGATGGTTTGTATCAACAACAAATAAACTAAAAAGAGAGCCTATATATGCATATGAAGATCTTGTCTTCTTTATGCTACTCTGCTTGATCTCCTCAATGGAGAAAGACTATGTATGTATCTAAGGCAGAAAGGGAATAGCCATGCACTAGCTAAGCCCACCCTCACCTCCGGGGTACATCTATGAGAGGATCCAATGTGCTCCTTATAAAGATGTTTGGGTTGGGGGCAATGTTGGAAAAACGATTTGACCGCAAAACTAAACCCCTCAATTCTTGTAATTTATTATTAGTGGATATGTTGCTTGGCACATGCTAATCTTCCAAGGTTGAACAACTTTAATATTACTAATTGATGCTCCAATTGGGAGGTTGATATTAATTTCTTTGCCACTTGTGGGGCATTATTCTAAAAATCATTAATTTGTAGGAGCAAATTAGCTTAATTGTAAAGAGGCTTTTTCACATATCTATATATACACTCTTATTTAATTTTTGTACTGGTTTAATTTAGTTTATAATTATAAAAAATGTGTCTTGGCACGTTGTACAGGACAAAATGCCATGAGAAACGGTTAATAGATAGGTATTTCAAATGAGAATATGTGCAATCGTACTTCACATTTTCGTTTACAAGAATTTATCCTAAAGGTCTATAATCTTATCACAGTAAAAATAATTTGGCAAAAGTTGTCTATAATACTCTAGAAACTCCGTCACTTTAAGAAACCTTAATTATAAAACAAAACGATATGTATAAAAAGTTGTGGTGTATCAGCCTAAGTCAACTACAACTTCTAAACATTCTGTCGAATTTGGTTTAAAGCTAGATACTTAGGTGAATAGTAGTTCTAACTCAGCCAAATATGTCTTCCACAACCAGTAAGTTTTCGTTTCTTTTTTTCCCTAAGACATGTCTTGTAAATTTGAATTCTACAAATATTTTCAATGTAACATTTTTTATTGTGATTATTTAGTAATTGATGAAATAACAAAAATATTTTATTAAATATGAAAAATATTTTCAACAATCATCATATCTCACATAACAGTATAAAATTACACCACAATTCCAAACACAGCACCTAAATAATTATTCAAAATACTTTATGGTAGTTATTTCGCATTCTTTTTATTTTAGTGTTGATAGAAGACATCGATTAACCACATAATCTCGAAGATTTCAGTAAAGAAAAATGCCTCCTCTGTACTTCTTTGCTAACGGTGATGACAATGAATTTTTTTTTCTAATTGTGATACTTGTAACCAAGCGCTCAGCCTCCTATGTTTTATCAAATTATCAAGTTTTTTTAAAAAAAAATGAAATTTGCATTTAACTGATATCAACATAATCTTTTACGACAAATCTGTTGCACATAAAAAAAATCTCTGACAAATTTTAATAATATAGTAGCATGTCCCTCGAGAGATCCATATATTTTTAGAGATGACACTCTGCAAATCTGTCCAAGTTCAACATCTTCTAATTGCTCATTGACTCCTAAAAACAAAATAAAAGCACAGAGGGGCTGGGGAATAAAATAGAAATGCAAGTGGGGTTGTTCTGCAAAATAAAAAGGCCGACAGGTACGGTTAGACCAGGCTACACAGACAACTGCTACTGTCTAACGACACTCAGACGACAAGACAGAGAACTTTCTCTGATAGCGGGCCATCCTGGTTAACACGGCCGTGCTGGTCCCACAGTACATAGAGCACTAGGTATGGCTCCATATGATTTTCTCTGTGGACGTTCCGGCTTTCGTTGTGGCGCGAATCCGGAAGGACAAAGACCAACTGCGCTAGGCCGGCAACCGCCAATTCTATGGTGGCCGTCGGATGGGGATTTTGGCAGGTGCCGCTAAGCTCCATCTCACCGTCCATTGTTTCCCTTTGATCCCCGCACAAGGACACGCGGAAAGCGACGCCAGCGCGCCACCTTGCTATCCTCAGCCTTTATAGGCCCGTAATTTGTTCGGGTCCACCGTCTGTGCAACCCACAGATAGCCATAAGCTTTTCAAAGACTTGCGTCTGTGACTTTGACATTTCTTTTTTTTTTTTTCTTTGACACTTGTTGCGCTACTCCATTTATAAGATTTTCGGCCGTCAGGTAAAATTTTGTTTTCCAAAATATTAAACTCTCAGAACGAAATTAGTAATGATTTAATATGTTTATAATATATTATTTTATCAGATTTGAAACTACATCGACATTGAATCAAGACCACCAGAAAAGATGTTTCTGTCGAATTTGTAATGATTTAATTAGACCTATTTGAAATATACAATCTTACTAATTGCAAAAAATCATATAAATTTCTATGCATAAATTTATATAATTCAATAAACATTATAACACGTCTCTATAATCGTATTATAAGACGTAACTAATGAAGATTGATAACTGAATGAAAAACCTCCCATGAAATAATAAGATACCTGCACCAGATGCTAAGAGAGGGAGTTACTTACCCAAAAGGAA
This sequence comes from Pharus latifolius, assembly GCA_019359835.1. NCBI lineage: Eukaryota > Viridiplantae > Streptophyta > Magnoliopsida > Poales > Poaceae > Pharus > Pharus latifolius. The sequence continues at coordinate 13,865,300 of CM033321.1, forward strand.
AAGAATATTGCAATAAATATAGAATAGAACAGGAGACATACGCTCTTGTGCACTAATTTTGAAGGCCACGCATCTTGCACCAGCTTTTGATGCGGATTTTGATAAAAGATTTCTTTGGGGAAAGCGAGGACCCTTTCGGGGTGTTGCTCCCCTCGGGGGAAGAACTTTTGGCCGTGGGAACCACGTGTGCTCACGATGAGTCGCAGATTGATTTTTTACTTTGTTTAATCATCTACCATAGATGTGTCGAAAGATTTCTTATGCACCGACCAAATTGAACCAGAAATTTCATCTAAAGAATATTCCTCATACGGTAGGAAAACTAATACCCTTAGAAATACATGTAAAGCTAGTATTTGTACCATTTGTCTAAGTTCACTGGATTTTAAGGGTTTCAGGTCAAAAAAAAAAGTTCAATTACATAAGTAGAAAGTTAAAGATGAGTTTGCCTTCGGAACTCAACACATGGTTTTACTGGGTCTTGGGAAAGTAAAATTAGGTGCAAGAAATGGACCAGCTTAGTCTAGTCTGATCAACACGACTTGCCTACTTTTAGAACAACATCCATTTTAAAGGATTGAGTCAATAACTATTGTATCAAGATAATCTACAATCCGCAGACAGTTAGGAGCATGCACTCATCTTAGAACCATCCTTATTAAAAAAAAAATGCCACCCCCTCTTCCTGCTGATACTAACAATTAGCTTGCTAATGTTATAGAGTACTTGTCTTTGTTCAAATCTCTGTTGGTTGAGAAATTTTCTGGTACTTCTAAATTTTCTGAAACATAAAAGAGATAAGATCTGGTGGTATACTGTATATATATATTTTGTGGTACCTACTATGTACTCTTATACCTAATCTAATAATATATGATCTAATGAACTTTTTTATAAATAACCCAAATTAAAAAAATAATTGTAAAAATGATCCACAATTTCTGAATTTTACAAAAATAGCCCACACGTCAGCCTGCCGAGTTCTGGAGACTCGACAAACCTCTGACTCCTCGCTCGTTGGTGGTATCAGTACTAGATCTGGTCGTGCTCGTATCGCTACTGAAACTAGTCGTGATCGTATCTAGTACACAAAATGGTCGTATTAATGTTGAAATAAGTCTTGATTATATCAGTTCAAAACTGATCATATCAGGACCTAACTGTTGTAGGAGTCAAAGAGTTTGTTGAGTGCCCAGGATTCAATAGGTTGATGTGGTAGGTTAGTTTTGTAAAATTTGAAAACTGTGGGTCATGTTTGTAATTATTTTTGTAATTTGAATTATTTATAAAAAAAACTCATGATCTAATGGTTTAGACCAGATCTATGTAGACCATTGTCGTAAAAAGCACTCCCCAACTTTGAAACTGTATTCTTTCGTCTGCTGATACTAACAATTAGCCAGTTAAACTAATGAAGCTGTCTTTGTTCTAATCTTTATCGGTTAGCTTCATATATTAATTGGTTCAAAAAGTGACTAGTAGGATGAGAAAATAACAGGGTTAATGCATGCAAATTAACTCCGTGTGCAACTAACTATAGTTGCTGCCTTATACTACGCAAACACTGCAAAACTATAGTACATTGGACATACCTCATAAGCACACATATGTACGCAGAAATATCCGAAGGGAACAGTGTTTCAACTACCACTATAAACCATCCTTTAGATCTTTCCTTAGTTTTTGCAAGCGGATATAGTTTAGCTCGTAAACACAGGCGTAGGGCGAACAAGGACGCATGGCCGGTGGCCCTTAAATCTCTTTTGACCCAGTTGTCTTTCTTTTATCCTAATGACGAGATCAACCAAATTAATTAACTCGTAGTTCTCAAACAAACACACCAGCCATCAGTAGCACAACATCTTTTGTAATCACAGTTAATATCTAATCATCTCAAAGCATTACAATTATTGAGTTTCAAGTTCATCTAAAACTTAACTTAATGCGAAAAAGAAATTAAATTTACTAATGATTCAACTCTTCTCCTCATATTTAGACTCTACCAGACTTACAATATGAACTTAACTTGAACTGGAACCTAGTCTACCATAAGACTCTCTTGATCTAACCACCAGACCCTCTAATTATTTTTTTCTCAAATTGCCATAGTCAGGCTTCAAATTCAAAAGTTCTAAACTTTGTTATTATTATATTGAATTTTATGAACTAACTGGTTCACTCAAAAATTTAAATTATGAAAAAAGACAATCAATCTATTGATAATTCAACAACAATAACTCATATAGATATCACTCACTCCTTGTATGGAAAGCGAAATCGAGGCATTCCCACGATTGATATAGCCAAGTCGGCCTCCACCGTGCAAGAACGTGGCTAATTAAGCCAAAAGTCTCCATCTTTGGGAGATATCACACAAGACTGTGATGCATGATAAAATATCCACCATAAATCTACTTTAGACTGCACCGGCAACCCGTTTTTTTTATTTTTGGAGAAGGAAAAGTCGGTCAGATTTTTATGTGGCCTGGGCGAGAAATGTCAACCACGAACTGCTTTGGATCTATCGTGCAAATTCCATAAAAATTGGTGGCGTCACGTTCATATGTTTTTTTCTCATCATGCAGCCGCCTCAAATCTTACGAAGAAAAGGAAATGCATGGGTGTTGATACAAGAGTTCAAGTATGTATCTTTCTAGGTGAGCGTGCGATGTGATGCATGCGAAATGGCAGCCGCAAATATGTTTAAGGGCAGGATTAATTGATGGGACATGTCCCACTGTATGTAAGTGATCACATAACTCATAAAATCTGTGCTCTATGACTCGAAACACCATACTAAATAGGATAGTGGGTATTCTTGCCAAATTCGTTCAGAGAAAAGGATGAAAAGATCTAATATTGGAGATTTTCATTGCTATAACAATGATATGATCTTATCTATAACATACTATATGAATCAATCCTTTAGATCACTCAAGAGATCCTCTTAACTGTAATCAAAATTTTTTTTATTAATAGTCCAAATTAAAAAAATAATTTAAAAAATGACCTACAATTTAACGAAATTGCAAAAATGACTTTTTTGACGCGATAAGTCAATTATCACGGTCTGGAATCGCGAGAGGACGAATCGGGTACTTATCGCACCTCACAGCCGCAACAGAAACATTTTTCTCACTCCATTCGCGACAGAAACTAGTGGAGTGATCGAGTGGTCGAATGGTCGAGCAGTCGAGTGCATTTGGGTTTGATCACCCGATCGCTCAAGTGAACCAGAGGCAAAACGGCAAATGCAAAGCCAAAAACACAATGTATGCTTCGACCACTCGACCGCTCAACCAATTTTTGTCGCAGATAAGATGCGAAAAGGTTTCAGTCGCGTCTGCAAAGTACGATAAGTGTCCGATTCGTCCTCTTGCAATTTTAGGCAATGATAATTGACTTATCGCGTTCAAAAAAATCATTTTTGTAATTTTGGTAAACTGTGAGTTATTTTTCAAATTATTTTTTTATTTTAGATTATTTATAAATATTATTCAACTGTAATCTTCTGTATCTAAATAAGATACTCCCTTGCCATGAAAAGAAAAAGCCATGCAATACAAACCAACTCCCTTCCTCAAAACAAAAATATAGGGGTATGGAGTATTGAAGGCTAGGTTTAGGAGCACAGTGCTGTGATACACACGGTAAGATGGTTATAAGAGGTATTTACATAAAATAAAATTTTCTAGTGATATTTCTAAAGACATAAAAACATTTAATAAATGGTCAAATATCTTGAGGATGATACTAATAGAATAACATATCCAATCCTTGTGCTGGTGTGCTCTCCTTATTGCGACTACCTAGCACTATTGTGACTCACATCTCTGCTACCTTGATGTTCCTCATTAGTCGCCACATACTCTCCTCCTCGCTTTCCTACCTTCACTACTAGCCGCTAGCCTACTATCCTCGATCCTGCATTCTTGTCATAAACTAAGATTAGAGGATGAGTAAACTCCTATGGATTTTATGCTGTTTATTATACCATTTTAAGCATTTCCAAATTCCAAATTTTAAATTATTTTGTTAAATTAATAATATTTTTAAATGCACCACGGTTCCAAATGGTGCGAGCAAACAAGTCATGACTTGCATCACTATCGTTACAAGATTAGTGCTGCTTGATTCATTGCGCTTAAAAACTGCCGCCATAGTTGTTTTGGAGGTCTTGCTCGTTCATGCCTTCGTGGTATCCAACAAGTCGCTTGAGATTTCTAAATTGTAACCCCAAGTTTGGCATTGCCTAACTTTATTTGACATTTTTGGGCTTCATTTCCATTTTGGCGTTTACCATTTTATGGATCGAATTGGATCACTTCGTCCATATTTGTCTGAACACCGACTGTTTTATCATGTCCACATCTTTCTCAAGTTGCAATGTAAGTTAATCAGGGCACATTCATACGGAAAATGACTTTTGCAGAGGCCTCGTGAGCTGACGCAGCCCATAGTCACCGCTAGCTCTTCTGCTCCCTCTCGAACAGTTTTTTATTTTGCAGGTTGTCTAATCTGCTATGGACAGCTACTAAGGTTGTAGAACTTTGGAACCTACTTCCATCTCACCAAAACCTGCAGATTTTCTAAGTGTATAGCATTTTCGGGGGAGGTTTAAAAAGAGAATTGGCATTGTGTCAAAATTAAGTTGGTAAGGTTGAAGATTAGTTAAATGAACTAGTTAGAGAGCTATTAAGAATATGTTTAATTCATAGTTACATTTTGCTTAAAATAAAATGTGACATACCACACCCGAGTGTAGCACACTATTAAGTTTGGAAACGGGATCAACAAGCCAAGGGTCAAATGGGTTGGTAGATTTATGAGTCAAATTTTCGAGAGTTTAAATAAGATTTAAAATGAAAAGGATTTGACATTAACAATAAAAGAACTGAATTAAGTTAGACATTATAAATGGTCCATAAGTTAGAAAAAAGTTTCAACCCAGTGATAAGAAAAAGAGTCTTAACAATTTGTGGGATGATGTGATTGTCTTATTTTTGATTTGTATCATGAAAAATTCATAAATTATCAACGATAAAAACCCACAGACTAGTAATGTGAGCAATATTTTGACCAGCTCATAAAGGTTGAAATGAGCAAAGTTGAGTTGGAGTAGGTTGCTTTGTATTGTATTCTATTTTAATTTAACAAGGTGACGTGGCACACTCTCAGACCGTCATTTCTATCATATTTTAATTTATTCTAATAGTGCTGTGTTAGATTCGGGTTGAAAGCTAAAATTTATGATTGAGGTTAGGACCGGATCTTAACCTATTCCTGAGACTATACACACCACACTTGCCATATTTTTAGACAAAAATATGGGCTATGACGTGCATGCCCTTTTGCCGCACGCACGCGCTTTTGCCACATTTGCATATAATTACTTGAAGCGAAAGTGTTTTGGTTGCTGCTAGGCACAAAACTGACAATTTGATTGTCGTACAGGAAATCCTTCTTCACAGTTTCAAGAAAAAGATGAAGAAAATTAGTTTCTTCTTACTCAAAATTGACATCTCAAAAGTTTTTGATAGAATGGAATGGCCGAATGGGGCTTCTTACAAAAAAGGCTTGCATTGCTTTCGGTCCACCATCTCCTTTTGTTGAGATGCTCCTTTTAGGTGTTACTACTTACTAGTGCTGCTGTTTTAATGGAACACGCACAGATTTGTTTTTTTAAAGCATGCAGAGGAATAAGACAAGGTTTCCCATTAATTTTCTTCTCTCTTTTTTATAATCTATGCATGCATTGTAAACAAAATTATCTATCTTTCACGTCAGCAGTAGGTGCTCACAGGAATAAAACTTACTAGGCGTTTTCTTTCAGTTGCTATGCTTTCATTTGCTGATGATTTGGTCATATGCGGAGAAGGCAAAGTAAAATAAGTGCAAGGACTTTAGCAGATGATAACTACTTACTACTCTTAGGACAAGATATTAACTTGTCATTATCACCTTTAGTAAGAATACTGATAATTGTATGAAACAGCAACTAGCGTCTCCACTACAAGGGAAGAGGTTTGAGAACAAAATATTTACCTTGTATACAGTTTTGTTGTTGGTTCCAAGTTTGCACAATGGCAGGGTAAGTTTCTTTAACATGCACGACGACTAAAGTTTGAACTTGGCAGCTTACCTATTTACTAAATGTTCCATTCACTAATATTTCATTATTTCTTTAATCATAAGCTTAACATGGAGGCTTGTTACCAAACCTAATGAATTCTGTGCCCAAGTTCTAGAAAGATAAAAACTTCCCAAAACGTCCTTTTGTACCAAAAGATACCCAAAAAAATCATTGATTTCGAACTCTATTATGCAGACTATACTCGGAAAGGCTAACTTCCAAAATGACAACCCACCTCAAGATTTTTAGCTGGTTAATGATCTTTGGATCTCTGCACAGAAATTTTGAAATAGACCACTTTTAGCAAATGTTTTCCTGCTAATGTGGTGAACTCCATTGTTCAAATACTCTTACCACTACCCTGATGGAATTTTGACTACTAAACCTACTTACAAAACTCTTAGAGCATATGCCTGAGCCCTGAGGCGTCTAACCAAGGTAGTATCAATGCTAATTACCACCCCAACCTGGAAGGATAAATCTATCAGGCCCATGGCCTAGTTGAGTAGTGTGTATCTGTATTGTGTGTATGTGGGGGTGGGGAGAAGGGCGCGCGCGGCCGCGCCGGCACCTACACCTGCTCTTCTAATGGTACTTTTGAGTTTTGACCAGTCACTATTGGAGATGGGAAGCTCTGGTTACATGGGAAGTGCTTAGGAATGCGCTTCCTACTGAAAACAGAATTGCCTGAATACTCGCACCAAAAACTGCATTTTTTACTTCACCGATAAACCCAGCAGCAACAGCGATGGGGAGTGGAGACCAGTGCGAGGGCCAAGACGAGCCATCTGTTTGAGTTCCGGTTGGGCTCGTGCAAGTAAAGGCAGAGGTGACAACGGGTATGGGACGATGGCACCGGAAGGGAGCACTGCTGCACTGGCAGGCAGCGCCGGTGGATCGAACCGGGTGAAGATCTTTTTTTTTTTTTTTTTCTTTTGGAGAAGGGTGGTGATGTTGGGCTGTTGGGCTGCGATGCCCACCGGCCACCGGCCACGGCTGTGGAATGATTGTAAATGCATGGTTTATTGGGTTTCGGCCCAAGTAATGGGCTTGCCTTATAATGGGCCATCATGGCATCAGGCTACCTTGTGAAATATGATGATGTAGTACTACGAGTCGACTAAGGTACATGGTTCTACACTATATCATAATACAGATTTAATCAGAGAGGGGCAACCGCAAAAAGAATTCGAAAATGTTCTGTAAAACTATTAATCACTTAGAGATTGAGAATGTATGCTAGCCATATATGGATTGGACCTGTATTTCATCCTTTCCCGGGTACAGCATCTTTGAAACTGGTTCTGCATATTTTCGAATTTTTTTTTGAAATAACCCTTTAAAAAAAAACAATTGCAAAACTAACCCCTAACTTTTTAAATTTGCAAAACAGGCTCTCAGTCGCGAAAAACTCCAGGCGACAGTCTTCAGTCGCTATCCCGGATAGCGACTGAAGACGTGGCACGGCACAAATGCCCCGCTGGCACCCGTGCCGTGCCAGCCAGGTTTCAGTCACTATTCCGGATAGCGACTGAAACCTGGGAAATTTACCTGCTGCCTCTTTTGCCTCGTGGTCGCGATCGAAAGACTTGATAATGATTTCGTTTGAGAAGTAGGACTTGTTTGTAAATTCTGAAATTGGGAGGGTTGATTTGAGATCTAATCTCACACACAAGTGTAACTTTATTTCTGGAGCATATTCAGCAGAAGTTTGAATGAAATTTGGCAAGATTTGATGATTTTGGGATAATTCGAAAACAGGGTACTTTAGGGTAATCAGAATTTCAAAAAATGGCGAGACTTGAAACTAAGGCGTCGGATGAGATTTTGAAAATCTTACAGAAGGGAAACTTGGTCAGAATAGTGAATGGGAGATACTCCTTGAATTAGATCGAAGTTTGGAGATGAGATATGGGTTTTAGCCTTTTTAGGTTCCGCGGAAAATCTTTAAAAGGTATAAGCCGCGATAATTGTAGGCTGATTTGCGAAAAAGAGTAAGACGACAAAGTTTTGCCATTGGGACCGTACAAGTACATACTAATTTCGCATTTATACCGTGCTTTTGATATCTAGTTTTGTCTCGTTGGTTCGACGCATTTGTACGAAACCAGACGTCTCGGCGCAAAAGATGGTAGGTGCAAAAGTCGCAAAGACTAATCATACGAAAATGAGCATCAGATAAATAGGTAAAAGCTGAAAAGCAGAAACGCAAAGTCATACAAAAGTAGAACAGTAGAAAACATAAAATCCCAAAAAGTTGGAAACCTAACAAAAATGTACGAAAACTGAACAGTCTGAGAAAAGCATACATCGGACTAGTGCCCCCTCCTGCCCCTCTGTGGGGGGGCTGATACTCTGACGGTGTGTACCGAGAGGGGGGCTGACGATCCCTGACGCGCCGCCTCCTCACTGGTGGTGTCTGCGCAGCTGGCGTAGACTGGGAAGGCTGTGTCGGCTGCGTAGGCGGCGGAGCATCGGGAAGGAAGCTAGGAAGCACATGTGTCGGCTGTGTAGGATGCTGCTGTGCCTGGTCAGGAGGCTGGTGCCATGGAGGAGTATCGAGCTCTTCATCCGAAGAGCTGTCGGCAGGCACGAAACCCGTGTGCAGTGGTGGAGGGCGCGACGACGACGGACGGTCCGCTGGTGGCACATGCGACGAAGGACCTGGCGCCGACGGTGATGGTGAGGGAATCACGGTCAAGTGAGGTGGCAGCAGCACTCTGAAACCGACCAAAATCTGATCGACCCGCCGCTCGACCTCTGAAAAATATGCGTACACATCGTCGCTGGGCATGGTGGGTCCGAGGCGGGACCTGACCATCATGTCCCGTGCACCAGCAGAGATGCCGCCGAGGATGTCTAGCTGTGCACACGAATTAATGCAATTATAGAACGACAATCCATGTGAAAGTAAGGTTTCAAAGAGCTAAGGAACTCACAGAAGAGTGGATTCGCCCAGTTAGGCGACGGTCGTAGCCGTCATCGATGGTGGCGGGAGGGATGGGCTCATCAGGCGAACCGGGTGGACCGCCCGTCAATCGGTAGATCGTGCGAGGTCGGTACCAGGACAGATAGGAAAAATGGATGTTGTGGCTGTACGGCCTGTGCTCCTCGCCCGTGCGTGTGTGCGCCCAATCCATCCACTGCTGCACATAAGGTTGCTGTCGACGAACGAAATCGTTCCTCACTCGACCCTTCCTGGATTGCCTGCGGACAAAGCAATTAGTTCGTGATGGAAATTATGTATAAAATAACATGTGAATGTAATGCATATTTGACGTACTCGTGGATATGGTGCGGGATCTGTCGAGGAGGCGGCACGGGGACAGCCTGGCGTAGGCCAAACTGGCGCATAACTCGCTCAGGCGAGTAACCCTCAACCATGTGCGAGAAGACGAGCAGAACCTGGGTGCGCCAGTACGGCTCATCCTGCGTACAAAAAGAAGAAAAGCCGGCTGGAGCGACGGATTGGAGGTTTGCGGTGGTCCATGGATCCCAGATGACGCTGTCGTCGAGAAGCAGATCAAAGTCTGTGGCGTACGAAGGATAGCAGAGGTGCGCCTGATCTGTGGCCCACCTCAAACTCAGCCTAGCCCACCTCCATCCCATCACGGGGCCGTCTCTCCCATCCCCGACTAATGCGAACTGATCCCGCGGAACCAGCGGTCGACCGATGGGGAAATGCTCGTACGACCACATCTGCAAGAGAATGGCGCACCCAGCGAAAAGAGAGCTGACCTGGTCTCTGCTCGTGGCGTCGCACAACCCCCTGTAGGTGTGGCAGAGCACGGCGGATCCGAAACTGAACCTCGGCACGTGGCCCAGGGCCGAGTCGGCAATACTCCTGGCGAGCTGAACGTACTGCCGCTCGCAGATGTCTCCGTGGGTGCCAGGGAAGAGCAACCACCCAAACAGGTACAGCAAGTACGCCTCAAGGTGGCGCCTGAAGACCTCCTCTGGAGCGGCCACGAGGAGCGCAGCATCGCGCACTGCGCGAAGGTAACTCTGGGGAACTCCGGCGTCCTGCGCAAACCCCCCCGCTGGCCCTACTCCCTCGAAGCGCTGTAGGAAATCTAGGCGCCATGCAGCTCTCTCGGTGGCCGCTGGGACATATATCTCCCCGCGGATAGGCAGGCCAAGTAGCATGCTGACGTCCTGCAGCGTGATAGTGAGCTCGCCAAAACTGAAGTGGAACGTGTGCGTCTCGGGCCTCCACCGATCCACAAGCGCAGTAATAAGGGCTCGGTCGAAAGGGAATCGCCTCGCCCGATCCACCATGCGAGCGAAAGGCAACAGTCCGGCCTCGAGCAAATAAGGCTCGAACCGCTCATCTAGAGGCCACATCTCACGCGGTGTCCTCATACGCAAGGCTGGGAGAACGATGCCCTGCAGAAGGCGTCGAGCACGGTGATGCTCCTGATGGTGCTGTGAAATCAGCTCGGGAAGCTGATGGTCGTCCGCCATACCTGCAGTTGTCACGTATTGGTTGAGAAGTTGAAACATTGAGTACATAAACAAACATTGAGTAAATAAAAAAACATTCAGTAAATTCACGAGAAGACATTAGGGAAATTAAGTACAACTGATATATGGAAATTCAGTACAACTCATGACAAAACATTAAGTACTTGAAATAATACAACATTTAGTTTTGCGACGAAGACGGTGCGCCTGTCACCCGCGGGCATCGATCTCTTCTGTGACCAGGCTGCCGGCAAGCGCTGCATCTACGTACGTCATCTTCACGCTCCGCTGCATCCATATTGTTATTTATCCTCCTGGATCGATGTCGGCCGACATGGCCTACGAGGAGTCTCTTGTCTGGGATCCACGTGATGGCATCTTCCGGGGATAGTTGTCGATAGCTTTCCCCCGCCGCAAACCCATTGAAGACACCATCCCAGGTCTTCCACAGGTACTGCAGAGTATAATAGGTTGATATGTACCGCGCCGGATCGATCCCAGGAACAGAGCAGGCAGCGATGACATGCGAGCAAGGAATATGCAGCAGTTGAGGCTTGTTGCATGTGTATTGGGCATCTGCATTTGAAATTCGACATTCGTGGACCCGACCAGCCCGCAGTGTGCCACAGACATGTCTGTGCCTTAGCCGAATCTCGTACTTCCCGTGCAAGCGACTCAGTACTGTGACATCATGTGTCAACGATTTCTTTGTCCGAAATTCGAGGTAATCATTGATCTTTTTGGGCCAGTGTGCTAAGGGGTCATGCAAAAGCCTTGATGCCGCCAAACCCCTGCTGTCGTAGTACGCTACTGTGCGATAGAATGTCATTTCAATTATTGCAGTGAGTGGTAAGCATCGCACACCTTTGAGGACGAAGTTGTACACCTCGGCCAGATTTGTCGTCATGATTCCGTATCGAGCCCCACCTGTGTCATGAAGCAACGCCCACTTCTCCATTGGTTTGGGCTGAATCCACTGACTGAAACTGAGACGACCCCGGCGGCTTCCCGTGCCAGTATCGCCGCGATCTTCTGCAACCCCTGCTTCTCGCAATTCCACCAACGTACTTTCCTCCAGTGACTTCCAGATTTGTGAGAACTTTGACTGTTGGTTCTGTTTGGCAAGCCGTTTGAACAAGACCATCAGGCGCTTGCTCTTGAAACGACTGTGAAAATTCGCGCCAAGATGTCGTGAGCACCAACGACTCTGCAAATCATCCCAACTCAGCGATGGATCCTCTCCCGATCGCATGTACTCCATCGCACTCAGCATTCCTCCATTTCGATCATGAATCAAGCACACGCGCTCCCGATCTTTCACAACCTCATTCTTCAAAGTGCCCAAGAACCACAGCCAACTGCTATAGTTCTCCCCCTCGACCACGGCATATGCTATGGGGAGAAGCTGGTCATTGGCATCAACAGCCACAGCAGTCAGCAGAGTTCCCTGGTATTTTCCAGTCAAAAATGTTCCGTCAATGCAAAGCACGGGTCTCATATACCTGAACGATGTAACGCACTGTCCGAATGCCCAGAAAAATCTCCGCAGTACTATGCACCCAGGAATCACAGCACCCTCGGAGCCAATTGCCGGCGTATCAACAATTGCGGTGACTGTGCCTGGATTTGCTTCGCATATCCGCCGCAACAGCCTCGGTACTAAGTTGTATGCCTCAACATATGTACCAAAAAGCTCCTCCAACGTCTTCTGTTTAGCCATCCATGCCTTCGCGTAGTTGATATTATAACCGTACTTCTCCGCGACATGTGCAATTATCACCTTCGGTGTGATTGCCGTATTTGCCTTCACTACTGACAGAATCAGACTGGCAACAAAACTGGAAGTGATATTTCTATGATGCTGCACCATGCCCTCAGCCAGACATCCGTGGTCGTCAACTCTGGTCACCCGAAAGGACGGGTCATCTCATGGCCGCCAGACATGTACGTACCATGGACAATTCTGGATTAAGCACCTCACAGTCCACAGGCTCGGATTTGATCTGACCACCCGGAATGGCCTATTTAGTGAGACAGCCCAGGCAGTTATGGCTTTCTTTGCATCCATTTTATTCCGAAACAACTGTCCAAGCTGGACGGTTGATTCATTATAAGACCATCGCGAACCCAACTCATCACAAACCACAGCGTTATTCAAGGATGATGGATCAGTCCACTCACTCATAGGATTCTGCTGTTCCGTGGGTTCAACAGGAGATTCATACATTTCCGACGGATCAGTATACTCCTCTTCATTAAAATTCTCCTCCAATTCTGGTAATTCTTCAGCTGCATCTACTTGATGGCCACCAAATTGAGTTGTATTTCCTACACCAGTTGTGTTAGGTACACTGCCAGTTGCACTGGCATTGGTACTGCCACCTGCACCAGTATCGACATCACCACCGCCATCGCGACCTCCTCCGGTACAGATATTAGTGTTTTCTCTTTCAACCGAATGGCTGCCCTCCGAACTATGTACTAACATTTCAACGTACAGTATGATGGTTCCGACAGCATAGCCTGGATTTGTCACAATTCGTCCAAACGAACCCCATGATTTGTCACCTTTCAGTCTCTTCAGCACCCATTTGTTTCCATCCGGAACCATACCTTCCACTTTCAGATTATCCGTCGTAACATTGAGTTGTAACAGGTGAACTAACCACATCTTCAAATCGTTGAAAGACATTGACTGTGGTTGTCTCATTTGACCACAAACATACATACAACCACCAAGATCATCACCGTTTGGTCCATTACGGATTACACCGGCTCCGTAATAAACGTAAACTGTATTGGGTTGCTCCATAGCTGTACAAGAGTGTATAATTAGAGAACCCACATTGCTCATTGTACTACATAAAACATGATTTTCCAAACAACATAAATTTTCCCCTCCCTCTAAACCCATGCGGGAAAGGCCAACACGGTCAGGGCGACAGCGGTGATGACTACAACAATGAGGCCGCGATTCCTAACCCTAACCCTAACTGATTGACAACCCTACCCCTAAATCTAACAAAAAAACTAACCCTTCTCTTCTCTTCTCCTCTCCTCCTCTTCCTTCTCTTCTCTTTTTCTCTCTGCTAATTTCAGAATTTTCGGAAAAATGAAATGGCCGTACTGTGTGAAAGCGACGCACGGTGTTTAAATACTGTTTCAGTCGCTATTGGGGAACACGATTTTTCCCTACAACCCTAAAAAAGATAACCCCTAAACCCGTGCGGGAAAGGCCAACACGGTGAGGGCGACAACGGTGATGACTACGACAATGAGGCCGCAATTCCTAATCCTAACCCTAACTGATTGACAACCCTACCCCTAAATCTAACAAAAAAAACCAACCCTTCTCTTCTCTTCTCCTCTCCTCCTCTTCCTTCTCTTCTCTTTTTCTCTCTGCTAATTTCAGAATTTTCGGAAAAATGAAATGGCCGTACTGTGTGAAAGCGACGTACGGTGTTTAAATACCGTTTCAGTCGCTATTGGGGAACACGATGTTTCCCTACAACCCTAAAAAAATAACCCCTCTCGCTCTAAACCCGTGCGGGAAAGACTAAGACGGTGAGGGCGACAGCGGTGATGACTAACCCTAACCCCAACTAAAAGAAGCGACAGCGGTGAACCCTAACCCTAACCCTAATAATAACAATCATTTTAATATACATAATCACAAATGTTTACATCTACATATTAACAAATATTTTAATCTACGTGCATACTAATAAAATTCAAATTTGAAAAACATCACATTTTTTAGTGGTTCTTCAAATTTTTTAATCTGCGAAATCCTAAATTTTTTAATCTGCCAACATACACTAACCCTAATCTGTGAACATACACTAACCCTAACCCTAACCCTAATCTGTGAACATACACTAACCCTAACCCTAACCCTAATATGCGAACATACACTAACCCTAACTCTAAATTTTTTTTCATCACATTCACGCATTTACCATCACACTAACCCTAACAATCGCACTAACCCTAACAATCATTCTAAATCATATCTAAATATTACGAGTTTACGATCTAATTAATTTAAATATACGAGTTAAAAAAAATATACCTCAGCGAACAGATTTGAAGAATCTCCGAAAAAGAATTTTCTGCTCCTCTTCCTTCTCTTCCTTCTCTCTCAGTAATTTCTGTAAAATTTCAGAAAAATGAACTGTACTGTACTGTGAGAGGGACGGCTGGGGGATATAAAGCAGGTTTCAGTCGCTATCCGGGATAGCGACTGAAAGCTGCGGGTTTCAGTCGCTATCCGGGATAGCGACTAAAACCTGGCTGGCACGGCACGAGTGCCAGCGGGGCATTTGTGCCGTGCCACGTCTTCAGTCGCTATCCGGGATAGCGACTGAAGACTGTCGCCTGAAGTTTTTTGCGACTGAGAACCTGTATTGTAAATTTAAAAAGTTAGGGGTTAGTTTTACAATTATTTTTTTTAAAGGGTTATTTCAAAAAAAAAATTTCATATTTTCAGGCGAAAAGAATGTGGAAGGGACAGAAGGTTTGTCATTTATTTATTTATTTATTTTTGGAAAGGAGACGCAGGGGATTCTGATGAAAGAAGAGAAGGCTTCCACTACTGGCTTGTGGAAAAAAGCACAACGCAATTGCCTTTGGGAAAAAAAAAATATCTTATCAATACACACGTTCTGAGTGGATGTAACCGCGTCAGTGGTCAGAGGTCGCTGTCTTTTGGTTTAGAAACTGTTTTGCCAAGGAGACGCGTGTTTGTTCTATTGAAATCCCATCACCACCACCACGACAAAACACACAACCGCCAACCCCAACCCAACACTCCCACGGTCACCACGCACCAGTACACCATAATCAGCGACACTAAGATCATAATAAAACACATACATTAAACCCATAATTTTTTTTTCATAAACAAAGACGTTTAACTGTTTTGGTGAAATTTGTGAGTGTAAGAACTAATAAAAGATTATCACTGATAATTTTGAAAACCCTCACCCACTCCAACATTATACTCTAATCAATAATACATATAAAATTAGAGAGATTTAAAAGTTAAACCTATTTTTTTTAGATGAATACATATTTTGACTATGCAATAACACATATAACTATATAAGTGTGGTGAGGGATCACTGTTTAGAAGAAGCCGATAGAGCAGTGGTGGCTTTCAATTAATCAAAATGCTCCATTCAACTCACATTTATATACTCAAGGACGATGACGTTGCTCATTCGATTTCCTGCAAACCTCGAGAAAAGCATCAAGCCTGCTTTCCTCGCTGTTGGAGCTGTCCGGCATAAAGTGCTTGTGGAAAAAGACACAAAAGGTTCCGAGTCTGACTGATTTGAAAAAATATCCAAGGAACTTTCTCATCTCACGAGGTCCGTTAATCACCCATGACTAATCCAACACGGCGAGTGAAGCGGAATCAAAGGTGGCTACAAGAAAGGGTAAACATGGACAAAACTGCTCCATAAACCGACAAAAATAAGATTAGCAGTAAAAGCTAGTGCAACTACAATACATTTCCTGCAGAACTTGGAAATAGAGAAGCTTGGACTTTGGACAGTCTACAGATAAATAATAATATGTCTTAGGTGGTATTTTTGTCTTCTTTCCCTTCCCTTCCGTTGGCTTGTCTTAGCGCGAGTATGTTGCACACAAAAGCAAACAAACAACAAGTTAAACAAAACAGAAGACCGAATTAACCCAACTCTACTTTACACACCGCTGTCACTATACCACATCCAGCACGCGCATTAACTAATTTCTCTAGACGCCACCAAACCAAAGTACTGCCGCTGTGGCCGTGCCACACTTTAATGGCCGACCCCCCCACAAATTGACCGTTATGGGCCCACCTCTTTTCTGACTCGTTACTGTTGTTTTTATCGCCAACATCTGGGACCACATGTACAGGTGACCCCACTTGTCAGTCACATGGGCTGCAGCCAGGACACCACGATGGGGCTTCGCACCTCGTGGCCGCGGCCGTCCGACCAGACGAGGTATCCGTACACCGGCGCTGCCGCCGGAGCAGACGGCCCGGTCACCGTCACTGCAAAGGTTTGTTTCTTGACGGTCGGCAAGAATACCAGTTTTTCCGGCTTCACGGCCACAGACATGCCATTGCTCGCCACCGCGCTCGCCATCTCCACGCGCGACTTGTACACCACAGACGCCTCGGCACCGACGTTGGTTGCCGTGCGCACCGCTGTCCTGGACTGGTTACTACCATAGAACACCACCGAGATGGATGGGTAGTTCAAGTCCGATCCCGATGCTGTCCTCTTCGCCGCAGGGCACGTCACGGGCTTGTGCGTGATAACCTCAATAGCTTTGTCCTCGTAGCCAATACTACACAAGAACGCGACGTAGTCGTCGTCACCGAGGTCGTAGACCAACCCCGGGTCCAAGGCCTTGGCAAGGGTGAGGTGCCCCGCGCCGTAGTCGAACGGCGTCGCGGCGCGCCCGGGCGCGGCCTCGTCGCTCACGGGCCCGCCACGGTTGTCGGCGACAGCGGCTGTGGTCATCAACGCCGAGCGTATCGCCGCTGGTGACCACCCAGGGTGAGCGGACCGGAGCAGAGCTGCAGCACCGCTCGCGTGCGGGCACGCCATGGACGTCCCCGACAGGATGTTGAACTCCGTGCGCCGGGCGTCGGCCTGCAGACCGGTAGGTCCCGTGGCGCCCGTCCACGCGGCGAGGATGTTGACGCCCGGGGCGACGAGGTCCGGCTTGAGGATTTCAGGAGTTATCCCGTTGGGCCCTCGAGCAGAGAAGGAGGACACCACGGGCGCCGGCTTGACGCCGACGACCGTGCCCTTGAAGAAAATTGATGCCGACGGGTTGGTGGCGTTGGATGCATATGCTTTGAGCACGTCGCCCTCGTTCTCGCCTACCGAGCAAGCTGGGAGGACATGGGAGTCTCCCACGAGGCCTTCGCCATTGGCCGCTCCGTTGGCAAGAATCATGGCCGCGGCACCCGCTTCCTTGACGACCATCCCCTTGGCCACACGCGGGCTACTGCCGCGGTCGCAGATGACGATCTTGCCGGCCACCAGCGATGGGTCGAGCGAGTTCTCCATGCACAACGAAGCGGATAGGCCGCCTGAGCGCCCGGGATAGTACAGCGGCAGCATGCTATTGCCAAGCGGCTTACCGGAGTACAGAGACGCCCCTAACATGCGCCTCCCATCGCCGAGCACGATTTCGGCGGGAAAATTGCGGTCGATGGTGCTGGCACCGACGGTCGCGAGCCACGGCGCGAGGTTGGTCACGGACATGGCAGCGGGCCCCTCATTTCCAGCGGAGGTGGCAACAAACACTCCCCGTGAGACGGCGCCATACGCGCCGATCGCGATTGGGTCGAGGTAGAACGGCGAGGCAACGCCATTCCCCCCGCCAATGGAGACGGAGATGACATCCACGCCGTCCGCAACGGCGCGGTCGAAGCCGGCAAGGATGTCGGAGTCGAGGCAGCCGGCGTCCTTCCAGCACACCTTGTACGCGGCCACCCTTGCCTTTGGCGCGACGCCCTTGGCGACGCCGGACGCGTACCCCTGCATGCTCGCGCCGAAGGCAACGCTCCCCGCAGCCGTCGTGGCCGTGTGAGTCCCGTGCCCGTCGGCGTCGCGCGGCGACATGAACTCCGCAGAGCCGTTGGTTGCCGTTGCCTCGGTGCCGTAGTGCGCTGTATGACCCTTAGCGAAGAACCGCGCGCCGACGAGTTTCTTGTTGCAGGACGAGGCCGTGAAGCCAGGCCCCGTGTCGCAGCCACCGCGCCACCGGGCGGAAACAGGCGGGAGATTTCTATCAGACAGGCTGCGTCGCTCAGGCCATATGCCAGTGTCAAGCACCCCGACGATGACGTCCGAGCCATAGTCCGCGAGGGACCACAGCCCGAGTCGAGCGCGAAGGCCCAAGAACTGCGGCGACCTGGTGGTGTGTAGCGGCCGTACGCTGTCCTCGAACGCCGCGAGCACGGCCGGGTGGCGTCGCAGGTCGTCAGCGTGGGACGCAGACACCGACGCCGAGAAGCCGTGGAAGACTGTGTCGTAGACGTGGAGAGGCTCGACGGGCTCAGCCTTAACCGCGGAGGCGAACGCCGCCGAAGAGTACCAGTGCGCGTGAGTGGGGAACACCGACGGCTTGGCTCGGTGGTCCACCCGAAAGATGTAAGTCTTCTTGGACCCGCCGCCGACGTCGGCGGCTTCGCATAGGATCGGGACTAGGAGGAGGAAGAGTCGGAGGTGACGAGTGGCCATTGATAGCGCAGTGGTGGTGCTGCGGTGGAGCCGTGGAAACGGTAGAAAGCTATAGGTGTTGTGGAGTTACTGCGAGATAGTGGGAAGTTGGGCTGGCCGTCGTGGGCCTCGTAGTAATGTCACGTCACGCTTTAGCTCCTCTCCTCCGTAGAACTGTTAATGCCGTCTGGACACTGGGTGTTAATGGTCGGGTTGTGCAGGTGCGGTGTGCCGTTGTGTACCCATGCACACTGCATAGTGTGTGGGTGAGTGACTCGGACAGTGGCATTCTCGTCAAATCATACTTATAAAATGATCCGCGCACCGTGGCTTCGAGGGAAACTTGTCAGGTTGTGTCACTAACATAGAGGGCCGAGTTCTTCTGGTCCCGCGAGTCATTGTTGGACTGCGAGGAGCATGTTGTACAAATGTGGCCCCCAACCCCAAGATGCTGGGTGCTGATGGATAAGGCCATTAGTATGGCCATACTGTTTGCTTTACCATAAGGAGAGTCCAAGTCTGCAAAGGTTAATGGTGGATTAAGCTTTTGTGCAGTTGCGGGAGCATCAATTCTTATTCTAAACGTGTAATCTTCTTGGCTGCGGAGAAAGGGAAAGGGGAGCGTGCTTTTCTGGTAAAGTGCTTTAAACCCTAATGGTTTTTTTTAATCAAATGATTTGTCATCTCTACATAAGGCTGTCTGTGCATAATGAGTGTCATTGACCTGTAATCATCCCGTGAAGACTAGCATGATAGGTGCCCAATTTGAGGCATGAAATCTGCGCCTTCTTTAAAGGTATCAGTTGAGTACATTAAAACTGATCAAAATTTTCTCCACAGCGCACGGTATAGGTACTATACATTCCATGATTTCTTGCCAGACGGTGTTGAAGAAGAAGAACGGAGACAGGTCATTCATTTGCCCCTGATTGAATTTTTTTTAAAATAATCTGATGCACAATGAAACGACGAAATTGAAAATCTAATCTATCGCGTCAATCTGTCATGTCTTGGAGCTGCAATAAACCGCTGTCACGACTCGGCAAGCCAGTCGTGGATAACTTATCTTGCTTCTAAGTCGCGACAGTATCTCCCAACTACTACAATATAAAAAAAAGTATTAAAAATGTATTAAAAAAGACACGTCAACCTATCGCAACTTGAAACCGCGATAAGTCTTGGACCGCTCGGCTCAGTTTGATAGTGGCTCAGATGCCTGTCACTGCTTGGAACTATTAGCATGCACATGCAAACAATTACTAACATATGCATGTAAACAACACCATACATATACAAACAATTACTAACAAAAACACACAACCATTATTATACGCATGCAAACAACCGAACCAAGTCGAGACTTATCGCGGCTCCAAGTCGTGACAGACTAACGTGATAAGTTAGGTTTGTAATTTTGTTTTACTATTGATTAATTTCACTATTATATTTTCAAGTTGGGTTATTAAAAAAAAATTGCCCCTGATTTCCCTTTCAGCTTTTTTTTTTTTTTTTTTTTTTTTTTTTTTTTTTTTTTTTTTGGGCATGTGATGCTTGCTTTCGGGAACAGTGGGGTGGTGTGGAGTGGTGGGGCTTAATGGATTCAGCTGCAGAACTCTCTCCATTGTAAAGTGAAATATTTCAACCAGGGTAAAGAGAAAATAGTTACAGCCTAGAAGCCACTGCAAAGTTGTACATTTAGAAATTTGCTATTGTACATTTATTCACTTAGTTATATACTTCTGCAGAGTTATTCTGTCAAGTATAGTTATTAATCTCCTTTCAAAAATAAGTTAAAATTCATTAATTTGGTCAATTGCAAAGAAAAACGAGTTTTTCTAAGAGGCATGTACACATCTTTTTTAATCTGTCACAACTTTTTTTTACAATTGAACCAAAATCATTGTCTTTGATTTATCTCTTCTAGAATTTATTTAGTCTTCTTCTTAACAAGTCTACAAGTGGTTGTGATAAGTAGTGGTGATTAATAGGGGATGATGCGAGATATGAGGTAGGGGTGGGCAATATGAGCAACCACGATGGGGAGGCGAAAGAAGATGAGGAGGGGAGAAGAGAAGGGTGAAAATGTACTTGGATTTAAATAGGTGTGTAACTGGTACTAGTTTCTTTTAAAAAAACATTTAGTCTACTGTACACCTCTTTTTTTTTTTTTTTTTTTTTTTTTTTTTTTGGGGGGGGGGGGGATGGATAAAACTGAACTAAAGCATAAGCATGTCCAGAATTAACCCCCCAACAATCCAAAGTTATGTATGGAAATACGAAATACATAAAAAGGGGAGCCGCTGCAAATAAGCAAAGAAAACGTGGTTTGTGCAACTGATCCCAAGTAAAGTCTCAAACCCTAGATTTACTCAATCTAATGTTCGGTTAAGCGAGAGCCGGGCATTCGGCTGGGCTGCGATCCAGCCCAGCTTTGAGAGGTCGGTTTGGGCTCGTTTGATACTTCGGTTTGATCCAGCCCACTAGTCTCGAGCTATATCTTTGTCAGAATTGGCTTTCCCAACTCAGCTCGCTGCGATGAAGCCGGATTCTTTTAACCTGGTCCACCCAATCTTCACAGTTTTTTTTAACCTGGCCCACCCAATGTGCGTATCTTGACCTAAACCTGGCCCGACAGCAATTTGCATCTTTAACAGGCCTATTTACCACCGCCATATTTTTTTTACTATAGAGTTGTTTCAGTGGTGACCCTGTGTTATTTTTGTTTGTCTCAGTATTATAATATATTTTTTTTTAAAAAATAAGAGCATGACAAAGATGCTTACAACTTAAAATAAGAAATATGATAATCTAAAATAATAAAATACTACAACTTAAAATAAGAAAAATGCAACAATCTTTACTAATAAAATATGGCAGCCTAATTAATAAAATATAACAATTTAAAATGAGAAATGAGACAGATTTAATTAAGAAAATACGACAACAAAAATAGACATATAGACAAAATAAAAGAAACTTTTGTATCCTATTTATTCCGAATAAATAAATAATTTTTAAAATTTCTTATGTTTTTTTTGTTCATTCTTACTGGCCATGTCTGCGAATAACGTCCAAATTTTTTTTTTGCATTTAAGATAGACATGTTTTGACACAACTCTTGCGGTCCAGGTTGGTGAAAATAGCAGGGTCCGATGGGCCTGCGTGCTAGCCCGTGTCTTGTAAGGCAGTGACAGTGGTCGGCGTGCTATGCCCCCTCGCACGTGAACACCAAGAAGCTTGCAGCCTCCAACTCACTGGCACTTGCGAACAGCCGGAGACGAGGCCACGGTCCAGCCGCGGTCCACAGTATTGCAATTAGCCGGCCGGTGCCGAATGCCAATGCTGCACACGTCCGGGATGAGGCCACGGTCCTGCGCGACATGTCACTACGTCAATTGTTTTTTTTTTTTCGAAAAATCGTCACGACGTCAATTGGTAGTTTCTGCAGCTTCTGCTACACGAACTTGCCAGGAGAGGGCAAACGGCGGAGTTAACAATGCGGAGGTGACCTCGCAAGAAGATGCCAGTGAAAGAGTACATTGAGTGAGACTACATTTATGATCTCTATCATCTCCTGAAGACTCCCCCGTTATTTAAATAGAGGTACACCTGGCCCGGCATACCTCATTGCCTTTTCTTTGTAATTTTGGAGTAACGAGAGACCCACATAAATTAGTGGTAGTCTCAATAATTTTTCTAAATTATTTTATGATTTTAATCTCACATAAGTTGTCTTTAATTTGAAATACACCCTGTTGTTACTATTTTATTAAGTTTAAACAGAAATGATTAAAAAAATTAAAAACAATATTCAATAACATGTTTCAAACACACCTATGCTATTACTGTCGACTGCCATCCCCTTTTACTACTCTAGTGGGAGGAGAGGTAAAGAGAGGAGAGAGGGGGGAACAAAATAGATTAAAAATAGTAATCACTAACACATGGACTCCATGTGATAGTGAGTGTCATTTTTGAAATTTTTTCAATCATTTCCATTTTAAATTTAATGAAACGGTGATGGTAGGAGTATTTTTGGAACTGAAGACAACTTATATAGATATTAAAGTCCAAAAATCACTGTGATTATTGAGACTGTCACACACTTAAGTTTTTTTTTCAAAAAAATTCCAGTAAACAAACAAAAAATAGGAAAACACAAAAGGCCATTTAGAATTCCTAACTCACATAATACACATTTAGGGGTAGTTAGGGTGTTGTAACTTGTGACATGTTCTAGTGTGGTTAAGTTTCCACCAAAATTGATGAAAAAAAGACGGGAGATGTTCACAATTGGGTCTTTGTAAAATGTTAAAAACTTGTAGAGGTCTCTGGTGATTTTAATTTATTAGTTTGTGACGGAGTGGGCGGTTAATTATGCAGCGGTCACCCTCGCGGTTTCTAGTTTTTACCACACGGCAGATAAACGGGCAAGTCGAGTCAGATGGCAGCGACATGGTGGTGCTGGTGGACACCGACGCCAATTAGCATCCGTTTATACAATCAATACAGGCAAGACGCACACAAAAACACACAGAATTCTTTGGGCATAGCAGCTGTTGAGTAGCTCATTGGGCCCTGCCTCTGATGACGTCGAAACCCATCTCGGAAGGATCGGTGGCCTGTACCTCGTAGTGGACCCCGTCCAGCACCCGCCTAAGCCCTTGCTTCGACGTCGCGTATAGAATCTTGGCTCTTATCCTCGATGCGGTCGGTGACCTGAAAAGTGCACAAGCAACGCATCAAATCACCCCCACCACCTGCACGATGCATCCGGCTGTCAAAGTGCTTCGATTATATTATTAGGAGCAAGTGGAGCTGATCTACCAGTTGCTCAGTTCATTTTATGCTGGATATATATGAAAGGTTTTCTACGTGCCAAAGATAGATGAGAGGTGAAATTCGTTCTTTGATTTTTTTTTTCAATTGTTTTATTTTTAGTACTCGACAATCTAGCAATTTCTTTTTCCAAGAAAAAGTAGTATTATTTTTTTTTGTTTAGCAAAACTTGTTGTCTTCAGTTTTTACCTATTAATTATTTTCACAATATGTAACCATTACAAAAATATAATATTATGAAAGCATTTCCGATATACCATTTTTAGGTCATTTTTACGCAATTAATCTAGATATTGATAAATATATTAAGAGTTAAAATTGAGCAATGAGTTTTAATAAACCAAGATAGTTGCTAATCAATCTAACATTACTATTGTAACAGCCTAGGTCCAACACACTTCTGCACATCCCTGGTCTCATTGTACACTCTTTTGGTTTTTTTTTCCCTCTTTGCACAAAATGATTAACTCGGAGTTGGTGTTTTGGATTCAAGCGGTCTTATATACAACTCAATCACACATCTAACATTCAAGATGGAATTAAATTTGAACTAAAGATCTCACAAATATATCAAATATATTAGATTAGTTAGATCTAGACAAGAGATAGATTTGGGCTAAATGAGATCTTACAAAAGTAGTCCTTAGCAGTGAAGGTTGAGAAAAGAAGGCATGTAGGACTAAAGACAACAGGAAAGGCAAGGTGGGGGCAGAGCAGCAAGGACTTATCAAGAAAGTTTGGTCCCCATCATGATCTAAACCAAACATGCGTTTGACATGGCAGCGGGATGGGTGAGACAAGCAATTTTTGTGGAAAATAGAAAAAGCTTGGTACACCTTCCTTCGTTCTGATAAGGATGTGGGGTTGATTGAAGAGTTGGTCTGCTGATTTTTAGTCAATTTGTGATGTTATCTAGCAACTCAAAAAGACTTGTTATTTCTCTTGCCTAGCTTCAAATCCCTAAGAAAGACATAAACTTTCTTTTTTTCTTTTAATCTTGCTTTCTTTCCCTAAAAGAGGGTAAAAAAAATTAGAATTTAATTGCCAATCTTCAAAATGCAAAATCATTCAAATTAAGTTGTTATTTCGTTTAAGACCACTTGTTGATGCGGGGGAAGGTCAAGTTAACTATGGCTGTCTATCTCAATTTTTTTTTATAAAAAAACACTCTGAACTCACATTCATTTTTCTCAGCAATGGTGCATGGGATTATTATCAACTATTTCTGCAACTATAATCAATTGAGGAAAACTGCTTGAGGTAACCAACATGCAAACATTACATCAGATTTAGTTTCTTAGTTGTCGTAGTCTATGATCTTCTGAACTGCATGAGCGCTGAGAGAAAAACTAGGACAATTAAGGGGTTTAATTTAAACATGAGAACATAGCATTCTCCGCAATGTTAATTAGCAATACCTTTGGTCACTTTGATCTACTAAGGCAAGAACCGAGGATTAATTCTAGCATCTAGGTCAATAATTAATCCTCGTAGTATGTTCGCCACATGGAGACCCAGTGACATTGTGCAACTTTTGCTAATTACACTTACAGACAACCGATTTAATAGACAATAAAGATCATCATAAGAAGGCACCCTTTTTTCTTCCATCTCTCCCAAAACCATTTGGTGCAGGTTTGACAAACAGGTACAGTGCATCGTACGAGAAACTAAGTTCAGATCTAGTTGTCACAAACTTAAAAGATTCAATAGTAAAAGATCAAGTGTATGTGAGAGGACGAACCAGGCAATGAAGAAGATCTTGCTCTTCTGGCAGTTGTCGACGGTGACGAAGTCGAAGTCGAAGACGGCGTAGCGGCAGTCGTCGTCGGGCAGCGCGGCTACGAGCTCCTCGTAGCCCTCCCCCGGCCCGCCGACCCTGTCCACCAGCACGGCGCGCGACCGCTCGTCGATCTTGTACACCACGAACCGGTGCACCTTCTTCCACTTCATCTCCATGAACCATCGCTGGCACTCCTCCTTTACGTTCATCCCCTCCGTCGCCTGCACGTACAGATCGACATACACACGAACGTACGTACGATCGAAGCATTTGCATAAGCCACTTGCTAGCTCACACGTGAGGAGTACAGTGGTATGATCATGGCATAATTAAGCGCAATTGACGTGATGAGATGCTCGTTTACCATCTTGAAAGCCATAGCCATGGTTGGGTGCTGGTTTCTTTGAGGAGTTCTTGGGTGCTGGTTTCTTTGAGGAGTCTCTGTTCCTGTGGGGAGGTTCTTGTGGGATTAGGTGAGGTGGACTATCTTTATAAAAAGAGTGGCGAGCAGCTCAAAATTCTTTTGTTCTCCCTTTATAAAATAGGGAAAGTAATAATGCCATGGGTACAGACCATTTTTCCCACGCAACTATCTTCTGGTGTGTCTCTTGCAAGCGTGTCAAGAATAAACCAAGTTGAGCTGTAGCTGCAAGATGCTCCAAGCAACAATGGCGAAATTTATGACAATAAAAAGGTGAGGGAAGCGGAGAATTCTTCAACAACTGTGACGATGACATGCTGCTTGTTACACCTTTGATGACTGATGCAGTTGGTTCTCTCTGGGAAAGAAGTAGGACAGACTCAAAATAGATTTAGAATGTTTTAAACTAAAAAGAGAAAATAATTTAATCATTATTTTTTTGGTTTGAAAAGGACATGATTTCTTTATATCATATTTACTCCTAGTTTGGATGATGAGACTCTAACTCTACAAAGAAAGGTGTTGTATGGCAGTATGAGGATGTAAAACAGCGAGAGATTATAAAAAGAGTGAGTACAATTTGTCTTTTTTTTTATATATGTTTGTGTTTCTCTATAATATGTAAACAATAACATTTATTACAAAAGCCTACAAGTCATAAATAAAAAAACTCAGAATGGTATGTAAAAAAAATATAGACAAACCTTAACCAAAGAGAGCATGCGTAAGAGTGAGGGTAGAAACATTTTTTGTAAAGGTAAATTACACAATTTCTTAAATATATTTTTCACGTGTGTAACAAAATTAGAAAAAAGTTCTAATTTATCATAGAAACTTTCATAATGCGTTTCACTCTGCCACTATGTGTACCACAAGTTGCTGTATCTAGTGTTTTTGTTCTTTTCACTGCCACCAAGTTCAACAAGTGGTACTAAAGTGGCTTATACCACAAGAAGGACGGTCACCACGGTAAGTCTTCCAACTGAGGCAAAGAGATCAGATCTTGGAAAAAGCTAGCAAGAGTACTCCATTTGCAACTTACTTAGTGCTTTTCAAATACATAGTCTTTAATGTCGGCAAATTTATAGTCTAATTTGTTTGGAATTCACTTGTCTGATTAAATATCAGGATTGAAGTCTTATAAACCATAGATTTTATGAGTTAGTTACAAATATTATTAAAATTTTATTAATGACCTTCTAACTTAATATGCTCTCTTTTTAGAAAACTATATTAACCCAACACAACTCAATCTAACCCCACCCACACCCCACCACCATCAGCAACAACAACAAAAAAACACTAAGACAAGATCTCAACCAACCACATATGAAAACATAGGACATCGAGAGTTAAATTTATATGTTACATTATAATTATTCAGATACACATATGAGTGATTTCAATATATGCTCTATCCAGCACTTCTCAATCAAAAAATAGATTTTGCAAACCATTTTTGAAAGTGTTGGTCATTTGCTAGCAAATTGGAAGCAAAAGGAGGTGGTAGTGCGAGTTTTGAGGACGTTCCACTTCTGCATAGTGCAATCATCAGGTCGATGAGGCAAGAGATCGCGCAAATTTGCAGTATAGAAGTGAGTGTACGTGGTGCCTGGGATCTAACAGCTCGGCCATCCCCCCATTCTTTGCTTGAAAGGAAAGGGATGGGGAGGGCATTTGGGGACGAGAGGCAAGAAAAGAAGAGAAAGCGCATGCACGGGCGAGGGGACAGGGGGCCTTGTCCCCATTCTCTCTTTTACCTCGCGTAAACAGCAATCACACACGGGGTTTCCGAAACTGCTTCACGGACGTTCAAGACTGGTAATCCGGTAAGTTTTACTTTTTTTCTTTATATTTTATATAATTTTGTGCGACCTCCAAGGCACAAAACTACTGTAATATCATATGGAAACCTGAAATTTGCTCCCACACAGACGGGCCGATCTCCACCAGACAAAGTCGCTGTTTCACGTACGTGTCGGCTAGATCGGTGCCAAAGCTATGGCTGTCTATCAATCAATCAAGACTGTGTGGAGCTTTTTTTCTTTTCCTTTTCTAGTGCACGTAAATTATTCGAAGTGATGGAAGTTCGTTTGTGCAAAGCTGGTCGCAGTTGCCACTTTTTGTTCTTGCATGCTTTCCTGATTTTCAATTTTCAGCCTCCAATTTTATGAAGAAATGTTGGTTGTTCTTTAAGTACCGATTGAGGAATATGTTTACACAATTGTACTGAGAATATTACTTTCTAATGTATTTCATACACTAATTAATTTATCTAAAAATTTAAACTATCGAGGAGAAATAGTTCATCAACTCTTAACTCTTAGAACTCTCTTAATCTTTTCATCGAGTACTTTAATAGTTTTATGTATTAAACAGTTCACCTAAAATCTTAATTTATTGAGAAAAAAATAATCAATTTACTTGTATTTTAATATTTTCTTGGGGAGAAAGGCCTAATGGGCAAGTAACTATGATACAAAGAAATGAGTAAAAAAACTCATGTTTTGTGACTTTTATCCTTTTTATCCTCATTTTCTTTCTCTCATTTTTTAATTGTTTTTGAAAAACTGTATTATATGCAAAAGAAAACGACGTCCTAAACAAAATCAAGAGGTGTAAGAGCCACCATCGGGAGGGGAAGAGGGGAAAAGGTATTATTGGATTTTGAGATCTAATAGATAGTTCTTATTTGTTGATCGGGGTCTATTTGTTTTTTCTGTAAAATTATGATCAGGTCAATGCTAATTTGAACATCTAATAATCTGTAACAATGACAAACTTAACAACAATGATAAAAATAAAATAACAATTGACCCTGTTAGTAATAGAAAAGAAAATAATTTTAAATAATAATAATAATATGCAATTTTTGACTCGTACCAACAATTTTCTCAACCAGGAAAGGATAGAAGCTAGACACACAGTTCATCAACAATCCATAAGGGAGATTTTTTCAAAAAAATCCGACAAAAACTTTCCTGTCAGTGCCGTACCAGTCTGTTGCCCTAACCGAAGACACTGGCCCCTCCTTGATGAGCTATCTCAAGTCCCGAGCTAGTGTTAGGGTAATAATCCCAAGGGAATCGAAGACAGAGATAGCCGGATCGAAGTAGCACCAAATGATCTGGACCAAAATTTAATAAAAAAACTTCGTATCAAAAGTTTTATCTGAAAATCTTGGAGATCTTAGATTTTAATTATGTTGGTTTTGGGGATTACTGTTGGGCTATTCCGCTTGACCCATTTCTTGATATGTATAAAAAATAATGTTACACATATCTTTTTACTGAAGGAGAATATTACACTTCAATACTTCTTCTCAAGATGGTGCATAGATATTATATATGTCCATCTTGAACAAGAGATATGAGAAGATATGAGTATGCAAACTTTTAATGAGTACATCAGTAAGTTGATCTGAAGACCTTACAAAAGGTAGACAAATGGCATTTTGATCAAATTCTTCCCTTATGAAGTGTCGGTCTATCTCCATATGCTTAGTTCTATTATGCAGCACGAGGTTATTAACAATATCAATTGCTGCTTTATTGTCACAATAGAGCATAAGCGGGTTCTTGTCCCTGAGCTTCAAGGCCTCACAAACCCCTTATGCAAGAGCATGATTCTCTGCCTCTGCGCTGGATCTAGCCACCACACTTTGCTTCTTATTGCGCCAAGTGACCAAGTTGCCTCCACAAAGTTGTAGTAGCCTGACACGGATCTCCTGTCATCTCGAGAGTCATCCCAATCAGCATCAGTATACACTTCAACTCGAAGGTGATTGAGCTTCTCAAGGAGCACACCCCTCCCCAGACTACTCTACAAATACCGCAGAATGTGATTGATTGCATTTAAATGTGTGGTCCTAGGATCATGCATATACTGACTAACCCGGTTGACTGCATAAGCCACATCTGGCCGGGTATGAGAGAAGTAAATGTGCCTTCCAACAATCCTCTGATATTGATCCATATCCACCTGTTCATCTAGGCGTGCCTCAAGGCTTAAGTTGGGATCAAGTGGGGTAGTGGTAGGACGGCATCGAAGCATACATATCTCCTCCAAGAGACCAAGCACATATTTTTGCTGTGAAAGAAAGATCTCTTTCACTAACCTATACATCTTAATTCCCAGGAAGTACTTGAGGCAACCAAGATCTTTAATGTCAAACTCCTATGCCAATTTTTGCTTCAAGATAGCAGTTTCTCTTGGGTCATTTCCAATGAGTATTATATCATCTACATAAATAATCAGCACTATCAGCTTGCCATTCCTCTCACAGGTGAACATAGTGTGGTCAACACTGCTCTGGGTGTCTCAAAAATGCACCATCACCTGTTTGAACTTGTCAAACCATGCTCGAGAGGACTGTTTGAGTCCATACAGAGACCTCTTTAGTCGGCACACCTTGCCATCGATTTGCACAATCTCAAACTCCAGGGGAATCTCCATGTACACCTCTTCCTTAAGATCTCTATGCAAGACTACATTTTTCACTTAAAACTGGTGAACATCCCAGTCTAAATTCACAGCACAAGAGGGCAGTATCCTCACAGTAGTCATCTTTACTACTGGTACGAAGGTCTCCTCATAACCGACTCCATAAGCTTGAGAGTAGCCTTTAGCAACAAGGCTAGCCTTGTTTCAATGTACCTTCCCTTCTGGAGTTTGCTTGACAATGAAGGCCCACTTACATCCCACTGCTCTTCTGTGTGGATGTTGAAGTACCAACTCCCAAGTACCATTTTTCTTCAAGACATTCATCTCCTAAACCATAGTTTCTTTCCACTTGGTATCCTTCAATACTTCTTTCCAAGACTTTGGAACAGCCACAGAGATAAGTGAAGTAGTAAAAGCCTTATGCTCAGGTGAGAGAGAGTCTAGAGATACAAAATTGGAGATAGGGTGAGAAATGGAATGCATGTGAGATTTGTAAAGAGACCTGCATGAGCGCCTAGGTCTCCTAAGTGTGATAGTTTGATCAAGAGAGTTCGAGTTAAGGATTGAAAGATCATCACCTGACTCTAGAAGAGGAGTAGAAAGGGAGGAAGTTTCTGGAGCTTCGATGGGAGTTAGCGATGGCTCATGGTAGTTTTTGGAATTTGGACTGATCTTGGGTCTGCGCCGAGTATACACTTAGAGCTGTGGTTGAGTCTGACTCATGGTCTCAATGCCTTCTTCTCTTGAACTCTCCCTTTCTCCTAAGTTCTCCACCATAGCCTGTGGTGTCTCTTCTTCTCTAGCTTCACCGTTCTCATCTCTGACAGGCTCCTCTTGTCTGTGTGATGGAGTAAGTGACAGTTCACTGAATCAGGAAGGATTGCCCTGAGACTCCCCCTCTCAAGGACCAAGGGGCGGAGAGGAGCCATAGAAGGGATAACCTTCCCAAAACACAACATCCATGAAAACATAAAACTTTATTTCTTCAGGGCAATAGTACTTGTAGCCCTTTTTATCCAAGGCATACCCAACGAAGACACACTTCTTCGAGTGAGGAGAGAACTTTCCGCCTACAAGGTCATGGTGGTGCACAAAACACACATAACCAAAAACCTTAGGCTGAACAATGAAGGTGTTTTTGCCTTGGAGAACCTAGCAGGGTAAAGTCTAGCACCCGAAGAGCATCTTGTTAATCAGGTAGTTTGCACACTACCTTACCCCATAGAAACTTGGGCACATTCATTGTGCACAGAAGGGGGCGAGCAACCTTAAGGACATGCCTATTTTTGCGCTCGGCCAGCCATTTTGGCTTGGTGTGTTGACATAAGATTTCTGATAAAGTATCCCTTTGGAGGCCAGAAGGTCCTGAAAGCAAGCATTTGTATATTCAGTCCCATTATCCGTCCTGAGGGTCTTGATTCTGACACTATATTGAGTCTCCACCATTTTGTAGAACCTCTCAAATGCCTCTTTCACATCACCCTTTGAGTGGAATAACATCAGCCACGTAGCCTGGCTATGACAATCAATAAATGTGACAAACCATTTGCAACCATTGATAGATGCAACATTGGTTGGACCCCAAACATTAGAATGAATTAACTCAAAGAGACATAAGCTTATATTTCCATTAGAAGAATAAGAGAACTTGTATGTTTAGCAAAATCACAAGTTTCACATTTAAGCATATCCTTGTTACATTTCTTATAAAAGTTTGGAGCAATAACATCAAAAACACTGAAGACAGGATGTCCTAAACACCTATGCCACGTGATCATGTCCTCCTCCAAAGTGACCACCAAATGAGCTAACTCCTCCACAAAATCTTTCTTATAACATTCCTCCAAGTAGTACAAGCCATCTTGATGATTACCATGACCAACCACTCTTCCCGTCTTGAGCTCTTGAAATAAACAGTGAGTAGGTCAGAAGGTTACTTTATATAAGTGAGTTGGTTATAGCAGCAATAGAGAGCAGATTGTGGAGAAGTTGGGGACATGTAGCACATTTGACGATCACAGTCCAGACGAGTTGACAACTTCTCCTCTTCTAAGGATAGGAGAGTGAACAATCAGCAATATGGATCTTGTCCCTCCCAGACAAAGGGACGTACTTAGTGAAGCGTGATAACTTGCCTGTCATATGTCTAGTACCCCTTGAGTCAATGGTCCACTGATCGGGTTTAGCAAAAATAGATGAAAGAGCTATATGAGAGAAGTGAGAAAGGAAACCGGTAGTTGAGGTTTGGGAGGATCCTCCCGAAGCAGTTGAGAAAAGTCTCCTTAGAGTGACAAGTTCCTCAACAGTGAGCCTAGACTCTGAGACTACAACTGAGACATTTGCTCGAGCGCCTTCTTGCTTCTTTGCCTAACTCTTGCCTTTGCTCTTGCCGGCGTTCTCTGACTTGCCATGAAGAGTCCAACAGGTCTCCCGAGTGTGCCAGGCACGGCCACAAGTCACACCAAGCCTGATCAGGAGCAAAAACGAGGGGGGCGTGAGTGTCGTGCCCCACCAGCTAGAGCAGGAGTTGCCACAACAGGAGGCTCCACAGTCAAGCTGACCTGTGCAACTGTCTCAGTAACCAGACGATAGGCCATGCTTGCTCTCCGACTGCTCTCAAACTGGATCATGGTAAAAGCCTCCTGAAGGCTGGGCAATGTAGACCGTGTAAAGATCTGAGTCTTCAGCGTATCAAACTCAGGATTCAGTACTGACATGAGAGTGTAGAGGCGATTTGTCTCAAACCTCTTCTTATATACACCCATGTTCTTTCTCATTGTCCTGCCTACAGGAATCCTCTTGTCCGGCTTCAACCTCAAGCTAAAAGGGTCTATAGAAATCGTACCTCCGTCACTCACTGAGAAGCCTATCAATGTACTATGTGTTGCATCTAGGCTGTCGTGCCTAACTCTAATTTTGATGATTAATGAAAACAAAGTGTTCTGGACTAATCGTGCTTTTGAGATTGATTGAAACAGGGATCAGTTGGGATGAAATACAAGATGATCAAGATGTACCCGACTTAAAATAAAAGCACAAGTCGCAAAGAGCAAGAGACGAGACGCAAATCTTGAAGATGCGAAAGACCTCAGGTATTATGAGTTTTTATTTTTACCGATCTTGGCGTGTGGAGATGATCGGTTAGGGAAATTCTTTTCTAGTTTAACCGTACTATAAAGAGGGGTAGCGAAAGTCCTCTTTTTATCTCCAGCACAAACCGAGAAAACTAGGTCATTGCATTGCATCATTTCTGGATGGATTTGGTTTTGAACTTATTTGAAAATCTGGTTTTTCAGTTCAGTTTTTGACAGCAGAAGAGTATTTGCAATTTTCAGAAAGATCTAGGAAGATCTGACTTTTGCTTCTGTTGACAAAATTGTAGCCCTTGAAATTATCTTTCAAACGACCTATTAAACACCTCTTGTGAATTTCTGGATTTAAAGTTATCTCTGTTTTTGTTCATGCTGACTGTCAGTTTGCTAAACTGACTGTCAGTTTGAATGTCAATTAGTTTAAACTGACAATTGTCCAGAGAGGGTGTTTTTTGTGCTCAAAATTTTTGTACTAAACTGACTGTCAGTTTGTCCATACTGACTGTCAGTTGAGGTTTCGATCAGAGAGTTTTTAACTGAGTTTCTGTTTGATTTTGGTCGTGACTGTGGTCGAACTGACTGTCAGTTTGTGTAACTGACTGTCAGTTGTGGGTTCCAGCTTTCCTTTTTCGACCACGAACGGCTAGCAAAGTTTTCGTCCGTAAATTTTGTCGGCCGTTGTGCACTAAACTGACTGTCAGCTAGGCAAACTGACTGTCAGTTTGGGTTGCTGAT
Organism: Pharus latifolius; assembly: GCA_019359835.1. Classification (NCBI taxonomy): domain Eukaryota; kingdom Viridiplantae; phylum Streptophyta; class Magnoliopsida; order Poales; family Poaceae; genus Pharus; species Pharus latifolius. The sequence continues at coordinate 13,899,447 of CM033321.1, forward strand.
TTTCAGCCCTAGCTCCAACGGTTCATTTGCTTCTTGAGGCTATAAATAGGGGCTTTGGGCATGTGTTTCTTACAACAAGCAACAGCATTTCATATACACTCTTGAGCATTAGTTTCTTATATAAAATCTTGATCTTTTGATCAAGTCGAGTGCTTTCCGATCCACCGAGAGTTTCAGTTCTTTTGCATTTGCATATACTTAGCTTCTCGGTGCGTGTTTGGAGGTCTAGAGAAGACCTCGCTGCCTGTTACTCTTGGTGAGCGCCCTCACCTAGACGGTTCGGAGGCGTGGCCATTGATCTCTCCGTTCGGAGATTGTCGGAGAGGCTCGGCAAGTGTGTACAAGGCATCGGTGCTCGCCTTTCCGGAGTGGACAAGGAGCAACCACTAGTGATAATATCCTTTGTGGATATTGAGGCAAGACTCAAGTGATTTGAGTGCTTCAACGAGGATTAGTGGATACTGGGCGAGTCTCCGATACCTCGGTAAAAACCGTTGTGTTCGTTCTCTTTCCCTTGCTTACATTATTTGTTCTTGATTTGCATTTATTTGCTTTAAGTTTTAAAGTTTTTAAAAGCCTCCTATTCACCCCCCCTCTAGTCGGCATCCTTGATCCAACACTATGCAGCACTGAGCTCACCTTGAACCATCCTTTGGGCCCTCCTGTAGATCTCAAAGACCTCGGCATAGTTGCTCATCTGATAGTACCTATCTGCCACAGTTTTCCAAATTTGATCTGTTGTATCATACATGATATAAGAGCTCGCAACTGAAGGATCCATGGAGCATATAAACCAGGATACAATGCAAGCATTGTCCATCTCCCACTGATTTGAAGTCGGGTCCATCAGTGGAGGATGCTTCTTCGCTCCTGTCACATAGCCCAACAAACCATTGGCTGCCAGTGACATCTTGCACTGATGCGCCCACAACATATAAGTTTATGCCCCTCAGGCTTGATAGAGGTAAAGGCTGAGCTTGGGCCATGAAGACTCACCAGGCTAGCAATGGCAACTGCATTAGCGGGATCCTTCACCATCTTACCCGATCCAAATAGAGCTCTTCTAGTATCGTCACAAAACACCCACTCCTTAGACACCTCCGCCTTTACTACCCCTTCTCCGGACAGAACACCTCATACAGCTCAACTGCAACTCCTCAAGTTTGGCTTGGCTCAGCTCAGCTTGCAGTAGCTCAGCTCGGCTCGGATGCAGTTTAGCTGGGGTTCTTAGGTCGGCCGCACCACCCGAACCCCACTCAATCGGTCGCTAACATGCAGGCGGAGCGACTAGGCGACAGCGAGTGGTGGTGAGGAAGCGGTCAGCGGCAACAGGCGGCTCCTCCAGCGGGTCATGCACTGCGGACTGGGCTGCTGCAGCGAACGAGATCCGATGACTGTGCAGCATTGCGGGAATATGGTTCTGATTTGCACTGGTCGAGCTCCAGTGGGTGATGCGGCACGAGGTTCCGGTGAGGTCAGCAGTGGCTTGATGAAGGTGCTGGGTCCGCTCCCACATACGTTATCCGCCTTCGGCTCGGGCTCAGGATCTGATCAGGCGGATCTGGCGATGACCCAGCGACGCAATGTAGGTGACTATGCCAGCTTGACTCGAGGAGGTGACGGTGATCTCGCCGGTGAGAACTCCGACAAATGGTGGCCAGGGTTAAGTAAACCCTAACACCAGCAACACCAGCTCTGATACTATGTTGGTTTTAGGGGTTATTGGTGGGCTACCCCACTGGGTCCACTTCTTGATATGTATAGGAAACAATGTTACATATATTCTCTTAGCTAAGGAGATCATTATACTTCAATAAATTAAAATCTTGAATTAATCAAAACATATATGTCAGAGTTGATTAAATAGATCTGAGTCATTTAATTGGATGATTTTTGAAGACTTTTCATCTATATACTTGATAGAAAACTTCCTATTAAAATTTTTATCCGAATAGCCCTGTATGGTTAACATCGTGATCTCATGTTCTATACAGGTGCATGGATTATTACATGTGCTCGTGGTCGTTTCGTGTACAAGAAGTGGTTCTGGGGATGTTCCAAGAAGAAAAATACAAGGCTATCAGAGCTATGTTCTCCAGTAAAGATGATGTTCATCGCTGAGCAACGTGTAGTGCAAAAGTTACAGGTAACCCTTTTTTGCTGCCAAGCACACATTCGTGGGCATGTTACCGCGGTGGTTGCCATGCTATGCTGGTATAGCATCTCCTTTTGTGTTGGATCCAGTTGCATGCATATCTTGTATGGTAAGTCGGTAACTTATTACCGACAAAAGCAGTGTATACTAGGTTTCGAGTTTCTGTCTTGAGTTCGATTCCAAGACCTGGCTGAGAGGCCAAGAAATTGCCAATTTCTCTGTGATTCTTGATTTTTTTGGGTATTTTTTATTAACTTTTTGTATTTATTTAATTTTATATAATGATTAGTTTATACAATTTTCTAATACAATATTTTTATCATATTTTTTGATCGATATTACGTCTCCTAGTACAGATCGTACTAGATCAAGATAATCAGTTCCACTGAGAACCCAAATCATAGTGTATGCCATTGGATCATTGATCATGTGTCATCATATCAAACCTCCTTCCACCAGCTCTGCAGTCCACGCACAAATACTCTTTACATGGACTGCATGCATCGACTGTTGTATGGAACATGGATGAATTGGCATCCAGGAATGTACTAGCGAATAGTTTTTATTAATAACCTAAAATAAAAGAATAATTAAGAAAATGACACACAATTTATCAAAATTATAAAAATAACTTGATTGTGTGCAATAAATCAATTATCACGGTTTGAAACCGCGACAGAACAAACGCATAAAAATTTTTTTCTCACCTTATCCGTGACAAGAATTGATCAAATGGCCGAAGCATACGATCAAGCGACAGACTCAACCACTCGACTAGTTTCTATCGCGGATGGAGTTAGAAAAAAATTTCTATCATGCTTTTGAACTGTCCTGTCACAATTTCATACCGCGATAATTGATTTATCGCACCCAATCAGTTCATTTTTGCAATTTCGATAAACTATAAGTCAGTTTTACAATTATTTTTTATTTTGAGTTATTAATAAAAAAATATCTGTACTAGCATACACGTTAACGTTAGCGCGTACTAGGAATTGAAAACGGGTGTCCAGGAATCGATTACATCGGCCATGGGTGCAACCACTTGACAAGACTTCTGACGCTAGTTCCATGTAACCTAGAAGAGCCAAGGGGTAATCTATTAACCTGATGGGGCCCATTTGCTATGGCATAGCCCATTAAGTCAATAGGCCCCAGCGCACGAAATGAACAGCAAAAATAAGTAACACTAAAAGCGCCCATCATTATGGGGATGCGTTGTGAAAATTTTGACAGCTGGTGACCCATCCATCCATGTTTCAGACCGAGCATATGAAAAAGATAAATTATCGTTACCAAAATAAACATTAACGAAGCAAATGTATTTGCAGCACAGACCCCTTCATCGTATATGCAAAGACTTTTCCGAGAGTAATAATACAAACAATTCTTTTAGCCATTTAAGCTAATGATCGAAGAGTTTATATAAGGATCGAGTAAAATCCACGTTACTGACAATCAACCATCTCCAATGCTATGTATGACTGCAATAATGAGAGGATATGTTAATGTCCAGTTTACCAAGAAACATTAAGACAAAACGAGATATAGCCAATCAATACAATTTGAAAAAGAAAGCAAAAAGGCCATTCATGTCCCAAAGAACTCCAGATTGCAGCAACTAAGTTTGGCAATTTGTGGTTTTAGTTAATTCTCTGTCCTTTCCCACATGTAATGCTTTCTTCACCAAATCCTACCAATGTAACAGCAGCTATTCAGGTCGCCGCAAACAATCTAGTTCTTGCACAACTAATAGACAGATATTGGCATCACCAAACCAGATTCTATTCTACTAACTGATCCTCGAGACTGCTTTCACTCTTTCTGTTTTCTAAGTAATATGTGAACCTAGCCTGAGTGTCTCTCCACCTGGACTAGCAACAACTGCAAACAGAAGGTTTGTTGTAACTATTCTTAGAATCATACACAAAATTAGGTGATATGTCATGTAATTTACAAACATAAGAAACCAGAGACACTGGTCAGCTTTTATGTCCATTCCAATAAAAACACCAACACTAGAGATTGAGTGCAAGAAACTGGATTTCAATTCGGTGTCAGAAATTATCTTCAGCATCAGATTTCCCACCTTAATTTTTTCCATCAGAAAGGCTGTGTCCGCTCACACATTCCCTTGATGCAAAAGATCTGCATCGCTTCACTGACAACTAGTTGTAGACATACTTTCACAATATATGTTTGGAGGCAAAAATTACTAGCCTCCAAGCAATGTACACCCCAACACCCCACCCCCACACCCCCCCCCCCCCCCCCCCCCAACAACAACAAAAAAAAAAAAGACACACACACAGAGATCATTTTCTTTTCCTGTTGCCTCACTCCTCACAAGCGAAGCAAAATCTTAACCATTCAACTTTGAAACAAAATCACTTATGCATGTCCAAATATCAATACAGAAGTTGAAAATAAGAACAAATGCAGCTTGAGAAAGGCCAGGAACATTCTACTGGAACAGGTCAGTAGCGACAAATTATTGGCCAAGCATGCCAGCTCTCATTTCATATAACACATCAAGCTTTCAGGTGATGATAGACAACCAAGAAGAGCTGACATGCTATGCAAAATACGCATTCCAACAACGGATAAATGTAATGATACAGTATACCGAAATCTTACAGAGAAGGCAGGAAGGTACTGAGAAGTTAGTTATTTTCATCTTCTGGCTTGTCTTCCTTCTTCTCTTGCTGTCAAGAGAAAAGCAACACTTAGTCAACTTTTGGTTCATGACTCACACAAAGTAAGATAGATACATGTATAGATGCAGAGAGAAAATTAATTGTGATTCACAAAATTACATACAACAGGGCAGTTGAGATGCAACTCAAGGTTTACTGCATACCAAAATAAGCTTATTGAGCTTATTTCAAGACAGTACTAACCAAACTAAATGCCTATGGCCAGTTAAGTCATTATTTTCGTTGCTGTCTGCAAGCAAACAGAGTGCTGCAAATTTCCTTTAACCAAATCAATTGTACCAGTACATAATGATACTCCATAGCAACAAGGTATTTGAAAAGACTAAGCAACATATTACTTCCAGATACATATCACTAAACCGAAATATATATTACAACTGATGCAAATAACATTATGTGTTTCAGAGCCTTTACTGGTATTGATTGTTTATTTGTTCAGAGGTAGATGAAAGAGAGTCCTGGAAGGGGCTTTCCAAGGAGTAGAACAAGGCCCAAAGCGGAGATGCTTTTTAGTAGTATTGTTTGGTATTTCCAGAAGAAAAGCAGATCTTTTCAGTAAAATGGAAGCTTTAACAAACGCAAATCGCAAAACCAGATAATAAGGCAACAGCACAGCTACATCACATACAGCCCTTTATGAGAAGAATTTGGTGGGAAGACTTAAACAATAAACTCAATAAAAGGAGTACAAAAGCATACCCCCCCCTGGCTGTGCAATGAAGCCAGCAGATCTTTTACAGATGGATCGTTAGGATCAACACCAGGTAGCTGTAATTTTAAAATATGAAACCATTATAAGCAATTCTATGTAATCAGAACAGCCAAGATTAGCTCACAATGTCATAAGTCAAAATGAAGACTTACTGAATTAAGGATAGATGTCACAAACGATCGATCTTCAAACACCTTACTCATGTCAGACTGAGTGCTTGCCTCCTGGACAGACATTTGAAGAGCTGTGTATACATTGTAACAAAATAACACATCGGAGAACAATTTTGATATACAATTAACACAAAACTTTGCCATAATAATTATCAATAGAGCAAAAAACAGAGATAAAAATTGCAAATAGAAAAAAAAATCAACAAAATAGCTATTCTGAAGTTCTCAGGACGATGGTGATAGATTATACAACCAACAGATGTGACTGAATGCAAGCTTGGTACATATTGCAAGGTTAATCTATAAAAGGGAAGTGTTTAATGCCATTGTAAAAGCAAGAATCTTTTATTGCATACAGTCAACTGGTGAACCAATGGACAAATTGGACAAATTGACAGCCACAGAACATTAGCCTCTATAGTTTCCATGGAATGCCTTAGTGTCATGGTGTGCCTTTTATCTGTTCCAACTGAGCTTTTATTACAAGCAAATGAGACCTGGATTAAAAGTATGGATGAAGCATTTTATAAAACTCGATATTCTAATGGTGAGAACATGAGCATTTTGTTGTTATCTAGTGAAGGATATCATTTTCCAAAACTAGTGGAGGATATGTTTCATAAACAATTTAATAATTAATGATATTCTAATGTTGAGAGCATGAGCATGTCGTCATTAACTAGTGAAGGATATTTTCACAAATAATTCAATAAATAATAAAGAAAATGTTTATGTTGTTAGGTTTTGCCTAAGGAAGCAATCATTTAGAACAGATATCACCAATGATTCATTTTGTTTTGCATTAGAGGCAGCACATGGAATGTCCGATTTTTTGTCAAGAACTATAGCTACGCAACTAACAGATTATAGTCTGACAACCCTACATCAATTGACTCATGCAAGAAATGCTAGTAATTTGCCATCCCCAAAATCAGAACAACATAAAGAACACTATATTAAATATAAATGAATATATGCTAGCATGTACAAGAACCTAACAAACCAAAAAAATTACCTAACGCCAAGTCCTGGTCATGTAAATCAGCTTCTGACATAGCAGCATCTGCTACAGCTGCAGCTCCAGAATTACCATCCTCCATTGACATCGCAAGGGCCCGTTGTAGTAGCTCAGCTTCATCATCCTGTAATCACAATAGCTATATTAGCCATCTGATGTCCACCTAGACTGCAGCAACCACTTGTATAAAGTCTAGAATAAAGTGGACATGCATTTTAGTTGGAACAGATTCCTACAAATTCCATCTGTTTATAAAGTCTAGAATAAAGTCGACATGCATTTTAGTTGGAACAGATTCCTACAAACTCCATCTGTTTATAAAGTCTAGAATAAAGTATGCATTGCTTTCTGTACTCAGTATGATCATGGTAGTCACTCAACTCATAGGACTTCAGCAAAAGTTGTAATACAATCTATAGAAAGAATCCAAAAAAAAGTTAGCTGCTCTTCCAAAAGATGCAAAAAGCAAACCAATGGCTGCAATCTAGTTAAGCAACCACACGCCATTTACACAGTTACAACATATGAATAAGAACAAGTTTAAGGCACTTTATGGCTCATGCATTACTAGCATATTGCTACAGTACTTACTGGCAAAGCTAAACGGTTATTTTTATGTTTGTGCTTGAAAAACAACCATTAGCCACATCCTTTTACTTCTCCAGAATGCCAAAGTATGTATGCGTGCATTTGAACATGGCAATTTTTTGCATCATGGGAAAAAGAGTTCATGAAAGATTACAAAACATTCACCAGCATTGAAGTTTGAAATGAACCCTTTTGAAGTCCAACATGCTGAGAGCAGTTCAGTTCACTGTTATTTGCATGTTGATTCACTCAAGTAACAATAAATGAACTATATTAGGGATGAATGAACTTCAGTCTTCAAACTTATATAGTTTATTATGATAGAAAGTATCCAAATAAGAAACACTTTGACATGAGAAAAGAAAGAACTATCATGAGCCATGAGATAGTGAGCATACCTTGGGCTGATTTCTCTCATCATCAGCAGGAGTATTTGAAACAGGTTCGGCTTCAGCTGAAACAGGTTCGGCTTCAGCCAAAATAGAATCACTCTTTGAGCTTGAAGCATATTCCTTATTTTCTGCCTTAGAAGGTTCTTCTGCAGCCTTTTTCGCAATAGCTTCTTGCCTTGCTCGCTCTTCTTCCATAGACAACCGCAATGCAATCGCCAACTCCGGGTCTACATTTGGGTCCACACCAAAGTCATATCCTGATGCTCCCCCAGCTGCAGCAGCTGCTGCAGCAGCAGCAAAACCACTTCCTCCTTCTTCTCCAGTAAAGATTGGAGTGCTGTGAAAAGATAAACAAACAATGTTGTCACAGGAAATACTTTCTCATATCAACTTGGATAGCCCAACATATGATGCAAGCTTAGTTGCTTACCTTATAAGGACATCAGAAAGTGCATTTTCACCAGCAGGGACATGAACTATGTGACTGCCATCACTGCTGTTCACAGCACTGATCAGCGCTTCCAGTTTCTCAGGCTTTTCATCATCAGTTTCACCAAAGTCAACAATGTCAAGAGAAACATTATTCTTCTTCAGCTTTTTCCCTATTGCCTCCAAGAATTTCTTGTCATATTTCACAGGACTGCCAGAGATAATTGTGTTCACATAATTAGTCACAATTCCAGCAGAAAAATAAGAACCTTGGACAATTTGCTATGGAATACCTTCCAATAAAAGCTATAATCCTCTGCTGCTGCCTCTTATTCTGCCGATGCTTCAGCGCCAGTTGAGCAACCTGGATCGCAGCAGCCAAGTTTGCCTCTGCACCAACCTCCAACCCTGCATGGTACGTCATTGAACATCAATTTGTAGAAAAACAACGAGCGTCAAAACCTGTAAAACTAACATACTATCCCAATTGGGTTTGCAAAAGCTTCGGCATTGCCATCTTCCAACCAACTCCAGGGGAGATTATGATAATTCGCTAAACTAAGAGACACAGGACTGTCCTAAGACTGAAGTAGTTGAACCTTATCACACAGTAAAATTAAGATATTGGGACTGCTCAATTTACCGTGCATGCAGGCGAGGATCTTGCCGAGGTCGCAGGTTGGCGTAACGAGCACGCGGACGCCCTTGCCAGCCATCGTCATGACGCCGACCGTATTCTCCGGATTAGACTGCACGCAGCCACCCAAAAAACAATTAGATCCGGAATCCAAAACCCTAACGCACGCACAACGAAACGAATCGGATCGAGTCGGATGCAAGGGGGTACCTGCGTCTTGGCGCCGCAGATGAGGTTGACGGCGTCGGTCTGCGCCTGGAACCTGGACGGCGAGTAGTCGCCGTTCCGCATCCACTCCGAGTTGTCTATACAGATCATCGTAGCCTGCAAAGGAGACCCAAACCCATCGGAAACACTTAGAATCGCAGCTTCGCGAGAGCTGATTCGAAGAGAGGGAAGGTATACGGACCTCGAGCACCATGGTGGCGTCGTGCAGCTGCCGGCTGTCGCGGTTTCGCGGGTTTGTGAAAACTAAAGGGAAGGGGAAGCGGTGGTTAAGGAGAAACCCGGTGTTCGGGGTTTTCAATTAAAATTTTGTTTATGGAAACAGTGGAACGAAGCGACAGCGTGGATCCGTGGATGGATTACTTGTTGGATAATTTGATTCGTGGAAACAAGAACCTACATAAGTTATTTATCGCCAGAAAACTATTCTATTTAAATGCAAATTATACTCAAGACTCAAGACTCTTTTCTGCCATAAGTCCTTATAGACTAAGAAAATAAAATTAATCTCCAACGATATTACTTTATGTATAGGAAATCATCCCATTTGGATCTCAGTTAAAGTTGGTCTAATTGATGGGAAATCCAAAAGACATTATGATGGAAGATGTGTCCGTTCATCTGGTTGTGAGCTCGTGACACTTAATTGAGCCAATCCAAAAGACATATTTCTTTGGTGGGCTGAACCAAATTCGTAAGAAATTGATGATTGATTTTGCTGTCAAACTAGATCGGAGTTAGTTGACTGAAAGCCCAAGGCAAGTAGGCTAGGCCTATAATACTCCAGTAGTTCGGTATGTGGATAAGGTATTTAATAAAAAAAAATTCCTAGATATGAAATTATATATATTATTTGAATAATATATTTTAAAAAATACAAGAGATGGTGTTAAATATGATTTATAAGCTTAAAAAATTTGGGCATGATTATGATACTTACACTTTTTACATATATATTTTTTTAATAATGCAACAAATAAAAAAATATAATAATCTAAAATAAAAAAAATACGACAATCTAAAAAAAATGAAAAATTAAAATAAGAAAATGAGATGACTTTCAAAAAAATACGACAATATAAAAAATATGACGACTTAATATAAGAAAATACGATAATCTAAAAAAATATGACATCCTAAAATTTATTGAATCAAATTGTGACCATTGTATCAAGATTTATTGGTTAATATTAAAAATAAAAGTTTATAAAAAATATTTTTTTCTTAGTCATTCTGAAAAAAAATTATATTGCAAAACATACTATAAAGGAAAAATAACTCAAAATAAAAACGGGATGTAAAATAATGAAAATAGTTAGTGTTTCCTTGAATATATTTTTTCTCATTGTATAAGATTTTATAGTATGAATTGGGGTCAAATTGTATAGCACATCAAGTACTATTTTTCTAGGTTTTTTTTTTCATTTTTATAATACTTTTCATAACTTTACACTATAAAGATATTTTGTGCAAAATATCAATTTTACAAGTATTAACAAATTGTACAGATTAAGAGGATGTTGAAGAATAGATTTGCCTACGGTAATTTAAACCACATGAATCACTTTTATTTCTCTTTTTCTTTTTAGTTGTGACATTTGGAGATTGTCTATATAATAATATGGGCAACATGTTCAGATACGAGGCTTGTTAGAGATTGAATTTTTTAATTGATATCTCATTCTCTAATTGCATAGATGACTACTTAGATATGTATGAGAATGTAATGTACTTAATTTTGAGAATTTGAAAATTTCATAAATATCTATATAGAATTAGATTATATGTGTCTAACTATATTTTAGATATCAAACAAATAAACATCCAGACATATCTAAAATAATAGGCAAACTCTAAATAATTTTGTCACCAGAAAACATAATACAAAATAAACGTCCACTGCATCCCAATTTTGTCGCGCGATATGGTCCTCCCTAAGCCGTGAAGACCAAAGCAAACACAAACCCCTGACGGCATCAAGCAGCTTGCAGACGAAAAGACTTTCGTGCCCACCCCCGAGCCCCCGTGGCGGTTGTATCCGTCCGAATATGCCTTCCTTTGGCGCCCCACCACCCCCTCCTTTACTTCCCCACACCCAACCCCCCCCCCCCCTGTCCTTTCCACTTCCTCTTTTCCTTCTCCCCTTCTACCCGCCCCCCCCGATCCAGCCCAGCCCGAAAGACACAGCTCACAAGCATGGAGTTGTTCTACGAGCTGCTCCTCACGGCCGCCTTCTCCCTCATCGCGGCCTTCCTCCTCGGCAAGCTCTTCGCCGCCAATGATCCCCGCCGGGAGCCCGATCGCGTGCCGGTGCCTGCCGGCTCCCCCGCCGAGGAGGAGGAGGAGGAGGAGAAAATCATCGAGGTCGACGCGGTGGCTGTGAAGGAAGAGCGGGCGGATGTGTCGACGCCGGCGGCTGCGGAGAGCTGGACTGAGGAGGAGAAGGTTCCTGCGAGCGTCGTCGAGGAGAAGCCGGAGTGCTTGGTCGTGGAAGAGGGGGTTCCGGTGAAGACCGCTCGGGAACTGTTCCTCGATGTGGGATTGGAGGAGCAGAAGATGAGAGATGGTGGAGAGAAGCAGTGTGGTTTGACCACTGCGGCTGCAGCGACGGAGGTTCTTGATGCGGAATTAGAGGAGAGAATACCAGTTGTTGAAGTGAAGCAGCATGGTTTGGGCGCGGAGGCTGCTCCTAGGGAGGTTCTTGATGTGGGATCGGAGAAAGATATGGTGCAGGCTGTTGGGGTGAAGCAGCATGATTTGGATGCTGATGCTGCTCTCAGTGAGGTTGTTGATGCAGGATTAGAGAAAGAGAGAGTTCAAGTTGTGGAAGTGAAGCAGCATGGTTTGGCTTCTGAGACTGCTTCTAGAGAGGTTTTTGCAGTGGAAGAGGAGAGAATGCAATCTATTGAAATAAAGCCGCACGAATTGGCTCATGAAGCTGCTCCCAGTGAGGTAGCCGATGCAGAATTGGAGGAGAGTGCTCAAGTTATTGATGTGCACGGTTTGGCTGCAGAGGTTCCTCCGAGAGAGGTTCTTGATGTGGCATTAGAGGAGAAGGAAGAACTTCAAGAACAACCTGTGGAAGAAGTTTTTAACGTACTTGAAAAGGTGGAGAGTAAGGAGGAAGCTAGATGTGATGTGCATTTGGCTAATCAAAAGGTGGAATTGGTTCCTAAGGAGGAGGAGTTTGTAGTGAAGAAGGCTGATGAGGTGAAACTTAGTCAAGAAGGTGATTCTAATGACAAAAGGATTGCTCAGTTGCCTGAAAAGGAAGTTACATTGCAAGGTATGCTTGATGAAGAGGTTGGAGCAGAGATGGAATTTGAGGAGTGGGAAGGGATTGAACGGAGTGAGGTGGAAAAGCAGTTTGGTTTGGCAGCAGCTTTTGCGGCTAGTGACATGGGGGAAGCTGCTCTGTCGAAGCTCAGTAGTGATGTGCAGCTGCAGCTGCAGGGGCTCCTCAAGGTTGCCATCGATGGTCCCTGTTATGACTCTACGCAGCCGCTTACACTGAGGCCTTCATCTCGTGCAAAATGGTACTTGTTCTTCACTGTTGTGAACTTGTGATACTATGGTTCTGTTGATCTTCTTATGGTATGCTGCGAATGGTGATATATCTCAAGGAAAAGCAAAATCAAGTGGAGGACTCTCAATTGGCGCATACTAGGCAGCCAGGTTACAATGATAATAACACTAGACTATACCATTTTTTTAGGGCAGACAAGAGTACTAACCTCAGTAAGGAAGAAATAATGACACTCATTTGTGTTATGAATCCTGAGACTTGCATTCTAGGTAGACAGACCATAATGGCAATTGAATCTTGCAATAATATTGAGTTGTGAACTTTGAGCCCTGCACTATAGATGTCTAGACCATAGTGGAAGTAGCTATGGACCTGCACCATGTTTATTGGAGGCAAATCAAGTTTATACTTTATAGATCCGATGCTGAAGTTATGGTGTGCATTCTATTTGATCCAAAGGATGTATGCTTGTCATGATATTGCCAGTGGCGAGTTTTTGTAGTGGATGTGAAATGTTAGGATATTTTTCCTCAGAGCTGCTTTCTAGTAAGGAAGGTTGTGATGTGGAGATCATATGTTTTTTGTTCAAGACCAAAGTGTGGTTGCCATAGTGCGTATGTCTGGTTTTGAGGCAAGTGTTCAAATTTTGTGCCAAACTATAGTTCCCAAATTTGCCACCATAAAATGTATGGCATACCACAATTGGGTGTGGCTTGTTTTGGTCTTGAATTAAATAGCCCACAAATGCAAAGCTTCAAAGAAGCATAGAACTTTTGTGAAGAAAAGAAGCAGATAACTTAGGAGGAGTTTTATCCCTTACCTCCTTGGAGGTAAGGAGAACCTTGCCCTTTTCGTTGTTGAGACAATGAGAATCTCTGCTCTCCTCTCAAATTTTGATCAGGGAGAACTGTAGCCCTTTTATCGATTTTGAGTAAGGTGAACTGTGATAAAATATTACAAAGATTCCTTCACAATGTCGCAGGATTCTCAGGAGAGTGCCTTGAGTTCTTGGAATAAATAAATGAAGGGAAAGTAAAGTGTATCAGCAGTGAAGTATTTTTGATGTTTGAATCTAATCACTAATGGAAACAGTCAGGATAAGAACATCCTTTTTTCTCTGTGTACCTAATGTTACTTAAATGTAACACAATTAACAAGCATATCTACCTATACTATACTATTAGTGTGGTTGGATTATGGTTTCTATGAATAAACTAAAATTGAACAAATGTTATGCTATATTCATCAATTATAACCAAGGACATTGTTGAGAAGAACATAACTAAGGAAGTGCTTCAATGCTCTTAGAAAGTGAACTGCACAACTTTTAAAGAAAATTGAGGTTATGATTTGTAATTACCCACACTACACTACTAACCGCATTGTTTTAAGATTTGTTAATTTACGTTTTGCAAAGCATGGAAGCACTACTCATATAACTATCTGAATGAGTTCTTGGAATCCAATATATGTGGGACACAATACTCCATGATCATCTGTAGTTGAGCAGCAATAATTGATATACTTTTTGATTGTTAGACAAATTATACATACCAAAAATTTGAGCAATTGCAAGTTTCAAACGTTCAAGTGTTGGAACATTGACGAAGAGTTCAAAATCAATCTTCATGATAGAAAGTAACTTCATGAAAAATTCTGCACTGATAGAAAAGCTGTCTACAACCTAGATACAATCAATCATATATTATGGAATCATACTCCCCCGTTTTATAATATAAGTTTACTTTCCCTTTTTTAGATGTTTCACATTATAAATCTACTTACATCCCAGTACACTTTTTAACATACCTTTACAATTTTGTCTTCACAAATATTATTTCTCATTCCTCTATTAATATTTTTTCACTCACGTTCAAAATTTTCTTTTTATACAGTAGTCCACTATCATTTCTTTTTCTCTCATTTTATGCACCTTAATTCCCATGCACATAGTAAATGAGTTTATATTGCGAAATGGAGGGAGTATCTTAGAACACAAAGTTGCAGAAAATTAAGAAAATGAGCAACAGTTCAAAGAAATTATTAGCTATTGATTTGCCCCTCAGAATAAACCATTTCTATGTATTTGCACATTATACCAATTGCATCTTCCTACAATCTATGACAAATTCTAACAATTTCTGATATAAGCCATGATAGAAGTAAGAATATGAAGATGCATTAATATGTGTTGCACATGCATGGCATGTCATCTTTCTTTTTGTCATTTGCCATTTAGCCTTTTAGGTAGGTTAATTGATGGACTACTGTGAACGGCCATGATGTGGTATCTGTCTAACTATCAAATTCAACCTTCAAAGGAGTAAGAGGAATAACATAAGTATTATAAATCATGGCTAATCGTCAACTGTATACAATAGAAATTTTGACATACCCAAATAATCAACATAACAGGATATCTTGCATCGATCTCCCATGTCTTTCACTACACGTTGTGATTTTCTAATGCAATAATATAAATGAAGTTGGCCAAAAATCTATTGATCAGAGTTATGGTGCTTATGTATACTCCACAAGTATTATTATTGGAGTTATAATAATTGTATAAATTAGTTAATTAATAGTTAATACTTATTTTTACTTGTATTTCCAACAATTCTAGTCACCTATATGCTGATGACAGTTATGATAATTGATAGCAAGGAACCAGGCTCATGAATATTTCTCTTACTCAAGTTCAAATTCTTCAAGTCCCTGAATTTTCTCTCTGGGCATTGATTTTGAGTTTTCCTTTGATTTGAGCTTGTTTGGTGTAATTCAAACTACTAAAAATGCATTTATTGCAGTAGAGTTAATTCAGACATGAACACCACTAAAACTAAAAAAAAAAACTTGCAAATAGGAACACGACAAATTGAAATTTTTATTTGCACCTGATGGAAAGCGACCTTTGTTTGATGGAAACCTCACTCAGATCTTGCATAGGATATATAGCTTCCAATCTTCTCCTCAAATATATTTTAAAGGAACCACATTACAGGTGCCAACAAAAATTCAGGAAGCAAAGTACGTCAATGACTAAAAATACAGTAGTGCACATCAAACTAATGAAAGATATGAGTTAGGAATTAACATAAGGACCAAAGACACAAGATGTACCCTACAAGAGGTGGAAATTTTTATCCCAGCATGCTTGACCACGGTAGCAAAACATTATATTTTCTTTTTGGACTTTTGGTGTAACAATTTTTGGACACTGAAAATGCCTTCTGTTCTAACAACTGTTAGCAATGATCAGACGAAGATTTCTAACAACTGTAGCAAAGCGTTATGCTTTCTAGTGGGTTCTGTGTTGTTATACCATGTCTTTTGGTAGTGTAAAGTTCAGTATGAAACATTAGAAATTCTCAATGACGAGTATCATTTATTATTCTCTTAGGGTTGCTTGGCAAAAGTTAGGGAACATGCATCCTGAGGTAGCTATGGAAAAATACATGACTCTTTTATCTGAAAATATTCCAGGATGGATGGGAGACAAGACCACGGTAAGGTTCTGTTATAAAAATAAGTTAGATTTTCTTAAACATAATGTGTTGCTTTGTTTCTTATTGCAAACAGGAGAATAGTACTAACAGTTTATGAATATTATACTCTAGGACACAAAGAAACTTGAAGCCAGTGATTCTAAAGGGCCCATCTTAACAATGGATGTTCAGACAAGTGATCAACAAAGCTCTGAAGGGTAAATTACTATTATTGAAGCATGAAAATGCAAAATGTGACAAAGTGAGAACAGGGTTCAACCATTCTGGTAGTGTATGTGCCATACTGCCCCAATACAAAATAAGTGATGTTTTAGCAATTTTCACATGTTAAAACTGACATAAAATTACTATATTGCCCTGTATTAATTGTCTTCGCTCTTCCCTGAATTTTATTCTTCCAATAACTTTCTCTAGCAATTCTTTATCCTAAATAACTAACTCCATGCATAAAATGAGAATAAATGTAGATGCTTATTTTACCTTGAAATTGTAGAATATCACATCACTTATTTTGTGACAGAGGGGGTATGTTTCTTGTGCTGGTATAAGAATATCTTAAAGAAATTTCCAGCATACTGGCTCTACCAGCTGTTTTGTAGTGATAAGCTATACCAGTCCCCGCTGGTAGCTTCACTAGGATCTGGTATGGTAATCTTGATTCAGAATGAGTGTTTTAACACTGATTGTAACCATGACTTGCCATTGTTGATGAATTTCCTGACAGGAATGAAGATAGAGCTAGCATGGAGGAGGGCTACCTAACAAGTTCCACTAACCCAGATAAAGGTACATGTCCACATATATTTGGAACATGGAAAGGATTTTTATTTCTTGATTCTAACGCAATCTGTTGCAATTCATTAGTGGGTGTTGTGACTGTTGGTCCATAATCAAATGTTCAAGTACCTTTGTGGTGTAATGTGATGGTTATAAGTCTACAATCACGTGTTCATGCACCTTTTATGGTCTGGGTTTAGTAATGCTATTTAGCCGGAAGGTTAGTTTTGGTCCGTGATGCATATTTTATGGTGTATTTGCAATTAGTTCTCCCTCTACTGCAGTATTTATCGTAGTCAGTCAATAATAACCTAAGTGGGACATTTTCTTTGTTTTTCTGTTTGACTGTTTCCTCAAGTTTTGACATCTGTTTTTCAACTCAATGTACCCTGTAACATTTCAGGGCAAAGGCCTGACGTCCCTGCTGAATGAAAGTAACACTCACCAAAAAGATTCTTGCATCAGTGACTTCAGCCTATTGCTGGAGATTAATCTTGATGCGTCACCCATAAGATTAGATTTGTACAGTGCTTGTGGTGGTACTAATATTAGTCTTGTAATTGTGTTGATCGGTGTATATGACTGTATAGTATGTAACTATATATCTGTCAGTGCTGCTGCCTGTATATTTGGCGAATAGCAGTATTATCATTCAGTAAAGTCTGTATGGCAGTACCCCTGGTAATTATTATACGCCACTATGCAGTTTGGGACGAGAAAGTTAGTAATTAAATGACAGGTTCCTATGGGTCTTCAGACTCAAATGATCTCACTTAAGGAAACATACTACTTTTTCAGTTTACTTCGGGTGACAAGTGATGTTACATGGATATCGCACCCGTCTCATTCTGTCATTTTTCACAGTAGGATGAGCTCATGAGTGCTGGAAAGTCCCGAGGCTTGTCTGGATCAGAACTTGGAGTTTGTGCAATCTGATAGAGGTGTGAGCGCGCAAAGTTACTCTCGTTTTCGTAAACTCTACGTGAAACATCTTTGTTTGACACATCATATGAGATGGTTGGGAGTTGAGACAGAATCGGTGCTGACAGATTGGAGCGCATAATCCCTATAGCAAAGTGTGGTTTAAGTCGAGTTTTGCCGAACAAAGAAGGCCAGCATTCTCACTATTTTTCAATCAGTATATTTGTAAGGTTGTTTTTAAAAGACTTAAGAAGAAGTTATCTTTTATCTCATCAATATAAATTTGAGTTAAAGAAGAGTTGTCTTTTTACCTCAACAATAAGAGTTTGAGATAAATTTTAATTAGAGTCATAATTAATTATACTTTTTCAATTTAGTTCTATCTCTAGTTTTATATATGTAATAGAAGTGCTTGTAACTTTGTGTTTTTTTATCTTAACAATATGTTTATCTCACAAGAGTCACGCGAGAGAAGATGATCCCCACAAAAGCACACACAATAGTAGGCAAGGAGTACTTATCCAACTACCTACAGGCGGCAATGCGGCCATGCGCTGGTCAGGATGCGTCCATGAACGTGTCGACGAAACTCCGGATTCTGGCCCTACCCTTTGATGGAACTGCACAGCAGCACGGGAAGTCTTAACATTCCGGGCGACCGGCTCATCTCGTCTCATCTCGTGCACGTGAACGCACCGAGGCGTACCGCTCGCCTAACAAGGCCGGCGCGTGCATGGACGGACACACACAACACTGCCGCAGCAACCGCCAAATCGGGAGCCATTACAACGCTGCACAGAAAGGTGGCCGCATATTATACTACCCAGCAATTCACTTTAGCTTATGGCGCCGGCTTTATGTGCAGGATTGCAAGTACTCGCTTTGTACACGGGGCAAAAGCTATTGCTAGTAGCAACTTATATACATGCATGTATTTTGGGATGAATCGTTCGTTTTGGCACGCCCTTCTAAAGAGAGAATTTCTTTTCGGCCAACAAGTGGCTTTTGAACCCACTTCGGAAAGCTAGAATTTTGTTTCTGTTTCTAAAGAAACTACAAGCATTTTTTTTTGTTGGTGATCAAATTAGTCTACCAACCATTTGAGGCATGCAGCACTTTGGACCTAATTTTTTGGGAAGGAAGAGATTTATTTATTTATTTTTGTAAGTAAAGTGATCCCAAAGTGAACAGATTAAATTTTGAAATGAAGCAGCCCTACTTTAGAATTTAGATAGGCAAACAGGAAAAAAAAAAAAAAACTCAAGAGATGTTTGAGTGGTTCAAATTCAATATAGCCATCAACGTAGTTGTTTTTCACTTGCTTCTGCTTGAATTTCTTCCATGCAATGTTCTAGTTAAAACTTGGTCTTAGTGCAAAAACTACTAACATACGGTTGAAATCTTTTATATATTTCTAGATAACCAAAATATGGCCAAAAATTCCGTTTGACAAGCAAATTATTTTAATGTTTTGCCCCGTAATCAAAATTTAACTAAAAAATGTGCATCACATGACATGTTTCAATTTTGAGCCTCAAGCAAGAAATTCCCTGCAAAGGCTAATTAAAACAACTAGTTAATACCATTTACTCTTTAAATGTGATAAGAGAATCAAAACAACATGGGAATGCTCAAATGAAATAAAAATGAACTATCAAAACTTACAGATACAAATATGTGCCCGAAGTATGTCTCACACAATTTACTCTTCCAAACACCCCGCCACAAAAAAGCTGAGAAATTATTAGTAACCGTGAGTGCACCGATCAAGCAAGTTAATGCTAAGAGAAACTTCGAGGCCTGCAGTACAAGTTCCATGGCACGAGACAACCGAATAAGGCAAGAACTCATCACAGGACCTGTTCCTACTTCCTTACGCTCACATGTGAACCACTGGGCAAACAGAACATGTTGGCTAGGCCCGGTGTTCGAGCACCACAAGGCCACTGCACCAAACGGCACACAGCTTAGTTGTAAAAGCAGCCTCCGAGGACAAGGTGTACGTGGTAGGTGTCCACGGCTGCCCGTGACCCCCCGGCCAATGGCAGCTCGCCAGGTGCAAAAAGTGCAGCCAGCCGAAGGTGCGCCCGCCTATATATATCTATCTGAGTACTGCGTTGTTTGATCATGACAAGTATACACTCTCAGTCCCTCACTATCTCCGTCTACACACAGTGTGAGAGGAGTGTGAGCGAACGAACTAAGTTACTGAAACATGAAGAGGTCTGCCTTTTCTCCCCACGGTGTGAGATTTCTCACGGTATGGATGGTGCATTTGGGTAGCAATCTTGTTGCAGCAGTGCCTCCTAGTGAGTTTCAGTTCTCTCTCTCTTTCTCTGACATGACATAGCTCTCTCTCTCTGTGACATGACATTGTTGAATTTTTGGGTGGCAGATGGGTGGTACGATTACTCTGCCTACACTGATGTAAGTCTTCCTTAGTGAACAACCCATTCTGTGTATCTAGCAGTGATATCAATTCCTTTGTTTGGGGACTAATGGCATGGGAGGTAGGAACTGGGAAGAGAATGGGGGAGAATAGATAACGAAGCTTAAAGCCATTGGACCACAAGTATGCTATGCCGCCTAGATTGCATATGGTTTTTTTTTTTTTCAGTTATTTCAGTTTTGTTGGCTAGTGTAAGTTGGAAGACCACAAGCCCACTAGTACCAACCATCTAACAAATATTTTAGTATGGTCTTCAATTTTGTTATAAGTTATGCTCTGGAAGCTCCACAGGGAGCCAGGCACTACAATGCTTGCACGCCTAATATGCGTTTATAGACCGACCAACCACCATGGCATGTTGAGATGCTCACTAGTTGCATCACTTGCATGTTTAGATGCACGTGTTGTGTGACTTGTCATTCTGTCGCTGTCCTGCCCATAATTATCATATGTTTAATTAATCACAGAATTTTCAGTGTGTACGCTCTAGTGACGAGCAAAGTGGACAGTTTCTTGGCTCTTTCCCATTCCATCAATTGTCAAAATATAGGCAACGTCATTGATGAAGTGCAAGTTGCTTGATATTAACATGCAAACTTTTTGCAGCAACACAGGACGTGATAATTAACATTTGTAATGTACATGCATGTTCAGTGCAGAGGCCAGCCCGAACCGGCGCTGTACAACGGAGGGATTCTGAAGTTTGGCAGCAGCGACGACCCGACGGGCTACCACACGACGGAGACCGGGGTGTTGTCCCAGGCGTTTGTAGTCTACAACCTTAATCAGACCACAAGATACACGTTCTCGTGTGCGTAGAGTTCAAATCCAGTTTTTGCCGCTCGACTGCCTCGAATCCTTGTGCTGTAAGTCTAACTTGTGTATATATTCCTGCTCATTTGCAGGTTGGATCAAACTGGAAGGAGCCTACTCGGCTCTGATCACTGCAAGGCTAGCCCCGGACAATGCCGGGGCGAGATGCATAGGGACGGTTCTGGCGAGGAGCGACTGCTGGGCCTTCCTGAAGGGTGGCTTCGTCCTGGACTGGCCCACCCAGAACTCTATCATCTTCTTTCAGGTATGCAACCAGTACCACATGTGATGTGCCGGCATTTCAGAAACTTCCCTTGGAAAAAATGTTGACTGAATTCTTGCCCCCTGTTAATTTGCACAACAGAATGCTGATAAGACTGCTATGAAGATCACCGTCGCCGGCGGCTCGCTGCAGCCATTCACGCCCGATCAGTGGGCGATGCACCAGCAAGATACAATCAGGAAGGTAACATTGTCTTGAGACGTCAATTGGATTGCCTAGTTGCGTGCTAAATTAAGCTTGAGCAACTAATGCTGTTTGGTTCTTCGAAACAATGTTGGTCCAAGCAGAGGAGGAAGCGGGTGGCTACCATCCACGTCGCCGATCCGCAAGGTAACCGTGTGATCGGTGCGTCCGTGTCCGTGCAGCAGATCTCCAAGGATTTCCCTTTGGGTTCTGCCATTGCTTCCACCATCTTAGGAAACGAAGCTTATCAGGTATAACAGAGTAATAGTCTACTGAACACATATACAGAAATGGTTCTGCTTGAATGGTGGTGCTTGATGCAGAAATGGTTCGTCGACCGGTTCAACGCGGCGGTGTTCGAGGACGAGCTGAAATGGTACTCGACGGAGCCGATGTCGGGCATTCTGCGGTTCGACGTGCCGGACCAGATGCTGGCGTTCGTGCGGTCGCACCGCGTCACGGTGCGCGGCCACAACATCTTCTGGGAGAACCAGGACGCGACCCCCGGGTGGGTCAAGAACCTCTCCAACGACGACCTCCGGTCCGCCGTCAACGCGCGCATCGAGAACCTGATGACTCGCTACTGCGGCGAGTTCGCGCACTGGGACGTCAACAACGAGATGCTGCACTACAACTTCTACGAGCAGCGCCTCGGCCCGAACGCCTCCGTGGAGTTCTTCAACACCGCGCAGCAGGCCGACCCGCTCGCCACGCTGTTCATGAACGAGTACAACGTCATCGAGACCTGCGACGACGTGTTCTCCACGGTGGACACCTACGTGGCCAGGCTGAAGGAGCTCCGGGCAGGAGGGGCCATCCTGGAAGGAATTGGCCTGGAGGGCCATTTCTCCAAGCCCAACATTCCTCTCATGAGAGCCATACTTGACAAGCTGGCCACACTTGGACTGCCCATTTGGTTCACCGAGATCGATATTAGCAACAACTTTGATGCCCAAACACAGGCAATAAACATGTGAACTTTACAAGTTACATGCAGGCAAAAAGTTGCAAGCTAATGGAGTATTATTCTTGGTCATGTGCAGGCCGTGTACCTCGAACAAGTGTTAAGGGAAGCATACTCCCATCCGGCCGTGAGCGGCATAATGCTGTGGACGGCGCTGCACCAGAACGGGTGCTACCAGATGTGCCTGACGGACTGGAACCTTCACAACCTCCCGGCTGGCGACGTCGTTGACCGGCTCCTACAAGAGTGGCAGACGAAGCAGGCGGCCGGGCCGACGGACGTGCATGGCTCGTTCAGCTTCAGCGGGTATCTAGGGGAGTACATTGTCTCGGTGAACTCCGGGAACAGATCAACTCAGACTACCTTATCCTTGTCTCCAGGGGATGAGACTAGGCATTTTAATGTTCAACTATGAGTGGTCTTGGCCCTTGTCTCGGTTTTATCTCCGAACAAATGGGTAGTGTAGTTTTTGTAAGACTTAGTGATTACCAAAATGGAGTTGATCATATTTTCCAAATCCCATGTATGGAGTTTTCTACGGTGAGTGAGAATAGAAAGGTTAACTTAATCTTTACGTCAGAAATAGATGGTGATGTGACCAATCATGCAATTTTGTTCGTGGATGGACATAACAGATCCAAGCTATTTGTTTTCCATGATCACTTTTTCTACTCATCTCTTGGGAAGTTTCCTCCATCACTAAACTTAAAGAGGCAACCTCGCGTGTCTACCATTGCATTAAATCGTGACATGTGAATCCCAAGTGCTATTCTTTATCAGATTCGTGCATAATTGAAAGATCAACAGCTAAATGGGGGGAGCTTGATCGATTTTTGCAAAACACGGGAATCTAAACACTTGAGCTCCTCATAAAAGTATAAACTTCCTAATTCTAAATGTTACTTCTGTGTTATGACAAAAAACCTAGAAATAACCATTTTCTACTCCACAAATACAATTTGATGTTCAAAAGCAACCCAGAAAAGTATCTATAGTTTGCCCAATTTATCAATATTTGCACCAAAGTTATCTTGAAACAATTATTCAATATGTCATCTTCTTTCTCCGGATTAGATGGATGATAGACATGAATATTTTTGCCCAATTTATCAATATTTGCACCAAAGTTATCTTGAAACAATTATTCAATATGTCATCTTCTTTCTCCGGATTAGATGGATGATAGACATGAATATTTTTGACTTGACCAAACTTGAACTAGGCCATACAAAAGTCCAACTGGACCAGATTAGAGCCAGTTTTTCGAATTTTAGACATGTCCTGCCAGACAGGTGGTAGGCCCAAGTGAGGCCCTAAACCTCAGGCCGGGTTGAACTAGGCCGGCTGGTCGGGCTCAGGTGGGCCGATTGGGCCGGGCTAGGCGGACGGAAACATGGCCATCATTTAACAGAGGGCTAGTTTCCAATATGCAGGGGCCTAACGATATCGGTCTCTAATTGGAGTACCATTTGGTAATTTTCCCAAAGAAACGGAGGAAATAAGAAATCTCCACCTCCCATGGACTCGCCCTCACCGTCGGCGCCGCCGCCGCAGGCGTCCTCTTCCGTCCGTGGCGCCTCGAATGCGAGCTTAAGGTGGGCAATCCTTCGCCGCTCCCTGCTCGCTCGAACCTCCTCCCGCTTATCAGGTCCCGCCCATTCCTTTCACTTCTATCGTCCACAGCAGTATGCTCTGTGTATTTATTCGCTTCTCCTCGCTTCGTTTGGTCTCGCTTGATCCGTCGCTGTTTCTTGATCCAAAAATGAGAAAAAATTCAACAGCGTGCCATTGCAGAACACATCTTCTCAATCAGTCCGGACAGCACGAGTCATATACTCATATGTACACCGGTACACGAATAAGACAGCAGCATAGATCTAGTGGTAAATCAATTCGTGGTGTAGGTTTAATTCGTGATGCGTAGTTTTTAGTGGAATGTCACTGTGACAGTGTTGTTCTAGTTTATGATTTGAACTCTCGATCTCTTGCTCCAATTACATGCGAAGCAACTGATTGCACTTGCATTTTTATCACTTATCTTCTTGATGCAGACTTAGTAGGATTGCTGTCAATGGCTTAAAATTTCACCTTTTGACCGCCTATGCTGATATAATGTAAATTTCTAAGGCATGGGTTACCTGATTTGGTCTGACCTCATTTGGAGTTGGAGCATCTTCTTGAATACAAGGAGAACCAAGTTGTTGCTTAAAAAGTTGAGTATTTACTGGATAATTGTGATGCTTAACATTGGTACTTTGCAGTTTGGATCCTCCATTTTTAGTTGATCGCACTGTTAAACCATTAAAAACATAAAGTTGGTGATTTGCATTTTTGTATTAGTTTTCCACAAAAAGTAATGGTAATTTCCAGATGACCCTTTTTAGTATTACACTGGCATTCAGTAATGCAATCAACTTTCTTTATTAATGCTGCTTCCATTTTGGATGTTTGTACCTTTAGTTAGCTTATGGCTAACATATGTACTGTTTTACTAGTCACATTTTTTTTCATTCTTTTATATAGCAAGCATTTTTTTTTAATTTTGGTTGATTTGTGCAGAGGAAACTTCTGTGGTTCAGCAGAATAAAGATGATATGAATAGCATTTCTAGAAAGACATCGTGTGGCTTTAACCTGATTGAATGTCATCCACAGCTGGATGCACAGTTAGTAAAAATACACGGGAATTCATTAAATGACAATGAAAATGATGCAGCATCATGCCAAAAGGATGTTTATGTTTGTTATAAGGTGCCTTGTGGAGGCTCCTCAAAACTTACTCTAGGGTAAGTACTCTTCTATTTACTTCTAGTTTACTAGCCCATTAAATACGGATCATTTGATTTTCTATTGTCATACATGTATTGATTTTATTTTATTTTTCTCTGTGTGATAAAATTGGGAATAATATTGTTTTGTGTCCAGTAAGCTCTGTATGAAGAAACATATAGTTAGCCATTATGTAGTGCTTTGCCAACTAAAAGGCTGACCTACAATGTTTTAGTTGCTTACCCTTTTAGTGCATTGACTCCAGGTACAGAAGAGAGGATTCCCTTGAACTAAATGACATTGAAGCTTCTAATAGATACAATATTGACACTACTGGACTTGTATGTAAGTTTCTCGTTCAAGCTTTACTGTGTTTGTTGAGCCCAGTTGTTGCCATGCGTTATGTGTTTGTATTAGCCTCAGTTCCTCTATCTGGTCATGCTTATAATGTTTGCTCTCATCATTGCAATTCTTGTTGTTGTTACTTTGTATTAGAGGAATTT
This sequence comes from Pharus latifolius, assembly GCA_019359835.1. Classification (NCBI taxonomy): domain Eukaryota; kingdom Viridiplantae; phylum Streptophyta; class Magnoliopsida; order Poales; family Poaceae; genus Pharus; species Pharus latifolius. The sequence continues at coordinate 13,925,186 of CM033321.1, forward strand.
ATATGCTTTGGATGTTTGAAGTCTATACAAAAATTCCCATGATCCCTTGAGAAATATTTTGTGCAAGACTTCTATTTGTGTTTTTGGTCCATTCAGAAATTTCATTGCTATGGGTTCGTAGCATGCAAGTTGGCACATATTTGTTGGTGCTACATCATCTCAAGGGAGAATTAACTCCATAGCACAGCAACAGTTGAGTATTTAGCAAAATACCGAGGAGTATCTCATTAATATGTGGGCTCAAGTCCACTTGTTATCCTCATAGTTAGTGGTATTTTGCAGAAATGACACTTTTGCAATGTTTTGGAGCTCATTTTTCCTTATCTCAGTGGCTACTTCCACTCAGCTAATTGCCAGTGGAGATAAAATTGAGTTTTGTTGGCAGTGGCACTTGGTGGTATCATATACCTAACAAATCTTTTGTACTTATCTAATACAACACTTTTGGCTTCTCACATTTACCTATCTTTTAAGATTGATGCCCTCAAGTTCCATAGCCATTGTTTTTCTCCAGTAAGCGCATACTTGGCTTAGCCTCCAGCCAGGTACCATCAAGTTGTGTGACATCAATTGTTGCACTCCATGCATGCTGACCAATGATCACAATTTGATTATGGTTGAAAAATCCCCTGAAACTGGTAATGCTATATGACAAAATTAGTGTAGGGTTGAAAGTGCCTTGTTGATGACATATCATTCTAAACTTCTTCAGAGGCCTCGACTGTATCCATGTGATGTTCTCTATATTTTATGTTGAAGCCAATGTCTGCTTTAATTTTAGAAATTTTTTCTCCCTGAAGGTTGTTGGCCATCAGAAGAGGTCCTTGCCTACTACTGTATCAACAATATGGATATGTTCAGGTCTGTTGTAACTTGCAAGGCGTATTATACTTCATTTTTGAACAATAAGGGTTGTGTTTTTATCAAGATAAAATGATCCACTCTTTATCTGATTGACATGGCATGCTTGGATCAATCTATTTGCTGGAGTCTTTGCAAAGGACTTATCATTTTCTTATTATGCCCACTGGCAAAATAGAACAAACATATTCAGATGGATCCAATGGTTATAATTGGGTCCACACTCCACAGTTGGATGAATAAGTACTTTTTAAAATTTTTGTGAATTTCTCAACCTCCAAAATAGAGCCTCCCATCTCACCAATCTTTGTTATATATTGGATTACTTTTTGATATGTACATACATGTGCCTGATGCATGCAGCCATATTTAATAGTTTGTCAATTCACTCTGATGATTATTTGTACCACATTTGTTGAATGTGATTATTAACTGGTAAAGTTTATTTTAGGTCCAAGAAAGTGCTTGAACTTGGATCTGGTTATGGATTAGCTGGATTTGTAATTGCAGCCAGCACAGATGCTTGTGAGGTGGTTTTATCTGATGGAAATCCACAAGTAGTTGGATGTATCCTTCTTAATTTCTAGATTTCATGGGGCCATATTGATGGCACATGAATTATTTAAGAAAATTAATATGTCGCTAGTTTTTAAATATCTGTAGGCATAGGTGCCTGCAGTTGTTAGATTACTAGAAGGCAACATACCCCATATGGCCATATCAGATTGTTCCAGATGTTGTGGTCTATGCCCTTTGGAAGCCATTAACCCTCAGATATTCAGCATAATATATCCATCAATGCAGAAACTTTTGGTGGAACCAAGGTTAGGTCCATGGTATTGCATTGGGATCAAGAGCAAGCTTCAGAAATGCTGAATTATTTTGATGTCATTGTTGCTAGTGACTGGTATGTTTCTACCCCTTACTATTTGCTATTCCTGAATCCTGATAATCTTGTGAACCCCAGGCCTGCTAAAACTGACTTACGAGAACATTTACCTCCAACTCAACTGAACTTGGACCCCAAAGATCCTGTCTATAGCTGGTGGAGGGAATATTATCAACCACCCAGAATAAGATCCCAGCAAAATACTCATTTCCACATCTACAATGTCATTTCATGAATTTTACCAACTAAACTTCATCCAAGATCAGAACTAGCTTTGATCATAGGTGGAGTTGTCAACTGATACTGTTCCAACATATTGATGACTAATACTCGCCTTGAAGATTTCCATCTTGCTGTGTGCTTGATATTTTTTATTTTGGTCAAATATTTAATCACTGCATAACTCACATGAAGATTGCCATCATACTGCCCTCCTGACACAAGTGGCATGGAAATACAAGTGCATGCATTCATATCCAAAATAGTTATCTAGCTTATGATGAAGCAGCAGTGTTGACCTACATTCTTACAACACCACAGGTTTTCATTAGGATTAGCACATATTATATTATTTAATATGTATACTAGCTATTCTTTTATCAATTGTCCAAAACTGCTTTATTATTAAGAGAAGCACATGAACAACAATAAACTGACGGGTCTTCTTTCATGCCATGAAATAGTTGTCAATCACGTAAAAATGCTCCTGATCTTTCTTGAGCCACTGAGGACATATTAATATATTATATATGTGCTGATGAGTAATTAGGCTTGCCCATAAAAGTCAAGTAGGCCACTAATGAATAAGCATGAGAGCAAGCACTTTCACCATAGTTCTCTTATTCACATTCCACTCTTCTTGCAGCACATTTTTCAAGCAATTTCATCAGAGCCTTGCTAGAGTGGTCAAATCCTTGTTGAAGCATTCTGAAACCTCTCAGGCCATCTTTATGAGCCCTAAGAGAGGTGATTCTCTCGACAAGTTCCTACAGATAGTCAAAGAGAATGGTTTGTGTTATGAATTGACTGAAAATTATGATCCTACTCTATGGGATCTGCACAAAAAATATGTGGCAGGTGGGGACAGCTCCTGGCCCAACTATAATGAGGAGCATTGTTACCCTCTGTTGGTTAGAATTAACTGTTCTAGGGAATAGTCATCTTTGGTCATTTCTTTGATTTTGGACGGCTTCATTTGTAATGCATTAACATACCTGTTCTTGACTCTGATGCAATAGTGGTCTGCTGTAACTGAATTATTTGGCTGCGTCCTTGGCATCATCAGTTTTTTCTCTCTAAAAATTATGAGCAAGAAAGTTGATGCATTGGCAACTTTTCTTTTTCTTAATTTAATTATGGATCTTATCTAAAAATAGGATCACTCACCTCCATTTTCCTTACAGGCTTGCATGACATCACCGATATCTGGTGCATAAGTACACCTTAACATTCAATAAATTAATAATGCATGATTTCATTAAGTGATCTGGCAGCTTGTGCATGCCAGCAAAGTTGCTTCACTCTTGCATCTTCTTGGAGGGCTTACAGCATATCTGGCATTATTTTGCCAAGTCTTGTATATTTAGTGCATAACCTTTTTGTGGATATATTTGCTTAGCGGACCAGCAATGATTAACACTATGTCTTTTCATCACCTTTCAGTTTTAATTTTCCTAATCAATACCACTGATGCACATGTGCATTTGCTTACTTTCTGATGAGTGGGTCTCACCTGAGCATTACGATGCTGTTCATTTATTTATTTGTTCATGTCATCCAACATTATCAGTTAGCATTCATCACTGAGCTTACTCAGCTAGTTGAACTTTTGAGTCAGAAGATTCCTAGATCCTTCCATTATGCAACCGTAACACCCACTATATACCATTATCAGTGCATGCTCAATTAACTGCTTCTGTGTAGGTGGGATGCACCCTTCTCAAACCTGGCATTGCAACAACTGCTACTGCAAGTAGCATGCTTTAGTCGGCAATGCAAAATATTTGATTGTATTTGGTACTTTGAAAGCTTTCTACTTCTACAATGTTTGGTGGTTGGTAGGAACTAATGTTATTCTTTGCCGCTTTCTCTGAATTTTTTTTATCAGTCTAGTGGTTGCATGATTTGCATCTACTCAGTTGACGTCTGGACGACATAAGTTATCTTCATTAAGTTGTTTTTGGGTCACTGTCTTCATGTTTTCTTTATTAGCTGATGTTTAGGCTCTTTGCATTTCTCAAATGCAATTGCTTCCTATTCTTACCGCTGTTGCGACAGCTTAATGATTGCTGAGTCGATGGAAGCAACCTTCACAAATGGCAGGAACCTTTTGTGGATGACTACGTAGTTGTTGATGTTTGCATTCAATGTTGCGTTAGTGAGACCATGGACAACAGTTTTCACACTCTCTTTTTCGGTTCTGTATTTTGATTACAAGTAATGAAAATATATTATAATACTCATATTCAAAATAAATTTTACAAATATATCTCATTTGGGTGTATTTTAGAACCATCTTATACCATTCTATTACATTTTTTTTTTTGTATTTAGTAATTTTATCTCAATTCTAATATATTCTAAAACTCATTAAAATTATAATTACGATTCCGAATCAAACACCATTTTAGAAATGGTTGGAAAAGAAAAAAAAGAATTGATTGATCGATTGAAAAGTTAAGGTTTATTTGAAACATAGGAATTCTTTAATAATTTTAGAGGAAATTCCATATCAGGTGTGTGAGAATATTTTTCTTCCTCCAAAATTTCTATGTTAGGCTCGCACTAAATGGTCATGTTGTTCTAAGCCATATACATTGGGGAACTCAGCCAAACTAGCATGTGTGTAATGGATACTGAAACATGCCTAGTAAGTAATAACCTTAACTGATCAAAGATAGCAAAGATGTTGTCATCACAACGTAATCATCCTGTTGAGATGTCATTACTTCAGATGGGCCACCATTGATGATCTTGCCAGAATCGCCTCATTAGGTGTGTTGTTCTTGTCATTCACCATGTATGAAGTTTGGATAACCCTGTGACCAAGGGAATCTTACAAATTTGCATGTTCATGCTCGAAGTGGCACTTCACGAAAGGCATAACGGGAAAGAGGATCGAAGAGTACGTTCCTGAAAAGCATCTTTGTGTATTTTCCCCATGCATCGCAACGCTCTTATGAGGAAAAAGCCTTAGCATTACGTGTTCTGGTAATAAAAAAAACTTGCATCAGAGTCATGCCTTTATATCTTTCGACTCCATGTGTGCTCTTATAGGACTTGTCGGAAGGACGATCTCTATGTTCCTTTTTTTAAAATAAATAAATAAATAAATTTGCTGATTATGCTGTGATTATTGATGAAGGTTGATGTTGAACTGTTAATGCTACCCGAGAGTAATTTATCCTTGGAACTGAAAGCAATGTTGAACTGTTGGAAAGATACCAAGCATTACTAAGGAATAAGGACTCTTTTAGCTGCTAGTTTCCATTTTCTGGAAATGATTAAGCACTGTTCCTGTAGGAAACTACATGTTGAATTATGAGTAGAATTATTCTGCTAGAATATGTTGCTATTCTCTGACAACTTATGTTGTTATGGCTGGAGGAAAGTCAGGTTGATGTTAGTGTCAAGAGGTCTATGGAAAGCTATCGGTCATTCGACGAGGATATCTATCAAGTCTAGATGTGAAGGGAGTCTCAGCAAAACTGATAGGTGGTTCCCAACTTATCTATCTACACCATGCGCTGAAATGGCTCATTGAGCCTGCAAATGTTCTTGTTACATCCTTCATGCAATAATTGGGAGTAATTATCTATTTCTATTTGCTAGCATGTTGCCCACCAATGCAGATGATGACATGTTCTATAACGAATTAACGATCAAGGTAGCTTGTGTTAACTGTACTCGACACCAGTTTCATTCTTTTTTCTCTTTGCCATTTACCTTTTCCTCTCTTTTAGTATCCTTTTTGTTCCGAAAAGATCCCCCTTTTAGCATCTTTATCACCGAATTGTTGTCAATACACTCAACTTTTGACTCAAGATTCCTCCATCCAGTTTTATAGATTGTACTCACAGCTAAATTTAGACTACTTTTAGTTCATAAGCAACTAGGAGTCAACTAAAATGAGTTAGCTTCACAAGGATGCATGCACGGATGCACCCCTGGCCAAAGACAATACTTGCAAAAGTAATGCTATTTAACAGGAAAAAGTCAATAATAGACTAGTAAAGGTGTCAATCCCTTGGTTGCTCTATCAATACACAAACCTAAATTATATCTTACTGGATTGTGAATGATTGTATATTACTGTAAAGTATTGAGATTCATGTACTAACAAGTCTAAGTCTTTTAGGAAAAAAATAATCAATAAACTCATATTTTTCTCACATATAGATTCTATCAAACGTAGTTAAATCTACGACGTAGATTTAACTTGGATTACAAACTAGTTTACTCTTCGAACCCTCTTAATCTCACCTTTAAACCCTTCAATTTTTTCTCATAAATTGTGACAGTATGATCTTGAATTTACAACTTTTGTACTTTGATACCGTATTAATTCATGCACTAATCATTTTATTTAAAAATTTAAACTATTAAAAAATCAATCAATTTACTCATACTTCAACAAAAAATTATACTTGGTGTGATACTAGAAAAGTTTCTCTTTTTTCTTTTGTGATGCCTGCTGTATTTTTGGTACTTCTTAATTGATGTATAATTCTGCACCGTTATTGTATTTTTCTTGAACAAAACAAGAAAACGACTGGTCGGTGCCCGATCCTTGTCACGGACGTCACGGTTATCGGACAAATTCATGGAATAATTTTATATAAATAGCCTTTTTAAAAAAAATTGCAAATCTGATCTAGTATTTTAAAAATTTACAAAAATAACCTTTTAAAATTACGATTGAATTTAGACGTGATACATAGTAGCATAAGTACGACAAACCTTTCTGCCACACAATTAGTGTGTGGCAAAGTATAATCAAGTGTCTGCCGCACTCTCAGGTTGGGACAATTTTTAATTTTTTTATTAATTTGAATTTAAAGTTTTGAATTTCAATTTTTCTGATATCAATATCTTTTGATCTATAATTTGAATTGACAATCCGTTTGAATTGATGGAATCGTGAAGCCAAAATGATTAGATCAACATAAATAGATTATCAACTGAAATTATATAGCACAAGATATCATATATTGTTATATTTTGAAATATATAAGTTTGGTTGATGAACGATTTATGCCCATCTGATCGTTTTGGTCTCACAATTACTTTCGTTCAAATAGATTATCAATCTGAATTATAGATCAAAAGATATTAATTCTGAAAGAATAAAAAAACTTCAGTATAATTTAATCTTAAAGTTCGAATTAAATTGCCATATAATTTTGAGATGACATATTTGCAATTTTTTTAAAAGATTATTTACATAAAAAGAATTCCAAATTCATGAGATGGCATCAGGTCATTTCAACTCGACTGGTACCTGGAAGTAACAAATAGTCCTATTTCAGGTAAAGTCAAATTCCCGTAGTTTCGGTGAACAGGGCTATCAGTATTGCCAAATAGGAGAAACCTGTTCATTTGGGCTGAAAAAGGCTGTCTATCTCTGAGACATCATTTGGGATTGTAACATGATTTTATGCAGGAACATGCCACAATACCAAAGGAGCTTAAGTGTGATCATTTCATATTTTTTCTTGTGTAGGTCACCTGTACGTGTCGGCGTGTCGCATGGATGAGAAAACTGAAAGGGAAGTCTCGCCATGAGAGTTTGGCGAATGGTGATTCCTAAATAGGATGTTAGGTAGATGATTTTGCCTTTATCCTAAGCAAGAACCTGCAATTAGTGTGATTGATTAAAAGCTATACGGGTTTAGGCATTGGATTCGTACAGCACAATAAAAATGTGTATAAACCTAACCAGGACAGGCAACGAAAGAAATTATTGTGGCCAATGCGATTATTATGTTGAACTAATTCTTGGTGATGTATGATTTCCAACAATTTCCTGAAGGCTTCAAGCTACAAGGGCTCTAAATAGGGAGCAGACCTATGGTTTGATCAACTATACTAGTGTTTAAGAGTTTCATCAACTATGTGTCTACTTATATGTTGGATATAAAAGAGATTGGATCATGTTTAGCCACTTTTGTCAGTGTGCAAAGGCCATAGTAATTGTATCGAGAGATGAGAGTGCAGAGTTATGTTAGTATAAAAGGCATGGCATTGCTTGCACATATAGAGGACAAATATTGATGGTGGTATTGTTGTGTGTGAGATTTGAATTCTTGTCTTTCATGTTAAAAAATACTATGTGTTTTTTAGAGTTGGTGGATTGTAAGAGGTTAGGATTTGAACAATTGAGATTGAGACGAGAAAAGTCTAAATGTCTCACGAGAAATTCCAACTATCTTAAAACCTTATAATCATTATATCAATAATTGATTTATGATGAAACAGTTCACATAAACATATCTACTCGTGTGAGCTGAGCTCATTAATCTCATTTAAGGCAGTGGTATGTTCATACCTGATAATAAAATGTAGGGCGACGAAACACTAGGCTCTCATCCTTGCTTTCCCCTCACTCAAAAGCAGTGGACCGAATTAATGGCCATGCCCTGCCCACCTTCAAGCCCCCATGTGCCCATCACCAAAACTCTCTCCATCGTTGCACAGTGTACACCATATAGTATTAATACAATTAGTACTACTCTAGTATTTTAGTCCATGCAGCCACCTCATGCCACCACCGGGCAATTAGCATTTCTTTAGTTGATTGGAGCTGGCTTCCAAGGTTCAGAAAACCGGTGAAACTAGCTGACCGGTTACCAATTAAACCGGCAGGATGTTGAATTCCGAATGGTATTTACTTTGAATTATAATCTAGTTAGTTTAAATTAGTCTCCTTTTATACCGTATCATTACCGATTCTAGCTAATTTACAAGTTCTCAGAAAAAAGAAAATCCAGGAACCACCAGTGATGTACACATAACTTGCAGTTTCTATGAAAACGGCAAGTTTGTACGTGAGAGCTTTGTAAGGTCGCAGGTATATATTCCGTCCTTAATAATGTCCACTTAGCCTAACTCTTCATTGCGTGCATGTTAGTTGGTTTGCCACCATAGCCGAGAAAATGGACTGCAAGTGGAAAGACAAATCATTGCTGTAACCTAAAGCTTCCAATCTGAAAAACAATCTTATATACTTGTATAGAATACAACTGAACAAAAACCATTATGATGATGACGATGACGATGATGCATTGTACAATGGTGTGATTTGGTCAAATAAAATCATCCCCCGCTCCCCCACCACCACAACCAACCCATTCATGAGCAGCACTTACACTGGGACACACTGTTCTTGCTTTGCATTAGTTGCCCGTGCAATGCTCAACCAATCTTCTCCTTTTGACCGAAATTTCCCTACAACTTGTGTTTGGGTCCCCCTATAGCAGCAACTGAAGCAAGAACAATGCAAGTGCTGTGACCCCGAATGCTACTCTTGAGGTCGCCGACGGCGCCTTGCCGGTGGCGAGGCTGGCGAGCCAAGAATCGTCGCCGAGCATCACGCCTTGCCCACCGCCGCCACCCCCGGGCCTTGGCATCTCCGGAGTGGCGTCTGTGGTGGTCCCTGGCATTGTCGTCGGCGTCGGTGTTGCTCCGGTTATCGATTTCTGGCTGTCAAAAAAAGAACATGGGAACATGAGTACACAAGCTCTTCTAATGACACAACAACAAAAAAAGGAAACTGAAAGCTATCTTTTAACTTTCTTACTCTTATCTTGTGACCTCATCCATCTTATGGCATTTCTTTTCTGACTACACAATATAAGAAACCGATTGGCCTGTGCCGATGGTGATGTGCAAACCAACAGCAATAGAACAGTAAAAGGGTTGGATTCAAACCTCCCATGGCAAGTTAAGTACCACTAAAAGTCCAAGGAAATTACATAACTATCTACCATCTATCTCAGGGAGGAAATTGAGAAAACAACAGCTCTCAATAATATACTAACTCCAAGCAAATCATTACATCACATTATCTTCCAAACCTCTCACTCTCGCTGTCTGTGTCACTTCTTTGCACACATTTTTTTTATATAGTTAAATGCGAGTTAAGATGGCATGTTGTTCAATCACTCTAGCACCAACCACTGTAGTAAAGAGTACAATGGACCATGCATGTGTCATCATGTCCCCAAGCAATCGCTTGCTCACCAAATTACGCATGCAAATCTCGCGCATTTTTTATGAGTAATCCTTCTTTTCGTACTAAACGTCACGCAAAAGCAAACGTTATTGGAGAAATTAATTTAAGTAGCAAGGTGGAAGTGTGAAACCAACCTTGGGGAGGTGGCGGGGCAGAAGGTGATGGTGTAGTCGCGGCCGCCGCCGCAGGTGAAGGTGCTGGTCGGGTCGTCGAACGCGTAGCTGTACGACTTCGGGCACGCCGACTTGAACACCTGCGAGTAGGCCGTGGGCCGGCAGGTGTTGGGGTTGGCGTACGCGCCGCTGCAGCAGTACTCGGGCTTGCCGAAGGCGTCGCACGCGCTCCGGCACGCGGCGCCGCCGCCGGCTCGGAGCTCCGCGGGACACCGCGCGTTCAGGTCAGCCGCGCAGCCGGCCGCGGCGCACGTCGCTCCGGCGGCGCTGGCGCTGCCCGCGGGCTCCACGAGGATCGGCAGGTTGTAGCCGTCAACGAGGCTGACGTCGTAGAAGTCCATGCCGTTGTTGCCGGCGAGCGTGAATTCGGCCAGCGTCGCCGGCGTGCTGCCGTCCCCGTTGCACTCTACCGAGCCAGAGCGGCAGTCGCCGGTGGCGCAGACGAACCTGCCGCTGGGATCCTGAGCGCAGCCGGTGCGAGCCCACAGGCGACCAGACCAGCCTGACGGTGCCGTCACCGCCCGCGCCGTGCCGGACGGCAGCTCCAACCCCGTCGGCTGCAGCCTAGAGCTTCCGGCGTTCGACAGAATTCCTGGCCACACCGTCCCAGTGCACTTGTTCACGAGCGTGAATGTCACAGCTCTCCCCTCTGCATCCAAGAAATAAAAATGTTAAGCTCGTCACCACAACAACTTCAGCAATCACCAAAATAAGATCACTTTATGACGAATTACCTCTCAACAACATACACAACACCACAACAATGACGAGAATTCTTGCTATTCCCATGTTCTTGAAGCAATGTAGCTCTGTGTTCTGTGTGGTGGCTGTAGGCAGAGGCCAGATGCATATAAATGTCACAATAGTGTACTACTATTAGAATTAGAAGTAATACATTATTACTTGTTTAGTACATTGGTTAGGGAGGAGTGGGAGATGAGAGGGGGATAGAGAAGTGTGAGATGAGAGCCACCAGAGAATAGGATGAGACTTTGAGAGGGAGGGGGGAATCTGAGGATACCTCCTTGGGCTGTACTTATAGTAGAAAAGAGGCCATTTGCTAACTTGCTTTTGGCTTTGTTTAATTAAATTTCTTCAGTAAAGTGAGAGCATGGGGCTTGATTGGATTCATATGCCTTTTAACTCTGCATTTTGCATTAGGGGGACGGGCTAAATTGTTCTGTCATTTTCCATGATGGACGGGAAATTAGGGGCTGTTTAGACTTAGGTTTGTGCAAATAAAGGGTTTAGACTAGGTGAGCAAAAAAAAACGAATTCATCTAGGATGGGTGGGTAGGCAGAGGGGTCAGAATTGGTCCGGCCCAGTTTAGTCATAGGCCTGAACTTTAAATCCTGGTCCGGCCCTATAAATAGCGGGCTTAGGCTACCAATTAAGTTGGGCCGAATTTGTACGGGCTTACTTAGATGGTGTGAGCTCGAAAGTGAAATAATGCAAAATGACGGATGAAAATATAAATACCCTAAGCTTATGGTGTAGAAAATTGATTGCTTAATGGAAAGTAAAGCCTCATCAATTCTCACAAATTTAATACTGCTGGCAGGGGCGGGAATCGAAGGTCAGTCGCTTGGCGTTTAATTTCTCTCTTTGTTTTTGTTTATAGTTTTCTCAAAAAGGTGAACTTTTGTGATAGAGACGGGGTGCCAGAATGAACGAATGATAGGTACGGCTTAACCAACACTTCTTTTTTTTGTGGGGATTGGAGAGGATTGCGTAATAAAATGGAACATGTTGCTGGGCTACTTTGCCAAAATCTTGTAGGGTAAATGCATCCAGGTTCAGGACTTGCATGTGAACTGGACAACAAAGTTGGTTGGATAGTCTAATTTCTCAAATGGTGACAATCAACTATCCGACATAGATGCACTGTTCCCTAAAATGATTTGATTTTGATAAATCAATGGTGTGCACATAAGCTTAACTTTTTTCTAGAAAGAAAATAAAATAAAGGACAAAACAAAAACGAAATACTGAGCAACAATTGAACGGCTCAACAAAGGACTGAAGAACATGGATGGCTCACTGTTAAGCTTACAATTAGACTGCAATTTGAAAAGGAAGATATTTGAGAAAGTCCAAAAATGTTAGCATCCATCGAGTCACATGGAAAAGAGGTGAATTATAGCACAAGTTTTATTTTCTAATCTAATTTAGGTTTTGTTAATTGATAAGTACTTATTTTTTTCTTTATCTTGCATGCATCTTTTTTCATTGTTGTCTTGTTCATCAAATTACTTTACTTAATCTAGTGCTTTATGATTCACCTAACTCTCTTCTTAACCTCTTCAGTTGCAGGCGAACACGACGTAGCAATGGGTAGTGGTGACCAACAAGAAAAACATAAGACGAAAGAGGCAAGACTGTGACAATGGTGTGGCAAGACAGCAGAGGCACCTTTGACCGCAGATGGTGGTGGCCGCGAGAGAGGAGAAAAAGGGATATGGAGGCAAGAGAAGGCAACAGTGGCGATATGGATAGGGAAGGGGAGGAGGAGGGAGAAGAAGTGAGGGGAGAAAGAAAGATTTAGATGAAGTCTAGTTTTATATGGTTTAAATTTTATAAGAAAAAAATAGATGTACTATAGATAGTTCCAAAGAAAATTAATCTTTTTCGGATTCGTAGAACTTAATAAAATCTTCCATCAAATAGTCCTGAGAGTAGTGTCTTTAGGGAACCTCCAGAATCATAATATATGCATGCAACAAATGACTTAGATAGCCTAAACTACTTAACCTTTGGTTAAAAACCCAAAGGTTGGATTGCCTGTAAATTTGTTATGATGGTTTTGGCATCAATTTCAAGATATTGTGAATTCATTCAATATGTTCGGTTGCACTATTGCCCGACTGGACTGTTGAAAAAAAAGTTGGTCGATTTTGTCGTGGTGTTGCGAACATCCCGGCAGATTTTGCGGACGATCCTAGTGAAGAAAACACGACGCGGGTTGATCGGGTGACCGGTCCTCTCCCGCCGGACAAGCACAACAAATGACACGAGGGTTTATACAGGTTCGGGTCCCGGTGGGGGCCCTAGTCCTGTCGGCGTGCTCCCGACCGGAGTCGGCTGGGGAAGCTCTCCCGGGGGGAGAGGCTCCGGAGCACACCTGTGAGATTGTCTACTTTAACAAATAATGAGCAACTTGTTCTTACAAGAGGGTGTACAAGAGCTTTTATAGCCCCAACAGAAGCAAAAAAGACTAAACTATCCCAGGCGCTACCGTTGGATTGAGGGGTGGCAACACCCTTCTCCCGGCCAGGTGCCTCGAATACTTGATAGGTGGCCGCTGATTCCCGAGGCGCTTGTCACGCGATCCACACGTGACACGGGACCAAGGACTCCTGTCCCTGGAAGGACGACGGCGCCCGGGACAAGCACCAGGGGCCTTGTCCCCGGGCAAATGGCGGCACCCGGGACAGGCGCCGGGGGCCTTGTCCCCAGGCAAATGGCATAACTTACCTAGACTTAGTTTCATGGAGATTTCCCCCAACAGCAGCCCCCCATGCCCTCCGGGAACGATGCTCGAGTTCCCGGAGGGTATGGTACATGTCACCGGGAAAATCTCCAGGACAAGCTACCGGAACTGGCGACGTTTCGATTTCCGTGCCGCGCGTTTATGACCCCGCCGTTTCGCCATAAATGCCGCTCACGGTTTGAACCAGTGCATCGTTTTGCGCGCCCGTTCCTTCGTTTCCGGCGCACGGTTTGAATTTCAACGGTGCGATGCGTCACAAGGGGCCACGTGGCGCCCATCGGGGCCACGCTTCGCCTCTATAAATAGGGTCTTGGGGGGCCCGGAGAACTCATTCCAAATTTTCAACTCTAGCGCTCTTACTTAGCTCTCCTGGTAGCCCTCTTCCGGTAGCCCCCTCCCGGTAGTTAGTTCCCGGGAGCTTAGCCTCCGGAACCTTTAGCTCCCCTTTGTTTTCGAAGCCTTAGCCACCGGCAAAATCCGATGGGACCCAAGGGCCGTGCCAAGGCCACGGAGGTGCCCCCGGAGGAAGTCACCGCGGACTTCCTCTGGGCCTCCGAATTCACGACCGGGGACTTGGAGTCCCTGGTCGACAGGGGGGTTGTCGCAGACGGGGACATCCGCATCCTCACGAAGAAGGACGGAGCCCCCCGCCCCAGGCCCGAAGAGGTTGTGGCCTTCGAGGCCTTCCTCGAGGCGAGGCTCTGGCTCCCGGTGCATCCATTGCTCCGGGAGTTTTTGAAGGAGTACAAGGTGACTTTGAACCACCTCACTTCGAATGCGATCTTCCGGATGAGCCTATTCATCTGGCTCTACGAGCCGGCGGCGAGGAGTTCCCACATGGTGAAGGGAGGACCCAAGTCCCCCTTCGGCTCGGTGATGATCCAGATGCTACCGTCCCGGGTAGCCGAGTACCCGGTGGCAGCCTCCCGGGACCACTGGGGGGACTGGATCCGGAGGTGGTTTTACCTCCGGGTCCGGGACGACGACGTGGTGTACTCCCCGGAGGCCCCCACCTATAGCCGGTCGTCCGCTCCGAAGCCCCCGGTGTGGACGGAGGAGCTAAGGCTCCTCGGTAAGGTCGTCGCCTCTCGGGGCGTCCATTCTATGCGGGACGCCACCGAGGAGGTGATGCTCTTGAAGATCTCCCCCTTCTCGCGCGGGAGGAGGGGGATCGGGATGTGTCCGGCCCAACGGCCGCCGCACAAGCCGGTGACCCGACGTAAGTTTCCGATGACCTGGTTCATTTGATTTGTAAATTTTTCTAACTCTTACCTTTCGCAATCCGGCCGTACCCGGCGGCCCAGGAGAAGGCAGAGAACCTCATTGGGAGGTACTTCGCCGACGAGCACGAGCGCATCGTGCTTTTCGTGGGGGAGGGCCCTCCCCGGAACCTGGTAGCCGAAGCTTTCGGGTTAAGGCTATTGGAGAGGAAGCCCCTCCCTACCCCCGGCTCTCACAAGCGGGGGAGGAAGGCTGCCGGGGGCTCTGAGCCAAAGAAGGCTAAGGCTCAAAAAGCCCCCGGCCCATCGACGACGCTGGCTTCTACACTGGTGAAGGCCCGGGACGACACTCCCGGGACCGGGTGCACGAGGGTGCCAACCCGGAAGGAAGCAACGCCCCCTCCCCCGGTGAGCCCCACTGAGGGTCGCTGGAAGGGACTGGCCGCGGATGGGGGGGCGTCCGTTTCGGCGGACTACGCCCCCTCGCCCCCTTCGGCGACAGCCCTCCCGGCGGCCCCGGCCCCTTTGGAGCCGGAGAGGCCGGAGGTGAGGTTCGCGGAGGCCTCGCCCCCCGCTCGTGGAGTGGCCGGTAGACAAGGGGGGGAGCCCCTCGGTCTATGAGGCCCTTCCGGAGGAGGAGGTCCCGGGGGTCCCGCAGCCCGGGAAGGGAAAGGGGCTCATGATTCCTCCCCGGGGAGGGACCCCCTCCGAGAGCTCTTCGGCCACCTCCTCGGCGACGAAGACGCCGACCGCCGGCACCCCGGCCCATATCACCCCGGCAACCCATGTCCGGGGGCCCGTCATCGGCAGCGACGGGACCGGTACCGGGAGGGAGACCCCCTTGCTTTCCGCGGGGGAGGTCGACCGCTACGCGGAGGGCCTGCAGACCCGGAAGGTCCAGGCCTACGTCTCGGAAGGGACGATCCGCCAGCAATTTGGGGAGCTTCAGTCTCTGCAAATCCATGTACGTCCCCGAGCCGGTGGGCTTTCCTTCGGCGCCCTTCTTTAAATTTTTCCTAACTCTTGGACTTGTAGGGGGCCGCCATTACCTGGGGGCTTGAGTAGCGCTTCGGCCGGGCGCTGAAGGAGGCGGAGGAAAGGGCCGCTGCTTTTCAGGAGCAGCGGGATGATGCCCTCCGGGAGCTGGCCCGAGTCCGGGCCCAAATCCACGCCTCCGAGACCGCCAACGACTGTCTCCGGCAGGAGGCCAAGGCGAAAGAGGACGCCCTCCGGGAGCTGGAGGGCTTGAGCGTCCGGGCGATTACAGACGCAGGCCACTTCGTCCGCTCGGCCCTCGAGGGCTTTGGCTTAAGCCTAGGCCCCGGGAGCAGTTCCGAGATGGCCCCGACAACATTCACGGAGGCTGTGCGTTTTCTCAACACATAAGTCTCCGTGATCCCGGAGGCCGCGGATGCCCGGGCGCGAGGCCGAGCGATCCCCGTAGTGGCGGCTGCGGTCGAGCTCGTGGAGCACCGGGGGGTGGGCGCCCGAGCAATCGGGGGCCGCATCCCCCGGAGCTTCCCGGAGTTTTTCGAGCCCTCGCGCCTGGAGGTGGAGCAGCTCGCCAGGGGCTTGTACGACCGGATCATCCGGGTGAGGTTCCCGGTGCCGGCGCCTCCGGGAGCGGATGCCCCGGCCCTGGCGGAAGCCCCCCGAGGGGAGGACGCCAATGACCAAGTATGAGCCTCCCCTCCGGGTTTTAGATAGGACCCCCTTTTTTGCTTTCTTAGAATTTGGTTCCCGGTAGCTTCTTAGGAGAAGCCCCGGACACTTGTAAAAAGACATTTTGAAATGCAATAGAATTGAAATTTTTCTAAGTATAAGAATGCACTTTTACCAGGTTTCCCGGGAGGTTACTCCCGGGCGGAGGTCTTGGAGAGGTTCCCCGGGGGCAAGGCCTCTGAGCCTCGGCGGGTGCCACCCGGGGGATGCCCAGGCCGCCTTAATTTTGTTAAGCCTCTTCTCCGGGGAGCGCGGCGAGGGCGTCGTCTGGGAGTCCATCCGGTTGCGGTGGCATCTGGAGTGACACCTGGACAACTTTGACAATCATCACGCCGAACTATCCCCTCGGCGTTCGGGGTCCCGGATGATCCCCCCTCTTCGGATACTTCCACCGGCGGGCTACGAGTATTGACCCGAGGACCTGCTCCGGGAAGCCCAGCGCCGCATACGTGGCTTGTACCGGGACCTGGCCCGGGAGCTATCTGAAGGTCTCCGGGATTATTAGGCGTAGGAACCTTAGGGCGTAGAGAATTCCCGGGTTATAGCCCGGGTTGTATCGTGTCCGATGTAGTGATGCCCACCGGAGGGGGAAGATGTCCTCCGGTTAAATGCTTCATGGTTTCTTTCTTTGATAGAGCTAAGTTTGCTCGTTTTTCTTGGATGGTCCGGATGACTCCCGGGGGCTCCATATCCCCCCCCTCCACAGCGGGCCGGAGG
This sequence comes from Pharus latifolius, assembly GCA_019359835.1. Taxonomy (NCBI): domain Eukaryota; kingdom Viridiplantae; phylum Streptophyta; class Magnoliopsida; order Poales; family Poaceae; genus Pharus; species Pharus latifolius. Next base: position 13,942,492 of record CM033321.1, read on the forward strand.
GTAGCTCCGCGCGCTGTGGCGGTGACAAAGCTCCCGGGGTGAAGGCCCGTGACTTAAGAATTTTTCCAAGATTTCCCAAGGTAAAAAATTCCAATTTTTCAGGGGAAAACCAAGATGAGATTTCCGGAGATAATTTTTCCTGGAGACAATCGTCCGGTCGCCGTGAGAACGGGGAGCCGGGAATAAGGTCTCCGGGGAAATCTGAGATGAGATTTCTGGAGATGGTTTTTCCGGGAGACAATCGTCCGGTTGCCGTGAGAACGGGGAGCCGGGAATAAAGTCTCCGGAAAAAATATCCAAGAAAACCCGAGACGATATTTCTGGAGGTAATTTTTCCGAGAAACAATCGTTCGGTCGCCGTGAAAACGGGGAGCCGGGAATAAGGTCTCCGAGAAAGAAATATCCAAGAAATCCGTCCCGCTGGGGAGACTATCAACACCCAGAGGAGGATGTGCCTGATGATGGGTCTGAGTGTTTGGGCAGTGGACTAGTCTCCCAAAGTGACTCGTTACCACGGTCCCTAAGGACCGGGTTGCCGCTTACACCCTCAGTCCACGAGGGGTGATCGTAAGCCACCCTACGGGAGGGACTTCTTGGGTTATGAGAGCCCATTTCCTCACGGGGAGGGCATCCTCGTTAAGAGGGCATCCTCATGGGGAGGGCATCGCCGTGGGGCGGTAGTATAAAGAACCTGCCTTGAGACAGTTGAAGAGAAAATCCAGTTGTATTAACAATGAACCAAAATATAACGCCTCCCCCCGCGAAATTGCAAAAGGGGAGGGAACGGTGATTACAAGGTCCCCCCTCCCCGTCCGGGGGAGGGGATAGTAAGTACAAGGCCCCCCTCCCCCCTCCGGCGTAATCGCTTCGGGGGAGGGGGACGGGCTTGTGTAGGCTAGACGTAGAACTTGCGAAGTAAATGTAAGTTCCACGTGTGTTTCAGCTCCTGCTCTTGAAGGTTGGAGAGCTTGTAAGCCCCTGAGCCCAGGACCGCCGAGATCTTGTAGGGGCCCTCCCATTTGGGGAGAGCTTGCCCTGGGCTTGGGGGTCTGTAACGCGCTTGAGGACAAGGTCCCCAAGGCGAAAGCCCTCTCGCGCACGCGCTGGTTGTATGCTCGCGCCATCTCGCGCTCGTAGATGGCGTGGCGGAGGAGCGTTCGGTCGCGTTCCTCCTCCACGAGGTCGATGTCCAGCCGCTGATTCGCCTCGTTGGCTTGGTATGTCGCGGTCGTAGCTCCGTCTAGGAGCTCGACTCGCAGCGACCGAAAGCCAACCTCCGGGGGAAGGACTGCCTCAGCCCCGTAAACCAAGGAGAAGGGAGTATGCCCCGTCGCTCAGCTCGGAGTCGTGCGCATGGAGCAGAGGATGCTAGGGAGCTCCTCTGCCCATGCACCCCGCTTAGAAGCGGCTTGCTCGAGTCGTCGACGTAACCCTTGTAGGATCGCGCCATTGACCCTCTCAACAACCCCATTGCTTTGGGGGTGGGCCACTGAGGCGAAGTGGATGACGAGCCCCAGGCCTTCACAGAATTCCCGGAAATATGCCGAGTCGAATTGGGTCCCGTTATCAATAGTGATTTCCCGGGGGACACCAAAATGACAAACGACATTTTTCCAGAAAAACCGCTGTACAGCCTGGGACGTGATGCTGGCCAAGGGTTCAGTCTCTACCCACTTAGTAAAGTTGTCGACTGCGACCACCGCATAATTGTATCCTCCGGGCGCTGGGGGGAAGGGCCCTAGGAGGTCCATCCCTCAGCCCGCGAAGGGCCAAGTGATGGGGATAGTCTGCAGCGCTACCGGGGGAAGGTTCGAACCCTTGGCCATCTTCTGGCAAGCCTCGCACGCGGAGACAAGGTCTCGCGCGTCGCGCATCACTATGGGCCAGTAAAAGCCCTGGCGAAGGGCCTTGGCCGCGATGGCGCGCGGGGCTAGGTGAGAGCCACAGCTCCCCGCGTGGATGTCTTCGAGCAGCTGGAGGCCATCCAGCCATGGGAGGCAACGAAGGAGGGCGGAGGCCCCCCGCTTGTAAAGCTTCCCCTCCAGCAGGAGGTATGCCCGGGCTTTAGCCCGGAGGCGCTTAGCCTCAGTCTCGCTGGGAGAGTCCCCCTCCCCTTGATGAAGGAGACGAGGGGGTCCATCCATGACTGAGTCCGGGTGATCTCGGCGACCTCCGGGACGCGAGGCTCGTCGCCCGTGTCTGGGGAGGCCACCGAGGGCTTCGCGACGATCTCCAGGAAGGCCCCTTTGGGGAGCGGTTCCCGGGCACTGGCTGCCCGGGCTAGGGCGTCGGCCCGGTCATTGTCCTTTCGTGGGATATGCCGGGCCTCGAGGCCGTCGAAGTGCCGCTCCATCTTGCGCACCTCCTGCAAATAAAGACTCAAGTTTGCGTCATGGCACAAGTAGGACTTGTCCATTTGGCAAACTAAAAGCTGAGAGTCTCTCTTCACTAGGAGGCGTCGAATCCCCAGAGAGCACACAAGGCGCAACCCGAGGAGCAAAGCCTCGTACTAGGCAACGTTGTTGTTGCGGGGAACTCGAGCCGCGCCGCGTACTCGAGTTCCTTCCCCTCGGGGCTCCGGAGGACTACTCTCGCACCGGCCCCTGCGAGACACAACGACCCATCAAACATGAGTGTCCAATGGTCACTGTGTCGGGGCGGCGCGGGGATGTCTTCGTCCCCGGGCCCGGAGGCAGGAGTCCACTCTACCACGAAGTCTGCGAGGACCTGTGACTTGATGGCGGAGCGGCCTATAAGGTAAAGGGAGAAGGGGGCGAGCTCGGCACCCCACTTCCCTATCCGGCCGGTGGCTTCTTTGTTCCGAAGCACCTCCCCCAGGAGAGAGACGACGGGACGGTGATGGGGTGTCCCAGGAAGTAGTTGCGAAGCTTCCGGGACGCCATTAGGAGGGCGTAGCAGATCTTCTCCATCTCTGTGTACCGAGTTTTGGCCCCTTGGAGGGCCTCACTTACGTAGTACACGGGACGCTGCTGCCCACCTTGCTCCTTCACCAATACCGCGCTCACGGCGACTGGGATGGCGGCAAGGTAGAGGAGCAAGGGCTCTTCTGGAGATGGACTCATGAGCATTGGAGGGCTCGTGAGGTACTTCTTGAGGTCGTCGAAGGCCTCCTGGGCCTCGGGGGTCCACCAGAACCCCTCGAGCCCCCGAAGGATCTTGAAGAATTGGAGGCCGCGTTCCCCCGACCGCGAGATGAAGCAGCTCAACGCGGCTAAGCGGCCGGAGAGTCGCTGAACGTCCTTGACAGAGCGTGGCGGGGGCATGTCCAGGAATGCCCGGATCTTTTCGGGGTTTGCCTCTATGCCCCGCTGGGACACAAGGAAACCCAGGAGCTTCCTCCCGCGCACGCCGAAGGCGCACTTCTCCGGGTTGAGCTTCAACCCATACGCGCGGAGGTTGCGGAATGTTTCCGCTAAGTTGTCGACGTGGGCAGTTGCGCGGGGACTTTTGACGACCGTGTCGTCGACGTGGGCAGTTGCGCGGGGACTTTTGACGACCGTGTCGTCGACGTAGACTTCGACGTTGCGACCGATTTGGTCCTTGAAGACCAGCGTCATAAGGCGCTGGAAGGTCGCTCCCGCGTTCTTCAGCCCGAAGGGCATGTGGACGTGCAAAAGGTTCCGAGGGGAGTTATGAAACTCGTCTTTTCCTCGTCCCCTTCCACCATCCGGACTTGATGGTAGCCCGAGTAGGCGTCCAGGAAGCTCATCAACTCGCACCCCGCGGTGGAGTTGACCAGTTGGTCAATCCGCGGGAGTGGGAAGTTGTCCTTGGGGCAGGCACGATTGAGGTCGGTGAAGTCCACGCACATCCACCACTTACCATTCGACTTCTTCACGAGGACTGGGTTCGCGAGCCACTCGGAGTGCAAGACCTCCTGAATGAACCCCGCCTCTCGGAGTCGGGCGATCTCCACCTTGATCGCCTCTTGGCGTTCAAGGGGGAGTTTCCTCAGCTTCTGTTTGATTGGGGGTGACCGGGGGTCACTGCGAGCTTATGCTCGATGACATGCCGGGCGGCGCCCCGCATGTCGGAGAGCTTTCACGCGAAAACGTCAGAGTTCTTACGCAGGAAGGCCGCGAGTTGCGCCGCATGCTCCTTGGGGAGCTCTGCCCAGATCCGGACGGTTTTGTCCCCGTCGTCCGGGGACAACGGGACCTTCCGGAGGCCCCCTTCCGAACGCGGCTTGGGGAGGGGCCTCCCTGGAGGTGTCACGGCGACGTCTGATCCTGGGGGAGAGACCTCCCCCCCTGGGGCCTTGATGATGTTGACACTCCCGATCGTTGCGGCGGCGCGCTCGTATAGAGTGATGAGGACATCATTAGCTCGGTTATGAACAAGGCTCCATCCACTCCTTCCATTACTTCCACGCCGCCACGAGAAAATCAAGGAGAACGGCGAGTCGGCATGAATCCATGTGCTGAGCCATTCACTACGCCCGCAATCGACGAAACAATTCGCAAACAGATTCTGCCGGGTGCTGTGACACCTCTAATTTGGGCCCAAGGCCCATGTACCCCTAGGGTCTCACGTCCACCTCCTTGGCCACCACCCCTGTTATATATAGCCTTCACCCTTCCCATTGCAAATTTGAAACCATATTTGGTAGAGGAAGATGAGTTTGAGTCGAGGACGACTCAAATGCAAGTAGGGGAGGATGATGAGGACATCACTTCTTCGGATACACACACCAACCAAAATCATCCGCTTGTTACACAAGGACCCATAACGCGCAGCAAAGCCCGATTGTTGCATTGCCAGGTGAACTCGTTCCTAAGTTTATATATATATGGTTTTGTGAATGGTTTACTATATAATAGTGATAATATTGTGCTTAGGAATCATGGAGAGGACCAGCAAGGACACAAGGACTAGCAAAGAGCCCAAGTCGAGTTGGAGTTCGGGATGGATTCGAGTTGGAGTCCGGGATGGATTCGAGTTGGAGTCCGGTTCGGTCATCCAGGAGCAGCCTGCCTTCAAACGACCATAACTCCCTCATACGAAGTATGATTGGGACATTCTTATAGTCCACGGAGAAGCCCACGACGAGATCTTTCTAATGGATCTAGCACCACATCCAAATTCCTTCTGGATCTCTGGCAATTTACAAAACAAGTTTCCATCAGATTCTGATTGGACCTAGTCGGTGCTGCGTCACCTTTTTGGTTGGGTCAAGTCCCGTGTATTGAGTTCGAGTCCGAGTAGGGAAAGAGTCCATGTCGGTTTCAGGTTTTCTTACCTGGCCACCGATCTCTTTTACCTCCTCTATATAATCATACTGAACCATTAGGGTTCTACGGGTTTTGTTTAGTCATAGTCTTTCCTTCGTGAAGCTATTGAGATATTCTTCTTGGTCGGCTAGATCAACATCAATATCTGTATTCGGAACTCCAACTCTTTTTCGTGATTCAATCTATATTTGCAATTTCAGATTGCTTGTTTAACTTGTTCTTGCTTGTTCTTCGATTGCTTGCAGGAATAGATCTTCGTGATCAGGTCGATCGTGCTTCTAGTTCGGTCGATAACAATCCGAAGTTGGTTCAGCGATTGCCAGGGCGTATCAGTCGTGTACGGTTGGTAGCCGGATCGTGAGAGTCGTCTTCACAAATCGATAGTTCTTGTTCTCATCGAAAGATCGGACCGCCCGTGTCGCATCATTTGGTATCAGAGCAGGGTTGATCGGTGAGAATTTATCTATCTTAGTTTAGTAGATTGATTTCATACCTAGAGTCCAGAAAATTGCCCTACAAAAAGATTTATTTTATGCTGTCCAAACCATCGTCATTAGCCTTGCATCGTTCTTGTCAATTTGCATCTTTGAATTTTCGTCCATCGTTGTTGAGTGCTGGTTTCTAGTTTTAGTCTTGGTCTAGTTTTAGTCTTGCATCTCGTCGCGGAGTTGAATTGCACGTGGATCTCCTCGTAGTCGCGTTCAACTCTAATCTGCTGCTGTCCAGTTCGTTGTTTTCATCATATCTTCTTCATAAGAACTCGGATTTTTGTGTTCTTGTACTTTTTCGAAACATCAGGTCATGCTCTACAACTTTTCTGTTGAGGTGGAAGCCAGATTCGGCTCCCATCTATGAGATATTGGGCTGTTATTGACGACTGTGTAGAGTTCAGATCTAATACGTCTGTTTCGGTATTTTCATCATAACTCTTTCATCCGGACTCGGATTGGGATAAACTTATACTTTTTGGAATCATTGCGAGAAATACCACAAAAAGTTAGTTGGGGTAATCTTCAAATTCTGCTGTTTTTATCACGCTAAAATTTGAGCAAAGTTAGTTGTGTAATTTTCAAACTCTAATCCATCTCGGATTCAAATTGCTCAATCTGAGACAGCTTTGGTAAAACGGCCATATCTTTTGATTCCCAACTCCGTTTTTGACGTTCTTATACTTGTTGGAAATATAAAAAGATCCTCTACAACTTTTCAGTTGGATAGAACTTCAGATTCGGAGTTTTTGGAGCCCGAAATTGCTAAACAACGTTCCTGTATTAGTTGTGCAGTCGAAAAGAAAAAGACAAAGTGCAACAAAAGCCGTATTATTCATAAAAAAAAAAGAAAAGAAGTAAGAAAAAGGCACGTGAAAAAAAAAAGAGCCGCACAAAAAAAAAAGAAGAGAGAACAAAATGTGTGTAGCAAAAGAGAAGAATTTTCTGTGGTGCATCTTTTGGTTCTAGTCTTTTGTGTTGCTAGTTGCTTGCTTGAGTTAGGTCTGAGTCTAGACTAGTTCCAGCACATTGACTATTACTTTGGACTAATTTTCAATCTTGCATTATTGATCTTGAATTGTTGCTACACATATAATAGCCTGTCCAAGCTCCACCTTCTACCGACATACAATTACTGATCGCTTGCAATTGCTTTATCTAATCTTTGGAGCGTTTGAAAACCAGTACTAGCGGCCGATCACCACCTGTTGTTTGGTAAGAATCGGTAAGAGCTTGATAAGAAGCTTGAGTGTGAGAGAGTTTGAGCCACCTACACCTAGTAGTTCATAGGAAATATATACTACTCGTGTATTTTTCTTGTTTTCTACTAACAATGATAGGTCATAGCTCCCATCGTCATATGAAGAAGTATGACATATTTGCTCCACCTCCTCCGAGAGATATGTTTGATGACTATGATGCAGAAGATGCTTATCTCGACTTGAAATATTTGAGACAAGGTAAAATGAAGGTAAAAGAGTACTATAAGAAATTTAAAACCTTGTTACGGCTAAGTGGATTAAACGAATGTGAAGAGGCAATTGAAAATAAATTTTTGAAAGGACTTAATGAGGAGATTCGTGATATTCTTGTCAATGAAACATATAGTTCTTTCTCCCAATTGTTTAAATGTGCTTGTAGAGCTGAACTTAAGTTTATTGAATCCTTAAATGAATTTCTAGCCTCTTTAGATGTGCTTGTTGTTGCATCTACTCTTGGAGCTAACAATATGCAGGAAGACAATCATTGCCGAGAGAAGGAGGATAAAGAGGAGCACATGAAGAAAGAAGGGATCATTGCTATGAGCAGAGAGCATACCATCAAAGCTACACCTACATCAATTGATGAGGCCTTGGAAGGTAATGAAAAATGTGATGCACTTGCTCAATGTGAGAATACTTGTGATGATATAAAATTGTCCACTACTCATGCTATTGTAGAACAATCATTAGTGCAACCCATTGTAAAATTTCCTTTGTCACAAAATGATTTGCTTGCTATTACTTGTGATAAAGAAGAGTTGTGCGATAATGCTTCACTTATATCGATACCACAACTATTGAAAGAACATGTAACTTCTGTTTTAGAAACCAATTCTTATGTTAATAAAAGACATGTTCTTCACAATGTGAGAGAAACAGATGAGTTCAAATTGATGTCTTCATTAAATACTTTAGGTTACATTGAATTCGATATTCTATGTGATCTAGACACTTTAAAGGAGAAATTTTCTCAACATTCTGATTTGCCATGTTTATATAAACATAATTATCATGTTATTGGCAAATATCATAAAGGAGAGTATATGGTGCATCGAGTATATGTTCGTTCAAATCTAGAGCCTCCTTTTGCTGTGGAAAAATTTAACAAACCAGAGGATGATAATAGTGCTAGTTATGTCATGTTCACCTCATCTAATTTTGAGTCGAAAGATGTGCATGTTTCTTTGCCTCGTATTGGTACTAACCTTTTGCAGGAGATTATGCTTGAGTCGAGGACGACTCAAATTCAAGAAGGGGAGAATGATGAGGACATCATTAGCTCGGTTATGAACAAGGCTCCATCCACTCCTTCCATTACTTCCACGCCGCCACGAGAAAATCAAGGAGAACGGCGAGTCGGCATGAATCCATGTGCTGAGCCATTCACTACGCCCGCAATCGACGAAACAATTCGCAAACAGATTCTGCCGGGTGCTGTGACACCCCTAATTTGGGCCCAAGGCCCATGTACCCCTAGGGTCTCACGTCCACCTCCTTGGCCACCACCCCTGTTATATATAGCCTTCACCCTTCCCATTGCAGATTTGAAACCATATTTGGGAGAGGAAGATGAGTTTGAGTCGATGACGACTCAAATGCAAGTAGGGGAGGATGATGAGGACATCACTTCTTCGGATACACACACCAACCAAAATCATCCGCTTGTTACACAAGGACCCATAACGCGCAGCAAAGCCCGATTGTTGCATTGCCAGGTGAATTCGTTCCTAAGTTTATATATATATATGATTTTGTGAATGGTTTACTATCTAATAGTGATAATATTGTGCTTAGGAATCATGGAGAGGACCAGCAAGGACACAAGGACCAGCAAGGAGCCCAAGTCGAGTTGGAGTTCGAGATGGATTCGAGTTGGAGTCCGGGATGGATTCGAGTTGGAGTCCGGTTCGGCCATCCAGGAGCAGCCTGCCTTCAAACGACTATAACTCCCTCATACAAAGTCTTATTGGAACATTCTTATAGTCCACGGAGAAGCCCACGACGAGATCTTTCTAATGGATCTAGCACCACATCCAAATTCCTTCTGGATCTCTGGCAATTTACAAAACAAGTTTCCATCAGATTCTGATTGGACCTAGTCGGTGCTGCGTCACCTTTTTGGTTGGGTCAAGTCCCGTGTATTGAGTTCGAGTCCGAGTAGGGAAAGAGTCCATGTCGGTTTCAGGTTTCCTTACCTGGCCACCGATCTCTTTTACCTCCTCTATATAATCATACTGAACCATTAGGGTTCTACGGGTTTTGTTTAGTCATAGTCTTTCCTTCGTGAAGCTATTGAGATATTCTTCTTGGTCGGCTAGATCAACATCAATATCTGTATTCGGAACCCCAACTCTTTTTCGTGATTCAATCTATATTTGTAATTTTAGATTGCTTGTTTATCTTGTTCTTGCTTGTTCTTCGATTGCTTGCAGAAATAGATCTTCGTGATCAGGTCGATCGTGCTTCTAGTTCGGTCGATAACAATCCGAAGTTGGTTCAGCGATTGCCAGGGCGTATCAGTCGTGTACGGTTGGTAGCCGGATCATAAGAGTCGTCTTCACAAATCGATAGTTCTTGTTCTCATCGAAAGATCGGACCGCCCGTGTCGCATCATAGAGCGCGGGCCACATCTTGGTTTCCCCGGACGGTGACCACACCGTGAGGCCCGGGGACCTTCCCCACGAGGTGGATCGCCTTCCCCGGGACAAATCCTTGCAAGGGCCCAGCTGCGGGCTGCAAGAGCTTCTCATCCACCTGCATCTCCCTGAAGGCTTGCAGTTAGAGGACATCGGCGGAGCTCCCGCCATCCACGAGGATGCGGGCCAAGTGGCAGTTGTAGACGGTGGCGGAGACGATGAGCGAGTCGTCATGGGGGAAGCGGACCCCACGTGCGTCTTCCGCCGTGAAGGTGAGGGGGACGTCCGAAACCGGGGCGCCGTTGCGGGGGCTCCGACGTCCGAAACCGGGGCGCCGTTGCGGGGGGAGGTCCGCTGAGGCACGGGAGCTGCTCTGTCACCGCGCCCGGTGCGGTAAACGCGACACGTGGGGCGGGATTGGCTCCCGGCGCAGGGATAACCCCCGGCATGTAATGGGCCCCCGACCCCAGAAATGGGCCCGAAACAGGATATCCCCCTGGTGCCGCGAAGGGCTCGGGCACGAAGTAACCCCCCGGCACCGGGAAGGATCCGGGTGCCGGGAAGGGTCCGGACGTATGACCCGCCGGGGGAGAGTACCCCCCAGAGGGGTCATACGAGGCAGCCGGGCCTCCGGAAACCAGAGGGGCCATCGGGTGACCCATAAACGGTGGCATAGCCCATGGGTATGGGTACTGCGCGTATGTGGGGGCCGGTGGCCGCGCCAACATGCGGAGCAGCTCATCCATAGAGCGCTGGGCGCGGAGCTGGCCCTCCACTATAGCCTCAAGCAAGGCGTCCCGGGGAGTCGGGGGAGCCGTCGGGGGGAGGCTAGTCCCGGCCGAGGCTACCACAGCTATCGGGACCGAACCGGAGGTCGAACCACCTAAATTAAGAGGGAAGGTGGGAGGCGGTACCTGGGTCTGGCCGCCTCTGGGCGGAAGCTCTGGGACAATCGTGTCCTGGACGGGTGGCACCGGGTCACCGGGACCGGGGTCACCGGGACCGGCGTCACCGGGAAGGGCGCGGGCCCTCTTTCTTGGGGGAGCCATGGCGTTTCGTCACGAGTCCCCACGGTCGGCGCCAACTGTCGTGGTGTTATGAACACCCCGGTAGGTTTTGCGGACGATCCTAGTGAAGAAAACACCACGCGGGTTGACCAGGTGACCGGTCCTCCCCCGCCGGACAAGCACAACAAATGACATGAGGGTTTATACATGTTCAGGTCCCGGTGGGGGCTCTAGTCCTGTCGGCGTGCTCCCGACCGGAGTCGGCTGGGGAAGCTCTATGGGGAGAGAGGCTCCGGAGCACACCTGTGAGATTGTCTACTCTAGCAAATAATGAGCAATTTGTTCTTACAAGAGAGTGTACAAGGGCTTTTATAGCCCCAAAAGAAGCAAAAAGACTAAACTACCCCGGGCGCTACCGTTGGATTGAGGGGTGGCAACGTCCTTCTCCCGGCCAGGTGCCTCAGATGCTTGACAGGTGGCAGCTGATTCCCGAGGCGCTTGTCACGCGACCCCCGCGTGACCGAGGCGCTTGTCATGCGACCTGCACGTGACACGGGACCAAGGACTCCTGTCCCCAGAAAGACGACAGCGCCCGGGACAAGCACCAGGGGCCTTGTCCTTGGGCAAATGGCGGCGCCCGGGACAGGCACCGGGGGCTTTGTCCCCGGGCAAAATTTACCTGGACTTAGTCTCGCGGAGATTTCCCTTAACAGATTTAATCATAATTTAAAAATAAATAGTGTTGAAGGTTAAAAAGTAGAGTCGAATATAAATCGGGACGTCTAATCCGATGTAAGGTCAGAGCTAAGTCAAACTTTAATTAGTCTGATGCAATCTAATTTTTGATCGACCCAAACTGACTTGAAAAAAATTCAAACCTAGTTAAAAGCGATTGGACCTTTTACTAAAATCTAAGACGTCTTCATACTACCAGCTAATTAACAATTATAACTTTTCTTATATAAGATATTGATTCTAGTTGTGAGGTTGTCATACGGGTGTTGAGTCTATATTTCAATAAAATAATAATGTTTTATAGTGAAACCTAAAAGTTTGCGGGGATGAAGCTTCTTTTGGTGCAATGACAATCATCAAGTCTCATCTACGGTATCATTTGCGCGTGTGACGTGCTTAAGCGAGGGGCCCTATGGATGGCTAAACCATCGAATAACATGAATGTTGTTTCCTTTCCTTCCTGATTTGCCTCCTGCAAAAACACTTCTGGTAAAATCTATATTTCTTTTCTGAAAAACATATGCCCTATGCTTGTCGCGATTGCAAGCAATTCTCGAGCAACGACATAAGTGCAAGCAAAGAAGCACTTAAAACAGCATCAATAATTGCATTGCACAATAAACTCCCAAGAAAATTAGAACGGTACTCGACCAATGACAAAGCCAAACGGTGAATAATAAAAAACCACAAAGATAAAAGGGAATATTAACTTCTTATCAATTCAAAGATGTATATTAGTAAAATATTATTGTAACATCACCTTGACATGTGAATCCAAAATCAACCAATCATTGAAATATTGCAGCGTTATCTATATTAGATATAAAGTTAATACCCACTAATTTGATACTATTCATTATATCTACTCTCTGGCTGCACCACGCCGTCATTTTTTCCTGTCCGTTCTGTTTTGGCGTCCGTGATTCGTCCGCGTGTGGTAATAGGTGGACTGCACGATCCTGTTTTTCCTTTTTTTTTCGTGGCCCACATTGAGCCACATCTTCCCTTCGTTCGTGTCTGAAATTTACAAATCTCCCCATTTGAACACGACCAGACCCACCCACCAAAAACAAATCTGTTAGGCGTCCAGACACAAAAAATACGAGCATCGAGAAATACCAAGAACGCTCAACACAAAGGAAAACTGCTGATTCCATCAGACACATAGAAACGACTAGTGGTCCTCGAAGATTACACCAGAAAATTACTGCAACACAAAAAGAAAAATTGTTGTTAACGCTTGTACTGATACAACCACGTTGGTGCGACCATTTTTTTTTACTGTCACGTCTAACTGTCTGTTTCAATATTTCGATCAGTTTGTTTATTGTCACCACCAAAGTTTTTTCTGCTAATACAAGAACTGGTCATGGTCGTTCAGTTTAGAATTGGTCGTATAAGTATAGGTTCTGGGAGTGGTCGTCCAATTCAAAAAATAGTCATATACGACCAACTCTGGTCGTGGTTGTCCATTTCAAAACTAATTGTATCAGCCTATGCTTTGGTCATACTCGTCCAGTTCAAAAAAATACAAGTTGTGTTCATGGTTGTTCAGTGCAAGATAGGTCAAGTTAGGACAAAACCTAATTATGATCATGTACTTCAAAACTGATCAGATCAACGTATGATCTGGACATAATCATTCAATTTTAAATATAATATTTTATCATCTACAAATCTATTTCCTCAATACCCGCATCAACGCGTGGAGCCCACTTGAGTGGTCTTGAACGACATCATAGCCAAAATCTGAAATTTAGTGTTGAACGGGAACTCGTGGCTGAAGGCCATTTCTGATATTTTAAAAAGTTTCTAGTTAGTTTTAAACTTTTTTTTGAATGCCTTATTTGTAAAAAAAAATCCCAAAAAATACAATCCGTGTTACTGGTCGTTCACTGCAAAACTGATTGACGTAAGTCAAAAGCTGGTCATGATAGTATATTTCAAAACTGGACACATCAGCACACAATCTGGATATAATCATTCAATTCTACATACAATATGTTATCATGTCTGAATCTATTTTCTTAATACCCATGGCAACACGCGGACACCCCACTAATTTTAGTAAAGATTATCTTTTAGTGGGAAGGAAAGGTGAAAACGATAAACCGCTAGGCTGCCCTACTCCCTTTACCCAAAAACCTTGCTGATGTGTAGTTTTTCTTGCAAATGTGCTATCCGTTCCATTATATCCATGTCAGATACTTAAGAAACTTCCGCTTCCTTTTTCTCTTTCCTTCACAAAAGCCCATTTGCTCCGGTCATCCTCCACTAGGTTGGTCAGAACCGAGTGGAGTTCATGTCTTGTTTCATTCATTGGGCACTTTCTCTCCATGCCGATCTGTTCTTCTCTTTCTGGCAGAAGCAGAGACGGCAGTGCCCCAAGGACACACGAGCCCACAAATTTCCATTGCATATGAGTCATTTGTGTAGAGACACATGCACTTCGTAGTCAGACACACACAAGATGCATTGGAAAGACGTTTGGTGGAGAAAATTAAGGCTTGCGATATTAGTGTAATGGAAGTTGCAAAAAACTAACCGTAACCATTCTTTTCGGCATCTAAGTTTGTCTGCATTGCATTGCTGGGTAAACAGGAGCGTGTGGCCGTCCAACGATATCTACATATTATTAAACTACACAAGATTTTACAATATAAACATGAAAAAGAAAATACCTGTCCTTTGGCCCTCTTCTATTATTCATCTTTTGATATTTGGTTGTAGACATCAATGTCTGGAGTCACGTAATTAAACCTAACCATTTGGAACAAGACGGCAGAGTCAGCCTAGAAATGGCATTGTCGTGAGACTCCGAAAAGATCACACTGCATTCTTCTTTTAATTTGATTACTTGGATTAGGGAACATCTCATATAGTAAAATCAAAAGCATTCCATACTTATTGCATAAAGCCTCCTAATCTTTTGACTTTGCCAGGCATGCATATAAACATGAGCGGCGTGAGATGTTTCACACTTGCACTGCTCTGAGTGACATTCTTCGTCGGAGCCACAAAGGCTTAGTCAGTTGAGAAAAGAATTGATGTAAACCTGTGTGTCATAAGGAAGTAGTAAAAGCAGTACAAAAGTCACTTGGTGTTTGTCCAAACATCTGTTAATATCGTATTGGGCTTATTTGTCTTAGTTAAGAAAAAAAGAGTTCGCATTTTTTTTAAAATCTCAACTGTTTGATTAAAATTTGAGTGATCTAGATTGATATGAAAAAAAAACAATTAAGATTTCTATGAATTGAGATAAACGCATGTGACTTTTGTTCTATAAAACGGAGGATATGAATCTGTTAGTACTTATTCCTGCCAAGTATGGTTCCCAACAAGCCTCTCAAATGTGGTTCCTAGTAAGGGTTATATGGTTTCCATGTCTATATAGGTGAGTGTTTGATGAAATTTTGTGACAAAATTTATCATATATTTATGACATATAGATCCTACTTGATCAAAGGTTAAAATATAAAATCTCTGTACATTGGTTTGTAAGAGCAAATAAATATAAAATTATATTTTATTTTTCAATATGAATACAACAATATATGATCATTTGCCCCATAAATTTCTATCAATGGTGTACTATCCCTTACCCCATTTAGTGTACCTGTCTGGCCGAAAGTCAATGCACCTACTTAATGATGTCGCAAGGTCAACCCAGTTGTTCGATATGGCCAATCATGACTTTAAAATACCCTCACAAATCATTTCAAGCCATTAGAAATTTAAGAAAAGAATACTCGACTGGCTCGTCGTTACTACTACAGGGACCTATCTATAAATAGGTCTTAACTTTCTCATTTCTCGTTGGATTAAGGTGTTTTATATTATTTTAGAAACCTCATGACATGACAGACATATTTAATACAAAGTTGCAATATTAAAGTCACGAAATCAAAAAATCTACTTTGGTCAAATTGATGCAGGGACCTAATTTCACTTTTGGATCCTTTAATGAAATGAGTGGTTTCATGATTTTTTAGAATCCTCTAAATTTGATGAATCTATACCATGTATTGTTATGGCCCAAATGATACATTTGAAAATTTACAGCCTCCTTGAATGTCATTTAGGGCTGAAATGTAAAAATAGCTGTAACATTTTATTCGATACCTGAATAAAGTAAATGAATATTTTATTGTGTTCACCTCATGCACACGAACGCAATGGTATATAATTTTTTTTTATGTAAACACTCCTCTCTATAGTTGATATTTTTTGAGGCCTGAATAACATGTCAAACTGGACTCAAGTCAAGTTCGATCACATGTAGTTTAAACCAGAGCAGTTCAACACGAATTAAATAATAAATAATTAAATATTAATTAAAAATTCATGCATAATTAAAAAAAATAAATATAAAAATATATTATCTCTTGATTATCCTCTCAAAACTACCCTCTTTCTTCGCCTGGACACTTTCCTAGTCGAGTTACATTATATTTAAACTCAAAATTCAAAGAAGAGATAATTATTATAATATTGAATATGAAAATAAAATCCTTTTTTATCCCCATAAAAGGGACCTTCTCTTCATTTCAAAGGGATCTCAAGCTTCAGAATTTTGCCTTCCATAAAGAGTTCTTATCTATGTCTTCCCAGTCAATTCACATCCCTTAGCGATGACTCTCACTATTTGTTGTGAGTAATCTTTTTGCAGGCACATATCATCCATAGAATTGCATGCATTCATGCATGAAGATGGAAGACTTTGGTTACAAGCAATTCTGGGATCTGTCGATTCATGCGCTTTCGTAGTAACACTCAATTTTATTACAAGAGTGCCTGATGAAGTACAAATGCACCAAACACATGAGTTCTTTACCCATCCTATGGTGAGGAAAATAAAACAAGGTTTAATCCTATAGGTCACAAGTTCATCCCATTGGCAGAGAGGATGACAAAATTCTAGCGACAATACGAGCATGATTTGTCGCACTGTATTTTTTTTTTTTTACAGGTTCATCCCGAGGTAGAATCTCTAAAACAATTTCAACAATTCTTAGTCAAAACCTTCCATCAATAGGATCTATACATGACGCGACCTTGAATTGCCCGCTCTTTTCACTTGCCATCGGCAATTTACATCAACATGAAAACCCCCATCCAACCAAGTAAGAGGAATCTCAGTTCATTTGATCGAAAGATTAGATAACGAAAGGTGCAAGACATGACACCCCAAATCCCTTCTCATTGTGCCACAAGATTAGAACTGAAGGAAGCACAAGACATGTCACTTTATATCTATCCTAAAGTTATTAAGGCATATCATCAGAAACTGTCTGGTGTTGAGTCAAATAGTTGGTGTTTTGCTGAATTTCAGCCTCACATGCTGGTGATATATGGATGATAATTTTTGATCCAGAGGTTCGATCGACATCAAATTTTTATGGTGGATAATAGACTCATGTAGGAATAACTTCACCAAATTTCACCTTATCAGAAGTCGGGAAGGTTTCCAGAAAATTGTGGCAAACAAATCATGTTTTGTCAAATTTCAGCATGACCTCCTGGTGGAAGATGATTTATAATTTTTGATCAAGAGATCAAATAGACCTCCAATTTTTATGTTGGATAGTAGACTCATGAAGGAATAAATCCACCAAATTTCACTTTGGTCACGTTCTACCAAACTTTAGCCAGATCTTCCAAATTTCAATCTAACCTTACAGTGGAAGATGATTTATAATTTTTGATTCAGATATCAGATAGATCTCAAATTTTTATGATGGACAATAGAATCTTGCAGGAATAAATCCACCAAATTTCACCTTGATCACAAGTTGGAAATGCTTCCATAAAATTATGGCAAACAGATCACGTCCTAGCAAATTTCAAGCAGACTTTTCAGTGGAAGATGATTTATAATTTTTGATCTAGAGGTCCAATGGGCCTCAAATTTTTATGGTGGACAATAAAATCATGCAGCACCTTGATCAAAGGTCGGTAATACTCACATAAAATTGTAACAAATAGATCACGTTCCACCAAATTTCAGCCTGACCTGTCGGTGGAAGATAATTTATAACTTTTGATCCAAAGGTCCAATCAACGTCAAATTTTTTATGATGGATAATAGACTCACGAAGAAATATCTCCATCAAATTTTACCTTGATCAAAAGTCGAGAAACCTTCCATAAAATTGCAGCAAACAGACAGTGTTCTGCTAAATTTTAGTCTGATATGATGGTAATAGGTGGTCGATAACTTTTGATCCAACGGCCCGATTGACCTTATATTTTTATGAGCAGCAAGAGACATGCAAAAAAATATCTCCACATAATTAAATCTTAATCAGAGGTCAGAAATATTTCCATCCAATCGAGAAAGGGGAGCCTAATTCATTGTACCGAGAGACTAATTGCAGAACTCGCAAGACGCGTCAATCCAAATCCATCTTCATTGCGCAAAAAGATCAAATCAGAGAGAGATACAAGACATGTCTATTTAGATCTATACTAAAAGTATTATGACAAACCATCTATCGCATCTAGGGAGTGAAATGTTGAGCTATCGATGGACATTCTGATGTGCCATCTTACCATGTTGTATACATCTCCAAACACCGTTAAGGCTAAGGTGTTATGGCAACCTACCATCCATACATTATGTCGCTAGGTATTGACAAATCAAAGACGACCATCCTATCTGTGCTTGACAAAGTCAGGCACCATTAATGTCGATCATCGACGAGACAAAGGTATCCATCTGTTTGAGACCGACGAGGCCAAACAATATCCAAGTCAGGCAACAACGGGATGAAGACCACTTGATATGATAGCACCATAGGCTAATAAGGCTATGGATCTACATATTTTCATGCATGAACATATGCATTATATACATGGAGGACTTAATTGAAACTCGAATAGCATGACCGTTGGCGCAGCTTAATCGGAGGTCTTATGCAGATCTGATATGCAAATGTAATTAATCAGGAGTTTTACAAAACCTTGAGAACTAAAAATTGTGTAGTTCTTGATGTCAAATATATTTCCATAGGTGCAAAAAATATGTAAAATTTCAAAGAGGACTTATAATTTATTATGAATTAACAAAGCACATATTTCCTTATTTTTTTATATGTTGCCTCAATTTTATATGTATATATACTAATGTATATTGGTATGCCTACATATTTAGAAGTTTACTGAGAGTGAATTTTCTCAGTGAAACAGCGAGATAATCTAAAAAATGCAAGAGGGTCTTCAAGGCAGGCTAGAAGAAATACTTGTATTAAACATATGGGTAAGCTTGGCTAATCCATATAATTGGGTGATTAAACAAATGAGCAAGGAATGGTAAGGACTATTAGGATTGGATGGATTAATATGGATGAAGGGGTCATTTACACATATTAAAAGTTATTAAGATGGATTAAGACAAATGAAAAGCTCTCAACGCTACATCAACTTTGTCGTTTGATCCCCAATCAACTAGCCAAGTAGTCAACTTGCATCACTTATGCAATTAATTGAACAAATTAGTCTGATAGAACCATTAATTCTAAACTTGTGTCAGCAACCAAATGCCACCCTAATATGTGTGATTTTGGGTGGGCAACTTTTTGAATCGATGATAGTGTCATGTCGTCTGGTGTTAAATAGTGTAGCATGAAAACTTGGAATTTTTTTATTAATAATCCAAAATAAAAAACTAATTTGAAAAATGACCTACAGTATACTGAAATTACAAAAATAACCTTTTTGGACGCGATAAATCAATTATCACGGTCTGAAACCGTGAGAAGACGAATCCGCACTTATTGCATCTCAGAGCCACGATAGAAATCTTTTCTCCGCCCCATCCGCGACAGAAACTGGTCGAGTGGACGAGTAGTCGAAGCTCACTCGTATCAGTAACAGTTCAAAACTAATCAAAAGAGTACTAGACTTGGTCGTAGTCATATCAATACTAAATCTGGTTGTGGTCGTGTCTAATACACAAACTGGTCGTACCATTGCTGAAACTGATCGTGGTCGTACGCTTCGACCACTCGACGAGTTTCTGTCGCGGCTCTGAGGCGCGATAAGTAGGGATTTGTACTTTCGCAAGTTCAGACCGCGATAATTGATTTATCGCGTTCAAAAAAATCAATTTTGTAATTTTAGTAAACTGTGAGTCATTTTTCAAATTATTTTTTTATTTTGGGTTATTAATAAAAAAAAATTGGCAAACTTGTTGGATGAGACAGAAGACACATGCACGCACGTGACCGTTCCTCTCAATCCGCCGATTCCATGAACCTATAGGTACAAGAGAGTTCCTTAGCTGCAGCTTTCTAAATGCAACGGATCCTGTCTGGTTGGGGGCATGTTATGTCCGTTTGTCGAAAAATTGCTTGGCACGTGTGAGTGATTGGCTCTCTCAACTTTAGCAGATCCCTCATGTGCAATTCCTACTTGGCATTCCCTCGTGTGCAATTCTTCAACATTACATCTCATCTCAAACTCTTATTACATCGATAAGTACCACTTGATATTTTTTTCTTAGTAAGTGTTTGAATTAGAAAATTATTATAATAAAAATTTAATAAGTGATGAGGTGAAATTTTTTACTAGATTATAGCACCCAGTGTAATTATAATCGGGCTATTGTATATTCTTTCTTGTCTTCACCACAACTTGTTATGCAAATTTTTAAGTAGATTATGCTTAAGTAACTTGATTTTAGCAACTTTCTTTAAAAAAAAACTTCAAACTGCGATTAGAGGTAAGCCAAAAATTTCAAGTCGGAGCAGAGCCAGCCTTGATACGCCGGCCGGTTGTCCTCTGATCCAGTGTGTACCGTGACATAAATCGCCGTGCCTTGCAAGAGAGTACAAAGTGCTCCGATTTTTCCCCCTTGAGAAATAAGCAAACAAAACTCCAATCAAGGAAAAAATCATAGGAAAGTTTTAAGTTCAACACGTAAAACAACCTGGGCAGCTTCCCGCTGGAGTTTTCTTGTCCTATTCTACTTCCCCATTCCTTCGTCCGTGCTCTTCTCCCGGCCACAATGCATTCCCCCAGACCACCTCTATAAATACAAACGAACAATGGAGCCAGTCTCTCCAAACCGTCACCACCTTAGTTATCCGAGCCATTAAAGTTTTTTCCTGCAGCACCAAGTACGAACCCGAAAGCAAACACCAGCGTCGGACAAACTACACAGTCGGTAGGAGGCGAGAGACAGAGGTCTTCGAGCCGTGGCCGACATCTCTCTTCAGGCCCACTTACGGTGCCCATACCCCTAGCATTGGCACTGACAGCTCCCCTGGGCTCTGTATAAGTATAGGACCCGTCCTCACCGAGCTCACTCCTCCGGCCCATTAAACAAACACAGTTACAGAGGGGAGTGAAGTTTGATTTGGCGAGCTAGAGGCCTTGTGGACTTTGAGTGAAATGGCACAGCGCCCCACTCGTGTCGCTCTCCGAGCTCTCTCTCTGCTCATTCTGCTTCGAGGTAAACAAATCTTTTCGGTTCTGCATTTGCAGCTCTGTTGCAACAAGCATTGGTTGTTTGAGTTGTTTTTTGTGCTGAGTTGAGTTCTTCCTGCAGCTGTGTGGTCGGCAACGTTTACGATAACGAACAACTGTGGGTACACGGTGTGGCCGGGGCTGCTGTCGAGTGCGGGCACCGCGCCGCTGGCGACGACGGGGTTCCCTCTGGCGAAGGGCGCGTCGCAGACGGTGGCCGCGCCGGCGAGCTGGTCCGGGCGCATGTGGGCGCGCACGCTCTGCGCCGCGGACGCCGCAGGCAAGTTCAGCTGCGCCACTGGCGACTGCGGCTCCGGCGACGTCCAGTGCAACGGCGGGGGCGCCGCGCCGCCGGCCACGCTGGTGGAGTTCACGCTCGACGGGAGTGGCAGCATGGACTTTTTCGACGTCAGCCTCGTCGACGGGTACAACCTGCCGGTGCTCGTCGTGCCGCAGGGCGGGGGCGGCGGGGGCGGGGGCGGGGGCAAGTGCATGGCCACCGGCTGCCTTGTCGACCTCAACAGTGCGTGCCCGGCCGACCTGAGGGTCGTCCCGGCCGGCGCAGGGGGCAGCGGCGCCGTGGCGTGCCGCAGCGCGTGCGAAGCGTTCGGGTCGCCGCAGTACTGCTGCAGCGGCGAGTACGGGAACCCCAACACGTGCCGGCCGTCGTCGTACTCGGAGTTCTTCAAGAACGCTTGCCCCCGGGCGTACAGCTACGCCTACGATGACTCGACGTCAACGTTTACATGCGCTGCCGGCACCAACTATGCCATCACCTTCTGCCCCAGCACCACCAGGTAAAATTTTTTCGAATATTTACAAACCAGCATCGTAGTCTCAACTGTGCAAGTCCTCTTAATTGTACGCACAAATGTGATTAGTAGTGCACGATGGCACCTTAAGGCACTCCAAAGATGTGTGCTCTCAACTGCCTAAATTGTGATAGAAACCACTGTGCAAGTCCTCTTAAGGCACGAAGTCGGTTGGACTATGCACATGCACGGCTGTTCCAGATTTTTAACATGGCTTCAATCCGGGAAAACAGGGGACAAATTAAAGTCGAATCGATTACATTTTGATTTTTCTTTTTATGGAATCTAGGTATATGTTAACAACACCTAACTCATCCTATCCACACATACAAAAGAAGATCGAAGGGATGAGAATTTGACTCATGACTTCTGTCTGTTGGGCACATATTTTAACCGGTGCATGTGAATGCTATTATATTTTAAATTTCACAAAATACCAGTTGGAATTTTACAAGAGGTGGTAGGTACAAAGATGTACTGATTGATCCCAGAAATCAAATCACAGAATGTTACCCCACAATATAATCACAACAATCCAAGAATTTGCTTCTGGGTTCAAATGGTCCATGAACAGAATTGGAAGGCAAGCGTTCCATGTCTTAATTGACAAACACCGCACGGGCAAGATTGAGACGTGCCGATAAGCCTGTCTCAGTGTTTTACACTTCTTTCAACTGTTTTGGACTGATATTTAGAACAGGAAATCTGTTTCTGATAAGAAATCTTTGATTAGATCCGGTTGGTGCCCGGTTCACTTCGAAGCGAAAGACCATTTATTTATTTTGTTCACGAAGCTAAGTTGTGATACTGCACGTACAATACAAACTATGAATTTGGACTGTAGTGTCCCGTACATCTGACAAAAACTAGACCTTTTTCCATGAGGCGGTGACAGACTAGTTAACGGCTAGGAACAACGGCTAGAAAACGATGTGTTTACACGCATAGGACAATGCACTGCTTCTAGCCGTTTCGCCGGTTGGCCCAGTTCACGAGGTAGCACAATTGTACCAGAGCCATTGATTAGCTGTGTCCTCTCCTTATCTCCCATCTCCCCACCTGCTTCCCATACTCAGCATCAGACGTGCATTAATTCCTTGTCCAAAAATATCTGGAACTAACTCTGCTCGTGTACATGTTTTGCAAAACAGTGTGAAATCGTCGGGCGAGAACCCGCAGGCGGCCGGGCTGCCGCTGACGAACGACACGATGGTCTACGTCGGCGGCAGCGCACTGCAATCCAGCGGCACCCACTCCATTGCCGCCCATACATCAAAGCTCGCCGTCACTGTCGCCATGGCCGCCGCCGTGCTCTCGGCTCTTCTTTGAAGCCAGGCTGGCATGTAGAGTTGCGGTATGCTACGGTTTATTAATCTTATCAGGCGCACCTCTTGTGGCGTGACGAAGCCAAGATTCCAACGAAGGGAACAAAGGCGAGCAGATAAGGCTGACGAAATTACGACTAACCAAGAAAAAACAAGAATATCTATAGATGGATCTCAGCTTTTTAGATAACTTATGTGTGCGTGGTAGGCTTAGGAAAGTACTTAGTTGATGAGCTTTTCTCTTTTTCTTGCTTATTTGATTTGTTGAGCGGAAATGATTTATTCATTGTTTGTCGTGCTATAGATTTCATTGTGAGGTGTCAAGAAAAATATCTATGGTTAATGTTGCTTTCAAGTTACGATGCTCTTACTTACACCTCATCATGACATGTGACATCCTAGTCGGCATGGTTACCATTTAACCAGTGGAACCTATACACACCAGGTGGTTAGATCATCGAAAATTCCTGTACCTGTATACGTCGAAGTCCTCAAACGCTAGCATCTATGCAAACTTGGTGCAACGTATGCATTACTCAAATCCGTTTGGTTTAGTTTATTGAAACTTTAATTTTTTAGATATATTAAAATTAGGTCAAATCAGATTAAATTTCGGATTTATTTTTCAAGTTGAAACCTTTTTAAATTAAAAATCTTAAATAAATTTAAAACCCCTCCCTATCCAATTTAAATTAGATTATCAATTTATTGAATTAATAAAAAATTAAGTCAGATTATATATTTAAATTAAATTAGACCAAACAAATTCTCAACCAATCCAATTGGTAAAGAGTGATTTCTATAGAAGGTCCTCAACATAGTGTGATTTTCATCCAGTATTGTTTCTTTTTTCAATTTCTTTAATCAAATTCCACGTCTTTTGAAACTATTTTAGTTAGGTCTTAGAACACAACAAAAATTGATATGGTATGTCATGTGTTGATGATGTTATATGGTAGAGGTAAGATCAAGTTGGAATATTGGTCATTCAATATCTTGAATAAACAGATAATATTATTTGTATCAGACGACCATAAAAAGAAAGAGTTTTTAAAAATTCAAAACATATACATCATATAATAGTATAGATAAACTTAAGCTGACATATTTAAAGAAGTCAAAGGCATCTTTGACCGAGCAAGAGTTTCTTAGATAAGTTATCTTATGAGTTTATTGTCTTATAAGTTTGAAAGATATCGCCCCCAAAAGACAAGGAAATGATTAGCAATTTTGTAATTTATTAGACATATTAAGTGAGTACGAGGGAGAGGTGGTGGAGAAGCCACACTCTGATGGTTAAAACTAGATTAAACACTCTTTAAATCAATAAATTTAGCTCAAACTTTTCTTTCGTTCAATATATACATCACTGCACAAAATGACATGGGGTTATGTTGCGTCTATTTTGGAATTAAATATAACAAATGAAATATATTTTTTCTTTTTTCTGATTAATATAGAAATTTCAAGCAATTTTTATTTTTATAGAATTAATGTGGGAGTTTTGAGTATTTTTATATGAGTTAAAACTAATATGGTGTTTCTAATATCACTATAATTTATTATATAATAGATGAGATGAAAAAGAAAATTTTGGTTATGTCAATTGGACATGTACACTCACTACTGATTTTAATAAGTCACTTCCTATCGATTTAAACTTATTTGATACTTCCAATTTAGAAACAACTTTAGTTTATAAATAAGGCAGGAGACAGAGTTGAAGGCAGCATAAACCGGGCCAAGCTTGCCCATGGAATTGGAACCAAGTACCGTGGTTAAATATCGGAAGTCGGGCTGGGAAGGCCCAAGATCAGGCCGGTTGTTGCATGTAAAGTTATTTTCGGGTGATAAGCTGAAGCAGCACATACAGATGGCAGGTCGGACAAGCTAAGATATTGTTCTTTCCCGTTTTGTAATGGGCCGGCCAGCTATCTCTCTACTATTTTCTCGGCCACTTCAGACCACGTGGGGTTGTCGATTTGTTGCCCGGGCTTAGGTTTGTCCACGTTTTTCGGCTTGGGCTCATATTTAGGCTGTATAGTGATATTTCATCAATCAATATACATGTGCGGCACCTCAGAACTGTAAAGAGATCAGTATTAACACCAAGCGATCGAAGAATATCTATTAAAAAATGTCAACAAAATGACGAGAGTGCATCTTTTTTTAAAAAACAAATAACAAAGCCACCATTTTATGCCCATTGGATTATATCATATCAGTTCCCATTCCCTCCCCTATTTCCCTTCCCACCTCTTCCTGGCCACTTCACTGACGCCGCCCCCTTCAATGGTGAATGCCAGTGTCACCTATTGGCCATCTATATCTCCTCTACGGAGCAGCAGACCAGCTCTCGCCCTCCTCAACTGTAGTTACCTCCATCTGTCCCGTCAGTCATCGTCCATCACCGTCACGTGCAATCAGTGACATCATCGTTATCGGTTGCCAGTCGGCCACTACCTAATTGACACCAAAAAGGATAAGGAACAACATTGTTATCAGTCGCCTAACCAACACCAAGGAGGCTAAGGAAGAGGACAGCCGAACAAGTCACTCTGGATGGGTTAGATCGGAGGATCAAATGATTTTTTATTCAATGATAAAAAGATGAATGCAAAATCATTAAATTACGTACTCTTTAGCAAAACTATTTTTTCTTGAGCCATTCCAGTTTATGCCAACATTAATCACAGTTGAATGAAATGCAAGACGTCACTCGGGTTGAACACAGTCCCATCTAACTACCGGCACGTGCCAAATCTACCAGTTTGGAGTATAGGAGGAGTAAACCAGACGCAAAAAACTTTCCATTTTCTCTGGCAGGTACCAGACAATGAGACACCTGGTCCTTCAGGGCAAGCGGCACATGGTAGGTAATCAAATTGGCATAGACATGCCTAACTGAAATCAAAGCAGGGGGGCGAGTCGTCACATGGTTTTCTCATGCTGTTCTCCGATTCCACGGAAGGCCATGATTAAAATCATGAGGGCCGGAGGGGAACGCCTGCCAATATGTCAATGGATGTTGGCTTTTGCTCTCCCATTAGATTCCTCTCTGTGTGATAAAGCTCATCATAGCCGTTGCATCTCTCCTTGGTCTGTAGCACTCTGTCGATTTTAGATATGCAGCACTCTCCTTGGTTGCCCCCACTGTGATGTAAGGCTAGTGCAAGTCAAATGAACTCTCCCTTTGTAAAGCAAATCTAAAATCGTCGCCCATCATTCATGGTCCTTTGTGAATTAAGCAGCAGATGGGATTGGGTCACGCGGCGCAAAAGCGAGAGGCCTTTGACCACATTGCCCGTCCTCCGGAGCTTTTCGACGTGCTTAACGTCTTGCTCCCCCACAACATTTCCTGCGTCCTCGATGGAAAAAAAAAAACTATTGTACTGTTCCAACACCATGGTGTAGCTGCACTTAACTACTTTTCAATGTGTCCTCTTTGCTCTAAGTTCCAATCATAATCTGTTTACTGCAAGGCGACATGTACCGGCCAGACGCCACTGTGAACCAAGAGCTCAGTGGTGCTACATGTCAGCGACAAGGAATTGGAGATAAACTTTCTTGTTGAGATAAATAAGAGAGGTATATTTGTTTGTTTTAATTATTGTTATTCTTCTCTAATCCTATTAATGTGGATCATGTGTGCTTAAATGTTTATGGTTGTTAGAAATATAATCTTTCTGATATATTAACATGTGATAATTTCTGAGCATTCATCTACATGTATTTGTTATATCTTTCCTAATAGCCCATCTTGCACCAATAATTTTGTGTTAGATATAATAGCTTATTAGGATTCTTAGCCTATTAAGATTTGTAGCCTATTAGGATTTGTATTAGTTTTTTCTATTAGTATTCTTATTAATCTTTTTTTAAGGTTATAAAAGAAGAACAATTGTATCTATTTTTATAAGTAAGCAATAAAACCATAAAATCAACTTGGTATCAGAGCCATCGCCGCTCAAGTGCCACCGCAGTGTTTACTTACCTAACTTCATCGGTCGCCCGCCGCTGCGCCTCTGCACCCGTGCGTCGCCCACGCCCGGCCGCCTGCGCTCGGCGACGGCGGCTAACGCTCTGCGCCCGTGCGCAGCTACCACCGCCGAGTCCGTGTCCGCACGTCGCCTGCCGAGCCAACGCCCCACCGAGCCCGCCCGCCAATTTTTTTTTTACTCAGTGATTTAGAGGACTCCAAGTCAAGATCTTCTGTGGCAGATCTGGATCTTATGTATATCAGATCTTCTGTGGCGTAAAAAAAAGAGAGAGAAGGGGTTTGTGAGTGCATGAGCTCAATTTTTTTTGGGACTTGTTGAGATGACAACCATGGTTCTAACCATGGAGGAGTTTATGACGAAAATGATGGAGATGATGACAATGAGGACTAATGACATCTCATCATCGGACAAAATTGTGATGGCAGTGCCAGATTCACATATGGTGAAAAAGATACAGTTCATGCTAAATGATGTGAAGCTGGAGGGAACCAAAAACTATTAGAGTTGATCTAGGAGAGTGATTGTGATTTTAGAGGCAAAGGGGTTTACTAACTGTGTGCAGGAGACATCTGTCAAGCCCCTTAAAGATAGTTCGGAATGGCAGAACTGGAAAACTACTAATTCTCTGTTGAAAGCGTGGTTGCTTAACTCAATGAACCCTTCTATTGCTGGGATGGTGGAAGCCACTCCAACTGCAATCGGGATGTGGGCTGTACTAGCTAGACTATATTCTGGAGCTGGCAATGCCATGATGATGGCTGAGGTGCATGGGAAGCTTCGAGGGATGACTCAGGGGGAGCGGACTGTATCCAAGTACTACAATGAACTCCAGCTACTGTGGACAGTTTTGTATCACTATAATCCGTTAGACATTCCTCATGCTGAACATCTGACTATGTTCAAAAAGTGGGTGGATCGCAGGAGAGTAGTTGACTTTCTACAAGACTTGAATGTTGAGTTTGAGCCTAGAAGAGCTGCCGTTTGCTACCAGCCGCATCTGCCCACCATGGAGGAGGCATTGCTGCTATAGTGATGGACGAGACCCGGTTACGGGTCATGACATCGGGTACCCTACCACCTCCTACTAGATCTGCGTTGACTGTTACAGATCACCGTGAGTGCTTTACTTGTGGGAAGATTGGCCACATTAGCTGGAATTGCCCACAATCACGTGATTTTGGGCGTGGCAGGGGTGGTGGAGGACGTGGTAGAGGCCGAGGTAGAATACGTGGTGGTAGGCGCCAAGGTCCTAAAGTCAATCTTGTCGTGTCTGATGAGGGATCAGTTGCGCATGATAAAGATGAGCTTTCTGAATTGGAGGAGTTACAACAGTTCAAAGCAAAGGTTGAGAGTTCACCAGCAAGTCTATGGCCACTCAGGAGATCCCTATGACCACTACATTTGGTACTTTTGCCAATTATACCCATGCGGGCACAGATATTGAGGCACAGGCTTTTGCATCATCGCATACTTCTCATTTAGATTGGATAGTTGATTCAGATGCATCTAGACATGTCGTTGGTGCTTCTAGTGAGTTTGCATCATATTCTCCATATTCTTCCATGCATTGTGAAACTGTTAAAACTGCTGATGAGACTGCACAACCCATAAAGGGAATTGGCACAGTTCAGTGTACACCTTCCATTACACTTTCCTCTGTTTTGCATATTTCATCCTTCTCAGTCAATCTTCTTTCTGTGAGTACTTTGGTGAATCAAATTGATTGTGGTGTTTATATTGACCGAGATGTCTGTCATATTCAGGAGAGGCAGACAAGGAGTCTTGGGGACTGGGACTAGGCGTGATGGATTGTGATATTTGGATTGAGGGACTATGGATGCTGTGAGTGCTGCTTTGACTACTGTTGTAGGTGGAGAAGTGGCTGAAGTGATGCTTTATCACTATCGTTTGGGTCATCTATCATTTGACTGACTGAGGAGTATGTATCCGAATGTTATGAGTCGTGTGCCCATGAAGAAACTCATGTGTGATGCTTGTGAGTTTGGCAAGCACACACGATTATCTTATGGTAGTATTGGGCTTCGTAGTATTGAACCATTTGTACTTATTCACTTAGATGTTTGGACCTCTCCAGTTATCTCTATTCATGGTTTTAAGTACTTTGTTACTTTCATTGACTGTTATTTTCGTATGACTTGGCTCTATATGATGAAGAATAAGAATGAAGTTTTGCGTTGTTTTCAAGATTTCTGTGCTCTTGTGCAAAGACAATTCAATACTCATGTTCGTATTGTTAGAACTGATAATGGAACTGAATATGTCAACAAGGAGTTTGCGACTTTTCTTTCAGCTCAAGGGATCTTGCATCAGAAAACCTGTCTGGATACGTCGGCACAGAATGGTGTGGCCGAGCGAAAAAACAGACATCTTTTGGAGACTGCCCGCTCACTCATGTATGAGATAAATGTGCCAAAAATCCTGTGGAGTGAAGCCGTTATGACAGCGGCTTATTTAATTAACCGCATGCCCTCAAGAGTGTTAGGCATGAAAACTCCATGTGAGATGCTTATGGGAACGAATACATTTGTTGTCCCTCCAAATGTGTTCGGATGTGTGTGCTTTGTTCGGGATTATCGACCCTCTACAGGAAAATTGGACCCTCAGGCTTTGAAGTGTATATTCGTGGGATATTCTTTTCGACAGAAGGGCTACATGTGTTGGAGTCCTCAAGAAAAACAAATGTTTGTGAGTATGGATATCACTTTTCGGGAATTTGAGCCCTTTTATGGTGAGAAAACTGAATTGACGCCTTTATTTGGTGATATCTCTTCTCACCTGCCTAGTGCTGATAGAGAGGGGAATAATGATGAAGTGAGTAGTAGTGACCATGGAATGAGTAGTGGTGATCATGATGGAGGTGGCGATGTTATTGTGGGTATAATTCCATGTCCTATTGGAGATGAGGGGGTGTGTGCCAATGGAGGTGGAGATACTGGAGTTCTGAAGATGAAGCGTTTTCGTGGTGCTGGAGTTCTGGGAGAGCAACAGCAGCCCCAGTCTCCTACGATTGAGATTGATGACCAATCATCCACGCAAGTCATTGTTCCTGACCCCTCCTCAATTGTCTCACCTTTGACCTCGTCTTCCTCTGAAACAAGTAGTAGTGTATCTCTTGATCTTCCTATTGCTCATCGTAGAGAGCCCTGAGTCAATGCCGGTAAGCCTCCGACTAGGTATGGTTTTGAGGGTGATCTTTCTTATGTTGTCTCATATTCTTCTTTGTCTCCTGCATATAAGTCTTTATTGCATTATTACAATCTGTGCCCGTACCAAAAGATTGGAAAGTGGCAATGCAGGATTCTTTGTGGCTTCGTACTATGCAGGAGGAACTTCAGGCATTGAGGAAAAATAAGACTTGGAAACTAGTCTCTCTTCCAGTCGGGAAGAAAGTTGTTGGATGGAAATAGGTGTATACCATAAAGCAAAATGCAGAAGGCAAGATTGAGAGATATAAGGCGAGATTAGTGACAAAAGGATATAGTTAAACGTACGGGATTGACTATGATGAAACTTTTGCACCAGTAGCAAAAATGAGTACGGTGAGAACTTTAATCTCATGTGCAGTAAACTTAACTGACCCCTACATCAGCTTGATGTGAAGAATGTTTTTTTGCATGGTAATTTATGGGAAGAGGTATATATGGAGGTCCCACCAGGTTTTGATGATAGTAAAAAGGTGTGCAAGCTGAAGAAGTCCTTGTATGACTTAAAACAATCTCCAAGGGTCTGGTTTGATAGATTCAGACGTGCAGTATGTAGTATGGGTTACAAGCAGTGTAATGAGGATTATACTATCTTTTTAGGCACTCTGAAGCATTCATCACAATACTTGCTGTTTATGTCGATGATATTGTCATCACAGGTGATGATGCTGAGGAGATTGTCCGTTTGAAGAACAAGTTAGGTAAAGAATTTGAAGTGAAGGATTTAAGTCATCTCAAATATTTTCTTGGCATAGAGATTGCATGGTCTAAAAAGGGTATAGTTCTCTCACAAAAGAAATATACTCTAGATTCGTTGAATGAAACTGGAATGTTAAGATGTCGTGTTGTCTCTATTCCCATTGAGCAGAACCACAAGTTAAGTGATTAAGATAAAAATCCAATTAACAAGGAGAGTTATTAAAGACTTGTTGGGCGTTTTATTTATCTTTGTCACACAAGACCCGATATTACTTATGTGGTGAGTGTGGTAAGTAAATATATGAATGACCCAAGAGTGGAGCACATGGAAGCAGTATATAGGATTCTAAGATATCTGAAGGGTAGTCCAGGAAAAGGTCTCTGGTTTAGGAATAATATGAAACTTGATGTGGTTGGCTATTGTGATGCTGACTGGGCAAGTTGTTTAGATGACAGAAGATCAACATTAGTGTATTGTGTTTTTGTGGGAGGCAACTTGGTGTCATGGCGAAGTAAGAAACAGAATGTTGTTTCTCGATTTACAGCAGAAGCAGAGTACAGGGCTATGTCTTCTAACTTATGTGAAATGCTCTGGTTGAAAGGTTTGTTGTCAGAGTTACGATTGTTTCGAGGTGGAGTTTTGACACTGTGGTGTGACAAAAAGTTAGTAATCAATATTGGTAATAATCCAGTGCAACATGATCGCACCAAACATGTGGAAATTGATCGCTTCTTCATTAAAGAGCGTTTAGACGAAAAAAACTTGAAACTAGAGTACGTATCTTCTGGAGAGCAACTTGCTAATTATTTGATAAAAGGAATTAGTCCCAAAGAGTGTGTGTTAGCTTGTAACAAGTTGGAGATGATTGATATCTATCGCCCAATTTGAGGGGGAGTGTTGGATATAGTAGCCTATTAAGATTCTTAGTCTATTAGGATTCGTATTAGTTTTTTCTATTACAATTCTTATTAATCCTTTGTTAAAAGTTATAAAAGAAGAACAATTGTATTTATTTTTACAAGCAAGCAATAAAACTCTAAAATCAACTTCTTGAAAGTCTAATTGTATTTGGTTTATACTTCCCTATTGATCTAGATTCAGGGTCGGAGATCTATATAAACTTATGAGTGGTCTTAAAGAAATTATCATAGAAACAACAGAGATATAGAGAGGGCAAAAACTATAGTTTTCTTAAATAAAAGACTCTTACAGAGGGTAAGAATCGAATGATCCAAAAGATATAAGTGTTGGTTGAAAGCGTCCTACCCTCCTCAAGTTGTATTTGATGAATTTATGTTCTTATTTGCTAGTTTTTCTCTCTCTAATTGTTGTTGTTTCACTGTTATTATTGTGGTGTTTTATGTTTGATCTCCTATTCTTATTTTTATTATTGTGCCTGTTAGACCGTGTCTCACGAGATGAGGTTCGATTTATGACTGGGTTCTGCTATTGCTGACATAATCAATGTCAATTGAAAATCACACCACTGGAAAGCAGATTAACAAGGGTAAAGCGAGGATGGAGAGGACAGAATGGTGGGTTCTGAGGAGGCGATGACGAAGGGCTCCAATCATGGTGTTGCATCCGGCATTGGGGGCAGGAGCACATTGGCAAAGCTTGTGCACTTTGCTCTGTGTGTGTGCGTGCTTTACGAGCGAGGCGGCCTTTGAGCCTGTGCGTTCATAACATGTGGCGAGTTCGATCGATCGGGACCATCATTGAACCCAATGCGCCTACATCGCAGCGCCTCGTGCTCCCCGGCTATTCATTGCCTTAAGGCGCGCACCCATGGTGGTGCACGGTGCGCCGAACAAAAGCTAGGCTCAAGAGTAAAAGAGGCTTTGCAGTATGGTATGCCCGACCAGGGCGAAATGAATCATGCTAAGTCCTGGAACATGTATGTATGCTTTGGTAGCCCGGTAAGATTGTGATTTGTGAATGAGACTAATACAAATTTTCATTATGTTTATGGGAGGTAAATTAGAAGAACAAACGAAAAATGTGGTAAACATAGTTAGCTCGGATCGTTGATCATTATTCACTGTGGAAGGTATAGTTGGACATCTGCTTGCTAAAGCTAGGTGACAATACGCACAATTAATCTCACCAAAAACAATCACAAAGTTGAAAAAGTTGCATCTTGTTGAAGTGGCACGCATGCCCTAATATGTACCCATAACAAAAGACAATGAATGCATGTTAGGTTATGCTTACGACTAGTCAAGCTCATGAAAGTATGAAACTGCACACTGAAAAGTAGGCAGGGTTAGTACTCACCAGAATCGCTAATCATCGCCATCGGTAAATTTCATGTAAATGCACTTGACATATGCACCATCTAGGAATACTGGAATTGTGGAATCGTATTATGAGTTCACTTCTACACAACCAAAAAAAAAAAAACAGCTTTCATTCAGTCATTGTGCCCGTACGTTTAGTGATTAAAGCTGTAAAGTGTAAACTAGTACCACTCTTAGTTGCATGCAAGTAGAAGTCTTTGGTGCTAAGCTAACTGTACTCAATGGCCATAGGCAACTTTATCGTGCCCTCCAATACATTCATCAGACAGGAATTGCTTACCGACAGATGGACTTATTTTTTTATAATCCCAGGGAAATGATTTATTCAGGCCATAACAACAAGAAAAGATGTGCAAGTGTGTCGATTAAAAACTATGCTAATTCTACACTTAGCAGCTTTATCATGCCAATACAGGACATTCTTCAGACAGCAATACAGCATAGCTTCTATCATACAAATGTGGCAGAGACCAATCCTCCCCATTAGAGACATGAAGCCAGGGGCATCTCGTGGGTTGCTTGGGCATTGTTGTGCTCAGATGTTGCAGTATTTCTGTATCTGATGCACACACAATAGAGAATGTATTTGCTTCTGCATACTTGTACAGTATGTACTCATAACGAATTATAGGCTCCAGGATGGAATCTATTCATGACAGAGACAACTAGTACATAGAACAAAAAATCGCCTCTCAATCGAGTGCAGCTCGCTGCTCGTGACAACTTTACGAATGTGTAGAAGAGACAATACTTCTTTTGCAAAAGAGGTTTGAGAAGAAAGTGGCTAAGGGAAAAATGTGTTGTGCAACTTGCTTTTGAGTATTTGTCAGAGTTTGACATGTATACCTGATAAATAAAGTATGGTACAAGTGCCTCAGTTTCTTTACACAATTGGAGATATTGGTCTGAACTGAGCACATGACCTTTCCAAGATTTGGGATTTAATCACGCATCATGTATTCAGTATTCCCTCATTGTTTTCCACTGTTTGTGTTGTGTTCACAATCCTTTCTGCTGATCACTCTTATGATGCCAATCCATTATCTCTCCGCCAGACGAGAGTTGGATAAAGCATACGACAGATCTCCAGCTATAATGCCGTGTCATCATAAGACAAAGATGCCTGGCTGTTCACCTTTTCGTAATGCTGTGGCTTATTTCTTATTACGTCTTTGTGTAAATTGCTGGTTGAATCATAGCATCAACTCACGTTATTCCTTACCCTAGCAAATAACGCCTCCATGATCATAAAGTACTTGGCGTTGGATGGAATATTAAGTATAACAAACATGGAGTACCAATGTTAACTGGGATATGAACTCTTAATCTTTATTTGTCGCCTGCTACCAGCGCAACAATGTCAATCTAAATTTACTAGCTGTTGGTCGGGTAGAATTCTTCCAGAGTAATTGCCCAGATAAAAATAACATATAAGAGCAAGGCATGCATCATTAATCTCCAGCTCAAAAAACTTCTAAAACAGCCAAACATACTATAGACTCAAAAAAGATCGAAGAATAAGCAGCTTTTGCCTTTTCACCTCACTGAACTTGTGCACTTGCACCGTTTTGGACTTAAGCTGTCGAACCAGAACAATGGTTCATGCCCAACGAATTTTCCCGGTGTTTGGACTTTGGAGGCATCCGGCTGGTAGTTTTCCCGGCCGCACTTTGCGAAGATCCTCCAACAGGTGCGGGTGTTGAAGCGTGCTGTTGCTCAAGTTGTAGCAAAGAAATATAGCTTCATTTGATTAGCACATAGAAATATAGCTGTCAGTAGCCAGACATGGCTGGGAGTGGCAGGTGCTCAAAATAAGTGTTTGCTGTATTCCTCCCCAAGCATGTCTAGATAGGGTTAGCCAAACCGGTCGATGCATAGTTGTGCATGTCTTGATTACCAACTAGAGACAATCTTTAAACAAGACAATTTCCTGTGAGGATACAAATCAAACATCCTCTCAGTCATTACACATGTCCACAACAACGAAAGAACCAACCGGCTAGAATAACTTGTTCTAGAGAATATGTAGTATACGAGTAGTTACATACTCCATTGGGCTGCATGGGTTGATTAATTTATACTGTAGTCTGCAGAATCTAAACGGAATAGGCACGGGCCACGACAAATTCTAGCTTAGGCGCTTTAAGCTTAGAGAATGAGCGAGGCAGTGGCCAGTAGAGAGCGCGAGAGGAATTATGGGGGTTGGGGTGTGCGCGCAAACCGCCGCCTAGAAAGGCCCAAAAGAGATTAGCAAAAGGGGGAACACTGTAGCGGGCTAAAAGAAGGAATGTCCCAAACCCAGGTAGCCGTGCCTCCTGGCAAACCATACCCGTCCCTACCTCGTCCTCCCTTCCACGTGGGCCCGAGAGAGGGCGCATGTCATGTCTGGACCCCACTGACAGTGAAAACATCGGAGAAATTCGCGGTAGACTCTTCCGGCTGCTGGGGCATCTCCATGTGGGCAAAGCGCCTTTGCGGGCTCATTTTTCTCTTGCAGCCATTGGTCATGGCTGGGTGCAACTCCAAAGAACGAAAAGAGGGAGCAACAAAAAAAAAAAAAAAAAAGAGATGCTTTGCTATTCTCAAAAGCTACAGGCAGGCGCAATCATATGCCATGCGGTCTTGAGAGCTCGTTTAGCTCTCGTTCTCTTCGTCAAATGACTGATTTCAAATCTTTCTAAAATTTGTTTGGATATTGTTTAGTTTCTATCTTCAACAAATGAGGCCTGCCTACAATTTTTCTTATGCATGTATGAAAATCTCTAACACTTACAATCAAGCACCTCAAAAGGTCTGACATGTATGATAAAATTATCACCAATCAAACACATCAATCACATATATACCTAGTTAGCAAAAATTCTCGAATTTTCAATCAAATCTCGTGCTTACCTGAAACTCGCCATGTTGATGGACATGAACCAAGACCAAAGGACCTCTCAATCCTCCATTCTCCATGCTCTCAATCATCTCTCCAATGTTTAAAAAGACATATTTTTCCGCTGGGCTGCAGCTACAGAAGGACTTTAAGAATAATTCAATGTCAATCAGAAAGTCTAAATCAACCCGAGTGAGAGGCATCAGAAAGAATGTGAGTATCTCGTGTTGATCTAATGTGTTCATAAGTTCATTGTCTTGATCAACGGGCTAATACATATTTGTAGGGAATTTTTTAATGGAATTTTTGTCGAGGACCAACACAAACAAGCAAGCGCATGATAAGATTCCATATTTTAATCGCCAAGGTCGCTCTAATGAAAACGGTAATCGCGGGTTACGACTTGCGAGGCCTTAGCGGCCGTCCCGGGCGGGGAGGCGGTGCCGGAGGAAAGGATTAACTCGGGACACGCGTGGGTCGAGCCCACTCGTGTAGCGTCGTCCACCCCCATTTTCATACGCGCACCCGTGCTACCGTATAACCATACATACATCGGCTATTTAAACTATTCAGAAGCCATAATAGTAGCTACAAGAGCATTCGTTATCGTCTGATCGATCTTTAATTGATATCCAGTCTACGTAACTTCTCATGTATATGCAAGGCGTTTATGCGTCGCTGGCCGGGAGCTAAGGATTTTTTGGTGTTCAAATGTTGGAAGAAGTAACGCTCTTCTACTGTTTTTTTAACAGTGAAGAGATCAATTAAAGCATATACCTCAACTCAATTTCAGAACGATAATTCGTAACTCCATACTCAGGGACCTATACTCTTAAAGCATCATCAAAATTCAGTTTTTAGAGTTGTTAGCTTTTTTAATATGTACCCGACCCAACTTAGATGGTGAGAATGGCGTATAAGCTTAGTTTTGTCTTATATTGGAAATTTCAGGTGGATTGAATATGTATATAATATTTAACGTAAAATGATTTATAAGTTTGTTTAGGGTTTATAGTTCAAAACATGATTTTAATTTGAAGAATAAGTATAAAATTTGACCCTATTTGGTGTGACTTTCTTTTATTTGAAAAGTTAAAATTCGGATGATTACGAAAGCCAACAATACTAACTTTATGTTATGTTGTTAACTCTTGTGTGATGTGAGAGTGAAAAGATAAGTGAGTTAGTACGTGTATATATTTTATATTTTGCATGGGGTTAAAGGTTGGTGAAAACATCTTCATTTTATTAGGCTCTAGGATGTTACACTTTTGAGTAAAAAAAAAGGTTAGATTTTGTTTGGCCAGCTCAGACTTCAGCTTCTTCAACTTCGAAACTGGAGCACGTTGGAGTCCAAAAATTAAGTGTTTGGCTAGATCATCAGCTTCGCAAGTATGGCTCCTAAAAAATCATGTAAGTTGGCCATATTGCCTCAAAGTTGTTTTCTCTAATATGACAGCGTAAAAACTATGAACAATTAAGACAAAAAGAAAGGAAATAAACATTTTAGAAACTCAGGCAAAATAGCAATGAAAAAAAAAACCAAAAAACAAATCACCATGGCTGTAAAGAGAAGAACCCATATTCTCTCCGGCGGCACCTAAAGAGAAGAGGAGAAGCCTTGGCCGGAGCCCTCTCACCTTTTGACGCCAGCTCGCCGTCGCCACCGGCCCACCGTCTCACCTTCCGACGCTGAACTGCCGCTGCCGCCGACACCGACCAAACTGTCAGACGGCAGGGCGCCGGAGAGCATCGAACTGAAGCTAGATTTGTTTTCTTTTGTTGGATGGCAAAGTGATGTAACTTTGTTGACATTTTTTGGTGGCTGTCAATTGCTACCGCATTGGAGCCAATGGAGCACGCATTTGCCCGCTCCAAAAGTCTGTATAGGGCTCCGTTCCAAATGGCTTGGGCTCCGGTGGAGCCAAAGAATTGGAGCCCGGCCGGGCTGTTCCATTTTCGGTTGGGAGTCAGGGGGAGTTTGGCCAAATAAAAAAAATTTGTGAAATAAATAGTTAAAAGTTCTTGGTGGGGTATGTCAAGACGCAAGTGACTTGAGAGAGGTTTATTTAATTTCCACAGCGTTCAAGAAACCTCACTTTTATTTATTTTTTTTTCGTTTTTCATTATTGTTGGCCAAAAAGAGCATGGAAAGAGCAGAGATAAAAGAAGAGAAAGACGGCTTTCTTTTATGCTCCGCAGTTGGACTTGTTTGACCCACCACATCCTTGCATATAAGTGACAACCTCCCCCTCATTTCTTTAGTCCAACACTCAAACAAAAACAACAGCCACTAACACTAAGCAAAGAGCTCTGCTGCACCCTCACACAGACACATCAAAGATACAGATACCTTTGCATAAGACAGCGGATCCGAGTAATATTTTAAACGAATGATGGGCTCGGTGGCCGACGGCAGCCTCGTCGATGAGAAAGCACCGGAGACCGTCGGCGTTGGCCGGTACGTGGAAGTGGAGCAAGATGGTGGCTCCAAGACCGCCAAGTCGCGCCTCTCCGGCCTGCTCTGGCACGGCGGCTCGGCCTACGACGCCTGGTTCAGCTGTGCCTCCAACCAGGTAAGTAGCGTTCTTATCACTAGCTAGGTAGTGTGTGTACTAGTAAGTAAGCTCATTTTGTTCTATTTATGGTTTCTGTTCAGGTGGCTCAGGTGCTCTTGACCCTACCTTACTCGTTCTCACAACTGGGGATGCTTAGCGGCGTAGTGTTCCAGCTCTTCTACGGTCTGATGGGTAGCTGGACGGCATATCTCATCAGCATCCTGTATGTGGAGTACAGGACTAGAAAGGAGAGGGAGAAGATGGATTTCAGGAACCATGTCATCCAGGTAAACTTAACAGTCTTTCGTATATGCATTCATCTGCTAAACTTTGGTCGTCTTTGCTTTAACCTTGAACCATTTTCCAGTGGTTTGAGGTGCTGGATGGGTTGCTTGGGAGGCACTGGAGAAACGTGGGTCTGGCATTCAACTGCACCTTCCTACTTTTTGGTTCGGTCATCCAGCTCATTGCTTGCGCTAGGTACCATTCAATAAGCCACTGAATAGTCTCATAACTGGGCTGTGTTTGTTTGAGGACGGACACAGAAAAGTTGTCTCCTTAGTTGTTGTTCTTCTTGTTACTCGTTTCTGGCATGCGGTGTGGAGCTTGTGGCTAATACGTGTCTGCTAACTATGTATACATGTACGTGACAGTAACATCTACTACATCAATGACAAGTTGGACAAGAGGACGTGGACTTACATCTTCGGTGCTTGCTGCGCCACTACCGTCTTCATACCGTCGTTCCACAACTACCGGATCTGGTCGTTTCTGGGCCTCGTCATGACCACCTACACGGCTTGGTACCTCGCCATTGCCTCCCTTATCCATGGCCAGGTATGTAGCTAAATGCATGCATGGATGCAAACTAAGTTGTCATGTACACATCATTGTGTTACAAAAATTTTTATGTGTTTCATGCATTTGTGGGTGTAGGTTGACGGGGTGAAGCACTCGGGTCCGACCAAGATGGTGCTCTACTTCACGGGGGCCACAAACATTCTATACACATTCGGTGGACACGCTGTTACTGTGTAAGGCGACAAACACCCTTAATACAAATCGTATGATGCTTTCTGTTTTATGGTGACCACAGTATGGCGATTCGCGAACAAACCTAAATTAATGGATGACTAACGAAACGGTTTACAAAAACATTGGTCAGATGTCATGCATGCAGGGGAGGGTATACTAACATTTGGACCACAGGGACTTTAGGGACCACATGGCACTGGGCAAGTCGTGTTGCACTGACAAGTACTGGGCCACACGAGAGCCCACATGTCTTGGCATGGCAATGCACAAGAACCTGCTCTGCATTGTTCCGTCCCGTCTTGGCACCAAAGTCATCATGCAATCTCTTTTTGCAGTTTATACACTGACAAAAGCATGCATCTAGCAAACGTTAGGGCTATCTCCCATTCATTGTTTGGACATTCAAAGGAACCATCTTTGATAGATACCTATCCACAGATACCAACAACACGTAACTTCACAAACGTGCACAGATGTCC
Source organism: Pharus latifolius (assembly GCA_019359835.1). Classification (NCBI taxonomy): domain Eukaryota; kingdom Viridiplantae; phylum Streptophyta; class Magnoliopsida; order Poales; family Poaceae; genus Pharus; species Pharus latifolius. The sequence goes on from CM033321.1 coordinate 13,982,652, forward strand.
ATGCACGGAACCCCGTAGGCTTGTACCAGTACTCCTTGCACAGAAAAAAAAGAAAGCAAGCAAAAGCAAATGCAAATGCAAAATTACATAACACTGGAAGTCTGGAACACATTATAAGCAAGTAGTAGTTACTTACCATTTGGTCTTAATTAACATGCATGCAGGGAGATCATGCACGCGATGTGGCGGCCGCAGAAGTTTAAGGCGATCTACCTGATGGCGACGCTGTACGTGCTTACACTGACGCTGCCGTCGGCGGCGAGCGTTTACTGGGCGTTCGGGGACGAGCTGCTGACGCACTCCAACGCGCTGGCACTTCTGCCGCGCACGGCGTTCCGGGACGCGGCCGTCGTGCTCATGCTCATTCACCAGTTCATCACCTTCGGCTTCGCCTGCACGCCACTGTACTTCGTCTGGGAGAAGGCCATCGGCCTCCACGACTGCCGCAGCCTCTGCAAGCGCGCCGCTGCCCGCCTCCCCGTCGTCGTGCCCATCTGGTTCCTTGCCATCATCTTCCCTTTCTTCGGGCCCATCAACTCCGCCGTCGGCTCCCTCCTAGTCAGCTTCACCGTGTACATTATCCCCGCCATGGCGCACATGATCACCTTCCGCTCCGCACAGGCTCGTGAGGTATTTAATTTACAAATTTTTTATTTTATGATGTTTCTTAATTTGCCGTTAGTTTCACACAATTAGCTTATGCCTTACATGCCTATGTTCTTTTGGTATTTCATAGCTTGCTCTTACATGTGCACTGCCTTGTCCTGGTTAGATATCACGTACTATACGTCCAAATTTGTCCCAGTTTGGTCCCAACTGCCATTTGAAACGCAGAATTCGATATGGCAAAATGTTGGTCCATAAAGCACTGGTTATGTGAATTATTTAGGTACGAAACATTTGATCTGCTCTGCAGTACAAGCTGATTGCAAGACAAAACTACCGAGTGTCAAATTGGCTTTTTAAGCAGAGATAAAGTATAGCCTAAAGCTTACGAATAAAGTGAACAAATCACGGACATGTACAGGAGTGCTTTTGTACCATCTGTTGTCCGAGACCCGATGGAGCAAACGCCAAGAAACTAAAGTAGTACTTGATCATCTTTTCCAGTTCCGAGTTAGTCAGCTTCGTACAAACATTAGAATTTTAAACCCGTCTGATTTGTTCTAACTGAATGATTGGTTAACTTATCACATGAAGCAACAACACCTTTGAGTTTTCACATTTCCTTCTCTGAATGTTAAATTGCAGAATGCGGTTGAGCCGCCACCACGGTTCGTCGGGCGATGGACGGGTACATACATAATCAACGCGTTCGTGGTGGCATGGGTGTTAGTGGTCGGGTTCGGGTTTGGTGGCTGGGCCAGCATGACCAACTTCGTGCACCAGATTGACTCGTTTGGGCTCTTCACCAAATGCTACCAGTGCCCGCTGCCTCCCCCGACACCGCCCCTGCCATCGATCGCTCCAAACACCTCCCTGCCGTTCTCTGGCCCTCTCCGTAACATCACAATACCGTTTAGCACCACCACCGGGACGCTCCCTCCGGCCCCTGCTCCTTCGCCTGCGCATTTCTTCTTCCACCACCATCGGCACCACAGCCACGGGCTCTGAAGGAACTCCGGCCGATCGATTAGTAGTTAATTAGCAGGATTACTAATTAGTCTAGCACTTATGAGGCTACCAGTAACATGTCAGATACGTTTGAAGTGTCATGTTGTGTACTGTGTGTCTGTGACTGTGTCTTGGTGTGGAGCTCCTTTGGGAAAAGAGGAGGAAAAAAAAAAGGGAATGTTACTAAGCACCAGATGCTACAGCCTACAGCTAGTTTCTGCTTTCTCTTATTCTCGTGCTCCCTTCTCTTTTACCGTTCAGTGCTGTATCATTGGCGCTACTTTACTGCTAATGCACTCAGGAGTCAGGAGCTCTTTGCCCCGTTTTTTGATTGCCGTGAACGTTACTCCCTCCCAATGAGAAGTAGCTCCGTAGAGAGTGAAAACGTTGTCCTTACTCCTTAGGCCAAGTCCACCGCACCCCTTTCATTCGGCGCCCCATTGCTACATAGGTCTCGGTTGGAAGAGCAAATTATACGGCGACACGTGGTGAGACTGTTGCTCTGATAAGTGGGTCTCATTGACGTCCAGATACGTATAGCAGCAGCGTTGGAGATGTTAAAGATGTCAGACGACGCATTTTATGAGCTCCACAATTTCACGAAACTAAGCCTGACAAACCTGTCGTGGAAACAAAACAAACAAGTGGGGCCAAAATGAAGGAGAGCTGTTAGTTAGAGACTGTGTGTGGAATTAGTGTGTGTGGCGCGAAGAGCAACGTTGCAATAGCGGGCCTCACAAAATGCGTGAAAACACTGTGGGTGTGCTCGTTTCACGTGCACACGCACTGTACAATGATTGGCTCAAAGTTACTAACTAGGCTCAGAAAGATTTTGGTCTACTTGTCAATTTAAGAGATGATTTTTTTTCTTCTAATATGATTTGAATTGAAATTTTCTATTTTTATCCAATAAAAAAAGGACGAACATTCGGCTGACAAGTGGGATTAATATACAACTGGACCCACGTATCAGTGGATATTGTATTGTGTAGTTTAAAAATAGCTGTTGAGAGTAATTAATCGGTCAGACCCACATGTTAGTCACTCAAAAAAATTACAATTGGAATATATTCGTTAAAAATAGTCATTGCAGTTATTTTAATATTTGTAGGCAAAAAAAATGTAAAAAATTAGTAAAAATTTAAAAAATTACCAAAAATTCAAAAAAATTTGAAAAAATTTCTATCATCCTCTTCTTATAAATATGAGTATGGTTTAGCTCATTTTCTCTCATTTTCACTCACAAGTCTCACACCATTCATTCTCCAAGTCTTCTTAAATTTCTAAATTTTTTTATGCATAATAATCCTAGTGGTTTTGTAAATTAGTTTAGCGAGCCTAATTTATAATTATTATCTTAAATTTTATAATTTTTTGTTGTATTTTAATTATCTGAAATTAATTTTGGTATTTTTTAACCATTAATAATCATATATTGCAACAAATTATCATATAAATATTTTATACGTGAGTCGCACGCGAAGCACCAGTCAAGAACCAATGCATTTGGAATTCTTAGCGCTTGGGAAAGCGTTTTACACGTGGGCCCGGACGAGGAGTCTCCTTCAAGAATCTTTATATTGGAGTGGTAGATGCTTCGTATGTTATTTTACATGTGTGACACAGAATATGCACAGAACATTTCTTTTGAGAAATTTCTCAGGAATACATGCATTGAATTTAGCCTTAGTGACTACACGAACCGTTTCATATGTGACCCTTGTTTGTGTTAGGATTGACTGGCTCATTCGGTAGAAATCAGATCTATAGCCAAAGAAAAAACAGAATACAAATAACAAGGCAAATTTTTAATGAGTTTGATTCGTTTTGTGTATTCCACATCTCCACCGGACATCCTCATCGAGATTCTACCGTCACAAACTTTTGAACACACCATTAAGAAAAGCAATTGCTTTCGATTTATATAATCACGTTTCAGCTTTTAACTTACACTAAACTGGGACAAACAAAAAACACTTCCTCTCATAACTCTCAATATACTGACCTTCGTGTAGCAAGTAGAGCGACTGAGCACAATCCTATCTCTCAATCTAACCTATACATCGTATACTAACTCTATAAAGTTATAGTACGGACGATCAAACTCCAAAATAGGTTTGCTTTCGGTCCTCGTTAACGAACGAGGTCATGAGATCGCACTATTCGCTATGCATGAAGAAGAAACACCAACATGCATGAATCTGTAAAAGCTTTTGGCTAAAGAAATAGACATACCTTGTCCTTTATTCTTTCTCTTCAATTCTCCATACCATTTGAGGAATAAAATCATGTTGGAAAATCAATCGCGCAGTGACGAAAACCTCGGTTCAACAGTTCCAATGCCTATAGATGATGCTTATAGGAGTACTTCTCTTGTTTAATTGGTGCGGGCAGAAGGGCGAGAGCACAATTGTCACATGGTGGGCACCGGTCAACGGCGTCTGTTTACCGGTAGGCGCTGGAATTCAACCACCGAGGTCGCTAGTCGCGACCGCCGGAGTTGGCTCCACTTTTGCAGGCACATCTGAATCTGTTGGTGCATAACTAACAACTGGGCGCGTGGGGGTTCTAATGGGCTGTAGCCCACTACAAGGCCCAAGCCTACTCTTATCTTGAAAGATTGGTGTGAGATCATTCATATGCTGAATGTACGTAAACGAAGCCCAGTTTAAGCCCAAATAAAGCCTGGCTTGTTATTCTGGGCCTAAAGTTCCAGTTTTTTTCCTCTAGTATTCTTTCCATCATTAAAAAAAAGTATATTCTATTTTTTACTTATTATTGCTTTAGTAACATTGTTCTATAGAGTTTTATACTTTTTAGTTTCAATCTAGTGCAAAATGTAAATCCAAAATTTGAGCTTTTTATGTATTTTTTTTAGAAGTTTTGGCTATGCGCTGCATCATCACACAGCCTTAACTGCTTCTACCAAAATAAAAGAAATGATGAACTTTATAAGTTATTTCAATTAACATGACAATAGCCGGAAAATACATATCTACCCATGGAGTAATGGTAATTTTACTACATGGATAGCAAAGTCAAACACGCGCCACAGTTTTTCTTGAAGACGCTACACTTGTCTTGGTCAACCTTTTTCAATCAGCGTGTGTCCTCTCTTCCTCGCTGACTCGCAATCAAGTTACTCACTCTGTTTCTATGGTTTTAGATTTTTTGTCTTATTTATAAATATATATCTTTTCACATTTTTGAGAAAATTTTTTCACATTTCTTTTCCTTTTATACTCTTCTCTTCTATAAATCAATCAAAAATTTATCTAATTATAATTAATATTTTATATAAATTTTTATAGTTGTAGATTGGTCATTTCAAATCATGATTTAGTTCTTGTGTATGTGTCTAAAATAATATATATATTTATAAACGTGTAAAGTAAAATTTAGAACAAAAGAATGTCACGTCGTAGAACTGTTTGGAATGAGATGATCCGAAGACAAACCACATGGTTTTTGTTTCCTTCCTTGTTCTAGACTCTAGAGCATGTTGCTTACAATTGATAGGCTTCAGGCTTCTAGATGATTAATATCACTTAAATATCTAGGAAATGGAATAGAAGATCTCAGCTTTTATATTATTCTGCACCAGCACCAAGCAGGTTTTTAAGAAGTCTTTAGTTTTTACATGTAGCATTGCTCAGTTAAACTCCTGGACAAAAGTAACATTGGGCATACCACTTGCACGATGTCAAGTGGAAGTGTTTGCCGAGGTTCCCAAGAGATACAGAATTTTTTATTCAGTAGTCCATAGTTTTGATACTTAGTTCTCTAATTTTTACTCGTAGAAGTACCCTGTAGCAACAAAACTACAACTTCCAAATGCAAACTAATGAAGGATTAACTGGGGAGCTTCGCTACGCGAGATCTTGATTGACCTAAAATTTCTTGGAATTTTCTTGGAAACTGTTATTTGTGACGTTATGATTTGGTGGATGCAAATTTTCTCAAAACCATATATTGTAGTCTATAAACATTTTAAAGACAGTGAAAAATTGCTTTCCAAAATTCAGTGGACAAGAACAAATTTGTTTTGACTGAAGCTTCATTGTTCGTGGTGCAAAAAAAAAAAATCTAGCTTCAGAAAAAAATAAATTAATGTTAAGAAAACGAACAGGAGACCGAAGGTGCATGCTGCTCATCAGTCCAGTCAAGCTGCGTTAATGGCTGAAAGTTATCCAGCACATAAAGCATTGGTACCAAATTTTCACAATATTAAACATAAGGATACATATTTTCATTTCCAATTTTACGGATACAAAAATAATAAATCTACCAGAATGCCTCAAGAACAAGTCAACACCGCATTCAAATTTTTTGAGAGACAAATAGACTTGTCATATGTACACTCTAACAAGAACATCATCCGAACCAATAAAAAAACAATCGAGATAAATCTACTCTAATTTTACAATGCATCAAGAACTACCTCATCTCCTCCGGTGATTGTTGCCACGATCACCTAGAGGCCCTGGACTGGAAGAGTTCCAGCCGTGTCTTGGCGTCCGGCAGGAGTGTCTCGACGCGCTGATCCTGCACCATGTGCGCCTGCTTCGACGCCCATGAGAGCACGGCCAGCACGCCGGCCTGCGCAAGCTCCTCGCTCTCCGGGACGTGCAGCGCAATGAAGCAGAGCAGTATGAGCGCCTCAATCTGCACCTGGTCTCCAAGGTATACTAGCTGGACAAGGTGGCGCGCGCCGCCGGCGTCAACGATGGCCTTGCAGTGGTTTACATGTAGGTGGTTTTCTGTGCACGCGAACTTGGTGAGCGCGACCACAGCCTCCTTGGTGACATGCGGCTCACGATCGTCAAGCAGCTGCACGAGCGGGCCGATGACGCGGGTCTCGCTGGCGGTAAACGTGCGCGACAGGCAGCCAAGGGAAGAGATACATGGGACAAGGAGGTCATCATTGTCTCCGTTGCGCACGATGCGGAGGAGCTGCTCCACGACGGCTTTGGCTGCCTGGGAGCTGGGCTTGAATGCGGACTGCCGCAGCGCAAGGTTCTGCTCGGCGACGCGGGCTATCTCCATGATCGCCATTGCAGAGTAGAACCGCAAATGCGTGCCCGCGCCATCGTCTCCCCTCTCGAGGAGCGTGGCGAAGCAAAGCAGCGCGCGCGACTCTGTAATGCTTTTGCAGACTCCCACATGGTTTCGGGCAAGCTTCCAAAGTGCTTTCGCCGCCATGGCCTTCATGTGTGCCTTGGTGGCCGGGTCCTCAGCCTCGCGAGCGTCGCGAGATCCCCGGCCGCTTGAGCCGCTCGAGCCTAGTTGGGGCCTGAAGGGCGGAGCTGTGACTCCATTGGCCGTCGTCTTGGCAGCCATCGCAGATTGCACCACCGATTGCATCTGGTTCTTTCGTGCCAGCTGTTGACCGCTCAAAGAATCCGACGAGTTCGGCGGCTCGTCGGCAGCGGAAGCAGCACCACCATGGCGCATGCTGAACGTCTTGGCGAGCACAACAGTATGAAGCGATGTCATGGGCGCCTGCACAGGGTTGTTCCGAGAGTTGCTGCCACCAACAGAGTACCTGCTGTGTTCTTCGATGGTTCCAGACGCGAGATGGCTGAGGAGGTGCCGAACGGCGTTGTTCTGCGCGAACAATTCCTGGCATTTCGAGTTGTGGTGCGTGAGCGACGCGACGGCCTCGGCGACCTCGGCCTGCACGCGCATTGGCGGCTCCTTTAACGCCGCGGCGAAAGCGGAGCACGCCCCAGCTAGAATAAGCTTCTCCACGCTCTCCTCGTCAGTGCCAAGGAGCCCAAGCGCCCTCGCCGCGGCCTCCTGCCCATCGTCGGTGCCCTCCTTAAGCAACTTAAGGAGCGGCGCAACGCCGTCCTCCTCAATAATGAGCTTGGCGAAGTGGGGGTTGTCGTGGGCGAGAGAGGCGAGGATGGCCGCCGAGTCGGCGCGGGCTGCGAGGCTGCCAGTATGGAGCCGAGCGATGTGGTCCCAGATCAAGAAGAGTATAGGCTCGTTCTGGGCGATGTTAGGGAGGCCGTGCAGACCGTCGTCGGCGTCGGCGTCGGCGTCGGCGTGCGGGGACGAGATGCGGAGAAGCCAGGCGACGTCCTCGAGGGCGGTGTCGAGGAGCGCGAGCGTGCGGGGGAAGCCGGCGGTCGGATTGAGCGTGAAGAAGCGGCGGAGGCGGGAGTGGCTGTGCACGCACTTGGCAACTAGCGCGGAGGCCTTGGTCAGGGCCTGCACCGTGTCGGCCATGATGCGCGTGGCTGGCCGCTCGTACAGCTGCTCCGCGCGCGCCGCCTGCCGCAGCTGCGCGGCCAGCTTCTCGGCCAGCGTCTTCAGCTCCGCGCACTCCGTCCGGAAGCACTGCACCGCACCGGCCTGCTTCGCCACCTGGTCCGCCAGCTGAATCGGCTTCGTCAGCATCGCCTTCACCCCCTCCCACATCCTGCCTCTCACCCCCACTCACTACCAAAAAGTGAACTCAGAGGTACAAAAAAAAAAAAAAAATAGGCGAGACCTTGAGCTCAAGAAAAGACGCTACAACTAAGAACTCGGCAAAATTGGGCAAAACGACGACAAAATTGATCACTTTTGCTTCTTTCGCTAAAACTCTCCAGGAAAAAAGAAACCACATCGCCGATAAAAACACTGACTAAAACAAGGTGATTTGATCTTTAGTTGCTAAAAGGATTTGGGTGGGTCTAGACTCTGGATGCGAGGGTTCCGAAGCTGCTATTTTGGTTGGTGTTCTTGGTTTCGTCTCCTGGAGCAAGAAGAGTAAGAAGAGGTCGCAGCCGGGAGGAGATGAATAGATGACGGTGAAGTGCGGAGGCTGGTTCGTGCGTTAAGTAGGTGGACCGGACGCAGTGGGCCTCTGCCAGGGTAGGCCTGGCTGGCACACTGCCTTTGGCCCCGGTGTTTCTTTTCCACGACTTTTCTCCATGGATTCTGAGTGCGTGACTGCGTGGGCATCGTGTTCTCTTTACTTGGCCAATACGACAGAAATAACCGTTCCTTCCACCTAGTTTCGCTCAAGTATTCCGCACACTTGAAGTCTTTTGTTTCCGCGCAATGCCATGCGTACCAAGAAATGGTTAAAAAAATTTTACAACATCATATTAGATGGTGCAGATAAAAGATCTGTTTGATCTAAATATGATTTATTAAAAAACCAATTTTATGGGGTTTATGGTTGAGAAAATCAAACAAAATTGGCTTCTTAGGTAAGTTTGGACAATTTATTATTGGCAGCGAATAAGGACGAAAAATTATATAAGTTAATTTAATTTTATCTGTAACTTCTAAAAAAATCTAATGATGTGGTCTGATTTTGATTTCTCTTGACTAAAATTTGAAATTGAAACTTTGAACAAATGAATCTTTAATAAAACAAAGCCTTTCTCTTTTGTGAAACATTTTGCAGTTTGGGTTTTTTGGATTTTAAGGTTCTTATCATGCGATGATTATAGTGAAATTTCAATGATATGTTATATTGAACATCAAAGTTTGATGATATAGAATCAAATTTTTTTTTTATATTTAGATTGGAGTTGATCAAGTCCATCTACAGTGAAAAAACATGTCCTCTTATATATGGTTTTCTCACGTAAGGTTTTTTTTCCGTGCGAAAGCATTTCGGTCTCCAACTTTGTTGAGGAGTTTTCTTGTGTTTACTGAGCCACCAAAAGCGACTGAAGCACACAATCAAGCACACCGATTAAAGCACTGAAGCAACAGTGGCTAATTAACAAAGGATTAAGGACAGAGAATCTAAATTCCACAATCTAATCATACTTTTGGGGAAGTACACGACACATTCTCTTCCACATTATGTTACCAAGGGTCTGACAAATAGAATTAACAATGCATTTATTCTGAACTGATTAAGGTTGTTTTGAGCTGTAATAGGCTAAAAGCTGCAAATCCCCAGGCTGTGAGGCAGCCGTCCAGAGAATTTCGTCACCCACTGATTTCTGTCCCGTACTTTTGGACGCTGAAATACCACGGATTCTTCATACATTCATGAGGCGTGGCTTTCACTTTTGGATGGAAATCTACTCTCGTGATAAAGTAGCTCCACCCCACGAAGGATTACTGCATGTTCACAGTTCACTGGTAATCAGCGATAGCACATGGAGCCATACAAAATCTTTAATCTATGAATAATAAAATCAAAATAGATGAGAGAAAGAGATAGTAAGTTTGTGACTTTTGTTCAGTATTAAACTCGTATTTATAATCGTGAGTACAAACGATAAAGCGGTATCGTTCAATGATCTCGCAGTAAAGAAGTGAAAACACTGAAACACATACACCTATCGACGGTATCAATGAATTTATCACGCAAAGAATTAACAAAGACTGTTCTCCAACAACCTCTCGACTATAGCCTACATGGCAAATCCGGGGAACAACCATACAAACTCAAGATGACAAGAGCCAGACAAAACAATGCATGACAGAATAAGACTTTAATACACAGTTTCAATCACCCCAGTCCTGTCCATTCACAAGAAGCAGCACAAAATATAGAAATCGAAGCACAACATAAGGCTCAGTCACTGAAATATCCAATCTAGTATTGCAGTTAGTAGCCAAAACCCAGATTTTTGACACCAAAGTCTACACATAGTTTTAGATTTGCAATCAAATTAACTAAGAACTTCAAATAAACTACAATCCACTGAAACCTAACTTCTCCAGGATTCTAATTCTCAGACATCACACAAAGCTAGAACAAAATATAACGCTATCAGAGATGAACATTCATCAGACTTGTCAATTTCAACACACAGGAACGACCCACAATCAAAACACTATCCTAGTTCGTCTCTGCAACAAAACAGCAACTAAAATAGAAACTTCAATTTCCCAACACATATTTGACAAGAGTCAGCAAACAGGAAACAATGCTCACAGAAAGACAATTACAATTGTAGTTCATTCAGTGGAGAATAGTTCAACTCAGTGCATTACAACCTCATTCATTTCAAACAAACATTGTTCATCATGTGTTCATATGGTGAAATTGGGAACAAGGTAGGGTAGAAAGAAATTAAACCGAAAGTGTGGCTTGTGCTGGAGCTTGTTGAGGTTGCCAGAGGTTGCTGGAGCTAGTCGTTGTCTTGTCAGGAAAGCTGGAGAGAAGACAAAGCTCTGGTCGGTGAAGAGGATGAAGCGGTCGAGGTGCTCGTGAGGTGGTCGTGGCCGTCGAGATTGAAGTCATCGTCGGTGGCGAGATCGCCATCTAGGACGAGGTCGAAGAGGATCGACAGCGGCTTTGGAGTGGTGAAGGAGCAAAGGCAGGGCGTGCTTGGAGTTGCGCGAGGCGGCACAGATGTAGGTGGCTTGCGGTTGTTGGGTCTATGTCAATCTAAATATCTAGGTTTTGATGATTAATGACGATTTGGATAAGTCTCTGATGATTAAAGTTAATCTGGAGAATGTTAGATTTGATGATTAAATGAAAATTTAGATAAATCCTGATTTAGCACAAGTAAATTGAATTGATTATTAATAAACTCTGAAATGGATGTTCCCTGTTGTGGTTTGATATGGATACATATGTTGAGGGGGAGCTCATCATATTAGTCATCTATGCTTATCTTTATCATGACATGAGCAGTATAGATCGTATGCGTATGTCTTTATCATGTACGGAGCTATATGATTGTATTTCATCTCATACTCATTTGCTATTTGTTGAATATGGTTCTGTCATTTCACCGGAAAGCGAAATTGTTGAGCTAACTCCTGTGTGGAGTAATTTCTCTAGTGATGAATGACAAACTGATTATGAGACTAATGTTGTGTATTGAGTGTATGTGTTGTAGTCTCAGATTGGTCGCGAGATGAAAGCAAGCAAGGGCGTGAAAAGGATGATGCCAACATGAGTCATCTTGAGCGAGGTCAAGCTTAGCGAGGACAAGCGTCGAGTGGTTGAGCTTCACGAGGTCGAACTTCACCAAAGATAAAATCCAAGATTAAGGATTGTTTTCTTAGGATTTTACCGGTCTCGGTGTTTGGAGACAGCCGGGTTGATAGGTTTCTTTTTACTAGTTTGACCGTACTATTAAGAGGGGTTGGAAACTAGTCACTTGAGTCTATCTAGTGTGGAAACTCAAATGCATTCATATCATATTGCACTAGTGTTTTATCGCCTCTTGTATTGCTAGAGAGTCTAAGTGTAGTTTGTGGTGCATTAGAGAAAATGTTTTGAAAACTGCACTTAGTTTTGATCGCCAGCTATTTAACTTAGTTTATACTCTAGAGTTGGTCGTGGTCGTCGCTGAGTGTTAGCTGAGATATCCACGAGAAATAGTAAATCCGTATGTGAAAATACCCTAAATTGCATTAGAGATGATTTTTGGGTTGGATATTTTAGTAGTAGAAAGGTTTTTGTATTTTCTAGAAATATCTAGGCATTTCTAGATCTTTTTCCTGTTGACAAAATTGTAGTGCTCTGAGCTATATTTCCAACAAGCCAAAAATCACCTCAATCGAATCTCTGGATCAAAAGTTATGCCTATTTTACTATCAATATGCAGTGGTCGGACATTGTCCGATCTGTACAAATTTTTTCAGCCTTTTACAAAATGAAACCAGAGACATTTGCATCCGTCCGGGGCTTTTGTCCAGGAAGGCCGGACTTTGTCCGATGTGGCCGGACATTGTCCGGCCTGTACAAATTGTTTGAGCCAAGAAATGAAATAGAGACAGATATATACGTCCAAGGTTTTTGTCTCACATGGCCAGACATTGTCCTGCATGTCCGGACAATGTTCGGCCTTTACAAAAAAATCGCCCAACGGTAACTGACGTTTTGCAACGGTCGCATTTTGGTGTACTGGTCGGACAATGTCCGGCTTGTACAAAAATTCGTCAGTTCGTGGCAAACGGCTAGTTTTCCTTGAGGGCTATATATATCTTGTGTTTGCCTTCATTTGGGGCTGCTCAAAGTGTTCATATTTCAGTTGATAAGCTAGACAAGACTTTGCATTTGCTATATTGCATCTAGAGGCTAGATTTGAGCCTAAATCTTGAGTAGATTTGAGCCTAAATCTTGAATAGATTTGAGAAAGAGCACTTGTGTGAGGTTAATAGTGCTTAGTGCACTTCAATCACCATTTGCATACTAGTGCTAGAGTGTTGAGCTTCTCATTTGCATCTTTGAGCTTCTAACACGAGATTCGTTCAAGAGAAAGCGCATCCGACTTGTTACTTTTGGCGATCGCTTTCGCCTAGACGGTGTCGGAGGAGAGTCGCGATCTCTCCCGGTTGAAATTTGTTGGGGAGGCCGATAAACAACATGTGAAAGGTTTGGTGCTCGCCTATCCGGTGTGGAGAAGGGGCAACCCGAGTGAAATATCCTTCGTGGATATAGAAGCGAGGCTCACGCGTGAGCGCTTCAACGAGGAGTAGGGGAGACTGGGCGAGTCTCCGAGACCTCGGTAAAAATCATTGTGTCAATTTTCTCTCTTTTGTATAATTCGTATTCATATTGACACAATTGCTTAATTTACTATTGTTGCATGTTATATTAAATATTTCATATGGTTGAATGCAACTAGATGTTTGATTGCTAAACCTTTGCAACCCTAGGTTATCCTAGATATCTATTAAAATTGTTAAGTTGGAAAGAAATTTTAAAAGCCTCCTATTCACCCCCCTCTAGGCGGCATCCTTGATCTTACAGCGGTGAGGTGGCGCACCCGAAGGAGGAATAGGGGCGGCGACGCAGCGCGAGAGGCGGCGGTGGCTGTGGTGGTGCTGGTGCAGGCGGCTCAAGCGGTGGCGGCTTTGGAGGCGACGGTATCCGGCGGCGGCGAGGCCGATCGGCGGGAGGAACAGAGGCGGTGGCTTGGCGAGTGGAGAAGGCGCAGATCCGGAGCAGGGCTGGATCGGCGACGGGGGCGAGATGGCGGCGTTGTGGAGTGAGGCGGCACAGTGGATGGTGAAGGATCCAATGGCGAGGCGCCACGCCGGCGCTGGATCTACGGCGCAGTGTTGGAACGGCACTGGAGAAGACGAAGAGACGCCGGCCCCCGGCAATGCCCGGTCGCCGAGGCTGGAGGTGATGAAGATGAGGTTCGGGAGGAATTTGGAACAAGGAGGGGAGAAGAAAGAAGGGTAGCCGGGCCTACGGAAGAAGAGGGAGGTAGAACGGGAGAGAAGAGATCGGCGGCTCACCTCCGGCATGGACTTGGCCGCCGGTGACAAGCTCGCCGGGGCCAAGAGAGAAGCAATGGGGGTTTTTGGGCATAAGCCAGGCCAAATCGAAATGGCGGCTCGGGTTAGGGTTTTGATACTGTTTTGACTATTTTACAAAAAGGCCCTCCAAGTGTTTAGTAATAATAATTAAGTCTCTCCGGTTAGGGTTTAGGATTTTTGAGTCTAGGCCGATTTGCAATTTAGTATTTGGGTTTTCAGGGGTTTGCAATTAGGCCCTACGCTATTAGGTTTTTAGTGTTCTGGCCTCTGGAGACTCTGATTTGGACACGGTCAACTCCTACGCGTCTGTAGTGACGCGTACTTCTGTAAAGAATCATCGGTTGGCTAGATTCAATCAGTGAAGCTCATCCATTTCGCCAAAATTACCTAAATTGCGTCGACCTGCGATTAAAATAAATAAAACGCACAATCGAGGTCGAACGACAACCAATACAAATATATTTGAGTATTTGATGATTTTTATAACTAAAATGAGCATAAATGAGGGGAAATATCTAAAAAATAAGCACAAATATGAGAGTTATCAGTTGAGGTCCCAGGCTCGAGTCCCGATCGTCCTAGGCACCCAGATCATATTCCTAGGAGGTTATTCCTCCTTGTAGGCAATTGTTTGGCGGAGAAATTTTGCTCGAGGGAATTTCTCCCCTCCTTTATTCTAAATTGCGGGTGTGCCATTCTATTTTGATAGAAAACGTAAAGAAAATGCAAAAAGACAAGAAAAATGTACAGATGGAATTGTTCTTTATTAATCCTTAATTGAATTATAGAAATACAAGTACTTATGCCCTTTATTCTTTTGTCTTCCACGTCATGATAAAATTTGACAGCAGGACTTGTGTGGATCTTTAATTGTCAGGGTTTCATAAAACTCCCATTTAATTATCTCTACTAAGTAGTATTTATTAGAAAATCTCCGATTAAGTTGTGCATCTGCGTGGTGTTCTTTAGACTTCATTTCTACTTGTCGTGGTGTAAAAATACCCCGACAGGTTTGATGACGTGCGCAACACGTGTTCTTCAACGCAAGCTGACCGTATGACGGGTCACCCCACGTTGGACAATCTCTGAGATTGACACAAGGGTTTATACAGGTTCAAGCCTCAGTGGAGGCCCTAGTCCTGTCGACGTGCTCCCGACACGTGTCGGCTAGGGGGATCTCTCCCGGGGAGAGGGTTCCAGAGCACGCCTATTTGTTTTTATGATTGGAGTCAAATGAATGTCTTAGGTTACAAGAGAGGGTTACAAGGGTATATATAGACCCCAAAATACGCAAATTACTAAACTAACCCCGTTACAACACGTCGGATCGAGGGCAGGATAGTCTTTTGGCGAGGTCCAGGGCACCGATCTTGGACACGTGGCGGCCCTCGAAATCAGTGCCTCCCGGAGAAGGGGCGCGGGGGGAGGTCTCTCCCTAGCCCGGAGAAGGGGCTCTGGGAGAGGTCTTCCCCTAGCCCGGAAAAGGGGCTCCGGGGGAAGTCTCTCCCTAGCCCGGAGAAGGTGTGCCAGGGGAAGTCTCCCCCGAGCCCGGAGAAGGGGCTCCGGGGGAGGTCTCTCCCTAGCCCGGAGGAGGTGCGCCGGGGGAAGTCTCCCCAGAGCCCAGAGAAGGGGCTCCAGGGGAGGTCTCTCCCTAGCCCGAAGGAGGTGCGCCGGGGGAAGTCTCCCCCGAGCCCGGAGAAGGGGCTCCGGGGGAAGTCTCTGCCTAACCCGGAGAAGGGGCTCCGGGAGAGGTCTTCCCCTGGCCCGGAAAAGGGGCTCCGGGGGAAGTCTCGTCCTAGCCCGGAGAAGGTGTGCCGGGGGAAGTCTCCCCCGAGCCCGGAGATGGGGCTCCAGGGGTGGTCTCTCCCTAGCCCGAAGGAGGTGCGCCGGGGGAAGTCTCCCCCGAGCCCGGAGAAGGGGCTCCAGGGGAGGTCTCTCCCTAGCCCGAAGGAGGTGCGCCGGGGGAAGTCTCCCCCGAGCCTGGAGAAGGGGCTCCGGGGGAAGTCTCTCCCTAACCCGGAGAAGGGACTCCGGGAGAGGTCTTCCCCTGGCCCGGAAAAGGGGCTCCGGGGGAAGTCTCTTCCTAGCCCGGAGAAGGTGCGACGGGGGAAGTCTCCCCCGAGCCCGGAGAAGGGGCTCCGGGGGAGGTCTTCCCCTGGTCCGGAAAAGGGGCCCGGGAATGAGGGGGATCCTCCTCCCGTCCTTGGGTGACGCTCGACATTGCTAGTATTTTCCCCCAACAGAAGCCCCCCGCACCCCGGAGGACATTCGATGTCGTCGGGGGGTGCGATTCGTTTTTTAGGAGAAAATGGCTCTCTCCCGGAGAGCTACTCTGGGCGCAACTCGTCCTTTTCCGAGAGAGGAGCGCTATTTAAGTTAGCCATGTGTTGTCTCGATATCCGTGTGACGCTTCGTATTCACGGCGGGGATCCCTCGAGCTGACACATGTGAGGCGCACTATATAAGGGGGGCCCGCCTCAGGTGAGGCTCACTTCCTTCTCCTTAGCCTTCATATTCCACCATATTCCCCGGGAGTGATTTCTTCCCCGGCTTCAAAAAACCTCCCCGGGAGAGACGAAGAGATGGCATCGAAGGGGCGCGGGAAGGCATCAAGTGTTCCGGAGGACGCAACTTCGGATTACCTCGGAACGACGGAGTTCTCCGTGGGGGACCAAGATACCCTTGTCTCCCGGAGGATTTTCGCGGAGGGAGACATTCGTGTCCCAGCTGCGGGGGAGGTGACCCCAAGTCCCCGGGACGGGGAGGTGGTGGCCTTCATGGCCTTCATCCAGGCGGGCCTGCGGCTCCCGGTCCACCCCCTTCTCCGGGACTTTCTCCGGGAGCACGGGATCGCCTTAAACCACTTGACACCCAACGTTCTTGTGAGAATGTGGTTGTTTTTGTGGTTATGCGAGAGCACCGCCAGAGTGGAGGGGACCCTCCGCCTCTTCCAGTACTTCCACCGGGTGGCAGCGAAGAGCTCCCTGGTGGTGAAGCACAGTCCCAAGTCTACTTGCGGCTTGGTGATGTTGAAGTACGCTCCTTCCCGGGCGGAAGAGTACCCGGTGACAGCCTCCCAAGAGCACTGGGAGGGATGGAGCCGGAGATGGTTCTATCTCTGGGCGGGCGACCCGGAGATGATTTATTCTCCGAGGCCGGCGACCCTCGGTCATCCCTTCGGTCCCCCGGCCTTGACGATGGAGGAGCTAACCTCTGTCGCGAAGATGACGGAGGCGCGCTCCCGGAGGAGTATGCGGGACTTGGCGGAGGAGTTGCTTCTCCTCCGGCTTAGCCCCTTCAGCTGGAGTAGGAGGGGTCCGGGACTTGGCCCGGAGCTTCAACCTCCGAGGTTCCCGGTGTCACGACGTAAGCTTCCCCTTCCGGGAATTTAGCACATTTCATAGGAATTGGTTTTGCTGATTGTTTGCCTTTTGCAGTTAGGTCCTACAGGTCCACTCGGGAGAAGGCGGAGCACCTCCTCGGGAGATACTATGAGGACGAGCACTCCCGGTGTGGGCCCCTCGTTAGAGGGAACCTACTACAAATGCCCAGGTGATTTGTGCACAGGAGTTAAAACTTCAGAACATCCAACCATATTTACATGCATACATTAGCAAAGCGCACGGGGTCATTCAGACCTATATTACAGTAATTGACGTGTGCGGAACCACGTCAAAATATAAGTAGCAAAATCAGTTAGGGGCTGAACCCAAAACAGGGTTCGAGCCAAAAAGCAATCATCCAAAGTAGTACAACACAACAGTGAGGAACATCCTCCTCATCCAGCAAAGCGTGAAGCAGGGCGCAATCCACATCGCTCTCGTTGAGGTTTGGTGACCCTTCAGGCGCTTGGATCTCCGGGAACGTTGTCGGGGTCTTCTTGTGCTGAGTCGATTCCATAGTCTATGAAATCAACTGATTCATCCTCTGTACTTATTGGATCAACAAGGGTGAGCATACAAAGCTCAGCAAGTTCCCGCATAGGGAGATGTTATATGTGGTAAATGTCAACAACAAGCTCTATGGTTCTCATACTTAGGGTAATTTTATTGAAAACAGAGATATTCTAATACTTTGGAAAGTCTCCCAGAATCTGGGGTTTTGTTTATCAAAGTAATTTATCAGACTGTACATGTGTATACTTTTCACAGAGTCAGGCTAAGCTCCCATGAGCCGCCATGGTTTGATCACATTTTAAAGAATTTATCAAAACTAATCATGCTGCATCGACGAGGGACCACCCCACTACGACCAGGCTCCAGAAAACCCGGGAGCACGGAGTATTCGAATACCTTTTTACACTCTGCAGAGGCGTACCACTGTACCCACCACGAAAACTCAACTTAAATGTCGGATCAGCTCCCTGCGACTTATACGCAGGTGACCAGGCTGAGCTTACACAACAGTTTACTGACCCATTGTTAATAATTTCCTGCCCGATACATAGACAATACCGGCCCCATTATCAAGGTAGGTACTCCCTACAACATGATACATGGCAAGCACGCGTAAGGTCCTCATTATCGTTGTGGGTCCTCCCCACTGCCCTTTTCTTCTAGCCTTGGGTCTATGAGGTCCGCCTCTGGACGCATAGAATTCCCACTTCCGGGTTCGGTCGCGCACGACTCGAGAGCCAGGCTAGGGCGACTTCCTTCTTACACCTTATCCTCTCTACCCCTCACACCACTCGTGGCCCTCTGTGGCCCACCAATTTCCACTCGGGAAACCGGATCGACAACCATTGCAAGAAATGATTAACTTTAGGTGAGTCATGACATTGTGCCTGTCCCATACCAGGCGGGTGGTTAGCACGTTTTCAGGCCGCTTAGAAGGACAGCACGACGATCCCGTCCTTATGGACCCTTAGCGAGGCTTTCACAAACCCACCGCGCACACAGCGCCAACCATCCAACCAATCCTCGCTACTAGTCCCTATTTCTTTTATATAAAATGATCTTTTAGAAATAGTTTGCTCATGCTTCTGCCTTCCTCTCTTCTTTTACACATTTATTAGTGTTGACATATACTTCTATGAGTGCATATCTCTTTTAAAGTAATACTTTTTCTCCTAAGGTGACAAGGTAAAGTAAATTGTTATGAAAACAAGGGGGGGTCCACAAAATGGGACTATCTACTCACATTATTTCTCAACATACGCTTTTATCAAAACTATCTTATGTATACTTGTGTAGATATCAAACTCTAAATAATTAAATGCATATAAAATAATAGGCGCAATATGTTCAAAGGAGGGAAACTTGCCTTGCCAAGCAGTAGTGTCGTAGTCTGCGGGTTCTTCTGCTTCCTCTTCCACGTAGTCGAAGTCTTGATCTTCAAATACAGGCATACACACAAGGTATTACAATCAACTTACAAAATACGACAACTTATGCTCACATAAAATAATAGGGCGCTATACTGGAACGGCTTTTGATTTCTGAACTGGACTAGGGTTTGGGCTTTGGATTTCTAAGGGTTGAATTGTGCTAGTTTAGGATGGACAAGAAGAGTAGTAAATAAGACTCTTAGGGTCGACGGACATTAGACGTCAAAAGGGCGACGTTCGGGTCACGTCCGAACTTAACCTAAAAGCCGAAAAGTGAGTTAAGGGGTCTAGGTGACTCTAAATGAGATGAAAATTGGACAGTATGTGTATTAGACTAAGGCAAAGCTATTTGACAAAGTGGGACAAGCAGAAAAGACTTAGATTTTCTAGAATTTGCAAAATGGTCCAGGGCACAGCAATTTTCCATGCCACTGCACTGCTGGAATTAGGGTTTGTGTGTCCTGAGCATTTGGCTCATGCTTTTGAAGGCTAACTATGTCAAACATGCAGGCTTAAGTGTCAGGAGGTGGCTGTTTAAAGGGTTTGGCCGAAGATGGCCGGAATTGGCCGGAATTTGAATGCCAAGGTGGCTGGTTTGAACAGAAACTAGGGCAGAGCAATTGGAGCACCTAGAGTTGATCAATTTCAAAACAAATCACATATTCTTGCTCCTGGGAGTGTAGAGGTCACTGCTGGATCATTGGATTGCCTGGAGGTGGCGGTTGGAGGCTCGCCGGAGTTAGCTGCTGGAGTTCACGGCCGGGGCATTTGGGGATTTTTGATTGGCTGAATGAAAACCAAAATTAACTAGCTGGGGCAATAGAGCGTACTCTAAGGAGTGTTTCTTTCTACTAGCACGAGTTCTAAATCCTTTTGGATCGGTTTGAATTTTGCTGAACAGAGGAAATAGAAAATCCGGTGATAGCCGGAGTTAGAAGAGAAGTGGGTTCAATTCTTTGCTCGTGAACTATCTAGGGACTAAGAGGAGTATGCTGGTAGCTTTAGTTTGAAGAATGCATTACTGGAAAAGCTTGTCGTCGAGAGAGCTCACCTGCGGCGCGCTGGAGAAGAAGAACAGTGAAGGGGGAGCTCTCTGCTTCTAATGGCGTGTACGTGTGGTGAAGATAACACGATGCCCTGGCTTTTATAGCCTCCAAGTGGCTTAGGGGAGGCTCTGGCCGAGGGAGGGCGCAACTGGGCGCAGTTTACCGGAGACGAGGACGGTGGCGATGGGACGGCGCACCGGCGTGGGGTTCAAGGGGTATGGCTACAGCTCGGGCAAAGGACGGCGACGATGGCACAAGGCGGGCGGTTGCAGGCAACGAGGTCTCGGGGCACGGGACGGCGACTTTGCGCGCGGGCAGGTGATGCCGGGGTGGGTGGTGGATGCGACGAGACGTGCACGGCGATCTGGGGCTCCCGAGGCGTCGCCGTGGCGTGGACAGGTGGCTGGGGTCGTGAGGCACGCGAGGCGCACACGAGGCGGTGCCGGCGGCGAAGAACGCGGTGGCGCGGCACGGTGGTGCACGGGCGGTGGCGCAGAGCGCGCGCACGGCACGGCAAAGACAAAGCTAAAGTGCATTTCTGTTTTCGGCTGAGGGGCAAAATGGGAATTTCTGAGATTCAGGGGTCTAATTGCAATTCTGATTTTTCCGAGGGTTAGATAAAATTAGTACAGACTTATTCCAATTGAGTTTGCGCGAAAACGCGGAGATTTGACAGTGTTTCGGACAAAATGAAAACAGAGTCGGATAAAACTGGTATTTTCGTTTTCAAATTTTTCGAACGGTTGAAACTCTGGTTTTTGTCGCGAATTCAGAGATGTTTCTAAAGGATGATATGTATCAAATAGCGATACGGACATGTAGGAGAAGACGAATCTCGATTCGGACTTCGAACGGAGGTTTTGGACTTTTTGGGTCTTCGCGAAGCGGGCGTTTTCAGAAAAGAGAAAGACTTAGCCAATTTGGGACTTCTCGATACGAGGGGATCCTAGGGCACATTATGCACATATTGGTTATGGTCTTGGGTCCTTTCAGAGTTAGGTGATGCGAGATGCATGTATCTGGGCGATGCTCAGAGAATGCAAGTAAGGCGAAAATAGGGATGTTACACCCGGTGCCTCGCTGTCATCGGGGAGGGTCCTCCTCGGAACATTGTCGCCGAGGCCTTCGGGATGACCCTCCCGGAGAGGGTTCCTCTTCTAACTCCGAGCTCCCACAGGCGGCGGGAGGCGGGGGCGCTCCCGGTGGTGAAACGCACCAAGACCGTGCAAACTCCGAGCGAGAGCTCCAATCAAGCCCACGCCCAATCGCCGGCACCGATGCGGAGGCCAGTGGGAACACCCGGAGCCCCGGAAAGGATGAGGCCTACTCCGGGGCAAGTGAGGTCCCCCCCGGTCAAGGAGACTTCGAAGACGGCCCGGACGCCGGGGGAGGAAAGGCCATTGCCGGCACAAACTCCCACGGTGACACCCCGGGGGCCGGGGGAGGCAGGACCTCCGGCACAAGTGACTCCCCCGGGGGGATCGCAGCCCCCGGAGCCAGGGCATGAGGAGAGCCCCACGGACACGGCCACGTTGGTCGCCTAGCTTGATGCCTTGGGGGCATCAGGCGTGTACGACCACGTGGTCGTGGAGGAGGATGAGCCCACCTCCGGGGATTACGACGACACTCCTTCCCCGGAGCAAGCCCGCCGGGAGGATCCCCCGGGGGTGTACTTCTGGGGTAATGGCGCCTTTGCGCGCTTGGACGCGCTCTTCGCTCCTGACGTCGTATCTTCCCCGGCGCCACCCCTCGCGGGAGCGAGCCATCTCATCCCCGCCGGGGGCGATACCTTGGCGACACCGCGCCCAGGGAGGGAAACCCCCCGGTCGTCACAGCGCTCACCTTGCGCGGGAGACGGGAGGTCCCCCGCCCCTCCCCCGGGAGACGTTCTCCGAGGCTCCGGGAGCGAGGTTGGTGACGGGGGCCTACCAATGGGAGGTGACCCCCGTTCCCCGGCGAGAGGGGCATCTGTCTTTTCCTCGGAAGAGGCGCGCAAGCTCTCGTTGAGTCTCGTCACCCCTGAGGTTCGGGTTCATGTCCGGGAAGGAGGCATTGACAAGCGCTACGGGGAGATCGTCTCCTTGGCTTTACAGGTGAAGACTTACCCTCCCACTTTATTGCTTGCATTGTCACTGACCATCTCCTTTCTCAGACCACCGCCGTAGCCCGCGCCGTCCGGACTCGCCTCGCCCGGGAGAACGAGGACATGAGGTCGGCCTTAGCCTCCGCCGAAGCGGAGTGCGACGCCGCCGTCCGGGAAAGGGACGCGGCAGTCCAAGCCCAGGAGAGATTCGTCCTGGAGAGGGACGCGACCACCCAGGAGTTGGAGCACGTTCGGGCGGAATTGTTGGCCCCCGCGGAGGTGGCCCGGGACACAGCCATCCGGGAGCTGGAGAGCGTTCGGGAGCAGATGGTGTCCTCCGAGCGGGCTCACTCCCGGGTGCTTCAGGAGATGGAGTCCACAGGGGCTCGAGCCCTCGTATCGGCGGGGAATCGGCTCCGGGCCACGCTAATTGGTCTCGGGGTCGAGTTCCAGGCGGAGGAGAATCCCCGCAACCCGCTGATATCTTTGGCGGAGGCTCGTCGATTCCTCACCCGGCACATCGCGGTGATCCCGGAGGCCGCGGACGTTCGAGCCCGAGCCTTGGCGACTACCACCACCGCGCTCGCAGCCTCCTTGGTGGAGTATTAGGGGGTCGGGGCCCAAGCTATCGGGCACCTTGTCCCCCGGAGCTTCCGGGAGTTCTACGAGCCCCGCCGGGCGGCGCTAGAGGTGTTGGCGGGGGCTTTCTACAATCGAGTGATTGAGCCCCCGCGAACGAGGCGTCCCCAAGCAGCCGAAGGGGAGGTTCCAGGCGACGCCTCCTCCGGGGGGGACGACGCCGGGCAAGTATGAGCCTCTTGTCCCCCCTGGATAGATTAGGGGATTCTTTTTTTTATAGGATTTTTGTTCCCAGTAGTTCCGTAGGGGGAACCTCGGACTTGTAAATCATTTGACAATGAAATGAAAATTTGTGCTAAGTTATATCTTGTTATGGTCAGGTGCCCAGGGCGGGGGTCCCGGGAGAGGACGGGGAACTCCTTCCCATCTCCGGGAGTCTCGCCACCGGTGTCCCCCGGGGGGACAAGCCTTGCTCCGGTGGTTGCCCGATTGGCACTTGGCGAATTTTGACAACCACCGCGCGGAGTTGCCTGGACCTCCCCCGGGAGTGTGGGAAGCCATTCCCTTGCGAATCGAACCTCCCTCAGGGTATGAATATTGGCCGGATGACATGTTCAATGCAGCGAGATGAAGAGTTCGGAGCTTGTACCGGGACATGGCGAGGGCTTGACGATGGGCTCAGGAGGTGCTAGTTCTCCGCATTAGACGTAGGTAGCCCCCCATATGTCCTCCGAGAGTACTCGACTCCCGGTCATGTACCCTTTAAGCCTACCGGGAGAGGCTGTCTCCCGGCTTGTTTGCCATGGAATAAAGAGGGCACTTGCTTTAGTTTCACGCGTAACCTCGGGAGCGGTAGTTTCGGGAGACAATTTTCAGGGAAGTGAAGCTCAACCTCCGGGGGAGGTGAACTCCGGAGGACGTAGTCCGGGGGAGCAGAGATCAACCTCTGGAGGACCTACTCCGGGGAACGGAATCCGGGGGAGCGGAGCTCAACCTCCGAAGGTGACCTACTCCAAGGAACGAAGTTCGGGGGAGCGGAGCTCAACTTCCGGAGGAGGTGAGCTACTCCGGGGGGTGAGGTCCGGAGGACGTAGCCCGGGGGAGCAGGGTTCCACCTCCGGAGGACGTGACCTACTCCGGGGGACGAGGTCCGGGGGAGCAGGGCTCCACCTCCGGAGGAGGTGACCTATTCCGGGGGAGCAAGGCTCCACCTCCGGAGGAGGTGACCTACTCCGGGGAGAAAGCGACCGTGTGGGGGACGGTCCGGGGGAGCAGAGCCCCCACTCTAGAGAAGTCCTGCTCCGGGGAGCTGTCCTCCTGGAGAGAAAACGACCGTGTTTGGGAATCCCGTAAGAATTACTGATGCCTCCTGCAGCGGGGTATTTTATCTCCTCCCCCCGCAGCGGGGGGTAACTAGACAGGCGGCCCCTGCTGGTGCTGTAAGAAAAAATCCCGGCTGTTCCCTTTGAGGGGGGCATCCACAAGGGGTTATTCTCGTGCAGGCGAGCGCAGGTATAAAAGATCTATCGGTCGCGCGACCCAGATCGCTCCCGGAGGAGGAAGAGCATAAAAACAAGCTCTAGAGTGTATGGGGGGGGACTAGTCCCCCAAAGTGACTTGTTACCTCGGTTCCTTGGGAACCAGGTTGTCGCTTACGCCTTCAGTCCACGAGGGGATATTGTAAGCCGCCCAAGGGGGAACAGGGCTCCCGCCGTCGGGACTTTTAAGGCTGAGTTGGAGCCTGTAGCCTCTTCGCAATGAGGGCATCCTCAGGGGGCATCCTCACGGGGAGGGCATCCTTGTGATGAGGCCGTTGCCTCAGGGGCGCTTAAAGAAGTCTGCACTAAACCACATAACAGGGAGAAAAAACCATTCGCATTGATTAGAACAAGCTGGTATAACGCCTCCACCCTTTGCGGAGGCAAAGGCCTTGAGGCCATTGTTAGAACTTGCCGCGCCCTCCCCTTGTGACGGCATCCAAAAGGGGAAGGGGGGAGGCTCGGAGGCTAAGTGTAGATTTGGGAGCAGGTCTGCGTTCCATGTGTGCTTCAGCTCTTGGTCTTCGAGGGTAGAGAGCTTGTAAGCCCCCGAGCCAAGGATCGTGGAGATCCTGTATGGCCCTTCCCACTTTAGGCTGAGTTTCCCTTGAGCTTGAGGGTCGGTGACGCGCTTGAGGACAAGGTCTCTCAAACAGAAGGCTCTCCCCCAAACATGCTTGTTATAAGCGCGCGCCATCTCACGTTCGTAAATGGCATTGCCGAGGAGGGCTCTGTCTCGCTCTAATTTGATGAGGTCCACCTCCAGCCTCTGGTTGTCTTCGTTAGCCTGAAACGCGGCGGCCGAAACTCCCTCAAGGAGTTCGACTCGCAGCGATCAGAAATTAATTTCTGAGGGGAGTACTGCCTCAGCCCCGTACACGAGCGAGAAGGGGGTACGCCCTGTTGCTCGGCTCGGGGTCGTTCGTATGGAGCAGAGGATGCTCGGAAGCTCGTCTACCCATGCCCCACGCCTGGAGGCGCTTTGCTCCAGGCGGGGGCGGAGTCCTTGAAGGATAACCCCATTGACGCGCTCGACCGCCCCATTGCTCTTGGGATGAGCCACCGAGGCAAAGTGGGGGGCCGTGCCCAAGTTCTGACAGAACTCGCGAAAGATCGCGAAGTCGAACTGGGTTCCGTTATCCACGGTAATCTCACGGGGGACCCCGAATCGGCACACTATGTTCTTCCAAAAGAACCTTTGCACCGCACGAGACGTGATGGTGGCCAAGGGCTCGGCCTCCACCCACTTGGAGAAGTAGTCCACGGCCACGACTGCGTACTTGTATCCCCTGGGCGCCGGGGGGAATGGGCCTAGGAGGTCCATCCCCCACCGCGAGAAAGGCCAAGTGATTGGGATGGCCTGTAGGGTGCAAGAGGGCATGGTGGATCCCTTTGCCATCTTTTGGCAAGCCCCGCAGGCAGAGACAAGGTCTCTCGCGTCGCGGGCGACTGTTGGCCAATAGAAGCCCTGGCGAATGGCTTTGGTCGCGACGGCCCGTGGGCCGAGGTGAGAACCACAACACCCGAGGTGAATATCCTCGAGGAGCTGAACTCTCTCCTCCCGCGGGAGGCAGCGAAGTAGCGCAGAGGCTCCTCGCTTGTATAACGTCCCTTCTATCAGCACATACGCTCGCACCTTAGCGCGAAGGCGTTTGGCTTCGGCTTCGTCGGAGGGCTCCCCCTCTCCCTTGATGCAAGAGATAAGGGGGGCCATCCAAGATGTAGCCCGGACGATTTCCGTGATGTCGGGGTCACAGGACTCGGAGTCCGGATTGAGGGCCATCGCGGAAAGTTTCGGGATGACCTTCAGGAAGGCCCCCGCGGGGAGGGGCCCTCGGGCACTCGCCGCCTTAGCGAGGGTGTCAGCACGATCATTGTCCCTTTGCGGGATACGATGAGCCTCGAGGCCGTCGAAATAGTTTTCCATCTTCCGGACCTCGTTAAGGTAGAGGCTTAGATTCGGGTCATGGCACAAGTAGGACTTGTCCATTTGACACACCACGAGTTGAGAATCTCCCTTGACAAGGAGGCGTCGGATGCCCAAAGAGCGGGCGAGGCGTAGCCCCAGGAGAAGGGCCTCATATTCTGTGACATTGTTCGTCGCGGGGAACTCGAGCTTGGCTGCGTATTCGAGGGTTCTTCCCTCGGGGCTTCAGAGGACTACTCCCGCGCCGGCTCCTGCCAGGCACAGGGAGCCGTCGAAGAAGAGGGTCCAATGGTCGTCGCGCGGTGGTGGAGTGGCACGCGCTTCTTCTTCCAGCCCGGGGACCGGAGCCCACTCGGCCACAAAGTCCGCAAGGACCTGCGACTTGATCACGGTTCGTCCAGTTAGGGATAGCGAGAAAGGTGCTAGCTTGGCCCCCCATTTCCCTATCCGGCCGGTGGCTTCCTTGTTCCGAAGCACTTCCCCCAAAGGAAGAGAGGAAGGCACCGTGTGGGTGGCCTAGGAAGTAGTGGCGGAGCTTCCTTGATGCCATCAGGAGGGCATAACAAACCTTCTCCACCTTTGTGTATCTTGTTTTGGCGCCTTGGAGAGCCTCACTCACATAGTAGACGGGGCGTTGACGGCCATCTTCCTCCTTGACTAGGACCGCGTTGACGGCAACGGGGGTGGCCGCGAGGTAGAGGAGCAGGGGCTCCCCTTGACGCGGGCTCACAAGCATCGGGGGGCTCGTGAGATACCTCTTCAAGTCTTCGAACGCGGCCTGTGGCTCGGGGGTCCAATGGAACCCCGCGAGTCCGCGGAGGATTTTGAAAAATTGGATGTCGCGCTCTCTGAGCGCGAGACGAAGCGACTTAACGTGGCTAAACGGCCGGTAAGTCGCTGTACGTCTTTGACAGAATGCGGCGGCGGCATGTCGAGGAGGGCTCGAATTTTTTCGGGATTGGCTTCAATGCCCCTCTGGGACACGAGGAAGCCGAGGAGTTTCCCTCCGCGAACGCCAAACGCGCACTTTTCCGGGTTCAGTCTTAACCCGTACTTACGGAGATTGCGGAAGGTTTCCCCCAAATCTTCGAGGTGAGCGGTCGAGAGAGGGCTCTTTACGACTACGTCATCAACGTATACTTCTACGTTGCGGCCGATTTGGTCCCTTAGGACCAAACACATGAGGCGCTGGAAGGTCGTCCCTGCATTTTTCAGCCCGAAGGGCATGTGGACATAGCAGAAGGTGCCGAGGGGAGTTATAAAACTCATCTTTTCCTCGTCTTCCACCGCCATCCGGACCTGGTGATAGCCCGAATAGGCGTCCAAGAAACTCATCAGCTCGCACCCCGCGGTGGAATCCACCAATTGGTCGATCCGCAGGAGCGAAAAATCATCTTTTGGGTATGCTTTATTGAGGTCGGTGAAAACACACATCCTCCATTTGCCGCTTGCCTTTTTGAAGAGGACGGGGTTTGCTAGCCACTCGGGGTGTAGGACTTCTCGAATGAACCCCGCCTCCCGGAGTTTAGTGATCTCCGACTTGATGGCCTCCTGCCGTTCGAGGGAGAGCTTTCTCATCTTTTGTTTCACCGGGGGCCGACCAGGCATTACATCGAGCTTGTGCTCGAAAACGTCCCTGGGCACGCCCCCCATGTCAGTGGGCTTCCATGCGAAAACATCCGCATTTTGGCGAAGGAAGTCGATGAGTTGCACCGCGTGCTCCTCGGGGAGGTCAGGCCCGATTTTGACAGTCTTCCCCTTGTCCTGGAAGAGAGAGACTTCTTGGAGATCCCCTTCGGGGC
The DNA here is from genome assembly GCA_019359835.1 of Pharus latifolius. NCBI lineage: Eukaryota > Viridiplantae > Streptophyta > Magnoliopsida > Poales > Poaceae > Pharus > Pharus latifolius. The sequence continues at coordinate 14,010,759 of CM033321.1, forward strand.
GAGGTTTTGGGAGGAACTTCCCGGGGAGCGTGACTGGCACTTCCGGGGTCGGGGAGGAGCTTTCTCCCCCCGGGGCCTTGACCAGGTTGATGTCTCCGATCACTGCGGTAGCACGCTCGTAGAGGGAGCGAGCCATATCCTGATCGCCACGCACGGAGATCACACCACCTAGCCCGGGGATCTTCATACAAAGGTAATTGTGGTGGACCGCTGCTCCCAGGCGGTTGATGATGGTTCTCCCCATTATGGTATTGTAGGAGGAGGAGAGGTCCACCACATCGAACCGAACCATTTCGGTTCGGTAATTATCCGGGGCGCCGAAGGTCATCGGGAGATCAACCTTTCCCAACGGGTGTATGGTTTTTCCCGGGACGAAGCCTTGCAAAGGCCCCGCTGCGGGTTGCAGGAGTTTCTCATCTACTTGCATTTCTTTGAACGCTTTCAGATAAAGGACGTCCGCCGCGCTTCCACCATCGACCAAGATTCGGGCGAGGCGATAGTTGAACACGGTGGCGGAGACGATCAGCGCATCGTTGTGGGGGAAGCGCACCCCACACGCGTCTTCCACGGTGAATGTCAATGGGACTTCCGACCATTTTGACGGCCGGGACGTGTTGACGGCCCCTATCACCTTCACTTCTCGCGCATACTCTTTGTGCTGGCGTTTGGAATCTCGCCCGGAGGCAGATCCTCCTACAATGACATTAATGTGTCTTTGGGAGGTTTGGAAGGGGAGCTCGTCACTCGAGCCCTTTTCCTGGCCTTGCTTCTGACGTCCCCCTAGGGGAGTGGGGAGTGCCGCTAAGGCCGGCGATGGAAGGGGTAAGGAGGTAGGGCTTCCTCCCCCCGGCCCATGCTGCTCGAGAAACACCGTGAAGTGTTGAAGGAGCGCGTGGCATTCTCGGGTTGCATGGGAGTTGGACTTGTGGAAAGCGCACCACAAAGTGGCTCCAGCCTCCTTGCCCCCTGGCTTGGGGGCCTCTCGCGGACGGGAGGATTGGCTTCCTCCGCCGCCTTTGGGCTTGGAAAAGGGGTGCTGTCCCCGGTTAGGCTCCCGGGAGCCGCCTCCACCTTCGAGGACGAAAGTGTCCCGAGGCCTTGGCTCACCGCGAGGCCCTCTCCGGGGACGTTTGTGGGAGGGGTCCCTCGGGTCCCTCTCCCCAGGGCCGAAGGTCCCCTGATGCTTTTTCCAGAGGTCGTCTTCTTCGGCTCTTGCGTACTTCTCAAGTACATTGAAGAACTCGTCGGCAGAGGACGGGCAACTCCGGGAGAGTCTTCGGTGGAGCTCTCCCGGGAGAATGCCACTCTTGCACGCTTCAATCACCGTCGAGTCGGGGACGTGAGCCACCTTGCTCTTGATCCGGGCGAAACGTTTGAACAAACTTCGTATCGTCTCTCCCGACCGTTGTCGAATGGTGTACAATTGCGACGAATCCAGGGGACGAATGTAATTCCCCTGGAAATTCGCGCAAAACTCGTGTTTCAGCTGCGCGAAGGACTTGATAGACCCGACCTTGAGGTTATAGAACCATGACCGAGCTATCCCCGAGAGGTAGAGGGGGAAGACGTTGCACTGGACGCTTTCGTCCCCCCCAACCGCCGAGATGGCCGTGGAGTATACCTGCACGAATTCATAGGGGTTGGCCTCCCCATTGTAGTACTTGATATGGGGCGGCCGATACGGCCTCGGCCACCGAACGCGCCAGAGGCGGCGGCAAAGGGGTTGGTTGGCCCCTTCCACTTCCTTTGGGGAGTCCGTATTGCTATGCCCCTTCACAGGGGAAGCGCGTTCATTGTCCGAATCGGGGAGGGGTCCCAACGGACCGCCAGCCTTCCGGTATCGTCTTCGTTCTTCGGGGTTGGTGGAGCTCACCTCTTGCACCTCGGGGGGACCTCCAGAGGTGACGGAGGCCTCTTGCATGGGTCTCTTGCCCTTGTCAGTTGGGATGAGAGGACCACGCCTGCGTGCGAGTGATTCCTGGCCGCGCCGGGACGGGGCACCTTCAGACCTTGCCGAGCGCATGCGCTCCACCTCCTCCCAGGTGAACCGCGTTTGGTTCACCGGGGGAGCCCGAGGAGGGGGAACCGGGGGAGGAAGCTGATGCGGCGCGGGAGAGGAATCGCGGGCCGGAAGGGTTCCGGCCATGGAGACGGCCCGCGGAGTGGGAAAACTTCCCATTGGGGGAACTGCCTGTATCGCGGGAGTCACCCCGGAGGCACCTCTTAGGATAGGCACAGTCCCAGGGAGGGGAATCCCTTCCGGGGCAAGGGACGACTCGGGGACGGGAGGACTCCCGGGGAACGAAAGCCCTCTGGGGGCGGGAGCACCCCCTGGGGGAGGTCCACCGGAGGAGGGAGCTCCTCCCTGGGGAGGGTGTTCACCGGGAGTGGGGATGCCCCCTGGGAGGGGAAGTTCTCCAGAGGTAGGAACACCTCCCGGGAGCATTTCCCAGAAAGGGGAAAACTCCCGGCACGAAGAAACCTCCTGGGTGTCCCATCATGAACGGGGGTGGCATCCCCCCGAACTGGAACGGGTGTGGGTACGCGGGGGCCGGAGGCCGAGCTATGGCGCGCAACAACTCCTCGAGAGTATGTTGCGCGCGAAGTTGGCTCTCCACAAGAGCCCCAAGCAGCAGATCCCCTGAAGTCGAAGGTACCACTCGGGGGGCGCTTGGTCCCCCCAAAACGGGATCCTCACGCTGGCTCGCAGGAGCCATTCCCCCGCCAAGGGTGACGGGAGAGATGCGTGTCGCCTCCCCTCGAGTGTCCCCGAGAGGGGGCGACGCGATAACAGCCCCTTGCGTCGGCGGTGCAGGGTTGCTAGCGCCAGCGTCGTTGACGGAAATCAGGTGCCTCGTTCTTCTTGGAGCCATGACTATTTGTCACGAGTCCCCACGGACGGCGCCAACTGTCGTGGTGTAAAAAATACCCCAGCAGGTTTGATGACGTGCGCAACACGTGTTCTTCAACGCGAGCTGACCGTGTGACGGGTCACCCCACGTTGGACAATCTCTGAGATTGACACAAGGGTTTATACAGGTTCAGGCCTCAGTGGAGGCCCTAGTCCTGTCGACGTGCTCCTGACACGTGTCGGCTGGGGGGATCTCTCCCGGGGAGAGGGTTCCAGAGCATGCCTATTTGTTTTTATGATTGGAGTCAAATGAATGTCTTAGGTTACAAGAGGGTTACAAGGGTATATATAGACCCCAAAAGACGTAAATTACTAAACTACCCTCGTTACAACCGTCGGATAGAGGGCAGGATAGTCTTTTGGCCAGGTCCAGGGCACCGATCTTGGACACGTAGCGGCCCTCGAAATCAGTGCCTCCCGGAGAAGGGGCTCCAGGGGAGGTCTCCCCCGGCTCGGAGAAGGGGCGCCGGGGAGGGGTCTCCCCCGAGCCTAGAGAAGGGGCTCCGGGGGAGGTCTCTCCTTAGCACGAAAGAGGTGCGCCGGGAGAAGTCTCCCCCAAGCCCGGAGAAGGGGCTCCGGGGGAAGTCTCTCCCTAGCCCGGAGAAGGGGCTCCGGGAGAGGTCTTCCCCTGGCCCGGAAAAGGGGCTCCGGGGGAAGTCTCTTCCTAGCCCGGAGAAGGTGTGTTGGATCTAGGTAGATCTTAGTATCTAGATTTTGATGATTAATGACATTTTGGATAAATCCATGATGATTAAAGTTAATCTGAAGATATCAGATTTGATGATTAAATGACAATTTAGATAAATCCTGATTTAGCACAAGTAAATTGAATTGATTATCGGTAAACCCTGAATTGGATTTTTTCTTGATTGCGGGTTTGATATTGATGCATATGTAGAGGATGAGCTTGGTGGTTGCATCAGGCTTGTGCTAATTGATTGATTAAGATCTTATATGTTAAATCTTGAGGTTGATGACTTCAGTTGTGGATTTGATATCGATGCAAATGTTGAGGGAGAGCTCAGGATGATTAGTTATCCATGTTTGTGCAAAAGGTTGATGACTCCGTGTTCTGGATTTGATATCTCTATGTATGATTGAGAGAGAGCTCATGATATTAGTCATCCATATTGATTGATATCATAACTTGAGTAGTATGGATCGTGTGCGCATTTCTTGTATCATATATGGATCTATATGATTGTGAGATTCATCCATTACTCATTTGTTGTTTATTGAAATTGGTTTTGTCATTTCACCGAAGAAAGAAATTGTTGATTGAACTCCTGTGTGGAGTGATTTATCTGGTGGTGATTAATGACGAACTGCAAATGAGACTAACGTTTGCGCATTGAGTGTATATGTTCTAGTCTCAGAATGGTTGCAGGATGAAAACAAGCAAGGGCATGAAGAGGATGAAGACGATATGAGACATCCCGAGCAAGGTCAAGCTTAGTGAGGACGAGCTTTGCGAAGACAGGCGTCGAGATGTCGAGCTTCGCGTGGTCAAGCTTAACGAGATCGAGCTTTGCGATGACGAGCATCGAGCGATCGAGCTTTGCGATGACGAGCATCGAGCGATCGAGCTTCGCGAGGTCAAACTCCACCTGAGGTAAAATCCAAGATTAAGGATTGTTTTCTTAGGGTTTTACCGGCCTCGGTGTTTGGAGACAGACCGAGTTGATAGGTTTCTTTTTATTAGTTTGACCGTACTATTAAGAGGGGTCGGAAACTAGTAGCTTGAATCTATCTAGTGCGGAAGTTCAGATGCATTCATATCATCTTGCACTAGTATCTTGCATTGCTAGTGAGTCTAAGTGTAGTTTATATGCATTAGATTAAATGTTTTGCAAACTGCACTTAGTCGTGATCGCCAGCTATTTAAATTAGTTTATTTATCTAGAGCCGGTCGTGGTCGTATTTGCATATTCTGATCGTATTAGTGTTGATACGTGGTCGTGGTCGTGTCGCTTGTTTGGCGGCTTTATGGTTAGGGTTTGGGCGTGGTCGTAGGAGTTCGGACTGGTCGTACCAGTTTTTGGCTCGCTTTCGTACGCTCGACCAAACCCTATCGACCACCTGTTTTCGATCGGATGTCAAGACCTATGTGGTCGTGGTTGTTGCTAAGTGACACAAATCACATCCGCGAGAAAACAGCAAATCCGTATGTGCAAATACTCTAAAATTGCATTTGAGATGATTTTTGGATTGGATATTTTGACAGTAGGAAAGTTTCTGAGTTTTATAGAAGTTTCTAGACCTTTATAGGTCTTGCTTCTGTTGACAAAATTGTAGAGCTCTGAGTTATCTTTCTAACAAGCCAAAACTCACCTCAATCGGATCTCTAGATAAAAAGTTATGCTTGTTTTACTGTCAGTGTGCAGTGGCCAAAAAAATGCATCCGTCCGGGGCCATCTGTCCGAAGTGGCCGGACTTTGTCCGAAATGACCGGACATTGTCCGGCCTGTACAAGTTTTTTTGAGCCGAGAGTTAACAGAGAGATATCCATTTGTCCGGACTTTTTGTCCGGACAAATAGTATCCGTCCGGCCTTCACAAATTTCTCCCAACGGCCACTGACACGTTTGCAACGGCTGAAATTTTTGTACTGGCCAGACAGTGTCTGAAGTGACCAGACAATGTCCGGCCTGTACAACTTTTGGCCCGGTTTCTTGCAAACGGCTAGTTTTTCGTTGAGGCTATAAATACTTCGTGTTTGGCTTCATTTTTGGGTGCTCAAGGACTTCATTCTTCAACTGAAAACCTAGCCAATTGAGTTGCATATGTGTTATTGCATTTAGAGGCTAGAATTGAGCCCAAATCTTGAGTAGATTTGAGAGAGAGCTTGAGGGAGATTGTGTGAGTGTTTAGTGCACTTCATCTCCATTAGATTGCTAGTGCTAGAGTGTTGAGCATCTCATTTGCATCATTGAGCTTCTAGTACGTGGTTGATTCAAGTGAAAGTGCATCCGGCTTGTTACTCTTGGCGATCGCCTTCGCCTAGACGGTGCCGGAGGAGAGCCGAGATCTCTCCAATTGAAGTTTGTCGGAGAGGCCGGCAAAAGATTGTGAAAAGTGTGGTGCTCGCCTATCCGGTGTGGAGAAGGAGCAACCCTAGTGAGATATCCTTCGTGGATATAGAAGCGAGGCTCCAAGCGAGCGCTTCAACGAGGAGTAGGGGAGACCGGGCCAGTCTCCGAGACCTCGGTAAAAATATTGTGTCAATTGCGTAATTCTTATTTGCTTTATATTCATCTTGACACAATTTCTTATACCACTATTGTTGCATGTATTGTTAAATATTTCATATGGTTGAATGCAACTAGTTGATTGAATTGTTTTAAGCCTTATTGTATAATCTAACTCAAACAATTATCTTGTTGAAATAACTTAGTGGGGAAGAAAATTTAAAAGCCTCCTAATCACCCCCCTCTAGTCGGCATCCTTGATCCTACAATTGGTATCAGAGCAAGGTCTCTCATTTATCGGCTTAACCGCTAGAGAGAAAGGATGAATTCGCTAGAGAAATTTGGATTGATTGCTCCTCAATTTGATGGCTCAAATTATACACATTGAAAAATTATGATGAGTACTCATCTTGAGGCATTAAACTTGAAATTATGGAGATTTGTGCAAAAGGGTATGGATAGCTCATTATCTTCGGATAAGCATACTCTTATTTTATATACAAAGGCTAAAGATGTGCTTCTCGAATCACTTAGCCAAGATATGCTCAAATTAGTGAGTGTTTGTTCGACCGCTCACGATGTTTGGATCACCCTTGAGTCCTTATTTGTGGGCACATCTAGCTATGAGCATGCTAAGATGCGTATATTATTGCGGGACTATGAGACATTTGTGATGTTGGAGCATGACACAATCTCCACCACATATGATCGATTGATCAACGTCAAAAATGAGCTCAAAGCCCTTGGAGCTAATATTTCCGATCTAGACATTTGCAGAAAATTACTTCAAGTGTTGCCAGAAGATCGCTATGGAGACTTCATATCTACTCTTGCGAACGGTGATCTTTCCAACACTTCACCGAGTGAGCTCATTGACATGCTTGTGTCAAATGAGGCTATGCCCAAGAAAAAGGATATGTATTCCACCTCCAAGCATATCGAGGATGATGAGTTCAATGCGGAGGATCGAGAGCTTTCTAGCGAGCTCAAGGACGTCAACGACTTGGTTTGCCTAAGCAAATCAAAGGAAAAATCTTGCAAGAAGAGCTCGAGGAAAACTAGAAAGAAAGCGTCGAAGTCAAAGTCTTCATCTCAAGACAATTCAATATGCGCTACGACATGCGACTCGACGGTATCAAACTCTAACCTCTCTAACAATGAGCTTATGGATATAATTGTAGAGCTAAAAGATTTGCTTGGCAATATGACTAAAAACTTTAGCAATTTAAAGAATAACTATTCATCCTTAAAAGTGCAACATCAAGAATTGAAAAATTCTTATGATTCTTTTCTTGCCAAAAATGCCATTAGCTCCACATGTGTATTAGATGTTAGAGTTGCGTGTGACCCTCCTATTGATCCATCTCTAGAGTTACACACTTCTATTTCACACACTAGCAATAATTCATTGGTTAATTCATGGTTAAATTCAAATGCTAGTTTTGTGGACACTAGTACTTCATGTGATAATATGTCTAGTGATTCATTTAATAATTCACATGATTGTACGGTTGATACTAGTAACTCATACCATGTTTCATCTAATGACTCATCTTTATGCCATGGTGTTAGTTCTAGTCGCTCCTCATTGGATATGCCTAGCTCATCTAGAGATTTTAATGCTATGCCCTCTAGTTCATCTATTTGTGATGATATGCCGTCTTGTTCTTATTCATGTATTAATACGGAATCATCTCAAACACCTAAAATTGAAAATGATGAACTTAGGGATAAAATAAATAGATTGAGCAAAAATCTTACTAGAAATAATATGAGTTGTGCCATGCTTACTAAACCCCCTTTAGATCATAAAAAATCATTTAGAAAGGGAAAATTAAATCATGCATACTCAACTAGTAAGAGGCATTATATACTTTATCACACTCATACAAATTCATTCAAAAAGCCCTCTCATACTTCATGTTTATCATATCACTTAAAAGGGCAACATTCGTATAAGTGTGCATCTAATGTGTTTGAAATTGGTTCTTTTGGCTCTTATTTGATTTCTTGCTCTAAAAAGGGTTTAATTGCAAAACCTATTCATTATCATTTTCAAAAACCTAAAGATAAAGCAATTTGGGTACCAAAAGACCTATGCGACAAGGCTAGAGGGCCTCGTATGGTTTGGATACCAAAAAGAGCTTAAATCTTTTTGATGTGTTTAATAAAAACATTTACATTGCATCTTCTCCTTTATTCTTTGTTGTTTTAATCCATATGGCAAATTTTGCAAAAGAATGAAATTTTAAATCTTAAATTGTTGCATCTCTAAGGGTTGTAATTTAAAATGCTTCCGTCGCTCATCACAACCCTTTATGTGAAATATTTCAAAATTACAATTATAAGTTTTAAAATGAGCTCATTTGGTCAAAATGGCAAATTTCCATTCAAAAGGCCCAAAATCGTCATTTTCTATCTAAATGGTCTTCAAAACGTATTTAAAAGGTTTTTGGAGGCTTTGGATGAAGAAATGATATTAAAAAGTATTTCTATTGAAAATTAGCCTCAAAAGGATCTTCGAGTATCTTGTTTTTCAACAAAATCGTTTTCAAACGTAAATCACAATCTATTTGGAATTTGCAAAAACTTGCTTTACAAAACTCCTAGATACTCTTAATCCGAATAAATTTGATATTGAAAACTTTCTCAAAATAATTCTCATTTGAAAGTTATGGGTATTTGAATCTCACCGAAAAACTTGCTTTGACCCGAAATACCCTAAATATGCAAAACATGGGTTTGACCATTTCTATGGTCTTTATTTGTGAATTTCGGCTCAAAATGACTTGAACAACTCATGTAAGCCCTTTCGTGTCAAAAATCCAATGAAAATAAAATTTGAACTCAATTTGCAAAAGTTTATCGATTTTCAACCTTTTTGCTTAACCCAAGGTTCATTTGACCATAACTCTCAATTGAAAAATTCTTTTTGAAAAATTCTTTTTGGAAAATGTATTTGATGCATTGAAATTCATTCCTGCAAATTTTCATCCCAATTGGACTTGATTTGAGCAAAATTGACACTTTTCACAAATTGAAAAAGAAATCTGCAAAATTCAGTTTTCTCGTGGTTTTGGGCTGATTTGTCATTTTCATATATCTTTATTGGTTGACTATTTGAAGAAAGTTTATATATGAAATTTTATCCTCTATGATTGGTATTTCTTCATTATTTATTTCAAAATTATTGGAAGTCATTTGCATAGATTTCCAGGTGCGTTTAAAAGTGTAAAATGAATCTCTGAAAACCTGAAATCTGAAACTTTAAACCTGACCAACATTTGTCTTTTTCATATCTCTTTATTGGTTGACTATTTGAAGAATGTTTCTATATGACATTTTATCCTCTATGATTGGTATTTCCTGAAAATTTATTTCAAAATTATTGGAATTCATTTTCATAGATTTTCAGGTGTGTTTAAAAGTGTAAAATAAATTTCTGAAACCTGAAATCTGAATCTTTAATCTGATCAAAATTTGTCTTTTTCATATCTCTTTGTTGGATCCGAATTTGGCTTCATTATAAAAGGCAATATTGTTCCTCATTGCATTATCTATCTCCAAATTTATTTTGGAATTTTTGGAACTTTTTTTGCATATGTTTTGATGATTATAAAGAAGCCAACATGTTTAAGAAAATTTTTAGTCTATTTGGATGTTAATTTCTCAATTCTTTCAAATGACTAAAATATTTGAATCTTGGATCTTCATGGAAAGTTCTTGTGTAGATGTGTTCTATCTCTATGAAACTTTCCATATGTTTTAGTGCTTATTTGAATGTTTTCTCGATTTGAGTCCTTTTGGATTATTGTTGAGCTCTTGATTTTCAAATAGATCATTTTCATCTCTTGCAAATAATTCTTGACAAAACTTGGTTGACACACTTAGGGGGAGCAACTTCAAAGTTATTGAATCCTTGCATACCCTAATTGTGCACTTATCTCACATTTTGCAAGCATTTCGGTAAAAAGGGTCATATTCGAGTAAAAAGGTAAAAAGAGCTCAAAACTTTCAAAATATTCAAAATTACCACAAAACCTTCACAAATACGTTTCAAATATGTTTTCAAAGGTTTTGAAGGTGAAACAAAAGGTTTTCGAGCAAAAATGCAAAATTTCGACAAAATTGAAGTCTTCGGGATCTTGTTTTAGCCCAAAATGATTCATTTTCATAAAACAAGATGGGTTGAGATTTGATCAAAACTTTCTACATGAAACATTTAAAACTCACTCACCCGAAGATAGTTCATTTTGAACTTATTCTCAAAAGGCCTATGGTTTTCAAATTATTACATATCCTAAGTCGCCCGAAAACGGCTATCGACCCGAAAATACCCAAAAGTGCATTTTTGTGATTTTGGCTATTTGGACTAAACTTTCTTCCATGTCTTGGTTTGAAATGGCATTTCAAACTCATCTAAGTCCAAAACTTCAGAAAAATCCGAGTTTCTTCAAGAATTGAAGTTTTTCATGAAAATCATTTTTGCTTTACTCTTTTACCCAAAACTCACTTTTCGAAAATTGATTTCATGATCTCCTTCAAATAAAATTCATTCAATTGGTATTCAACTAAGTTCATGTCATGATATTCAAACCTCTTATGGAACTTGAATCAATGGTTGAAGCAAAATTGCAAAAATCACAAATTTCAGAAGTTTCAGCAGTTTTAACTGAACTGTCCGGACATTGTCCGCCCAGAGCCGGACTCTGTCCGCCCATTTCGGACTTTGTCTGGCCCTAGCAGACTTTGTCCGGCCTATGTAAAATTGGATGATCTTTGAACTTTTCAGCTGGTTCTTCTCCTTTCCTGTTTTGGTTACATCTTTGCTCCCATTTTTCCTATATTTGCAACTCGGCATTGTTCCTATGATGGGGTTTTGGAAAGGCCTTGTGATTGTGTTTTTACATATCCAAAACAAATATGGTTCTTATGAATTTGAAGCATGATTCGCATGAATTTGAGATTTTAGTGTTTTTGTGAAAATTTGAACTCTCATGAGGTCATATGCTTTTCCCTAAATCTTGTGACCTAAACATATTTCGACAAAGCTCCTTTTGGCATATATCTCATTTATATATGTTTTTATCTTAAATGCTAAAAGAAGTGAACTTTTGAGGATTAAATCCATTGTTTCCAATTAGGATTGGTTTAAAAACTCAAAATCTTTTCTCATGTCAAATGCTTTCCAAAATTGAAAGGTTGACACAATCATCATCAACCAATCAATCAAGACATTATATTCTTGTGTGTCAAATACATATTGATGATCTGACTTTTGATTATACTAATGAATCCCTCTATCAAGAATTTTTGTGAGATGATGTTTAGGGAAAGCGAGATAATTCAAGAGCTACGTCACTTCCATGCACGACAAAACAAGCAACTCAAGAACGCGATGTTCAAGAGTAAATTCAAGCATGTGAAGCAATCGCTCAAAAGCTTTGAGATGCAAGATGATGAAGCTATTACAACTCTCAAACCTACAAATGAACATCTCGACATGGACGAACACGAAAAAGCGGTCAATTCTAAACTCTATCGATCCTTGATTGATAGTTTTGCTTTCTTTTACCGCATTTAGACTCGTCATCATATTTAGTGATTGCAAATATGCTAGAATTCGATTATCTCCTAAGAAATGTCATATCATTTCCATTAAATGCATTCTTAGGTAATTGAAATGCAATCCTAGATAGATCTTTGATATCCAAAATACAAATTTTGAATTACTTGATTATTTGGATTTGGATCTTAAGATTTGAAGGATAGATAGAAAGGATACATCCGATGGTTGTTGTACTTAAATTCTTATGGATGAAAACAAAACATTGGATTATCTAATTGCTTTCGAATAGATGCTACTCGTATGAAATATTGCAAGTGTCGTAAAAATGTTGAGTAATTTGATTCAAAATTCTCGGTTAAAGTATATTGATATACAACATCATTGTATACAAGAATTTGTGGCTTAAGAGGATGCTGAGATCAATCAAGATATGGCAAATATACATCTAGCGGATATGTTTACATCAAACAATTATATGTATCTAGATTTTGAATGTTCAAAAATGGATCAAATGCCATAGCTATAAATGTCATCGATATATTCACTGTATGTTAATTGTTTTGATATCTTCTCCATATTTTGAATGTGATTTTCAAAATCCCTTGAAACAAACCTTCTTAAAATCATACTTTGCATAAAAACCATTTCATATAAAATCTCATGCCCTAGAAAATATCGTTTCTCCAACTTTAAGTTCTCAATACTTCCTTTTTGTGCTTGATGACAAAGGGGGAGAGATAGTATTTGAGAGAGAATGATAGTATTTGAGAGAGAATGTTTTAGAGATAAGCTTTAGAGAAAATCTTAGGGGAAGAGATTTAGAGAGAATTTGGGAGACATTAGAGTCAGTTGAGTGAATTGACAAAGGGGGAGAGATAGATATCAAATTGGTACAGTTGGTATTTGATAGATTGGTATTTGATAGAATTGATATTCATATCTGAGAAAAATGATAGAAGTAAATTGAGATTAATAAATGATATTTGAGGATGATAAATGATATTTGGGGTGAGATATTATTTGATATCATTAACATCAATCTTTGGAAGAGATATTTGAGTTAGAGAAAATTGAGATAGTTGATATTTTGGAAAATGACTTGATTGAACTTGTGCTCAATTGTCATTTATATCTCTAAACTCATATAATTATATATTGTGTTCAGTTCCGATATACTATTGCATATATTGAGGGGGAGCTGAATAATCTGTTTTGGATTCATTAAGATTATAAAAGGTGTTGTCATCAATCATCAAAAAAGGGGAGATTGTTGGATCTAGGTAGATCTTAGTATCTAGGTTTTGATGATTAATGACGTTTTGGATAAATCCATGATGATTAAAGTTAATCTGAAGATATCAGATTTGATGATTAAATGACAATTTAGATAAATCCTGATTTAGCACAAGTAAATTGAATTGATTATCAGTAAACCCTGAATTGGATGTTTTTCTCGATTGCGGGTTTGATATTGATGCATATGTAGAGGATGAGCTCGGTGGTTGCATCAGGCTTGTGCTAATTGATTGATCAAGATCTTATATGTTAAATCTTGAGGTTGATGACTTCAGTTGTGGATTTGATATCGATGCACATGTTGAGGGAGAGCTCAGGATGATTAGTTATCCATGTTTGTGCAAAAGGTTGATGACTCCGTGTTCTGGATTTGATATCTCTATGTATGATTGAGAGAGAGCTCATGATATTAGTCATCCATATTGATTGATATCATAACTTAAGTAGTATGGATCGTGTGCGCATTTCTTGATCATTTATGGATCTATATGATTGTGAGATTCATCCATTACTCATTTGTTGTTCATTGAAATTGGTTTTGTCATTTTATCGAAGAAAGAAATTGTTGAGTGAACTCCTATGTGGAGTGATTTATCTAGTGGTGATTAATGACGAACTGCAAATGAGACTAATGTTTGCGCATTGAGTGTATATGTTCTAGTCTCAGAATGGTTGCAGGATGAAAACAAGCAAGGGCATGAAGAGGATGAAGACGATATGAGACATCCCGAGCAAGGTCAAGCTTAGTGAGGACGAGCTTTGCGAAAACAGGCGTCGAGATGTCGAGCTTCGCGTGGTCAAGCTTAACGAGATCGAGCTTTGCGATGACGAGCATCGAGCGATCGAGCTTCGCGAGGTCAAACTCCACTTAAGGTAAAATCCAAGATTAAGGATTGTTTTCTTAGGGTTTTACCGGCCTCGGTGTTTGGAGACAGACCGGGTTGATAGGTTTCTTTTTACTAGTTTGACCGTACTATTAAGAGGGGTCGGAAACTAGTAGCTTGAATCTATCTAGTGCGGAAGCTCAGATGCATTCATATCATCTTGCACTAGGTTCTTGCATTGCTAGTGAGTCTAAGTGTAGTTTATATGCATTAGATTAAATGTTTTGAAAACTGCACTTAGTCGTGATCGCCAGCTGTTTAAATTGGTTTATTTATCTAGAGCTGGTCGTGGTCGTATTTGCATATTCTGATCGTATCAGTGTTGATACGTGGTCGTGGTCGTGTCGCTTGTTTGGCGGCTTTATGTTTAGGGTTTGGGCGTGGTCGTAGGAGTTCAGACTGGTCGTACCAGTTTTCGGCTCGCTTTCTACGCTCGACCAAACCCTATCGACCACCTGTTTTCGATCGGATGTCAAGACCTGTGTGGTTGTGGTCGTTGCTAAGTGACACAAATCACATCCGCGAGAAAACGGCAAATCCGTATGTGCAAATACTCTAAAATTGCATTTGAGATAATTTTTGGATTTGACATTTTGACAGCAGGAAAGTTTCTGAGTTTTCTAGAAGTTTCTAGACAAAATTGTAGACCTCTGAGTTATCTTTCTAACAAGCCAAAAATCACCTCAATCGGATCTCTGGATCAAAAGTTATGCTTGTTTTACTGTCAGTGTGCAGTGGCCAGACAAATGCATCCGTCCGGGGCCATCTGTCCGAAGTGGCCGGACTTTGTCTGAAATGACCGGACATTGTCCGGCCTGTACAAATTTTTTGAGCTGAAAAATGAAACGGACAAATGCATCCGTCCGGGGCTATCTGTCCGAAGTGGCCGGACTTTGTCCGAAATGACCAGACATTGTCCGACCTGTACAAGTTTTTTTGAGCCGAGAGTTAACAGAGACATATCCATTTGTCCGGACTTTTTGTCCGGACAAATAGTATCCGTCCGGCCTTCACAAATTTTGCCCAACGGTCACTGACACGTTTGCAACGACTGAAATTTTTGTACTGGCCGGACAGTGTCTGAAGTGACCGGACAATGTCCGGCCTGTACAACTTTTGTCCCGGTTTCTTACAAACGGCTAGTTTTTCGTTGAAGCTATAAATACTTCGTGTTTGGCTTCATTTTGGGTGCTCAAAGACTTCATTCTTCAGCTGAAAACCTAGCCAATTGAGTTGCATATGTGTTATTGCATTTAGAGGCTAGAATTGAGCCCAAATCTTGAGTAGATTTGAGAGAGAGCTTGAGGGAGATTGTGTGAGTGTTTAGTGCACTTCATCTCCATCAGATTGCTAGTGCTAGAGTGTTGAGCATCTCATTTGCATCATTGAGCTTCTAGCACGTGGTTGATTCAAGTGAAAGTGCATCCGGCTTGTTACTCTTGGCGATCGCCTTCGCCTAGATGGTGCCGGAGGATAGCCGAGATCTCTCCAATTGAAGTTTGTCGGAGAGGCCGGCAAAAGATTGTGAAAGGTGTGGTGCTCGCCTATCCGTTGTGGAGAAGGAGCAACCCTAGTGAGATATCCTTCGTGGATATAAAAGCGAGGCTCCGAGCGAGCGCTTCAACGAAGAGTACGGGAGACCGGGCGAGTCTCCGAGACCTCGGTAAAAATATTGTGTCAATTGCGTAATTCTTATTTGCTTTATATTCATCTTGACACAATTGCTTATACCACTATTGTTGCATGTATTGTTAAATATTTCATATGGTTGAATGCAACTAGTTGATTGAATTGTTTTAAGCCTTATTGTATAATCTAACTCAAACAATTATCTTGTTGAAATAGCTTAGGGGGAAAGAAAATTTAAAAGCCTCCTAATCACCCCCCCTCTAGTCGGCATCCTTGATCCTACAAGGTGCGCCGGGGGAAGTCTCCCCCGAGCCCGGAGAAGGGGCTCTGGGGGAGGTCTCTCCCTAGCCCGGAGGAGGTGCGCCGGGGAAGTCTCCCCCGAGCCCGGAGAAGGGGCTCTAGGGGAAGTCTCTCCCTAGCCTGGAGAAGGGGCTCCGGGAGAGGTCTTTCCCTGGCCCGGAAAAGGGGCTCCGGGGGAAGCCTCTTCCTAGCCCGGAGAAGGTGCGCCAAGGGAAGTCTCCCCCGAGCTCGGAGAAGGGGCTCCGGGGGAGGTCTTCCCCTGGTCCGGAAAAGGGGCCCGGGAATGAGGGGGATCCTCCTCCCGTCCTTGGGTGATGCTCAACATTGCTAGTATTTTCCCCCAACACTACTCTTCATAGGGTGGATGAAAAAATGCAAATGCAATCCAATGCATCACGAGATGGTGGTGGTGGCATTTGTTTCGTTAGTCCCGGCCGTGGAATTGTCTGGCCTCGTCGGTATTCAGACAGATGTGGGATCACATAGCTAGTCTCATCGATATCTAGCTATGCGACTATCTGGCCTCATTGGTTGCAAACGGATTTACTGCCTTCACTTCATCAGTACTCGGCAATGAGTTTTTTTTTTTTATGAAGAGAGCCTGATGCAATGCAGAGTCGACCTTCGTCTTGTCTGTACCTAATCATTTGGTTGTTCGGCCTCATCGGTCACGGGTGGATGTAGGATCTCATAGCTAACCTCATTGGCACATAGCTATGTGACTGTTTGGCCTCATCAGTTGTGAACGGATTTGCTGCCTTCGCTTCATCAGTACTCAACGGTATGTTTGTTGGTGAAGACAACCTGATGCAGTGCAGAATCAACCTTCGCCTCGTTGGTACTTGGTCAATGAGTTGTTCAGCCTCATCAATCACAAATAGGTTGCATGAATGGGGAGTGACAAGATTGTAAAGCCTTACAAAATGCACATGATGAGTAGAAACGTTGTTTGTTAACATGCACCCTTGGAAATGGGGCATGAGCAACTTGATGCGAGCAGTGACATGTTTAGTCGCGTCTGGCTTGATTGGTCATGGTGTACGAAAATATGCCGCGACGATCGTTTGCAAAGACTCTTGTAAGAAGCAACACATTTCCACATCTTTTGAAGATCGAGCAGAACCTTGTCGTCCCTCTGCCTTACTGATGGATCACAGAGATGGGGTGCAAATCGCGCTCTCGGGCTTGGGAATGACATAAACTCTGTTACGACTCATCATTGGGGGAAGACCATGATAATGGTCACACGAAGGACATAACTTGTTTTTGCTCTTTGTCTCTATCTCTGTGTTCTTCTGTGTTCATCTTGTTGAATCTTGAGCCCTAATTAGGGTTTTGGTGATTAATGACATCCGTGATATATGCGACTAACCTATGTGTTTGAGACTCAGGTTAATCAGAGGAGAAAGCATCACAAAAGTGCAAATCAAGATTATCAAGACTCCATGATGCAAAAATGACGAAAACTCCGACAAAAGTACAAGTATCTAAACCTAGCGTCTTTATTTTTTTGAAAATTTGTAGGTTAGATGGTCGTACTATTAAGAGGGGTCTTAGCACAAGTCATTTGATCAACCTTGAAATATTTGGAAACATATTTGCATATGCATCTAGCCCCTAATTGAAATTGAGTAAAATTCAGCAATTCTGTTTTTCGTTTTGAACTGGCCGGACAATGTCTGAAGTGACCGGACAATGTCCGGCCAATACAAATGTCTTTTGAAAATTGTAAAACGATAAACAGAGACAAATAAACTTGTCCGGAGCTTTTGTCCAATTTAGGCCGGACACTGTCCGAAATGACCGGACAATGTCCGGCCAGTACATTTTCAGATGACAAGTTTAAGTTGAGACAAATGAATTGGTCTGGGGGCATTTGTCCGAAACGCACCGGACATTGTCCGAAGTGACCGGACAATGCCCGGCCTATACAATTTCTGAGAAGTTGAAAATACAAGTGTTAACAGAGACGTATGCATTTGTCCGGACATTTTGTCTGGACAAATCACATACGTCCGGCCTATATATTTGCTGTGAAGTTTTAAGCCAAGTGTCAACAGAGACATATACATTTGTCCGAACGTTTTGTTCAGACAAATCGTATTTGTCCGGCCTGTATATGTGATGTTAAATATGAGTGTTAACAGAGACATATACATTTGTCCGGACGTTTTGTCCAGACAAATCCATCCGTTCGGCCTTCACAAAAATTCTCAAACGACTACTGACACTTGAAACTCTCGTGAGCCCTTGTCGCCAAAACTCTGTCGTATAATCTTGGACGGTCTGGTCGCGCCGTTGGTACAATCTGTGCCAACACTCCCATCTTTCCTCAAGGTAACCCATCGGATAGAATTCTTGTTACAGAAGTCGTTTGAATTGATCCCACGCAAGGTCGTCAGCTTCACCACTGGCAACAAGGGCCTTCCACCATATCTTGGCGTGATCCTTTATCTTCAAAAGTGCAAATTTGACCTTTTAAGTGCTACTGAACCCTTTCAGGTCAAAGTAAGTCTCAAGCTGGTCGATCCAAGAATCCAGCTTCTTGGCATCGATCACCCCATCATATATGGGTATATCAATCTTAGCGTCAACCTTAAGGATCCAACAGCTAAGGAGGTGTTGGCGAGGTCGTCGATTTTGTGGTCGCCTTCGTCTTCATCTTCGTCTGCCCTGCGCAAATCTTCACCAGTCTTCTCACCCATAACCTTCTCTACTTCAGGAGGTACAATCATGGCCTGCTGCTTAATCCAAGCAAGCATGGTTTCCATGTCGGTGGAGAGTTTAGCCACTTGTTCGGCTAGGTTAGTTTGAACGGAGGTATCGTTAGACATTGTTGGAGACGCGACTCTAGGTACCGTCAATTGATCGCCTGGAGTTTCACCGGAAGTTTTGTAACCCTGGCGAGTCTTCACCATCCACAGGATAGGAAAGTTGCTCTGATACCAACTTGATCCGTTTGAGACCTAGCCTTGGTTTTCGCACTAGGCTCGCCCAGATTCTAATATGCGGAATAACGGGATCTTACTCGGAAATACCAAAACCCAAAATAATTGCATAACTCTTTATTTCAAAGAGGGCTTTACACGTCAAACGTTAGGCACACTTGCCTGCGTCGAAGGAACTATAAGTGTCTAAAACTCAAATAAGTTGTATGACTCTTCGATGATCTAAACTAGACCTATTACAAGGTATTTATAGTCCAATCGTATGAGTACGTATCAGACTTAGTAACCTAAACGTATTAGACTCATATAACTAACTAACTAATCCTAAACAGATAAGCTTAGTTATATATATTCGGATCAGATTACAATTCCGAACAGAGAACAAATTCCTTTTCATGGTCGCGAACCAATCCATGGTCGCGAAACCTTTCCGAACATGGTTAAGGTCGCGAAGCCGTATGTGATCAGGACTTGGTCGCGAATTAGTATGCGATCAGGACTTGAAGATCCTCCGGGATCAATGATTGTATTTCATTTCATACTCATCGATTGATTGTTGAATATGGTTTTGTCATTTCACCGGAAAGATAAATTGTTGAGCTAACTCCTGTGTGGAGTAATTTCTCTGGTGGTGATAAATGACGACCTACATATGAGACTAACGTTGTGCATTGAGTGTATGTGTTGTAGTTTCAGAATGGTCGCGAGATGAAAGCAAGCAAGGGTGTGAAGAGGATGATGCCAACATGAGTCATCTCGAGCGAGGTCAAGCTTAGCAAGGTCGAGCTTTGCCAGGAAAATCGTCGAGCGGTCAAGTTTTACGAGGTCGAACTTCACCGAAGGTAAAATCCAAGATTAAGAATTGTTTTCTTAGGATTTTACTGCTCTCGATGTTTTGGAGATAGACCGGGTTGATATGATTTGTTTTGCTAGTTTGATCATACTATTAAGAGGGTTGGAAACTAGTAGCTTGAATCTATCTAGTGCGGAGTTCAGATGCATTCATATAATCTTGCACTAGTGTTTTATCGCCTCTTGCATTGCTAGAGAGTCTAAGTGTAGTTTGTGGTGCATTAAAAGAAAATACTTTGAAAACTGCACTTAGTCTTGATCGCTAGCTATTTAAAATTGTTTATATTCTAGAACTGGTCGTGATCATATTTGCATATTCTGATCGTATCCTTGTTTGGAGCGTGGTCGTGGTCGTGTCGCCCGTTTGGCGGTTTTTCTGTTTAGGGTTTGGTCGTGGTCGTAGGAGTTCGAGCTGGTCGTACCAGTCTTCGGCTCGCTTGCGTATGCTGGACTAAATCCACTCGACCACCTCTACCGGATGTTCGACCTGTGTGGTCGTAGTCATTGCTAAGTGTCAGCAAACATATCCGCGAGAAAATAGACAAAGTGCATTTAGAAATGACATTTGTTTTGGACATTTTGGCAACAGGAAGGTTTTTAAATTTCTTAGAAATATTTATGCCTTTCTAGGTCTTGGTCTTGTTGACAAAATTGTAGCCCTTTGAGTTATCTTTCCAACAAGCTAAAAATCACCTCAATCGGATCTCTAGATCAAAAGTTATGCTTATTTTATTATCGACATATATTGGTTGGACAATGTCCGAAATGGCTGGACAATGTCCGGCTTGTACAAATTTTTTGAGCGTGTTGCAAAATATGAACCAGAGACATTTACATCCATCCGGGGGCTTTTGTCCGGGATGGGCCGGATTTTGTCTGGTCTGTACAAATTGTTTGAGCCGAGAGTGAAACAGAGACAGATATATATGTCCGGGGGCTTTTGTCCGACTAGTTTTCGTGAGGATGTTGCAAACGGCCTGTACAAAATTTCATCAGGATGTTGCAAACGGCTAGTTTTCCTTTGGGGCTATATAAATCTTGTGTTTGCCTTCATTTGGGGCTGCTCAAGAAGTTGATTTCTCTGTTGAAAAGCTAGCCAAGTTCATTGCATATGAGATATTGCATCTAGAGGCTAGATTTGAGCCCAAAATCCTTAGTGGATTTGAGAGAGAGCATTTGGGAGAGGTTGTGAGTTTTAGTGCACTTCATCTCCATTTTCATGCTAGTGCTAGAGTGTTGAGCATTCATTTTCATCTTTGAGCTTCTAGCACGAGATTTGTTCAAGCGAAAGTGCATCTGACTCGTTATTCTTGGCGATCGCCTTCGCCTAGACGGTATCGGAGGAGAGTCGCGATCTCTCCATTGAAGTTTGTCGGAGAGGCCGGCAAGAACTTGTGAAAGGTGTGGTACTCGTCTATCCGGTGTAGAGAAGGAGCAACTCTAGTGAGATATCCTTCATGGATATAGAAGCGAGACTCACGAATGAGTGCTTCAACGAGGAGTAGGGGAGATCGGGCGAGTCTCCAAGACCTCGGTAAAAATATTGTCTCAATTGCGTATCTCTTATTCATTTCATATTTACCTTAACACAATTGTTTAACTCATTAGTTGCTTGGTGTATTGTATAATTCATATTGAGTTTTTGCAACTAGTGTTGAATTGTTGTTGCATGTTGAATTGCTTATTCTATATGGTTGAATGCAAATAGTTGATTAGTTTGTTGTTAAACCCTTTGCAGCCCTAAGTTATCATAAACATCTTTTAAAGTTGCTTAGTTGAGAAAGAAATTTTAAAAGGCTCCTATTCACCCTTCTCTAGTTGGCATCGTTGATCCTACACCAGGGACCTTGGCCTCTGTGGCCCGAATATCCAGGAACCTAAAGCAAGTCTCCTAGAATATCTGGGTCCTCTTCTCCGGGGCCTTGGGTTTTCTTCTCTGGGGCCTTGGTCCCTATAGGGTCCAAAGGCCTAGCTCAGGGTCGAGAAGACTGGATCCTTCGAGGTAAAATGCTTTCATCGTAACCTTAAGCCAGAGGAACCTCAAAACTTAGAGCCAACCTTCCTAGAGGCCTTAGACGCCCTAGAGGCTCTCTCTTTTTTGTGACAACTGATTCAATAGGGTTCATTGCCATGTATACTTTAAAAAAACATTTTTGGGTTGAACTTCGGTGGTAGGCCCAAACAAATCTAGACCATTCAAGTTCAAATTGGACAGCTGAGATAGCGGAAAAGACATGTCTCCATTTTTTTTATCGAAAGAGAGGATCTAAATTCCACATATAAGGATCCTATTGTTGGATCTAGGTAGATCTTAGTATCTAGGTTTTGATGATTAATGATATTTTGGATAAATCCATGATGATTAAAGGTAATCTGAAGATATCAGATTTGATGATTAAATGACAATTTATATAAATCCTGATTTAGCACAAGTAAATTGAATTGATTATTGGTAAACTCTGAATTGAATGTTTTCCTCGATTGCGGGTTTGATATTGATGCATATGTAGAGGATGAGCTCAGTGGTTGCATCAAGCTTGTGCTAATTGATTGATCAAGATGTTATATGTTAAATCTTGAGGTTGATGACTTCAGTTGTGGATTTGATATCGATTCACATGTTGAGGGAGAGCTCAGGATGATTAGTTATCCATGTCTGTGCAAAAGGTTGATGACTCCGTGTTCTGGATTTGATATCTCTATGTATAATTGAGAGAGAGCTCATGATGTTAGTCATCCATATTGATTGATGTCATAACTTGAGTAGTATGGATCGTTTGCGCATTGAGTGTATATGTTCTAGTCTCAGAATGATTGCAGGATGAAAACAAGCAAGGGCGTGAAGAGGATGAAGACAATATGAGACATCCCGAGCAAGGTCAAGCTTAGCGAGGATGAGCTTTGCGAAGACAGGTGTCGAGATGTCGAGTTTCGCGTGGTCAAGCTTAACGAGATCGAGCTTTGCGATGACGAGCGTCGAGCGGTCGAACTTCACGAGGTCGAATTTCACCTAAGGTAAAATCCAAGATTAAGGATTGTTTTCTTAGGGTTTTACCGGTCTCGGTGTTTGGAGACAAACCGGGTTGATAGGTTTCTTTTTACTAGTTTGACCGTACTATTAAGAGGGGTCGGAAACTAGTAGCTTGAATCTATCTAGTGCGGAAGCTCAGATGCATTCATATCATCTTGCACTAGCATCTTGCATTGCTAGTGAGTCTAAGTGTAGTTCATGTGCATTAGATTAAATGTTTTGAAAACTGCACTTAGCCGTGATCGCTAGCTGTTTAAATTGGTTTATTTATCTAGAGCTGGTCGTGGTCGTATTTGCATATTCTGATCGTATCAGTGTTGATACGTGGTCGTGGTCGTGTCGCTTGTTTGGCGGCTTTCTGTTTTGGGTTTGGGCGTGGTCGTAGGAGTTCGGACTGGTCGTACCAGTCTTCGACTCGCTTGCGTACGCTCGACCAAACCCTATCGACCACATGTTTTCGATCGGATGTCAAGACCTGTGTGGTCGTGGTCGTTGCTAAGTGACACAAATCACATCCGCGAGAAAACGGCAAATCCGTATGTGCAAATACTTTAAAATTGCATTTGAAATGATTTTGGCTTGAACATTTTGACAGCAGGAAAGTTTCTGAGTTTTCTAGAAGTTTTTAGACCTTTCTAGGTCTTGCTCCTGTTGACAAAATTGTAGAGCTCTGAGTTATCTTTCTAACAAGCTAAAAATCACCTCAATCAGATCTCTGGATCAAAAGTTATGCATATTTTACTGTCAGTGTGCAGTGGCCGGACAAATGCATCCGTCCGGGGCTATCTGTCCGAAGTGGCCGGACAGTGTCTGAAGTGACCGGACATTGTCCGGCCTGTACAAATTTTTTGAGCCGAGAAATGAAACGGACAAATGCATCCGTCCGGGGCTATCTGTCCGAAGTGGCCGGACAGTGTCTGAAGTGACCGGACATTGTCCGGCCTGTACAAGTTTTTTTGAGCCGAGAGTTAACAGAGACATATCCATCTGTCCGGACATTTTGTCCGAACAAATGGTATCCGTCCGGCCTTCACAAATTTCGCCCAACGGTCACTGACACGTTTGCAACGGCTGAAATTTTTGTACTGGCCGGACAGTGTCTGAAGTGACCGGACAATGTCCGGCCTGTACAACTTTTGGCCCGGTTTCTTGCAAACGGCTAGTTTTTCGTTGAGGCTATAAATACTTCGTGTTTGGCTTCATTTTTGGGTGCTCAAAGAGTTCATTCTTCAGCTGAAAACCTAGCCAATTGATTTGCATTTGAGTTATTGCATTTAGAGGCTAGAATTGAGCCCAAATCTTGAATAGATTTGAGAGAGAGCTTGAGGGAGATTGTGTGAGTGTTTAGTGCACTTCATCTCCATTAGATTGCTAGTGCTAGAGTGTTAAGCATCTCATTTGCATCATTGAGTTTCTAGCACTTAGTTGATTCAAGTGAAAGCGCATCCGGCTTGTTACTCTTGGCGATCGCCTTCGCCTAGACGGTGCCGGAGGAGAGCCGAGATCTCTCCAATTGAAGTTTGTCGGAGAGGCCGGCAAAAGATTGTGAAAGGTGTGGTGCTCGCCTATCCGGTGTGGAGAAGAGCAACCCTAGTGAGATATCCTTCGTGGATATAGAAGCGAGGCTCCGAGAGAGCGCTTCAACGAGGAGTAGGGGAGACCGGGCGAGTCTCCGAGACCTCGGTAAAAATATTGTGTCAATTGCATAATTCTTATTTGCTTTATATTCATCTTGACACAATTGCTTATATCACTATTGTTGCATGTATTGTTAAATATTTCATATGGTTGAATGCAACTAATTGATTGAATTGTTTTAAGCCTCATTGTATAATTTAGGTCTCTCAATTATTCTTTAAAATTGCTTAATTGAAAAGAAATTTTAAAAACCTCCTAATCACCCCCCCTCTAGTCGGCATCCTTGATCCTACACCTATGTCACCTAAATAGCTTCTCCAAGCACATGTCATTCACCAATACAAGGGTGTATGCTTGTTTTTATCTAAAAAGAAGGTATTACCTGATATTTTTCTTTGTTTTGGATTTCTGTTTGATATACACGAAAACTGTGTAGTATCCATATCAGTGGCAATAATCAAAATCTACAATATCCTCGTCTCTATCCCGCTGAAAACGACATTACAAATAGAATTAGGCATAAGAACAAACATCTCTGATTCCACCATCAATCAGTGTTGAGATAAAATTTTCGTTGATTGATTTTCAACCATGCATATGGAAAGATAGGATTTGATTTAAACAATATATATTGTTTGCAACCAAGTTTGATAGGAATTGATTTCTGTTTATTATTAAAGTTTATCTTCTATTTGATTTTCAACAAACTGAAACTA
Organism: Pharus latifolius; assembly: GCA_019359835.1. Taxonomy (NCBI): domain Eukaryota; kingdom Viridiplantae; phylum Streptophyta; class Magnoliopsida; order Poales; family Poaceae; genus Pharus; species Pharus latifolius. Next base: position 14,035,720 of record CM033321.1, read on the forward strand.
TAAATATGAAGGCATATGCGTGGTTCGAAAATATCAACTACACAGTATTCTTCAATATAATATTATCATGTAGTTTGATCACCTATACTGGCGCTTTCTAGAATTAGAATATTGTATATGTTAGCTTGATAAAGGGCCATGTACGGTTGTCCTATCTGCATGTAAAGGTCATTTTATCAGGAGATATGAGCGGAGGGTTTCTGATTGTCCCGATTTTATGTTAAGTTTAAAAGCTGTTGTAAAGGGGCTGCGGCGAGCCCGACAATTTGTATGACAGCCGTTGATAGTGAAATCTTGACGAGGACGTCAGGCAGAGATGTAGGATGCAGTTGGCATGTCGAACTCTGTGAAAATCTATTTGTTCTTTTTCTATGTTTTTTGTCGCAAATCTAATTTTGCCATCTCAGCTAGCCATCCGATCCTAACAAGTGGTATTAGAGCTAAATTACTCATCATTGGATCTAACAATCCAGAGTTATGGATGTTGAGAGTTTCCCACCAAGAAATTCAAAGAAGCTGCAATTCAAGGGGAGCTGTATTGCTACACTTGAGGGGGAGCAACCATGATTGTCAAATCAATCATTGAGGGGGAGATTGTTGAGATAAGATTTCACTATCAAACTTTGATTTAAACAATACATATTAACTGCAACCAAATTTGCTAGGAATTGATTGATGTTTGTTATTAAAGTTTAGCTTCTATTTGAATTTCAACGAACTAAAACTATAAATATGGAGGCATATGCATGATTCGAAGATATCAACTATACAGTATTTTTCAATATAATATTATCATGTAGTTTGATCACTTATACTCGTGTTTTCTATAATTAGAATATTGCATAGGTTAGTCAGATAAAGGGGTATGTTCGGCTGCGCTGCTTGCTTGCAAAAGCCATTTTATCATGAGATGTGAGTGGAGAGTTTCTAACTGTCCCGATTTTATGTTAAATCTGAAAGTCGTTGTAAAGGGCTTGCGGCGAGTCCGATAGTTTGTCTGAAAGTCATTGATAGTGAAATCTTGACGAAGACGTTAGGTGGAGATGTAGAACGTAGTTGGCATGTCGAATTTCTTAAAAATCTGTTTATTCTTTTTCTATAATTTTTTTATTTATGGCATATCTAATTTTATTGTGTCAACTAATCATCAGAGTCTAACAATGAGATTTGTTGGTCGGTAGAACGCATAGATACCCTCATAACCGGCCCACATATCTTGTGCTACAGTTCCAGTAGCAATCTTAACAAACGACTGAATGAGCATTAATGCGAGAGGCAGAGGCGGACCCAAGAATTTAGCCACTAAAGCCAAACCGTCAAAATCTGAAGTTCAAGAAACTAGATTGTCATAAGTGCAGATTAGTGAAGATTTTTAATCTCTTTGCAGTGTCATTTCTATATAAATACTAGGATATTTGAGACAAACTACCATACTCATATTGATTACATAAAAGAGATGTAGAATATCACTAGGTTCATTTGAACCGAGTACTTCTAACTTGGCTCCGTCCCTGACAAGAGTTGGTCTCCCAAAGACTAATAGAAGTTAGAACAGCAGCTACTGATATGGCAATTGTTGGTGACAATTTTCCACAAGCAATAACAATTATGTGCAACACTGCATCGACATGCAAAGATAGCAAAGAATCTAAATTCGAGCTAATCAAAACTAACGACACTTACGAGTGTTCAGCAAAGAATCTAAATTCGAGCTGATCAAAACTGACGACACTTACGAGTGTTCCCATTTGTAAGTTTTATTCATGCAAATTGCAATGTCAATAGTGACTTAGTAGACGACCTAGATAGTAGAAACAGGCTTTTTCCCCTAAAGAAAACAAATGATTTTGAAATATATTAGAAGTTAGAACTGCACACAACGTCCACGCAGGAATAGTCCGCAGAAGCATAAAAATCACACTCTCCGACGCCATTATTGTGATTTCAGCCTTATCTCCCATCTATTATATGCTAATCTATCACCACACTTAAATCATACACATCTGAAAAGGACGCACCATTTCTTTTTTTTTTAATTCCTTTTTACAATGTACATCCAATCGTGTAAAACTACTAGTACTTCTGGAAGAGTAGCACGCAGTCACAGGTGTGAGCCTCCTGGCTCTAAGACCATCCAACAGCTCAAGGCAGCTCCAACCACAAACCGAGACTTCCAACTTCCACCGCGGCACTTGAAGCATGACCCACTCAACGGCCGCAGCCGCAGCGTACTCGCACGGTTGCTTAATTAGCCGGCGTCACCAGCACTGGTCGGTCTCCCACGTCCGGCGGCTGCGACGGTAGTACCCGGGGAACGACGGCAACCTCCCGAGCACCGGCGCGAGGCGCCTGGACAGGAGCTGGCGGTCGTAGTCGGCACGCTTGCCGGGGTCAGAGAGAGTCGAGTAGGCGGCGTGCACGCGGATGAAGACCTCGGCGGGGGCCGGCGCGGCGGGGCGGGCGTCGGGGTGGGCGGCACGGGCCAGGCGGCGGTAGGCGGCCTTGATCTCGACGGGGCTCGCGCCCGCGGAGAGGCCGAGGACGTCGTAGAGGGAGGCGGCGGGCTCCGGCGCCGAGGCGCCGGTGCGGGAGAAAGAGGCGGAGAGGGGAGGCGGGGCGTGGGGGCGCGGGGACGGGGGCGGGGACGAGGCGGCGCGGAAGGCGAGGAAGTTGGAAGAGAGGATGGGTGGTGGAGAGATCATGGTGGATGAGGGAGGAAACGGCGGACGCGAGAGGATTAGAGCGAATCAGCGAAGCTGTGGAAGGATTGGCTCTTTTAGACGGTGGTTTTCTCTCGCTTGTGTCGTTTTCTTTTGTGGCGGGGTGTTTTCCACTCACTCACTCGCTGCAGGTCAATGGTTCATGAACTGCTCCTATTGGTTGCAACTTGCAAAGCTCTTTGGGTTGTTTAGAGGTTTTTTTTTAAAATACAGAAATTTTATATGAATTTTGGAGGACTCCGTATACAGCAAGAGTAATGTTTTTTTAAAAAAATTCCTATATTTCTAGTTTGTTTCTCGACAAAAGATATAAGAAGATGGACCTCTGTGAGGCCTATAAATTCTTGCCAAGTATCTGCATTCAAGAAATTTCAACTGATATTAATTAATAGGAAAAATAATTATAAAGCTGGTCTCATGTAAAATAAAAACTCATTTTTTGTACATCAGCTTGTAAGGATATGTGGTGATATATGATTTTAATCCATACTAAGTAATTATATGATCTATATTATATTACATGATTCTATAGTTAAGAAATAGATTCATGTAATGTAAAATTGGGCGTTATAAAATCTAGGTAGTGAGGCTGGGCTCAATACCTAAGCAAGGAAATTCTACGGGCCCATTTTCAAATAAGATTCGTAAAACCTATCTTTTGTCTGTTGGATTATTCAAGTAAGTAGTTGGGATATAATTATGCTGGACATTAAGGCCTCGTTTGTATTGTAATAATTCAGTAGAGATTTTGAAAGAAAGAAAAAATTCACTCCCATCAAATGTTTACTTTACTATGATATTTTTGTGGAATTCCTACGTTTCAAGTAGGAATTAAGTTGCCGTGCACGATTTGTATAGTTAGTCACATGATCTAACAGTCAGTGAGTGTGAGTATTACATTTTCTTTATGAGTCTGGATAAAATTTTTCATTCTAGTAACAAATAACACCCCTCCTTCCCATATAGGGGTCAGATTTGTTTGGCGTCCGGTCAAGAATCAATACTCCAGATATCATTGTGAAAAAAATAGATCAATTATTTAATCTTGGACAATCAAAATCTGAACCGTTTAATATATCATCTATTAATTTTATCCAGACTTACACAAAATATAGTGCATTCAAAAAATATAGTGCACATATATATAGACACACACTTACACAAAATAAAATAATATGCACTTGCATTGTTACACATGTGTAGTAACAGTTTATAACTGAAAAATTATATACATATACATGAATACTCATCTTATATTGTTGAATAATATATGTACTTACTAAGCTTGGTATAAATGAAATACCACTTACACTACATTTCTTTTTTCCAACTTCGACATGCTTTTCCAATCATCTCGCGCACCAGAAAAAAAATACTTACACATGCACATTTAGAGTCTCCAACCGAAAACTATACACTTATGTATTTTTGGTGTTTACAACTGAACTTACACATGATTGTTTGTTTTGTACTTTGAAAAATATATGTACTTGCAAATAAATAGAAAAGGAAAGTGAAAAGTGAAAAGAAAAACAATAAAATCAGAGACAAACAAAAAAAAGAGGGAAAAAGAAAAATCTAATGAAAACATAGGCCACTTACAACTACAATATTTAAAGAAACTAAACAAATATATAGATCAAGACATTTGTACTATATTTTTTATGAAGCTGAAATAAAAGGATTTTTTGTGGTGATTGTCCTAATATATAAAGATAGAGTGGTACCATTGAAAAAAGAAAGGCATGTAGAATAAAAAATGGAAAACTATGAGAATAGTTGTCATAAAAGTGAAATGCAATATTCCAACAAAGAAAAGGATGGTTGCCCTAATATAGAAATGTGAAGGGCAATGATGCAAAAAGAGAAAGTGTCCACTATTAAATTTTGTATTTAATAGATGTCTGTTAAATAACAATTTTCTTTAGAAAAAACATAACCTATATTTTATTTATATTTTGGAAATAAGTTTATTGATTTAATTATTTTTTATATTTTCTGATGATGTGGATTTCACATGTACTCTTACTAGTATACAATCATACACCGCTCCGAAAAGCAAAACTGTCCACCAGTGTAGAAAGGAAGATGGAAACAACAAATTCGTAGGTCATCTTCAACGAAGATGTGATGTTAAAGAGACTCTAAAAACACCATGTTACTTGAGAGTTTTTTTAAAAGCTCCTCTCGCCAACGAATGTGAGCTAAAGTATGTCTCAGAGGGGAGAGAAAAATATTTATTTATATTTTAGAGAAAAGTAATTAAGAGTATGCAGGCTTTGCTGCTGCAGCATGAGCTTCCGACTTTAGTGGTTAAGGTTGAATCCAACACATCGGATTTTGTGAGGTATTTCAACAGAATATTTTTCAATATATTTTATGTCACGTATGTGAAACATCATTCCTCTCCAATACAAAAGCACTTCCTGAGGTGTTTTGTACGAGTTCACGAGTAAATTAAATTAGATGATTTTAGTAAAATATCAATAATTTTTAATTTAAAAATCAAATATATTTATGTCATATTTGATCTCTATATGAAGATAATTTAAATATCTACAACTTTCTCGATATAATCAACATCTAATTTGAATTATATTAATCATAAATTAAGAAACAAAAATTAATACAATTTGATCACACGCAAACCGAGGTAAAAAATCTGACATCGGGACGCCTCAGCTAGCGCTCTTTTCCTCCTCATCAGATTAAATTAATATTTCTTTTTGCGTGGGGCTCACATACTGACGTTATTACTACTGGTGTTAGACTCAGCTCAAAGAGCACAAAAATCATATTTCTTTTACTTGATAGTGTCAAGTGTCAACTAAAAGCTGCTGATGGAGATGATCTTGCACATATCACACAAGTTAGTGTGAGCTCCATCTCGGTTTAAATGGGCTCGAGAATTATACCATCAAATGTTGATTTGCATATACGGGAGCATATCAAACAAAATATTTTGGCTCACCCATAATTGTTTCAACGTGATCTTTTAGCGTCTATAGTGAAACAGAGGTGGATGGAATGAGAAAAATCTCATCCATTTATCCATATAAACAGTACATTAGTATATTTTAATCATACTGTTGATAATATTTTATACAAATAATTCTTTTAAAAAATTATAAATCCAATCTCTAATATAAAAAAATTACAAAAATATTCTTATTGCACACTTCATGTGTGACAAAAACCTCATTTGCATGGCACAAATGCATGAATCACACGTCTATGTACTCTGCAATATAGAAAATAAGTTATTTTTGTAAATTATCTCGACTAAAAATTAGATTTATTATTTTATATTTTAAAGGGTATTTCTACGAAATATTCGCGCATCCTGTCCATTTCACAGTTTCGGCCAGAGGAATTGATGAATCCGCTTGAGACACAGAAACCTGACCATGGATAAATCCGCCTGAGATTAAGCGTGCGTACGGTAATATCCATCGCAAGCCTGCCCCCAGCCCGAAGCGTGTAGTGATCAGTAGCGAATAGGGCATGACACCCTTGCTCCTCGATGCTTGGCTGCCCCCTCGAACGCCGCCGCCTCGGCAGTGGTGGGTCTGCCCCTTGGGAGTCGCCGCGCCGGACTCTGTTCGCGCGGCGGCCCCTTCCGCCATTCCAGAGGCCGCTGCGCCGTCACCAAGGGTCTCCTTTCCGATACTGGTATGCTGGTTGTGTATACCATGCCATTGACCTGTTCGATGAAATGCCGCTGCGTCCACTTGCCTCTGTTCTACTGGTTAATGATTTCTACGATGCAATGTGGCTGTCTTTCGTCAAACTGGTAGCTTTCATGATTTTTCCTGGAAGAAGTACAAACCTAGTTTACTCAGATCTGAAGCCGGTCGCTTATAATTCATGATATTTGGTTTTCGAGATAGATCTGTTTTTTTTTCGTACGCCAATGTGGGAGCATTGGAAGATATAGTTGTTTAGAAGCTAGAGACTGACCGAAGGTTTGCGAGGTAGTTCTCTGTGTTATGTGGTTCATACTAAACCTTTAGGGCAATTTCGTCATCTCTGGACCGATTACTTGTTTACAATAGGTTAAACCTAAGCTATAGGCTTACCATGAGTCACTTCTCAAGGGCAGTGTTCTAAAAGGCGGCCACGGCGGCAGCCTAGGCGCTCGACAGTGACCGGCCGCGGCAATTTTGCCGAAATCAATAGTCTGGGTGGTCGACTCACCTAGGTGGTCCAAGGCGGCGTGAGGCGGCACGAAGCGGCGCTAGGTGGAGGAAGAAATAAGTTAAAAATGTATGCGGAAGGTTGTTTCTTTTCTCCACTTCTCCCGTAGTCTTGTGTCTTGCATCGTCGCTACCGCTCAGCTAACGAGGAGCCGCCGCAGCCAAAGAACGGATCTTCCTTCGTTGCTGAAGAACAAGATCTCCCGCCGTCATCACCACTGCCGTCGCCCTACGAACGAGGAGTAGTCGCGAACGAAGTAGAGTCGCCACAGCCACCAACAAGTATATCTGCTCGCTGCCGCCGCCGAGGAACGAGTCTACGGTTCCGCTTGACTGCCGCCGCCAAGGAACGAGTCTACGGTTCCGCTTGACTGCCGCCGCCGAGGAACGAGTCTACGATTCCGCTTGACTGCCACCGCCGAGGAACGAGACCTCCTTCCACTCGTCCACCGCAGTTGAGGAAGGAGATCTCACCCGTCCGTCGCAGCCGAGGAAGGAGATCTCACTCTACCCGTCCTCCGCCGCCGAGGAAAGAGATCTCCCTCACTCCATACCGTTTTTGGGTGATTTGGTAGATACTTTGGTAGAAAAGACATTTTATCTAGTGACACTACTAGGAATATATGAGATACTAGATTATGGTTGCCTCTGAACGAGAATAAGATCTTATGGTTTACTGTATTATATGTAGGAATGTAGTCGCCTAGGCCCCACGTAGCGATCTACGCGCTAGGTGCCAGACAAATACCCGCCTGACGCCTAGCACCTTCTTGAGCACTGTCCAAGGGCACACCATCTTCTAATGGCTTTAAAAATGTACATAAAGCATTTGTTTGGAACATTTTGTATGTCATGATTTTGGAAAGAAAAACGAGGGCATTGGTAAGATAATGAAAAGGGTCTTGTAGTGTAGGAGGGTACTTTCCAACATTGTCAAACTCATATAATATCTTCTGAAGAAAAAAAATGTGCTACACTAGTGATCAAACATTTTCATTTTCTCAAGGACAAACCTATTCAACAATATCTTGTGTTTTTAGTGACTTTATCAAGTATAATACTGTAAAGAATTGATATAATAATTTTTTAAAAAAGTCAAACTTAGGTTAAAAAACAAAAAGTTGAGTTGACATAGCAACAGTTTATTAATGTTGAACAACTATCAGTTTGACCTTTGAGCTATCCACTTCACACTTAGTTATTTGCCTTTTAGATTGTGTCCATGCGATAATTTTTCAAACAGACTGGCCAACTTGGTTTATAATTTATATTGGACATTTTGTACCACTTTGTTCTTTTAATGCAAGAACTTCATTTGTCCTTAATTCCTCTTAATTGCCAATAGTTCAGATTTATTCTGCACTCTATTGATTGTTGGAATACTCTTGCATGGTTCAGGTGCTTTTTTAGACCTAGCCATCTATATGGGCAACATGTTATATTCAGAGTTGAGAATAAAATCTTTTCATTTCATATCACAACAGCTTTTCTGTCCTCTTTTTTTTTTTTTTCTATGCTTCTCATGTTGACAATTCCATGTTCTTGTGTAGTGTTATACCCTTTCTTTCTCTGGACCACTCTAGCATATGAGTGTGTTATTTTTATGACTGCACCTTTTTTGTCGTGAATACTCAAAAGTAGTTCAATTCCTTAGTTGTATATATTGTAAATGGCCATATCCAAGTTAATTAGAGTGACTATGGGAGTAATCTGCTCATTCTGGCTGGCTAAACGAAGAACGATTTGAGATTATAGAATTTAATCATTGACTACATTGTTGAACTACAGGGGCAGTTTTCATTTATTACTTCGAGATGAGCCTATGATTTCCTAATTGGAAGAGCCTCATTTTTGTAGTAATTAGTTTTGCATTGGTTCCATCTGTAGGTGAATGGCTGCACAGGTAAAATGGGGAGATCTGTTGCTGAAGCGGCTACTTCTAGCGGTCTTCACTTAGTTCCTGTCTCATTCAGTAGTAGGGAGAAGCCTGATAGAACAGTACGAATTGGTAGTACAGATGTTCAGATATATGGTCCTTCTGCAAGAGAAGATGTTCTTTCATCTGTCATTGATGAATTCCCAGATGTCATTATTGTGGACTACACTGTACCTCATTCTGTGAACTGTAAACAGTTTTCTTTTGCTATTTTTCACTATATACCTATATAACATGCTTAGCATAATATGATTTCCTTGTTTTGTGTGATTATGAAACTGCATTTTAGAAAATTAACTATAATTCTTCCTGCAAGTTAATATCAAAACATGCTTAGGTTCCTTTAATACTTGTTAGCTGCTAGGTTTTTTAGAATACATCTTCACTCTTCGGGATTTGGATGCCATCTCTTTCTTTGGATTACAGTAATGATTATTATTTTTTTTTACAAAAACAACAAAGATAGATAGAACAACATTAATTTTGACATCTTGCACGGTACATGCTTATGCTGTGTATATATTTGGTTGGGGTGTGTGTGTGTGTGTGTGAGAGAGAGAGAGAGAGAGAGGGAGGGGGGGGGGGGGGGGTGATGGGTACCAATATTATCAAACTTGCAAGTGTCCTTTATTTCCATGTAAAAAACAAAAGATGTTAGTTTTTTATGTGCTTCAGTTCCTTTGCTGCTCAAGATAGTCCTGATTCTTCTGATCCAAAAGCATGATATACTCTTCTTTTGTGCAGCTAATGCTGAACTTTATTGCAAGCTTGGTTTGCCATTTGTAATGGGCACAACTGGTGGGGATAGGCAGTTACTCCTCAAAACAGTGCAAGATTCGAATGTCTATGCTTTAATATCTCCACAGATGGGCAAACAGGTGCATTCTGAAGCAACTATCCAATTTAATCAAATGTACCATTGTCATTGTTAAACATCAAATGCTCGAAACATGACAGCTACTGGTATCATTTTCTTTCTTTTCTAATCAGGTAGTTGTATTTCTTGCTGCAATGAAAATCATGGCTGAGAATTTTCCTGGGGCATTTTCAGGCTATCGTTTGGAGGTACAGTTCTAATAATTTAAGAAACTGGCTGATGATGTTAAAATATTGTAGGATCTACTTCAAGAAATACTGACATAGTTTCTCCGTTGCAAAATATAAGGCATATTTTGATTATGCACAAATATTAAGGGGACCCCGTTTAAGAGAATTATAAGAGAAAATTACTAATATGTCTTTACTTAAATGACTTGTTAAGGAGAGAGAATGTTTAATGTGGGTGGTTTGTTATAAATGGTAAAGAGAGTGAAGAAATAAATAAAGGTAGAACAGGAAAAACATATATAAATATATATATACGTCTTATATTTTGTAACAAGAATTGATAAATTATATGTCTTATATTACGCAATGGAAGGAGCATCATCAGTTGACATTGTCGTATCTTTGGGAACTAATACTCAGTTAATATTGCCTTCTCATTTGGTTATATATATCAATATATCTGCTAAGCTGAATTTCTTATCTTGTTGGAGCCGTACTGGTGGCTTTTATATTTCTCATTTGGTTATATGTATCAATAAATAAGAAGCCATCCTAAACTGAAGCTTTTTGTTATATCTTTCTATTGAACCAATATGGGGAGAAAGCATTTTCACTTGTTCACATTGATGATGTAGCTGAAATTTTGTTGGTTTATCTTAATTTGAGTGATTTAGACATTTAGAAAGAAAAATATACCAATTGCTTCAAATATTACCAGGTGTTGGGGACATGCTCCATGTGGGACACTCTGGTATAAGAGGTTTCAAATGGAAAGGGTGAGGGGAGTGATATATTGTTTGGATGGCATTTGCAGATGTAGGGCAAGATATTTTTCACTTTTTCACTTTCGATTATCTCAGACATATTGTGGAAAGGGTGTTTCATGAAGTCAACTCCTCCTAAGAACGGAGTGGTGATTCATTCAGTTGACTCAAGTTGTTTTTTCATTTTAGTGCTATAATCTAGCTTGCTTCATTCATCTTCAATATTCAAGCACCTTAGCTATTGTACTGTGAATACTGTCAACTGGACAAAAACCAAAACAACCAACACAGAGACTGATAGAATTTGCAAGTTTTTACATGATGGTTAGATGGTACCTTATGTCTGGCCGGAGACTTATTTTTAGATTATTAGGTCCTTTGCTCTTTGATTTTGCGAATTTGTTAAGTATCAAGATCTTTGCAGGTTTTGGAATCCCATCAGGCTGGCAAGTTGGACACATCTGTGGCAGCTCAAGCTCTAATTGCTTGTTTTGAGAAGTTAGGTGTGTCATATGACATGAACCGGGTAAGCTTTATGCTTTTATGTGTGAAGTTTGGTATATTATTCCGGCTTATTGAGAAAATGGTAATTTACTGTTGCAAAGTAAACCAAGACATTTGCCATGTAATTTTCAAATTATCAGCTAAAAAAAGTAATTTCCAAATTCAGAGTAAACTGCCTTATTATTTTCATGGAATGAAGCATTTTCCTTGGGGAATATTTTTGATCTTTTCATAAATCCTTGACTGTTCGGCTCTTAAGTGTTCTATAATAACTAGGTTTTTTCCTGGTTGGATTTTGTTAATTTGAAGTTATTGCAGTGTAAATCAGTAATTTCCTCTTTGTTTCAAAGTACCAAAGTACCATCAACTCGAAAAAAAGGTTGGCCCTATCAGTCAGAACTTGAGCTAAGCAGTTTCCTCTATGGATATATTCTGAATCTGAATCTTGTCTGTATGGTAATGGCTATAGCTCGACATTGAATCTCTTAAGAAGGTTTCAGGGCATCAACTGGGGGATATGTTTTTGCCACTTTAGACTCTGCGCTCAAATATGTGCTAACTATTTTTTGCTAATAGATACCTGCTAACTCTATATGTACATTTCTTCATAATCTCTTACCTTTGAAAAAGTGGGTGGCTTCCATGTATTTTGGCATTATTAACTCATATTCAAGACAACAAATATGGATGAGCATTGAGTCTGTTCGTCCTAAGTGCATTGTCTTCGAAAGGAAGGAGAGGTATGGCAATGGCACAATGTCTTTAAGTGCCCTTCCACTTTTGTAGAAGATGCTGATGGGTCTGATTGAAGAAGAGGCAGATGGTTGTCATTTCTCTTCCACCAATGCCTAGAGAGGATGGACAGTAGACTGGTTCTGCTGGTTATATGGGAGAAGTGTATTGCGAGATTTATGGGTGTTGCCACTAGAAATATACATAACAGAGAGAACAACTGTGTTGATTTGTGTTGACAAAACCTATAGGTATCAGATCCTACCGAGGTTATATTATCTAATTTTCAGTAATATTACAACTGAGCATGTGCAACAATTTTTTACATCAAAAGGGTGTTGGTTTTACCAATATGGCTTTTTATCCCTTTACTCTCACGATCAGCTTCAACAAGAAGTAAGCAGTTCCTATGGCGACTTGTTTGATTTGATTGCTACTGTTTCTCTTAACTTATTACCATAGTTGTTGCTAATTGTGCCAAGTGAGCAATAGTACTAACCCGATTGCAGACAGCTATGTTATAGACACTTGTCATGTAATATGTTAGTGTTTAATGTTTACTATCTATTTTTTTGGGGGGAAATTGATTCTATACCGCCAGATAGTCAAGGTTAGGGATCCTGAGCAGCAGCTTGAGATGGTGGGTGTTCCTGAAGAGCACCTTGAAGGGCATGCATTCCATTTGTACCATCTCACTTCTCCTGATGACAGGTAATTACTATCCTCTTAAAGACCCGTTACTTTTATTAGAGCAATTAAGCTTATTTTACGGGTCTGGTGGTTATGCTGTGTTTTCTTCTCAGTGTTTCATTTGAGTTCCAGCACAATATTTGTGGCCGTTCAATATATGCCGAAGGAACTATTGATGCCGCCATGTTTCTGTATAGGAAGGTTTATTGTTATGTTACTTTGGCTGATTGTTTGTGGCGCTTGTTCTGCGCATTCCTGGTGCCTAATTCTATTCTTCTAATGTAGGTAAAATCAAAGGATTCTAAGAGAGTTTATGATATGATTGATGTCTTGCAAGAAGGTAGCTTGCGATGAGCTTGGTTCGGGAATTCTTCTTTAATCTGTGCGAAATTTTGTAAATTTATTTTGGTATTGCATTTGCTTTCGGGGCTGACTAGGGGTGTATGTAGCTGTTAAAAAAACCTGCATCATCTGCACTGCCTTTCATCAATCATCATCCTCTTCTTCCTTCCCCTCACTTGACATCGGCCACGGCCACCCCCACCTCTGCCTGCTCACAGTGGTCATCGGTCACCATGCTGACGTCACCCGCTGCTGCTGCTGCTATTCCCATCACAATCACTAACATTGAGGATGACATTTGGTGCCTGCCTCCGGTCCCCCTTTTCTTCGCGTGCTCCCTACTCCATCACCAGCCACCGTTGCAGACAACGCAACCACCTTGTTCCACCACTGATGCAACCATCTCCACTGTCCCTCGGCTTCTTTGTTGGTCGCCACCACCTCTTACTGCCTACCCGGTTTGTCACCACCCTGTTACTAGGTTGTTGATGCTATGGAGGGGTTAGATCCAAGAGTGAGGGTTTTGATCCATCGGCGAGAAACTTTTATTTTTATTTTTATTTATTATTTTTTTAGTAACTTGTTGGAAACTATCAAATACACCTTCAGCTCTTTTTCCCAACACCCCTCCCTACTCGTTCTGAATGGGTAAATTGTACTTTTTAGTACAGATCATATATCAATTTTTCGTACATCATGAATGTGATATCTGATATGAAAACTCGATGTACTAGTGCCGTAGTGCGGGATCATGAGAAATTTAGGGACTTGTACGGGAATCCATGAGACATCACTTGGACGGTCCTCTGTCAGAAGGCCATGTAGTATTGATAGATGACAGATGGCTATGTTTAGCTCAGAGCAGATGTTCTACCATGAACTGATCAATTCTTCCCACAATGAGAACAGTCACAAATGAAAATTCTAACTTCCACAAAGGATAGCTGTAATTTTTTGGGCTGTGAGAATTTCCAGTTGATTTTGTTCACAACTAGTTGCAATTTGCAAGTAATTAAACATAAAACCTAGTTAAGGAAGTTCTTGGGTTTTCAGATTTGTGCATTGTTGAAAATTCAGGGTTTTACAGAAGTTCTTCAAACTTTACTGACTTCTAGTAAAAGCGGTATGGTATTCGGCACCCGCTGGGTTTAGTGAATTTAAAAGTTAGATTTTTATTCTGAACTGACCTTATCCCCACAGGCTAGACTGATTAAATTATTTTGTTCGAGATATTATACGGATGCCCATTCTCCATAGATGTCCTATGGTTGCTTGGCCTTATATTCTATATGGTAGAATCAATGCTATGTCTCATAAGTTTGATCTGGACTTCGAACTGTTGGAATGGCTACTTATGGTCTTATGGATTTGTAACGTGGCAGATCACACGGTGGGTTGGACTTTCAACTGTTTTCGGATTATTGAGCTGACATGTCGTTTTCAGGAGCTGTAATAATTATTGGCTATTGTTTTTTCCTGTAAAATAGAGGATACAATATTTTTCTAGCCTTGTCAAAAAATCAACTGAAGCTGGATCTAAGACGCGCACCGGGATATGAGAGGCCAGACAAATATCAACTGAAAATAACAGGTTAATCTCGATATTTATCGATAATCATATTTCCAACTCCATACAGGATAACTTCACTGAAAATCGAACGTGGAAAATACACAACAATAATTATATCCAATACAGAAACACACTCCATATCTAGCTAATGCACTCATGCAAACCTCAATCCTCAAAATTTATTCTGTAGAAACTATAAGACCACCAGTGAAAGCCAATTAAAGAGCCAAGCATGCAAAAGATAGGAACCTAGCTTCATCCTTCAACTTCTAGGGCTTGCTCTCCTCCTTGAGAGGAGGGAAGAAAGGGAACTTGAACTTGGGGAAGAGAAACAATGGCTTCTTTTTGATGAATGGGAACACCTTGAAGAGTTGTGGTTCAGTGAGCGAATTGTGGTGCACCGGAGGATGGTAGATCGGAGTCGGCTTCGGCTGCGGCTGCATATACACCGGCGGTTCCGGTGTGTGTACTGGCACCGGTGGTTTGTGCTCCGGAATCGGCATTGTCGGTGGCTTGTACTCCGGCGTTGGTGGTTTGTGCTCTGGGACAGGCTTAGGTGGCTTGTGTTCTGGCACTGGCTGGGGTAGGCCGTGAGATGGAGGGATCACAATAGGCTTGTGAAATATGAAGTGTTTCTTGTGGAAAGGATCACATAAGAACGCCGAGGCGCATTCCGCAGATGAATAGTGCATTTTGCCGGCAAGAGCGACAAATGTCTTCTTCCCACCATCTTTGGACTCTGAGACGATCTTGGATGGCTCTTGCCCGGGGCACGGGGCGCTCGACGCGCTGTGGAGCTGCGCGAAGCAGTCCCGCTTCAGCTCGCCGTCTTCTCGGAGGAGATCGGCAGCCAGCGGAATGCTGAAGGCACCGGACTTATCAAGCCAGCCAACGGCCTTGCTCTCGTACTCGCCCTCGCTGTTCTTGCACTTGATAGCTACTTGGAGACCTGAGCAACGGCGAATGGACATCAAGTCATGCAATGAGGTTTACCGATAAAAGGCAGCTTTGAGCATATATATACCTTCGAAAGCAGTCTCAGCATTCATGTTCTTCCTTGTGCAGTCCGAGCACTTGGCCAAGCCGATGACGACGGCCGCTGTCTCGCCCTCCGCGGCATTCGCGAAGCATGCTACCAAGAAGATGGCACACATACCAAACAGCAGACCTCGAGGTAGGATGTCCTCCATTATGGAAGTCTACCAACTGTTGAGAAGGTAGTTAAGAAGAAGTTGTGTTGGAGGGATGGAGAGCAAGGAGGGAGGTGTGCAGGCTTTATATAGGTGCTGAAACAGACACAGCTCGATCTACTCAAGCTGTCGTGAAGTGAATTCAGTGGAGTGGTCAGATTTCACGCCGATTTTGTAGATGTCCAATTAATGTCGTCTCCATTTGATCACGCTTTCTTCAAATCTACTGTTGCTGAAGCACATGCAAGGGTTTGGCCCCTTTTTATTGCGTTCCTCTAAGTTGAATTGTGAAGTGTTCTCGAGGAAGTATCCTTTGTGCTACAGGAAACAGAGTTGTTTCTCCCTTTTTCCGTGTTAGAATTTTGTTCACTGTTCTTTATGCGTAAATATATTGGATTTGTTTGATTGGATACTCAAATTATCATACATTAGCTTAAGTGTGTGTCATATCTGTGACAATGGCACTATCGTACTCTACTACAACTTAAGTATTTAGTTTTGATCATATTCAAGATAAAGTGTGACGAACATATTTTTAATGGTGTGACATTCAATTTGAATGCTACATTTTTAGTAAAAAGAAAAAAAAGATGTGTAATAAAGATAAAAAAAATTCTAACAAAATTTGACATACCTAATTATGATAGTGAATAAACAACATTTTAGATATGTATAGAACTCTTAATTTAAAATATAATAATTTGTGATTACAAACCAAATAATTACTGTAGAACTTTTGAAATTTGAAATACATTTTCCCCCCACATTTTTCTCTTATAGATTTGTTTTGTTTGTTGGATGTGTGAAATGACTGTCCGAGTTTAGAGTTTAATATTCTTTCTTACCGTTTTAGTATCGAGTCTAATGATTACCATTCATTGATCCAAGAAACCCAGTGGTCAATATTCGTCAATAGTATTGAATTGTGTTGGGATTTTAACAATGATTTCATGGAATTCTCTTCCATCTTTTCCTTTTATGTTGGGTGGCCTTTCCTTTGGTGTATGAAAAATTCTATTTATATTGGTTGAGATGTGCGATGCATGTTTATGATTACACGTCAGATATAATTTATAAATCGAAGTTGTGATGAGTATATGCATTGAAGTTACAAGCAAGGTTCACTATTTTGGAATCGGGCCCTGTTGCAACAGCTAGTTGCCTAGTTGGTACCCGTCTAAGCATTCCTACTATGTGTTAAGTTTGCAAGATCAGACCCATGATCAACTTTGTTCAGTGTGGTTTAGGTTCGTGTGGAAGAATTTGTAGAGAGACTCGGGATTGTCTTTCAAGACTATCATTGGTCAGACATGCACATAGCAAATTTTGTGAAACTAAGACAGTAAGAGATCTGAACTACATATGCATACATGCTACTCCTGGAAGAGTAGAACCCGTATAACATCAGTGCAGGGTATTATTTGGTGGTATAAAAATTTGGGGCCGGTGACCTGTTCCATCGGGCCATAGGCGGTCCTTTGTAATTACAGCATCGTTATTAAATATATTGATCAACAGAACCACCATGTCGTTTTGCCCCCGCATGCCATCAAATAATCAGTAGCTGGTGGAGCTGGCAACCATTTTATTTTGATATTTTCATCTTTCACGTCTGGTTTGTTTTGGTAAACCTAGAATTTATTTTTTTTTTGTGATGAATAAGTTTCAATATGATTTGAAGAGGAGGAATCTACCACAAGTCTTAAAAAAACTTCAGGTAAGGACGTCGTTCAAAACGGTCTATCTTTGACATAACTAGAGGGTTTCAGAACTGCAAAGACCCGTGGATACAGTCCTCACCAGAATTGCTTCCCTACAAAGTTTGCAGGAACTGAAGAGTTTTGAGTTCAATGACTGATAAAATGGAACCTTCCTCCACCATCACAACTTTTATTTCATAACAACGGGAACTGAAACAACACTGCATAGCGTCAGTGCGTCACGACCGAAACCAAAGTACCAAACACACACTAAGACCACGTAACACAACACAAACATCAATTCACCAACTTAATTCTAAGCTCTTTCTCTGCTCCAGCCTCCACGGCATGCAGAGGGGAGCAAGCCATTCGTGCCTCCTAGTTCTTGGGGAGCTTCTTGGACACACGATAGGACTGCGGTGGGTCCTCGTCGGTCTGCGGAGGGCAGGGCTTCTTCTTGTGCATAAACTTCATCTTAGGATGCTTGTGGAAAATCGGCTCCGGCGTTGGAGGCCTCTCTGCCGGGGGTGCGGGCGTCGGCGTCGGCGGGCCGTATGATGGAGTCGGAGTCGGCGTCGGCGGCTTTGGTGGCTCCGGCCTTGGTGGTGGCATGTTAAACATGAAGTGCTTTTTCTTCTTCTTGCAATGGCATTCCACGGGCGAGAAGAGCGTGTCGGCGGCGACCGCGAGATAGGTGTTGTTCTGGTCGTCTTGGTTGGTTCGCGAGGCGATCTTGGAGGGGGGCTGCCCGGTGCACGGCGTGTCGGACGAGCTGTGGAGCTGGGCGAAGCAGTCCTGCTTCAGCTCGCCATCGTCGCTGAGGACGTCAGCGGCGAGGGGGACGCGGAAGGCGCCGGTGTCGTCGAGTTGGCCGAGGGCCTTCGTCTCGTACTCGCCGCTGCTGGACTGGCAATTGATGGCCACCTGAAGCTCTGCAACGCGTGTTGAAAGTGTTGTATGTTGTTACTCACTCTCCGCTCAAAAAAATAAATAAATAAACATATATATATATATATATATATATATATATAGTCTTTTTTCCTGTAAACGGTTTTCAAATACAAATTAACTATTATTTTTTTAATATAATATATTAGTAAAAAATTAAAAACATATAATATTGTGAAATTAATTTTTATGATAAATATATTTGTATAATTTTTTTTATATTAGTCTATAGTCTATATATTTATAAATATATTAATGTTCAATCTTTGAAAATTTTGACTTTCTTTAATCAAAAAAGAATCTTTTTTAATTGAAAAGACTAATTTAAATCATTGCCCACCGCACAAACAAAAATAATTGCTGGGTGTTAAGTTAGTGATAAAAAAAATTGTGTTTAGCTCTTAGTTGTGAATGATCCACTATTTGACACAACATTTTCAGCATTTCATTAGGTACATTTTTTATGTATAAAGACGTCAGAACTCACGCTGTCTGAAACTAGAAAAGTGTTTCATGATTTCTTTTAAAAAGACAATACATATATTCTGAAACACTCTTAATAACAGTTAGTTTAGTGCAAATTAATCTCATTTATTTTAGATATACACTTCTATATTTATGGAATTTCGTGGACCTTATAGCTACATGTGCTCAAACATGTATTGAGTCTTCTGGACTCTTTTTTTAAGAATGTTAGAATAGTTGGGTTAGAGCACACTAGTAGTATAGCTTATAAATAAAGAGGTGATTGGATTAAATTCCACTCAAGAATAAATAATGTACACACATGTTATTTAGGATTTAAAATCTCTTGACGCCGATTATATTATGAAATTCTGTAAGAAAAATTTGTACATATGAATTCCAATCACTTGTATATACCTTTGAAAGCATCTTCAGGTGTGACGTCATTGGTGGAGCAATCCAGGCAATTAACCGAACCTACCACAACAGCCGCTGTCTCGGCCTTTAAAGGCGTCGTCGACGCATCTGAATTGACAGATAAGAGCATAGCAACAAAAACACTCAATAGTGCAGTCTTAGGAAGCAGTGGAGTCCCCATGATGGAGCCCTACTGCTTCTGGAGAAGAAGAAACTAAAGAAAGAAGTAGCTTTTTTCAGAGCTAATGTAATTAGAAACACTAACGGATGTGGATGGAGACTAACAGTTGGGTTTGCATGGTATATATAAGGTGGTGTTACTGGCACAGGTCTTAAAGTCTGACAGGACTAATACATGCTAGTATTCATGAGAATGGCTACAGGGACAGATAAATTCAGAGCCGGCTTTGCAGATTGCCCATGGAATGCCAGTACAAATTTAAGCAGTACTTAACTACTATTGCATTGTTGCCGCGGCATAAAAAGTGCTATCAAAAATTGCTGCTCAATCTGTTCTGGAAAGAGTAAATTGCTTATAATCCTGAATTTTACTTTTGACATATTCTAAATTTATTTAATTGTATCACCAATGTTTATTTGTCAGATAAATAATGAAAAAAATGGTCTGACATGCCCCATTAGGGCCTAATTTATTTGATTATGCTAATTAGGTTTTTCAACTTACTTAATTATACCATTTAAGTTCTGCCGCATTATTTTTTTGTTACTTAAACAAGTGGAAGAAAATTTAAGTTTAAATACCTAAAAAGTTCAAGGAATTTACTCTTTTGCAAAATAGCAACCAAGCATGTGCATGCCATGGCTGCCAGAGCACGAATATTAATACCTGAATTACGTGCGTTACGCAGCAAAATTTAAAGCATCGTTGCAAAATATATTAACTAGTGCGGTCTAGCTGTTTGTACTAGTACTAATTAACGGGCATGACAAAACCGCGGGACGCTCCGCTCAGGCAGTGTCATGCACAGTGGATTAGGGAACATGCCAGGAATAATGGCTATTTATATTTTGGTGATTTATAGCACGAGTGCACGAGTAACGCCCATGATCATGCTATGAATAATTAAGGTAAGGTCTCTTAGCATTTTTATTTTTTTAAAAGAAAAGTTATTGGAAGGAAAGGTCTGCACTGCAGCACTCTGTGTGTTGTCGAGTACTGCAAACCTAACTTCTTGTAGCACTAGGAGAAACAATTAACTCAACAAAAGGAAGAAAAAAAATTGTCACTTAGACAAAATTCTCGCAAGTCGCACCACATAAAAAAAATATAGGGATAACAAATGGACTAACAAAAGTACCTTAATCACAGTAGATCTGTAGACGCAGACAGACTAATAAGGATCTATCCTCTGGTTCCAAGGGATGTGCATGTGTTAGCTTGAGACAGCAATTAATCTCGTGCATAGGGCCATTCCTCGGTAGGAAGAGCTAACTTCTACAGCACAATGTTACGAAACTTTCACCTAATTAATCGGGCACTGGGCCGGCCATGGTCATCACAGCTGTTCGGTTTAATTTTTGCTAACAACTCAAACACGGTCTATAATTGAACTTAACATGCACGACCATTCGAAAAAAATATATATATAATTGAACTTAACACTTCCAAGAAAATCTGCAGAATATGTGCCGTTATATTTCTGAAAACACTATGCAGAACAACTTGAGCTTGTATCGCCAGATACACTTCCGACTCGAACCTGCCTTTAACCAGAAGTCCAATAGAAGTGGTCCGGGTGTCAATCCTCGTCATAAATGAATTAGAGTTCGTTACAAATGAGATACAAGGGGGGTATATACAGTCCCCAAAACATGCAAAAAACCAAAATGCCCTAGCTACGGCCGTTGGATCGAGGGGCGCGGGCGTCATTTCGTCGACCGAAGGGCTTGGATGCTTGACAAGTGTCCTTATCAGTTCCTGGGGCCCGAAGACCCTCCGGGACCCACTGGGCCCCAGAGTCACCGGGACTCTCCGGGAGCTCCGGGACTCGACTCCCCGGGACCCGAGACCCGGGCCCAGGGAACCTCTGGGACCCTACAGGGACCCGATGACCTTCCGGGACTCTAGTGAATGTCCGGGGCCCGGAGACCCTCTGGGACTCTCTGGGACCCGGTGGTGCTCCGAGTCTCACCGAGGGCCCGGTGACTCCCCGGGACCAAGAGCCCGATTACCCCGGTGACCCGGAGCCTAACCCCAGGACCCACCGGGGACCATCTACGCACGAAGGGCCGAGGCGCTCCGAAGACCCTGCGGGACCCGGGGCCCAGACGCCCAGGACCCGCCAGGAACCTTCTCCGCACGAAGGACCGAGGGCGCTCGGGAGCTCACTTCGAAGACTACCCGGAGGTACAGTATTTCCCCCAACAAAAAGAACACAAGACGATGGGGTTCCGATGACGAGTAATTAAGGCGGTCTAACCGACACGCGCGATTACAAGAAGTAGCAAAGGCTAACTTAATCAAACAAAACCCACCCCTAAAAGGTGCAGCGGCTGGCTATTTATGAGAGGGAGAGATGAGTAGGTCGGCCAAAACCTTAGGGTGGCCGAGTAGGACTCGATTACAAGGCCCAAGGCCCACTTTGACTCGGACTGGAAAAGTGATCCGAAGTATTTCGCATATTCCCGTTGACTGAGATGGAATTTGGACGCGAGGACGAAAAATCCTTTCCGTCAAGTACTTGTGGTCCCCCAGGAGCTTTCTGGATCAAAAGTTATGGCCGTTTCATTATGATGCCGTCTGGATGGCCAAAATTGACTCGAACTCGAATTCGATGTCCACTTGGTCTGCAAGGCCGAACCTGACTTGAATTCTAGGTCTTCTGTGGCACCTCCCTGCAAAACACTTGTATGTAAGCCTAGGAACGTATTCACCTGGTAATTGAGTTGACGTGCTCGAGCTCGAGTAATTGGTCCTTGTATTATAGCAGCGGCCTCCGGTTGATACGTAGGCATATGCGTTGTGATTGTATCAATAGAAAGGATGTCCTCATCAACGCTGAAGTTGTCGATCACTCCATCGACGAACTTCCGCAAGCATTGGATTGCTGTGGACTCGCCAATTTGTATGTACTCGTCGATAGCATCGGCAGGAGAACCATACGTCAACAAACGAATGGCCGCTGTGCACTTTTGTAATGGAGACAACCCTCGGCGGTTAACGGCAGCTACTCTCTCGGTGAAAAAGGTGAACCACTTACCAAGAGATCTGACGATAAGAAGAAAGAGGAGTCTGTTCATTTGAAACCTCTGACGAAACAAGTGATCGGGGTACACTGGATCTTTGCAGAAGTAGTCCACCATGAGGCGAATATGGCCGGTTTTACGGTCCTTGTTGATGTATCGTCTGCCATCGCGCCGATGACGGCGCGAGGTAGAAGCCTGCAGCCTTGCTTGTATACCGGCAAGCACACGCTCTTCTAACTCCACCATGGCGAGATCTGGATTGACGAATCCCGCAAGGACACTCCGTAAGGTATTTACGGACTCTTCATTTTCACTGTATGAACTTGAACCAGAGCTGGATGGCATATTTGAGGATGAGGGATTTCGGAATGAGAGGGATTTGGCAGTGAGGAGTATTCGTGGGGATGAGAAATATGTGCATGGTCGGTTCGGTTTATATAGGCCAGGTCGAATATCCCAATGGCTATTTTTCAAACTCCAACGGCTATTTTCCAAATAGATGAGTTCAACGGCTATTTTCAAAACACAAGAGTCCGACGGCTATTTTCCAAACAGATGAGTCCAACGGATATTTTCCAAAGATATTTCAATTGAACAAACGAAGGATACATAAGTGTACAATGACACACTGAAACTAAAATGCTACACTACTCAGCTTAGTCTAGGTTGGCCTCCCAGATCAAATTTTTTACAAACTTCAACGCTTCCGCATGATCTTTCATTTCCTCGTCGATGAAGTTGCATTTGTCTGTGGTGACCAGTTTTGTGAAAGACCTTGCAAGGACCAGTTTCTAGTTGAACTGGTCATGTTTGCTCAGAGTGGAGGCTGCACAGTCTGTTGCCTCGAGGCGCTCAGTGTTAGCCTTGATGAAGGCTTGCAGGTCTTCTTGCACGGACGTGTTGGCCAAGGAAGATTTTTGCTTGCCTTTCTCCCTGCACTTCTCCTTAGCGATGTCGCGACCTTTTGGGCGCGTCTCCTCCACGAGCCGCTCATCTGGATTGGATGAGGATGATGTGTGCGCACCGTCCTCGCTCAGCCGTGCTCTTTTCCCGGTGTCGATGTAGGTTCGGTTCCATTTAGGTTGGTCCCGAACATTCGTCCACCAGTGGTCCAGAGTGAATGCGTGCCCCATCTCACTCCTGTACAGCTCGCGCGCTTGTGCCATTAATGGGCTGTCTGAACGACCACTAGCGTACACTTCCTTCAGCCTGCACCAACAACCATTAAACTGGACAACTTTTCTCTTAGTCCAGAGCCAGTGGTCTTTGCAATGCTTGACATCCCTTCTACGAATTCGTGGGCTTCTCACGTTGTACGCCGCAGCCACACTCGCCCAATACGTGTCGAACTTTTGTTGTTCCCGTCGACTGGGTCCAGCGAGTTGTTCAACCACGCACTTATCTGCGCAACTGAATTATAATTGGTGTCATGGCAAATGGATGTAAGAGTTTCAAATAAAATCCAGCAAAATATTGAAATAATTCCTTCCACAATATCTAAATGTCAAAACGAAATACTCACAAGTCGAACATCGTCGGCCGGTTGCCATAGCAAACCGCCTGCGCCGGCAGGAGCCGAGAGACCATGGTTGTCGTCGTCGTCCGCTTCGAGCTCCGGCGTAGATTGTGGCGTACTCACATCTGGGGCATAGGGATCTGAGATTTTGTCCGTGGCCTGGCGGTGGCGAGGGATGACCATAGGGAGCCGGGGCACCGACAAAATGATAGTTTAGCTCGTACGGTGCATATGGATGGCCTTGTGGAAATGAGTGCGGCGGTGCATATGCGGCGGGATGCGGATATGGAGGAACATATGCATACTGCGGGCCGGGGAGTAAAGAGGATACCCGGATGGATAAGATGGTTGTGGAAAATGAAGATTAGTGGGTGGATATGGTGGATGATTTGAATTACCTGGTATTTTCGGATTTTCTCCAGTTGTACTAGGAGAACTAAACCAGTTTACAAAACCCTCAGGAGGATTACTATTCATATCGAAACTTAAAACTAATTTCAATGCACAAAGTGTATGAAAAGTAGTGTGTAAAATATTGTAAGATGTGTGAATGGGTGTAGTGAAGTGAAGAAATGAAGCCTCTATTTATAAACAGACTTCTGTGAATTTTTGAGAATTTTTTCGAATTTTTCTGAATTTTCTAGGATTTTTTAGGGAATTTTTTGTAATTTTTTAATAAAAAACAATTAAATAATGGGTAACGACTAAAACTCCAACGGCCAGAAATACCGCCATTGACAGGTGGGGTCAATGAAAAACTGACTGTTGGATCGCTTTAAACCCGTAAAAAATTTCTATCCGACCTTTGCGAAGTCCAACAACTTACAGTGGGGCCCGACAAAATTTGCCCCCACATGTCATACGATGTGTGCATGTGCGTGCGGTAAGGCGGGGAGACTGAGAAATATCTGACGCAATACTGTGGCGGGCCCTACAAAACGCGTGAAATTACTGTTCCGCGCGACCACGATCGCCTCCAACGCGGCCGCTTTGGCTAGTGCGCGCTCAGTGGGGCCCGCCATTTCACGACAGTGCTTAACCGCGGCTTCGACGAGCACGCGTTGGAGACAGCCTAAAATATCAAGTTTATAACCAATTTTTTTCAGCAATAGTATGTGTTATCTATAGCAGACAATTAGATTACTACAGTCTCATAATGTAGTTGTTACAAAATCTATATATTAGTGCAACCTAATAATTGTAAATTTGTAGCGACCATATAAGTGAAGAAGGTGACTAGGTGGCGGAAACTTTTTCACTCACGTCCTTGGCAGCCTCACTGCACCGCCGGTCCACCTCCTCTATCTTTTTTGTTGGCGACCGCCATTCTGTGGCTAGTGAATCTTAGAAGGGGAAGAGAGAGATCCAAAGATAAGAACAGTGAAAAAATCATATTAGAAATTTTTATTAAAAAAATATATCGTATCCTATCAACACTTGAGGCGGCCCATGAAAACTGGGGCCACAATGGGCCAGGTATAGTGTTTAACCAATGGCCCATGGGTGGTCCAGCTTGACAGCTGCGGCGGAGGACGCAACTCCAGCTTGGCGGCGGTGGAAACTTCGATTTGATGAAGCTTTACCGTCTACTAGTAGTGAAAATTTAGCTGTCTTCGGCCGTTGTTGTCATTTCCATGTTGCTTTTGTTTTACGGTCTACTAGTGGTGGAAGGTGGAAACTCCCAAATTCGGGCCAGTACATGGGCTCCCTATTGCTGCGTTTGAACTAGAAGCACGGATTGGGTCGGCCCATGGGCCGTGACTTGAAACTGGGCGCACTGTCTACGACGGGTCTCGTCTGAGGTCGGCACCGTCCACCCCACCATTTGGCTGTTACCCTGTTTCATACAGATTGTCCGTTCATGTTGCATCGCTACCGTTTTGAAACATCTGCAGAGCGCAAGCTTACTTGAACTGTTGAACGCGCAGTCCTCCACAACATGATTACATCAACCAGCAAGTTATCTGACTCCTTCGTAATAGTAGCCATATTGGCTGAAGCAATTTTACTAAGGACCGTATCGGTTTTGATGCCGGCTGATCACACCTAATATTCCGATGGGACAGTTTTGGACCAATTCCTCCCTCTAGATGGCATCTTCTGCTACAATTTGTTCCACACTGCCGAGTGACAAGTTGCAATTTTTATTCATTACTTGGGATGACTAGAATGAACTGAAATCCATTACAATTTGCAATTTCAAATACAACATAGGGGGCTTACACCCAGCAAGAAACACCATGCACTTCCAAACACAATATAACACATATCCACCTTGTAGTATCACAACAACGGCAATTCAAGAAAGCACCACCATCGTCACGCACGCTCGCGAGTACTCGCAGATTCAGAAGCCCAGACCCATGGCGATGGCAACGTTGAGACCCAAAGCAACTCCAATTCTACCAATGCTGCAACCGTCTCTCCATGACCCACTGTCATATGGGCTGTTGTCCACCAGCGGCTGGCTGTCGAACCCGAAAGACTGCCCCACCCCCTCCACCGCCTGTCCCTGGCCGGCGGCCCCACCGAACTCCGCCGCCTGTGGCAGCTGCGCCGGTGACAGCTCGGGCTGCTGTCCCTGCGAGAATCCGCCGTTGCTGCCTTCTTGCCCGAATGGGAGGTTGCTGCTCCCATGCCCGATCGGCTCGGCGAACGGCGGCAGCACCGGGGCCAGGCCGGGCGAGCCGGGCATCCCGCAGTGCTGCGCCGATCGGGGCTCGTCGCTGGCCTTCCACGCCAGCTCGCCGTCCTTGTCGCGGATGCGCATGTCGCCTTCGTCGACCAGCTCCAGCGTCTGCAGGAAGTTGTGATCGGCGGACTCGGCGTGTTCGGTTTGCCACACCGAGGTGCTCCCGTCGAACACCTCCAGCCCGTTCCACGAGAACACCAGCGCGCACGTGTTCACGGTGCTCACCGGTGTGCACTCCGACTCCCACACGCTCCGGCCCTCCGCGCCGGCCGCGGTGGTGTCGAGCACTTGGACGTAGCAGAAGTCGGCGCCGAGCCCGCCGGCCCCCGGCATGGTCTGGCTGCGCACCAGGTACGCTGCGTACTTGCCGGACGGCGATGACAGAAAGAGCGCGGGGTTCTCCTGCCAGTGCGGCGGTATGCTCGCCAGAATCTGCTGCTTCGTCACTCGCTGTATCGTGCCGGCCGGCTCCGAAGACGCCGATGCATGGAGCGGAAGGACAAAGGAGAACGAGAGGCACATGACAAAGTAGGAGAGGAGCTCCATGGCTATCGGTTTGGGTGTTCTTCTGTGTCAGAGGCTAGGTGGGTTTGTTGTGTTGAAGGCTTAAGCTTTGTGCATGGGATGGGGGATCTTTTATAGGGAGATGGCAAATGGAGTAGTAGATGATGAGGTGTAAAGGTAACGTACGTTGAGTGGTTGTGGTTGTAGTTACCTGTTCCAATGTATCAGTGGAGGAGATTAGGAGAGCACGAGCGCAAAATTTGGAGTTTTATTTATGTTAAGAGACAAAGATCATATCTTTCCGGTGATATATTCTTTTTTTGGGAGTTCATTTACTAGATTCTTGTATCATGTAATAGAGAACAATGATTGATTGTACTCTGTTAAGACTTTGTTTAAAATTTTGTGATCTTATTTACCATATAATCTATCTTTTAGGGATCTTGGTTCAAGGTCAGCTACTAGTTTCATTGCTTAATTTATCTCCTTGGTTCATGGTCAAATACTATTTTTTGAGTATTACATTTACATATGTGAAATTCAGTTCAAGTTATTTGTGCTCACATAACATAATTCCAAAGGACTAGTATTGCCTTCTTTTCTGAAGGAAAATATAGACAAAAAAATAATAAACTCTGAAAAATATGAACTATTACGTTGGAGAATAGAAAAAACAATACAAAGTATTGTGTCATGAAGTGGACTTTCATGTATGGTGCTTTTAGTCTTAAGATCGTAGATTCGTAGGGGGAGTACATATAGTGTGAAGCTACTGTGTTGGGCCGGCAATACATTAACAGTGGATCACACCCTTTTGGGCCGGCTAGAATAGCATGTGCTGTTTTGGTTTTGGATTAGCACTTTATTGGTGAAGAATGGGGCAAATATGCAAGATCTAATATCCCAAGGCAATCCTATCAATAGGTAAACAATACAGTGAAGTGAATGATTAGCAGTTTAGCACTAGGCAGATCAGGGTTTGGGTTCCCAGATTTTAGATGATTTCTCAACCCAACCGGAGATCGGAAATCGGTTTTCTGATGATTCTATCTTACTATATTTTTTTTTCTTTCTATTTTTATTAGTTTTGTAGCTATCATCCACCTCTACTACAGCCAGTTTTAAACCCTCATTTTAGATTGTTTTACACTAGTTTTCTCTACAAAAGGGGAAGGAAGAAGGATTTGCCTACGGAAAGATTATTTAGCTATTAACCACTACTAGTTGTTAATCTGTGTATTTGCACGAGCTAATTTTTAAATATTTATTATTATGGTTGATGTGGATAGATGATTATATCATAGTTTCAACTATATGATTTATTTAGTGAATCTCACAATTATACAATTCTTACATGCAACCTAATTGTTTTTAAGTTGTTGTAATTACCGCATCACGGCCGTGTAGGAACACACGTTAATTTTTGAGGTAATGCCTTTTATTTGGATTCTGGGAACTCGTGTAAGAACTTTGCAGGATTAAATTAAACCATAGTAAAAGAAGAAGAAAAATATGAAAAATGAAAAATGAATGTTATATGTTTTATATGTTTTTTCATACCTACGTGGGATCAACAACGGACAAAGATTATGTTTGAAGCATTACTTTGTTTCATCAACTCAGGTGATTTAAAAGAAAAGAGAAAAAGGATGTCAATTAAATTGAACATTGGACAATCAAGTGAATGAGGTGAAGGCACACCTGAAAGAAATTTTGCTTTCGTTCAATTTTGTCGTCCTCTTTTTCTATTATCGGAGCAATGCGTAATTATGCAACTTTAAAGAAATGTGTATAAGATGCCAGTAAAAAACAAAACAATAGCATTTATTCTTTTGCCTGGTTGCTGCATCTGTTTTCTAACTACCGTTGTTATCTCCCCTGCAACAGAGCAATGGTGTCATGAGAAGGCATCACCTGTTTAACTATGTTGTTTTTATATTTGATGTCATTAGAAGTGTGCGTATATAGAGAGACCTTATGAGATTAAGTTTTTTGTTTTTTTCTTAAAAAATCCCCACAAGAGATAAGCACCTAAACTCTAGTTTGGAACTTTTCCACCCTGATATCATCCATCTATTACCTATGTTGGCCAATAGTACTTGATTCAGATGCTAATAAATTCTTTTTACAAAATCAATCTAATATGTTGCTAGGGACCCTCAGATTGGTTTTGTAGACTTTTTGGTTTTTTTATGTGAAAGCCTTTTCCAGATGGATCTTATAGTTTGGTTCCCACGTGAACACACTAAACCAAATAGTTGGAAAACACTATCTGTTACTATATTTAAGCTCTAGATTCACATTATGTAGTTTTTCAAATTTAAATAGTGAATTTAAAAAATTAGAAATTCTAAATTTTGAACTCCAAATTTTTAATCTTTGAAATTTAAATCGGGGGATTGTTAATGATAGTCGTATTGGTTAAAGAGTTCTTTTATAAATCGGATGATTGGTTCTTGTAATCTCCTTTTATCATATTAAGATCATGTTTAGTTGGACTCCAATTCCAGTTTCTAACATAAAGAAATCAGAATCATATAATACTATCTCTAAATGGACTATAAACTGGAGTTCTGAAAGTGTTTGATAAAAAAAAACCTCTGACTTCTCTACTTTAATGCTCCAAATTATGCTGCCCTATAAATAAAATACAATAATATTGGTAACCAATAACATAAGTATGTAATTAATTTCAATTTTATAAATATGTTTTAAAATTGCAAGTTAGAGTTATTGAAGCACCTCTAACGTTGCTCAAAATCTCTAGTATAAAAATGGCTCTACCTCGACTACAAAGAAGCTACCAACTACAACTTTTCTGACTTCAACTCAAAAGTTAGGAGTTAGAATCCGACCAAGCATGACCTACTAGATGCCAAAGAAGAAATCAAAACCATTATAATACTTGTCCACTAATAAGTATTAATGTTATATATTGAAACCTCTAAATTTGACTCTTTTTTGAACTATTACTTGTCCATCTTTGCGAACTATATTATAACTCTTGCTCAAATGAAAATATTGCCAAAATTGTGTTTATTTTGTATCTATTAAAAGACATTGAATACAATCAAAACTAAAGAAATATACAAGAGATTTGAGAAAAGATGGTGTTTCAGAGATGAATAAATTGCTTAGAAGAAACCATATTCCAATATATTTCATAATAAATTTCATTGTGGATTCAAAAAAAGAGTTTGAGATTGATTCAAATTATGTTGATTATGTACTTCAATTATAAAACAGATTATATCACGGATTTAAAACGGGTTTAAAATGGATTCAAGTTGTATTGGTTATGGACTCTCTGGTTATAAAAAGACAGCCACCAACCATCAGTTCTAATCATCAAAAATTTTAGGATAGTTGACTAGTTTTGGATTTAAAGATTCAAAAATTTAGATTCAGTTTTTCCTCTCAACTTTATGGATTAGTTTAGTTTAGTTTTAGTTTCGAGTTGACTTTGTAATGACAATCTGGATGGTGATTCTTCGTCATTAATTTCTTCAAACCAATTTCTCTAATTTTAGTAGTTTAAATTTAGCTCTCAAAAAAACTCAAAAACACACAAATTTAAATTAGTAATTTCAATCTGATTGAGTTTCACATTGGTTTTTGTGGCATTGACTCTCAAGTACTCAACGATAAGTCATCTGCTTGCAGTTTTAACAAAAACACACTTTTCTTAGGTGTGTCTTGCACCAAATAGATATATTATATTTTCTTTCCTTCCCAGTAACGTGACGAAAGTGAGAGTTTATGGAAAAGTATGTAATTACTGCATGCATGCATATATTATCTACTGGTATGCATCCTTTCCTTAGGGGCATGCTGCCATGCGAGACGCCAAGCATGCATGGGATTAATTTGAACTTTTTTGAACAAAAGAAGTCCGCTGAAAACACAATAAAAAGGAAAAAAACACAATACATTGTACCCAGATGCAGACTTTACATGCATGCATGTATTAACAGTGTAAAAAGAAAGACACATTACTCTATCATCAATGCTCCAAAATCAATAAGGATGCATGCATTAGCCGTAAAAAATTTAAAAGAATATCTCAGCTTGTTATACCCGTTAATGTTCCAATGGCACACAACTTGCATCCATGTAGCATTGAAAGAATTGAAGTTTTTTTTCATGAGGCCGGAGGCACACAAAGGCTTCGGTTTTTAGATAAGTAGGACAACTATATACTCGCCTGCATCTTCAGAATTTGTATTAGAATTGAAATCTGATTTGGATTCAACCTAAATTGTTATAACTTGGGACCATCATATGATGTGTTAGCTCTTTTCTTTTTTCAACTAATTAATGCGGGAATTTCTTTTTTTTATATTAAGGTGTGAATTAGATTCAATCTGAGTTGTTATAATTATCAAATCTTGAATTACTTTTTTCTTATATTTTTATTTGTAAAGTCTCAATTTCTATTTTTGAATTTTTATTTTTAGAATTTTTAATTTCTGAAATTAATCAATTAAAATTCCGAATTTAATGTTTCTAATTTTATTTAAATATTCAATTTCAAAGTTATATATATTCAGGGAAAGACCTTTACATATTGGAAATTCAATCCATTATAACTAAAGACCACCAGATAAATGGATTAAATCTTTTATTTTTTTTTCTCTTTACAAAAGAAGATTTCAAATCTAAACCATTATAATGGGACCACCGCTTAGATGACAAGATATTTTTTTTCCTTGATTAATGTTAGAATTTCTTTATTTTTTAGTCAATGTGGGAGTTTCTACGGAGTCTGTAGTTATTAATATGTACTAGTCATCAATCTATAAATTTGCAAGGACTAATTATTACCAATGATTTTGAGTTTGTTTGTTATGTGTCACTGCCCCCATAATTTTTTAACTAACGAACATTACTTTGAGTTCTATTCCAAGTCTCAGAGCTTGTATTAGTTAATGTTTTTGATATTTAATAATTTTAATTATCAATTATATGTTTTCTTAATATTTAGTTTTAAAGTTTGTATTAGTTAAGATTTCATAAATTTAATCATTTTAATTTCAAATTTCTAATATTTTGTCTTAGAGTTGAAATAGTTAACTATTACTTTCATAAATTTGAGTTGTTATAATTGGAGGCATATCAAATAGGAGGTTAAATCTTTTTGCTCATGGGAATTTCTTGCATTTTTTGGTTAACATGAGAGCACGTACAATCTATGGAGTCTATATTCCTAATACATAGATATAGAAAGATTACATGTACTGATTTTAAAAAAATATTTTATTTTCTATTATACACTTTTATAATTTTAAAAATTAAATAATTTAAATTACAAATTTTTAATTTTATTGATATATAGTCTTATAGATTGCATTAGTTAAGATTTAAAAATTTTAATAATTCTAGTTCCTAGTTTTTAATTCCTCGTTAATATTTATGCTTATAGTATGTATTAGTAAGATTTAAAATTTTTTAAAATTTTAATTTCAAATTTTTAGTTGTTCAAAATATTTATTCCTAGACTTTGCATTAGTTAATATTTCACAAATCTAATAATTTTAATTTCAAATCTTGAATTCCCTTAATGTTTAGTCTTTGAGTTTATATTAGTAAATGCTTCAGATATTTATAGTTTTAATATTTAATATTTAATATTTATTAATATTGAGTCTTATTGTTAGTATTAAATAAAGGTTCAGAAATTTGATGATGATTTTCATTCATATTTTTTTTACCGTTTCTAGTGTTTAGGCTTAGAGTTCAAATAGCTAAGCTTTTTATCTGAATCAACATATATATATAAACCAAAAAATTAAAGTTTGTAGTTTCAGATACTGATAGTTTATACGAATATAAATTATTTATTATTTACTCTTAAAATTTCATAAATTTATTAATTTTTGTTCCATATTTTTAATTTCCTAAATATTTAATATTAGAGTTTGTATTTTTAAATGTTGTAGTTTCAGATGATGATTATTTATACAAATTTCAATTATTTAATGTTATTAAAAATCCATAAATTTAGTAATTTTATTACCATATATTTAATTTACTAAATATTTAGTCTATTAGATAAGGTTGCAGAAAATTAATAATTTTTATTCCTAATTTTTATTTTTTTTTTTAACATTTAGTCTTAAGGTTTGCATTAGTTAAGATTTTACAAACTTAATATTTTAATATTTTTAATTCTGAATCTTTAATGTTTTTCAGTATTTAGGATTAGAGTTTTTATTAGTTAATATTTTATAAATTTAAAAATTTTAATTCTGAATTTTTAATTGTTTAAGATTTAATGCTATAATTTGTATTGGTTAAGATTTGAAAATGTTAATAATTAGAATTCCAAATGTTAAATATTTTATCTTAGAGTCCTTTTATTTAGTTTTAGAGTGTGTATTAGTTAAGGTTTTATAAATTTAATAATTTTAATTTCAAACTTTAAATTTTTCTTAATATTTTGTATTATAGTTTGTATTATTTAAGATTTAAAAATTTTAATAATTTTAATTCCAAATTTTTGATATTTTTCTTAGAGTTTTACTTGTTAAAATAGTTTTTTTATAAATCTAAACTATTATAAATGGGGCCACCAAACTAATTGTCAACTCTTTTCATTTCCTCGATTAGTGTGAAAATTTGTTGACTTTGAGTTTATGTGGGAGTTCCTACAAAATCTATAATTAGTATTCTATAAATAGATTAATCATCTATATGTGCACTTGTACAAACTAGCATATAATGTCTTTACTTTTGTAGCATTAAATCATAATATGATAATTCTATGATTAAATATTCATGGATCAGGATTGTCACTTATTACCAATTTGTTAATAAATTTAATAGATAATAACACCCTATGGAAGGTAGTCGAATTTTTGTACTTTCTACAAATTATTATACAAAACTAAATATATGAATATTGTGTTTTATTTGAATTCAAACTCTACAACAAAGAGTACATATGAAGTCATTGTACTGAGAACGTGTTATCTAAACTTAAAATTTTCTAATAAATTGTATTATTGGAGCTTCAGCCCTCTTTTATTGACTACAAGACTTAAGCTTATAATATAAGTTCTGATATAAAGTTGAGTGTCTGATGTCAATTTCATTTTATTAACACATAAATTTAAGATAAAACTTGGCACACTGTACTTTTGCTAGAACGTTGTATTGGGTAAAGAGTTCTTTTTTTAATCTAAGTCTGGATGATTCAAAACTACTGTATAGATGAATTAGATCTTTTTTATCTTTTTCTAATCCAAATATTATAACCAAGTTTATGAAAAAAAAAGTATACTTGAGAACAAATTTTAATTTAATAATGTATCTTAAACACCTTGATTACTACTAGTGAATTACCATAATATTAACATAGAAAAAAGAGAAATACATATGGAATAAATCTATATTGACCATAGACACATTACATACTTTTCATAGAAAACATATTGCACCATAAAAACATGTTTTTTTATCGTTTCAATGTATTTTTAATATTAAATATTTTTTAGAAAGTAAGATCTTAAGTATAAAATAAGAACAACAACAACAAAAATCAAAATTGCACTTGGTAGAATTGCGACTTGCTTCGGGTCAAGCAATATGCGATTCTTCTCTCTATATGCAAATAAGTTATTGTGAATTAAATAAATTAATTAAAACTAGTTTATAAAATTAATAGATCTGATAGAATCCAAAATTCGATCTGAATTAGAAATAATCCAATATGAATACATATCTGATATTTATCCAATCTGGATTTGAATCCGAGCATATCTGAATTCGAATCCAACATAAAAATTATGGATGGGGGTATGGTTGGACCAATATTCAATTCGAATTCAATCAATTAGAACATAATTCTATAGATATATAGAAATCCGTTGTAACCTAATTAATATTAATAGTACTCGGTAGAATTGAAATTTTTTTCTGAATTACAAGCAATCAAATCTAAGTCCATATCTGATATTTATCTTATTTGAATTCAAATTTGAGCATCTTTGAATTTGAATCCAACATACAAATATGGATTGGAATATGGTTGGACCAATATCTGATATAAATCCAATGCACTAGTGCATAAATGTATATATATAGAAATCCATCTATAACATAATTAAAATTAACAGTATTTGATAAAACCCAAAATCCGATCTGAATTAGAAATAATCCAATTGGAATTCGTATATGATGTTTATCTGATCTAAATTTGAATCCAACACAAAAATATGAGAGGGATATGGTGTTAGTGATATGTTGTAGAAACAATCATTGAGATAGTTTTATCTTTGTTATATTTATTAACTTTTGAATAATATATTATTTTTTTTCTTTAATAAATTATCATCTTTTTTATTAGCAAGTGTGTGACTTACCCATAAAATTCTTAACTTATTTGTTGATATTATTTTATAAAATCCATGATCTATTGTCATTAAATAGAACATTAATGGTTAATGGACCAGCAAATGTATTGATTGATAGTTACATTTCACGAACCATGTATATGAGATATCAAAAAAATAATATGAACACATGTTGGAAAACATGATTCTGTCATGTAAGTGTCACCAAGCTTGTCTCAAATAATGTTATGATTAATTATTTGATTGAAGATTGTTATAATTTTCAACATGCAAAGTAATATATGAGGATGTTCACCGAGAAAATTTTACTCTCTTTCGAGTAAAATTTCTGAGAATGCTGGCGTGCCAATACACACACACACACACACACAAATGTAGAGCACATATAAACATAAAGGAAACAGTGTATTTTATTAATTCACAAAAAATTACAAGATATAAGTCTACTTGGGGCAGTGTATTTTATTAATTCCAAAAAAAATTACAAGATATAAGTCTCTTTGGAGTTTACATCTTCTCATTGCACCTATAGAGTAGATACGATAGATAAGAGATTGTGAAGTTCTTGATTCCCAAGGCTTCGTAAAACTCTTAGTAATTACATCTGTAGAAATTTGGATATGCAAAAAACCTCCAGTTGAGCCATTGATGATCGTCTTCTTCAAACTTCAAATCTACCCTCTATATATGCAATGCATATGTCCATGCATGCACTATGCAAATCCATAGTCTCGTCAGTCTATGGTGCTATCACAATATTCGACAGAATTTTGTAAGATCGATCCATAAACAGTTTCACCAAATTTCATGCCAATTTGAGATCATAAAGGCCCCCATCTAGCTAAGGAAAGGGGAGCCCAGTACATTGTGCCGATGGATTAAATCATGGAAGATGCAAGACGCGTCATCCTAGATTCATTGTAATTACGCCAGAGGATCTATACTGAATTTGTCAAAGACAACTAGAAGCTATACGGATGATTGAGTTATCCATGTCCTGTTCTAGGAGCATCGTTGAAGCCATTGATGAACATCTCGATGTACCTCCATACTATGCAATGTGTATCTCCAAAAACTAATGAAGTCAAGATGCTATCACAATCCATTACAATCCATACCATATGTCGTTGGGCACTGACAAAGCGAAGGCGATATCCTGTCTGTAACTGATGAAGCCAGACACTACTAATGCATGGCACCGACAAGGAGAAGGCATCCATCTGTCCGCGACCAACAAGACTGAACCACACTCAGGCCGGGCATCGATGAGGTAAAGGACACATGCATTTTGTAAAAGCAACATAGACCAACGGGATTATGGATTTGTATAGTTGCAAGTCTTGGCACATGCATTGCATTCATTGAGAGCAGATTTGAAGTTCGAAGACGATGACCATCGACAACTTAATTGGAGGTCTTCTGTGGATCTGATCCACAAATATAGTTAACCAAGAGCTTTACGAAGCCCTGGGAATCATGAATTAATTTTGCAATCTTCTGATGTCAAGATGTATTTTCATTGACGCATGAACAATGTAAACATCTCAAAGGGGAATTGTATTTTGTAATTCGAGATGAATTAATAAAGTGCATTTTTCTCGCATATTTATGTGTTCTCTACAATTTTTTCTATATATACTTATGTATACTGGCACATCCACAACACATAAATTTCACTCAGAAGAAAGTGAATTTTCTCGCTGAAACGCACAAAATGCAGCCTTCGCCTCATTGGTGCCCAACCTGGTTGTTGTTCGGCCTTGTTGGTCGCAAACAAATTGATGTCTTCAACTCGTTGGTACCCAACATTAATGGTGTTCAGTTTCATCAGTCACAGACAAGATGTCGCATTCGCTTTGTGATTGCCTAGTGACATGATGTGGATAAATTGGGGTTGTGATGCATCTTGACTTCATCGGCTTTTGGAGATGCACATGGCATGGAGCAAACACATCTTCTGGCTCCAATTATTATTCTATGTATGGATGGCTCAAAGATTGATAGCTTGTCAGCAGCTCGTCTCAATAATTTTTTAGGATAGATCCAAAATGATGCGTCATGCACCTCTTTCAAATCAAATCCTTAGGCACGACTAGAATGAATCTGGGGTGACGTGTCTTACGTCTTCTATAATTTGATCAATTGGCACAATGAACTGAGTTCCCCTCACTCGACTAGATGGAGGCCTTTCTGACCTTTGACCGGCACGAAATTTGGTGGAGCTATTTTTGGATGAGTCTTCTGCTGTTCATAAAAATTTGAATTCAATCGGACTTTTGGATCAAAAGTTATCATCAATACATTGTTTGTATGTCAGACTGGAATTCAGTAGGACATAAGCCATTTGTCATGATCTTCTCAAGACTTTTCTGTCCTCTGATCAAGGTGAAACTTGGTGAAGTTATTTCATCACAAGTCTTCTATTCGCCATAAACATTCGGGGTTGATTCGACTTCTAAATCAGAAATTATCATCATTACATCGCGAGTATACCAAACTGAAATTTAGCAGGATGCCCACTATTTGCTGTAACATCAGACAACTTTTGGATGACATGACTTAATAATTTCAGGATGGATTTGAAGTAACACGTATTGTGCCTCTCTCAGATCTTATCGTGTGGCATGATGAGAAGGAATTTGAAGCAACGCGTTTTCCGCCTTCTGTTATCCAATCCATCGGCCAACTAAAATGGGGCTCGCTTTTGCTCGGGTGATTTGGACTTTGTACCGGACATCACAACTCCTCACCATCACAGCTCCTCGTCATACTGCTCCATGCTAATCTCCATCTCAATGAACTTGTTAGCATGGGCACTAATGAACGAGTATCTTCCCCCTTCAAATTGGATGGTGTTTGTATCGACAAGGAGACAATGATCAATTATTTAGTTTCCTTATTTAGACATCGAATAAAAAGTTATAGGATTCTTACGTTTTAGCTCCTAAAAAATGTTTGGGCAGACTATAAATCTTCAAATGCTTCATTTATACCATAATTGTACATTATGTAAGTTAACCATCTTTAGAAGATTCCAAAATATCATGAAAACGCTAATTTTGTTAAAGGAACCAAAATTTATAGCCAATGTACGACTAGGTTTCTACATCGGTTTGATCAAAATAAACTGCATCATCTTTGTGACCTTCATTTTGTAACCTCGTAGCAATTATATTCATCACATCATAAGATTTCTAAAATAATATAGAACGTCTTATTTTGATGAGCGATGAAAAAAGTAGGGTATATTTATAAATAAATCTTTCACAGTTGGGCCGACAGCTCATTAGCTAAAGCTAATTGCTAAAATTTATTTTTCATGGAGCAAATTTTATATTCATGTGTCATATAAAAGAATAAAACAAACATATATTTATTTACTCCCTCAAGTTTATACATAATTGATTTTACATTTTAGTCCTTTGCTCAAATAAGCCCACAAGTCATAAGTACATAAACAATTTTATTATAAAATTTCATCAAACAGAGAAAATATTATTTTTAATATAATTGTAAAATTATTTGTAGTTATATTTCCTCTTTCTTGATAGGATATTTTTCTAATTTGTGCAATTGTACGAATTGTGTTGCATAATATTTTTGTAAGTGTATTACAAATACTTCTAAGTGATCTTTGAACATATCAAATATTGAGCTTGTTTGAAAAATATTGTCCAGAGATGCAACGGCACAATCGGATTATAAATCAGAGATTCGGTTTTGAAGATACCAACATTTAAAGATGAAACATTAATGTGTACCCTTATGTTGTAAGCATGCACAGTGCATCCTCATGGACTCAGATGAACGAATTTGGCGCGACTTACGAGCAACTAAGCAAATGATTAATAAAAGGATAATTATGAAGTTGAAGATAAATATCTTATGCTGTAGCCGAATTGAAAACCACAGGTAAATCCAGCTCAGTGTTTATCTACTGTTACCAAGTTTCAACACTATAAATAGTAGTGATGTGATTTGTTCATGGGCATCTCCTCCACGGAGTTTCATAGACTATTTTTTGATGAAGAGAAAATAGAATTAGATTTTTACAATTAAGAACATTCTTTTTATCTGGAGTAGGTATTTATTTTGAAGATTGATTAACATTCTTTTTTTTTTTGTTTTTGAGCGGTGCACTTATTATCTAGAATAGATATTTACTCTAGAGATTGATTGGGACCAGTGTCGAGTGTATAAGGTATTGTTGAACTAATTTTCAAAGTTATAAAGGTCAATTACTACCTGGACGAGGCATGACAAAGCAAGAATTGTTAACTTAGCGGTATAATTTGTTAGGCGGAAATGTAGAACTAGATGTGTAGTCCGAACCCCGTAAAACATCGGTTTGTCTATTTTCCTTTTCATTTCCATTGCATATTAATTTATTTTTCATTCTCAATTGGCATATCTGGTCCAACGGTATACTTTCATGCTATGAAACATTATTTTAAGTAGGTGGTTATAAGATAATATTTGGGTGTGCTATGAATGATGCGGAGGAATGTGAATTGTCAAAATAGAATTTGCTTCTCTCATAAAACGAGAGAGATATCTCTACATTCCTTCATATAGATGAATTGAAAAGTGTATGACTATACTGTATGTAGTTGAGTGTTAACTACAAAAAAGATTATTCACTATGAGATCGAGAAAAGATTAAACCAAATAAGGGTGATATGTATCATGTCTTAGGTTTAATTTGATATCGTATGGTAAAGGAGCAATATAAGTGCATTATATAGATTTCTTGGATATGATCTTCGGATATAACCAGGTGATCATTATGCCATGTTAAAGACCACTATTGAAATGTGGTTCAAGTAGTATTTCCAGGCCAAGGCCAAGGCCAAGTATGCATGAATCTATAGGGTCACACACTTAATGAGTTGGAACTACTCAATTTGAATAAGATTCATTATGAGATTTAGTATCATATTGAAAACCTAACATAGAACTTCATCTATGTAACACTACATAAAGAGAGGTGTGATGCGTTTTTGAATCAATACATAGAAACCCCATCTGCCATCTCTACCATAACCACAAACTCTAAACCTTTATTATGCGTGTTGGTGTTAGATTACTAGCGCACGATGTTCCACTCAGGGACATGTGGATAGCGGTAAAGGCGCTCCGACCATTACTGTGCTGATAAGAATTGGTTGTTGGATGCACACCTAATTAGATAGGTCACTATTCCAACTTTCCTTCAGCTACCGATAACAACATAATATATGGTCTAATACTCACAGTTTTCAAGTAGAAATTTTTGAACTTCTACTAGCGTAGCCTACTCATTCCCTTTCATATGGTGAGACCAATATCCGAATTTGCAGACAATCTGTTAGTGAATAACTATATAAACCTATAGAAATTCGTCTATAACTAATTAATATCAGTAATATCCGATAAAATCTAAAATCCCATCCGAATTAGAAACTATCCAATATAAATTCATATCTGATATTTATTCAATTTGAATTTGAATCTGAGTATTTCCAAATCCAAATCCAACATAAAAATACGAATGCATATATGGTTGGACCAATATCAGATCCGAATCCAATCTTTTATGGCATAACTGCATAGATCTATTGAAATCCGTCTATACCAAAAATTGAAATAAAAAGAAATATCTAACCCAAAGTGATTTTAAAAAAAATAAAGAAAAAAGAAATAATACAAACGTTCCATATAAAATGCAAGTTGATTTTTTAAAAAATCTAAGTTATGATTACCTCTAATAATCCAACCACCTCTTTATGCAAATTTCATAAATTTGAATTGTTATAATTGGGGTCCATCAAATAGACGGCCAGATATTTTCTTTTTTATCGATTAATCTGTGAGCTTCCACAGAGCCTGTAAATTTTTTTTGTTTTCTTAATATTTAGTCTTAAAGCTATTATTAGTTAAGGTTTAAAAAATATATTTAATATTTAATATTTAATATTTTGAATTTTGAATTTTCTTTAATATTTATTCTTGGAGTTGGATTTAGTTAAGGTTTCATAAATTAATAATTATAATTCTAAAATTATTTTAATTTTTTAAATATTTACTCTTAGAGTTTGCATTAGTTAAAGTTTCAGAAATTTAATAATGTTATTTTCTTTTTAATAAAATTTTATGATATTTAGTAATATAGTTTGTATAAGTTAAGATTTCAAAATTTTAATAATTTTATTTTTGAATTTTTAATATCCTATCTTAGAATTGTATTAGTTAAAGGTTTTTTATATATATAAATTTGAGTCGTTATAACTAGGGTTCTTAAGGTACAAGTGTTAGATTTTTTATTAAAAAACTTACATCATTTATATCACATATACAGAACTAATTTAATCTCTGTTCTCAATTTCTCCCACATCTTTGCTCTATCTTCCTCCTCCTCTCGATCTCTGTCTTCACTGCTGCCCAACCTCTTTTTCTCCCCCGTCAACCACTGTCGCTCGACCACCATGGCGGCGACAGCAAGGCAGTGGTGGCACCGCCAGCTGCAGGTGGGAGTAGTAGGAGGTGGTGATCGCTGAAAAACAGAGCAACAAAAGGAATGTGGTCGAGAGGCGGTGCAGTGAGGTAGTAATGGTGGTGTTAAGGAGGGGACTAGGTGAATTGTAGAGAGTTAAATTTAAGACAAGGAGTTTAATCATAAAGTAAAGAGATATGTATACAAGATAGAGAAAAAATAAATATATATCCATTAAAAAATACCAGAGCTTCTATTGTAAATTTGTAATACATATCTTAGAAGTAACAACCTATTTCAAAATTGGGATTTTAGTGGTAATATGTATGCTTCTTTCTATTTAATTTTTTAACTGTGACATCCTTAACAATGAAGCATTACGGTAAGTTAGTTTGCCTAGCATGTATGCTTCTATAATTAAAGTTCTATCTATAACATGTTGCATATGTTATTTGTTGATGTTATTGTAGTTAGATTCCAAAACCTTTCAATGGATTACAGCTTCCAAGTATGTATTTTAAGAACTATTCCTAATTAAAGAAGAAAGTGTAGTATACTATGTTGTTTGCTAACCCTATTTGTCACTGAACGTATGCATGCATTTAGCACCCATGCCTAAAACGGTTAAGCGTTATCTGGAGACTTTTCCTCAGATAATGAAAACCACCCTGGCTTGTTAAGTTTCCATCAAACTGCTAACATCATTACATCATGTTAGTCACGATAGCCCCTCCAGTCACAAAAATTTATAGTTTGTTTTTCTTCGTAGAGTCTAAAAGATGCAATTTTGACTCTTAATTTTTATTTTAATATACTAATAATTATTTTTTAAAAATACTATATAATAATATTATTTTTCATCGAATCCATCCATATTATTTTCATATAAATAATCTAAATACTTATAGATTATATTAGTGATCAAAATTTTTAAAAAAAATTTGACTATATAATTTTTTTTATGATAGGAGGGGAGTGAATCATCGAGGGCCAATGTTAGACGCGATCGGCTGCGTGTAATCGCTTTGGCCTTTGATTTCTTTTTTTTTTTATTTTATTTTGAGATATCCCTTTCATCAATTAGA
Organism: Pharus latifolius; assembly: GCA_019359835.1. NCBI lineage: Eukaryota > Viridiplantae > Streptophyta > Magnoliopsida > Poales > Poaceae > Pharus > Pharus latifolius. The sequence continues at coordinate 14,078,771 of CM033321.1, forward strand.
AATCATGAAACAGCAGACCCAATCAATACAAGCCTAAGCTCTCCAGGTCATTTGGTGCTGTGCTGCAGTCTTAATTAATGCAAGTTTTGGTTCAGATACTCATAGACCAATCAACAGAGAAGAAGTATACTCCATTTTGTCATGTGTTTATTGGGGCTACACCACTAGATGGTTGGCAGTTGAGGGTTTGCTCACCTCCTCAGTGCATGTTGTTTGAGCAACTCGCTTTGAAATTTCCCACCTTTCGTTTTCTTAAAAAAAAATTGCCATCTTTCGTGTCAAGCCATCCATCTGGTCGTCATCGTACCTTAAATGATAAAATAGGAAGGAGACATTTTCAACACACGTCATCCTAATTTTAAGATTTCTTTAATTAGATCAATTCTTTTTTCAATTATGGCTTTCAAGCCTCTCCTTTAAAAAAAAACAACAATCAAATCCCATCTCTCATTTATCATGAAATTAGAGCAGAATAAAATTAACTGAGTCTAACCCAACTTAATTTTAACCCAAACTCAACAATTATAGAGTTGGGTTGTGTTTTGAATTTGAGATATAAAAATCAAATTAGGCTGAATGACTTGTTTGTTTTTTGTAGTACAAAATGTACCGGCTCATCCGTTTGATAAAAAAATCCACTCAGATATCTATAGAACTGAGTTTGTGTAAAACCTACTCGATCCAAATGAACCAAAGCCTTTTTATAGTATGGCCTTGGAACCTCCGACGTGGCCCCTGTGATTGAGGATGCTAAAAGGGCATTCATGAACTTTGAAACTTGGAAGGTCTCACATTGGCAGGAGGGAGAATGAAGCAGCTCATCTTCTGGCCAAGCTTTGTTTGAGGGAGGGATTTGAAGGTTTATGGAGTGATATAGTAAGACCGGATACTGTAAAGACTAGTACGATACGATATCAGCGCACGTTGTACGTCTCCTTCCGGCAATCTCGAGTCGAATTTGTGTTGGGAACGGAAATATCAAGAATTAGGTTAGACTCCATAATAAGAATGACACAGATAACGAACCAATCCGAATGCAATAAAAGCGATCAATATCATCACACACACATATCACATAGCACACCTAATTGATGTTAAGGTGGTAACTAGTAAAGGCTAACATAGTTCACACAAAATTTTCTACTGTTGTCAATAAAACGATATAATGGTCACTAATATTGTCACGTTTTAGTCCAATTTAGTCTAGTAAAATTTAGTAGCACATGCAATTGGTCTCAGAATGCTAAGTCAACTAATCCTTTTTTAGCTAAGTCACAACAAAATTCTAAAGAGACGAATGTGTCCTTAGGGTAAGTCTAACAAGATGTTTCGATAGGTGTTTCACAAAATCCAAGGAAAAAAATTTAATTTATCGCACGTGGTTGGTGCACAATGCAATGGGTGTCTGGATTTTTTTCCCTTTATATTAGATTCATTTTGGATTTACATCCTGAGTCATTTTCTAAATATTTTTCTCTTCTCTAACAAATAAAAAAAATATTTTTCATATGCAAATCCGATCGAAGAGTCTCTCAAACACCATATGCATTAGAGTGAGCGATACCTCGGATGATGTTTTATATGTGTGACACAGAATATTTCTCTAGAACACCTTATAAAACACCCATTGCATTGAACTTAACCTTATATGCATGGTATTGAGCGTGAATAAAGGTACATGTTGTACTTCATTTTTTCCATTAGACCAAGTCTACTCCAGACATCTAGACCAATGCAACTGCCACGTAGGACCCGCGCAGACGAGCGAGTTGTACGGCAATACGTGGTGAGGCAGTGGCTGTTTCGCGCACTGACAGGTGGGTCCCAACGTTGCCCAGGTACGCGTAGCGGTAGTGTTAGAAGAATTAAAGACGCCTGACGACGCGTTTTGTGGACCTAACCATTCACGAACCATGCCTGACCAACCTACCACCAAAAACGCATTGGCAAGTGTGGCTAAAAAATTTTCAAACCAGTTAGTCAGTGACAGTGTCCGCGGTTAATGGGCGCGCGTGCGAAGCAACGCGGCAGTGGCAGGCCCCACAAAACGTGTGAATGTTGTGTGGGTGCGCTTGCCTCGCGTGCCGTGCGCACCGTGCAATAAACCGCTCAACGTCACTAACAGTTGGATTTTTTTTTGTCATTAAATTTGAATTGAAATTATTTACTTTCACCTCAATTTTGAAAGACAAGGTGGTTAACAGTGGGTCCAAATTTGAACTGCACCCACATGTCAGTATGCGTTGCTATATAGGTTTAAAGTAACTGTTGGAGAAATTTATTTCGTGGAACTCACGTGTCAATAACTCAAAAAAATTACTCTTGGGGCAAAAAATTACTGTTTTCCAAATCTTAAAAAATTACTATTTTTTGAGGCAAAAATAGTAAAAAATTGCAAAAAATTAGAATTTAATTGTTTAATTTGTTTTTGTTATATTCTAATTATTTGAATTTAATTTTATTAATTTTTTAATCATTAATAATCATATAATACAACATAGTATCATATAAATATTTTATATACGGCCCATGTAAAGCATCACCCAAGTGTCAATATATCAGAGTGTTTGGCGCTTGAGAAGACGCTTCGCATGTAGGTCCATATAAGGAGTCTTTGTATTGGAGTGATAATTATTTTGAGTTCTTTCACGCACATACACATAATGTACACAAAATATTACTCTAAAAAATTTGTCAAGAAATCTATATATATTAGACTCAACCTTAATCGCTTGTTCGTGGTCCTTGGAGTCTTGGTGGAAGTACTTTTCAAACAGGAAGGACCTTGAGTGGTCTATGACTTTTGAGGGGTTGTAGGAACTGCACAATTGAGAAGATCACAAGGGAGTGAATAGCATTGACAAATGGCATGATTGAGTGCTGCCAAGGACAATCGTTAGAATGCCTCTTGTCTCAATTAAATTGTAGTCAAAATTTAAATTTCGTTTCTTATTAACTTATGTTTTTTTATTAAGATCCGGAGTCCTAGTTTAGGTTTAATATTCCTCTAACTATATTACCCATTGTGCTAGAATAGGATTATTTAAAGTATAGGTATTACTGTAAGAAGGACACTGCATGTTTTTTTAGTTATTTATCCTACAACAGATAATCAAGATTGAGTCAGAAAAATATTAAAAACACAAAAAATATTTATTTATTATAAAAAAATCAATCATGAATATTATTATTTAATCTAATAAAAAATACATATAATAACTATACAAAAACTATTATATTTTAGAGGATCTGATTTCAGTCGTGCTCTATACATATGAGGGTAGGACACATGGCTTAAAAAGAAATTGAGAATGGGCTTCTATAAAGAGTCATAGTTTTGGAGGAATATTAAAGTGCATACCACCATTTGGTGCTAATCCAAGCAAACAATTCCCAAAACTTGTGAAATATTTAATTAAAAAATATATATAGAAGACAGACTAAATTGCTGTATATTCTACACAATTTAAATATCTAACTTAACCTACTCAATGAGAGAACGAAAAGGACAAATTTGAATAACCATTTTTTCTCTTACTTTTTTATTTTTGACTAGTTTTTGCTGAAATTTGCTGTTTTTGTTTCTTCCTGTATTGAACGAGTTAAGTGTTGATCACTATCATATCAAAAAAAAATTAAAAAAGAACTTTTTGCAATGATTTATAAGGCTTTTAACAAAGTGTGTACAGATTTACACGCAACAAGAGTTTGCACTTCATAGTTTTAGGCTTATGTAATATCCAAATGGACTCGATTCCCATTGACATTCACTGCGCTCAACGGAAGTAAAACTTAAATGCACTTTATGAAAGCAAACTTAAACGTAGAGTTCACTTGGAGAGCTTCCTTACAACAATCAGTATATACACTTTGACATTCTAACCAATAAACAGAACAGTAACACATTGACTAGAGAAACCATGGAGCCTCAAACAATTTGTGAATCTTAAGGTGGAAGCTCACGGGATTCATCTAATCTTACCAATCCGAAATTAGCAACTTATCGTAAAATGTATGAAACACTAACGTATCATATTTAATCCACACTTGATTTTAATCGCATAAGCTGCAGACGTGTCCCTTCTCCTCCTGAAACAAACAGAACCTACCTCGCTACTTCTAGAAGCACACCAAAGAGTAAACAAAGAATGGAACAGCTCGCTTTTGGAATTCCGGAATTTCATTTTCCAAGTTCGCTAATGGAATAGCTCTGACATTAACAAATCCGCCGTGTAAATCTCCGAATTCCAAAAACCAGCACTACTGCACGAAAAGAAAAGCAAAAGATATATTTTTTCTGCAGTGTTTTTTAATCCTAAGAAAAGTGAATCATACAAATGTTGTGAACTCACGTGATCTTTAAACGTACGCCTTTGGAGGGTACTTGTCCACGGAGTCCACCCAGGGGTTGCAGCGCTGGGCGCCGTTCTCCCCAGTGGCAGCGCCCGGCGCGAAGGCTGGCACGTCGCGGAGCGCGCGCCACACCGCGCTGTTGCACTTGAACCCCGAGCCGAACCCGATCTGCCACACGCGGTGGCCGCGGCGAACACGGCCCTTGGCCTCGGCGTACGCCAGCTCGTACCAGAGCGAGCTACTGCTCGTGTTCCCAAATCGGTGGAGCGCGCACTTGCTGGGCTCCATGTCCCAGTCACGCAGGCTCAGGCTGCGCTGCACCTCCTCGAGCACCGCGCGGCCGCCGGCGTGCACGCAGAAGTGCTCGAAAGCGCGGCGGAAGTCCGGGATGTACGGGCGCACCCCGCTGATGCGGAGTACGCGGCGCATCATGAGCGACTTGAGGAACTTGAGCTGCTCGGTGAGGGGGAGCACCAGGGGCCCCAGCGTCGTGATGTTGGTCTTGAGCGCGTCGCCGGCGACCGCCATGAGCTCCCGCGCCAGCGACACGCCGACCCGGCTGCCCGCGTCCTCCCGCTGGTACACGCAGTTGAAGCACTCGTCAGTGGCGCCCTTGTGCGTCCGCACGGTGTGCAGCAGCCGGTACTTGGCGCGGCCAGCGTCCGCGTGCCGGTTTGACAGCAGCGCCGCACCGCCGCCCATGCGGAAGATGCAGTTGGATAACAGCATCGACCGGTCGTTGCCGAAGTACCAGTTGAGGGTAATGTTCTCCGTGCTAAGCACGACCGCGTACGAGTTGGGGTTCGCCTGGAGCAAGTCCTTGGCGAGGTCGATGGCGATTAGTCCGGCACTGCACCCCATGCCTCCAAGATTGAACGACTTGACGTCCTCCCGCATCCTGTAATGGTTAATGATCATGGACGCCAGCGACGGCGTCGGGTTGAAGAGGCTGCAGTTGACAATAAGGATGCGCACGTCGCGGCGCGGGTTGATTCCCGTGGCCTCGAAGAGCGCGTCCAGGCATCCGAACATGACAGCCTCCGCCTCCCGCCGCGCCTCGGCCATGGACAGCCGCGGCGGGCGCGCCTGGATGCCCGGAGGCAGGTACGTCTCGTCGCCGAGCCCCGAGCGGTTGGTGATCTTGGTCTGGAAATCCAGCGCCTCCGCATTGAAGTAGCCGGTGCTCTCGGTCATGTCGAGGAACCCGGCCTTGGTGATCTTGTGCTCGTCGGCCGGCTTGTAGCAGGCGAACTCGACCAGGTACACCGGGCGGGGCCGCTTGAAGTAGTACACGGTGAGCAGCAGCACAGCGGTCCCAAGCCACGCGACGCAGGTGAGGAGGTCAATGGAGTAGTAGATGACGTCGAGGCGGACGAAGGAGTAGGCCGCGGAGGCCAGCAGCGGCACGCACAGCCACGGCAGGTACGACGTGGGGTTGCCGCCATGGCGGAGCCCCAACTTGACATACTTGAGGTTCACCGACCGCGCGAAGTCCGGAAGCCGGCGGCGGATCTTGATGACGATGCTGGGAGCCCGCCCGCCCTCGCCCTCGTCCTGCCCGCCAGCGCCGCCGCCTCCACGAAAGGCCATCTCTGCCGTCAAGCGCTCCCGCTCCATGACCGCCGCCGTCGCAGCCTCCATGGAGCCAAAAACCAATAAATACAGCACAACCTTTTGGTGTGTTTGGATGTGGAATACCGGATGCGGGAGTTGGTTGCGGGGGCAAGTCAATATATAGGACGTGAACACTCAACAGACCGGGGGAATGAATGTGATAGTCACCTGCCGCGAAAGTAATGCCATTTCCAGCTGCCGCAGCAGTCAAACTTACAGCCTCTTACAACTTGCAAGTTATAGTACTTCACACTGGAAGAACACTACTTGTAAAAACATCTCTGTACTTAGGAATACACAACATGCAGGGTAAAAGTAAAACTGAGCAAACGGAAGAGGAAAGAATGGAGATTGGAGGAGGGGATAGGTGGGGAGGGTGGCCTATTAATGGGGGTAGTTACCGGGGACGCTCAACCACTTGGAATTAAGGAGGCATAGGTGGACGGGTACAGGACCTTGCCTGGCAACGCCGCGGGCACTGGTGTGGAGGGAAGAGAGGTTGAAAGATGGATGGAGTGTGCCCGGTGGTTTTCTATTTCTCCCTCGTGCCTTTCTTTTTTTTAAACGCATAATGCAATATGGTGGGAGGTTATGATTTGTGGCAGGTTTCTTCCCGCGTTTTTCTGATCATCCCTTGCGCCACATGAGGTTCTCATACTAGCACGTCTATTCTGGAATAAATATGAATGTTTTTAATGGATTTTTTTTATATGATTATTTAGGGGTTTATCAGTGGTTGGATTGGTAGCAAAGGAGGCTAAAATGGACCACTGCTAATTAAAAGTCAGATGCTTCTCTTTCCTTCCTCCCCCATTGAGTTTTCAGAGAAAGGCACGGATAACTGAACTGTGATATTTAAAAACCATAAACTCTTTTTTTTTCCTCATTATCCTTGCCGTTTCCCTGGTACGTCAACAATCTCATTACATCTTCCTAGGAAGGGTTGCAATTGTAGAATTATTATCGAATCCCCCATCAAAAACTAGACTGTCAAACCTCACTTAAAAATGTAATTAGCTTTTAGGGGATGTTTGAAATAAAGATCAAAAATAAATATATCAATGGGCGTCATTATAGTTCTCCGATTTCTCAACTAAATCGATTTAAGGGACTTAGTTCTCGTATTTTCTCATTCACTTATCAAAAGCAAGCAGTAATTTGGTATAGAAAATTTCTATTAGATAGAGATATGTATTATTGTTTGAATCAATTTTTATTTTATTTTATTTGATACATTGTGATCCTCTTCTTCGATTGATTTACATTAGATGTAAAGTGATTGCATTTTCTATTACTAGAAATGAGAGAGCAGTCGGAAGAAGACAAGTAATCCGCTCATATTTCAATATATATCTCATGTCTACTCTTAGCCAAATTTACAATATAAGAATTTAACACACCAGATCCACATTAAAGGATTTGGCACATTTTTGAGTTTTTAAATCGTAATCATGTTGCTACATCTTATAATTCATCTTCAAACTTCAAAACAATATTGAGAAAAAAAAATAGTATGTAATATAACACCGAGAGTCTAATAAGTACTGCACCTCACAGGACACTATACACATATTTTTTTCTTACTTCGTGCAAAAAGAAATTGATTTAGAGTTAGTATATTTAACCTAAGTGGTTTCATATACATGACACAAGATTAAAATTTAGGTTAGTGATCTCAAAACTTATAGATAATCTAATATTGTCCTTAGTCATTAACCACGTGGCATGGTATCCATAGTTCCAGTTCCTGTGTTCAGATAAATCTCATTTAGCCAATACGTGCCCGAAATGGAGATGCTATGTCTTCTGGTATTTACCATATTAGTTACGTTGTGCCAGTAGAAAGGTTCACTTTCTCCAAAGCCTCGAACTAAATATTAATTTTTTTGTGCAATCAAAGTTTGAGCCATTTTCTAGACGTTTTTACGATAAACTAGGCTCAATCCATCATGGATGCAAAAATAGTAGCACTGGATGAAATCAAGTCTTTAGAGTCATGGACAAGTATAGCCAATTTACAGCCCTGTCTAGTTATAGAGAGAGTGTAAAAATTAATTGAAATAGCAATAATAGAACCATAATAACTACTTTTTTTAATTCAATTGTGTTAGCCCCTTTTTTTATCATTTCAGTTATATCAGTTGTTTGATTTTTTATCCATAAAACCAAAATAACCGAATTATATATCATACATATACGTAAAGGGAAACAACTAATTATCATGGAGCATAGGGAGCAACCTATTTATTGTTTTGTAACAAATTTGAACGTATAGATTTTAAATTTGTGCGGGTAGACACTTTGGAAACGGGATAAGAGGTTTAGGACCCTCAGGTCCGTGTTTCGAGAGGTGCAAATGTGGCATCTTTGTATAACCCATACTAAGACCAATACATTTCATTAGAGATGCTCTAAAAAGACATGTAACCTATGCGAATTTTTTTACAAATAATCCATAAAAAAAATTAATTACAGAAATGACCAAAAATTCATGTATTTTGTAAAAATAGTTGGCCACGTCAGTACGTCGAGTTATGAAGATTCGACAAATCATTTGCCGCGGCTTGTCAAGTGAGTACTCGACAAACCATCTGATTATCATTCAAGCGGAATACTAATTGAATGTCCGCATTCGAGCGGACACTCATGCGAACTGTCTTTATACAGATACGACCACAACCAAGTCTAGTACTGATACAACCAATTTTGAACTGATGCGACCACGACATCTAATACTGATACGACCAATTTTGAAATTATATGACCACGACCAAGAGTCAAATGACTTGTCAAATTATGGACACTCGACAAGTCGATTTTCATCCTGCAACACGACGCATCGCTTATCGAGACTCCATAACTCGACACGCTGACATGATAGATTATTTTTATAAAATACAATAATTCTAAATTATTTTTACAATTAATTTCTTTGTGAGTTATTTATAAAAAAAAAATCTGACCTATGCATACTTCAATTATTTTTCTCCACTAACTGGTTTGCATTTGGCTGATCTTCCCTTTTCTCTCTTGCATGGTGCGTTTCATTGTCCCAATCAGTTTGACCACAAAGAGACTAGGAGAAGACAAGCTCGACTACAGCCCACGGTGGACCAGTGCCTCAGACGTCAAGTGTGACGTTGTTGCCGACCATTGAGGTTCGCATGCGAGGATCTAGTTTTTTCTAATGCATGGCTGGGCATACTTCTGGAAACTTGATGTTAATTCACCCATTGATGAATGCAACACAAGAAGGTAGGTTAATTTTCAAATTCTCACGGTAACATTGCCTGACAAGTGGCCAGTTAAAAATATGCATGCGCCACATGTCTAGTCCGACAAGTGATGGCTCCTATTTGATCCGTGACATAGTACAAGGATCTTACTATCCTAGATCATGCCGTAAACTTCGGCTGTTATTGTGAATAGCAGTTGTATTTCTCTCTCTTTTTTTTCTTTTTTTTTGCATGTACTTCAGTATTTAAATGTTGTTTTAGTTTTCTTATTTTGTTTTTAAATAAAAAAATTTTATAAACTCGAGATACATTTGTATAACTTTTTCTATGTATACCATTCCTTTAATTCTCAACAAATTTGTTTAATAATATTAAGAAGATATGCATGTATTAAGATGTAGGCAAACTTTTAATGTGGTATATTAATTAAGGTTATTTTGATAATCTTTTTTCATGTTTTGTTTCTAGAGTTGGATGCTAAAATAATACTCTCTCCGATATATAATATAAGGTATATAATTTTTTTATTTTTGTTGCAAAATATAAGATATGCAAACGAATTTATTATTATTTATTAATTTAACTCTTATTACTTCTTCACTATCTGTTATCTATTTATGATTAATACGTCGTATTGGTATTCTCTTTCAAATATATTTATAAACGAGAGTAATTTAGTAATTTTATCTCAATATTATTTTAAATTTAAAAATTTTCTTAATCCATATATATTATCAAAATACGTCGAAAGAATTATCTATTGAAAACGGGGTACTAAGAGGTCAACAAGTAGTCTTTATTTCAAGGCAACACGCGCGCGGAGGCCGACAGATTAAATAGCAACCGACTTGATTGCGAGGGGTTTAAACTCCCCGAATCTGAAATCGTCCGGCCGTCTTAAATAATACTACATATTTGTTTGTTTGGTTGTTTTCACAGTTACAGGGACCCAAAAAAAACAATTGGTCTAATACGCGATTTATTATCAACTATAGTATTTCACTCGAAGAACACAACTAGTTAGGCTACTCAAATCGATGGTGCCAGAAACATGGTTAGCTCACTTAGTCTCCGATATCACGAATTTTTGAAAGAAAAAATCTATTTAAAACTCAGATTAAACTATAATTTGAATTGATGATCTGTTTCAACTAATTTAATTGTGAGACCAAAACAATCAGACGACACAAATCGTTCATCAACCGGATTTATATTACTCAAAATATAATAATATATGATATTTTGTGATATATAGTTCTAGTTGATAATTTGTTTGTGTCAATCTGATTATTTTAACTTCACAATTTTACTAATTAAAACAGATCGTCAATTCAAATTATAATTTAAAAGATATCAATATTAAAATAATCAAAATTTCTATGTACAAAACTTTGATTAAGAGTTGATTAAAAGATATTAAAATTTGGCTGTCGCGCCCAAAAAAATTTTCTGCGATTCTTATTTTTACAAATTTCTTTATATTGGGATAGATTTGTAATTTATTTTTTAAATGAGTTAATTTTTTAAAAAAATTCTGGATTCCACTAAACCAAGTGACTCGTACTCCCTCCAAACGTAAAAAACTAAGGCCGTTTAGATCCTGAAATTAAGCCTCAAATTTAGAAATTAGAATTGTAATTTTATGTTGGATATCAAATTCTGCTATTTACATGCATATTAGGAATTGTAATTATATACCCAATTTCATCTAATCTAATTATAACTATAATGGAGTTAAATGAATTCTTATTCTTTATCCTAAGAATTCGAATTCCTGTGTTCAATTTTCTGATACCTCACTATTATATTTTGAATCTAAGATTAAGATTTAAATTTTAAATTTGAATTTATATATCAAAGTCAAAATTAAATTTCAAATTTCAATTTTGAATCTAAATTTCATTTTTCAATTTCAAATTTGGACTTAATTTTCAAATATGAAATCACAAATTTGGATGTAAATTTTAAACTTAAAATTTCAAAATTTATATTTCAAATTTCAAATTTCATTTTGAATTTCATATTTGAAATTTCGAATTTCATGTTCCTAATTTTGGATTTCAAAATTTGAAATTGGATTCAATTTTAAATATAACATTTTAAAACTCAGATGTGAATTTTCAGTTCTAAATTCAAATTTTAGATTGCAAATTTCAAATTTCAGATTTGAGTTTTCAATTTCATATTTCAAATTTTAAATGTGACTTTGAATTTGAATTTTAAATTTAAATTTTCAAATTTCAAATCTGAATTTAATTCCGAATTCAAATTTAAAATTTGGATTTTAATTTTATATTATTTAAAATTTAAATAAAATGTTTAAATTTTATTTTAAAATTTAAATTAAATATATAAAGTCAATTTGAATTTGAAATCTTGATTTAAATTTGAAGTTGAAATTCAATGTATTCAAAATTTTGAATTCAAACTTGAATTTTAATTTGATTCTGAATTTTAAAAATTACATTTGAACTTGAAATTAGAATAACGTGTAATCTTGTAATTCTAGATGTTACACATCAAAAAGATATGGAATTGGACTAATTCTAGCCAATTCCAATCCCCAAAAATTGAAATTAGAATTGGAATTCCATAAACTATTTCCAATTCCAAACTCTAATCGGACCCTAATTTATTTTTTAAGAAATCAAACAAGCCCACGAATGGGCTTTCCTAACCAAACGAGACGCTCAATAACTGTATCCAAGGGTGAATCAACCAATGCTCTCTCTCTCTCTCTCTCTCTCTCTCTCTCTCTCATCTTTACTTCTCATGCAGCACACAATAGTGGTTCGCCAAGATGCATTAGCTGTATCTTTGAACAATACAATGGTACTTACAAGGCATAAACGCCAGCTTTTTGTGTACCCTGTGGACTCACCAAAACGGCATGATTTCATAGATGGAGGGAATATGTCTGAAACACTGAATGTACAAGATTGTTGACAAGTTACTCTAAATTATGAACGATTTATAACAATTCTGCATGAATAAATGGTTATTCCAGAGTCGATCGGGACCAGCGGTGTACTCTGGCTGCCATAAAAGACGTGTGGTCTTGTGGCGGTTGTCGTCGACCCTCTTTCGTTGCACTATTCCATGCGATAATATGTAGGACCAGCAGTAGCCTGCTCGACTGCTGGTTATGACTTCTGAGGTGGCAAACTGGCACCGCAAGCTAGCTTGATAATAACAATATCCAGTTGCTCGCTCGCTCGCTAGCTGGTCCATTTCGTCCATTATTATTGGTTACGGCGCGTTCACCTAATGCTTGACTCCAAGTTCATTTCGTTGCAAATTATACTATTATCCTACAGCATGGGAGAGCATTGGAGCAACCCTTTCAGTTTTGCTTGTTTAGATAGCCTAACTATATGGTGGTAAAAAGCTAACTGGTAGTAAATTATGTTGGTACAAAGTCTTCAGGCTTTACGACAGAAGTTTCTATTTTAATTCATTTTCGTTCATAACGATGGAAGTATAGGAATGACATTATGTAAATGAAAAATATTGTCCGGTTCAAAGGGGAAAAAAAAAGGACAATATAGATCCATATATAGTTCTGCAGCTTGTGCTAAGTTGGAGGTTGCATTTATGACATTGGCAACTAGTCCGAGCCGTAGAAGGTAGATCTGATGGTAATACGAGCCATGCATCCCAAGGGTTGGGGCACGTACAGCTCGAAACTAAAGCGCAAGCTCACCACATCTCCGTAATTGACTAAGCTAAGAATTGAACTGATCCAATTAGATCGCTAGCTACAGCATTTGGGTCACAAGGACTAGGCCCTAGGGGTGCAGGTGGTTGGGTCGGGCCAGCCCATGGACATGGTGGCTATTTCTTTATTGTGATGGGATTCCTCTATTGGGAAGGGGTTGTCTGTGGGTTGCTATCGTGGTGACAAGGGAAGGCGGCGTCGCCATTGTTACTGTGGAGCGGTCGGGGTGAGCAGGCGAGGGTGGTGGACAAGGCGAGGACGGCTAGGCTACGGGATCTCGAGGTGAGGACGGCAGATCCTGCGGCAAGGACAGCGGACCGTGGAGAGGACGGCGAAGACCGCAATATGGTGATCTGATGTCTAATTGTCTATGTTTGGGGATCCAAGTCTGTCTATTCCTCTGATCTCTATGGCAGTGCCGATTGGGTGCAAGTTCGGGCTGGGTTGGCCCATCCGTTGGCTGGCTCTTGTCCCATCTTGACATGCAAAAACTCGAGCGACCGGTGGAAGAAGACTATACCGGTGGAAGAATTTGTTTAAGGTAGCCCGCTCCATCCCACCTGCACCCCTGATTGGACCTAGACGACTATACCGGTGGAAGAAGCTCTTGAGGAACACAACTCGAGCGACCAAGTATTTTTCAATGCTCCATAAGCTGTCTTCTGCCTATTGTGCCTCGTGGTCTTCGATTTATAAATCTCCATCTCTTGGGTTTAAAGTTCAAATCTTCCTTGCGAGGTTGGAGTCATTTGTTGAGGTAGCAATTACTCCCCAGAATGTAGGGTGGGAACTCGGCAGGCTACATGGTTCCCAATGCCAGGTGGTTAGCACTAGCGAAGCGCGAACCTGAAATAACCGCTTGAGTTTGTGAGCCAATTGGACCTTAGTAAGGCAGGAAGTGGTTTGTGGGCCGGATCCTACCTGGGCTTCTATTTTTTCCATAGCCCAAATCAGGGGATACCATCGAAGCGAGAATGTTCGAGAACACCCGACAAGCGCGAAGAAGACCCCGGCGTCGTCCGGAAGCCCCGGTACTATCAGGTCCAGAAACTTCAACACCTTTCCCCACCCTTCCACAGCACTCGTGACATGACGCAGCTTTGCTCTATAAAAGCAGATCCTATCTATCCATCTTCTCCAACAAAGAAAGCAAACCGCTTCAAAACACAGCGACTTGACAAAGCTCTCGAGTTCTCTGCTCTGAACACCCATTCCCCAACGCTAGAAGTCTACAATGGCCGCAGCAACTGCTCCGCTCGCCCTTGTCAGCCGCCTCTCCCCTGCCGCTCGCCTGCCGATACGCGCCTGGAGGACGGCGAGGCCAACTGTTGCCTTCCCGTCATCGTCCCTTCCCGGGAAATGCCGTCCGCTCAGTGTCGCCTCCGCGGTGCAGGAGAACAGAGACAACACCTCCGTCGACGTCCACGTCGACCAGAGGAAACAGCAGGGCAATGCCGTCCAACACCGCCCACGGCGCACCACATTTGACCTCTCTCCTTTCGGTAAGTCATCAATCCGCCTGTTGTAAGGTTCTTTCACCAAGATTATGTGATTAAAGAATGACGTGGGCGTGCATGGTGCAGGGCTAGTGGATCAGATGTCGCCGATGCGCACGATGCGGCAGATGCTGGACACGATGGACCGACTGTTCGACGACGCGGTGGGCCTCCCGATGACCCGTCGGGCGCCGGGCGCCGCGAGCGAGGTGCGGTTGCCGTGGGACATCGTGGAGGACGAGAAGGAGGTGAAGATGCGGTTGGACATGCCGGGGCTGTCGCGGGAGGAGGTGAAGGTGATGGTGGAGGATGACACGCTCATCATCCGCGGCGAGCACAACAAGGAGGACGGCACCGGCGGCGAGGGAGGTGACGGGTGGTGGAAGGAGCGCAGCGTGAGCTCGTACGACATGCGGCTGGCGCTGCCGGACGGGTGCGACAAGAGCAAGGTGCGCGCCGAGCTCAAGAACGGCGTACTGCTCGTGACCCTCCCCAAGACGGAGGTGGAGCGCAAGGTCATCGACGTGCATGTCCAGTAGATGGATCGCTTTGAGCTGTGTGACACGAGAGATTTCAGATATGGTGCTAAGTTCTAGTAGCTAGGTATCTTCAGATGTATGTGTGAGGACTTGGTCTGTTCTGGAGTTGCTCCCTTGTTTTTTTCCAACTGTTTGCGCACTTTATATGCTAGTAAACTGTGAATAAATGAAATAATAAATTAAGAAATAAATTTATTTTTGATTGTCTATTTTCATAAAAACTTATTTTGATCTTTCTATTTCTTATAAAGAACTAAAGAATCAAATTGGTTTCTTCTATTTTAAATCAGCTTGAAATGAATTTTGAAGTAATAAATTAAGGAATAAATTTATTTTTATTCTCTGTTGTTATAAAAATTTATTTTGATTTTTACTTTTTATGAACAACTAAAGAAATCAAATTGGTTTCTTCTATTTTAAATCGGCTTCCAATGAATTTTTTTTTAGTTTAAAGTAGATTTAAGAATGTGGTGGATTGAAAGACGGGAACGGTACCATACCAAAACGTTGCAACGAGATGAACATGCGGTGAACAGTGGCGGCAAGGTGCGGCGCGACGGTGAAGTGTCGCTGAAGGTGCTGACGCTTATTGCAACGCTTGGTAACGTCACTGTGCATGGCTGCAAGGATCTCGTAACAGTGGCGGCAAGTGTGGCGCGACAGTAAAGTGTCACATAAGGTGTTATCGCTCACTACAATACCCAGTAACGTCACTGTACATGGTCTACGACGTGTTGGCATAAGAAGGCGCAAAGGTGAACTACCACGAAGGGAGGTGGCGAAGAGTCACGGCCACAGCCACGACTACAAGTAATCCTAGAGGTGTTTGATGACATTCTGAAACCTAATTTGTCGCTCGTCTCTATTATTGGCTAATTTCATACTATGTCTATAATCTTTGCCGACTAATTTCATGACTAATTTTATGTCATCTCTTTCAGTCTCCACCATAGTAGTTTATTGTTCCATCACCGTCGTCTCTACTGCTATTGATCAATTTAATGATATGTCACCATCTCTGTCATAGTTTCTCATCTCCACCATTGTTCGTTGTTTGTGGCGATCAATTCTATTGTATATTGTTATCTCTGTTGCGGCGTATACTTAAAGTCATGATTGGCAAAGTCGTAATCGTCGTCGGAGTCACCAATGTTATTGGCACAACGCCGACCTCACTATCGTTGTAGAAGTTATTAGTGGTGGAATTGTTGGTGTTACATATGAGTAGAATGGAATCATAGCAAGACGAGGAAGCACATGGGGATTTCAAATTTGGGGATTTTACTCAATTATGTTAACTTATTGTATCACGTCAGTATAAAATCATATCATATCATCTTAAGTCTGATTTAAATTAAAAGATATTATTTTAAGTAGGTTTAGAAGGTAAATGGACTAAAATGAAGAAGCTCCGGCTACTGCGTGTATAAGGATTGAAATGGGAGTGGCTCCTTCTATAACATCAAGTAACCATATGTGAAAAAAGAATTGTACAGATTTCGCAACTGCATCAAGATATAATAAAAAATAATTCCACTATTAGAAATCTAGTTATTAGTTATTTTGAACAAATACTGAAACTCAAACTCTAAAGCATTTGTTATAAAACAAAACCTAAATATTTTAGTAACAGATCAAAATCTCCTACAAAATTAGTTATAATTTTTTTTTTATCTGTACTTAGCTGCAAGTGGCTTGAAAATAGAAAGATCAAAATAAATTTTTGTGTAATATAGAGAACAAAAGTGATTTTATCCCATAAATTAATAATGCAAGTTACAGGTTTTCTTGTTGCTATTTGTTCTGTTGATTACATTCTCAGTCTGGAGCACTCCTTGTATTGTTTTATAGAAAACGTAGACAAAGTGTG
The DNA here is from genome assembly GCA_019359835.1 of Pharus latifolius. NCBI lineage: Eukaryota > Viridiplantae > Streptophyta > Magnoliopsida > Poales > Poaceae > Pharus > Pharus latifolius. The sequence goes on from CM033321.1 coordinate 14,095,597, forward strand.
TGACGCGTTGTGATGGAAAGCAGAAAAGAGGAGAACACAAGGCAGATGAGAGGGCGCCAAGAATTGAATAAGAATACACCTTATTGTCATTGCAAACAAGAATGAGTCAGCAGTTTCAATATTACTCCCCTTTTTGTCCTCCTTTTCGTTATCTGAGTCAGTCATATGGAAAAAAAAAAAATTTGCGTTCACCACTTCTCGTACAAGATGATATTTAGAACATAGGCCTCGTCTCGGTGGATATTTGCGAAGAGCTTGATCCAACGCCTGTGGTGGTTGCTACAGTCGTCGTTCCTGCAGTATTAAGCAAGCATATTTGATCTCCGAGCTACATTTCTTGAAAACTCCATTAACAAAATCCAGAGAGCGAGCTTATTAGCAATGCAATGCAATAGACATATAGGCTCGTTCAGCCCTGAGGCTCTAGAAAAAATGACCAAACACCAACCTTCGTTACTGACATTCGCCGGCGCGGCAGCAGCCGGGTGCTGAGAGGCGTACTGCGCCTGCTGATGCAACATCTGCTGGTACTGCGCCGCGACGGCATAAGAAGTTTGCGCCTGATTGCCTTCAGTTTGCATATGCTGGCCGGGGTAGTAAGGCTGAATGCCTTGGTAAACTCCTGCCGGCCCAGCTGCTGTGTAGCTGGAATGCAGTTGTGCCTGCTGCTGCTGCTGCTGTATTCCCCCTCCACCATATACACCGTAGTAACCCTGCAACATAGGAGTACGACATCTGGAGATCAGTTAATTTGGACAGGAAAGAGAATAATAACGGGAATGTTTTGGAAGAGGCAGCTTTGGTATATGCGTCTAATGCTGGTCTAATAAAAATGCACCCAAATAAGTAACATGGATGATGTATTAGTGTTTCCAAAAATTTTCATGTACTATGATTCTCGGGAGAAAATAAAGAAAAGAAGATGCTGATCATTATTCCCCATTGTTGCGTCTTAAATCTTTCCCTCTCCAAATGCCTCATCACTCCAGTCATGGCCACCCCACGACCTCCAAATCAACTTTCTATTTCCTTCTTTTTGTTTTGTTTTACTTTCTTTTATTTGGGAAGGTGCGTGCAATTGACCGAGCTTCTTATTGCAAATCTCAGCTAGTCAGAAGAATACCAACCATGGGCATAGGGTACATGTTCTTGTGTGAATATCCTCCCGTATACCTGCAGATCAATCCTTCACTTAGTTCACCAAAATGTTCAAAATGTAGTACTTTCTTCACACAAACCCAAAACAATCAATCTAAAAAGGGCCCTTCTAATTCCATCTTTTGTCTTCATGTCAACGAAAAGCCCATCATTTGTACAACATACATACCCATAGGAGTAGTAAGGGTAGGTGTAATGAACAGGTTGGGGGAAGTAGGAAGCGGCCATTGTTGCTGCAGCTGATGAAGATAATGACGGCATTGCCGGGCTCAACCTGACCATCCCTGGCCAACAACACAATTTGAAGGTCAGTTTTTAAGAACCGGCGAGATCATATACTCCAACCAGAAGTCCATCACAGAAGAGAAAATAAAAGATCCCTGCTGGAGTGGAGGTGCGTACATTATCACGAAGTGTTATTGAAGATTAAGTTTGTAGTTCTGAGATTTGATTATTTGATCTTTTGGATGTCTACGACTTTTAGATGAATGTCCTACCAGAAAGAAGATAAACTAACGGATGGTTTGATTTGAAAAAGTAGACGGTCAAAGATTGAGTGATGATGGATCAAGAATTTGATTCTACACAAATAAATTTATTTGATAATTTGATAAATAATTTGATATCTTGATGAATCATCTCATCTCTCAAACCAAACAGCTCATGAAAGAATCAGCTCGTACCAAACGGCAAAGCGACACCAGGATGCACGCGTCGCCCCGCGCCGAGCACCGCAAGGTTGCAGTTAGCCCTTCTCCCGTCGATCACCGGCGTCGGGTCCTGCAACGCGCGCATTGCGGCTTCCGGGTCCCTGAACGTCACCTGATACACGCCAAGCGGAAGCACAAAATGAGCTGGTGCTATAACCAAAAGTATATACATATTAACGTGACATTGTGTGTGACATGCGCGTGCATGCGTACAAAGCCATAGCCCTTGGAGCGACCGTTGTGCTTGTCGGCGATGACGACGGCCTCCACGATCTCACCAAACTGCTCGAAGTAGCGCCGCATCGTGTCTCGCTGTGTCTCCCACGCGAGGCCGCCCACGAACAGCTTCGTGAACGTCGTGTCGCCGTCCATCACCTAATCACAGGAGAGGTGGTGATGGCGATGCCGATGATCAGCGGCAATAATTAACTAAACGGGCCAAGCGAACAGGAATGCATGTCTGAGTTGAGAAGAGTATATATGGAGAGGGAGACGGCGAGATGGAGCCCACGACAAAGATTGGAGATGGGTGGCCTGGTCGTGCGTGTAATTATGTAGGGACGCTTTGCACAATAAACACTACCAGATAGAAATCGTGTGCTCACTCTCAGAAAGTTGCACGGTCGCATGCAGCTCCTTTGTTTTGTTACTTTTTGGTATGTAAAGACAGGCAACCGGCAACGTGCTAAGTCTCGAAGCTGAGGTTTCACCACTGGACAACAATTCGATACACTTAAATGCACGAATTAATGTTGTATTTTTCTTACGGTACTGAGAGTCGGCTAAAGTAATTTAATTAGAAGGTGTAGATATTTGAAAAGTTATGAATTAAATCTCTCTACTATCAACTTAACATCTAAAAATAATCAAAATAGTCCACATGATTGCAACACTTGACTTAATCAGTAAATTTATGGATGATAGGATCTTAATTCTAGTCTCCATCTGCATGCCTTGTCAATTTGAACTATAATTGATTGACAAACAAATTAGCTATTTGGTTAAGAACAGTATAGCAAACATATTTGCATCCTTGATTACCTTAGTAACCGAAGATAAATAGTAAGTCTAGCATGGTTGAAACTTGGTGCGTAACTTCAAAAAAATACTAATAATTCAATAAAGGGTTTAACAAAAGTCTCTCATCGAATCTCAAACAATTGGGATTGTGGGTATGATGGGGGTACGAGAAACTTTGGAATGTCCCACAACTCACGCGTAGTTCTAAAGGTCTATGTTTCTCCCTGATCTCAATTTCAAATGTTTATTTTTGATTGAACGGTGGCAAAATTACATTGTTAAAGTCATTTATACTTTGTACGGCAAAGCAGAGAATGCAATTTCATCTCAAATAATAGGCATTCGTGATCTCTTGTAGTCTTGAAATGCCCATAGATTAGCTAAATGAATGGTAAGACAAGAAAATAAAGGTGCCGATGTTGGATTGACAAATTGAGATGTATAATCTACACCGAAGCATTCTTTTTTTCGGCACAAGCAAATTTCAACTTGAAATCGTTTTTGGAGAGGGTGTCATCATAATATCCATCTTTCAGTAGGAGTGAGATGCACCTGTAAAGGGGGGAGGCCGATAATTTTGTGGGAGAATATGTTTTTTTTGTTGATGACTGGCTGTCAGCACACTTTAAAAGGGGACAAAACGAGATGATAGACGCATCTACGTGAAGAGCACGCATACAACAAATACATGGAACAGTTGGGATGGGGTTGGAAGGCCGCACGCGTATATGCCCTTGACCGACCAACGTTCCAACCATCAATTGCACTGAGCTACTGCTACATTTGCTCGCCGCGGGGGCCGAAGCAGCCAATGCCCAATGGGAGCCAAATCATAGGCACCGGATAGCGCGCGGTATCGACCCCGAGGTAAAAAAGTGGTTCGTGGTTCGTCAACTTAATGCTCTGATTCTTCCGTGTGCATGGTCACCACCCAACCCCTGTCACATCCAAATGCACACTTATTTCTACCTGTTGGGTAATACAGAGCATATATTTTATAGCTCAAGGCATATATATATATATATATTAATTTATTATTATGTGTCTTATTTCATACTTCTTTACTTATTTATTCTCTCTAATCAATCCCTCCCACAAGTATTCTCTCTCATCTTCTATGCATGTATTATGAGAGTAGTTTAGTCAATTTTTTTTAATATTTTCTTAAAGTTTGAGCTTTCTTGATCTACATATATAGTCAACATACGTCAAAGAGCACAATTTATGGATATAGATGGGCCTGAGCGGATTGGCCCAAGACTAAGCACATACGGTGATCCCACAGCAAGGACGGCAGGGGGACAGTGATCCCATAGCGAGGACCGCGAAAATGGCAACGGTGATGTCTATGGTTCTGCGACTGAGGAATTTGGGGGATTTGAAGTCTATGCCATGTATGGTTGTACGAAAAAACACCGGCTGGCCAGCAGTTATTGTTTCAGTTATTTGTGGGTCTGGTCAACGGCCCGGGCCAGCCCATCCCGCCCTACCTGCCCCCTGCATACATATAAGAAAGGCCCATACGTACTGTGCCTTAGAGCCCGGCCAGAACAACACCAGGGCCTTAGCATCCCAAATTTGCACTGTGCCGTGAGATCCAAACAAAAAATAAAAAAGAGCTGATTGGGCTTACTGTATAGTGGTGGGCTCGCGCCATCTACTCGTCGCCATGGAGAGGTCCACTGCGCGCGGTGTGCAACCTTCCTTCCCGACCACCATCGATCTCTTCATCTTTTTCGTTGTGCGATCGCCGACCAGACTCCTATTTTCCCCTCGTTGGATTGGGATTCGGGAACAGGGATTAAGTATTCTACTTGGTCTGCCCAAGACTTCATACGGGCATACGGCAAACAAAAGACTAATGGAGGAGTAACAGGTCGCATGTAATAAAACTCTGGGACCTTAAAACACTTTTTGAAAGTTTTGGACTAAATTGACCCACGCATAGGAGTTTCGCGGCTTATAGTGTAATTTGTTTGGGTAATTTGCTCTATAATAATATAAAAAGAGTAGTGCTCTGGTGCTCTCCAACAAAAGGTTTGTATGAATCTCGAAGCTTATATAATTATATATAATTACAGGTAAATCAATAAGTTTAATGTCACTGTGAGGCTTAATCCATGAATTAGTTCAAAACCCTAACCCTGGTCAGGCCCAAACCAGGAGAGACTAACAAAACAACCACTCACACTGCACACGTTCCCATCATCTCTCGAATTCTGATGATTAGCACCAAGCGTTTCCATGCGCCAAAAATAGAGAGAAGAAAATTTAACCAATGAAGAATATAAACTCCAGATAGTTCTGTTTATTCGCGTACACCAAGTGTCTTCCCGAGGAGGAATCCACTACATCTGAGTCCAACAAGAAACAAAAGAAAAAAGAACAAAAGCAAAAACGACTATGAACCAGGAGCATTCCATAATCTTTGGTACAGCCTGAGCCTCGTTTCCACGGTAGTGGCTCTCGGAATCGGCTGAGCTGCCGTTGTGTTATTCAATGTGTCTCACATCACAAGCATGTCCTCATACTCACACCTAGAGGTGTAAGTCGGGCCGGGTCGTTACCGGGTCGGTTCGAAACACGCTATTTTGGCCCGGCATGGGCCCGGCCCGGCACGAAAGAAAATGGGTCGTGCCGGCCCGGCATGGGGGACCGGGCCGTGCTGGGCTGCGAAACTCAGCCCACGGGCGGTACGGCCCGGTACGATACTGCGGGCCGTGCCCGGGCCGGCACGACACGAAGTGGCCCGTTAGCACGCGGGCCGGCCCAACACTCAATCTAGCATTTTGGCCCGTCGCACGTGGAGCTCCTCAGTTCCTCTCCTCAACCAGCACGCCCTCCGCGCCGGCGTCGCCGTGCCGCCATGCCCTCCTCGCGCCGCGCCGCCGAGCCCTCCTCGCACAGCAGATCTGGGCCACCGCGCCGTCCTCGCACAGCCACGGTGCCACACCCTCCTCGAGTCCTCGCGCAGCACCGCCGCGCCCTCCTCGCGCCGCAGATCTGGCGCCGTAGATCCTGTGCCGGTGCACACGGCGAGCGAGCTGACGAGGCGGCACAGCAGGTTTCTGCTCACAGGCGTGAGGCTCTCGTCGGCGCCGGTCTCGTCACCGGTGCCGTCAAACGACGAGGAGGAGAACAGCAGCAGCTTCAGCAACGTCGGCGCCGAGGAACACTCCGCCGATCGCTGCAGCGGGGACGGCATAGATCTGTAGGCTCCCGTGGCGAGCGCCAGCGACGGCAATAGCATTTTCGACGACGGGCCGGCGCGGCTGGCGGAAAGGCAGAGCCGCAGAGGAGGACGACGGGCCAGTGACCGCGTCGAAGGTCGAGCAGGTGTGCCCTGTCTCGTTCTTGAAGACCTCCTTGATGCGGGCAATGCTCTCCGGTGATATCTCGACCACCTGCGTCACGAAGTTAAACGCGGTGAACGACGGCGGAGGGCCGCGCGGCGGCTTCGGCGGGCCCGGGATCGCATCGCGGTCCCACACGGCGCCACCGTCGGCTCCGGGAGCCCCCGCGCCATCTCGTCGAGGACGAAACGAGCCGTGCCCGTGCCGGCCCGGCACGCACTGCGGCCTGCGGGCTATCATGCCGTGCCGGGCCTCTCCGCCGAGCAAACGGGCCGTCTCGGCCCGGCACGATAGCCCGTGGGCCGGCCCGAGCACGGCACGACACAAGCCACTAGCCCGACGGGTCCGTGCCGTGCCGGCACGGCCCAACTTACATCTCTACTCACACCTGCTCATCTCATGTTATAGCCTCCATAGCCATGATGGGGGCAAGGCTGAAGCAGTCCGGGAAGCTGCAAGAGATGCAAGCGAAGCTGATGTTAGGGCAAGTGGTAAAGTCGATGCCATGCTGTGGGAGGAGATGGATAACAGTGAGAGGAAGAGGCAGCATCTTTAGGTTGGGAACTTGGAGAATTCGGGGGGTGGTCACTAAGTCGAAGAGGGATATGGGATTCTTTCGGGTTTTGGATGGGCCAAAATCTCCAAAATATCGTCACAATTTGATCTAGGCCATTCATTGGCTTTAAAGTTTGAGCAAACTTTCTAAAGAGAGTATAGAAGCATTTTTCTAGAAAAATTTTGAATTTAGTTATAAGACATTAATGTCTTATTGATATATGAGTTTTAAACTCGCATGTCAGTTTTACATATAGTATTTTATAGACTATAGTAGACTTAAATATCTTTGGATTTAGATTTGACTGACTTAAGTTCGACCCAACTCAATCCCAATAAATAGTTGGATTGACCAGATTTGGACTAGATTGGGTGGGTTTTATTAGACTTTATTCAAAATAAGGGGTCAAGTTCGGATCAGACTTTTTGAATTTTAAGAGTGTCAAGTTAGGTGTGTAAGTCTAGTCCGACCTTAATCTCAAGTCCAGTTAAACTAAACCTACTTAAACTCATGCAGGTCAAAATTTGTTTAGACTTAGACGATAACAACTCTAGTTTTACAGCACATCTAACTAATTTTTTAATTAGGAATATATTATATAAATAATAGAAAGCATAAAATAGAATATCTATCATGATAACAATCTCAATGAGATAGTCTTGGTTGTGGTGGCAAAGATACGTCAAGCACGGAAGGGGGGGGGGGGGGGGGGGGGGGGGGGGGGGGGGTTGAGGCCAACATCATGGGTGATGGTTGCCCATGACTCAATGAGACAACGGAGGTGATAAAAGAAGAGGTCGTAGTAGATGATAACAACTACATATCAGGAGCATGCCTTACAGAGGAGAGGGGTGAAGAAAGGTACTGTATATAAGGGAAGGGTGAGAGGGTGAGAGAGCACAGTTGCATCAGGTCGATCTAATAATTGTAGATTGTCCTGATACTGTTCACTAGTCCGTTTAGACCATCATATGTGAATTCACAAAAAAACTATTTAACCTTTATGTTTGATACAAGACGTATTAGTAAAAATATATTTTTGAATAAATACTTCTCGGTATATACAATCCACACATTACGACTTCAGATTCAAACTCGTAAATTTTATTTTTTTCATGAAATCGGAATGGAACATTCCAGCCATTCCAGACAGAATTTGATGTACTGAGCTTAACAGAGTGGAACTGAAGACTTTGACTTTTCTTACAGTTTGTAGAATAAAATGTTTTGGACATTGCAGACGGAACAAAATAGACAATTATGCCAGAACATACTCAATCTCAATTACCTAAAGGTCTATTGGAGGATTCCTAGGGTGCTGAATGACGATATTTTTTTTAAAATAATCCAAAATAAAAAATTAATTTCAAAACTAAAGTAAAATTATAATTTTGATCCGCCACATCAATCTGTCACTAGAAACAGCGACAAACTACCTCTGACGACTCAACAGGCTAGCCGCGACTCTAAGCTGCGACAAACGGCTAGTGCTCAGCCACTCACCCATCTTCTACAGTGCAAATAATTGTGGTCACGTCAGTCTATCATGGTTTGAAGCCACGACAAGTCTCAATGGCTTGATTGGATGTGTCGGCTCGATTTAGAATCCTGTTACAACAGGCTTCCAAGTCGAGTCGTGTGTGAGGCTTGTCGCACATGTGAATTGCGACAGATGTGCAGAATGTGGAAAAAATTACAGTCGCGGCTTGGAACTAGACAAACCGCTTGTTGCGGCTCGGAGCTGCGAGAGGCGGCTTGTCGCTACTCCAAATCACGAAAAGCTGATTCGGCGAGTTAAAATTACAATTTTACTCTATTGTGGATTATTTTTCAAATTAATTTTTTATTTTGGGTTTTTAAAAAAAATTCGCTGAATGACACCACCCATGCGTCGTTTCTTTGCGAAGGAAGAGATTCGGTACATGAGAGCTGCCAACCGGTGAGCCAAGATCTGATTGTTTAACTTGAACAGCAACAATATTCGAGGAATTGCAGTATTCACCATTCACCAGCCATCATGAAGATTCATTCAGATATCCAAACTTTGCTACTGCTAGAGTTGTGTATCCCGAGAACAAAGGGGCAAACGAAAAGCGGAAAGAAAAGAAAAAAAAAGGGAAACGACAGCACACGTGATGGACATCTGTCTCCTAAAGATTCATGCCCGCATAAACAGGTCCCCTAGCCTTTTGTTGGAAATTTAGGCTCCAAGCTGAGTGACCGTTTGCGCCTGCGTAGAGATGCCCGTAAAGTTCCAAAAAGCTTAGCTTAGATGGAGAAGCCTCCTTGCGTTTTCCCTTGTCATTCAACTGTTCAATTGAAATTTGAAAAATTTAAATTGATTACTTTGGAGAAATGTCACAACATCCAAAAATCGCTACAGTAATTACTAGAATGTCCTTTACAACAACTCAAAGCCTGTTTGGCTTAGCTACAGATGTTCTAAGAAACTGTTTTTTTAGGCTTAAGGTGAAGAAGCCCAAATAAACTAATTTTTTAAATAAGTTCTAGAAACTATTTGGTAAGAAATATGGATTATGAGCTTATGAGGGGTGTTTGGGTGGGGTGAGGGTGAAAATCATAAAAAACACTCTACTCCAACTTGTCTTTAGTGGAGGACTTGAACTTTTGAGAGAAGAACTACAACTTCTCTTAACCAAAAACTGAAACTGAGAACATGAAATGGGACCAAACAAACCCTAAACAATACCCAGAAAGATTTAGTGCATTAGTTTCGGATCCAATGGATGAGAGTAATGCACATTATTGCATCAATATAAATTCTGTTATGTACTACAGAAGTTCCGCTTCCAAGTTAGGCAAGAGAAGTGTGTGCTGAGTAGAGTGTGATTTTTTACCTTTCACTCGCTAACACAGAGATCGGGACACATAGAAAGCATATGCGTTAAGAGAAAAGTGGGGGGCGGATATCACAGGTACAAACAAGCCTATGCAAGCTTAGAAGCCACCAAACTATTAAAACTTAGCATAGTAAGTTTTCAACAATTACAGGAACGAGGCCACATAGAAGCAGAAAAGTTGACATCATCATCAATGTCATTTCCCCAGAACAGAGCCGGATCGCGTATAGCTACCCCCAGCTATCTCCATTAAAAGGAGATGGACATCAGTTGTTGATCTCACACTGCCACCGTCAGGACAGCTACAGCTCCTGCCACCAGTGCTTGCGCCCATGCCCACCGGCCCTTTCAATCACAAACACAAACCAACGAAAAACACCTCAAAAGGTAGGGACATAAGGAACACACAATTTCATTGACAAAACAACAAATGCATCGCCCAAAATGCAACCGCCCCCGCCCACATTACTGCCGAGAGAAAATTTCTCTGGCGAGGAATTGGCTGGGACCCTCTGCACTTCACTATGCATTCTGCCACCAGAAATTGGAATTTCAATTTCTCACAAGATGATATTACAAAAGTTGACCTAAAACTTTTTAAAGGAATCTTCTTATACATCAACAAATGATATTTATGTAAGAAGTTTTTTAATGGATCTTAGATAGACAATTACGAATGTATAGAATGGAATACATAAAAAATTATGACCACACCAAAATCTTTTCTCCGTAGAAAAAAACTTATTACATAATTTTCAGCCAAACCCCACGAAAAAATGTCACATTGCTATGAGCGTCACATTTTTGTATGCCGCTAGATTAACTTTCCTATTCTCCTCGTGAGGGGAAACTATTAATAATCATTGCCCCTCGGAAATTGTGTTGATTGTGATGCAAATGTCACATCCAATCTTTAAGGCCCAAAAAACATCCTCCACCGCTGCGATTTGCAGAATATGCACCTGTGGAGACTGGAGAATCAACAATTGATGTTGATTGTGCAGCAAACTTGCAAACTGCCTCATCTAATTGTTGTCGTCACGACCAAATACCAACCTACGGACTCTGTCTTTATGCCATACATTCTCAAGTGCTAAAGCGTCAAAACATGATGCAATCCTTTGAACTTTAAAGTGCGCAGACCTTTTCAGAACACTATCAACAAGTCAATGCCTAATCTATACAATATTACAAACATAAACTACTTTAGACAGAAGAGCTCACCATGGGCTCCCGCGCCGCCGCCGAGATGCTGTAGTAGCCGCCGTCACCCGACCCGTCGGGGCCGTTGTACACGCCAGTGCCTGTGCCGGCGCCGGCGCCGGCGCCGCCACCACCAAATCCCCCTCCAATGCCACCTCCGCCGCCGGAGGTCGTGGAGTTGTCCCGCGGCAGCCTGTACGATAGCTCGTACACCGGCGTGCCGTCGGGCTTGAATAGCCCATAGTTGCGCTCCGACGCCGGCCCGGGCTTCATGTTCTCGTTGAACAGCGCGAACACGTAAGCGCGCAGTGCCACCCCGGGCTTCAGCGGCGTGCCCTTCCCCTCCGCAACGAGCCGCATTACATTGCCGTTGTACTTCGCCGCGTTTTGCGGCGTCGCCCCCGTTTCGTTCGCTTCCCCGGCGGACGGCCACCCGGTCTCCGACACCCGCACCTCCACCACCCGCGAGGCCGCGCTATTCGCTGCCGCAATGGCGTGGTACACCGCGTCCACCTGCGCCACAAGAAGGTTGGGGTAGTGCAGCCCGGACCCCCGGTCGGGGACACCGGCGCAGCCTTCATCGAGCAGCGCGTAGGCGAGTTCGACGCCGGTGGGGTCGTCGGTATAAGCGAAGTACGGATAGGCGTTTACAAGAAACGGCGAGCCGGTCCTGGCGTGGTAGTCTAGGATGGGGCAGAGGTATGGGAGGAGGTCATGGCGAAAGAACGCTGCCGAAGGCGGGTAGGACGAATCGAGCACGCCGAGGTTGTGCGCCGTGGTTACGACAATCTGCTTGTCGAGGCCGAGGGCCGCGAGCGCGCTGTGCAGGGACTGCATCGCCGGGAGCAGGGCGTGCACAAGCGCCGTGTTGTTGCCGGTGAGCACCTCGTTGCCGACGGTGAGCACGGCGATCTTGGTGGCCGGCAGGAAGGGCAGAACGCTGCTTTTGAGCCACGCGGCGGCGCCTCCAGGGTCGGCCACCGCCACCACGCACTGGTCGGGCACGCCGACGACGAGCTCCACCCCGGTGTTGGCAAAGGCGCGCAGCACGGACGGTTCGGCGTCGTAGAGCCGCACGCGGCCAATGCCGAGGCCGCCGAGCAGCGACAGCACAGATGGCGGCGCCGGGAGGTTGCTGCCCACGCGCCCGTAGTTGATTCCCACCAGAGACGTCGAGGTGGCGTCGGCGGCGGGCGCCAGCACGAGCAGCAACAAGAATGCTTGGATTAGGCAAGAACTGTGAAAACGTTGGAGCCGCCCTCCGCAGTGGAGCGGGAAAGTGACGGTCATTGTGAGAAATGTGGAGATGGGAAGGGAGTGGAGTGGAAGAGGGTGAGATCGACACAGCTGGAGCATGAGCTTGGAGGAGGAAGAATTGGGGGAGGTGACGTTACCAGTTGGTGCCCTATAGGCCTATAGAGAGCGGAGCTGCGGGGATGGATGGACAGATGGTACAGTGGTTTTTGACATGGCACGTTGGGACTGTGGGTCCAGGAGGCAGTGGAACAATCGTGCGCCATTTATTGCTTTGGATGCACTTCGGGGTGGGACGTGCGGAATCCAATGGAAGTGGATTTGGGCTTTATCTAATGTGATGGGTGGGTTCCGGCTACGTGCAAGTAGACCGTGCAAATAGTGGCCGGGAATGGGCCAGGTTTCTTTGCACCCGGTGACCTCAGCAGAGCTGGCTAGGCCTCATGTTCGGGTTGGGCATCTTGCACTCAAACATTAGGCCCAAACCGGATCAACTTGGGCCGAACCCATCTCATCCATCAGACCTCCAATTCAAAATCTCGCCCATCCTGGCCCTATTTTCAATGGGCTAAGACCTGGGCCCGCCGACCCAAATTTGATCAGGGCTTAAGTGCAAGTCCTCCACATTATCACACAAGACCAATTACATGAAGATATGTCGAATAATTACTACATAAAAGAGAAAATAAAAGGATTATAAAGAAAATGGGAGTTTGGTAGGTTTAGCGTAATATGGGATATCAAGATTTGTTTTGCATTTATTTCGGACGAGTGTTGCAGTTGCACATGAGTTCTATCCTGCAAATGTTTTTTTTCGCACTTGAAAGTTGAAACCAATATGCAGGGACACTTCCACTTCGACAATATGTACGGACACTGGGATGGCCTGTTAAGTGTATCCAAATGAACTATGGACACTTTGGAGCAGAAAATGGGCCGGATACTTCAGTTTAGAATAACAAGTATTAGGCCCAACAATGCCCAGAAGTTAGGCTTAGTAGGCATATGAGAGTACAATCTTACTCCATCTGGATATTTGGAGCAGTAAACGGGCCGGGAACATTAAAGTTAGGCCATAAGAAAAATAACGGTGGGTGTCTGCCCAATAATGCAACGCAGACTTCGGATTCGGATTTTCTAGCCCTGGCAAGTTTTGGTAGCTATTCTCCATCCTTATTTTGCCAAGTTAGATTTCTCAAATAAAAAAAAAAATTCTTCCAATGAATAGAGAGCCAAATTTCCTCTGTCATGGACAAACTTTGTTCCTCGGCCAGAACTGCTCTCATTGCCCATCATATTTTTTATTTATACTGTAGATTAAAAAGAAAGAAAATAATTTCGAGAGTTATTATTAATTATTGAAAGTTTATTTTGATTGTACACTTTTGGGTAAAGAAATCAAACTTTTCTCAAGCAAAACTTGTCCATGAGAGCAATAGCTCAAGTTGAACAAAAAAAAAAAACAAATGGACCTTATAGTCCAAACCAGAAATATATTATAAAAGTTTGAAAGTTTCCACTTAAGAGCGCATTTCTCAGTCGATTACAAATATATAAGAGTACAACTACAGCTGCCTTTCTGAATGCAAAATTCTCCTGCGTTACTGTTAGTAGTTCTTAGCGCTAAATTTAAAGCATGTGCGGGTAAATGGAAACAGCAGAGCTTGGGAAAATGTAGAAGCTTTTGTGTTAACAAGGGAGAATTTTTGCCATACATGGTTTAGATCTAAAGATAACCACACTCTAAATACTGTAAACAAGTTCACACAAATCCTTCAGCCCTTTTATTTCTGGGAGCAGTCCTGGCCTTCCACAAAGGCAATTTTTGAGTTAATTTCAGTGAGAACAGATAAATTTGAGTTGAATTCTAATTTTAAGTCGAACTAAATATCGATTAAGTTGTTAAATGTCTCTTTTAAGTCTTAACGATCTCCAGCAGGGTCGGTTTCTTTACAGAGCAACTAGTACTATAACAAGCAATTATGATATGCATTGAGCTTGTAACTATGGGTAGTTCCATAGGCATTTAATTTTAGCTCCAGCACGGAGCAAACATTTAGAACATAAAATTCGGTGCCCTGTCCAACGCCGTGCAAAGAGCATTAGTTGGATTGCAGATAAAAGGACTTAATTCCAAATTGCACATGTGAAAGCACAGTTTGTTCGACGAAAGGAGATGGATAAGATGCAGACGTAGCCAACGACATAGTCTGTAGTTGTCACTTCTGTTAAAACTAGGGTGGATACGGATGGATAGTAACTATCTTGCATCTTAACTTATTTTTCTTTTTGTCTGATCCGGAAACAAATACGAATGTTGATCGACAGGGATCCTGATAATTACGGATTCAGATATGAAATAACTATAGATTGGATGTGAATACAGTTCTAGAAATATTCCGATTATTATTAAAATAAAAATATATATTATAATTTAGAGAATTTTAAATATAGAAAACTTATATTAACTAACAATTTTTTCTTTTACTTTATAGTTATTACTGGCATGTTTAAACAGCTATAATAAAAAATAAAAACTCAAAAATGTACCAATAATAATGATAAATATGTGGGTTTAAGAACCGAAACAGATATTCGTTTTCTTATTTTAGTCGATATCCATCAGATACAGATACATAATTGAATATTTCTCCTTCTATATCCGAAAAAAATAAAGATCGAATCTGAATATGGATGCAATATCATCCGGATCTTAAAATTACAATCCATATTAATTTTTTTATGGATACAAAATCGGATCAAGTGAATATTATCCACATTTTTTTATCTCTAATTTAAAAGCATGGTATTGTGTTGGTATATAGTGCAAAATACGGTTACAGTTCAAAGTGCATGCAAAATACTGCAAAGATATTCGAAGTTGTGCAGTAGCAAAAGTTGTCAAACTTAATTAATTATGCTGATTGAGTCTTTAAGAAAAGCTTTTGTTTTTGGTTGGAACAAGCCCATCAGCTGATGAGCCGAAGTATATGCCACTAATTAGTTGGTGAGTCCATTCTCAAAAGGAGTTGGATTTGTGAAGTTTGAGCCATTCTTTAAGCATGTAGGACGACATAACAGGTTTTGATATAAAGTAGGTTTATCTCCTTGCTTCGTGTCTGATAATGATTCAGCAACTAAAGATTCGTCATCTTGTAGTTGGAGAATAATTGTTCCTGATTAAACTTCAGTTGATTCACTGCAATTATTCATGTTGGTCAGTACCGAGATTTTTGTGTTCATCGAATTCAATAACAGAAGTCAAAACAGCGTGAGTATAACACATATACATAAGATTTCTCGAGACCTCCTGAAAAGTTGTAGTCTAATCGGTGACACATATCTAACTTAGATATTACAATATTATCATGCTTTATACAAGTTTAGATAGTTAGTTTTGTGATTTATTTCCTTGACCCTTCAGCTCTTCATGTCATAAAATAATTATTATAGTCAACTCCTTTAATTTTAGGAAAAAAATTTCTCGACTCCCACATTGTGCATCATATTCCTGACTGATATTACAGCAAAAGTTATGAATACACGGTAATGCAAAAATGGCACGTTTTGGTACCATCCAATGGAATGTTTTGCCTCCATCTGGACCGTCCACTGGATGATGAACAGACGGCTTCATTCTAGTTATATGGTAAGGTACGTTCTTTTTTTTTTCACATGAATGTGTCTGTCCATCATCCAATGGACGGAAGGGATGCAGCCAAAATTTTCAATTGGACGTTACGTGGAGGAGAGGATCCAGAGTTCTACACTAGTGCAACAAGTCCGACAGGGTGGATGCATCACGTGAATTTGAGATTATTTCAGACGTACGGGACTTGTACTGGCGGGAGATATTGCTGTCGGCGTAGGCAATTTCCACTATGGAGATTCAGATTCTTAGGCTGTCTTGTAGAGGTTTTTTGGGAAAATATTATTCACAAACATATGTGAAGTATCATCTAAAATACTCATCACTCTAATACAAATAAAGTACTCATCACTCTAATATAAATATTCTTGATAGACTTTTCGTATTTATCTATAAATAAATTAAATATTTATTAGAATTTAGATGATTTTAATAAAATATAAATAATTTTTAATTCTAAAATCGAATATAAGTGATGTTTGATCTCTGTATGAAGATAATTAAAAAATTTATAATTTTCTAAATATAATTAAGATCAAATTTGAACTAAATTAATACATAAATCAAGAAATAAAAGTTGTATACAATTTGATCACATAGAAATAAAAAAATAAAAAAAACTCACGTCTCTTGCTGTCTCCATCTCCATGGGCGTCTTCTTTCTCCGATTCCTGCGTTGGAGATCAACTTTTCAGGTGCCAGCTCTGACTCTTGCGTTGGAGATCACCTTAACTACACAGTTGTTTATACTTGTTTGTTACATGATATAGTATAACTCATTTCTATTTTTTTTTATAAAAAAAAGGGTTTGATGCAGAGTAATTTTTTAGCACAAACCAAGGAAGAACCTTATTAAAAATAAATAAAACCGTACATAGTAAGAAAAGTGTACAACAGCTAAAAAAAATCGAAGATGAAATCAGGAGAGTTTTAGGAAGTTATAAAAGGATAGGTAAACAATAATAATAAACTTTTACCATTTTAGTTCACGAAAAACACTTATATGTGTGTTTGGACGGTCTGTGAAAAAAAATCATAATTTAATTCTCAATTCATTCTATTTTTGTATGTCCTTTTTATTGAGATGGATCTGTACATGTGCCTAAGGTGGGGGTTCTGAGGTGTAAAAAGCCTCCGGTTTATAAAACTTATCCTAACTACAAATCAATTGGACTTAGTCCGGCCCCAACCAACCCAATAAAAAAGCAAATCAGTAATATCTTGGATATATGGAACACTCTTACTCGTATCAGTGGAGTCATATAACTTCCTTCTTATCCTTACAATTGCGACTGCCGTCCTTTAGCTCATGTGCAACAGTGCAAGTCGTTTCTACTTGAAAATGGATAACTTAGCAGCATTGTTATCGTCTCGAGGTCGTCCATAATAAATTATACGTCTCGGTTGCAATGAACTCTAACGAATAGAAAACATACGGAAACTTTGACCTAAGAAGCGTGAGACAAATCCAGTAGGCATTTTACTAGACGATGCACGTACGTGCATCATATTCACATCACACCTGCGATCGTTGTTTCTCTTAGATGAAGTCGGTGTCGGTGATCGACAACTCTGTCAGACTGATCCATCATCATCATTTGTCCGGTCATCCCTGTAATTGCTTGGCTCCTCACAACGCCATGCATACGGCCATGCCACATTTGCATTTGCTGTCCCTTCTGCGTTGTACTCCAGACAGGTGAGGCCCGAGAATAAGTACCAACACTGAACCGTCGTCGGCCTCACAGGCGGAGGTCAATATCGTCTGGAGATTTTGCAAAAACCTTTTACAGTGAAGCACATATTCTCTCGCATAGCACAATAATTTGTTCCGGAAAGGAGAAAGAAACACACTTGCTAAATTCCATAGTTTGGTGTGAACAGTGACGGATGCTCCCTGATATCTGTGCAGTTTTTTATAAAAATATTCCAATTTCTATTTATTTTTTGTGTTAAAATTTATAAAACTTTAAAGATTTTTAAAAAATTGACACCACTAAAATATGCAAATTTTAAAAGATAAAATATGGTTGACCTCACAAATATAAGTTCTAGATTCCCCACTGAGTATAAAACATGCTTCTACAACATTGTGTATCCAATTTATAACATCTATTACACGATGACAGATAGACTCTCTTGTCATGTGACTCTATAAACAAAATGAAAGATATGATGAAGTATATTTTCACCCTCTATTTCATATATATATATATATATATATATATATATATATATATATATATATATATATATATATATATATATATATATATATATAACCATTGACATGGTCATCTCTTCCACGTGATCCTATTTTCAATTTTCAAATCAACAAAAAAAATTATCGGTACGACAAACCTGGGTTCTTCTCAGGATTTTGACTTCCTTTCCAATATAGGTACAACTAATTGTAGGTTCCACACGTAGTTTGGTTTCATTTCATTTTTTTCTTTCAGAAACAATTTCTGTCTTATCCAATTTCAACAATTAAGAACAATTGCTAACTTTGTGGAATTGAACCTCTCACAAATCCAAAAAAATTTGTCATTTTTTGATTGAAGAAAATCAATTTTTTTTAATTTTGACCACCAATATATTTATTAGTATTTAAATTGATTATAAAAAATAAAAAAATATATTTATCTAAAAATAAGTTTTTAATATATTATAATAAAAAATAATAATCAAAATTGTATTTTATAGAAGACGTATAGGAAAAATAATAATCTATTTGGACAGCAGGGAATGCGGGGCAGTGGATGACCGTGGGGGTGAGATAGGTCCATACTTATTTTGATATCTCAAATCATGATGGACATCGCACCAAGAACAACTAACAAGGTTGTTTACTAGATCAGATCACATTTTCTCACGCTGTGCAACGAACAAAAGGCTGCTCGCTCGTTATTGTCAACGAGATTATTGTCCCGTTCACATCGTAATCACGTACAAGACACTTAGGGACATATCTAATGTACTGCGCCTGACATGATATTAATTCGCAAACATGGTGCAACAGTGCCATAGGTTGCAATATAACTGCGATCCGTACTGCTTTTCTTGCGTGATCAAGATTGCTCACGTATGTATTCTATTCGCATCGGAATATTAGTTGAGATTATAAAATTAGATCGGTGACAAATAAAAGAATATAGAGAAAGAACAAACAGATTTTTATGAAATTCAGCATGACAACTTGATGTATTCATCAAGAATCGTCGGATTTGTCGCAAACTTTTTACAACGGTTTTTAAATTTAACATAAAGTCGGGACAATTAAAATCCCTCCATTTACATCTCATGATAAAACGGTCTTTGCACGCAGATAAGATAGCCGAACACGACCTAAATTATAAGATAATATTATATTATAAAATACTGTGTAATTGATATACTCGAATCATGCATATGCCTCTATATTTATAGTCTTGATTTGCTGGAATTCAAATAGAAGATAAATTTTAATAACAAATAGAAATCAACTCCTGCCAAACTTAATTACAGATAATATGTATTGTTTAAATCAAATCTTATATTTCTATATACACGGTTGAAAATCAATCAACGAAAATTTTATCTCAACATTCTCAAATATGTTTTTGACTGTTAAAATGTATGTCTACATAAAGAAATGTCTTATGTACAAATCTCAATCTTCTCTATTTTTTTATTTGTGTTTGGTTAAAATATTTATGTTAGAGTGTGTGGAGTTATGGTTTGAGTTAGAGATGCATAGTGTGAGGTGATTATCTAATAAAAAAAAAAGATTGCCGGCACATGAAAATTTAGTAACACATGCAGACGGGAATGGATTTCAGTACGAGTCGTGCATGTTTTTCGATCCCGTCATTCTAAAGCACCAAAATTTTCTCCGGAAAGGCACCGATCTTGCTGTGCTATGGAAGAGTACTACTAGCTTTTACGTGGACTTTTTACTGAGTGCACTGCTTTCATGGGAGTCAAAAGTTGCAACTTGCAAAGCATGCAAGGCTGGTAAGTGGTAACCTGTTGCAAGAAGTAGGCAGCGTTCCTAACCCCGGTTAATATCTGTATAGTTTTCTTTTTAATGGAACAGAGAAGAAAATTATTTTTAAGAGGGAATTATAAAAATCAGTCGTAACACACTCACAGGTCACAATATATTGCTTACGTACTCGTGCAATATATCATGCTTTGTGCACCTCTTTGACGTACACTGAAAGTTATAAATCAAGCGAGATGAGTGGCTACACAAAAAAATGAGTCGTGCAACGTTGAAACACAAGCGGCTTAGGTTTTTATTTTTTGAGAAATAAGGTTAAGTTTGCAAAAAACAATTAAGAAAATAATGTGCTTACTTCTTAATATGACTCCGGAGCCGTCGCAACTAACAAAAAAATGGCCCGCCATGTGGCTAGCCAACAATTGATTAACACTGTTAGACTAGTTTTGAAATGGCGAATGGATGTAGAAAGTTTGAAAAAACATTAAATTTTCAAGTAAATCGCGTTGTTTTAATTAAATAAACCAAATTTCCCAAAACAAAACAAGGAGAAATGGAGGATGGAACTTCAAGGTTCCATCTGTCGTGGATCCAACAGGCACGAACAATTAATAGCTCACCGATTATTGCGCCAAATGGCCACGCTGTCAAAGCTCAGCGGGGAGTCCGACACAGCTGTCTGTCAACGTGTCACATTGCTCAATCTTCCTCGCACAAGTGTGCACGTGTTCTTTTCTTTGGCAGATTGCCTGAGGTGACTCATTGAGGATTGGGAAAGGTTGCACGCAGCGCACGCATCCCGGAAAATTATGGACGTAAGCCCGCTTTTGCTTGGGGTTTCGTCGTCTTCACGCACGCGGGAATACCGGGTCCCGCTTGCGACGTCTGCTCGCCTCGCTTAGTAGATGAGTTCAATAACAACAGCTTTGTCTGCGATCGGACAACAGCCCAGCTCTCGACGGGTCTCAATAATCCACGGCTTGCACGGTCAACTTTTGGCCTCAGCGCAGCGGTGGCATCCTCTATCCCCGGAGGTGAGAGAGGGTCACATATAAGTAATGTTTCTTTTTGTACTACATCATACATCATGCTTATCACAAATTTTAGAACCAAGAACACTGTATATATGTCTCATCTATATCAATACTGGATTTTAATATTTTACTATCCTTGATCTCTAGATATTATAAGCATTCACACCCTAAAGCTCCTGATGTGTTTGTTGATTTCCCCCTTTTTTTTTTTTTATCACTTGTCTACTCGTCATTTATGATTCAGTGGAGCACGGTGCACATTAGTATGAAAAATATAATATGATTAGACCAATAATCAACTCTAATACTATCTGTAACACCTATATAGATCCAACATGTGACAATACTTTGTCATCCTTAATCCACCTAAAAGAGTTAACATGTGATGTTGGTGTAGAGTGTTTTCTCAAGTTAAACTCTCAATATGACTAGGTCCATGCACTGCTAGGTCTTGCTGATTCAAGCTTTGCCAAGTGCTATATTCATATCCTTAAAAACCTGACATTCTTGTCAATCAATCAGTTCATTTATACGTACACTATTTTAGGTAGCAAATTATCAAGATCAGTTCCCTTGACTCCTGCCTGAGTCTTAACCTTAATGGCAAACTCGGGCCTTTCTATGTTTGTCTGAAGAACTTTTAAAAATTCAAATATTTAGCCATGGGCCGATTAAATTTGTCTAATCCAACTTGGATTTGTTGACCTATGTGTATTGGTTTGGGTTGAACCGAACTCAAATTTACCCTATACAATCAAATTTTTTATTGATTCAGTCTAAATCTGACTCGAATATAAAGATGTCCAGATCTAACCATCTTGACTGATTTGGCACTACTTCTCGTATCATCTTGATGTATCCACCACTATTCCTTCTAATTCAAAATATAACGCCTGTTACAGATTTTTGTTTGTTTGTTTGTTTGTTTTAGAATGCAAGGCCAACAAAAGTGATCAGTTGCTAGAGCCTAGGAGCACATAAAAGCAAACAGTGCCATTTTCGTTAGGGACATCCTTGCCTTACAATGGCCCCGGCACATGCTACCCAAGGAACTGCATATTGCATAAGGTATCTGACGAAATTGACAGTCACCATACAGTAATCAGACAAACATTGTACTCAGCTACTGGCAAGACTTGCAACTTTTTTTCACTAAGCATGCAAAGGCCAGAACTGATCCCAGTAGCATCCAAGGCCTACAGTAAACACTTTTCTACACACATTAAACAAGGGTCCGCTAGTCAGCGTGTGGGACGAGGACAAGAACCCGGAACCCAAGAAACCAACCCCGACAAAACCATTACGCTAAGCACCAAATCCACCGCTGTCGCTTCTTTAATGAGGCACGGGCACGAATCTTGAAGCACGCTCGACATTGGGTTCCGCTTTGTGTGGGGGTAGCCCTGCTCCACGCTGTAGAAAAGCAGTTAGAGCTAGAGAGAGAGAGACTTGCGTATACAGGATCTATGACCGAGTCAATGTACTACTACTGCTTTGGAACGTTGTAATTACTGAGTTGCGTACTTTGTACGTACGTACCATGACCCCAATGCACACTTTTGTTAATTCGTGCTCCGTGTACCTATATCTTGGTAGCGTACAAAGCAACACCCAATGCTAAAATAGATTTGTCTGTTCAGCATCCGCACCAATTAGATAACCATTGGAAAGCTTGTCGGATACGTACCCATAGTATGCTATTAGCTGGAGTACGCAGTATGCATTCTCTAATCACGAACATGCTAATACCAGCTGTATTGGCTCGCTGATCCTCCCCCCAATCACGTCGATCATTAATTATTTTTCATCACTGATGCCACCGATCATTGTGTTTGTTGTAAAAGTTGAAATTAATGGCAACAGCAGTACTAATTCTGTAGTGTAAATGTTTAAGATGACTTTGATTTGTGAATTTTACTCTATGTTTTAGTTACGTATTATAGGGATATATTTCTTGTTATTTCGTTAGTTAATTTTATAATTGTAATATTCGTATTTAAAATATATTCTAATATATTTTTTCAAATAAGATGTATTTAAAAATATCTTATCTTATTTTATTTCTCATTTGAATCAAACATATTTTGTATTTATTCACTTTACCCTGACTCTAATATATTTAAAACACATTACAATTATAATTATGATTTTGAACCAAACACCACCTTAGTTCATGCACATAAAGTTCTAATCTTTCTAATATTTTGTTTCCCGTGACTCCCATACAACCAATATATATTCAGAATATAGACATATTATGAACCGAAACTGGTTAAATACATGGTTTAAATTCAATATTTATTTTATAAGTTGAACACTTTTTAAATTTGGAGTTTCAAATAAATTTAAATTTTTTCCATTAGTTTATTGAGAACGGGCTTATAAACCTAAACCATTTGTAAATTTAAACAAAGTCGTGTCATATACGTATAAAT
The DNA here is from genome assembly GCA_019359835.1 of Pharus latifolius. Lineage (NCBI taxonomy): Eukaryota > Viridiplantae > Streptophyta > Magnoliopsida > Poales > Poaceae > Pharus > Pharus latifolius. The sequence continues at coordinate 14,118,815 of CM033321.1, forward strand.
TAGGTCATTAGTATCCTCAGCCCTCAGTTTCGGTTACACCTTGCACCCCTGTATTAATGCTTTTTTACAAACTTTCAACAACATGGTACAACTTAGCAATGTTTTTATATTCTTCTCAATATTGAATTTGAACGTACTATGTCTTTCACGTATTAAGTAAGAAGATAAAGTAAAGGCAAGATGAGGATACTATTTTTGAACAGCCGCCTTTGTAAGGCATTGTGGATAATTTGCTTGGTCAACATGATGAAGGGTATGTTTGATTTAATTTCAACTTCAGTGTTTAGTCTAAAAAGTCTCGAAAGCAAGACCACATATGATTTCTTATAGACATTTTATTTTCTAAAAATTCAAGCACCGCTAATCAAAGAGAGGATAAAACCACAGTGGAGTGGTTTTTTGTGGCTTTCTACTCTCATCTCTCCAAACACTTCCTCACAATCTATTCTTATTTACCAAAATAATTTTTTGAATTTATAAAAAAAATTAGTTTTAAAAATTTTCTATCATAAATCTCAAAAACTACTCAAAGAAATCACATCTAGACCAAAATATGCCTATAGTGTCTGAAATATACACGCAAAAGGACAAGCACGTGCACAAGACCAACACGCGCATCTACCATCACACCATATATAATGCCTACTATTGTGTATAAATACGGCTTTATTCTTTGTTTGGACCATTAATCACGTATCTATGTTAATACACTACTACAAAAATATTGAATATTAACGATTTCAAAACATCTGTATTAACGGTTCTCTAATCGCTAATGATTGGCACGATAGAAGCCTAGTACTACTCTAACTTAGTTGAGTGTTTCCAGATCTCATTGAAACAAGGAAAACAGAATCAAATTGTAAGAAAATTGAAACCGAAAAATATATTGGGACTCAATTGGTTTGTATCTTCTTGTTAAGTAGAATTTAATTCTTCAAGAAAATCAATTCTCTATTCTTTCATTCACATCCAAACATCTCAAAGTCTCTTACATATACACATTCTAGAAATACATTCAATAGAGAAGGGAGAGATGAGAGATTTTGAGAAAGAGATCGTTGCTAAATTGTTGTCAGTGCAGAGGAGGAGAAACGAGGTCGAAATTGTTGTGGCTGTGGTTGACGCAGCGTTGGTCAGCAACGAAGGAGGTGATAGATGTAGCGTTGGTCGAGGACGAGGAAACCGAAGTTGAGCAGAGGAGACCGATGTCATCACTGCTGTGGAGGTCACCGACAGTGTAGATCTAGAGCTTAAACTCACCAGACGCTCGTATGAGACACAATGGTAGTGCAATCCAAGCCATCGATGGTCTAGATCTAGGATTTGAAGAATTGGAGAAGAGAGCTGAGAGAGAGTGAAAGAGAAAGAGGAGGAGTTGGCTCACCGGTCGTTGTCACGTCGGCGGTGAGGTTCGCTAAAAGAGGGAGAGGAGAGGAACAAGCGGAGGCGCGAGCTGTGGCGGTGGAAAATAGAGACAAAAAGCACGGCGGGGGAGATAGATCAAAGCATGTCTGATGGTGGCGGTATGTGTGCGATGTAAGAGGCAATCGACGACGAGGATTTAGAAGAGCGATCGCTACTGGTGGATTTGGTCGGCGAAGAGCGGCAATAGCTTGAGAAGGTGAGAAGTGGCTTGGCCGAGAAGGAAGAGAGAGACAGGAGACGACGATGAGAGTATTTATTAAATCATGTAGTTTCTTCTAATGGTTATTTATTAAAAACCGTTAGAATAAAATTAAATATATTCTAACGATTCCAAAAATATAACCATTGGTATAAATGTCTTTCTCTACTACGCACCATATATACTAATAGTTTTTTCTATATTGCGTAAAACTGTTAAAAAATAGAGGTTAATGGATTACATTTCTATAGTAGTGATAGTATTAACTGACATCAAATACATTAAATACGTATCTGAGTATAGTGTCACTATTAAGATAGACAAAATATTTATAGAATATAGATGCCCCCATCAATTCTGCTTTATTCGACCTTGCAACTAATCTCCTTGGCTCGTCGCTACACAACACAAATAAAGAAACATCAACAGTGCCGGATCACTAACCATTGATTTCCATCATATATACATGTGTCTCCAAGTACCGTGCAACTCCAACTCGCACATGTAGTCCATGGAACGCTCATGTAACGCTAGTTTGTGCGAACATGCATCCACCGCGTGGGAGCGTCACGTAGAAGTTGTCATCGACATAGACGGGGAGAACAACCTGTAACCTAACCAAACTAATATCTACGCACCCATGACCTCTTGGGGAGTCTGGTCCGTCCGATCGATCACACGCAGACGGAGCGAAAGGACAATATACGGGGGAATGAGAGGGAGAGAACATGGTGTGACAATTTAACAAAGTGAAAGGGAGGAGAGCGACGTAGCAACCAACTTGATGGCTGCTTTGGATTTCTTTTGGCGAAGTTGGGATGCTGCGTGGAATGCTTTCTGGAATTCCTAAAAGTGGATAGAGACTGTGGGGTCCTCGTCTTCTCCACTTAAGCACGCGGCGCTCACGGCTGGCTTTGGCCTAATGGAAAAAGCTTAATTGCATGTGTAGCCATGTAGGCTAGGGTTTCAATAACCCACTACTCTGTGGATGGCCCCCACTGCGGTATTTACTAGAATTATAGTTGGGCTATATGTAATCTTGGTTGTTCACTACTAAATTCATGGTCTAGATTAAAACACTAGGAAAAAAATAATTACTCCAATCAACCTAAAATATTGATCGTTAATCGGATGATCCATTATCTGTTAAGTATATATCTTATTTGATCTAAAGATAGTATCAAAGAATTAAGAGTAGATTTTTTATTTTAGCTTAATGAGATGAATTGGATGTGTTGTAGATATAACTCAGTGCATCTGTCTTATATGATGCAATTTATTGTGAAATTAGTTATATTGTATTAAATTTGATAAAAATTACAATGTTTCAATTTTGACAAAAATATATCTCAAGCTTCACTAAGAGGTTACCAAAAAACTTCCTAAAGGAAGTTATAAAACTACCCTTAATCATATATGTGATATAAATCGAGCTGACATTTGGGTGGAGTTGGATGGAATGGGGTAGATGGAAAAAAAAGCATTTACAATTTTAAGAGATCAAAGTAGCATTCCCCGTTAGGCCTGACAACACACACGATGATGAAGACGTGATATTAGATCTTTGTGATTTTTTTGCCGATTCGAATAGCACAAAATCCATCGTCTTTGGTATTATTGTTACCACACGGACCATAACGCTACCTACAGTGGCATTAGCCGCGTGATTTATTATGCGGAGATAGCATGTGTCATAATCCATATTAAATATTTTATTTAAATTTTACTAAAAATCTAAATGTTGGGTTGAAACATTGTGGAGATTGTATTTGAAGGGAAAAAATTTATTCAATAAAAAAAGAACAATATCATACCTTCATGCTCAACTAAAAAACCCAATTTCATAGTGTAATTTTCGTGACTTTTCCATAAGGAAAATAGGATCTATAATTGTTCAGAGGAAAATTGTGTAGAAATTTTTATATATATAGAAAAATCTTCAGAACTGTTAGATCTCATATGAATAATTTTAGATATTTAATATATAAATACATTAGAAATTATTCACATAAACCGAGAACGCCAAAAACGCTCCTATATATAAAAAATTTCCTACGTAATTTTCTCCTCTAACTTCTTGTCCTGCCGTCGAAGCGTGTCTTCGGCAGTATCAGGTAATTAGTTTAAGCTGACCTTTGAGCTCTTTACAGCTAGCTGGAAGCACCGACCAGCAGTGAACAAGTAATTGCTGGAGACAGTACTCTTCTTAAAATTCCCCGTCTCAAGGACGCACAAAAATTATGCAGAATGTTTGGACAAAATAGCCCGTGCAACGGAGATATGTTGAGCAGAAAGACAAGAGCCAAGCAGAATATTAAAAAAAGTAAAGTAGAAGATAAAAACTAACATGCCTACAAACACAAAGAGACGAGATAATATATCTCATTTTCATATAGATCTGAGCAATTCTAAAAAGAAGCAACACTTGCTGCAATCCCCGCGCTTTCGGTCCATCAAAGCCAAATCTTTTGGACACAACCCCACACACGCGCAACCATGATTACACCCTGGTAATTGCAGGAAGGAGAAGATGCATGTACATTGCTTTTCTTTCATAAGAATACGAATTTACTTTATGAACCATGCATTCTATCAGTATAGGAATGAATTATGTGCAACAAATATATATCCTGTGATTGAGACTAACAGTGTAGTGTCATGGCAAGGTGACACGATTGCTCAAATTGCTCAATCAAGTGCCCGATGTCTTCATTAGGAGATGATTTGATGCTGGCATAGGTCCAATTTGACTAGATTGATTAGCTTGTTTAGTTCAGACAGGATGAAAAAAATGCAATTAGAGATTGTTTGATAAATTATATGAGATAGTGTAGATTAAAATGAGATATTATTTGATTAGTTAAATGAGTGATGCAAATAGAAATATATGAAGTGAAAATATTTTTTGTGTTATTAATTTATTTTTATTACACCTAAATAACTATCAATCTTCCTAAATAATATTTAATTCAATTTAATCAATCTATATAATTAGATCACAGTCAAGTTGATACTGACAACAAATCAACTCCTCAATTTCATGCGCCCGGTATCTTGTGCCTTTGAAGACCCGGTAGATGAAGTGGCATTGTATTGTGTAACACTACATGTCACCTACTGCAACATTTTTTGTACACTTCTTGTGGACGTTCTCAACTAATCATTGTTTGTTTGGTTTTAAGCTCTACGCCGTCGTATTTTGTACAATGGGTATACGACATGTCACTGAGTCACTGGCACATGTGGGGCCGGCATCTTCGGATCCTCTTTATCTTTTTCTACGCCGGGAGCTGCAGGAGAAGGAGCGAACTTTTTCCCTAGTGGCCCCACCTAGCCCCTCCTTTGTTACTAACTTCATGTTAATCTTGTTGTTGTAAGAATGGTCAGTCAATGTAGGAAAGCTCACTGGCATTGTAAGCAGTGTCACATAGGAATCTTTAGCTGGTTTTTTACGGAACTCTGTGACATGTTTTGATTGGATTTTTAGCTTTGCTTCAGAGAAACGAGAGAGAATATTAAAATTTAAGAGTGGCTTTTTTTCCGGTCATCTTCAGGAAAGATCATTGTGCGTGAGCCTAGCAATTTCTTTTGAAAAGACCCTTTTCTTTATATCTTTTTCAACCTATAAATCATATCTATCTTTTTGACTACGAATTATATTAAAATTTTTATAGATCAAAATTGCAATATATAATAGCAAAGATAGTGATATTGTCAACTTGTGATTGACTATAAATAATTATACTCCAGAGATTCAGAGATAGTAATTTTCTTATACACTTCTCTACATATGTATTAAGCCATAATTTAGTTTGTATTAAACTTTTAAAATTTCATCACATACTCACAATCCACATCCGAGGTCCTAGTTGCCGCATGTCTTTCAATGTCAAAATTTTTATTTTATTTTATTAGAAAATGTTTTCCCTTGAAAAACCATGGTAAAGAATATGCAAACGACATCTTAAGGAGTATTAAAATTCTTCAAAACTCATCCATAATGCAAAATTCATGGCTATTGTGATTCATCACTAATAGTTTGGTCACGATAGCTCTTTAATATCAGCAAACCATTAAAAAAAATCATAATTATAATTTTGTAGAAGTCAATAATCCCTCACTTATTATTTTGTCCTAATCATCTAATAAAGATAGATAGGACATTTATTAGACACAGTTTTTAGATATTGACGAATTTTAAACTATACATTTCATTAAATTATACATAAACTAAAATCTACAACTTTAATTGCCTACACGTGTTCAATCTCCGACTCAAACACCAAAAATATCATGGAAATTAGAGGCTGTAATTTTCTTTTTCTGAGCAACCACTTAGAAGCTGAAATAAACCGTAGCCTTTTCACACCACTGTTAAAAAAAAAAATCATGTCACTATCTCTCTCTTTTTAGGCGATGAGGTGTAATTCTTTGGTGTTCATCACACCCCCTTCTTTTCTTCCTTCCTCCCCTCTCTCAGCACCCTCCACTTTCCCCACTCTCTCCCCTCCCCACCCTGCCATCATACCCTGCTTTTTTAGCCCACCTACCAGCCAGCACTCCACCCATAAACAAAAGCACCCAACCCTCCATCCCTCCACCACTCTCCCCTCTCCCAAAAACACAAAAAACACATAGCTAGAGCTAGAACCATACAACTTATATCACTAAAGCAAGAGAGGGGAAGTGAGAAAGCTGCATTGCCAAACCAGGCTATCAAAAGAAGCTAGAGAGGAGAGGTTGCCCACTAGTCCATTACCGCTTGGCGCCAGTACCAGTAATAGAAGCAGGTTAGATTCCAAACATAAAGTTGCCCAAAGAAAAAGGAGAGAGTGGCGAGTCCAGTCCCATCCAATCCAATCAAGATTGGAAGTGTGCCCAGCAAGCAAAGCAGCATCCCCACCGCCACCGCCACCGACAGCCGCAGCGATCGGAGCCGTCAGATCCAATCCAATCCGTGACCGCCGGAATTGCGGTCGATTCCGGTCGGCCCGAGTGACCCGACCGGATCTGCCTTCGGCGCCTCGCCCCTCGCGGCCTCGCCTGAGTTCTGTAAGCCTCTGCTTCCTCTTTTTTGTGCCTTTGTCTTATTTTTTTGGGTTATTTTCTGTTGGTGCTTCGTATTCGTGCAATGTTTGTAGTTTGAAAGGTGCATTTGGATGGTTTTATCTTTTGTTTTAACAGTTCAAGTGTGTGCTCTTATGCTTTGGCTTATCTTTTTTTTTTTCTCTTCACGTCTCTGTTCCAACTTCCAACCCACTTTGATATTCGACTGGTACTGTAGTATTAATTTTTCTTTCCAGTTTCGATTTTTTTTTATTCGAGATGATTGGTTTTACCCTCACCCGGACTTTTCGGCTGCTGTTTTGTCTTCTTTTGGTGAAATTTAATTGCAGGCAAATTACACGGTGTCGGTCCAACATGAACAAACAGTTTACTGAAGTCAAATAGTTTTGTCTCGAGTTCTCACGCATGATTATTTCTGAATTATCTCCTCTAACGTTTTAACCCATCCGATGAAATCCATTGAGGTACAACTAGAACAGGTGCAAAATAACAAGAGAGATGGAATAGTTCTACAAGGACAAGAATTTAAACACGAGAGGGAAAAAACTGGTCCATTCATGGCGGTGTTACTATGTTAGTTCGGAGTTTTTACTCCCAAGTCACGCACGCCCCACTTTATGACCAAAACTACCTTCTATCTAACTGCTGCAGTAGGATAAGTAGACATGTACTCTCTCGTGCCGCAACTTATATTATTAATATTATTATTATTTACAGTCTTGAGGACGCAATTTTGACTTTTTCAATCCTCCAATTTTGATTTCACTTATATTGTTTTTATTTAGATATTTGTAAATGTTTCACTGGTAGTGGTTAAAATTTGGCTGTATTAATCCAACGGTGATTAAGTTTTTAATGGCCGGGGAGACTATCTTCTGCTCAAACGGGCTGTAGGTGGCCGGGCATGGAAGCCAAATCGCCCGCCAACCCCTCCGCATGGGCATAAATAAACATCCCGCTGCATTTACTGCCCCAGGCGACTTAGGTGGGGCGCCCCCACCCGTCGCGTCGCCGAGAGCCCGCACCTGCTTTTGCCGTTCCCGTCAAACTCTACAGCCTGTGCCTGCTTCCCTATGGTCCTTGCATGAGATACCGTTTTAATTAAGCCCAGTTTGGTGGTCATCGTCCTGTCCTGGTTTAGTTCTGGCGTGACGGTGATCGGATCTATCCGTGTACCCGCAACTTGGTCCAAGTGGGCCCCGCCTCGCTAGGTGTGCTGCTCATTGTACCGTGTGTTTTTGCTTCAAGAATTGCTTTTTATGGGTTGCAGCATCGTCAGCCGTAGGTGTAATTTGGTAAAGCTTCTGCCTTTGGATGTGTATGCCGCCTGGCAATGTGGTGTCTGATACTGGATACCGGAGCCGTGAGGTACTTGGCGTGTAATAGTAGTGAGGTATGTGAACTGTAAAATACTTGCCCAACAACCTGTGTTTGGTTGTATGACTTTTATGTGCAAGTTGGTTTGCCGCCAGCGGTGCCTGGAATGGGAGCTGCAGGGATGCGCAAGAAAAATGTTTACTTATTTGCGTGTTAGTTCATTTGACTGGAGTGATACATTAATCGCGAGTGGTGTTATTCTTCTCTTTTCCTTTCTGTTGTTGTCTTCATGGTTGGTGACATGATAGCTTAGCTTCACTTCTGAGCTTTCTTACTTCCAAAAGTGAATGACTATCCATGCAGGATATAGAGGGGCATTTTATTGCATTCGGTTAGCTGACAAAGCGTTCACATTTTTTATCAGGTAAATAGTGTGTGATGGATCGAAGGAGCTGGCCCTGGAAGAAGAAATCTTCTGATAAATCATCTAACGCAGATGCAGCACAGAATTCCAATCAAGCCGAACAGGTTTGTGTTGCTTTTTTGAGTAGTTCTAATATTGAACCAGTTTATATTGCAGCAATTCGAACTTATCCAATTTATGAGCTATAATATGTTTTCCTACTTGCCATTTTATTTGCTTGAATCTTTTACTTAGATTAGCAAAGGCACACAAAAGAGGTATATATTATATTCTTTTTATTGCGGGGCAATTTATAATAGAAATATTTCCTTAAAAAATCCCCCCCCTCCAAAGCAAGCCTAGAAGCCTGGAAGAATATTAGCAGCCTAATGATTTATAATACTTAATTGAGAAGCTAGAGTCTGTAAGCATTTATATGTTTGTTTGATGTGGTATAAACATCAGTAACCAGGGGCAGAGAGAAAAGGGTGATAGAATGAGGGCTTCTCGTCCCTCCCACCACAAGATGTTCCTTGTAAAACCATTTTGTACAGACGAATTTCACATCTACCCTAACATAGACCCATTACTATATGTCCCCCCTTATAAAATTTACCTGGATCTGTCCCTGTCATTATCTCTTCATGGCAGAAATTACACTGCCTATTTTTGCAGCTATTCTACTTCTACTATCATGTTTGAACTGTTAGTTTGAAGTTCCAAGGCATTCTAGAACCCAATGATGCCATCTGTTAAACTAAGAAGGCTCTATCCTTATTGGTTCCTACATGCTTAGTCATTTTGCCCATGTCAGGATGCCTATGCCCAAATTATGCATCTTTTGGTTTACATGGAAGGTGCAGGTTTACTCACTAGAAGAACTGTTTACAAAACAATGAATAGTATAATGCCCTGTACTTGCAGTTTTTTTAGTGCATGCTTCAGTTGTGGTCAGATGCTGATTGATTCTTAAGTTGCACCCAAAAAAAAAAAATGGAAGATTTGGACCGCAACAGGGATATTTGTGTAGCTATACAATTTGATAATGAAACTGAATGATTTTAATATTCTGTCGCAGTTGAGATATCAACATGTAAAGAATGGTGTAGTTGACATTGACCCAATTTAATCTTGAAATGAAAACTGGGCAGTCCTTGGACTCAAGTGTGAATTTTGATCTGGCCAAGTTTGAGCTAGCTATTTAGCTGCTTGTTTGGCTCTCATGCTTGGATTTGGATTTCGCTTAATATAGGCCACCTCCCACCTCCCACCTCCCGATGTAGTTAGGCAAGCTTGAGGTTACATGCTGGCTTTTCTGCACTTTATCTCCAGCCCAACACTTTTGTGTAGTGTGATCTTTTGCTTGATGCTTTGATTCACTCTATTTTGTCCTCCTGTGGTTCATATTGAACTCAAGTGCCATTGCCGTGTGCCATGGAGTACCTTTCTTCTACTTTGGCAGACTGCATATTTACATGATGGCATACTCTTAAGCCTGTTATTACTTGCTCATTTGGTCATTAGAGATGGGTATTGTTGATTTTATCATTAGCCATCACCTTCAACTCCAATTCTTTAAAGATGACACTAGACAAGAATTTTGTTTTCTGGAGTAACGTAGTGATTATTAACTCTTATTAACTCATCTGTGCGCTATTCTCCTTCTAAAATTAATTTTCTATTTCGCAGGATGATAAAGTTCCAAAACTTGTACAGATTTCCCCAGAAACTTATGCACACCTTACTGAATCAGAAGAAAAAGTAAAAGTTTTAAATGAAAAGGTGCAGGCCTTGAATGAAAAACTATCTGCAGGACAATCTGAGATCACCACTAAAGATGCGCTAGTAAAGCAGCACGCTAAAGTTGCTGAAGAAGCTGTCTCAGGTGCAAAGATAATTGCTATTATTATTGACTTTTGTTGTTCGGATAGAAAATTATTACCTATAACCAAATTTGTCCATGGGTTTGGGTTTGACAGAATGAAATTGGGCCTTTCTCATTTCTCTAAGTCTCTTAATCCCCATACTAGTGGTTGTTGGTCGAGGTGATTCTTGGATAGACAACTCTTCCTGTGAATCTACTTTACCTTGCTAGAGGGTAAAATCTAATTTGTGAAATCACTATACTAATATATGTCCTCTAATGGTAGGTTGGGAGAAAGCCGAAGCAGAGGCCTCAGCTCTGAAGCTTCAACTAGAAACTGTTACATTGTCTAAGCTTGCAGCTGAGGAAAGAGCTGCCCATCTGGATGGTGCTTTAAAAGAATGCATGAAGCAAGTAAGGACTGTGAAGGAAGAAAGTGAGCAGAAGCTACATGATGTAGTATTTGCAAAGACCAAACAGTGGGAGAAGATAAAGGCTGAGTTGGAAGGGAGATTAGTTGATTTTGAACAGGAGCTCATTAGAGCTGGTGCTGAGAACGATGCACTCTCAAGATCACTTCAAGAACGGGCAAACTTGTTAATGAAAATCAGTGAGGAAAAAGAGCAGGCAGAAGCTGAGATTGAAGTTTTGAAGAGCACGATTGAGTCACGTGAGAGGGAAATAAATTCATTAAAGTATGAACTACATGTTCTCTCGAAAGAGCTTGAAATCCGCAACGAAGAGAAGAACATGAGTGTGCGCTCAGCTGATGTGGCAACCAAACAGCACCAAGAAGATGTCAAAAAAATATCAAAATTGGAAGCTGAATGCCAAAGATTACGTGGTCTTGTTCGGAAAAAGTTACCAGGGGCTGCTGCATTAGCTCAAATGAAGCTGGAAGTGGAGAGCTTGGGCAGAGACTCTGGAGACAACAGATTGCGAAGATCCCCTGCAAGGAATCCTGGCTTCCATCATCCTATGTCCCCTGTTCCTGATTATGCACTTGAAAACTTGCAGCACATGCAGAGAGAAAATGAGTTTCTAACTGCACGTTTATTAACAATGGAAGATGAAACCAAGATGCTAAAAGAGGCATTGTCAAAGCGGAATGGTGAGCTACAGGCTTCAAGAAACATGTGTGCTAAGACAGCAGGCAAGCTCCGCAGCATGGAAGTCCAATTGTTGACTGCTAACCAGCATAAGAATCCATCAAATCCGAGCATGGATATCCACTTTGGTGGTGCCCTAAGCCAAAATGGAAGCAATCCACCTAGTTTGACTTCCATGTCTGAAGATGGTGTTGATGACGAAGGAAGTTGTACTGAGTCTTGGGCCAATGCTTTGGTATCTGAGCTCTCACACTTTAAGAAAGAAAAAGGAGGCAAGGGCAGTGTGACAGAATGCTCCAATCAATTGGAACTCATGGATGACTTCCTAGAGATGGAGAGACTAGCATGTTTGTCTTCTAATGTTAATGGCCACAGCAGTGTTGTTGACAACATGAAGCTTGACAATGTTGAGGCTACTTTATCTGGTGTTACTAAAAAGGTTGAAGGTGACAAAGATTCGCAGCCAGCTTTGCAGTTGCCCGAAACTCCATCTAGTAACCAGCAGCTGACGGAGAGATCAATTTCAAAACTGCAGTCAAGAATATCTTCCCTGTTGGATTCTCAATCACTGCAGAATAATGTCGGAACAGTACTAGACAGTATCAGACATATTCTAAAGGATGTTGAAGAAGAGGTGGATTCAGTGAATGCAAAGAAGATTTGTCATGTTGACATGGTTGAAGTTGCTGACAGTGGATCATCAATAAAGCAAGATGCGAGCTTGGGGGCTGGGAGCAAACATGCCATGGATCAAGAATTAATAAATGCAATTTTGAAGATTCAGCACTTTATCAAGTCACTTGGCCAAGAAGTATCCAAGTTCCAAGGGCATTCTTCTGACTATCATGGACTACGTGAGAAAATACAACAGTTCTCTGCATTGGTTGAGAAAGTTCTGTCCAATGAGAATGGCATAATTGACTTCATAATTGCACTGTCACATATCTTGGTAGAAACTGGCAAGATCAAACTGACAATGTCAGGAGACAATGTCAATGAAGCAGAAAGCAATAATTTAGATTGTGTTGATAAAGTGACCCTACTTGAAAATAAAGTGCAGCATGAGCCACTAAAAGATAACCTTGCTAGTCTTTGTTCACTTATGCCTCGTTCATCTTCTGATTCTGAATTTGAAGGGCCTACTGATGCTGGATTTCATGTCAAGACTGCAGTGCAGATATGCTCATCAGAGGAATATGAGCAACTGAAATCAGAGAAGGTGAATTTGGAGATGGAATTAACAAAGTGCAATGAAATGATAGAAGGTACAAAGGTTCAGCTTACTGAGATGGGGAAAAGACTGGAAGAGCTCACATCAAAGTTGGCTGCCAGTGAGAAATCAAACAGCTTGGCTGAAACACAGTTGAAGTGTATGGCTGAATCCTACAAGTCACTTGAGTCACAGAAAGTTGAATTAGAGAATGAAATAAAAGTCTTGCAGACAAAAATAGACACTTTGACATCTGAACTCACTGAAGAAAGACAAAGTCGTCAGGAGGACTTAGCCAAGTACAAGGATCTTGAAGATAAGATAGAAAGGTAAAATTGAAATCCTTTCATGAACAGATTGTTTCATGGCTTTCTGTCTCGTAGCAGTCTTGTTTTATGCTTGTTTTCCCTTTTTTCCCTTCTGTTGCATGACTATTTTAACAAAGTAGTTTCTCTTCTGACTTCTATTTTCTGATATGAAGGTATGAGAATGAGATGACTTCAATGAGTATTGATGAGGATACAGATAATAAATTAAAGCAGGTACATTTATAAGCTCCAGTGCTCTTAGATTCCCAATCCTTTTATATAATGATCGCTTCATGATCTGTGCTTTACCCCCAGCTTACATGGATTCATGATGCACTATCTTCTACTCATGCTGTATCTAACTCTTATTATAGAAATGCTGTGAATATGGACTTCCTATTCAGAAACTATGACACTGTTGAATCATATATTCATACCCTACTTTAAATTCAAGGGCTAAATGTACTTCAAATTATAATTTAGGTTACTCCGAATTGGAGGTTATAAAGCTTAAACAACTGCATCATCTTTTCTAGGAATGCAAGATGCTTAACAATTGATTCTTTCATTCAAATGATCACAGGAGAAAGAGATAGCAGCAGCAGCAGAGAAACTTGCAGAGTGCCAGGAGACCATATTGCTTCTTAGTCGTCAACTGCAATCGTTACGTCCTCCAGTAGAGTCATTGGGTTCCTCACCGAACCGACAACGAATGGAGGATTTTTTGCAAGATGCAGCAGGACCAACTGAAGGCATGTATTCTCAGAAGGCATGTAGTCAATTCGATGCAGATCACAGCTTATCAAATGCAATGCTTGGAACAGGAAATGAATCTCCCCTGAATGGATATAAAACACACCTGATCCCCTCTAATGTGGATGGAAGCCTTTTCCTTTCACCAAACAGCTCCAAACGTCCAAAACATCGATCAAAATCCTCATCCTCATCCTCGCTTGCTAACCAGTTGCCCGAGAAACAAAATCGGGGTTTCAGTCGGTTCTTTTCAAAGGGAAAGGGTGAAAACTAGATGGTTTGCATGATAATAGTGTTGGCTTGTTGGTTCTTCGTGGTGACTGATGCAGGCCATGATTTTTTTGGAACAACTCGGTAAACCTGCTTATGTATTCTTTGAAGTGATGCCTTCGATTTCTGGAATAATAGTTGATTGCAGTGAAGTGGTTATCGCCAGATTATGTGTGTGAATGTTAGCCATCAGTATCTTCCGCTAGAGTTTTCTGGGTTGCTGTTTGTTAAAACCTCACTAAAACCTCACTGTACATTTGCTTACTTGCATGAAGAAAGGTATCGTTGTTGGTTTGCGCTACATTCTCTTGTAAAGTAACTGGTGTATTTTGCTCAACTTGGATTGCTGTACAATTAACCTGCATAAGTTCCAAGGTTATTCTTGTACTCTTGGTCAGTGTAAAAAATTGATGGCCTTGTATGCGAAAGTAAAAATATTGTCCATATTTTGTATTTCTGTGATAAAATGTAACCATTGCTGCAGCGAATGAAAGGCATGGCTAATCTCATATGCATCAAGTTTTGTATATCTGTTGTTCCTTCTCTATTTTGGAAGCAAGATTTTTTTTTTTGGATGTAAGGTAAATTTGTATGAAAACCTGGAGACAACAAACCTTGGAACGCCTGCCTGTTGATCTCGCAGATTTTTCTTTTTTGTGATGTTATTTAAATGTAGTTTCCAAGCTGTGCTTAGAATTTGCATGTTTGGTTTTTTTTAAAGAGTATTGATCAGATGTGAAGCTGGAATACTAAATCACAAACTCGCACTACATTATTTTTGTCTTCTTACAATACTTCAAGAGCGGTCAATTATAACGACCTTATTTGAATCACACACATAAACAACACAGCCAACAACAATACTTCAACAGGGGTAAACTGTAAATAGTGAGTGATTATTTTGCATCAACCTAGCGCTTCAAATATTTCTCAAACGCAGTACTTTCGCTCGTGCTGAGTTTAACTCTTTGGCAACCTCTTGTATACTGATCCGCTCTTTTGGCGATTCCTTGGAGCACATAAGCCCACTTCTTATGACTAAAACGAAGCATTCATAAACATCCTCCGGTGCATAGGCATTGTCTCTTGCTTCTACTCCATTTTTCA
This sequence comes from Pharus latifolius, assembly GCA_019359835.1. Taxonomy (NCBI): domain Eukaryota; kingdom Viridiplantae; phylum Streptophyta; class Magnoliopsida; order Poales; family Poaceae; genus Pharus; species Pharus latifolius. Next base: position 14,133,850 of record CM033321.1, read on the forward strand.
AGAGAAATTTGTCATCAACTATTTCCATGATTAGCTCGGGAAATGACATCTCAACCAACTTTGGAAGACTCAGCCCATCTTTGAATCTTTCATCAGTGGGACCAACTCCAGCGAACATCTAAAGCAGAAGAATGCCATAGCTATATACGTCTCCCTGCACTGATCCTTGATCCCCTGTGCCGTATTCTGAAATTACGGTCATGTACACATTGAATTTTATCAATGACTGCTTAATTTATTAATTTAGAGGTACTTGTTTAGTAAGACTTCAAATGATTACCAAAGTTTATCATCTATTCAAGGATTCATAGAGGTAGAAAGATTGAACCTGGAGGAATATAGCCAATGGTACCCTTGATCACGGTGCTTGTTGCTGAATGAGAAGGCATGTTATCTGCTCGAAACAAAAACCTCGATAATCCAAAATCACCCACATGCGCAATCATGTGATCGTCCAAAAGAACATTGCTGGGTTTCAAATTACAATGCACAATTGTCACAGTTCCATGGTGATGGAGATATTCTAATGCTGTGGCAACATCAATTGCTATGTCCATCCTCTGAATGAGGCTTAGAGTTGGAAATGGGCGATTAGTACATGCTCTTGGATGTAGCGGCTTTTCCAAACTGCCATTCGGCATGAACTCAAAAACCAAAGCCTTGAAATCATTACCATGATGATCTGTACTAGAGCATGAAGTTAAAACCTTAGGTTTCGATGCCGGTATTTCTGAGGGCCTCACATTCAGCCAAGAATGTTCTAGAAGCACCATGCTGTTTAAGGTCTATGACCTTCACAGCAACGGTTGTCAAATTTTCAAAGCTCATGGTGGCTTTGTACACTGCTCCAAATGCGGCTCTTCCAACTACATTAACCAAAGAGAAACCATCATTATCCCTAAAAATGTCATTGTATGGCATCACCTTATGTTCAAATCTCACACACCAATGAAATTTAGGTTAATATGTGATCTCCTCCAATAACGACCGGCCAAGAAACACATGGATATGCACAAGCAAAATGCACCAGCTTGCAACATAATATTATCATGATACTTCGGGAATGATGTTTGTGTTTGGATATGCACAATGCATTTTGGTAGATGCATTTGTGGTATTCCACCACAAAGTTTAGGATTTTCTCTTACATCAGTTGCACTAATATTGTTGAAAACTCCTCCATTGAGTAATACCCCCCAGAAATTATTGAAAGAAATATTCAAATATTGGAGTTCGATTTGATCAATGAATTGTGGTACTTGACCAAAGTAAGAATTGTGGGAGGGGTCAAGTCTCGCAACGCTCTCATGTTGCGAAAAGAGGAGGGAAAGAATACATGCAGCAAGTTCCTATCAAGATAAAGTGCCTGTAATATCTGACACCCATCCATATTGCTCGGAATTTCACCAGATAATCTGTTATTTGATAGGATGATCCTTCCTTTATTTTTCAACTTGCCAATTTCTATCGTCTGGCTACAGGAAGAGGAAGATACATTTTTTCTTCGGGGATATTTCTGGGGCGATCTAACATGCCACCCACCTGAAAATATACCCGATCTTTGAACATTTCTTGAATTATGCAAAGACTATCTGACAAATATTCATAACAGAATAACGAAACAGAAGTATGAAACTAATTATATAGGATTTAACATAACAAAGTATTTAATTATACATATTTAAGTTTATCACAACAAAACATCATGACGGTTTCGAGTTGTCCGGAGCGGCTAATCTTCATCACCAGCGCTGAAGTAGGTTGGATTGAAGTTATAAATGTCTACAAAACCCTCCGGGTTATCCTCCTCTTCACCGATTAGCGTCACATCACTGATGGAGTACTCAAGGTCTAATTAGGAATGTACAAGTAGCAAGAATGAGTGCTGAAACACTCAACAAATAATTAAAATTTAAATGTATCATGCAGACTTTAACTAACCAAAGAAGTATTAGATTTATTAAACAAGGATAGAGTTTTTTGTCAAATTTTTTTTGTGATTCGAAGGGACTCAATTTGTTTAACAAAACTCTACTGAACACTTATATCACATGGTGATGCCTCATTTCCTACCACGATGTAATCTCCAACCTGAAAGTAAGGAGCGCGTGACATAATTAAGAGAACATAGTTTTTTTCCAAATCTTTACAGTAGATAATTCCACGGCATCGCCATGCCCCGGACTCATCCACTACACCACTAGTTGAATCTATAGCTCGAGACTTGCTCTCGGGTCATGAATTTCATTCATCATAAATACATATATATGTTCCCATGTGGAGGTGCGCTAGTTTCTGGATAAGATATTTGATTAGGCATGTCTCATACTAGGTCTGCGGTTGATGCGATAAATACGACGCTAGATAAAAGTGATAGTTAGTTATATCCTCACCTTTTGTGGAGAATCTTCACATTTATTCTTTGTCAAGGAATACGATCACTTGGCTCTTAAATTATTCAACTTTTGTCTATGGCATCTTTACCAAGGTCGATGTCTAATTCTATAAAATACTTTTTGATGCAAGGTGGTAATATTATCTAGATTATCAATTAAATAGTAACGAGATAATTTCAATCAAGCGTACTAAACATGGTCAAGGAATAAAACTTGTCTGGGTCAACAAGTTCAGGATCTGCAGGTTGCTCTCGGGCTCGCTCAGATTCACTTCTGGAATAAAAATAATTAGGTATATAAGTTTATAGAAGAACATTGGTGATTATAATACAAGGATGTAACGTCTAAGAGCTAAACATTCTCAGCTCTCTCGGACATTTAGCCTTGAACTAACCTTTAACGATTTTCCAAGCACTCGGAGAATCGAAAAAGTCACCATCCCAATTAAGATGAAAATTTAAGTTAAATTTACTTGAACTAGTAATGGAATTGCTAAAAACCATGAGTTGGGAAATTTTTCAAAAAGGATAATAATATTTGTACTTATGCTTTAATTACTGAAATATTGGTTTAAAATAATTAAATTAAGTGTAATCGGTTTAAAAGCAAGTTAATTAGCTAAAGAATTAAATCAATTTAAATAGGTCATAAAAGCAAATCATAGTTTCAAAAATTATTTTAATTTAAACAGGAGGATTTTTATATTAGAAGAATAATTTAAGTCGTATTTATTGAAGAGTATAAACACACACATATATATATAGTCTAATAAAAATCTTTAAACAAATTAGACGTATGAAATTTTAAAACATGAATTAATTAAAGTGGATTAGTTAATAATAGATATTTAAAATTCAATTTATTGAATTAAAAAATTAAGTAAATAACATTAATTAAATCAAATAGTAATTTAGTAAATAAAATAGAAATGAAATAGAAAAGAAAAAGTAATTAAAGAATAAGTTTCGGTTGGGCCTGACCGGTCCAACTTCTCTTAGCTCCAGTTGGGCGGGCCCAGGCCTAACCGCCTCCCCCTCTCTCTCACACATGCACACACACACAAAATCGGCTTACCGGCCTACACGCAGCTCATGCATGCAACACATATACACACGCACGCACACACACAGCATACACAGATACGCACTCACGCACTGTTTCTTTCGCGTCCATTGCCACCGTCGCCGTTTTTGCTCCCATTGCGCCTGCCACCGTAGCCTCCTCTGGGACGATCTTGTCTATATCCGGTGCGCCGCCGCCTCCGCCACTTGCGCCGGCTCGCATACACACGTGCTAGGGATTGCGACCGAAACCCTAATCGCGGGATTAGTCGCGGCTGTTGCCTTGGTGGTGGTATTTTTACGACGCGCTCGTCGACGGCCGATCATAGCCTGTGTTGCGCCGTCGCCGCCTTCCTCCCGCGGCTTGTGCCAGCGCCTGGCCGCGTTGGTGGCTCGCTGCGCGCGTGGACGCGCCCGTCGGCCGACTCGCCGGCTGCCTGGTTTGTCGACGCTGGCGCCTCAGGTGAGTTCTCTATTTCTTGTATGTGGCTGTGGCGCAGGTTTTGGTCTCTGATTTGGCTATGTTTGTGTCTGCTCTGTGATGGCTATGAGATGGTGCTGTGTGTGATTGATGCTTTGTGATAACCTCATGTGGATGCAATGATATGAAGTTTCCTGAGGGTTTTGGGTTGATTTTATGCAAATTTCGTTGCTTCCTACACAATTCCTTCATAGAACGACTAAAAATATGCTAAAATTGGGGTTAGGGCTCAATTGTCACCTTGTTGTTTGTATTGGATTCCTTCCTCTTGCTCCTGTGTTGCTCCTGCTATAGTTCCTGTGAATTAAGCAACAAAATTAATGCAAAAAGGCTAGGATTTGCTTGCTGTTTTCTTTTGTTTGATACAATCCTATTGCTCTTACCTTGATCCTTATTGTCTAAGGCTAAATTGTGATTGTGATGTGTAAAAATGGGTCTTATATTGTGTACTATGTGTGGAAACCATCTTAATTTGTGTTGAGTTGGCTGGGTTTACTGTTCCGGTGTACAGATGGCAGTGTTTGAGGTGTTTTGGGTGTAATTTGGAATGAAATGTAAAATTATGTAATCTAAGGGGGTTCTATGCAAAAATGCAGGGCTTGGCTGGGAATAAAAGTTCCCAAGGGCTAAATTGCAAATTGCAAAAATGGGCTTGAGCCTAAGGCCTGATATTAGAGGCATAAAAGAAGGTTTTATCCTAAACATTTCGAGATCTGAAATTGACTTGGAACGGCTCGAACGATTTGAATTTTTTATATTGAATGATGATAAGCAAATATAGGGGTGAGTAACAGCACTCGCTCAGGCTGAGAGGTGTCGCAAAAATATCCCTGACATATATTGCACAGTCTGATATCAACTTTTCCAAAAGAAAAATACATCGTGTAGATCTAAGTTTTATTTTTCGTCAGCATCATGATCCCTTTGTCAGCAATGTGACCTTCAACAAACCAATCAGTTTCATAGTCCTCATAATCTGCTTACAATTTATAGTTGAAAGATTCATGGATTGTGGGGCTTGCATTTGACTCAATTGACTTGGTATACTCCCTGCAAGGTCATTGTTTTGGACAAATATCTGAGTCATCCGGGTAAGGTTTCCAAAAGCCAATGGAATTTGTCCTGAAATGGTGTTATCTGATAGATCTAATACTTCTAGCCTCCAAAGGTTGCCCATTTCTAGGGGAATGGGGCCTCTAAGAAGCATGATGTTTAGTTCAAGTCTTGCCAGGCCAACTAGATTTCCAATTTCGGCAGGAACACTTCCTGAAATTGGATTGGTTGGCATACTAATGGATTGTTTGGATGGTACGTTTTAAAAATTAGTTTTTATAGCAATTTTATAAAAACAAGTTTTAGTTTGTTAGTCTATCAGTGTTTATTTTCTAAAGAGTTTTGTTTGGATATAAAAAACTAAAACGAGTTCTACAAGACTCAGTAGCCCAAAACATGAATTTGTTATCCGTGTTTTTGTAAAAACGTGGAGTACATGTTTTTCGTAAAATACAATATTTCAGGTTTTAAGAAAATTTCTTATCCCTAAATAGTTGAAGTAAACAAACAAGTTGAGATTGCAAATAACTACGCAAGTAAGCTTTGTTATATCTCATTTTAAAAATACAAGTGATCAAAATGACACCTAGGGTCCGTTTAGATGTCTAAAAAATTTTTCTAGTAAAAATAAAATTTGCTTGGAATTTACACACCTCATAAAATCCCCTCTTATTAGATCCTACTAGGATTAGCCTGTTTGAGTACCTAGGATTCTCTTATGAAAAAAAAAAAAGATTCTTGTATGCCAAAGGAATCCAAAGGTGCTGCAAACTCAGATTTGCATGTTTTGATTATAATCAATTTCAAACAAAAACAGGACAACTCAAGAAATACGAGATTTAGCAAAAATGAAGCATAACACAATAAGAAAACAAAATAAAACAGGAACAATCGCACACAGAGAGAGATGGTGACCCACGAATCACTGTGACTATCCCATCACACTTTGCACTCACATAATAATAATAATAATAATAATAATAATAATAATAATAATAATATAATGACTTCTTCACCCCAGTTGCTAAATCCCCCCCAAGATGACAAGAAGTTTATGGGATGGGGATCCCAATCCGGGCCTTTCCAAACACATACAAAAATTTGTTTTAGTTTCTAATCCTGACCATCATATTACCTAGGGGATCAAAGCAAATCCCCTTCATCCAAAGGGGGCCTAAGGAAGTAAAGAGCTCGGAAAGATTTCCTATAGAGTTTGATATCATGCCTTGGAGTTGGTCCATTCCAAGATCCAATATTTGTAAATCTGTACGGTTGCTTAATCTATCAATAAAGCTCCAATCTCTGGTGTCCTACTCTCTAGACGGTTGCTTTCGGCTGGGAAAAACCGAAGATATTGTTAAGGTCCCTATGCTAGATGGTATCGGACTTGTGAATTTGTTAAATGCATGCAATTGCAAACATATATATGTATGAACAGTTGGATATGGAAGCTGGGATTTATCCTTGGAGTTCATTTCCGAATACCACCAGAGCCATCAAGTTTGGAAGAGAAGTACCAACATCAGAAGGAAGGCTTCCTTCGAGCTGGTTATAACCTATTTGTAAGATCTGCAAGGACCAGAGGTTGTACAAGGAATTTGGTATCTCGTTTGATAGGCTATTTTCATTAATGCAAAGTGTTACAAGGGCTTGAAGTTGGCCGAGAGAAGTGGGGATTGGGCCGCTCAAATTATACTTATCTAGACGAAGTACTAGGAGGTTTTGTTGGACTGCCCAAGGTGGCTGGGATGTTTCCTACGAGGCTATTAGCGGTTAGTTGCATGTGGATGGGGCTTTTGCATAATCAAAGACTGGAAGGGATAGTTCCTTAAAGATTGTTTCCTCTCACTAAAACATACTGTAATTTCCTACAGTTCCAGGAGTTGAGGGTATGTTGCTACCAAGGGAATTGTTGCGCAGATTGATGTAGAGTAATCTACTCAACTTCCCAAGCTCTTCTGGGATGACTCCAGTGAACTGGTAATCCGAAAGATTCAGATATGTTTTAGTGAGAGGACTTGAAGGACTGGTTATCCCCGACGAATTGCCAGATATGAGGGACTTGAAGGAAAGAAGAGCCGATAGATCGGCTTCATTTGTGGCGGATTTGGCCCGGAGAACCAAGCAAAAAGTGCTTAAGGAGATGAAGAGCGAGAAAGAAGTGGAGGCCTTCCTTTGTTCTCGTGAATGATAACTCACTGGCTGTCCTCATATATAAAACATGAAGCAAACGTTGCAACTTGCAAGTATGTACGTGTGCTCGCAAGTCGTCCCCTTCTATTAGATATTTGTCCGGCGAGTGAAGTATTCACCATCAGAACTTCCATCGTTCTTCGTATTTTCCCCACGGAATAACTGAACTAGTCGGGAATAAATTTGTCAGATTCGTTTATCCTTGTACTAAGTACAAAAGTTGAGGATAAATTTGTTATTTTCATGTGAATATTACCTACATGTTTAGTGATTTAAGGTAATTAATTCAAACTTTTGAAAACGAAGGTGAGAAAACCAGACCTGTGTACGGCGTTAAATTTGCTTTCCGGTCTGAATCACTCGAACGCGACATGGGTTGTTTGCTAATTGTCCAAAACGGTCGTCCCAATTAGGTAAACTACACATGGAATGCAAGTATGCAACCATCCTAGAAAATGCATGTATAACAGGCATAATTTAGACCCGGGAGAAGGTAACGACAAGCAATGGTTCATCTATGGTCGGTACAGAATGGAAATCAGATCTACTTCAGAACGTGACTTACAGAATGGACACAATTTCGAACTAAACTACAGTACATAATTTAGTCATTTGTAAACGTACACACCACCCGATGTGAAAAAATTAAGCAAAAATATACAAGATCAGTTCGGCATGAGACCACCTCTTCGACAACTAAATGATAAATGGAACAAAAAGGGGGCAAGGCGATGGCACTTCAAAACAACCAAGGATATGATACATGTTGGGGTACTACATGTCTTAAATGAGATGGGGCTCATCATCAGCAGGACTGAAGCACGATTGGGCCCACCCAAGTGCTCAACATATCGCTTAGGGCTACCTGCACCTCACCTGAGCCATGCTCGCAACTTATGAGACCAGCAAGGAGGGGGAAGAACTGTGCGAGGTTCTTCTCAAAAGATGAGTCACCAAGGTCACACATAGCTTGCAAGGTGGCGGCAACAAGGGGTGCCCGGGCTGCAAGTTCTCTTCGTTTTGAAGAACCGACTGGAATAAGCCAATGGCCAAGCGGCTGTGGACCACTGGAAAGCTGAGCAGATCTTGCTGTGCTCAAGTATACCTCAAGGACCTCCTTACACAAGCTAACAAGGTGGCTTTCCACCTCTAAGTTCCCTTCGTCTGGAGATCTGTCCAGGAATATGTTCTGTAGTATACTGAGGCACAATTGGTATGACTCATTCTCAAGCCGTAACAATGGTGGATCCTGCATTTGAGTCATAGAACCCAGCTCCTGCAACTTGGATCGCAGGTCATTATCACTGTTTATCTTGTGAGCATGAGTGGCAACAGTGTGCAAGGCCTCAAAGAGGATTAATGTGTTCTGTGATGACAACTGAGCTCTGTACATGTTATATATCTCCATCACAGCCTACAGAATGGTAATAAAATAAGGATCATGTATCGGGAAGTAATAGCAACTACTAACTTATCATTTGAGAAACAAAATAAAGCAGAACTCATGTTGAGGTTTTCAAAGACTTTTGTCATTGAAGTAAAACTAAAGAGGAAATCTTGGATGGGTAGACCTTTTCAAATTGCAGTCAGTATGTACAAAATTAAAAACAAACACGACATCAAAGATCCAAAAGATTAATAATTAATACTCCAAGAAATTCCAAATAAAGGAGTTGGTTCCTTCAGTAACTAGAGAGATCTGTGATATCTTCAGGAAGTCAGCATGTCTACTTTAGGGGGATAGGAGGGGCTCAGTTAATTGTCCCATCCCTGGGAAGATCAACTATAAAGAGGGGAAGTCTAGGTGCTGATACCAGATTTTAGCTACATAATGCCACCTTTTTATATATACAAAAACTTTCCATTATACTTGTCACTTTTTATTATTATTATTCTGGAGGTTCACTGCAAAACTGCTGTTGTAATAGGCAATATTTATGGGAAGAAGATTTTGCAGGAAGCTTTGTATTTGAGGGAGGATAGGAAGGTTGATCCAACCATCCGATTTGAAAGTCATGTTGATAGGCTTTCTTTAGGTATGGTTAGTTGATTTTAGCCGTCTGTTTCTCAAGATTGAATAGCTAAGACATAGGGGTGCTAATGGAGTCTGCTACCTTATACTTGAATCCATACCCTCACCACTATAGTAGGTATGGGTAAAAAATTTCTTATCCATTACAAAAAATGAATCGGTTGTGACTAGGGTGACAATGGGTTGGGAAATATCCACCCGATTCGATTCCATATCTGTAAAAAACTACCAATGGGTCACTAAATCCAGTTTCAATGGGATCTGGATATTTTCTCGAATATTTGGTTGGTACGGATCTGGATTCAGGACAGAGATATCCGACAGATCCAAATATCTAGATCCACAAACCGGTATCCGGTAAAAAAAAAAATCTAAACGGATATCTAATTTTGTTTAAGGCCCAAACAAAAGTGTACAACCCAACTCCCACTCTAATTTACCCCGTTGCAGTGTTGCACCCCATTACCACCTCAGTCTGTCATCTAGCACAATAGGCCACACCATGCCCACCATCCTCCTAGATTCCCAACATTAGGCACCATAGCACCAAACCATCACCCATTCCCAAATCCACTCGCCTTCCTCGAGAGATGCGGACGATAGAAGGCCTTGGGCTATGTTGGTGACAACCTCCAGCCTCAGGAAGCTCCAGCGACGACCTCTAGCCTCACCAACGCATGACCACCTTTCACTTGTAACCGCAACAACACCAACCTGCAAGCTTCTATTGTTGATACAGATCAATCCTTTTTCTTTCTTAATCCATACCCTCACCACTATAGTGGGTATGGGTAAAAAATTTCTTACCCATTACAAAATGAATCGGTTGTGACTAGGATGAAAATGGGTCGGGAAATATCCACCCGATTTGATACCGTATCCGTAAAAACTATAGATGGGTCACTAAGTCCAGTTCCGATGGGATCCGGATATTTTCTCGAATATTTAGCTAGTACGGATCCGGATTCAGGACAGAGATCCGACAGATCCAGATATCTGAATCCACAAACCAGTATCCGGTAAAAAAAATCTAAACGGATATCTAATTTTGTTTAAGGCCCAAACAAAAGCATAGAACCCAGCTCCCCCCTAATTTACCATGTTGCAATGTTGCACCCCATTCCCACCTCAGTCGCCGTCTACCACAACAAGCCACACCATGCCCACCATCCTCCTAGATTCCCAACATTAGGCACCATAGCACCAAACCATCATCCATTCCCAAATCCACTCGCCTTCCTCAAGAGATGCTGACGACGGAAGGCCTTGGGCTATGTTGGCGACAACCTCTAGACTCGGGAAGCTCCAGCAACAACCTCTGGCCTCACCAGCATGTGTGACCACCTTTGATTTGCAGCCGCAACAACGTCGACCTACAAGCTTCTACTGTTGATTTCCATCTATTCTTTTTCTTTCTTTGGATATGAGATCTATTCTTTTTTCTACAGGTTTTTAAGCAATGATTTGAGATCTATTTTTTTAAGCCTAAAGTTTTAGTGCTTAAAGTTTCAGTGTGGTGTAAGGTGCTAAATTTAGGCTCTGGTCCAAAGGGGTGTGGATTCATTATCAAGTTCCTATGAACTATGACTAGTTTTACTTTCATCAGCTTCACTTTAGCTCACAAACACAATTGCATGCATCCCCTTTTGAAAGAATAGACACCTGCAAGTCCAAGTGTGCATCACATGCAGGTCCAAGTGTAGCAGCACCTGCTTAGCTACAAACACTGCTGTCTGATGTTGATGGTAATGAAGAGGCAGATGGACATCGTGAGAAGAGATAAAAGCTCAAATAGGTGTTGATGCTTATGAACCTACAATGGTTATGTTGTTTTGTGCTTCTGAACAGTGTGTGATTTGTGACATGCACTGTTATTGTTAGATTGTGATGTACTGAGTATTATTATCTATCATCTATGATCATCATAAGTATGGAATTGATCATGCTGGACTCCAAAATTTTTTACTTTTAGTGATGAGTTTGTAGACTTGTTTTGCAAGAATTTTTTGCATAATATCCGATTGTTTATCCATGACCATATCTAGATTCGACTCATATCTGATCCGTATTCAGAACCGTAGATATCCGAGTCCATATCTGTGTCCAGTAAAAAATATAGTTTAGGATATGGGTTAGGCACTATCCGCTCAGATCCGATCCGTTTTCATCCCTGGTTATTAATATACCACCAAACAAGAGACTATGGGTTTTATCCGCTTATCCACTATCCTCCCCATATCCACAGGATATGTACGAGAGATTATGAGAGAAAGAATGTGGAGTTTGCTTTTACCATTGCTAGATTAGGAGGGGGAAGAGAGAAAGGGGATGGGATAGGGAGGGGGATGGCAAGGAGAGAGGGGGAGCTGGGGACAGTGGGGGAGGGGGAAGTTGAGGGGACTAGAGAGATACGGGCGGGGGGGGGGGGGGGGGGGGGGGACGAGAGAGAGAGAGACATGGGGCTGAGAGAGGTATGAGGGAGAGAGCATATGAGATAAATAGGGGAGGGAATGGGGAAACCCATATCCAATGGGTATACCCATATTTTATTGGGTATAGCTGACAAGATAAAGTGGATATGGATATGGATAGGTCATAGATTTTGTAGGTTTGAATTTGGATTTTCTTTAGGTAACCCATACCCTCCCCGTTAGCAACTCTATTAAGATGGTCTTCCTATCCACCCTAATTTGGCTTAGTAAACCCTAGTTGGGCACATATTTTTCTACTCCTCCCCATCACCCCCTCCCTTCTCACCCTATTAACACCCTCTTCCATAGCTCCACCTACATGTTGACACCAGATTTTAGGCACTTAGGAAAATAAGATGGTGACAAAAATAACACATCTCCAACATCAAGTAAAAGCCAATTGATTGAACAGGGTTTCTCAAAGGAAATAGTACAAACCTGAATCAACAGAAGTTGGACAGCAGCTCGGCACTTGGCATCGCCAATTGCAAAATATAAGTTCCTTGATCTAGAGGCTTCTACATTATCTTCCTCAGATGCTCGAGACTCATCATCCCTCTTTTCTGAAGAGCCTCCGTTTTCTCGGGGTACATTTTCAAGGTAAGCTCCAGATGCAATATAAGAGAAGTCAGGAAGTGTCTCAGTGGCAGCTTCTTTCAGAGACAACACGACCTCCAGCCATTTTTCATCCACAAAGACAGATCCAGCACTGCTCATCAAACGAACAAATGCGGCAATACCTATACCAGCAAGACTCTGATGGGGACGCTTTATAAAACTTGTCAAGAGTGAAAGAACTTTCTTCAGAAGTGGATTAACTGTGTCATAGAACTTAACAAAGAGGTCTACAACAAGCTGAAGGGCCAAAGTGCATGTCTCATATAGCCAAGCGTCCTGATCAAGTTCTGCAGGATCATTTTCTGAATTTTGTCCTTGTGGGGAACCACCAGATGGATCAATAGCATGACGCACATAATCAAATATTGGGAAAAGCACTGAATCAAAAACCTTTTCCCATAAGGGCAGTGAGAAAAGATGGCCATGATTTCTTAATGTGTCAAATAGAACTTGCAAGGCATTTTTCCTGATTTCAGATCTTAGGTCAAAGGTAAGTTCAGACAAACCTGCAAGGTTTCAAGAGTTTAGGGTTTAAGGTTTAGGGTTTAGGGTATAAGTTAACTGAAAGCATTAGAAAGGGCCACATAGAAACCAAAAAGAGACAATGTAATCACCTGCTAATAAAGGAAACCAAAAGTGTATATGATCATCCTTATCAACAAGAACTGAACCGTCCTGCTTTCCATCCTTGGTCATATGAGGTGAAGGAGGGCCGCAGTTTGAAGAAAGATTCTCCTTTGCCCTTGAAACTGATCCAATGTCACCTTCTGCCAGCTTTGCAGCACAGAATCGAAGAAAACCAATTGCATTAAGGCTTACATCCTTGTTAAACCTACTGTTAGTAAATGCAATAAGGCAGTTCACACAATCTGTGAACGTTGTTGACTCAGTCTCAGTTATGTAAGGAAAGTAATCCCGTAAAATCTTTTCAATAATTTCAAAGGCCAATAGTACAATATTTTTGTGATCATCATATGATGCAGTTGCAAATACCTGCAAAATTTCATATGCACAAATCAATCATTGTTCAAGAATGAGAAAAAAATGCTCCAAATAGTCTCCAAATACAAATGAAAGCACATGAGGCAGGAAAAGTATAGATACCATACCATAAACATGCTCTTCCACCCCGACTTCACATGGCTAACACGAGCCAAGACCATTTGAGACACACACCTGATGATTAACTCTCTGATCTCAACAGCTCGGCTTTTCCTCATTACAACAACAAAAGGTTTCATAAATTCATTTTGGAAATTATAGTTAGCCAACTCTTCCCGCTCCAAAAACTTCATCGCTAGCTGCCGCAACGAATCCATAGCAAATATTGCAATTGAAAGATTTTCTGAGCAGCCAATGGTGACAAAAAATTCAGATAATACATGCCATATGCTTGACCAGACAAGCCTGATGCGATTCATATTGTAGTGCCTACAAGATAAAGAAATAATCATACTTTAGTGTCTGCACAGAGAGAACAAAAACACAAATAAACAATTGAAATGCGGTTATCTGTTACTAAATGTGAAGTCTTAGATTTCTTACGCAATCTCAACAATCTTTGTCAAACTAAAAACTCTTGGATCAGATGCAGAACGTAATTCTTCCATCGAAACCTTACAAAGAGCTTTTACAAAATCAATTATACCCTCACTGTTGAGCTTTTGACTTCTTACAAATACACGGTTCATTTCAGCCATTCCAACTTGCTCCAAGAGGCTGGTCACCACATTATTCATTTGATCAACACCAGAAGCATGACCACCCACACCAGCACTGTCATAGGAACCTCTTTTAGCAGTTGGACCAGAATTCAGTGCCTTCTTTTTCAAAACAGGAAGAATTGATGATTTAGCTTGTTTAGATTTATCAAGATCTGGCTGTTGTAGTGCAAAGAAGGTGGCATCTGGAGGAGCACCCTCTCCTACAAGATGTAGGTTTTCAAAGCGAGAAACACAAGTCAATATATGCTCCCATGCTTCTTGCAAGTAATTTCCATCTTCATCTGCAATTAATAGAATTGCCTGTGAGGCAATTCATCACAACAATAAAAGAATGAGAATGGAGGAAGGCTTATTATTAAACTCAAACCAAGATATGGTAAGTTGCATTTAGCATAACAGTAATATGCACATAATAAAATGCACCATACAAAATTCCAATGAAAAGGGGCATAGGAGGGAGCAACCAGGTATCCCAAAACTGAAGAAACCTAATTATTTACGAGCAAATACTGCTAGTACTTTCTTTTTCAAAATTTGGCACGGAAATATCAAAGGCACAAGTCAGCTATATATATTATACAACCTTCTGAAGCCTAGCAAAATGAAATAATTCTCGAAGTACTGTGGTATCCTTTAAATTAGCTTTCTCTATTTATACTAATAATAGTGTGATGTCAAGCCTGTGATACCAACTGAGCACCATAGACAATATTTATATAGAAATAAGTAGAACAAACCTTAATTGCTTCGATGTTTTTCTGCTTGATATCTGCAGCAGAGTGAAGTGATGTGAACTTTGCAAGCGAAGTGACAAATGCATCCCTCTGAGTTTTCATGGACATAGCTGCAGTAACATGGATTGCACAACGAAATCCTTCAAGGCACTGTGTTATGATGATCTCATCGTCACTCTGGTCAAGTGGAACACTGAAGGCAGCAAGCATAGGAGCCCAGCAAACCTCGATCATAAACTTCAAGACTACCACATCTGTTGCTGGATAAAACATTGACCTAATTTGTCCAGAAAATTCCCAGATAAATCATTTACAACAAAATATACCACTACAACAATACAAATAACACAAACCAATGGCCTTAGAGAAAAAAAAAAATGCAACTAGCACAACTTACTCGGACATGCGAGCCTTTTCTTTGAATTGCTCCTGCATGTGCTTAATGAGATCATCACTTGTCTCCATAGGTGAATCTCGTTTGCGTATGACAATATTAAGAATGTTATCCAACCCAAGAATTTTGTTAGAACTTGTTGACTGATGTTGTTGGGGAACAAATTCGTCATCTTTCATCTTAATCTCTTTTTTCCAAATCCTTTCATACAAGGATCTCATAAATTCTTCAGGCAGGTCTTTCCCGTCATCAATACCACGATTATTTCTTATGAAATCATCTGGAGACATCTGCATCAAATAATACATTAGATGCTACAAAAAATATGCAATGTGCATATCTAGAAGAGAACTTTGAGAACAAGAAACAGACCTTGTTTTTGACCATTGGGTTATGCGCATCAGTGTTAAGCATTATCACCGAATAAGCAAGGACATAAGCCGTATCTGCACTCGAGAAGGCCTTTGGGTTGCATTTGCAGTAACGCTCTGCAAATTTTTCCATAATCCGATCAATCTTTTGAGCTTCTCCAGGCAACCTGAAACCTTGGAGAAAAGCTCTAATCGCTTCATCAAACTCCATCCCTTGAAAATCAAATGAATCCACATATGCATGCATGACTTTGAGGGACAAATCTTCCCTCTCCCCTAAATAATTGCCAATCATAGTCTTGTTCAAGCCAGAGGCACTTTTTAGGAAAGCAACTATTTCTTCAGGTGACTCCCCGACCTTATTGGCATTTATAAGGAATTCAATACCCTTTTTAGGTTTCCGATTAAATAGAGAGATACCTTCCTGCCATCCAGATATAAATCAATTAACTAATTGAATATGAACATGGAAAAAAAAACCAACAAAACTACAACAGAAGTGTTCAATTCATGCAGCAGGACAGCAACCAGCACATTCCCATCAATAAATACATGGGGAAATAACTAATAGTGGAATGACCTAGACCTGAAGCTCCATTTTGTATGCTCGACGCTGCTCCAAGGATGCAGCTTCTGTAACCCCATTTGCCATTTCCGAATGTGAATCAGATGCTTCACTAGACTCTTCTCCATTGTTGTCTGTTTGTGGAAGCTCATTTCCACCATCATTCTCATTTTGCTCTGATTCTACTTTAGGAGAATCCGGATCTGGAATACGTAGCTGCTTATTCATCCAATCTCCCATGGATCTCAGAATAGCGACTAAGCATTTCATTGCTTCGCTCTTCATTGTAGTATCCTGAGGTGGCACCAATGTGGTAGGGACACCAGCAGGAGGTCCTTGAGCAGTCTTTAGTAGACCATTCACCATCCTGTTGTCCAAAGTCAACAAAAAAGTCACACAAGATTTGGCCACACCTCCTCATGGAGGGTCTGGAACGGCATTCAAAACAAAACTGAGAGCTCATTAATGCTGAACTACAATAGTGAGCAGACGCAGTACCTCTCAAATATGTTGGACGAGTGGACATCACAGTCATAATTAATGAAAATGTCAACCAAGATTTGAGAATCAGCACACAGCTTCTCCAGAAAACGAAGAACAATCATCTTTGCCTGGAAATTTGGTTGAGCAATATTTTCCAAAACTCTCAAAATAATCATAGGAAAGAAGACTCCTATCTCTGCCTTTAATCCTGGTCTAAATCTTGAAACCAAGCTAATAAAAATTGAACAAGATAGCTGAAAAACAATCATATGTGCAGAGGCACAGTTCTTCAGAAGTGACAGGCACAAATACTGCTTGATAGCACCTAAAAACCTGGACAGGTTAAGGCAAAATAGTTAGATCAAGTAGAAACCTTTTAAACAAAATAACAGCATCAGACAGGTAACGACTCTAATACAATCAATAGAATGTATCAACCATTACAAAGCAAATATCAAATTTCAATCGTATTAGTAATACCAATAGAACACATTAGAGTAATATTCCTTAGGAGGCTGATTATCCACCTGTCCAACATTTAGATGGCTTCCATTTCTCAGCATAATGCTTTCTGAGGTTCCAGCTACTTGCTTGATAGAAATACTAGCAGAGACAACAGAAATAAGATGAATACCCAATTACTCAGAATTATAATACGGGAATTCCATGGGAGCCTTAATGAATGTAAGTTATATACTTCGCTTAGTAGTTCCTCTGCACCTTTGCCGCCCATGTAAACACATGTAAGTACATCAGTTTTCCATGACACCTAGAATAACAAGAAAGTTGTTTCTGCACCTAGTTCCTCAGCTCCTTTGCCCATTATCATTTTCCACTCCTAGCACATATCCACGTCCACAAGGAGGTTATCCCAGTAATTGGTATGGTATATTGTTACACATGTGGAGCAATAAGACAGCACAAGCTTGTCTATGCCTCACAGCACATCAAATATGCAGCCTCCCTTGCAATGTTATTGCCATGCAGAAACCCAGCTATGTACCACAGAAACCTCCTTACGGAAATTGTAATAGATCTTTTTGCACATAATTATATATGACCACCACATGTGTAACAATATACCATACCAATTACTGGGATAACCTCCTTGTGGACGTGGATATGTGCTAGGAGTGGAAAATGATAATGGGCAAAGGAGCTGAGGAACTAGGTGCAGAAACAAGCTTGTCTATGCCTCACAGCACATCAAATATGCAGCCTCCCTTGCAATGTTATTGCCATGCAGAAACCCAGCTATGTACCACAGAAACCTCCTTACGGAAATTGTAATAGATCTTTTTGCACATAATCATATATGACCACCTAGAGCAGAACTTTCTGCTCATTCACTTGGGCCTCACTTTGGTAGCTTATCCATTACCAGCATTGCCAATTAGCAATACAAACAACACACAATGCTAGCAGTAGTGTGGCACACTTAAGCTGGAAATAAGTACGATTTTCAAACCTCTGTTAAAATAGATAAGCTTGTTACACTATGCCCATACCGTACTGTGTAACCTAACATCTGATATCAGACCGATACTGAATCCTTGCCAATTGATGCCAACATGTCACAGTCAACATCATCAAAAATTTGTTTATGTGACATTCGTCAAGGTCAATACATTTTTCTTTCAATATTTCACTACCTATGTTAGTGCTGACGGTACATTAACTAATCCTTTCAGAGTTAAAAACAAATTTCTTCCTTAAACAGCTACCAATGTCACTATGTACCTTTTATGGACAGAAGTGGCAGACGGGGTACTCTAAATTTTGATCAATATTGTTAACTAAACCAAAGAAGAATTCAGAAGATCGGAGCAATACAACTATAAGTCAAATTTCAGGCAAAGGAATCTGTACCTCTCACTGGTCCTGAACACCGCACCAGCATTCTCAAGCAAGATCTTGAGCAGCTCCAGAGCAAGGATCTTCCCCCGCATCACCATCGGATCGGCTGGCGCATCCTTGGGTGGTGTTTTCATCGAAAGTTTACACAAAGCCCGGAAAACCAAAAAAGCATCTCTCCGCAACTTATTCCCAATCCGCACATCAGCATCGTCTTCCAAAGTGCCTAGCACTGCCCCCTCCACACCAAGCTCATCCTTGCGACCCTCAAGTGCTGTCTTGTACATGCTGATCTCCCAGTACTTGGCATCCAGCATGTCCTTATCCGTTGAGTCAAGCAAATCTGCTGGGTTAGCCCCTTCCTCAGCGGCCGTTGTCGTCTCAAATGCACCGTCATGAGCCACACTTGCCCCTGACCCCGCTGGTGAAGCTGTTCGTGCAAGCGGCATGAGCGCGCCGTCAATGTCCCCAATAATCTTCGAAATAAAGCCCTGCACAACGTTGGGGTCCGCAGCCGCCGGCGCACCGGACGCAGCATCAGGCAGTTCGATCACGTCGGCAACGACGATGGGCTGCACGGGCACGGTTGATGAGTCCGCCTCCATGCGGCGGAACACGATCACAAGCATCTGCACCAGTGACGCCTTGGCGGTGGCCTGGTTCACGGCGCTCCGACTCCCGAGGTACAGATCGTAGCAGGCGCGCACAGCGCGGAGCAGGCAGTCGCCATGGAGGCGGACCGACGTGGAGGTGACCGCCGAGAGGAGCGTCTTGAGGAGGAGCAGCTCAATGTGCTCGTCGTCGAGGAGGAGAGCGTTGCAGGCGGCATCGAGGAGGGAGGCGACGAGCTGCGCCGAGGGGTCGGCGGAAGAGTCGGCCTCACCATGGAGGTAAGAGTGCGCGATCAGCTTGTGGAGGAGCTCGAGAGCGGCCTCCGCGAGCTTGGCGCTACCGGACGCGAGCGCGGATGAGACGGGCGCGAGGAGGAGTTCCGAATCAGCGAGCGAGACGCTGCGGAGTGGGCCCGGAAGGGAGGAGGACGAGGTCGGCGAGGAGGGGGAGGTGGGGGTGGAAGGAGTCGCAGCGGGGGCGGGGTTCTGGAGGCGATCGAGGAGGGATTTGGCGGTGTGGGAGAGCTTGGAGTGAGCTTTGTTGCGCCAAGAGGCGTTTTTGATGAGCTTCTCGAGAAAGGGCACGAAGGCCTCCACGAGGCGCGGGTCGGACTCCGGCGGAGACGGCGCGGCGGCCGCGGAGGCCATTATTTTTGGACGGTTTGGGTGGCCGCGGCCGTGCCGCGCCGGGTGGATCTGGATCTGGGCAGGGAGTGAGGGGGTGGCCTTTGTGGTGGTTTGGATCGTGGCGGAGGGGGGTCGGGGGTGTGGGAAGAGAAGATGGAGTGGTTGGAGTGTTTTTAGATTTCGGTGTGGATCTTAGAATTGACGGATTTTAGGTGTAGTGTATGACATGTGGGGGATGGGCAGGTGTGGGTCTGCATTGTCGGCGAATGTTTAGTCGGGGCAGTGGTTTTGCACGTGCTACGCGAACGATCAAGGGGCGAACTGACGTGGGCGACTGGAAGAAGGGCCGGGATGAGTTGGTGGGGCCTGGTTGACATGAGCACGCGTTGATTCGGGCGTGATATTTACAGCTTGCAGACGATTCAAGTAGTCATGCCACATTCCGAAGGCCCAAGGTAGCCCGTGCCGAGGCCCACAGACTAAAATAAGCCTGGGCTGGCCAGTTTCCGCAGTACGCATAAGACCATGGAGGTGAACATAGATCAAAGCAAGCCTCTAGTGGAACCGGAAGGTGAACATAGTAACATAGGACTGCACAAGGCCATCAAATTTAATTACATCACTTCATTCAACTAATGAATACATTCCTTGGATTATGAGATAACAAATGGCCCATATCTACAATCATGAGAGAAGATATGGTTGGTTTCTATTAAGATAGGAGCAGATTGTTTGTCTTCTTCTAATAATTTAGTTTTTTGAACTGATTAGTATGCAAAATTTGATATGGCATTAGAATAGGAGCTCCTGAATTCAATATCTGATATTAAATTGCAAAGTTTAATTAATCTTCTAGGAATAGTAGAGTCTAATCTTGAGAGAAAGGAGTAGACAGTTGTACACTTGTAGTCCAGTTAAGTGTTAACCATAGCATATAAGAATCAGTCCATTAGAAAAATCGATGATTATTCATATGCTTGTGCTAGCTACGCAATAATGATATTAAGTTTGGAGCGCAAATTACTCAGGAAGTTGAAGGATCCAAGGCCGGGCTAGTGTATACACTGCAGGTACGTAGTTGTATGCATACACCGGTAAAGTGAAGTCAGAACACTAGAACACTGGATACAAAATACAGAGAAAAGTTTTTATTAATAACCCAAAATAAAAAAAATAATTTTAAAAATAACTCACAATTTACCGAAATTGCAAAAATGACTTTTTTGAGCGCAATAAGTCAATTATCGCGGTCTGAAACCGTGACAAAAAGATTTATCACGTCTCACAAGTTTTTTCCCAACGCCATCCGCGACAAAAATGAGCAGCCCTTATCAAGTCCCCAGTGCTCGACACATTCTTAAAGTTGACCAGGAAAAAACATTTCTCAATACAGCAAGCAGGATAGGGCTAAGAGACAGCGTCTTAACCAACTAGATTAGGACATGTTACTGAGAGTTGTTGCAATTGGATATAGTAAACTTTATTTTTTCTAGTCACTTGTCAAAAAAAGAGTTATAAATCTTCGACTACCCCACCTTTCGACTAGAGGACCACTAGACCGCTGGCTAGTTTATGTCGCAGATGCCGTCGGGAAAAAATCTTTGTTGCTGATGTCGTCGGGAAAAGGCTTGTGAGGCGCAATAAATCGTTCTGTTGTTGTTTCAGACCGCGATAATTGACTTATCAAGCGAAAAAAGTCATTTTTACAATTTCGGTAAACTGTGGGTTATTTTTCAAAAAAAAAAATTCTTTGGGTTATTAATAAAAAAAATCTCAAATACAGAAGGACCTAGATGTAGGGTGGTAATAAATTAGATTGAAATGAGTTAAATAGATTAGATTTACAATAAATTGGTTTTGGATAGGTTGAAATGGGTTAAGAAACAAAATTAGGTTCGATTAGATTGAGTTGTCTTAAAAAAATATTAGATTGAATTGGATTGAGATAGGAAATTTTGGCTTGATAATGTATTGATATTGAATTAAAACCCACAAAACAATTTGGGTTGATATTCTTTTTCTCTCCACATTCTTAGATATTAAGTACATTTTGAATGGATAGACTAGATTTGGGTTGAGAAATAAGTTAGTAATAACTTACGAAATGAGTTGAATTCATGTTGAGGGAAAGAACTGGGGTTGGGCTGAGTTGAAATGTTAAGTGGGTTGGATTGGATTGGGTATTATAAGATATGTTATAAGCTGAATGAGAATTGAGTTTTAATTTTTATTAAAAAGAATTAGGTTAGAGTTGGATTGAGTTTCAGCCCATTTCTACTCTTACTTAGATTGGTCTCAATTATACAGTACTTCTCTCCATATTGTGATAAGCATTTATTAGATACATATTTTGTCCAGAGTTAAAAATTTCTTTTGCCCCAAAATTGTTTGAAACTAGTAACTATACTTATTCTTATTCGTAAATCAAACAAACCACTATTTAGGATTTTTTTTTCATTTGTTTCATATCAAAAACATGACAAGTCAGGCTGAGTTTGGAGCAAATACATAATGGAACAAAGTTGAAATGGATTCGTACAAGCAGAACACAGAGAAACGGATAAAAACACAAAAATCAAGACCCAACACGGGGGCTGGGACAGGCGTGCCCCAAGTCGAGCACAACTTGTGCTGCTCTGTGCCTGGATCTATATCCATACACACCTATAGAAGGCTAAAGCCGACACAAGCCAGAGCACACCATTTCCCATAGCAGAGCTCTGGGCATACTAGAGCTCGTGCCCAACTTGAGTTCGCTCCAATTTGGCTGTTTACATGGATTTTGAGATGTAATTTGAATTGACTTCTTTTATGATGTTGCAGAGGATTGCAATTGTAATGGTTTGAAACTTTTAGGTTATAAAAAAAGAGATTTTTTGGTTTTGTTTATCATAGAGAAATTTAGTTTAGTTGCTCTTTCAAGTTTAAGATTAGTTTTTAATTTAGTTCTGAACAACTATTTTTCCTTCGTCAATTCAATTCAGTATGTTTTATTCTATATTATTCACTGGTTTTTCTTAATGATTTCTCATGAGTAGTTTTCACTTTAGGGTAAGGTTGACCTTAACCAGATGACACGATTTTGGATCTGGTTTATTTGAAAGATCCTCAATTTAATTACTCAAATTCTTATACTCTAAATTCTAGATTCGTACGTCATATGAGGTATTGTTAGTACTTCACGAGATGATCGATATTTACATTAGGACAACATGCGACCGTTGTGCTCTAATAATTAGTCTAGGATTTGAAATGAATTTTGCACCAAGTTAAGTTAAAACAATGAGCATGATCCTTATGACTGTTTTATGGTTTTTAAGTCATCAACTTAATTTGTCACATTGAGAATTCTGATAATTAATTTGTTGGTTTACTGCTTTTATTAAAAATCATGCTCGAATGTGACGGAATTCTTGAAACTCTAGATTTTCTCCTTGTTTGTTGAACATCTAGCTTTAGTAGATTAATTTCGCTCTCAAATAATTCGAACTTTTGCATGATTTAGTTTAGTAATTTCAATCAGAAAACTAGTTCCGCTTGTTTCCTGTGAATTTGACTCTCAAGTGCTCAACGATAAGTCGTCTACTTCTGATATTTACAAAACACATTTTTTTCAAGGTGTGTCATGCTTCATGACCTTATGCCCAATTTGTAAGATTAAGTGATTGTGTTAGTTAGCATAAGAAGCATATGCTGAACTTATGTGCATGGATCGATGGACCTTATGCAGTATATCATGAGTACTATGCTGCATGTACTTTCGAGTTGTTTTTCCTTTGTTTTATATTTTTCTTTCATAAACAACTTATGTGATGATTGAGATATGTCTATACCAGAGTCAATGCATTTAGCAATACAAAATTGTTCATTCATAAAAGCAATTCTTTCATAAACAACTTTCATATATACATCATTGAGAATGTCTCTTATCTTATTCATATTAGGATTAAAATCCTAATTGTATTAGAGTTGGACAACTAGTAAAAATTATAGTCAGATTATATTATGTTTCCTTTTGTAAGTTGGGATTGAGATTGAAATCTATATAAACTCATGAGGGGTGGGTTTGAGGGGAATAACTAAACAAGAGAGATCAATCCAGACTATAAATAAAATAGGCATAGAAAGGACAAGAGGTTAGGTGTTTTCTTAAGTAGAAAATTTTGCAGAGGGCGAGAGTCGAGAAATCCAAAAAATACGAGAATTGGTTGAGAATGTCAACCTCTTATATTCTTTTGAAGTTGTGTTTAAGAATTTATGGTCTTCTTCGTCAGTCTTTTCTCTCTCCGATTGTCATTGTTTTCACTGTTATTATTGTGGTTTTCTATAATAGATCATTATATTCTCGTTCTTGTATTTGTGCATACTAGACTATATCTTACGAGGTGAGATCCAATCTGTGGCTAGGGCTACCGCTATCCCTAACAAGTGGTATTAGAGCTAAGTTGTTAGCGGAGCTATCTAGATGGGATTTGTTGAAACGATCGATAAGCGTTGTGGAGCCACAAAATCAAGAACGATATCTAATGGGTGGAGTTATCTAGTATAAAAATTCAATGATGCAAGGTGGATGATTCGACTATGCTTATTGTTCATGAGCCAGATATCTCAAATATTATACTTTGATTGTTGTTTCAACATATATTCGACGAGGGAGAAATTTGATGAAGGATCTTTACGCCGAATGAAGTGGTTTACTAGAGCACATCGCACATCGTTAGGGATAAGTAAGCCACTAACTTAAAGAGGCTAATATCCATGAGGTGCATAGATTTCATGAGTGTGAGTTTTTGTTGCAAGATGAAGTCGTGTAGATCACTCACAGTGGATAGGCGATCATGAAGAGTGTCTGGTGCATTGGAGCATATCAATTGAAAGGTGGTGTAGCCAAATGGAGAACTGGACATCCTGATTAGGTAAATCAAGTTGAATCGTTGTCGGTAGATATTTGGAACTCAAATACAGTCAGGTGCGAGTCTGCATTTAATATAATTGCAAACTCCAACAATTGCAGAGGTGCAACTGCGTACTGTTGATTATGGGAAGTCGTAATGAGACCAGTCGTGCAGTACCTATGAGAAGGCGGAGCTCGAAGGTGTTGAATATAGGCCCTGTTTAAGATTTCAGTAATTAATAACAAAGAACGAAACTAACGTGTTTATTCCTAGTGGCTTAAGTTTCAGGTCAAAGTATGATAACGTCGTGACAAAAGCGAGAGATGGAGAAAACCCCATGACCGATGGCCGAGATAATTAAAGATGAAAATTAAGATTCATTTCTTAGGCTTTTACCGATTGTTGGTGGTGAAGTCGATCGGATTCATTCTTAAGTTTTAGATTTATTTGCCATACTATTAAAAGGGGTGTAGCCCTAGTAGCTTGATCCATCTAATGATTTGAAGCTCAAATGCATACTCATATAGTCTAGGATCAAATTAGGGTAGAGTGTGAATTTCAAAGATAAAAAATTGTGCACTAGTTCACCAGAGGCAAATGAATCTGTTCGAGTACAAATTGTTTGATATGGCCGAACAAAATCCGATATTATCGGACAATGTCCGGCTAGTACACAAACTTGGTCGTGACAGTAAAAATCTTAGTCGCACCAGTAAAAGAACGGATCGAATCAGCAAAACAAAAACTTGATCGTGATAATAAAAATCTTGGTCGTACGAGTAAAAGAACTGATCGTCTCAAAAAAGTCAAAACTAGTCGTATCAGTTCAAAACTGATTGAATCAGTACAAGACTTATTCGTGGTCGTATCAGTTCAAAATTGATTGAATCAGTTTAACCAAAGACACATACATTTGTTCGGCTTATTTGTCCGAAATGACTGGACATTGTCCGCCCAATAAAAAAAATGTATGTGTAATCAAATTGTAACTAGAAACAAATACATTTGTCCGAAATATTTGTCAGGCCGAGTATGTATCCGTTCGGCCTTCATAAAATTGTATCGAACGGTCACTAACAAATGTATTAATTGCCCAACGATCACTAATCACTTACACTAGTCGGACAATGTCTAATGTGGCTGGACAATATCCGGGCAATACAAACTTTATTTGAAATTTGACTAACGGCTAGTTTCAGCTCGTGGGCTAGCTATATATACACTTTAATTGGCATTTACTACAAGAGCTTTTGGCACATAGAATTCATTGTTAGTTGTTGCGAAAACTAAGAGTCTTCAATTTTTCATTCAATTCACAAATTCTTACATCTAGAGTTAGCAAATTGTATTCAATACATTAGTTGCATTGAATAGCTAGTTTAGAGAGTGAATTCATTGCATATTGAGTTTCTTGTGTAGAAGTGGATCAAATGAATTTTTTTAACTTATTACTCTTGGTTATTGCCGTCACCTAGATGATCCTAGGAGTTTGGTGATCTCTCCATTAACGGTGTTTGTCGGAAAGACTCGGTGTTTGAGTGTGAAGACTGGTGCTCGCTTATCTAGAGAGGAGAAAGGCAACCACTAGTGGAATTAAGGCAATACTCTTGTGTAGAGTGTTTCAACGAGGATTAGTGCAAAATCGGCAAAATTCTGATAACTCGGGAAAAATCAATTGTGTCATCGGTTACTTCTTCCTAATGCAAATTTTATATTTAAAGATATTTGTTGTCTTAATCATTTTAGGAAAGTAAAACCCTAATTTGCGCAACTACACTTGTTTGTGATAATCCCACATTAATTATTATTTTAGATTGAGATTGCAAATTAGAATTAACATTTTAAAACTGCATATTCACCCCCTGTAGTCAGCATCTGTTGATCAACAAAAGGCGGTACAAACCTATAATATGGGGGATCATAGGTGTGGACGGTATAATTAATTAAGTTGCATAATGAAGAAGCTCTCATGTGGTGGATCTGAGTGGTCAAATGCGGACATGCATATCTCATAGATATGCATAAGGCCTCTATGGTGGAGGCACTCTTGCGGAGGTGGGAGGACGACGAAGAGTCGGAAGCAAATTCTTGGAGAGGCACAATAACTTTAGCATATAAGAGTCAAGGTGGAGATTGTTGAGAATATCTGTATCGTACTCGTATTATGATTGAAATTCTAATTGTATTAGAGTTGGACAAATACTAAGAGTTCTAGTCAGATTTTATTATGTTTTCTTTTGTAAATTAAGATTGGAATTGAGTTTTATATAAACTCATGAGGTATGGGTTTATGGGGAACAACCAAGCAAGAGAGGTTAATCCAGACTAGAACAAAAGCGGCGTAGAGAGGACAAGAGATTAAGAGTTTTCTTAAGTAAAAAACTTTTGCAGAGAGTGAGAGTCAAGAGATTCAAAAGATATAAAAGTTAGTTGAAAGCCTCAATCTCTTATATTTTTTTGAAGTTGTACTTAAGAATTTGTGGTTTTCTTCGTCGGTCTTTTCTCTCTTCAATTGTCATTGGTTCACCGTTATTATTGTAGTTGTTTACACTAAATCGTCAGATTCTCGTTCTTATATTTATGTGTACTAAATCGTATCACACAAGATAAGATCTGATATATGAAACTACCACTATCCCTAACAATATCAACGAACTCTCTAGCAATTACGGAGGATAAAAAAAAGACATCCGTTCTATTTTAATTAAAGAGACATGAAATCGGAACCTATACAAGGTAGACTCTACTTTCTCTAAATAAAATCCCGGATATACTAAATCAACCAAGGGTATTAATGATTATGTGCAAATAAACTCCAGCTTTGGCCCCTCGATTAATAGGTTGTATATAGAAGCACTTTCCCAACACAAAAAAATATAAAATTCAGGAGACTAAATTTAAGGAGATAAAAATTGTATAAGAAATTTTTTATGTGTAGAAAAATTTTCAGAATCATTAGATCTCATTTATATAGTTCTAAGTGTGTATAATGAGATATATTAGGAGTTGTTCGCACAAGATCTAATAAATCTTGATATCTTTCTACACATACAAAGTTTTTTAACAGAATTTTCATCCATTTGGGGCCCAGTTAGAAGCACACGAATTTATAAAAGTATTAAAAACAACCATATTTGGTGGGTGCTAATGAGACATTCCTCTAGAATTCATTATTCTAAATAGGGTCTAAAATTGTTCATTTGTGCCATTTTCCAACCATGATAACAACGGGCTCCAAAGTACGAGGGCATACGATAAACTACAAAATAAAATTGAAGAATGTATATCTTTAGTCATAGTCAAAGATCCCTGACTCTGACAAATAAAACCATTTGATCTTTTTCATCTCATCAACTCAAATCCAGGGCCAATCATGTAGCTGCAGGCACTCTAGAGAGAGAGATATATATATGTCCTAATAGGAAGTGACTTAATCTACTGTTGCACACTAACTAGCACTAGCACTAGCAATCAACAAGATTAAAAAATTGACCAATTCTATCATGTTGCACAATACTAGTTATCAAAGGAAATTAATTGCAAAGAAGAGACTGGTTATAATGATATATGCTTTGACACTGAAGACAAATAGTTGTGGTCAAGGATATTAATTAGGAAATAGATGGTTCCTAAAAGATTGCAATGGAACAGTGACAAAAGTAATACTCCTACTAGGTACTATCAACTACAACTACTAAATTAAACTCTCATCACTTCCTCTCTTGGAGCAAAGCCAAACATTCTATATCATGCAAGTGGGCACTCTTGTACCCTTGGCTAACAACAAACCGGCCGGACACGCGAAAACCGGCCAATGCTGCTTACTTACCCCCGCTCGCCATCATCCACCATCCATCCATATCTCCATCGCCACTGCCGCGAATCCGGTCTGTCCAACTTCACCATTTGGTCCATTCCTCCACAACTACATTGTGCAATCGGTGCTCATGCAGCTTGAAAGCTCACCTCGAGTGCGGCGGTGGCGACGGCTGCTCAGGCTTCACGCCGGACCGGTGACGGTCCAGGAGCTCCCTTGCTAGCGCCTGTAGGTCTCCGCCGCCACCTGATCCCTCCCCCATGCCGGCCCTGCCAGGTGGTCCATATGACGATTGGCGGAGCTGGTGTTGGCCTTGTTGATGCTGCTGCATCGGCCACTGTGGTTGCACCGGCTGATCAAAGAGCGCGGACAAGTCGACTGTCCCAGGGATGTTGGAGGAAGACGGGAGGTCCGATATCGAGAATTGGGCCGGCAGCGGCATCTGTGGTGGCACCGGGAGTGGCGGCGGCGATGGCAGCTCCAGCGTAGCCAGGTGGGCTTGCAGGTAGGACAGCTCGGCCTGGAGGTTCACCACCTGGGAATTGATCTCAAGACGTGACATGCATCAGAAGAAAATATTTTACATGCTTTAAGGGTTCAAACTTCAAACCATAGCA
The DNA here is from genome assembly GCA_019359835.1 of Pharus latifolius. Classification (NCBI taxonomy): domain Eukaryota; kingdom Viridiplantae; phylum Streptophyta; class Magnoliopsida; order Poales; family Poaceae; genus Pharus; species Pharus latifolius. The sequence continues at coordinate 14,162,847 of CM033321.1, forward strand.
TAGATCACATATAATATGATCTGCCTCAATGAAATAAAGGGTGTGACAAGATCATAAGATTAAAAAATGCATGCATGGTGAGCTCTTCTAGGAGTACTAGAGATCGGTGCTATATGGCTTTTCTTTTGATCATTGCTTCTTGGTTTGTTCAAGGCACAGATATGCTGAGTACGTGGCTAGATAGATGGACGCATGGATGGAAAGACGGATGACGCGGACGCGACGGATGAGATGTGCATATCGTTCAACTCTTGGCTTTGCTTCTTTTTGCACCCATTGCTTGGCTTGGCAGTGTTTCCCTCCCCAAAAGAAGACTTACCTTTCCCGAGAAAAGAACACGCGTACGCTAGATCAAATCTTGTCCCGAAAGAAAAAAGATCCAGATCCATACGTATCCAGGAACAAAGCACCTTATCCAAAATGATCGAGCTGATCAACTCATCATGCATGGTGACGATGACCATACTGAACTACTATACCTGCTGTTGGAGGGCGAAGATGTGGGCGACACAGCCGTAGACGGGGTCGCGGAGGCGGGCCTGGGCCTCGTAACAGATGGTGACGACGGCGTCGAGGCGCTTGTGGGCGGGGATCTGGAGGAGCAGCTTGGACACGTTGCTGGCGCCGAACACCTTGTGCACCGCCGCGAAGTGCGCCGCACCCTGCTCCGAGTCGAAGTAGGGCGCGAAGATGCACCCGCTCACGCACTTGCGCCGCAGGAACTTGCACGCCCCGCACGGCCCCCCGCCGCCACCTCCGCCACGGTCACTGCCACTCGCGCCGCCGCCGCCGCCCCCGCCGAGGGTGCTCGTACTGCCCCCCGAGCTCATTGCTTTCTTCTGGTGCTTACTAGTTGTAGGGCTAAAACCAGGTGTCTTTTGTTAGTCGATGAGTTGGTAGAGACTACAGAGAGAAAGGAAAGAGGAGAGGAGAGTAAGAGAGAGAATAAGAGAGGAGGAACGGGAGGAGGGTTCCAAATATAGAAGTGGAGGAGGGGCAATGATGTAAATATAACATGGAGAAGTTATTTTCTTTTCTATGTTCTTTTTGGTCGTCTGTCCAATTGGTGAAGGGTCGTGTAGGGGTTACAGTTCCGTTTAATAAATAATTTTTCTGTTGCTTCTATTCTTTTTGTTCTATCTACTTCTTCTCCAGTTCTACATATGTTTCTTTTCGTTTCGTTGTATTAATGAGACTTTAAAGCCACGGCATGGGGGCAGGGTGCAAATAGCCTTAGCTGGTACCACCCGGCCTCTTTCCTTTCCCTCTCTACACACTTACTCTTTCTATTTCGCTCTCTAGAGGGTTAGAACATTGCGTGAAGCAAACACGCATGCGAGGAGGGAAGCCACAAGCCCACAAAAGCAATTACACATTGATCCTCCACACACACTCTCTCTCTCAGACATCAACTGGTACGTACTGGCTCCTGAAGGGTCTCTCTCACACACATTCCATTGCAGTAGCTAGTCTCCCACGTGAACATAACATGACATTCTTCCCCCCATATGCATACGTTTTTAATCAGGCGCGTCGATCGCATGGATTTTCCCCTCCTTGCATGTATATTTTGTACGTTTGTAGTCAAAGACTTGAGGCGGCACGCAGAACTGTGCTTTCGTTCCAACTAGCCGCTAGTGAAACGGTATATTAGTCTCTGCAGAATAGAGACGTTCAGACTGGCCACTACTTTATCAGAAACTTTGAACGTCAAAAACAATTACTGTATTACAATTCTTCTATAATGTTCAAAAGAAAATATACAAATTCTAACACATCCGCAATTACTGATGGATACAATGTTAACAGCGGCAGACCTAGCATAGTAAAAGTGGGTTCAAATTGAAGGGAACGAGTAGGTTACTTTAGTGGAATTTCAAAAAATTTCTACTCAAAAATTATAAATATTAGATCACAAATTATATTGTTACTGGCAGGGAGAGAGATGAAATAACAACTGATTCAACTACGTGTGTATCCCTAATCAATGCAGTGATGGCAGCAGTGCTTCTACCAATATCTAGGGTGGAAAGTCTAGTGTGTTGGTGCACTAGCACCAACATACATTATTAGAATTTAGGAGGTTGCGGTTATAGTGGTAGTGGCGGCTAGAGTTTCTTTGGATTGATTCGAATATCCCGCCATACCTTTTTATTGTATAGTGCTTCGTAGGTGGAGTCATATATTAAATTTTCAATACAACACTAAATCATATAATGGATCCTATCTAAATTGAGTAGTTCCAATTCGTTAAGTGTGTGATCTTATAGATTCATATATATTTAGCTACAGTTTAGAAACACTTACCTGAATCACATGTCAATAGAAGCCTCTAGCTGGACATAATGACCAACCGAGTATACACGAAGATTATATCCAACGAATCTATATAATGCACTTATGTTGATCTTTTTGTCATACAATACCAGATTAAACTCAAAATAGGATATGTGCCACTCTTACATGGTTTAAACATTTCTCAATCTTATAGTGAACTGACATTCTAATAGTTAATACTCAACAATGTACGACATGGGTATGGGCATACACTTTTTAGTTCATCTATACCGAGAAATCTAGAGATTTCTCTCTCATTATATGAGAGAGACAAATTCCATCTTCACATTCAGATTCCCCACATGGTTTAGACTTTACTCGAATATTACCTTTATCATTATCCAATTAAGAATAATATTTGATAGTATCAAAGTATATTACTACATATATAGAAAGTTATGACAATCTCAAATTTAAGAATCAATGATAAATATTATTTGAAATCAATTGGTGACACTTATATAATAAATCCTAATAACGTTTCAACGTGAATTAATCCAACATCATATTCTCCAACATGTGTTCACATTTTTTATTTAATATCTTATATTGATGGTCCATGAAACATGATCATCAATTAAAACATGTATTGGTCCATTCATTATTAATGTATTATTTGATAATAATAGATATGAGTTTTATCGAATAATATCACCAAATAAATTAAGAGTTTCACAAATAAGTCACACATTTACTGATAAAAAAAATAATTTATTCAAGAAACAGAATAATATATTATTCAAAAATTCATAAACATAACATGAATAAAAATCATGTCTTTGATTTCCCCTAAAATATATCACTAACACAAATGCCCACAATTTTTTTTCGCGCAAAATTAACCATCACATATAGAACTTTCATGTATAGAAAAATCCACCAACCTATAAAGTTTTACATGAATTGATCTTACTGAAATATATAATATAATTCTCTTTGACCCCGCATGTAAAAAATTACGGATCCAGCTCTGCATACAAATCAACCCATTACATAACTTCCACTTGATTAAATTTAAAACTCGCGAAATTTTCATACTATATTCATACCATTTTATATGGTAAGATCCTATAGTAAAAGGAGAGAGCAATTGATCACCGTCATGCTCCTGTGTGGCTGTGTATGGGTATTGTAGAAAGAAAAAAATAATGTTGTGGGAACGCGCTTCAGCTCATTCATCAAACATCGGTTATAACACGTTTCACTGGACATGACAATCACCCCCTCTCCATGACTCCATCATGCAATTCTAGCCGCATTGCATGAATTTTTAACAATTTATGCGTAACAAACTGTGCATGGAAATCACCACTGCGTCATGCAATTGCACCCGCCTGGCATGCTTTTTAAACACTTTTGTACCGAGCGTTTTGAGTTATGACTTCATTTTGTTCGAATAATTTAACTTCTTTGCTAAAACAAATAATTTGACCAGAAGAAAATATATCATGTGTTATATATATACGACCCCATGAGATAGAATACATGTTGAAACACCGAAACTCAAAAAGCTTTGCAACTTATTCCATTCAATCTTAAAAGATCATTGTTCTTTATTGTGTACAATTTTCAATATATAACTTTGGTCATCATTTTTATTATAATTTGTTACTAAAAATTTATAAAATTATAGTATTATGAAAATATTTTTTATGATGATATGTTCATAAAATTTTCTTATAATTAACTTAAATGTATAAAAATATATTAGTTGTTGAAGTTAAAAAAATTTAACCACCATATATGTAAAAATGGCAATCTATTTAGAATGATGGAAGTTATTTACATTGAAACACTTTCGATGAGGTGAACTGTTCTGAAACTATGCTGGACAGTGTGATAGCTGTAGAGATCGGGGAGAGAGTGGAGGAAGAAAACGCGTCTATTTTTATGTATGTGCGTGTCAGATTTACGGACGCGTGTAAGGCAAAAGACGGCACACACCCAAACATAGCCGCGCACTAAGCTGCTGGTGCTCGCATAATGTGTGACCTCTTTTTTTGTGAATTTTAGGTCGTTTCTATAATACCACTAGCGATAGGTTGTCTCTCATCTCAAATTAAAATTCTTATTAGTTATAGTTTTTTAGTTTGTTTAAAACTCTTTAAGTTTATATTCATATAAATATATAATAGAACTTTTTATAACTTCAAGTTCTTCATTTTGAAATCAATACTATTTTTATCCTAAAATTGGAAAATGTAGAGACTAATTTTGAAGTTGTAAATTCTATCTACTTGTGATTTGTAACTTTATCTCGTAGAAATGCAACCGGAGTTGTAGAGAATATATACCATTGATATAGCATCGTTAATCAGTGCTTTGAAATAATCATACTATTTACACAATTTTTTTTTTATGAAATGTTGAATATTAATGTCGCTTCTCTCAACATTTCATGAAAAGTATACGATTGAGACCATGTTTTGTCTTGCATTAATTTGTTGTCAGCCTTTCTACTTTGAAAAGGTAGCAGTTAAGTCTTTAGATTTTGCGGAAACTGTTGGATGCAAGCTCCAGAAAAACGGGCACGTAAAGCAGTGACGTCGTTCTCGTTGTAGCCTCAGCAATGTCATGAGCCCGCCAGAACTTGTCGAAATATGACTAGTGTACTTGCCCCAATCGTGACCATGCAAGACCCGTCAAAATTTGTTTGGTCTTTGCCCTTGGTCATGATAGTTGCGAGCACAACTGCACAACGCGTTGATCTAGTGACCGTGACCTCTTTCTGCACACACTATATTCTAGCTATATAGGCAAGCCTGTACGTACTGCCTGCGTATACTGCCCTCCAATAACTCCAGATATTTTTACTGTCCAACTAGTACGTATGGCTGAACTGTTAGAAGACCATGCGTTCCTGTCGCACGGCGCCCACCATTTTTTCACGCAATACGTAAAAGATATTTGTAGAATAATTGAGCAGTGTACGTACGTACATTAGTTAGACGGAGTACTTTGATACAGTAGTGTATACGTGCATCGACGGTGCACCGTTACGCATGCACAACGATATGTGCAATTGTAATTATAGACACTTTTGCTTTCTTGGTATCCTCGCCGTATTAACGTCACAAATCTGCATCGCATCCTTATGAAATTAAGGTGTGTAGTTATGAATGTGCATGAACTACTAAAATAATCACATTAATTTTATTCAATAATTCACATGCTGCAACCCAACTCTGTCTTTCCAGAGTAAATCTAGGTATGTTCAGTTCGCACCCACAATTGATCGAGCAAATATGATTGACATTCGCCATGTGGTTATTTTTTTATATACCAGCAGAAATTGAGAATCTTTACTCATTTTTACCAAAACTTCGATAAGATATTCTATGCCTAAGATTTGACTACTAAATGATAAGTAAGTTATAGATTGACTAGTTAGATTTTAAAAAACATAGAAGTTGGCGCATGTTTGATTTGCACCTAAATTTTTATGTCATATCATATTAGGCCACGTACAAATCTGACTTGACTACTTTTTGTGTGAACCAAACATAACATTAGATATAGTTAAAGATAAAAAAAAAGAGTTTGATTAGTTGGTTATGATAAGTGACAACAAATTTCATCGGGGAATAGCCTATCTTCTGAAATATTGAATATTGAAAACCAATATTGTATAATTAAATTATGATAAAGCTGTTTATTATGGTTAAAAAATAATTTAGGAATATTTCTGTCACATTTTACTAAAAATATTTGTATGTTATCTATATAAATTCCTATTTTAATATGTTTACCATTTCTTTTACACAGAAGCACCTGTTTGGATTTTTAAAACATCAATTTTTTAGAGGGGGGGATTATGACAATACAGGAGTAAATAATTGAAATGCACTGGGGAAATTGAAGGTACACCTCATTAAATGTTTAATTCCGATGGAGACTTTCCATTCGTGTGGTCAGCGCATAGGAATCACAAAAGCTGAGGCCTGAGGTGTCGGCTTGACCCCTTCCCCTATTTCTCTATTGCTTTCAGTGAGTTGGAGTACCTCCTCCCAGAAATCCTGCGGGAGGTAATGGGTTTTAGTGACAAGATGTCAGCTCAGTGTGCAGCAGGGAGACCATCTGTTTTGCCGACAAGTATTGCAAAAAGGAGCCGCATTGCATAGAAAACCTACCTATAGAAGCAGACTATTACTCCATCAATTTATGGCCATACATACTGAACTTGTAAATGGAAGAGGCAATCAGGCTAATGTAAGCTTCTACTTGAACTATGGTATATCTCATACAAACAAATTTGTTAGGTAATGTGTAGAAATGTGACTCTCGGTGGATGGTGGGTGTTATGAATTTGTTAGTATACATAGTATGACTAATATAATTTTATCTAGTTAAAATTAGCAATAGTATAATTTATGATAAGAGTATTGAATAATTGAATGAAACGTACTAGTACCTCAAGAATTTACACTTGCGGGAAGTAACTTTGTTGGATCAAACCAAACTTTCAATCTATTCTATTGGCAGTGATAATGTGGGGGAGGACCTATCTACTTTCTAAAGTTCCAGCACTACAGTGATTTGCCAATAGATGGCACACATGAGAGAGAGAGAAAGGGAGGGATCAGAAAAAGGCTTAGCAGGACTATTCCATAGGTCCATCCTCTAATGTAGTATATACTATATAGTCAAACCATCCTAGGAATGTGATCTTTAGACTTCAGCTATGATATCTATAGGACTTGGATGCATGCCTTGACTCCTTGATAGTGTTAGAGATGACAATGATTTGTTAAATTGTATGGTACTTTGGGGGGTGTTCACCGGTCCCAACTTCCAAAGAGCTCTGAAATTGCGACCTAATGGAGCTCCAATGTCTAGAAATGAACAGCCTGGGGCACATGCTTTTTTATGCAAACATTCTAAGGAACTAAATAAACGAGATTAAAAAAAAAAGAATAAACAACTCATGAAGTGTATCATAAACCAAGATAGGTTTGGAAAAGAGGAACATATGCTAGTAGTTTATAGTCTGGCATTATATTTACTGAACACTTATACTTGGGAGAAACAGAGTCAACACGGAGTTGGACAGCTAGTTCTTTTGACAAGTTTGTTGTGTTGTTAGTTTAATCTCAAATAATCTCGAGGCTTAAGATTTAAATTTCTCCTACAACTATAACAACTAACAAGTACTCACACTATTCTTTTTTACTTGAATTTTTTATCTTTTTCACAATCACTAACATACAATTTTAATCACTAATATTTATAATTGTGTCAATAATAATAATAATAATAATCCTGATGATAAATATACTTATATAATTTTTTTATATGATCAACTATATTAGTGATCAACATTAACAAGTTTGACTGCACACATCCTAAACGTCCTAAAACAAAACACCGAACAAAAAAAATGGATGGAGTGTTGTTCCTCTACTCCTTCCGAAAAATGTACTAATCCAGCAACACTAATGGTAGTATTCCATTTGGTCCAAATAAAGATCACAAAGTGAGAAAAAAGAAAAAACAACAATACAAAACAGTAGATCAATTAATTTGATTCGGATGTCTGTGCGTTTGCTGAGACGCAACAATTCTAATTAATCCCATTGCTTTCATTCCTATCCTAATAGCAAAACGTGAGAACACTGTTCCATAAAGCCTCGAGTCCTGATGCAACAAGAAATGCCATATCTGTGGCAGATGGAATTGAAATCTGATAAGGACGTCACAACTGAAACCTAAGCTCAGGATAGCGGCAGTTCATCTGACTGACCACATTAACATGGCGTCAGCTTTCCGTATGTACATGCTTCGTGTCAGAGCATAATATTTCCCTATCAACGAATATAATGTATAACCTTCCTAATACGATCTCTACCAAATTAATAAACAATGGTAAAGAATAATGCGCAAAGCAAAGTGAAAGAATAAACAATGTTAAAGATTTTAAGGTAGATGATGTTCTTGGAGTCAAAGCATAGTACCAAATACCAACCTCAGGGCATGTTTGGCGCAAAATGTACACAAAATTCAGGTTTTTTGACAAAAATTTTTGGACACATTCAGCATTTTACATAGCAGGATGCAAAATAAATATGTGGAATCTTAAAGGGAAATTTTTTTGAAAAACCTCATAAGCCAATGATAATCTCAATAACATCTTATAAATAATTTTGTAATTTTAATCATATACGAGTTGTCTTTAGTCTAAACACTCCCTTGTTATCACTATTCCCTTAAATTTAAACAAAAATGATTAAAAAAATAAAAAAACAACCATCACTAACATATACTAAAAATTACCAACTAACTGACAATCACATGTGCAATACACTGCTAACTCTATTGGCCGAAGTAACTCACCATCACCACCGACATCCGTCCCCAATGTTGTTCGGGTTGACCACCACCCCAACACTATTGTCGCAGAGACCTTACATGTCAAGTGTTGTTTATTTTTTTTATTATTTTCGTTTAAACTGGAAGAAGTGTTTGAAACTAACAACAACTTGTGAGGTTGTTAAAATCAAAAAATGACTTATAAGCAGTTATTGATCACTGATTGGTGGTTTTTTTGAAAAAAAAAATTCCCCGATCTTAAACGATGTGCAACTGAACATGCACACATAAAGCACAACAGAAAGAAGAAAAAAATGCCCAACAAAAACTCGGAAGCAACAAACCTGGGGCAAAAGGTTTCAGATCATTTTGCGCACAGGTATGACAAAAAATTCTGCGCAGCACAACTCTGCAGGACGCATCAAGTCTACTCAATCTTATAGTCTTCAAGGGGATCTTTCAAGAGCTGTCCACAAATCAGCAGAGCGAAGAACGAAGGTGCTCATTATGAAAAATTGAAAATAAATTTGCAATGTTTTTACAGGTATTGACAATAGCAAGAATTCATATATTGAATTAAGCTAAACAGGTCTTTTGGAGAAGCTATCTCTTCAAGTTAATGTGTACCCCACGGTACAGAACGCGCCAACAGGTACCTAGAGGTTGCAACGTGCCGGTGTGCACTCGCCCTCTGAAAAGTTCAACATCACAGTCATTGCTCGATTTGCTATCTAGGACTCATCGTAGCCTCTTCACTAGCCTGTAAAAGGATAACAGAAGATTAGAGACACCATGAAATGATCCAAGCACTCTGAAGTATCAATCTCTCCAAGAATGATAGAACATACCGTTTTGGCCAGTAAACTGGCTTTCTCATCATCAAAACCGAGGGAAGCCAGTATCTTATGCCCAGCTGACTCTTTCTCTGACCATATCCCCAGGAACAAATGATTTGCAGTTACCTCTCCATCCTCACCTAAATTCAGAATTCAATAACGCATCAAACAAACATCGGAATAATGATTGTATATTTTAGGTGAACAAATAAAAAAGAAACCAAAACTAAAGCATACTTTAACTCATTTTTCAGTGCAATTCCAACCAAACAGAAATGGGAATCAGCAACATAACGGTAACTAAGAGAAACTAAATACCACCAAGCCAGAGAGCACATACTACACAAAGAAGACATATAAACTCCAGATTCCTTATGAGCTACTGTAGTGATGTCTACAGAAAGCTCTTGCCAGGATTCCAGATCTACCACAAGGCCTAAGTGCCAAACAAGTTGCATCAAACCTACTCAAAAACGGAAAGTATCTTCGTGACTGCACTGTAGCTACAGTTGGACATGTGGACAGTCATTTCGTGCAAGGATTCAGACTCAATTTAAAATAGGTAGTGTAGTTGCTGCCTACCAAACCTTGTGTACCTAGAGTGCATGACTTGACCAGACCCTTTTCAAAAGCACATAGTGCTTATGCCATGTCACTATAAGGCTCCACGAACTACTCCAAGCCCTTGCATTTTGCATCAGGCATGATCATCTACACTGTACTTCAATTGAACAATTATCGTCTCAAACTTTGATTAACATGAATTGCAACCCAGCAAGACCGCACAAGACTGGTGATCTGCCTTCAATCCTTTAGCACTCAGGTCATCATGGTGCTATGGATCTCGAGCAGCTCAGTCTGCATGATCGACATAATAATCCTATCAGAACTCTTTGTGTATGTGCCTCCATCTAGCTCTAATGCATATAGAAAGTTGATAGTATGCGAAAGCACCACCAGAGATATGGACTCCTTTACAAGGAAGTTACTGAAATAAACATGGTTGTGTTCAAACTACAAACAATCGCATTGACACATAGTAGCCTATTTTTAATCCTCTAGTGGATACCCTCTGACAGTTGGTTTGAGCCCTGAGGCAATACTCACCATGTTCACTTGAGGTCATGACCAACTTAAAGTGGACCCAAGCCTCTCCAGGAGCCGCAGAGAATATTACTAAGATCATAATAGGGACTTTTGGGCCATATATTTATCCAATTGCATTGTTCTTAGATTGGTCTCATCCCACAAATTAATGATCCAACCCTAATAAATCCACTTCATTGGAGACTCCATAGGTCTCCCAAACATTGACGTGGCAATTTCTTATGTTAAACAGAAGCTAAGCTCCAATATGATCAGCACAAATCTTAATTGGTTTATAATAGAAACCTTTGAACATCATCAGTATCCAAGCAAGATGTCCTCAGATTGGTCCCACAAGCTGATAACCCAATGGCAACAACTCCTCACTTACAATTGAGGATCAAAACCCACATTAAATGCACGTCACATGGATGCACCGTTCCAATCACTAGACAATATACTGTTTAGAGGAAGACGAGGTTGGCTGGTAACTACCAGGATTGGGATTTGAGAATTATGCACTTCTGATCTTATATCTTGATCTTGTATATACTAGCAGTGTCTACTATCAACTGATCAGCCCATAGGATCTTTTAAGAGTTAGAAACATGTCCTCGACAATTACTCAATAGCATGCCAATCATTTCTGCTTTGTTTTGGAGTCCAACTGAACTGCTTCTAGTGAGAACACAAATGAAATAAATGAAATAGAACCTAGAAAATACATAAGAGTAAAAGACAAGAACAAATAACACAACTTAAATAAAAGAAATCAACTAATTAGTAATATTAAGTGGCAACAAGTATAAGAAAAAAGTTCTGCCAGCAGACAGAAGGTTAAAACACTTCCACATAAAAGCCAAGCAAGTACATGATATGGCAAACAAAACTGCATGTCAGTCAACCTATGTACTACCAGAGGTAAGAAATAAGAGTACATAATCTCCCACAATGCTAAGATCGAAGATAGGCATTGTGACACATTCTACATGTAATCTGTGTTATATGCAGGAGACAGATTCGCAAAAGGTTTTGGGCTTAGACTAACTCGTTAACAACTTCAGACACCACATTGATCAAGAATGGTTAATGTTAAAATAGCAAACAATTTAGTGACACTTAACATCCAGAATAAGGTCTCAGTAAATCAATGAAATCAAATTATAGAAATTAGAGCAAAGGAATTCCAGCAGCTTTTTTTTTTATTTTTTATTTAGTCTCATATGCATGGGTGCAGGGTGCATAGCCTGATAGTCAGATGCACATTCGTGAGAGAACTGAAGAGCCATGTATCTGAAGACAATAAATTACCTGATAGCATATTCAATTGAACAATGAACACAGTGGGTCTCATCAGTAGTCTACAGGCCATATATGTTTGTATTTAGTGAGTATGAGTAGTTATATAGCTATTAAAAATGTAAGCGATTTAAACATATCATTTTCTCATTTAAATCCAATACTAAGATGAAATCTTTCAACATAAACCAATATGACATTAAGCATTTATTTTCTGTATCAACTATTATATATTATGAGCTCGTGCTTCTGGTTCTCCAAGCATGTCAAACCTGTGTTTATCCTCAATACCCATCAGAATAATAAGCATAAAGCATGTTGCACAATCAAGTGCATATACTGAATGTAAGTACTTGAGTACATTTTCAACCCAAATAAGCAATGACCTGACCTGATTTCAGTTTCTCATTTACAGCCCAATCAAGGGCTCGTAGTGCTGCTTCCGTCAATGGTGGATGCATAGGACTAAAGAAAAACATTTCTGATTTCCCAAGTACATTTGCTGCCTCCTCACGCACTTTAAGTAGTGTAATTCCATCAGCGCGCAAAAGTTTTGCTGCATCACTAGTTCCTACAAGCAATGAAGTTTACACTTAGTTCAATGCGATGCACAGGAAAATGCAGCAAACTGAAACAGCGTAACAAAATTTTAGATTCACAGATGACACTATCACAGGTCAGGTAGAATGTGCTGTCAGCAATCACTAGATACCAGCCAGAACTGCAGGATATCATTTTCTTTTTCTTTTTTTTTTTTAAAAAAAGGAACTAGTAGTGCTGACAGCTCACAGACTTCTATGCAAGCATGTGAAAATTGCGCTGGAGCACATAATGAAACATAGAAAAGCTCAACTACTTGGTAACATAGTATAAACAACATGCTACAAATTAACTTAAACCAAACTGCAGTTACACATTTGAAGTTAGCGGCGCTAATATTCCAGATCGATGTGAGTAAACACAGATGGCAACATATGTGTGCGTGTGTGTCCCTAGCTTACCACTTAGGAAATTCTTTTTGATTTAGTCCAACAAACTTAGTGAGAGTCAAAAAACTCATATATGAACTATTAAAACCAATCGTGAGATTTAAGCTGCAAGATCCATTAACATTCTTATAAGTTAGTACTATTTCAGGCAAAGAAACATGCATTAACAATACACAAAATATAGCAGGCATGAGAAGCCCAATAGGAAACATGCTTGTTTGAAGGCAAGTGGCTCTTATGCTACCAACTTGAGCTTTTGGAAACATGGCATTCTACAGAAGAAACATGACAAACAAACTAATTAATCAATTCAAAAGATTGCATATGATCTCCTAAAGGAAAAAATGAAGGCCAAGCTTATTTTTGAGAAGCCAAGCAAAAAAAGTTGTCTGCCCGCCATAGTCCAATTTCTTTTGAAGCAAAAATTGAAGCTCGAGTTCAGCTTAATAGCCTGATAGGGCCAAACAATAGATCCACAGGTTCAACTAAAATATAGAAATAACTATAGAACTCCATAATCTCTATGAATATTGACCCAAAGCATACAGAGCTTCCTTTCTGTTCCATGTACTCACCAGACTGTAATGCACAGATTTATTTTCCCGGTGTCAAAGCAGACAGTTTTATCTCACGAATACAACTCGATTACTAGACAGTACTATTATCCTTTCCAAATCCTGTGCTCTATACTCCCATCCACAACCACAACGAACTCACTACTCCTAGTCCTGCAATACTATTCGTGCCACTAAAAAAGAGCAAATAAGCAAATGCTTGGGTGAAATGCGAGATTTTTTGCCTCACCCTCTACAAGGATGCCCATAAGGAGCCCCTCAGTGCCTGTGTTCGGATACCTCATCTTCCGCGCCTCCAGCTCTGCCATTGCAAACGACCGCACAGCCCTCGATGACCACCTGCGCGAAATCTCCGCGTCAGCTCCAAAAAAAAGCCCAGAAGGCTCATCCAAGTACGCGAGAAAACTGTAGCTCACCGTATTTTCTTCTCACCACCAGCCACATCCGGATGCCTAAAAGAATCAAATTTCCGAAGCAAAGATCATCACAAATGCTCCTTTGAGTTTTGAGGGGAAACATTGGTGAAAAGGCGGGATTTTTTTTAGAGATTTTCGCTTACATGGTGGGGAGCTGGGCGACGACAGCGGCTACACGGCGACCGCGACGGTGGAAGGCGATGGGTGGGACCCCCTTGGCAGTGGCGCGGACAGCGGCGGGTAGGGTTGGTGTGGCGAGAAAGGAGACGGAGGCGGAGGCGGCGCTCCGGTGAGAGGTGGAGAGGAAGGATAGGAAAGCGGCGGCGGCGGCCTGGGCGGCTGTCGCCATGGCGGGCGGAGGTTTTCGGGGGTTTTGGGTGCTCGGATGGGGAGGTGATAAGTGCGAGTGTGCAGGAGAGGGGAAAGAAACTCTTCTCCGTGTTTATGATTGAATGGATAGGTGTAGCTTATCAAATAAGCCGCGTTTTTAAGGTTTTATTAGTTTATAAACAAAAAACTAATTTATTTTATAAGTGTAAGAAATTGTTTGATAGGATTTGAAATTTTGTTGCACAATTGGACAAACATTTCTCTTTTTATGTACTGTAAAATAGAAATATGTATTATCAAATAAATAGTAACTGTTCAAAAGATATTTAGATTCTTTATTTAAGATTCCAAAATTATTTTTAATTCCCATCCATCTTTCCCATGGTTCCACTACTCTGAGCAATTGTTCCTTGCTCCTTGTTCTCCAAACCATGTTTCTCCGAGCAATTGATCCCTATTTGCCAAATCCACTATTCCCCATCATGATGGGCGGCGACATCACAACAGGCATTGTGGCGAACAGAGGTATCATGGCAAGTGGCGACGGCATTGTAGTAGGCAGTGGTAGTGAGTGAATGTCGCGCCCCAAAAATAGAGATAGTTTAGTTGGTAGTATTTTTCTCGAGAAAATCATATTTCTCGGAGAAACGATTACTTTAGAGTAGTCCAACAGAAACGTGGTGGGTTATAACACGCACATGTGCTTCTAATATTATATCACAATAACTACACATTATTTAGCACACATATACTCAAATTGATAAATAATTATACAGGTAATAAAGTAGTAGCTTTTTCTAAATTATCCAAGACTTCAAGCAAAATTATTCTATTTTTTGGAGTCTTCGTAGTTCCAGTCATCAATGCCATGGTAGTAGTCTTCATCTATCGCCCTTGGGTAGATGTTCTCGATCTCGTCGTGGGAGAACTCTGCCTCTGCTTACTCTGGGTAGCCCAGAAATTCAGTTTCTACAACAAGAAATTACCAGTAAGGGTGAGTACGGTTGTATTCAGTGAGTCGAGGGAATAAGAATTTAAATGTCATGACTGGATAAGCTATTGACAAGGTTATGCAAAATATATTTTAATTTCTCTTTTCAACTTTAAAATCATTAACTTTATTTGAAATATATTGCTGTTACTAACATGGATAAACCACTATCGTCGTTACTCCCATTCTAGGAATCAGAGTGAATATTCACATCTTTTTAACTCTACAGAAGTGTACAGTTTTACCCACAGAAACTCTCAATTGACCTACCAACTGGTCACACTGCACTGCTTTAAGTGCATAGCTTGATTGAAAAGACAAAATTTTTCGCCTAACCTTACACTTAACCTCCACCCAACATGGGGTTTATCATCCCGTTGTAGCTGATTTCTGCAACTCCAACTCCATATACTCACAGACTGCTCATGTAGTGTTTTATTCATTACCACATGCAATGCACTCATTGGGGAGGTAAGTTTTTGGGCAAGGGTAATCGACTTCACCTGTCCCATATCAGATATGTGGTAGTACAAAAGGACAACGCAAAAAACTAGCGGTCAATTAGTGAAACCTTAAATATTACTTCCTATACAGATGGGCTCAGTCATATCCAAACAATACAACACATCTCTGAGCTCCTCTACCTCTCCAGATAAACAAAATGTGATTGCTCCATCAACCAACAATTCTACAAATTGAACATTTCCTTTTTGTTTCTATCCTTATTTTATACTTCTCAATAATTTGATGTAAATTTATAAATTAGGTTTTTCAGTTGTAACTTCAAACGTATTATAATTTTCCACATACAACATAAAAGTATTCCATACACAATTATCACAATATGATCAACGAAGGTCGACATGCCTTGGTAAAAGAGGTAGTCAGGCTAGTTATTGTCTGGTCGCCGCTCGTCCTCCTATGGTCCTAAATAAAATAATTTGCAAATCCACAATCAGCCATTTTTACATAAATCAAAGAAATTGGAGTTATGCAAGCGATACATAAGAATATGCAATACCCTAATTGAGATTGTGCTCAACATCGAGTTGTCAATACTAATTTTTAAATTGATTCGTAGCAGTCGAACTGGTTAATTTTGTTATAATTTTCGACGAGAAATCCAAAACCCTATATTTTGGGACTTTAGAAACTTTCTTAAATTTTTCCCTTTTTCTCCTGTTTCTTCTTTTTCTTTTTATTCTTTTTTTCACTCTCTTCTTTTTCTTTTTCTTCTCTTTCTTTTCCTTCTCTTTTATTTCCTTCTTTTTTTCTCTCCTCCTCTTCCTCTGAGCCAGCCCTAACCCCCTCATTTCTCTCTATCTTTTTCTCTCCTACTCTCTCTCGTTCTCTTCTTTTTTTTCCTCTCGCAAGTCGCATGTTCGGCGCACGTACCGGCCAGCCCCTCCTTCCTCTCTCTTCTTTCGTTGTCTTCTACTTCCCTCGTTCTCTCCCTTGGCCGCACGCATGTGCGCGGTGGGGACGGCTAGACCTGGCTGTCTCCGTACCGTTGACCATCGCCTTACCTCCGAATCGCCCATCACCTTGCCTGCCTCTCCTTCTTACTATCTCTCTCTCTCCTGCTCAAGTTTTAGCACGCATACACTTGCTCAATCCTAGAGCTGTTTGCTGCCATCACCAACGACGATCAGTCGCCACCAATCGAGCTCTCCATGAACTTTTGTTGTGCGAAATGAACTAGCAATCTAGGGCAAAAGTGTAATGCAATTCCAGTGAATTCTTGAATCAGATGTGTGATTGTTCTGAGATGTTTGTCTAAATTGACATCCTAGATACTTCAAATTCTAGTGAATGCAAATTACAATTACTGCATCAAATGAGTTCCATATTTAGTGAATGTATTTTGTGAATGGGATCTTCGATGCTCAATTCTAGTTCTCCTATCGTCAAATCTTCACCAGTGCATGTGTGGGATTATCTCTTTGATTTTCTGAGTGAATGGTTGATTGAAGTGATATTAGGCCATTCTATTTGTCTTTGGTGAACTGAAGTGCCCAGTAACACAACTTTGCTGTTGACTGAATTCTTTTCAATTCTATAGTGCTCAGTAATTTAAACAATAGTTTTCAATTTTAGTAATTTTGTGAACCATTTTATCTTCTGAGTAACTGTCATGGTTATTATGTTATGATGTAATTCAACGATCAGTAATTGTAGCCATCTATTGTTTGAATTGATCCATGGTTAGCACCTTGTGTTTACTGTTTGATTTATGAACTCCTTAGAGACTTTGCGGTTTTGTGCTTCTGTTTTGAAATATTGTTTAGTTGATTTTTGGAAGTTTACAGTCAACCCATTAGATTATGGAGATATTTCAAACTCATGTATCTTGAAGTCTTGTGGTTTAGGTGTCTATGCAACGATTTGACTTTGTGGTCATAGTTGAGAGGCAGTTGGCGAATGATTTGTGTTATCTCTGTGTGCTAGTTCGTTGATACCGTTGAGAAATGTATTTGGTTTAGTCGCTTTCGCTGCCCTTTTGCAAAACCACTAAACAATACTGTAACATCCCAAAAATAGAGCCAAAAAAAATTAAAATCTAATCCTAAATGATCTTCTTTTCTTTTAACCCCAAAAACTAAACCCTAATTGTATTTTCGAAAACCTGAATTCCAAATTACCCTAACTACCCTACTTAACCTTTTCAGATTTCAGTTCAACTAATTCTAGAACAGCTTCCTCCTAGATTTCTCTGAAATCTTAAACCTTAATGTGCTTGCATACCAGTCGTAAAACTTCTTAGTCAAACAAGTTCATTTTATCACTTTTCGTAGTTCAGTCCAGATTTTATCGCAAATCAGTCCTTTTCAGCTTTTGAAGACTAGAAATGTCTAAATTCTCCAATTCACCTCCAAATCCAAATCTAATCGAACTGTTATGTTTCTTTCACTATTCAACACAAGTTTTCCTTTTGTACTAAGTTCAGATTCAGCCCTAAAACTCAGCTATTCGTCTTTTCAGCCGTTTTCAATAAAAGTACTATTCACTTTTACCCTAATCCTGTTTTCGATTTCATTTTCGTTTCCTTCTCATTTCCAACCCAGATCACATTCTTTTTAGCTACTCAACCAAAACCTATATATATATATATATATATATATATATATATATATATATATAGATATATATATTGATCTAAATCCCAATCAACATTCAGATTATGATTATTTGCATTTCAGCTCAAACAGGTTTACTAAATCACAATTCAGCTTTCCAAACCATTTTTGCCTCCTTTTCCTGAGTCTCTTCTGTCCTCATACACCCACACAAGTACTCTACTAACTTCCAGACGCTACAACATACACCCATATATAGACAGTTCATTATACACATATACAAATATATGAGCAAACACATACACAAATCTTTTTAACTCCACAGACACATTCAGACCACATGTACATGTAGGATCAAGAATGCCGACTAGAGGGGGGTGAATAGGAGGCTTTAAAAACTTCAATTTAAAACAACTTTTGCAAAGAAAGAACAAATGAATTTATATTGCACAATTAAAATAGAAGAGAATAGAAAACAAACACAAGATTTTTCCTGAGGTCTCGGAGACACGCCCGGTCTCCTCTAATCCTCGTTGAAGCAATCAAATGAATGAGTCTTGCTTCAATATTCATGAAGGATATTTCTCACTAGTGGTTGCTCCTTGTCTACTCCGGAAAGGCGAGCACTGATGCCTTTTACAAACACGCCGAGCCTCTCCAACAGTCTCCAAACTGGAGAGGTCAACGGCCACACCACCAAACCGTCTAGGTGAGGGTGTTCACCAAGAGTAACAAGCTGCAAGGTCTCTTCTAGACCTCTAACAATCACCGAGAAACTAAAAGTATGCAGATGATACGAACATAACACTCGGTGGATCACAAAAACTCACGACTTGATCAGCAGATCAAGATTTTAAACTCCAAAACAAATACTCAAGTATATGTATGAGAAGAGGGCTGCTTGTTGTATGAAACAATAGCTCAAAGTCTCTGTTTATAGCCTCAAGAATCAAAAGAGCAGTTGAACACGAGCTGTAAAATTAACAGTGCAAATTGACAGTCAGTTTAGGTCACGACCAGAAAGAAGTAAAATCCGGAGTAAACTTAACTAGCCGTTTGAGGTCGTATATGGAAATAAAATAACACAAACTGACAGTCAGCTGTCACACTGAGAGTCAGTTTCTACCTCAACGGCTGACAAAAATCATGGATAAAATTTTGCTAGCCGTTTGTGGTCGTATATGGAAACTGACACCTCAAACTGACAGTCAGTTTTGACCTAAAAAACGACCAGTTAAAACAGTAACTTCAAAACAACATCACGAGGTCGAAATGCAAATTGACAGTCAGTTTAGATCAAAAAAATTTTGACACAAAAAACACACTCCCTGGACAAATGTCAGTTTAACCAGACTGACATTCATACTAACAGTCAGTATGAATAAAAACAGCCATAACTTTAATTCAGAGATCCGATTTAAGTGATTTATAGCTCGTTAGAAAGATAATTTAAAAGGATATCTTTTTGTCAACAGAAGCAAAAGTCAGATCTGCCTAGATCTTTCTAGAAAATACAAAAATTCTTCTGCTATCAAAAACTCAACTGAAAATCCAAAACAAATCCAACCGAAACAAATGCAATGCAATGACCTAGTAGTTTCTCGGTTTATGCTGGAAATGTAGAGAGAACTTGCAAACCCTCTTTATAGTATGGTTAAAACTAATAAATAATTTTCTAAATCGATCAACCTCCAAACATCGAGATCGGTAAAAATAAATACGCATTTTACCTTAAGTCTTTTGTAGTTTCATTCTTGGCGACCTTGCGCTCGCGACCTTGGACTTGGAACCTCGGACGACACTGCGACCTTGTGCTTTCGACCTCGGCTCGCGACCTTATGCTTGCGACTTACAGATCCTCCAGATAGTTTAGATCTCTGTGGCTTTCTACTTGCCGACCTTGTGCTTGCGACTTTGACAATACTGCGACCTTAGGCAAAATAGCTCTTAGGTCTCTGCATACATATAACTCAAAGACATGATTAGATCAAAAACACTTAATGTCATCAATAATCAAAATCCATAATAATAGGGGCCTAGATGCAACCGTACACACAAATATTCATGTAACTATCTATACCTAAATGCACACATGTATATACACCACCCTTGCTTAACCATGAAGCCAAAAAACAACAGCACACACACACACACACGTGTGTCAACAGTAACCACATCAAACTAGCCACCTCCTGCTTCTCTTTTCATACCACACCTACACAGTACATATGAATGAGTGAAAAGAAGACTCATATACTCAACTCTTGCTTACCCATGAAACCAAAACCTTCACCTATCTTCTTCCCTAGACAGCAGCTGCTTCACTGTTTTCCATCTATATCTTTCTTCGCAGCAGCTTGTATTATATAATATTGCTCTCTTAACTCAACAACAGCAACACACACGCATACACTCCTTTGTTCCTGTTCTTCTTCTTCTTCCTCCTAGGCCGCGTGAAGAAGACAAGCTACCCCGAGCCACCATACCTGCAAACAACTTCCCAAGGTGAAATCTCCATTTCTCTCACTTCCCTCTGCCACCTCAAGCATCCTCCTAAGTTCCGACGAGCTGAAACACCAGAATTTTTTATTTTTGTTGTCACCGGCCGCCGCCCCTGTTTCCCTCATTGGACCCTTCTCCGGTCCTCAAAACCGATCGAGCCAGTAGAACAAAACACCTCTCTCGAGCCTAGAAACAATCCCCTTCAAAAGAAATTCCAAGAAATTTAACCATCCGATGAATCCAAGCTTGTCCTGTTCTGTGCCGCTGTGCTCTCGTTGCTAGCCTACACCGCCGCCGCTTCGGCCAAATTGGACTTACCAGTAGCTTTCCCTTGTATCCCTCTTGCTTCCACACTAGTGAATCGAGCCCTAATGCCCCCTACAGGAAAAGTCCAAACTCGACTTCCTCGTCTCCAGCAACGTCATCGAGCTCCTCGTCGGCGCCATCTCGGTTCAATTCCCTGTAGCTACACCATCATAGGGATCCCTGGAACATATCTACGCCATCAATTTCGGGATCAAATCACCACGTTGTCCCAGCACCGTTGAAGTCTTCAATTTTGTTGTTCTGTTCCGACGTGAATCGCCGCCGCTCACTGTTGCTTCGACACAGACCAATTGTACTACATTAGAACATAATAGATGGCCCTAGTTAACTCTTAGGCCACACAAATGCCACAGAAACCATTCAACACTCAATCTAAGTAGTTTTACTCTTCTCCGGCGTGTCGCCAGCGTGCCGCCCTATCTCCGCCAGCCGTCCCCGTCGATTCCACTTTATCCCACAGTCGCGCTTCAACCTCCTAAGTATTTTACCCCACTACACCAACTCATGATTCTGTACAAAATCGTGAATTAGCTCTATGCCAAAAATCTGTCAAGAAGCTTTACCTCGCCGTGTCGCCACTGTCTTCTTCGACATTGTTCATCGCCATCTGTCCGCCCCAGTGGTTGAAACCACCTTCGTTGAGTTCCTGTTGCTTTCGCCTACCTCCTAGACATAGTTTTGCAAAGCAATCGAAGCCCAAAACAACTATATAGCCATGCCCTAATTTCCAGTTTATGCCAATCACTGTGAACCCTTGTTAGCGCAGTATCAGCCAGTGGCATTAGCCTAATTCAGCTACTTTCGTGCATACAAATCAAAATCCAATTTGTCTATCAAGTCCATAAACTCATGTTCTGCATTTTCTTTAACTATCGTATTGCGAGAAAACCCCATCTCGACCTATTTCCAGTTTTGTCATCCCAGACGAATGTCGTCGACATTCGTCCGTCGATGTCTAAACATCGCTGCATTCGCGTCCAATCTTGAATTTGACTTCGCCCTAGTATTTCAACCATCCAACCAAAGCTCTAATCATGTTTTAGTATTCAAGCCTCGACGAAAACCCTAAAAAGCCAGCCTAAGCCTTGTCAGCTTGCGTTCAATGCCGCTCTTGTCGACATGCCTATGTCGTTCGCAGCCTTAGGAACCTCAGATTGAAAATCCGTTCACGTCACCTTGTCCTCCTCGTCTTCAACTTCCCATATATATAATCGGATCGTCCATACAAACACCAAATAATGTTTTCCCTGCTTTCTTAGTCAATCCAACCTAAACTAAACTTATCGATCACCTTTCGACCATTCTTTTAATCTTATCTCAACATTCGACCTCTTGAACCCTATCAAACCTAAATATATATTTATATAAACAAATATACTAATTATTATTTTGTCTGCTTATTGATTGACGTCGAAATAACCCCTCTGCAGAGTGTTAAAAAGTATTCGAATACTCCGTACCCCCGGACAAGGGTATGCCATGGGCAGTAACTGGATAGCACAATAGTATTGAAACATTAAACATAAATGTTTTCTACCGTCATTTTGCTAATCAATTGTATTTCAATTCGCTTTGGAATGTATTCGTGAAAATTACTATTCTGTACCACATAGACTGTTAAATTAGACATAGCCTGTAATGCATTAGACTAATTCTTATATAGAGACTTGCTGAGCACTTTGTACTCACCCTTGCTTAATAACAAAAATACAGTTGAAGAGAAACTAGAGATGAGCAAAGCAGGATGACCCGGAGTTTAGAAGGGTTACGTGCTGCACTCGAGTTTTTGCCTGTGGGATGGTTTCGGAGACCAGATAAAACTACTTTCATAAAATCTAATAGTTGGCCTTGCTGGCTTTTGTATAACGAAGTGTATTAAGGCCTAACGGCCATATATTGTTTTTGTATATGAACCAAATTGAGCTAGCTGTCTGTTTATTACTCTGTGCATGACTGCATCCTAGGCAATTGGGGTAAGTGTACACCTAGGGACCACTGCAGCGGGTGGGTCCCTCACAGATACGATTTTATCGCTTGTACTTATTGAAAGACCATGATGGCAATCTAAGAGAAGGGGTGAATCAAGTTTCACATTGAAACCTTCAATGAAAAACAAACAAGGAAAACAAGAGATAGTATGGATGCTATAGGTGCTCAAATATCTCAAGTATAACTCTCCCCAATAATGGCATCAAAAATCTATAAATAACAGAAATAAAAGGAAAGCAAAATATAAAAACAAACGACTTGCGAATATTTAAACAACTAATTGTGGAATTTAAAATCAATTGCGAGTATTAAACAATCAATTGCAGGATTTAAAATTACAAGTATTTAAACAATCAATTGCAAGAATTAAAATTACGTGTATTTAAACAATCAATTGCAAATATTTCAACTAGCAAGAGCAGAAATTTAAACAACTATGAAAGAATAAAATACAACAAATGCACAAAGAAAATTTATATTTCTTTCAAAATATCCAAGAACAAAACAAAAACTCTTGAATACTACCCTCAACAAAGCTCTCAAAAAACTAAATAAGAATAGTGAAAAAAACTCTCTCCAAAAGGTTCGGTGCTCTTTTTAACACTCTCCTTCTTATATAAAATTAGCCTCCACTTAGATTAGTCTCCACAACCAATGTGGAACTAAACTAACCACTGGTGGAAGCTTGAAGCCCAATTCAACCAAACTCTCAATCAATCATTTTTATAATTTTTGAATTTACAATTTTTGGAATATAATATTTTCTGAACAGTAGACACTAAAATAGTCATAACTTCATCATCTTAATTTAGATTTAAACTTTCTTGGATCCATTGGAAAGATAACTCCAAGCTCTACAACTTTTATATTTACACCTTTCTACAAAAAAGTATAAATCAGTACATAATTAGCTCGCAAATATAATTTTTTTTGCACAACCTTCCATGCGGAGTCCATATACCATCTTGTGCTCACCATAATGCCACCATGTGTGCAACTCGATGTTGAATAACTCCCCACATGCTTGGAAGTCCCTCCCATTCCGGACCCTAATTAGCAAACTCCACACTTCGACTGGCTCGAGCTAGTTCAATAATTTTGATGTAACGTCATATCCAAGTATTGGATTAGTCATATTTAACGTTCCCACAAGTCTCTAACACATTCAACATTTCTTAGACTAATCGAGTCTCCGAGTATTAGATTAGTCATATTTAACGTTCCCAAGTCTTTAGTTCTATAATTGAATTCTAATTCCTGAATTTTATTTTTAAGATCTAAATAAAGTTTAATATGTATTAACTACTCTATTAATAACATCATTAATGAATCTAATATAATAAAAAACTTAATTTAAAGTTCTATGTAAATCAGATCCCAACCACCATTTTTACATTCCAACCCGATACTCCAAAACAATCAATCAAACAACTCTCTCTTTTTCTTTTTTTTTTTAAATAAGATTCTTCGTGCGAGAAATAGACTTAGACTAAGTTTGATGCAAGCCATTCTAAAAAAAAAAAAAAAAGTTTGATGCAAGCAATCGGTCTGCCCCACGGTGGCGCTGCATCCGAGGCCCACCAGCAGTGTCCCGTCGGTTCACGGTAGACCCGTCCACCTCCACTCGTAACCGCAGACGGAGAACGAAGCAGTGAGTAGAGCAGAGAGAACACGACAAGACAGATAGACAAAGCCGAAATCTATCCATACCAAAAGAAACCCAATTAAAGCAGCTGACAGTAAGACCCACCCACCAAATCCTTTCCATGGTCTCACCTGCAGTAATACAGGAGTGTCTCTGGCCCCTCCCCACCCTCCTCCGTGCAAGTTGCAACACCGAAGGGATAGGTACAGCCCGAGGAAGGCAACCCGAAGACTAGACAGATATATAATCACAGAAACATATAGAGTGAAGGTAGAAGAGGGGAAAATTACCCCGAAAAAAAAAAAATCCAGAGATGCCGAAGACCTCCTCTTCCCCTTCCCCCACCGTCTCCCCCATGAACCCTCTCCTCCCCTCCTCTTCCTCCTTTCCGAGACCTCACCACATCTCAAGCCCAAACCCAAACCCTAACTCCCCAAATCCCAACCCTGACGTGTACCTCCTCCATGCCGACGCCGATGACGAGGCCCTGATCCAAATCCCGGGCCCGAGCCCTAGCCCGAGCGTCTCCTCGCTGGTGCTCCCGCCTGTCGACCCGACGCCGCACATCTCGTCGCAGTTCTACACCTTCACGGCGGCCTCCCACGCGCTGATGCTGCGGTGCCTCCTCGCCGGCCGCCCTGCCGCGGCGGACGAGGTTCGCGCCGCGACGTCCCCCTCCGTTCTCGCCTCGTGGCGGGCGGTGTGGAAGGACCGGAACGAGGACACCGCCTACCTCACGGCGTGGAAGCGCATCCAGGACAAGCTCGCCGCGTCTGAGGACGGATGCTATCTCCACTTCAAGTCCAACCCCTTGCAGCGCGTCTCGCATGTTGGCCAGTGGCGGGACATCGTCGCTGAGGCGCACGCCGACCCTGACCTGCTCCGCCACCTGGGGCTCAAGGACACTGTCGACCGCATCAAGCAGTCATGGACAGTGGGGGCCAAATTCTATGGTATTCCAGAGTCGTTTATCCGCGTGTGCGTCTCCGCCTGCCCCGTCTGTAAGGCTGCACCTGCTGGGCTGCCCGATTCAGCCATCTCCTCGCCTGGGCGAGGGAAGCGACGCCGCAGGTTTGAGTATACAGAAACACTGGATGTGCCAGCGCGTGATGTCCCGCGCCGATTGCAGCAGCTGGCTGCCAAGCACAAGGTGGTGCTTTGTATAAGGCAGAAGTATATAAGGTATAAGCCGTTCATGGCTGAGGTGAAAGATTATGCATGCCACCGGGCAGGGGTGCCAACTTCGAGTGGTGGGAATGCCGCGTCTGCAGCAGCTGGTGCTTCAGAGGGGAAGAAGGCACGGGTGCTGAAAAGGGAGCCCTACCAATCGAAGAGGTGTGGGTGTGGATTCCGTATTCGGGCAATTGTGCCAATCGCCAATTACAATGAGAAAGATAAGAGTTTTGTGTACCAGGAGGAGGGCACTGCGGTGTTTAAACTTTATGCGGTACATTCAGGGCACGAGCCAGGGCCACTTGATGGAAATGCCCGAATTGTTCACAGGTTGGTTGGGCATAAGGGTGCCCTTGAGTTTGATCCTGAGGTTTATGGTGTTAGTGAGGAGGGTGATCCTAGCTTTGCGGTTAAGGGGGATGTCAATGTCGATGTTGATGTTGATGTTGATGGCTCACATCAGGCAGTCCTGCAGCAAGTTTGGGAGCTTAGAGCAGAGGTTGGCTTGCTGGAAGGGAGGGTGGCTAAGATGCCCTCGGAGCTGTTGGGTTCACTTTCCAATGACCTATCTGAGGTCCTGCACAGGATTAGGAAGTTTAACTTGGATGTCAATGTGTACCAGCCAGCAGACTCATTGTTGATAGGCAATGAGGAGGTTGGGGGATGGGGGGCTGGTGATGTGGTTCACCATTTAGATCAGCATGAGGGTGCATTCTGCAAGGATGATGAGATGCTTGACGACGATGATACTGATTTTGGCTCAAGCCTTGGGCCTATTGTGTCGTGGGATAGGATGGCAGCAGAGTGCGAGGATAGGAAGATGCTCATGGTGGATAGCCCAAAGTGTGACAAGTGGATGATGAAGGAGGATGTTGGTGACTTTGACGAGAAGAGCATTCTTAACTGTGGGGATGATGATGGGGTGGAGGATTCCAAGCTTATTAAACCATTGATGCATGATGAGAGCATGGTAACTGACCCAAATTTGGTAGGCATTCATGTAGAAGGATTCTATTCTGGAACCAAGTGGTATGATTCACCGGTACATTTGGATTCCAGTGGGGATACAGGAGATGTCAGCTTTAGGCACGGTTGAATTGTGTGAGATTAATGATTCGTCCCTGATACCAGGAAGGTCATGTAAATTCTGTATACTAGGAGACCATCAGCTCACACCTCTTTACTGTAGTGTCTGTATGTGGAGCTTCAATCAAAGTAACCTGTTTGCGCTAATATACAGGCGGCACTTATCGATTCAACTTTTTTTAACTTACCTATAGTGCCTATGTTGATTACTCTCTTATTTCGAGACATTCGTCAATTTAGTTCTTAGACTAAGTTATTTAATAAGTAGTTTAGTATTTTGCTTGCATGAACTAATACCACCTGTGTTAATTTTATTGTGATACTTTGTACAATGGACATAAGGACAGTTTGTATCATTACTTTTGCATTGTTCTTGTTGCCCCTGCTCTGTCACCTCCAGTGTATAAACTACCAAGGATATCCCTGTTCGTATTTAGTTGTTCATTTTCCACTTGTTTGCTCTGCTACGTGATGATAATTGGATATGTAAGAAAACTGCTACTGATCGTGTTTTGTACTGCATCTGGTTGATTTTTCTAGCCTTATGAATTTTACACTTCTAATATAATGATGATTTGGTGCTTTTATGTATTATGCAAGATGCATATGATGAATCCCACAATTATGCTTATTATAGGGCTTATTGCTAATGATTTTATGCTACTGTGGTGAGGGTACCTGGGCCGTGGTTCTTCGAACAATATTCCAAGTTTAATGGTCATATTATTTGCTACATTGACTTGTTAATATCAGTTTTTCTTATTTTCACTATGTATGCTATGTCGAAATGTTGTGTTCAAATATAGCTTTTATCTTATCTTCATAGCCTGCTATCAAGCTTTGCTGGGCATGGGGTATTAACTGTAAATATAGGATTTACTAGGCAGTTATGATAAGTAACACCCCAAGCAAGGTCATAATATGTATTTTTGTCATTTGTCAAACAGCAGTGGTCCTTGTGGATAGCATGCGAGGAAAGATTCTAATAACATCTTTAAATCTTTAATGCACCCATATAAAGTGATGATATGGCCAATACTAGGAAAAGCCCTACTGTTATATGTTTGTGTTAATGTTGTTGAATATTTTGGACATGACTAATTTTAGCAGTCTTCCCGAACTCCGTGCTTTGTCATCTCCAGTGTGTGAACTACCAAAAAATCACAAAACACTGTTGAAACTCTATTGTACATTTTTTTTTTTCTGTTTGTTTGATCTGTTAGAAAGCATTGACAAGAAATAAGAAACTGCAAGTGATGAGTTTTTTTTTCTAACCTCATGCATTATGCATTTGTAGTATAATGATGTGGTTTTGCTTACATATTATACAAGAGGAACATAGTAAGATTTCACAATTACTCTTCTCCACTACTTGTTTTAACTGGTGCTGATTTCATGCTTCTGATGGTGAGATCCCATTTCATATCTTTTTGAACACTATTACAATTAGTCTAGTCATGCTATTTGTTCCATTAACATGTTAATATCTCTCATTATCTGTGCTTCTGGCTGTCTCTTTAGTTAGGTGATTGTTTTCTGATGTTTATTATGATGTTATGCCGAATTGTTGTCTGCAAATGCAGTTTATATTTTAGCCTGTTAGGGCTTTCAAGTTTCCCTTGGACATAAGGTATCCCATTTGCAGTTCAGATGAGTGACACTGACACCCCCTTCTCAGAAAAAGATAAGTGGCATCCCAAGTGAGTTATAAGATCTATCTTTTTCTTGTTTCTCAAAACTGCAATAGTTTTATTGCTACATGCTTTCTCATGCTAGCTCTCTCGTTCTACTGTGTTAGGTTTAAATTTCTCACTTCTTAACTTTGGTCTGAAAGGCGTTGTCACTCATGCATTAGTAGGTGGTTAGTGCTTACTAAAACAGTGTAAGATCTTGTCCAACAGGATGCCTAAAAAGATTGATAGTCTAAAATTTAGGTATCAGTAATATCTTTCTTGCTCTAACAGAATACTTATCTCTATTCCTATTTTAGATATTACTATAGAGAATTAGTAAATTTAAGTATTCTCTCTCCTCTATCTATATGTTTTTAGGGTTTAGAGATTCTGTTGGAGAGAGTAGAAATATAGGTATAGAATCTTTTAAGGGAGATATGTATATGAAGATATAGAGATCCAATTCTGTTGGAGAAGGTCTAAGTTAGAGATCTTGGAGGCACATGGTGCATTACTACTTGTAAAATAAGAAGTTGGTGTTTTCTTTGAATATTAAAGATATTGTTTTTTTCTGTTCTTTTGCTCAATAACTTATATACATATTCATTTTGCAATGGGAGACTTCATTATTTTAGGTGCCCATCATATGGTTCTGAAATTGGTGATGGACTCCTTGTTCAGTTGCAAAGCATTCATTGCGATGTTCTAATTAGCCATTTGACAAAACATGAACCTGATTTGTATCATCTTAGCCACTGTTGTCTTCAAAGCCTTTTCTTTTTCCATGTGTACATTGTTTGTATCATGTTGTCTCTATACTGTTCTATGCATGTTAATCTATAGATATATCTTGTTGAGTATGCATGCTTTGTTCAAATGCTGCACCTTAGTGCAGAACGTTTTCCCTTGGATTGTTTGTGAATTGATTCATTGCTTTATAATCAATGATCTATGTAATGACTATGTAAAGTCATCTGCATGGTTGTTTTACTCTTGTGAAAGCTAATATTTTAGTTAAAATAAGTTACTGTTTGAAACAATACCCTTGGGTGACTTAATTCTTACATGTATCATCATGATGAAATTACATGTTTCAATTAACTAATTTGCAATCATTGCCCTACCAGATATGCATTCTGTAAAAATGTCTATCAAAATACCATTTTTTCTGCATGTTCCACACCAGCTAATGGTCGATTGGTTGTAGCATATAATTGAAATTTAAATGGAGAAGATTAATTCTGAAGAGGATGAGTTGTTTTTGTTTTCAATTGTTTTGGGTGTTGCAGGGATGGGGCAGGGTGTAGACCATGTTGTTCTCTACCCAGTGTATGCCGGTTAATGGTGAACTTTCCAAGACCATTCTTGAAGAATTCTAACCATTGATTCATGACCCTCAACATATAGGTCCTTCACCGAACTTAAAGATGTATACCTCCTTTTCTGCTTATTGGCGTGGGACTGGCATCAGATGGCAGGACATCATTTTGAGGTTAGAATAACCGAAACTATTCTATGCATTATTCTTGGGAGTATTTGAATCATCAATTTCATGGCACTCGTTATATAGGGCCAAACTTGAAATTTCAGGACATAATTTTGTTTTGTTTTCACTCTTTTCGGTTTTGTTGCTGGACCAGTCAACAGTTGCAGGCACGGTGCTCGGACACAAGCAGTGGGTGAACTGGTGGGCGGTGATTGATGGGTGCATGGTGCAGCGGTGGATGGGTACGCTGTGGCATGTGACGGATTTGCGGCAACCTCATTTTTCTCTGTTATCGTCTGATTATAGATCGTTAAGGACTTAAGTGGAGCCACATCAATTTGAATATTCTGCCTTCCACATGTATCCTCGGTTCTGGCAGTCCATTGTGCAGTTTGGGTTTGTTGATTAAAAAAAGCTACGATTTAGCTGCAATAATCGTATTATTAATCCATCTATCTGGGAACTGGAAGTGGCTCATGAGATTGATGACAATTCCATGCATTGGTTGCGCTGATCGGATGATCGTTACTCTTAAATGATGCTGCTGCTACGGCAACACATGCAACCACGAGACCATCCGATCAAAAATGAATTATTGAGATATCCGCTAGACAAGAAATTGGCAATTTCCTGTGAGTAGGTAATTCACACCGTGCGTTTTTCTACAGTAGTAATACGGAGGATACTTATCTTCCCTTTGGCCAGTAGTTGAGTAATGGACTAATGGTCATTTTGGTCATTAATGTGCTGCTTGTGAAAGTAGATTTACTCATTTACGTATGTGAGGTGATGCAAGGAATTGACAATTAGATGTTCGTTTTGCTACAAGTTGACTGTTGATCGCTATATTAAATCATTCCAGCCTCTGTGTACTTGTTCCCACTGATTTCAAGCGGATTAATGTCTTTACATCAACTAGCAAGTCACATTTCGCTGCATGTCATCTGTCGGTCAGCCGTATAGGCGCAACAGGGTAGGTGCATTATGCATACATGTTCCCAGTTATTTTACCACTTCTTAACTGTTCAGTTTTGAGTAGACTGGTATACTGTGATGAGGGAAATAACAAGCATCACCTGGACCACAGGAGCAAGGACATGTAGCAATTAGTATGAACCTGTTTATCTATGTGTGTCAACAGTTCTCCCCATGTTAGCTATACAGGGAGAGTCAGGTCCAAGTAAAAGCAAAAGGGAGCTTCTGTAGAAGAGAGGATTAATGCCTAGTATGGCCACCATCAGAGACAAATCAAGGCCATTTGCCGTCGTGTTCCTGATCATGTGCGCTGCTCTTGTAGCGGCTGTCAACGCCGATAGGCTGCCTACATCCATCCTTGATGTTCTGCGCCGACCTGAGAGTACCGCAAGGCGTCAGCATCAGCTGATCACAGATGCTACTTTGGATGCTTCACATTTGGGGTTCCAGAAGGGCCCTGTCAGTTGATGTGCCAGGAGCAACGTGGTCCAGATGAGGGCCGGAAGTCTTCGGGTCGGCTCTCGCAGTGAACATCAGATGGGTGTCTTTGGTCCATCTCTGCCTGTGTTCAGAACTTCAGATAACACGGTGATCATAGTAGCTTTTCTGTCCATTTCTGCCGGTGTGTGTTTAGGTCTTTGTTACAATGATGTTTATGCACTATATATTCAGATAACGTTTTGATCCTAGTCGCCTTCTGCGGCAGTCTGTGTTGTTATCCCCCTTTCCTGTTACAGAGTGTTGCAAATCCCATGCCCCTCCCCAACGTTAATTTGAAGGCAAAAATTGCTTAGAAAATGTATCTGGTTTCTAAAAGCACGTAACCGATCCGACGACCCTCCCTCCCTTAAAAAATATATCATTTTATCCATCCTTGATTCCTAAATTTTGCACTCTCTATTATCACCGTTGTGAATTCTAAATTCTAATCTTTAAACCTCTTATCTTGAGCCGTGAAACATTGAACCACAAATCATAGATATTATAAAACTCTAAAGAAAAACAATTGGTCATAGGCACAACTGTAAAAGCTAGCCCCCGACAAGGCACGTTTGCATGCATCACACATGCCGCGGCAAGTGGCTATAAGCACTACGGATCCCCCAGCTACCGCATTTTATTCAAATCTATCTAAATACCAGGGAAACAATAAGAACATGATGGCATTTAGTTATGTACAGTAGCATCATCTCCATCAGTGGAGAATGTCCCCATCTTAGCAGGGACATGAAATCAGTGCTTCGATGCACCAAACTTTGTAGTCCCAGCAAATGCATTGCACATCGCCTTCAAATAATCTTAATAGAGTGAGTGATGGACGAGTCAAAGACGATTGTTCCGAATGGGAAACCCCATGACCATAAACATAGACCCAGCGTGCAGATGATAACATTTCTGTTATTTTTTGGATTTTGTGTATATTCGTTTGGATTTTTCCGATTTTTCTTTTTTTTTTTAGTGGATTCATTTTGGATTGTTCTGATTTTAACGGATTCCGCTGATTGTTTTTTCCTTATTTTTCTGAACTTCAAATCTTTCCTGCTTTTATTGTGCTTTTTTATTCTAATGTGGTATCCTACATGACAGCACCCAAGATAAAATGGGAACATCAAGATAGGTTAAGTTTTCCGATCAGAAAATAGTTTTCTAAAGCTCCGAGAATTTGAATGGAAATTTGGCTAGGGGAATTTCAGCAATTATCTTAGATAAATTTTTACGCTTGAGTCATGCCTGATAATGGAATATAGCCACACAACCAACAAGAGCCGAATATGCTAGCTAGCAGGCCACACTACTCGTGGATTCTTTTTTTTCTTCTTTAAATTCTGCTCAAGTAGTTTACAAGTGAATCAGCAGCTCCGTTAGCTCCAGAACTTGCTTCAAAGAAGGAATCAATGGAATTGGCATATTCTCATGAAACAAGCTAGGCCTCGTGTCCTCCGCTCCTCGTCTTACTACAATATTCTATTCTTACAAGTGCATTTTCGAATTCATA
Organism: Pharus latifolius; assembly: GCA_019359835.1. NCBI lineage: Eukaryota > Viridiplantae > Streptophyta > Magnoliopsida > Poales > Poaceae > Pharus > Pharus latifolius. The sequence continues at coordinate 14,195,941 of CM033321.1, forward strand.
TCTTACAAAATTCCAAATTAAAGAGATCATCAGAGTTATTCATAATCTCATAGCACTATAATTTGAATTCTTGTCTCAACCAAAAAATAATCAGAAAATCTTACCAATTGAACTAGAACTGGTCGGCAACAATTATCAAATGCTCGGCAATGGTAACTCTTCTTGAATTCTTCGACCATTAAGCGGCCCTTTGATAAAAATTAAAGTTGCAAAAAGTGGATCAAGTAGCATTGTTCGTCCAGCTGGCCGATATTACCGCGTAACCGAAAGCTAACAAGAATCAATCCCCGTGCTAACAATGCAACTAATCTTTCTTTAAGGGAAAGAATCCAATGAAGGAAGCAGCAACTTCACTAATGTATTTGGCAAGGACTAGGACTTGCCGATGTGAACCAAGATTAGCTTTAGGTCATTGTATCCTAGATTATGCAGGATCCTGCATATGCTGATCTCAGGATCATTAATATTCTGGTAGGAATCTGGTTCCTAATTAAAGGTTTTTGTTTTTGCTTCGTCGATGTACCGAAAGAATCTGCTGAAGTATGCGTGAACACGTCATTGTTCTCCAATTGATTAGAAACTGTGGGAATGAAATGATAAAGATTTGGGTGTGACTCATGTGTATGTCATTTGGACAACTAATCTATTTAGGTAGAATTGTGCTTGAGAAAATTCAATATTTAGATCTTGTTTTCCAGCTTTTCCCACTTGGATTAGCAATCTTGGCACTCCACAATGGATAAAAAATTTGAGCGCGCTTGGCTTGTGGCCACAAATCATCACACTTCAAAGCAGACTACACCCAGCAAAATTGTTGTTGGGTTTGTGATGTAAGGTTAGATGTGTCACAACATTCGATGCTACTTTTTGTGAGTTTTGTCACTTGTTGGGTTTTTTTAAAAAATTTTGTTTTAGTAAAAAAAAATTACACCTAATAAAATCACTATATGTTTTTGAGGTAAAATATAATCTTATTTTTTTAAAATATCTTTATAACCATTCTTTCATTATTTATATGCAACAACACATCTACCATATTAGAATTGTAATTTTACGCCACTCTTAAAATATATTGGAAGTTAAAATAATAAGTAAAAAGAATGAAGTGACCAGTGATTAAACTTTAAGGCATGCTATGCTCAATTAGATTATCGAGCAAGCAACTGTAGAGTTATCGGAGCTATGAGCACGCTAATATCTGTAATACATAACTAACTAGAAATATGGGAACTAAAGAAACAAGCTATATTTTGATAAACTAGTTTACCGACGGGTAAAACCATATTTGAATATTAACATCGGATATAACCTCACGCTGTCGCGCAGTAAAAGTGATCTTAACGTGGCCCACGTTGGGAAGAGATCCAAGGATAGCACATGGGCGCGAGGGGAACACGCACCACCGGCGCCAGAGGGACGGCCTCCCAACCGTCAAAGCCAAACCGCACTACAGCCGCCCATCATTCGCCCATTATTATTACTACTCCTTGCTCCCTACGTTTAATTTATATCCACGCCAAAGCCCCATATGAATGGAGTAGCCTTTTTTTCCAACCCGATTTCGACCGTCACATGGCGAAGCTGTTCCGCTGCGGGCGCAGGGCTCACGTGACCTCGTCGGGCACGACACGTGGTGTCCTTTTCCCCAGAGCCCCGCACATGCAGAGGGCGCGGTGTCCCATGCCGTTCCGTTCCCGAACTCCGAGGCTGACTCACCTCGCCCCAGCCCAATCAGACGGCGACACCTCTCAGCCGATCTTCTGATTCTGAATTTTTTTTTCAAATAAAAAAAAAACAAATTCAAAAAATAACCCAAACCTTTTAAATTTTACAAAAATGGCCCTCAGTCGCGAAATGGGTTAGCGACTAAAAATTGAATAAATATTTGCATAGATGTTTTTGTAACTTATTGCTATGACATAATTTTATATCTTTTCAGTCGCTAGCCCGGCTAGCGACTGAAAACATACGTGACACGCGAAGGGCCAGCGGGGCGTTGGGCCGTGTCATGTTTTCAGTCGCTAGCTTCGCACTGCTCAGTTCGCGACAGAGGACCATTTTTACAAAATTTAAAAGTTTCGAGTTAGTTTTCGAATTTATTATTTTTTTTTTGTTATTTGGAAAAAAGAATTGCTTCGGAGTACTTTGCTATTCCTCTCCACAACTGTGTACTTGCCTACTGGGGTAAAATGATACTCCCCTTATAGCTGTTTTTCCCTCCGCGTTTTTGTTTTTACACTACTTTCAGAAGTGATGTTAGTTGATTATAATTTTATTATTAACCATTGTGAACCATATAGTAAATGTAATACTTTTCCCTTTTCGTAATATATTGTTATCTAGTTTCGAATGGTTGTTGCCCTTTTTCTATTTCAGTAATCAAAACTTATATTTTTTATTATTTTTTTGACAAAAGGATTTACTATACAATTTCCATTAAGGAAACTAAACAGCGGTGAAAAAAAAACTATCATAGCTGTTTCTTTTTGACAATACATATCAGCAATACCTATACTAACTCTAAACAATAACACTTACATTTGTAATTAATGATAAATCTTAAATTCAATCACTACTCACAAGACTTATCCACCCCTACCATCAAATAAGGATCCAATAAAATTACTAATTTTTTTAAGAGAGTATTATTTAGTAAGAGGTGACACGGGGCAAAAGTGTAATGTGTGTATAACTTTCAGAAAAAACAACCATTCGTGGAGCCAGATGTAGTATACACCATGCGAGACAACTCTCGCAAGGCACTAGCGTGTACTCCTCAATTGCGCCGCCCCAGCCCCGTGTTTTCATCTTTAATTGTGCATTGAATTAATTTGGAGGGTTTGAGGTCTGTTTAACGTATGATGCAGCTATTAGCCACCTTTGTTAATCTGGTCCAATGGATGATTTGACTTGGGTCAGCATCTTGATGAAAAAAAAAAAAGACCAGGATGGCACGTACTTCTCTGGTTCTTCCCTTGGCGGTGCTGCCGACCGTGATGGGTGTGATATTGCCTTCCACCTTCCCCTGCTATTCTGCTGTCAGGGGCTGTTGGCATATGGTTACATGGGTGAGATGGATCAAATTATTTTTGTTATATGGATGAGTTGGTTTACATGAGACATGTGACTTTATATGTTAAATAGAAATATATAAAATGGTATTGTGTAACTAATTTAATCTTATGATATTATATATAATATATTTATCTTTTTTACAACATCTAATTTAAAATCCACCAACATAACTCCCTCGACCAAACACCGAAAAGAAGTTTTATCCACTAACCTTTAGGCAACCCCTTAGCCTCCTGTTCAGTAGTGGCCCATTGTCTACCAAATTCATGTGGTTTTGGGTGTGTGCTATGGGAATGAGGTTTTGGTCCTATATTCTTTCACTTGTTAAGAATTATTACTCTTTGACCCTTTCATAAAACAAAATTACATTACACTACTTTTTCGACTCTTACTATCTTAGTTTTCTGATTTTATCCTGTAGGTTACAATCATGTTTTGTTTTGGGTCTTATTTTTAGGCACTGTTTGGTCGGGATCTAATTTCTATCATAGAAAAATTGAAGTCATATAACTTTAACTCTAAATAGACTAAAAATCTAGATTTTTTGAAGTGTTCTCTCTACTTTAATGCTCCAATTGATATTTATGTCTTATGAATAGTGTTAGGGAAAATCCAGGACATTCCCCAGGATTTGTCCCAGACGCTCACTGGGGAAAGTCCTGAAGGACTACCGGGGAAAGTCCTGAACACCATGGAGGCATCCCGGGAAAAGCCACGGAGGGCTCCCGAAGAAGACCACGGGCATCTCTTTGAGCCCCAGATGCCTCCCGTGGTAAACCCTGGATGTCTCCTGTGAAATATCACGGAGACCTCCCGAGAAAAACCACGGAGGGCTCCCGTAGAAGACCGTAGGCTCCTTCTTAGGCCCTGGACACCTCCTGTGGCAAATCCCGGACGCCTCCCGTGAAATGTCATGAAAGCCTCCGGGGGAAAGCCGCGGGAGGTCTCCCGTGCGAGGTCACGTGCGGGTGGCGTGAGGACTGAGGAGCCATCGGGAACTAGCGAGGACACTTCTCAAGCATTCAAGCCATTCGGCCGGTGGAATGGCATCAACGCCCCTCGATCTGACAGCAATAGCTAGGACTTTTTAGTCTTTTTGTTTCTTTTGGGGTCTATATATACCCCCTTGTATCTCATTTGTAAAAAATTTCAATTCATTTTAACACACACAAACAACAAGTTCTCTTGGAGACATCTCTCCTCAAGAGAGCACCTCCCCAGTGGACTCATGTCCGGAGGGTGCCAATAGAACTAGAATCCCCACCAGGATTCGAATCTGTATAAAAATCACCGTGTCAATCTTTAAGTTGCCTGGCGGGAGGTGACTGGTCGCTTGGTCAGCTCGCACCGTTGTTCTCGTGTCAAACAGGACTGAAAAACCTGCCGGTGGTATCTTTTATACCACGACAAATAGAATATAATAATAATAGTAATCAATGACATAATTATGTGATTAATTCAAATTAGTATAAAATTAAAAGTTAAAGTTGTTGGCGTACTTCTAATTTTACTCTAAATCTTTAGTATAATACTAACTCTTGTCCTATCTCAATTCTAGAGAAGTCATCAACCGAAACTATCCTATTTAGTAGAACTACTCTAACTTCAACACAAAAATCAAGAGTCGGTGCATATGACAAAAGCATCAAGCATCATATATAATCTTCCTATAGATCATTTACCGGAGAGATGCTATACGATAAAAACTGAAATCGTATTTGTTTTTCCTTTGCTATTTTGACTCTAAATCTCACATAGTTGAAATCGGGAATGCCATATCAATAAAATATTGATTCACTGCATAATAAAGAGGGAATAAGTGGTCTAACTTCAATTTCAATTTATAAAATTATAAACTAAAAATCAACCAAACACTATATTTTTCTCCCACATATATATAAACTGAAATTCCAATATCGAAATTACAGAAACTCAAGGTATCCCTAAATAGACCCCTTAGATATGGATCAGTGTTGTATCTACTCGTCAGTACCGAAGCAATATTGCTAAGATACCATGGTTGGAAGCTTCACCAGGCAGTGTCTATGTTTACTTCGCAGAAGTTAGCAATACCTTGCTGTTAGCCTTCACACAATTTGGGGCAATAGTTAGCTTGCACCGCAAGCAAGAACGAAAGCGGTAGTATGGGCCATCACTGACCGGGGCCACGTTTCGGTGGAACTGGACAAGTTTTGTGTAACTAATAATGCCGCGCGAAGTGTCAGGTGTGAACGAGCTCCGTGTGTGGGTGATCTCTCGCAACGTGGTAGTAGTTGTCTAGTTGACCCAGGTCGGTGCTAAGAAGGTTGCGTAGGATGCGCCACCTTTTCTTTTCTCTCCATTTATCGCACTTGAGAAAAAAAAAACATTATTAGTTAGGGTTGAAATAAAATCTCAGAACTTGCTAACAGCGTAGGCTCCGTTTGTAAAGCCAACAAGTCGGGTCAATTTGTGTATGTTAATAAGTCAAGCCACAATAACTTATTCAAGACTCGATTTGCTTAGATTTGTATACACAATTTGGCTTGTCAAGGATTTTGCTCAATCTAATTCAAAATGATGTGTAAAATGTATTTGAACACTTAAATTTATTAACTTCTGATCAGTTTGGGCTTACTTACAAACTGAGTCAAATTTGTCCTCTAACTCATGACTCTTTAGTGAGCCGAGTTGGCTCAAATCGTAATGAAAATTGAATCAAACGAAGATAGACTCTACTAGCTACTCTCAAAATTTTGAACATTTTTGTTATTTACTATGTATGTGAAGTATCAACTTGTGAGAATAGTTTTTATCTACAAGTTATTTCATTTTAACTTAGATATAGTTAGTATATTATTTGATTCACCTTTGTAACTAGGTATGTTAAATAACAAGCGCCAGAGTACTGAGTAGTGAACTTAAATAAATAGAGACGGCGACGGCAATTGATACCCAAAAATCTCTAGCGCTTATGTAGAAGGTGTTTATACATATTTAAACACAGGTGTAGTAATCTAATCTTGTCATTACATCAAAACTCAAAAATCCTGAGGGCCGTTTAATGCAATACAGTTCCGAATGTGCCATCCGAGAGGCGTTTGGATGTAAGTTGAAATGGTACAAGATTCTTGTGGGACTTTGTACTGTGGAATCGGGATAGAATTCTTCCTTTGATGAGATTGAACTGGTAATTTGATTTGAATTAATCACACGATCTTTAACAGGTACAGTGAAGGGATAATATTTAACTGAAAAACAAAAGGTCTATCTTGCCCATTTTTTCCCATTGGCACGCCGATCGTAAATTAGCGAATTTTTTTATAAATAACTCACAGAAAGAAAATAATCGTAAAAATGACCCACAATTATTGTATTTTGTAAAAATAATCTGTCACGTCAATTTGTTGAGTCCTGGAGACTCGACAAGTTCTCTGCCTCCTGTAACAGTTTGATCATGATACGATTAGTTTTGAACTAATACAACCATGACAAATTTCAACACTGATACAACCACGACCAGTTCTAATATTGATACGAGTACGATCAGATCTAAAACTGATGCGACTATGAGCAAGGAGCTAGAGAGTTTGTCGAGTCTCCAGGACTCGACACGCTGACATGGTGAACTATTTTTGTATAATGTAGTAATTGTGGGTCATTTCTGTAATTAATTTTTTTGGATTATTTATAAAAAAAATTCTCAGTAGCATATCCAATAATACAAATGCCCAAATGAAGTAAACATGTATGAACTCCCTATCACTATATTGTAATTTTTAGTTCCACTCATTTTTCCGATCAACCAAAACACCCTCATCACTCCTTGATTTCATAACCTCAAGAGGCCCTGTTCGACCCTTGTCAAAGATTGCCTAGCCAGACTTTAGATTAAGTCATCAACAAGACTTTACATTAAGAATAGTTGTATAATTGTGACAGTAAACATTTGTCAATTCTAATCAAACATATCATTTTTAGCCAACAATTAATCAACAAGTTGGAGCATCCGACCGAACAAAAACCTGAAATAAGCGAAAAAGCATCCCGGTACTACCTGTTGCAAGCACAGTGGATACAAACCCAAGCAAGTAGTAACAGAATTACTAACACCTTACAATGTGCAACATAAAAAAGTTAAGGATTTTGCTAATTGGTAGTGTCAACTATCAGGAAGTCTACCGTCGAATTTATAAGAGAAAAAATTATCAAGACAATGGGGAACACAAAGATTTTTATACAGATTTAGATTTTCGATGGAATGAATAAAAACTCTATGTCATGTGTTATCTGTATTCGATGAATCTTCTCTTATCTTTACAAAAATTCTCTACGTATAGATGTACAGAGTTGGTTTTTTTCTAAGTCAGTTATGACCAATAGCATCATTACTTGCGATTACTCTAGCGATTCTTAGAGATTGTGCTTTAATTGTTTGTCATGGAAAAGATGAGGCGTCCATGTGTCCTTGATTGATGATACCGCGACTACGACTACAAGTTTTGCAAGTAACTAGTCATGGGCAACTGGTCATGAGTGGCTGGTAGCAAACACATGATCGCAACCACATGTAAAGGGTTCCGGACGCTACTCCATTAGAGTTAATTGTGGTCGGGCAAACTATTGATTAGAATAGATTTTGGTCTTTTATCAACTTAATAATTTCAAATGATTAATCATCATCAGGTAGGTACCTATTTTTTCTTATCTTACATACACAGTTTTTACTGTTAGATTAAATCTCATTTCTTGGATCTAATTCTTTAAAATTCATCTAACCATTTCCTTAAATTCTCTAATAGTGGATGGAGGTTGAGTAGCGAGGTGGCAATCTTGAGAGAGAGAAAAATGTGACAGAGGAGTGGAAGAGACAGTGCAGTAAGACGATGGTGGTAGATAGGGGAGATGGGGAAGAAGGGAGTGGCAGCACGTTGTTGGATTGGCGGTGGCGATAGTGGGAGGGAGAAAGGAAGAGGGAAATGAAAAAAGATGAAGAGTGAAAATTTAATATATTTTAAATATGTGAAATAGATTGTGTAAATTTTCAAGAAAAGACATCAACTTGTCTCTAAATAGTCCCAAAGATTAAAGAGAAAATTAAACTAAAAAAATCAAAAAGTGTGCATAGTGAGTAGTGGGAGTTAGGACTGAAACAAAAACTCAAAACTTGTAGACAACTCAAACTCAACTCGATTTTAGTCCGGCTTGAAGAAGATAACGAGTCAAACTGAGCCTTGTTGTCAACTCGTATAAGTTAACACGTTAAGTCGAACCAAGACATAACCAACTTACTTGGGGTCGACTCATTTAGATTTATATAAAAATTTGACTCATTAAAGATATCACTCTTTTTTCAAAAACTAGAGATTTAGTTTAAGTCAACTCAAAATAGTATGTAAAATCTAATTGGACACATAAATTCAATAGCCCATGAATGACAATTTATATAAGAACCGAGCTTGTTAATTTACACGCGACGTTTAATGAGTTAAATGAACTCACTCAAACTAAACTAGACTCTACCCTATTGGCGGCAGCGTGGCACTACCATGGGTCAGCCGAGTTTTTTTTACTGTTAACCCAGAATTAAAAAAAAATTTCGAAATTAACCCACAGTTGCGAAAATTTGTAAAAATGGCCTGCCACATCAGCTTGTCGAACTCTGGGAGCTCGACAAGCTGCTAGTCGCACGGGGAGTCTCTTGTCGTGCTCCAGGAACACGACTATGAGCTTGTCGTGCTCCCAGAGCTCGACAAGTGCTTGTCGTGCTCCCAGAGCACGACAAGCTCCAGCAATTCAGCCATCTGCAGAAATAAAAGAATTAATTATTAAATTACGGATTGATTTGTAATCTGATTTCATAAATAAGTATAAACTTATACATTATACTCATCTAACAAGAGATTTGATAAAATATGAGTTGATTTGATGATTTTCGATATAAACTGAAAATAGGGTACTTTAGGGTAAAATAAGATCTGAGTTTTGTCGATTTTGAATTATGGTCTTTAAAATGTGATTTTGTAATCTGCACATAAGAGAAAATTGTATCAAATAGCATTTGAAAAAGATTTGCTGAAGAAATTTTGAATTTGGAATTAATCTGAAGATTTTAGCCTTTTTGGGTTTCTAGATATCAAATAAAGGACTAAATTACGATATAATTTGGACTGATATGTGAAAACGGCTTAGATGATACGATTTGGCTGCCAACTTTCTGGATTAAGGTATTGACATACCCATGATCATAATCCAAGAATAATCTGATCTGGATTAGGGCAAGATTTAGCTAAATCTGAGTTATGAGTATTTAGGGTAATTAGAATCCTATTTTCGAAAACAGAATAGGATTGATAGATCTGAGATTTAGAGATGGAATTGAATCTGGCTTGTAAAGACTTTTATGTTTGGCAGTAACAAGATCAGTTCAACCCTAATCTATCTCAAACCCTAAAATGTCAAAATCTATTCTGTGAACCCAAATCAAGATCAGTGGGGATTCGAACCCAGGTGGACAACGAGGTAGAAGAGAGTTCCCACCAGCTGGGCTAGGAGTTTTTCCCATCATACTGTACATACATAAATGCATACATACTGTATATATATATATATATATATATATATATATATATATATATATATATACACACATGCACATATATATATGTATATGTATATGTATATGTATATATATCTATAGAAATATACGTAAGTATGTATCATATAATAAAAATATATAAGAAATCTAGTGAACTGCATGATTCATTTTGAATGTAACACACTGGAAAATAAAAGTGTTAGTACATGTTCGCTATGGGTTCGGACGACCCCTCTTATGCCTATGCCCATGTCTATCTCTCTGAAAAGGCGATGGTGAGTACGGATCAGGTGGCACATGTGATCGCTGTCCAGCCGCGGTAGAAGGACCATGCCGCTCAGTACCTGCATGACCCTGAGATGGCTGTGTCGGTGGAGGGTGATCTTCGAGTTCGCTAGGCGTCAACTGATCCGGTTGGTAGTACTGATGTGCTGAGGGTCGTGCAACCCGAACATGTGCGAGATCCACTCCTGGTTGTCCTGCTGTGGTGCCACCCCACTGGGGTCGGCCCCCTGCGGAGCGTAGTACCCACGATCGTCATCCACATGCATGTGGTCGTGGGCGGGATCCCCCCAACTCTCCCAAGTAGACCCCCAAGGGACTGAGTATCTCTGTCCCTGGAGAGCCTACTCAATATGAGCCTGGCCGCAATCCTCGTCAGCCGCAAACCGCTCTGCCAACGCTCTACTCGCATCGTCCCTGTCTTGACAACGAATGTCGTCCTCGTGTTGACGACGGATGCCGTCGTCATCATCAGAGTCATTTGAATCGGGAGTGCGATGTGTCGACGGGCCCCCAATATGCAGATCTCTGCGTCGAGCACTGTGCGTTGACGAGGAACGATGAAGCCGAGACGGGCCGGCGGACGTCCCTGGTATGTCACATCCCTAGGTCGGCGATGTGTCACGATGACTGCGCCGTGCTGACGAAGTGCTCTGTCGAGCACCACCCAGGCTAGGCCGGGCTGACATCGGGCTGGGCGGCCGGGCCCCTCTCCGGTGTGGAACCGATGCATCTGTCTTTCGGCCACAAGTAGCGTCGAACAAGATTCGTTGTGCTGCTACACGGATGGAATGTAGGACAGCACGCGCCATCGCCTTGAAGCGTGGAAGACCTTCCAAGCGAGACGACAGGTTTGCCGCTTGACTGTCGATGCCCAACGCTAAGTCACCCTGCACATGCGAAACTCATATGGGAACTATGGAAAAATAGATAAGATAAGAGACCAACATAAGTATCCAGCGAAGACGAACGTACCGAGCGATGTATCCGGCCTGGGAAATGAACATCAAGGCCGAGTCGAAGACTGTCTTGATGTGATAGTTCTGTCGGCGATGGGCGGGCCGCACGAGCGAGTCGCGTGCGGGTGCGCGGCACGTACCACTGAAGATAGGCCTGGGACGTCCCAGGGTCATACGAGCGCTCCTCCACAACAACATCCGTCGCCGCGTGGTTCTCCCACTCGTCGACCCATTTGGAATTCTTGATCTGCCAGTTGTCAGAGTGTTTTCCTCTACGTGTTTGTCTGCAAAAGGTGACGCGATGCACATAAAGCAAAGAAATAAACAAATATGAGTGTGTACATGAGATATAGAAAATGTTCGAGGCATACACGTGAATCTGCCGCGGGAGATGGCATTGTCGATTTCTTTCCGGGGGCGGTATCTGCTGATGTAGGCCGAATTGGCGCATCACCCTCTCCGGAAAATACGGCTCCACCACATGTGAGAACACCATGTGCCGGCGTGTAAGCCAGCAGTCCTGGCCCGCGGTGCAATGCGAGGAAATGCCATGCGGTGCAACCTGCGAGATGTGCTCCGGTGTCCATGGCCGCCATATGACGCGCGCGTCCGATAGGAGATCAAACTCTCCCAGGTACGCCAAGTAACAGCGGTGAATCTCTGATGATGACCACCTCGGCCGACCTCCCAGCCAACGGGCTCCCATGGTCGGCCGGTCCACCCAATCATCATAGTCGGCTGGCGCAACGTACGGATGGATGGGCCGCTGTAAACGCGGCCGACCAACGGGGAAGTGCTCCCATTACCACAGTTGCAGCAGTACAGGGCATGCGGAAAGCAACGATCCAGCTGCGGTCCTGCAGCATGCCTCGCAAAGGCCCCTGTACGTCGCGCACAACACTGCCATCGCCCAGTTGTAACGCGGCATGGCCCCTGCGTCGGCATCGACGATACTCTCGACCAGAGGAATAAACCACGTGTACACAGTGTCACCGTGCGTGGAAGGAAACAAAATATACTGCAGCGTCACCAGCAAGTACGCGAAGAGATGCTGGCGAACTACATCGGCGGGGGCATCATCGGGGCACTCACGGTAGCGCGCCAGAAATCGGTGGGGGACACCACGCCTGGATGCCGGGATCTCGTCGGCGTGGTTAGCGATGTTGAATCGGAGGTGCATCTGTGCGCGCCAATCCAAGCGTGCTGGCCGGGGGACGATGGGATGTCCACTGGCAGGTAAACCAAGCAGCATGCTGACATCCTCCAGCGTGACTGTCATCTCCCCCCAGCGGAAGTGGAAAGTGTGGGTCTCCGGACGCCATCGATCTACTAATGCAGTGATCAACGACCTGTCCAGTGTGAGATGCTGACCTATCTGCAGCATACGGGCGAACGGCAATAAACCTGCAGCCCGCAGGATGGGGATATAGCCCTCATGCAGAGGCCAGTACTCCAAGGGAGCACGGACTACCAGCGGCTCCAAGTCCCCGCCCTCGGACAAGATGCGGACGCGATGGCCACGATCACATGTACTGCTCAGTAGCTCTGGAAGATCTCTATCTCCGCCAGCCATGCCTGTCAAAACATAAAACATGAACCATTATTGAAAGTAACATAACATACATCGGGAACCGTTATTGAAAGTATCATACCCATGGATAGCACACGACATGAAAGTAACATAACATGAATCATATTACAAGGTTTCAAACAGATTACAACAATTCCATGCAAATGATAAGCGTATTACAAAGTTTATTACAAGGCTATGTCGATGGTCCGGGTGCATTCAAACAATCCTTCCTGCTATGTCCGGGCTGCCTACAGATCGAGCATTTCCTAGCTCGTGAGCTACCCCCCTGTGACTCATCCATGTCATTGTGTATTCGGCGTGTCTTCCGTCGCCCTGGACCCGTTCGCTTTAGATTTACATCTGGGATCCAGGTAGTCTCGCCAGCAGGGATAACTCTGTAGTCACCGAGCGTTATAAAAACTCTCCACACGCCACTCCACGTGTTTGAAAGGTTGTCAAGGCTGAAGTACTCCGAAAGGTAAGGCGCATGGCTCACACCGAGCGCCGCACATGAAGCAAGGACATGAGAGCAGGGCTTGTGCAGTAGCTTCGGTTTGTTACATGAGCAATTAGCGACATCCCCAAGAATGACCTCGTGCACCCGTCCAGGTCTCAGTTGGCCGCTCACGTTCTTCTGCCGAAGGCGGACTTGAATGATTCGGTGCAGCCTGTTTATAACTGTCACCTTGTGCCGCTGGGCCTTGTCTATGCGGGCAGTCAAGTACGACTGCACAACATCTGGCAAGGTTCTCATGGAATCGTCGACTAGCGTTTTGGCGGCTACACTTCTGGTGTTGAAGTACTCGGCTGTGCGGTACCATGTCATCTCCACTACAGCAGTCACCGGCAAACACCGGACTCCCTTCAACACATAATTGCACACCTCTGAAAGGTTCGTCGTCATTATCTCAAACCTTGCGCCATCTTCGTCGTGCAGCAAGGACCATTTCTCGATGTCCTTGTCCTGAATCCATTGCGAAAATTTGCTGACGTTCACATCATCGGCAGCATTACTGGCCCTCCTCGTGGAGTACTTCACTGTCAGCGCCTCCAATTTGTCGAACACAGCCTGGAACTTCCTCGGTTGATTTTGCATGCACAGCCGCTTGAACAGATCCATGATCTGTTTACTGCGGAAGTGTGTGAAAAGGTTTGCTGCAATGTGTCGCATGCACCAACGGCTGCGCACGTCCTCCCATTTGTACGGAGCATCTGGGGCCCCGCGCATTACCTCAATAGCATGGAGCAGCCCTCGGTGGCGGTCCGATATGATGCACACCTTCTCTCGATCACCAACAACCGCCCGCTTCACGTTGACCAGAAACCACAACCAACTTTCCGAGTTTTCAGACTCGACGATGGCGTACGCCAATGGAAGCAGTTGGTCGTTAGGATCCGCAGCAACAGCAATGAGGAGACAGCCCTTGTACTTTCCAGTCAGGAACGTACCATCCACGCATATGACTGGACGACAATAAGCAAATGCCCTATTTCTAAACATACAAACATATATTTAAAAACCATATTTTTCCAAACATACACACATATATTTAAAAACCCTATTTTTCCAAACATACACACATATATTTCTAAACATACAAACATATATTTAAAAACCCTATTTTTCCAAACATACAAACATATATTTAAAAACCATATTTTTCCAAACATACACACATATATTTAAAAACCCTATTTTTCCAAACATACACACATATATTTCTAAACATACAAACATATATTTAAAAACCCTATTTTTTCCAAACATACACACATATATTTAAAAAACCTATTTTTCCAAATATACACACATATATTTCTAAACATACAAACATATATTTAAAAACCCTATTTTTCCAAACATACACACATATATTTAAAAAACCTATTTTTCCAAACATACACACATATATTTCTAAACATACAAACATATATTTAAAAACCCTATTTTTCCAAACATACACACATATATTTAAAAACCCTATTTTTCCAAACATACAAACATATATTTAAAAACCCTATTTTTCCAAACATACACACATATATTTAAAAAACCTATTTTTCCAAACATACACACATATATTTCTAAACATACAAACATATATTTAAAAACCCTATTTTTCCAAACATACACACATATATTTAAAAACCCTATTTTTCCAAACATACACACATATATTTCTAAACATACAAACATATATTTAAAAACCCTATTTTTCCAAACATACACACATATATTTAAAAAACCTATTTTTCCAAACATACACACATATATTTCTAAACATACAAACATATATTTAAAAACCCTATTTTTCCAAACATACACACACATATATTTCTAAACATAGACACATACATTTCAAAAACCAATTTTCCAAACATACAAACATATATTTAAAAACCCTATTTTTCCAAACATACACACATATATTTCTAAACATACACACATACATTTCAAAAACCTATTTTCCAAACATACAAACATATATTTAAAAACCCTATTTTTCCAAACATACACACACATATATTTCTAAATATACACACATACATTTCAAAAACCAATTTTCCAAATATACAAACATATATTTAAAAACCCTATTTTTCCAAACATACACACATATATTTCTAAAAACATACACACATACATTTCAAAAACCTATTTTCCAAACATACAAACATACATTTAAAAACCCTATTTTTCCAAACATACACACATATATTTCTAAAATCTATTTTTCAAACACACACATACATTTATAAACCCCTATTTTCAAACATATACACATTCATTTCCAAACATACATATACACATACATTTAAAAAAATCTATTTTACAAACATACATACAAATGCACATATTTCCTAAACATATTCCTAAAAACAACATAATACCTACTCTTCTATACACATAAACATAAATATAAACCCTAATCACGTCATTAGCAACATAATTAACAGAATCTTAAATGCATTTCGAAAAAAATTACCTCTTTGCGAAGAACTCGCAATTCTCTACAACTTTCTCTTCTACACCAAACAAATTTATCAGACGGATTTTGCTAGATCTAGGGTTCAAACATAAAATGTGTATGTGTGTTGTGTTGCTGATGCTGCTGCTGTGTGTGTGTGTAAGAGTTACATGGCAGGGGACCAAATAAATGGAGGGGGACCAGCAGCAACTTGTCGAGTTCTGGAAACTCGACAAGTTACACAATATTACAATGTATACTGCCCTTATGTCAAATAAACTTCGTAGCTCAGCTGGTGGGAGTTCTCAGCAGCAAACAATCGGCTCGGGTTCGAATCCCCGTTGCAGCAAAATTATTTTTCAGTTGTCGCGGGTTCAAGGTTCGACACGCACATGTCGTGGCTTCAGGAATCGACAAGTAAGCACAGTGCAACGCACATGTCGCGTGTTCCAGATTCGACAAGCAAGCACAGTGCACGCACATGTCGGGAATTCCAAATTCGACAAGCAGCGTGTCGTGGTCGTGGGGCACGACAAGCCGCGTGGCTTCAGGAATCGACAAGTAAGCACAGTGCAACGCACATGTCGCGTGTTCCAGATTCGACAAGCAAGCACAGTGCACGCACATGTCGGGAATTCCAAATTCGACAAGCAGCGTGTCGTGGTCGTGGGGCACGACAAGCCCTAGTCGTGCTTCGCGGCCGTGACTTGTACCTCCCCGTGCGACTACTCGCTTGTCGAGCTCCCAGAGCTCGACAAGCTGAGATGGCAGGCCATTTTTACAAATTATCACAACTGTGGGTTAATTTTGAAATTTTTTTTTAACAAAAAACTCTGGGTCAGCCAGGTCAAGCGACCCTCTTCCCACGGCATGTCAGTGCCTTCGCCCCTATTTTCTCCGCATACTATAGCCCTCCCCCCAACCCAACGCACCCTACACGACATTTTTGCCACATGCCCACCGGTCCGGTCCAATTCCAATTGCCCAGTCCTCCCCCGCGACCGTCGTTTGACTCCTCCCAACCAATACAATACCACGCCAAAACCCAAAAATTTTCCTCCCCCCCCGCCCCCCACATTTTAGACACCGACCGAGACAACCCCGGCCATCCCCTCACACGCCCCCACCGTTTCCAGTTTGCAAACCTAAATTTGAACCATTCAAATCATCCACAGCGTGCTCTCACCGTGTTAGGAAAGAAACGAGAAAAGAAGAAAGAAGCCGCCGTAGCAGGGGGGGCGAGAAAACGGAGAGGAACCCCGAAACTGTAGGATTCCGGCGATGGAACGGTGCTCCGTGTCCGAGGTTTACGAGCACTTCGTGCGGCACATGAACACCCCAAGGTAAGCAACTGTTGTTCTTGTTCTTGCGTCCGTCCGGACAGTGGTGTGTGTGTGCCTGCCATATACAGAGTTGTGAGTCTGTTTATGTGTGTGCGTTCTTGCAGGGTGGTGGTGGACAACGGCGCGTGCGCGACGGCGACGCTGGTGCAGGTGCACAGCGCGCGGAAGCAGGACGTGCTGCTGGAGGCGGTGGCCGCGCTGTCAGAGCACGGCGTGTGTGTCCGCAAGGGCTACATCTCGTCGGATGACGGGCGGTGGTTCATGGACGTGTTCCACATCAAGGACGCCTCGGGCCGCAAGGTTGACGATGCTGACGCCCTCCACGCGCGCCTCGAGTCCTCGCTCTCCGCCGAAGCGGCCACTGCCGAAGCATTCCCGAGGCAGACGGCGAACGCCCCCTCAGCAGAGGGGCCCACGCTGCTGGAGCTTACCGGCGCAGACCGCCCGGGGCTCCTGTCCGAGGTCTTCGCCGTGCTGCACGACCTACGGTGCGGCGTCGCCAACGCCAGGGCGTGGACGCACGGCGGCCGCGTCGCCGCACTGGTATTCATCCACGACGAGGAGACCGGCGCACCGATCGATGACGCTGGCCGGATCAGGCGCATCGAGTCGAGGCTCAAGTACGTCCTCAGGGGTGATGGCGGCGGGGCGCGCCCCGCGAGGGTAGCCCTCGCTGATGCGTCGTGGGTCGGCAACATGGACAGGAGGCTGCACCAGTTGCTTAATGAGGACGGGGATCTTGACAGGGGCGTCGAGGCGACGGCGGTGGCTGTGCAGAAGTGGGGGGAGAGGAGAGGGTACTCGGTAGTGACGGTGAGCTGCCGCGACCGGCCGAAGCTGCTGTTCGATGTTGTCTGCACCTTGACGGATTTGGATTACGTGGTGTACCACGGCACATTTGACACCGACGGCGATCACGCGCAGCAGGTGCGGTTTCTAGTGGTTTCTTGTTTAATTGGGGATGCACTGGGCTTCCGATTTTTGCGTCTATGGATTTCTCTATCACATTGTGCTTTCTTGTTAAGATAACATTTGGGGTTTATTGATTTTTTCTATGTTTTCTTGATGCTTCTTGGCGTTGTTGTGTTGGGTGAATCACGTTCTCTAAAATCCTCTCGTTTTAACTCGCTTTTAACTGTTTAGACGTTTTCTTTCTTTTTTGTTGATTTGATTGTGATTCTTGTGATGGCCCCAGCCCTCCAATTTCCCTAAAATTTTTTGGCGACTCTTTGAGACATTTAGGGTCAAATGGAGTACTTATTTGCTCTCTTCCGTTGATCCCTTTATCGATTTGGTGTTTTGCATCACTGTGAACTATTCTTCAAAGCTAATTGATATAAATGCACTCTTAAGTCTTAACCGGAGATGACTGGCCTTTGTACATTCTGTTTTGACTTAATTGAAGCTAATTTGAGCTTTGGATGCTTCGATTTGTCACAGGAGTTCTACATTAGACGCTTGGACGGCAAGCCAATAAGCTCGGAGGCCGAGAGGCAGCGGGTGATCCAATGCTTGCAAGCAGCAATCGAGAGGCGCGCATCGGAGGTACGTGACCACCTCCTTTCCTTAACCTACAGGCCACGCCACAAAAAAGCACACAATTCCTTCGGAATTCCAAGTGCAAAGTTTCTTTTACAACTTTCCACTTCACCACCATGTGTCTGATCAAATTCTAGCGACCAGCCTAACGTGGATCTTATGCGCATTGGAGCAGGGTGTGAAGCTTGAGTTGCGCATATCCGACCGCCGTGGACTGCTCGCCTACGTGACACGTGTCTTCAGGGAGAACGGGCTTTCGGTCACACACGCTGAGATCACCACCAGAGATGACATGGCAATCAATGTGTTCCATGTCACAGATGTGGCCGGTCGCCCGGCTGACCCCAAGACGATTGATGAGGTCATCCAGAGGATCGGCACGGAGAGCTTAAGAGTCGATGAGGAGCGATGGCCTCGCCATTGCTCAACGGAAGATGAGGCTGGCCGTGGCGGCAGCGCTGGGTTGTTCTCATTGGGAAGCCTTGTGAAAAAGAACCTCTACAACCTTGGCCTCATAAGATCCTGCTCGTAAAGACAGACAAGAGGTGTCCAATGGAATCATGGTGTAAATATGGGGTGGTTTGTGAATAACTAGACTGTCCCCTTTACTTTTTTCAGGTTTAGTTGTTGTGTGTATATATTAGAAACGAAAAGTTGGTCGGTAACACTGCTTGGAGCTAGAAGATGGTTTGGTGGGTCTCACGCTCGCACCCACGCATCTTCCTTTTTACATGGATATAGCTTATATGTCAATATGAATAGGGTTGTACATAACATACTTTACGATGGTAACTAAAATATTTGACTTGCAGTTCACTTAGTCCTCTGGTGGTATCTTTAATTCCTAACTCTGTTTGCTTGCAGCAATGCCATGGAATTATAAAACTTGCAAGGGAGGTAAGGATTTGGTTGGCTGTTTCAGATACACACGCTTTTTAGGTGCGAGTAATCATACGTTGTTAATTTCTGCATAGATTTTGCTAAATGCCTGTGCACCAGTGTAGGCTCGCTATGAGACGTGATTCCCAAGCATTGCAAAATTTTACCAACAACTCTTAGTTTATACACAAATCCAGAAGCGTCATTTCTCTAACCTATATTTATCACTTTAGGCAAATGGTAGAAGGAGGAAGTCTATAAAGCAAGTATCTAACCACACACAACCAGAAAAAAGAAAAAAATACATGTGATTTGACATGTTGGTTTGAACTTTCAACCGACTCTTAACCGTGCCAAAAAACCCAGTACAGAAAAATTATTTCATTACATTTTCTTTTCAAGTTCAGTTTGATGTTCTGCCGACCGGACTTCACTATCAGTGCTTAGAAAATTGAATTTTGACTTTTATCTCACCGTATACAAAAAATGATTTTGAGGAAGTCTAAGATTTCATGAAGTGGCCTTTGTGAAATGCTGTCCTGCATAACCTATGTATACACACGTAAAACACCCATTGCCTCCACTGAGATTTCGCAAGTTTACCTGTCAACACCGTAGTTGAAATAAGTATTTGACCATGTATTCATTAGTCCTGTGTCTCACTGTCACGAGAATTTTCTTCATTGCTCGCCAGTACACCCAAAGGTCGTGCCTTTTCATCATCTTGTCAAATTAAATAGTAAGTTTTCTATAGAAAGGAACGGTGGAAAGAGATTTAAAATTGTCTATATCTTGGTTTTAATTTCTCTACTTTAAAATAAAATAAGATATATTTAATTTTTTTATAAAATATAATATTATTTATTACAATCAATAATAAATCATATAATTTATTATAATATCATAAGTAAATATCTCATATCGTCCTCTAGTACTAGAGAAGTTAAAAAAAATAACTCTAGTTTCTAATAACTCGAGGCAACTAAACACCCTCTTAAATCAAAAACACTTACTCAAAAAGAACTTCCGAAGTAACACAACATTGGTGCTCAAGGGACGATAGGAAGGATCCGAAACTGTCCACTCTGGAACATTAGATCGGCCACACATACTCAAAAGAAACTTGTGAGATTAATTCTCAAATCAGACAATTTGGAGTATCGCTTACACGTCCTTTTGACAAAAAACTTCCTACGAAGGGTTTGTCGGGCGGCCGAGCCCTTAACCGAGTCATGCAGAACGAACTTGATTTAAACGTTGTCGCGAAGAAACGAAAAGAAACCAACCACTACTGACCTACCGCCAACTGCCATATCAAACCAAACTTGGTACAAAACTGTGCAATCGCGATTGCTTTCAAGGCAGCTGCGGTAGATCAACTGAAGAAAGTGACTGCTCAAACCTTTTTTTTCCTTCTATTTTAGCTGTACAGATGGTACCCACTTGATTCGCCATTGAATCCTAGCGTGAGCCGCTCCGTTTCGTTTCGTTTCGTTTCGTTTCGTTTGAATCCTCGAAAATGGCGGGTGGTTGTAGCGTCCAAGGGGGCAAAACGTGCGAGAAACTACGTTGTGGTATGAATTGGGCGGCTCCGACCGTGATTGAAAGACAAGAAAAAAAAGTGAAAAATAAATCTCAGTTTTACGATGACAGCCTATATTTATATAAAACGCTGACAAAAAAAGTAACACTTTGGACATAAACTGTCAACAATTGATGAGGCGGGGTTGTCGATATGATTTTTTGGCCTAACATATAAGTCAATGTCCCGCAATAATGATAATTAAATAGTGAGAACAATATACTATGCCTTGAGTATAAAATAGCACGTTTATACTTGAAATCTGGTATATATTTTGTTATTTTATACTTATGCACGGTCCAGTTTTACCCATCTATTACATATACTTCACGTATGGAACTGGAGACATCATATTCATTGAGGTTTAGAAATTCTAAGATTAATAAAAAAATTTTAAAAAA
Organism: Pharus latifolius; assembly: GCA_019359835.1. Classification (NCBI taxonomy): domain Eukaryota; kingdom Viridiplantae; phylum Streptophyta; class Magnoliopsida; order Poales; family Poaceae; genus Pharus; species Pharus latifolius. Next base: position 14,217,120 of record CM033321.1, read on the forward strand.
ACCAACCTTGAATTATAGTGGGTGGGATCAATCAAATGACTCCTAAGATTCTATGATAAATACAGTTCTGATCATATATACAGAGAGATTTTTTAAAAAAAAATATAATACTAATGGTTATTATATATTTGCAAAAATAGAGATTGAGATCATATTGCACAAGACTTTCAGCTAGTTAAAAAAATAGAGACTGAGATCATATTGCACAAGATGTGTTCAGACTACAGACTGACCAGAAAGCAATGTGGGAACAAATGGAGCATGGATAGCGAGATGGATGGGAATGGTCAGGGGTCCCTTGTGTCGGCCCAGATCTCCATCTTTCTAGATAGATGCAGGGGTTTGGCCTTGGTCGTGTTGTGTGTGTAAGCTATCTACAAAAAGGACCTAGTTTCTGAAGGCGAACAATTCCTATTTTCCATTCGACAAGAGCTAAAACCGTTTAGCTCCTTGTCGAATGGCTCTCTTGCTCGAAAAACAGGTAGTTCCAGCACCCTACAAAGGATAGCTCAACAACTAAAGTCAATGGAATGTTTGGTTTGTAAGTATAAGTTCCCATATTTTAATTTAAATGTGTTATATTTAATTAGACTATTGTTTATTTGCTAGTATAATTAGGCATAGAAAACTTTATTAGGCGATTTTCAAGACTTGTTTGATTATATACCACAAGTAAGTACATATTAATTTAGGTACGTGCCACATCAGTCGCATTATCACACTTTCTGATAAGTCACACTTATTTAGTCTATGATCACATAAGATAAAATATGATAAAAGTGTGTCTAATAATGTAGCCCTCAATTTAATAATCACACTTTTGACAAAAAATATGTAGTAAAGATATCAAAAATTGTTTAACAAAATTTGACATACCTAACTACAATAGTGAGTCAAACAATAATCTTGTGACATATCTAATTTAAAGTATGACAACTTATGATCACAAACCAAATAAGTCTTTAATACCTTTGCTCCAAACTTTTTTGCCAAACATATGACACTAAGTTAGGCATAGTACTAGCATAAGCTTTAGCTAATGTGTGGTAATTTTGTAGTATCCAATCAAATAGGCACTATAACTGTCAAACACTTAAAATTCCTATATGTTCATTCATAATCTTCCATCTATCTATTAATTATATATGATATAGATGTTAATGATAGATGATATCCGACCTTTCTATCATGCTATCTAGATGACCACCATATTAGTTTGATAACCACAATAGTCGAAAGCTTCAGATAGTATAACAAGAGATGAGGATTCGGAGAAGAGGTGAATGAGAACGAGATGGACAATACTTGAGTAAATGAGATTAAATTATCTCCACCATTTCCTTTTCTGTAAATGTAGTGTGTATTTGTCGGCAAGTTTTAGCATTTCCACACGGAAGTACTTTTCATATTGTCAAAGAACTGTTTTCAGTTATGTACATGGTTTGATATTCTCTTTACATGCATGTAAATTTATCCATCTATTTAATATCATAATTCAGCTGAAAACTATTAATATTTGTGTCCTTACCTATCATGCTTTGCATGTAATCCTACTTATCACATTGTAAAATAAATTCTTTAACGGACACTAACTCCTTTTTGTAAAAAAAAATGAGTAAATTCCATTCTTAGTCTCCACTATAACACAATAATTTTAATTTTATCTCATTTTTTTTGCACCCAAAATCACACATTATACTCAAGAATTACAATTAAGTTCCTGTGTACTAAATTCTACAAATAATATTAACAGAAAATATTTTAAAAAAGTATTAAAAATTGAGACATTAATAATGCTTCACACAAAATATCAAAAATAGATTATAGTTAGAAAAATATTCAAAAAATGCAAAGCAAATCCAGAACTAAAAACTAAACAATATCAAGAAACATTAAGAAATTAAAATAATCAAAAAATCATAAAACAAATAGGAAACTCAAAATTATCTTGTCTAATAAAAATTATATCATGAAGTATAGAAAGACAAAAAATAAAAAATAATACTAAGCATAACTAAAAAAATGCTTAAAGAGTTACTCATGAATAAATACTTTTATAAATGAAAAATTTTAAATAAATTCTTTTAATTTTTATTGATATATCTCAAAGAAAAGTAGTTTACAATTTTCTAGTATAAAAACTAAGGATTGAATTGCACTCTTTTATATAAATATGTGCTATAATTAGTTTTATTTTTTCTAATATACTTTTCAGTTTCAGAATATTTTTATGAATCTATCTTATATTTGATTTTTCTTTAACTTTTTATATGTTTATTAGTTTTTAGTACTTTTTTTAAATATTTTCTATTAACACCGTTTATGAAACTTAATGAATATGAATTTAATTGCAATTCTTGTAAATAATGTGGGATTTTTAGTGTAAAATTAAAAGGAGTGCCAAAATTATAATTCTTATATTGTAACGAGAACTAGTGGTGAAATTTACTAAAAAGTATTGCAGTATAAAAAACTGGACCTACATATTAGTGTTCATGGTTTTTTTTTTTTTTTTTTTCCTCTCTTACTTTGCTTTTGTTGATGGAACGGTCTCATTAACATACGTACGAGCCCGAATGTCATCATCTATTTTGTGTTGTTAGATAGATAAATAGATATTACACACAGGTCCGCCATAACATAATTCGCTGCAATCACTAAATACTCTCCTTGCAATGAATGACACTCATAACACGAAGACTAGAGAGAGAAAAAATGCCAAGTCATTTAACAAAGGCATCGGCCACCTCTTTCTTTTTCTTCTTACAAAAAAATGAGTCGTCTAGAATATCATTTACTTTCTCTCAAAAGAAAATCATTACTTAAGGATCACAAGATCAAACCCTCACATTACCAAGGAACATTCTAAGTTTGCTGATTATAATGAAAATATCATTGCAGCCTGCTAGGGCAGTGTATCGTACTACATTACTATTGCTAGAGAAACCTGTCACCGTATGCGTTGCTATTCGTGTTAGATGACGACTAGTTGGCTAGTTCGGCCGTGTTGGGCTCTTTGCTGCAATCCAGCGACGTCATTCCTAATGAAGTGGTCACATGATCCGGTCGGTGCCCTACTGTCCTTCAACTACTTGACGCCTTGCAGGAGAGCCTGCATACTCCATCGCTTCGCTCTTCCATCTCGGATCACGCCAAGCACCCCAACGATGGCAACATGCCTCTCATGGCAGAAATTGCCGTGCCCGTCCTCCCGCGTAAGGTATATCGCATAGGATTCCTATCGTGTCATGTATTATGGCATATAACGGCTGGTACTAGCTAGTTGTATACTTTTATAGTGCCCCCTTTTTTAAGTTCTGTGTTTTACAGCTGTAATCGCCGGTTTGGTGTTAGAATCAGATCATTCTGGCTCTCTGATATAAATTACACTCACAATACTGAAGAGTTAACACCAAACTCAAGTATGTAATGGGTGTCACAATCAGTGTCCATACATCTTTAATTCTGCATAACTTGCTATCGCATTGAGGATGTAACGTACCGTCCAACATGAGTGGAAGGGTGTTTCCAGCTAAGAGATCTCCTTCATCAGTATGGAACTACAGCAGAACAGTAAATTTGTAAGTAACTAATCCAAACACTTCATGTTGCAAGAATGGTTCTTTGCCCACCGGTGAGGGTAGGGCAAGACTATACAGTGTGGTAACTGATCTGTACAAAAGAATTGGTTGGCATTTGCCAGTTTGTCATAGTAGCATGCACCCTTCGCTTTTCATGTATTTGAAATTACCAATTACGTCAGTGCACAAGTGCTACTTGTGGGCTTTCGAGATTAAACAGGATCACTGCTTCTAGGTATTATTCGTACAGTAAGGCTGGATGGCACGGAGTTATAAATATCAGCTATGTTATTTCGATCATCTTCATCCTTCTGGGGGTCATCAGCAAAATGGAGACTCATCCCTTCCTTGATGTCGGAGTCATCCATATACCTTGTCTTGGATAAGGCTCGGGCATTTCTCCAACTGTAGTTGCTTCTGTTATTGCTCTGCTGTAGCTCTTCCAAACTTCCCTCCGATACATCATCACTGTGATGGCTGAAATGACGGCTGGTCATATCATGATTTTGGAATTCTGGGGGCTCAAAAAAACTGTTTTGTGGACCAGTAGAACGTGCAGAGGCCTGGGCCCACCAATGGGCGGAAGAACTTTGTTCAGTGTTCTGGCGCTTCAAGGCAGTATGCTGAAACAGAGCGCTGGATGTTGATGCCCCCAAATGGCTTTGAGCTCTTTCATACAAATGAAAATCCCAGTTCCCCTCTCCTTCAATTTCAGATAATGGTTTGCTCACTGGTGGACATGTATTCTTCCCTAGCTCAGGAGATGCTTCGTGAAGTTGGGGAGATGAGTCCTCAGTCCCATCCACGTGTGGTGAACGACATGTGTAATACCAGTCCAGAATATATGGATGAGCTCTTTGATCTGTATCAAGCAATCCTAGGGGGCCGAAGTTATAGGCAGCAGGATTACTGATAATGTTGTGACAGATATCACCTGGGAGCAGTCGATGAAACATATCATCACTTTGACCTCTGGCACTTGCCACAAGTCCTGACGCTTCCATTGCTTGATACTGTGCAAGAGCTTGTTGACGGATTTGCCTTTCCTTGAATTTTTGGAGGTTAGACAAGAATTGCTTGCCATCAGAATTTGACTCCCATGATGGATACACGCTCTGAAAACTGTACATAATAATGTAGATGTAATCAGATGACACAAACAGCCATGTAAAGGAACAATTTACTGGAGGTTTTTTTTTTGTAAGAATAACTTCAAATGTTGCTGCTGTCATGCCAATTTCCCCAAAATCAGAATGCTTGACCAATTGACTTTTTTTTTTTGAAAAGTTTGACCAATTGACTTTCTAGCAAAAGTATCCTATTTAAATCTAGTGCAATCAAATGTAATTATTTTTCAACTGAAATAACCAAACGACATTTATATGTAGAGAGAGGGAGTGCGCGCGCGTGTGTGAGAGAGAAAGAGCATATTTGCCCTGTTTCTAATGTCATGATCACAGCCAAAGGCATGGCATATGATCTACTTTTTCTGTTCTTTTCTTTTTTGTTTAGTGAAAGGGGCAGGTATGTTTGGACTGCATCTAGGGTTATATGACACCAGCCCAATGTGTGGCTAATGATCGGAAATGTACACACAGGATGACTCAGCAAAAAAACTCATGGCACTTGCTTGGAAAATCCTGAGATCATTACTAAACTGCCTTGCTGCCTATATTCTACTATACATAAAAATAACAGGGTGGAAATGTGACTAAAAGGATCTAGAGCAGACAAATGAAATGGTAGTGTTGTTAACATCCACCATATTCAAGGATAAAACCACTCGTTGTAAATACTAAATGAGAATAATTTAAAAACATATCATGGAAATGCACCACATTAGAACGTAACAAAACAGCCATTGAAGTACACAAAATAAGGCATTCAAACAACTCATATGCCACTTTTAAGAATTTCATGAGCAATAAAGCAATATTATATAGATAGTATGAAGCACATGAAGTATTCTTGAAAGAATGTACCTTAAGAATGATTTCTCCATTTTCCCTTGGGAGCTCCTCAGGTTTTTAACCGCATCAAGTGGCGAACCATAGTTTTGATTTCCATGTCTTCTGAAGTCAAACAAGCTTAAGCTGTCGAGATATACAAAGTAATAGTGTTAAGAGTGTTGCAGAGGACCTACAAAAAATAGATTGCAAGTACTTGCTGAAGAAGGGCAGCAAAGCACCTGCATACATCTCCCACTCCATCTACATAAGTCGTGAAGTCCGAGATGAAGCGCAGAATATCATTGACACGCTGTAAATGAATAAGCATTCAAAACAGTCACAGAACATGACCTAGAAGCAAACTTTTGTTGAACTAGCTCAGAACATTACCTTTGGCACCTCAAAAATTAGCAAGTAAGGAGTGATGAAAATTGAGGCCATCTCTTCTAGTAGCATTACTATGGTATACTGCATGCACAATTAATTGAATCAATTTTCCAAGCTACAACACTTCAAAAAGCAAACCACAGAGCTAACAGACTTATCTCCTGGATCATACTTCTTACATATAGGCCACATAAGGAAACTCAACCTAGTTCCAAATGCAATTTATGGATGTCTAGGCAGTGGAGCACTTTTCTGACTTCCATGAATCCACATGGTCATCTCAATAGTTGCAACCCAAAACTAAATTATTTTTTGAGATGTAGCATTTTACTAACTAAAAATAGGACAAAAGGAATTACAAAACATCAGTTTTATCAAGTATTTTGTCAGCAAAAAACGATAAGCTATAGTTTCTTCACTTTTATATTCTAGTGTTAATTTGCTTGCCCCATGACAGAACCAAAACAAAATAAGCAGGATTCATTTGGCAATAATGCAGAGTTGGATAATAAAAAAAACAAAAGGTTATGTATGCCAACAAAAAGGATAGAGGATCGGAACAGTGATGTTCTGAAGAAGCCAGCCTGTACAATGTACAAAGCTCTGAATATCACAGGTAAGTATAATGAGAGTCAGGTTTACTACACTCCTACTCTGAATAGAGCCATGTGATTGTGTAGACATGGTCAGCAAGAAACCAACTGCAACTATAAACAAAATGACAGTACAGCAGAACAAGTTACCTGAAATAGTGTTTCAAATTCTCTTCTCACAAGTTCACTGCTCTCTTTACCACGCCACCTCTTTGGCATGTAATGTGTTTGCTGGACAACTAGGCACGTAGCCCCTTCTGGGTCGATTACTTGAAGTTCATCGACCACTACTTTTCGACTTATAGCAGCTATTGTTCCAAAAACAATAGTATACCAGAATAGATTTCGGCCGAAAATCTTCGAAGATTAGGGATGTCAGATTTTATAAGTTGAAAAAAGAGACATTATAAATGCAATACCAAGAGCATAAGAATGCCAAATAAACAACTTACATGGCCCTCGAGAACAGATTCACCCAGAAATCCAATGATAATTAGAGTGCCAGCCAAGCCACCAGAAACAAAAGATATAAATTTTGCCATGATAGATATTAATGGAGTTGGAAACTGCTTTAAATAATTTAAAGAATGCACAGCACTGTTGTTCATCCTATGTCTGAAGAAATGGTCAACCTAAAAAAGTGGAGTATCAGAGAAAGAATTTGCATAATTATATATGAACTACAGGGTCCTAACAGGTAGGCAGTGTCTATAGCTAGTATGAGATATGTGGAGACAACAAATGATGAAACTGCAAGGAAAGAGGAAGAGGCCAAATAGTCATCTAGATAGTTAAAGCTAATAACATGACCACATAAGAACAATGAGTTCTACAAGAGAAGGTACCTCATTATACTCCCTAAAAATCCACCTTGATAAGTTTGACCATCTTCGAGATGATGCTGTACTGGGGTGATTGTAGAATTCTTCGGCATGTCTCAGAAAGAGGTACACCAATGGGAAGATCACAAGGCAGGGTGACAGAAAAATCATGGCAATGCCCATAAATACAAGTCGCTTTTTCAATACAGCTGGGCTTGTCAGAAAATCTTTTCGAACACAAAACTTACTGCATGTGAAGAGGACATGAGTTTCTGATAGTTTAAAAAAACAAAGGAAGAACTAAAAATCTACCAAAATTAGAAATTTTAGTAAGCCAAAGTTTCAAGGAATCATTACAGAGAAACATGTGAGAAAGCATTTCATCAATCAGAATACAATTCAAACAACTCAATTATCATGTAAGATATAATTGTAAACGTTGGTCTGTATTGCTTCCCATGTTGATCTGTTCTATGCCAAAATTCAACTGCATGGATAGAAAAGCACATCCAAGAGAACACAAGCATAGTTGATTCTCCGATTTGGCCTTGGATCTTCTACAGTTTTTGTAAGTTATTCTCACAATGGTTCACAAGAGTAAAAAAATTATAAATTATCATAAGAATCAAGAGCTAATTTCTATTGTTATCAGGACACATTCAACAAGACATATTACTAGGACAAATGCCAATAGACCACATGGCTTGTGTTGAATATAAAATACTAAGTCAAACACAAAAGTTATGTTATCTGTGCAGGATTTAGCGCCTAAGGCTATTACTAGAATTTTAAATTTTAATAGTTTAGATGATAAGTTTATGATGTATCAAGCCATTGTTCGTTCTTCTATACATAGCATTGTTTGGTCTACATTTTCATAATGTGTTAAAAGAACTCAGCATCCAAGCAGATCTTGATAATGCCCACATCAAAACACAATGACAATACATATAGCTCAGTTTGTTATATTCACCAATCATTGTGCATGGCCTGAACACCATTGCACAAATTCACTCAAGGTATGCTTGAAAACTGTCATAGTTGAGACAGTAGTGAGAAGACATATGATAAACACACTGGATTGTGGTACCAAAAAAATTCTAGTTTGTTTGTTATCACACATGCAAAAATGCTCAGTTTCAAACAGCTCAGTTTTGGATGAGATTCACACTCACGCTTTCTATACAGAGGCAGTGTTTGGGGGTGTTGGGATCTGCATTAAGGATTAAATTCCACCAAACAGAAGCAGCCTTGCAATTTCATTACTAGATTAAAATCTAGCACAAGCCAATGTATATGGAGAACCAAAATACTTGTGAGGGAAACACATGATTATGACATCTAATGCCACTGTATAAATATAGATATAACATATTTAACATGATTAAATAATTTATTATAATTTTGCAGTTATTTCCTTTCACGTTAGGAGAATCCTTTTTTGGCTAACAATACTTTCCTTTTAGGAAGACTAACAGCAGATTTTTATAGGTTGGGTGGCATTGGAGATAATACAGCATTAAAGAACCTGGTGGGTGTGCAGGCACACATGGATTACAATTACATTATAATTTATGCACACAAAAAAACTTGTACAGAAAAAAATAAATGACTTTGTTCACCGTACGAAACAAAGTAGTAATATTTCCATCAGGACAAAACAAAGAATAAAGCAACAGCACAATACATCACTACATTGTTTCAGCAAAATGTATCATATAATCCTTGGGTGGTGAATAGTTTCTTGCCAAAGATGCATCTCAAACATTACCAAATGATCATATGGAAGTTCCATGACATAACACAACGAATTCCAAGACATAGTATTAGAGACCATGTGGTGTAGCATATCCTTTCATTTATCATAAGGGAAATTCAAGCTAAAGGCACCATGTAGAAATAGATACATAACGTTATAATTTAGATATTCAAAACTATTGACAGATAAATAATTTTAAATATACATGCAAATTTGATAGTCAATTTCTACCAAGTAGTAAAATACAGAGCTACAGACATCCTTACCTATCAAACATACTTTGGAAGATGCACCAATTTAAGGTCCACTCTAGGGTCTTCGGAAGTATCAGGTGATTTTTCCTTCCATGTGCATGAGCGCGAACAGTTGGACCAGCTCCAAGCACCCAAGAAGGAATTGGAAATGAAATAATGCCTTTATTAACCATCCCAATCAAGTAATTTTCCTTCCGCATTATTCTCATGATAATATCATGTTCAGAGAGATCCCTAACAACACAAAGTCGCTGCGACTTTTGGAGCAGGACAACCTTCTCAATTATTTTGGGCCATGATATGGTTTGAATCTCGCGATCTGTGACCTTAAGGCTACACAATGAAAAAAAAGGAATATATAGATAAATCTTCAATTCTCTTAACTAAAACAAGCATATTATAACACGTAAAAGTGAAGTTTTACCTGTTATAGTAGAAGTCACGAACACTTAGTGTGCTTCTCAATTGTACAAAGAACTTGAGGAAGTTGATAAGTCCATAGGCAGTTAGTATAACCATTGATCCAATAGTGATCATTTTTGGAAATGTGAACGGAATTAGTGAGTTATGCTTAATGACTTTCGAGAGGTCGCATGGCTTCTCCCCTGACTCAAGTGCCTCCACACCGCATTTCAAATGGCTGAGTGCATTCCAATCAACAAATAAGAAGAAGAACCCGATACAACATACCATAAATATTACATTAAGGATCTCAATTATCCATTTGGTAATGATACACCTGAGTCCTTTTGCACAGAAATATTCATAAAGCCTTTCAAAGAAAATATCCAAGTCAGGAATTGGTTCTCCCTTGAAGCCTTCACCATGGATTAGTCCAGATGGGCTCTCATTACCAGAGCTTGGCAATCTTCGGTAGTCTGACAACTCTATCTCGGGAGGAACATCAATGAGTGGCTGTGTTGACAATGTTGATTCGCTTCTCCATGGCCACTTAAATCTTGTTTGAGCAGGTGTGCCCCTCGGAAGGAAGGACATCATTCATGAAAACTAAAACCAGGACCTGTTGAAAGTTTCCTTGCCATTCCAGATCAGATCACCTGGTAACAACATTGAAGGAAAGTAATGCTTCATATTTTGCGTATCACCAACTTCCATGTAAAGGGAAAAATGATCTCCATCACAAGCACGACACAAAGGTAAAACCGAACAAGAGCTACAGACATTTTGCTAAAACAAGACCAAGTTTCAAACAAGTTACACCACAATCGCATTGGAAAAGCATTACCGCCATGGTGAACTACCGGAAAAGTTTCCTAAATTACAACGCAGTAACTAATTAGAAACAGATGAAACATTCCCAAGTAGAACACTAGATGACAATCAGGTTATGCTCTCCAGCTCCAATCAGTAACAACTCAGTGATGAAACTAAACAGGCCTATGATTCCTTCAAACTAACCAATCATTCGCCCACAAAAGGCCCTCTCGAAACGAAATTCGATGACCTGCACCTCAAGGCAAGTAGCTAAACAACCACTAGGGCTAACTTTTACCAAAAAAATCTATCTGCATGCCCGTTTCAACTACCAAGTATCTCTGACTAACGCCAAAGCCACCAACCCAAACCATGAGAATCACAGCCCAATCGAGCCAATTCTGCGACTAAAACACCTGATTAATACCGGAAAAATCGCTAAACAAAAAAAAAAGTAACGCAAGACGAGGACGAAAAGCTCAACCGACCTCTGAATATCGGCGATCGCGTGGCGCAAGCGCGATGGATGCCACCGCCGCGGTGTCGCGCGTGGAGGTGAAGGTTTCGTGGGGGAGGGGAAGGAGATGACTTGCGGTGGATTGCCACTTGCCTCCAGATGTCGGGTTGGGGAAATCGGAAGGCGAAGAACTCAGGGATAGAAGTGTGTTTTTAGGAGACGTGACGGGATCGGAAATTAGGGGATGGAATTATGGAATCGGAACGGAAAGGGATCATTTTTTTTTTTTTTTGTTCTTTTCCTCTATCCCTGGGTTTGCTTGCTTTGCGTCGATCGCCAAGTCATTGGAAATCATAATGGACTATTAGCAATTAATTAATGTAACCAATTAATTTTATGGCCGGTTTCTAAACGTGTCTTTTAAACTTCTGCTGAGTCATAGCTGGAGCTAATCCTTTTATCGCACAATATATATATAATTTTTGTAATTTTATTATAAAATATTAAGAGTGCATGCAAAATTCTTAATATATTTCATATTATATATTTATTTATTTCTCTACTATTTATGCTATTTAAGACTCATTCCTCACACTAATTCTCTCTCATTTTTAAAATATGTATATATAATGATAGTTTAGTTATTTTATTTCAATATTCTTTTAATTTTAAATTTTTTTTAATCCTGATCAAAACACATCTTATAATTTGCAGAGCATGAAGTAATAGTTTTTGGACAATCATTAAATTAAACTGTCGTGTAAACGTAAAACCAGCTTCCATGATTCTCAACCTGGTTTTTGTTATCTTTGTTTAGAAGCAAGATCTCATGGGTGGGAGTAGGTTGAAATTTAATCTAAATTCAATCCATTTTTTTTAATAAAAATTAAAATTCAATTGTCATCTAAATTATAATATATCTTATAAAATTCAATCCACTTACTATTTCAACTCAATCCAACCTCCTTTCCTTCGATATAGATTCAACTCATTTCTCAACACGTTAACAATTCATTTCTCAATTCATTTTTAATTCAAATCTAGTATACCCATTCAAAAATATTAAGTATATAAGGGGTGGAAAAGAAAAATATGAACCCAAATTATTTTATGAGATCTAATTTAACATCAACTCATTATCAACTCAAAATTTTCCATCAAATCTAATCCAATTCAATCGAATCCTTTTTTGAAGCCAACCTAATTCAATTCAATCCAATATTGTTTCACAATACCTCCATTAGTAACATTGCTACTACAAAATAAGTTGATTTAGACGTCATGAATCCTGACCCATGACCATCAAGACGTAGTTTCGGCCTTATGATCAGGATCGAAGTGTTTCACCCAAATATGTTTTCAAATACTCTACGAGATGCCCCTTCTAAAAAATCCTCTACAAGATACGTGTCCTATTCACTTTATGTGACCTTTTTGGGCTTTCACGGGCGGAAAGTTAGAAATAACATAAGTGGATCTGGCAATTACTCATTGGGCACTGTTGCGTTTCTTGTATCAGCACTGGGCCAGCGTGGCGACTGGCGAGCAATCATGCATTCGGACCATGTGATTTTGTGGGCTGTCTTTGAGCCCAATAGAGAGACGATCGAGCATGCGTGCACGGACTTGCCCGGTTATCTTTAGTCGTTTTAGAGCTCTAGGTCACTCGTCCTTTACACTTTACCGCTCCTGCTTGATACACCGTCTACATGCCAAACAGGTAAAACATTAGTTATTCTAGTGGAGATCACAGTTCAAATTACAATGACAGATTATAGATTTAAGTCTCGTGCATACACACATTATTCTTTTGCTCAAACTGGTTTAGCTATAGCCAGAAGAGGCACAGCCAACCTTAGCAGCAACCCAGGCCTCTCGGTCATGTCCAATCCATCTTTGTCTACCTCTACCGGAAGCCTCCACTCAAATCTATGCAATAACGACGCAAGCATCAGTTGCACCATGCGTATAGCTAATGGCATCCCAGGACAAATCCGACGGCCAGCACCAAACGGGAAGAACTCGAAGCCATCACGGCCGTAGAAGTCGGTTTCCTTCTCCAAGAACCTTTCCGGCATGAACTTCTCCGGCTCAGCCCACACCTCACCGCTGTGGCCAATTGCCCAAACGTTCACCAGTACACGCGCGCCCTTGGGTATTACGTAGCCTCCAATATTGGTGGTCTCCAAGGCTTGGTGCGGCAGTAGTAATGGAGCGGGAGGGTGGAGGCGGAGGGTCTCCTTGACGATGGCCTGGAGGTATTTCAGTTGGCTAACGTCAGATTCCTCGATATCTAATTTAGAGCCAATGACTTGATTGAGTTCCTCGCGAGCGTTCGCCATTGACGATGGATTCTGAAGCAGCTCTGCCATTGCCCATTCTACGGTGAGTGAAGTTGTGTCGGTCCCTGCACTGAATAAATCCAGTAGGAAAAACTAAAAGAGTTGTGTCAAGATGTTTCGGTATATGCATGCAAGTTGTCTATTGGTTATTTTGCATGTCAAGGTTCATTAATCTATATATAAAACGTTATGATCAATCATGCTAACTCTGGATTGACGTTTTTCAGCTTAAGTTTAAAAAAAAACCAAAAAATCAAACATTTTGTGTGTACATAGTCGTTTATCAGGGTAGGTGTAAGCAGAATTAGGCTATTAGCATGTTGGAATCTGAGAGGTCTTTTGGGCGAGGACAAAAGTTCAAGTGATTTTAGAGGTGGTTTATTCCGAGTGAGGGTTATCAAAAGTTTATTGGACCATGAATGACCATTGTGTTTGTGTTTGGCTAGAAGCACTCACTCTAAATGACTTGTTCTATATTTAGTTGATGGTATTAGTATCTAAATCTCACGTTAGCACATGTAAGGATAACAAGGAGATGCAGGATCGACGAGGATACAGAGCATTAAAGATGACCATTGATTACATTTTGCAGGCCCACGAAGTAGCAATCTAGACGTCATTTTGGACACTTATCTTGGCTCGGAGAGAGAGGAAAAAAAAAAAAAAAAAAAAAACACTTCAACTGCAGTTTTTCTGGACGACAAACTTAGAAGTTACCGAAAGCAATGACCGCAGCGTCGGACGGTCGAACCCCCGGCCGTCCTCCGTGCTGCGGTAGTCGAGCAGCACGTCCAAGAAGTCGTTCTTTGGCGGCTCCCTGGCCGCGCGGTCCCAGTGCCGCCGATCGATAAGCTCGTCGAAGATGCCGTGCAGTCGGTCGAACACCCTGGCGGGCCGCCTGCGCAGGCCCTGCACGTCGAGCGGCGCGAAAGCTGGGAAGAAGTCTGACAAGTTCGGCAACCCGACAACCGCCGTGAACTCCATCACCACCTGCCTGAACACCCACGACGACCCGAGGTCGTCAAGGTCTGCCAGGTCGGCTGAGAAGATGGTGCGCGACAGCAGGTTCAGCGTGGTCGCGAACGCTGTGCGGCCGACGTCGACGACCGAGCCCCCGCGGGCCAGCCGGGCAACGTGGAACACGAGCTGCTGCACCTTCTCGCGGCGGAGGGACTGGTGTTCTTCAAGGCGGTGAGGGGCGAAGAGCTCGGCCGAGCAGACCTTGCGGAGCGCTCGCCACCGGGGGCAGCCGGTTGGCAGCCAGCCCATGGAGAATCTGTCGTGGGCGCGTGCGCGGACGGCGTCCGGGATGGCCCGCTCCGAGAAGGCGGCGTCGTGGCGCTGGAGAATGTCGCGTGCGGCGTCCGGGGAGGAGGCCACGACGGTGGTGACGGCGCCGAGGCGGAGCGTAATGAGCGGGCCTTGGCGCGCGGCGAGGCGCGCGAGGGCTCGGTGCGGCCGGCGCCGACGTCGAGGACGTTGCCGATGAGCGGCAGCGGGCGTGGTCCCGACAGGAGGTTGCGGGGGGTGTCAGCGAATAGCTGGAGGAGGTATAGGGAAGATAGGAGGAGAACGAGGCATGACGCGTAGAGAAGGAAGAGCTCCATGGATACTGCAAAATGCTGATGGATCTTTTTTATTTTAGGCTATGTCGAATGAAAATATCAGGAGAAAAGAGGTGTTTCAAATAAATATTTTGTACCATATTTATGAAATATTATTTGAGATACTGATTATTCTAATACATTGATATTTTATTAAATTCATCGCGTAAACCAACGTGTAAATCGGATATATACAAAAATCTAAGTGATATTAATAAAACGTATATAACTTTTAATTTTGAAATCAAATTTAAATTATTTTTGAATTTTGTATAAAAATAACTCAAAAAACTATAATTTTTTAAATATAATCAAGATATGATTTGAACTATATTATTGCATCTAGTATAAAACAAAAATTATATACAATATTATTAGCACAGAAATGAGGAGAGTACAAATAACAAATAAAAATCTATCTGGCGCACCCAATTTCTCCTAGGGATGAAAACGGATCGGATAATGGCTGAACCATATCCGTATCCATATTTTTTTTCAGATCTGGATACAGATACGGATAGCCCGGATACGAATACGGATAGTATCGGATATGAATACGGATCGAAACGGATACGATTACGGATAATGATCGGAACATTGATACCCCACAAATACAATGTTATAATACCTTGGCAAAGTAAACACTACCTTAAGTATTTTACAAAATTCTACCTTTAATTTAAAATACTTGTCATTGTATAAATTAAAATAAGTTTTGATTCGTGAACAGCATGGAAATTAAAAAGGATGCGAACGATCTCTCTGATCAAACCTCATGGCCTCGGTGCCTCGCCGCCACGCCGCCTCGCCGCCTTCGCTACCTCGCCTCCTCGCCGCCGGCCTATGGGTATCGAGGCCCCCGGCGAGGGTGGGGGCTGGGCGCGGGTGAGAGGAGGGCGGCCGGCGGGGGTGGGGGCGGGGCGGCGTGATGGCATGGTGGCGGTCGTGGTTGCTCGTTGTTGCTCGAACGCAAATTGTTGTCATTGTTGCTCGTTATTGCTCGCCGTTGCTCGTTGTTGCGGCGGTCATCGTTGCGCCGAGAGGAGGGCGGCTGGCGCCAGTGAGAGGAGGGGCGAGGCGGGCGGCTGGGCTGGGCTGGGCCTGGGTGCCTAGTGGTCTGGGCCTCCGGGGTATCCGGATATCTGGATCCGGATTCATCGGATATCGCCTGAACCAGATTCGGATCCGAATCCGAATAAAAATTATACGGATCCGATAGGTTCCAGATCCGGATCTGAATATATTCAATCCGATGATCCAATTAGTCCGGACCAGAAGGATTTGGATCCGTTTTCATCCTTACTTTCTCCTCGTGCTTCCCATGCATCATGCTACCTCGATTTCCACTCGCAACAAATAAAAATCAATTTTTTTCGGACATCGGCAGAAGCACGAGGGCTGGACTTAATTTTAATGAATAAAGATGCTGAATGTATCCGTAGTAATGACTGTTACCAAATACTAAATCTCTTTTATGTATGCAACACGCACCGTGTAAACAATTTGTTTTTATTCTTCCAGCAGTTCGCCGGATATTTCCTTTGTTCCCGTCTTTGGAGTGTTCCCAGCAAACAGCACAATAGATGGTTGGTTAGTGGTTAATCTATTGTGTTTTTTCAATGATGTCGATTGCTGCTACTCCATTACAAAATAAGTTGATTTTGACGTCCCGAGTCCTGACCCAAGACCGTCTAGAATTCGTTTCGGCCTCATGATCAAGATTGGAGCACTTCGCCCAAATATGTTTTCAAAATCTCTTTAAGATTCGTGCCGTGGTCCCTTCATGTGTCCTTTTTTGGATTTCACAGACTGAAAGTTAGAAATAACACAGAACGGATCTGGCAATTAATCATATATTTTCTTTGCTTTGGTCGCTGACGTCTATTGAAGAGAGATTAGATTACAAATTATTGAAAGAGGCTTAATTTTTTCTTTAGTAGCAAAGACAAAACATAGCATTGGCATTTCCACAAAACCAGAATTTACAACTCTTACATCGCTCTCTTATGTTACTGCAGTTCTTCTCGATCAACTACCATTTTTTGATCATTTCCTCCTTGTTCCCAATTACATGGCTTTCTTTAAACTGGTTCAACAAAAAATTTTAGCCAATGGGGTTCTTTCAAAACCCCCTTACAAATATACAAATAACACTAAAGTCATCTCTCGAAAATTCACAAATTTTGCATAAACATATGCAAATTTCTTTTTTTTTTAAAAAAAATGGACCTTTCTACAAATTCAACTAGATTCATAATTCATTTGAACCTAGCGGGTTCTTTTCGGGTCCGCCCGACCCGCATATTCTCTTCCGTCCACACTCTGTTCATCTTCTCAATGAACTTCTCAGCTCGCATCATCAGCTCATCCGCCTCCTCACCACCATCACCACATTTCTCTTGTATTGTAGCAGCAATACTGGACGGCTCTTCTTCTCCACCGTTGTTTTCGCGTTCGCTTGCCTGTACTTGTGCTACATCCATCGTTTGAGCAGCCTCGCCGGCTTCTGCGAAGCATTCTTGGGCGCCTGCATTATTCTCCGGAGCACAGCGGCGGCTGCCGAGCAGGAGGACGGCGAAGATGAGATGGGAGAGGCAGAAGACCAGAAGCGACGGGCTGGAAGAAGCCCACAGTGTGATCAACCCCATTGTAGAGTTTAGCATGGCTGATACGTAGCTGAACTAATGGTGAATGACCTTGGAGTCGTTGCACTTTATATAGCTTTGGAGTTCCAAGTGAATTGTGCCCCTTATATGCAGCTTCGATGCCCAAATGATTTGTGCAGGGGAAGGTTTCTGGCCTTGTGCACCATGGAACTTTCAAAGTCCCAAGTGAAGTGTGCAGGGGAAGATTCTGCCTTGTGGACCCTTGGGGCATGATTCCTGAGAGCTTGCTTTCTTTTGAGACCTTTTAGGGTCCTTGGAAAAATTGTGGACTCTTTAATTTTGAAGAATATATACATAAGATTTATATGTCTTTTCATACTTTCTCATTAGACACCACTTAAAAAATATAAAAATAACTTTAAAAATATATAAAAGAAATTCAAACCTTCCGATTATCTCCTTATTCCTATATTCTTATCAAACCACTAACACAACTACAAAAATACCCTATCGTTGTATTATAATGATTGCCGACTCAACTTCTCATTCAAGATCTGACCACCACCATTATCGCTTCCCTTCCTTAACAATTTGCATAGTGTGAGGCCCAGACTAGTCATAGCAAGTACACAACAAGTCAGGATGTGATCAACCCATGGCAATCTTGTCGGAGTCACCACCAATAATCCTGAAAGTGTTAATTGATCACTTAAGTTTTGTTGATTGATCATTTGATTTGTAATATGTCTAATTATTTTTCTCGATAACCTGTGATGATTTTCCCCAAATAGATATGGGATGGGAGACAAATTAGCCCATTAACTTAATGGGGATGTGGATAATAATGCAATTATGTTCATGTTCCCGCTAATCCTCGTATATATGACTTTATACATTAAAACATAAATATTCATCTTATTAAATACATGTATGTGCTATACATATCAATATATATGTTATTTTTTATATATAAATGACCCATAATAACTCTTTTTGCTATTTTTTAGTGTTAATAAACAAACTTATAGTTATATAATATACACTAAAATTAAAGAAAAAATTTAAATAACACAATAAATATCTTAATCAGGAGTACCATTTCCCGCTAAATCCCCATGGAGATTGTGGGGGATGAAAACGTATGATGAGAGAGAATGGGGACGTGGCCTAAACTCCCATGGAAACGCGCAAAACCGCGAATGCGATCGCTCGACAGTAAATCTCACGTTTGACGGGTGACGCCACGGGTTTCCTTTACTTCAAGAGTTACAGGGATCTGGAGAATGCAAAGCGTGGGCAGACCAGCAATGTTACAGGGATCTGGAGAATGCATTCGACTTTCCTTTACTTCAAGAGTTACAGTGCCCATTGGGCTCATACAAAAAACCACTGGCATCGAGGCAAGCTTCTCCAATGCAAAATGCGATCTCAACCAAAACCAAAATCAACAAGCAGAGAAATAACCCGTTCTTTGTAAAAAGCATGGAAGCCATGCGCCCAGTGTGAAACATCACATAGGTCCAGCAAAACATGCGAAACATGCGTGCTCCACGCAATATCAAAATTAGAGTTTGGGTACAAATCCACCCGCAAGCAAATGTGGGAAATTATTGCTCAATCCTAGAGCGTCTGAATAACATGATCTGTCACATTTTCACAAAATTTTACGCAAATGATAACTGATCAAGTTTTGCTTTTGCATCTAGTAGGGCTCCACTGGTGCACGGAACTTGGCTCCTGCATAGACAGCACTGCTGCCGAGCTCTTCCTCGATCCTAAGAAGCTGTTCCAACAAAAAAGAACATTCATTAGTGAGCTTGCACCAATTTTAATAACTTTAACATTCAACTCAGCTTTCCAAGTGATGTCATTAAAAATCCATGGTACAGTCATAATCAACTAATTTGTTCCGACCTAAGATATTAAGTTCATGAGTTTGGTCTTACTTCACCCTAAACAATAGACGACTTCTATATCCAAATTTAGCTCAGATGTAACCACCTTCTTTTGGAGCATAAAGCAGTGTTATGCCAAAATACTCAACAAATATAAGCATTAACTCTCCATAAAAAGGAGGTGAACCAACTGCACCTTTTAGCACCGCTAGCTTGTTGCAACTTCACCCCAATTGCAAGCATAGCTCCAGGCACCCCCCCCCTCCTTACAATTAAGGGTAATGACTTCGAACATGACTAGTTCCTATAGTGTGAGAGGCGGTGTGGGCTTTGGTAGAGCGCACTCTTTATAATTGTCTCGTCTTGTTGTGTTTGGACTGTGACCACATGGATAATTCAATGTGCTCATCAGCATTTGACCCAACCCAAAGATGTGGATCATCCAAGGCACATTAGTATAGCGTGCTCCTCCTGTTCGAATCCATACATCCCTTATCCTCAAGAGGATAGATGGGACGATTCAGGTGAGATCCCATGTAGATCCAATTTTCTATTCACTCACAAGATTCGAGTGGTCGGTGGGGATGGGGGCACCACGCCCTCTTTTGAAGAATCCATACATCCCTTATCTAATCAATGTATGGATAGTAATCTGTAGAGCACAAGTTGAGATTCGCCCTTAATGGAAAAATGGAGCACAAACCAAAACCTAGGAGATCACCCCTTTCATTCTTGAGTGAAAGTGGGGTCATACCATTTGGGTCTTTTTTTTATGCTTTTCCTAGAGGTCTAGGGAAAACAACAATCAATAAGATTGCCCTTAATACTCCCTTCCTGAAAGGAATAGCATGAAATTCCTTTTCCTTTCCACAGTACAAAGAGATTGGTATAAATAAGTCCCTTTTTTAGTCTTCGACCTCCTAAGTCACTACGAGTACCCCTATCAATGTAAAGGGATGTAGCTATTTATCTATCTCTTGACTCAAAATGAGAGCAGAGTAGGTTCGAAAAAAAAAATCTTAAGTGTCTAGGGTTGGACCAAGAGGGTCTCTTATCGCCTCCTTTTTCTATCTATCAGACTTATTTTCCAAGAACTTGTCATAGTAAGGGGGAGGAGGAGGAATAAGCACACTTGAAGAGTGCAGTACAATGAATAACATCGATTGTAGGTGCTTGATTATGGTTTTGCACCTCACCAGATTAGCAAAAAAAATAGCTTTTACAAACTAAAGAGGCTTGGAGGGCTTCTTGCCTGGTTGTCTTCGACCTCCTAAGTCACTACGAGTACCCCTATCAATGTAAAGGGATGTAGCTATTTATCTATCTCTTGACTCAAAATGAGAGCAGAGTAGGTTCGAAAAAAAAAATCTTAAGTGTCTAGGGTTGGACCAAGAGGGTCTCTTATCGCCTCCTTTTTCTATCTATCAGACTTATTTTCCAAGAACTTGTCATAGTAAGGGGGAGGAGGAGGAATAAGCACACTTGAAGAGTGCAGTACAATGAATAACATCGATTGTAGGTGCTTGATTATGGTTTTGCACCTCACCAGATTAGCAAAAAAAATAGCTTTTACAAACTAAAGAGGCTTGGAGGGCTTCTTGCCTGGTTGTACTTGGCAAGACGTTCAGATCTGCAAGGTGCTCCAGTCTTGATTTGGCCCTGTTCCACAACAAATGATGAAGAGTTAACATCACTATCAACCTCAGAATCACTTTAGCAAGCTCCTAAAAAAATGAAAGAAGTTCGAGAAAATTTGTTAAGCTACAGAGAAGGCATGCATCCTAGAAACATACCGTAGCCAAACCAACCGCCAGATCAGCAATGAATGTATCCTCGGTTTCACCACTATAACCATGAAATAGCAATTAGCATCAGAAAAGGAAGGAAAACAAGGTCAGGAACAAAGAACATCAATTGGCAAACATAATATCTCATACCTCCGGTGACTGGTCATCACACCCCAACCAGCACGTTTTGACATTTTCACAGCTTCAATACTCTCGGTCACAGATCCAATTTGGTTAACCTATACATAATAAACAGAACATACAATTATTATGCCAACAAAACTATTAACTAAAAGATGATAGTATCACAACCATAATAAATAAATAGGATGTACCTTTAGGAGAAGAGCATTGCATGCCTTGTCTTTGATTGCCTTTGCAACCCGCTGCAGGTCAAATTGATGTGAATCACTACAGTCGCCAAAGAAATAAAGAACAATGATCTTTTTCAAGAACAAGTAACATACAGTTGGGTTGGTGACGAGAAGGTCATCTCCAACAATCTGCACCTGACCTCCAATTTCTTCAGTCAACTTAGCATAGTGAACCCAGTCGTCCTGGTCAAATGGGTCTTCAATGGAGACAATAGGGTACTCGCTAACAAATGACTTGTACACATCCTTCAGGCTGTCTCCAGATATCTTCTGTGAACCATCATTGTTCTGCAAGCAGAGGACCACTTACTATAGATTTCACAGTAGATTCCCAAATATATCTAAAGAATACAAATTGAGATTACCTCTTCCTTGAAGTTGAGATCATAGGTTTTGTCCTTTTCGCTGTAGAACTCTGAAGCAGCAACATCCATTCCAATGAAAACCTAGCATATCAGATAGCAACAAAAAATTGTTCATAACAAATGTTTCTACTTAAAAAAGTATAGTAAATTATTAAAATAATGTCAAGTGCTATAAAATTAACTAACCTTGCCAGTGTATCCAGCTTTGTCAATTGCTGTCTTCAAGAGCTCAAGACCCTCCTTGTTCTCCTAAAACATCAGAAAAGGCAAAAGAAAGAATTCGTCAATAGTATAACAGAGATGATGTTGCAAAACTGAAATGAACTACATTTTGTACTATTCCAATCTCACCCAAATAAATTAATATTATGATCTCAGAGTGGTCCACTTAATTTATATCTTATAAACTACAACATTCAGTATGGTACACATATTCTTCCTTACAAAATTGAGTTGATATACATAGGAGATCAAAAATAAAAAAATAACTTAATGAGGAGGTAAGGTGGTGTACACATTCAACTAAACTAGAGACTAGCAGGCCAGATAGATCAGCTGTGTTTATGCTTGAGGATGTGGCAGACAAGCAAACATAAAAGTAATTAATGACAGAAAAAGGCATTCAAAAAATTCTCAGACTTCTTAAGACAAAGAACAAACCTGAATGTTAGGAGCAAAACCACCTTCATCACCAACATTAGTAGCATCTTGCCCATACTTCTTCTTGATAACAGACTGTACAAGTCAACAGAGAATATGTATAGTTTTTAAATCTTGCAAAGGTACATGGGCAAGCGAAAGCAAGATTGAAGAAGATTGAAGAACTACCTTCAAGTTGTGGTACACTTCAACACCCATCTTCATAGCTTCCTTGAAGGATGAGGCCCCAGTCGGAAGGATCATGAATTCCTGTATAAGTATCATGAGCATATGTTACAATGGTGAAATCACTGAGCAAAAATACGATCTGCACAATGTAGTTTGAAGCATTGCCTGCATAGCAAGCTTGTTTCCAGCATGTGATCCACCATTGATGACATTGAATGCGGGCACAGGCAAAACTAGCTTCTTGTTACCAGAGAGATTGGCGATGTGCTGCAATTTAGAAAGTACAAAATGATAAGTAAACTATTTAATAGGTAAAAGTAGAAGAATTTAAAAATGTTCGAATGGCAAAATTAACCAGCTCAAGACCTGGTACAGAGGAATATTCTTGATGGCTGCTCCAGCTTTGCATACAGCAAGTGACACAGCCAGGATGGCATTGGCACCAAGCTGAATTTCAAAATCCAAATAACAAATCATAAGATGACAATTAGCAGTATGGAACGCTTGCATTTTTTGTCCTTGCAACAATATAAACATCCAGACCAATTTTGCAATACCTTTTGCTTGCACCAACCCCACTCATTTTTTGTTCCATCAAGTTGCTGAACCATAAAGTTGTCAATCTCAGTCTGTTCTGTGGGATCCTGCAAAAGCAATAAGACATGTAATGAATGATAAACTTAATCTTCTACTTTGCAAAACAGAAAAGAGGGTGTAGATAACACAAACCTTGCCAATCAAAGCTGGTCCAATAATAGAGTTCACATTGTCAACAGCCTGTGGCACAAAAGCAAACATCTATAAGTACATGAAAGTAAACAAACATGAAAAATGTTAAAAGTTGCACAACTAAAAGAAAACCATCAAGCAAGTGGAAAGTTCAGTTTACCAGATAATTCACATTAACTGAGTCTCAGGCAGCTGGCCTATAAGTACTAAGACTACACAACATTGACAATATTATCCAGACATTACAAAAATGACATCACTCAGCAATACATGAAAAATAATATAATATACTTTGCAGCCAACAAACTATACTAACTCTGTTTGCACATTACAAATATAAAATAACTTCCGTGGAGATCTTGCCACGATCATTACTACAATATAAGGTAGCAGTGCTTATCTGTACGAGAAATTAAACAATCCTCTCCTGTGACTTTGTTCGTGCTTGTAAAGAACATCCAAAATGCAGAAGCATTAAGTTATATGGCACACATGCAACACAAACAATATTTTAATTCACAAACCACAACACCAAATTGTCAGTGCTTGCTGGGTGTTTATTCTAAGAAAGTTAGAAAGCCCACAAGACATGTAGTGGGCCACAGGATAGCATAACATTACAAAAACATGCATAAAAAATTAATGCGTTATGACACGACAATCGAACTTTATCACTGATATTTCTCATAACAAACATTAAGGCATCACCATAATATGGAACAACAACAGCATAAAGTTACAACAGAAGAACCACCGTAATGAAGCCTGTATCCAGCTCACAACAAAATTAAAGTTTCTTCCAAGAAATTCAAAATTTGATCTAAGACAAACCTTGAGAACACCCTTTCCCATGTAGTCAGATCCTCCATCCCTCAATTCCAAAGCTTCATAAGCACCTACACATAGAAACAAGAGATCTATGTTCAACTTCTAACAAATGAAAATATCAGACAACCAAAGCTGAAAGAAACAATTGTTTCTAAATTCAGATAGAGATCTACATTGCTATGCATTAGAAAGAACATGCATACACAAGCCTACTCAAGGCTAATTCTTCTCACTCAAAAAGGCAAATAGATAGTGCCTCTCGATCACTTGAAAGGCATGCCAATGTTTTTATTATTACATTAATTAGTTGAATTGAAATGAGTTCTATTAAAGTCACTAACTATGCAGGATTGTACAACAGAAATAGACATAAAAAAAAAGGGCTTTGCATTAACACATTAAAAACACACTGCATGGTCAGAGTAAAAGGGCAACTGAAACTGCCAAAAACTAACAAAACAGGGGCGAAACCAGTTGACCAAAATACATTAACAAGTAGCACGGCAATGACAGCAATAGAAGGAAATAACATTGTATATAAACTAGCAACCCACCAGTTGATGCACCACTGGGCACAGCAGCCCTTGCAAAGGTTCCATTGGAGCAGCTCACGTCAACCTAGCAACAAGAACAACACCAGTTAACTCACCAGTTCATATTCAGCTATAAGACCATTCTGCCCACAGAATTATTTCATGATTCCCATATTTATTACTGATGAACAAGTGAATAACAAGACAGCTCTATGGTCAGATCTTAAAACCCTATAAACTTCACACCTCAAACTAGTTCAACACCAAAACACAAGACAACATGAAATCAGATCACATTAGCCATTCAAGTCGCCAATCTATGGTTAGGACTTAGGATTATCCAAAAATACATAAAAACATGCAAAATCATGCCAAGCCAGAGCAGAACCTCCTGATATGCAGCTAAATCACAATGAATAAAGCAGAAGATCAGATCGTTTAAATTTTAAAAATTGATAGGTGCATCACTGATAGTAAAAAAAACATAGAAAGCATGTACCGATTCAAGCATAGTGACGAGTCATAAAACAATCAGCTCTCTTAAAACCCTTCAACCGCACGATACCCTTTATGTCAAACCCAAAGTTACATCCAAAACAAACGTCAAAATTTCTCCACATAAGCAAACAAATCAAAGCTCAATCTGCCCATGCATGGCCAAATTAGGCTACACAGTTACAGATCATGCCGTCCAAAATACTAGAAACAGGTCGTACATTGCCAAAAATACTACAAACTTTCCGAACTTTACCACACAAATTCAAATTTCATCCTACAGAACAAACAACCAAGCCTCCAGATCGTGCTATATAATAGCCAATCAGATCGCGCAAAACCCTAGGTATGAATTCAACTCCGCTGCTTATTTGTGCTTATACCTCAACAGTGGGGTTGCCACGGCTGTCGAAGATCTGACGGGCCTTCACGGTCACTATGGTCGCCGCCATGGCCGAAGAGACGAAGGATCTAGATCGCGTAAGTGTAGATTAGAAATGGGCGGAGGTTTTAGGGCAGCGCAGCCTTTTATAAAGCTACAGGGGGTTTGCGATGGAAACAGTTGAGGGCACAAGGAAGAGATGGACGTTGCATTTGATGACGGGTCACGGTAGGGACCCATCGATGCGGTATCGGGAGGGGCATATTCGCAGGGGCCCTGCGCTTCGGGTGACCCGAACGGTCGGCCAGCTGACCGCTTGGGCTTTTGGACCTCAAAACCAGCCGTGCCGCGGCCCGCGGCGGCTCGTCCACGGCTCAACGGGGCCCATGGTTTGTCCCATAACCAGCATAAACATCGGTCCACCAGAATCAGATCCTCTGACACGCACACTAAAAAAAAAAACTTGTTTTATCTTTTCTTTCAGGGAAGGAAACAGCAGAAATTGTTTGCGCGCACTAACCAGAAAGTGTTATTTTGTGGGCCATGGAGCAGTCCATTGATAATATAAATGGTACAGATGAATTATCGGTATTGATATAAATTTACTTTATGTACATACTGCATATGATATAGACTTTAATTAAACAGAAATATTTAACTAGTTGAATAAGGCCATGGACTAAATTTAGCATACATTATAAAAAGTCTAGCATTATATATTAATTAAACAGAAATATTTGACCAGCCGAATAAGGGCATGGACTAAATTTAGTGTATGTTATAAAAGGTCCAATAATATATTTGTCTATTTACTATATCTATGATTCGAGCATGTTGATTAATGTTTTGGATGTTTGGATGTATGTAATTGATAACAGCTTATATTTATATACAAGTGCTACTCTATTGTTAATTATTTGAATAGAAATGTAGATTTTACTCTCTAGAATAAAATACACTCATATGTTATCTTCACATCGGATTTTGTTTGCTAGATTGGGTATTACCAATGTGAAATTGTGGATGAGTCGGATATAATTTATATATGTTTATACACTAAATTTTGTAATGATTGATTTTACACAACGTGAATACAATATGTTTTATGTGCTTAAGGTGTTGGCAAAGAAAGATTTTGGAGACGAGCCAAATTTTAATTATCTATAGAAATATTTATTAATTGTATAAATAGTTTGGTTTGTTGATATAATAGCTTGATGGTTTGGACAAATGGTGAATTAAAAAGTTTTACTTCGTTACCATTGATTAAGATCCTCGAGAGCTGCTGTTCATGGGCTCCGTAGATTTCACCTGATCTCACCAATTCATTTCCCATTCAAAGAAAAACCGTCAATTAGTTATCAAAATGTTTGGGATAACAAAAATACATTCTCAAAAAAAGTTTCCCAGAAAACTTGTGTGCTTGACTTCAATATGGATTTATATCGACATATGATCCATATATCTTAAATGTTTTAAGAGTCAGAGATCATAAGTATGTTTAATTTGATGTTTTAAATTATCATAATTAAGAAGTCATAATCAAAATTTGATATTAGAAAAAAATTAAAATAAAAAAATAATTATAATTTAGCTAGTCATTCATGCACGACTTCGTATAAATAAGAAAGTAACTTTAAACTTGCCCGTGTATTGTTTATGACCATATTTTTAACATTAATCAAAGAAAGGCTATTTTTTTTAGAAAGATAAAGACAAAATTAGCCGAACACGATTATTTTACTTTGGTATGGCAAAGTGACCGCACCAAACATGCCCAGCCCATGTCCAGTTAAACCAAACTTGCTCCAGTTTCCACAGAACTTGACGGGAGGGGAAATAATCGTGTACCACAATCTTCCGTCCTCCTCCCGCTTCGTCCCCCAATCCGAAACCCTACAAACCCCATCTTCCTTATGCCTCCCCGCCGGAAGCGGGTTGCCGGAAGGAGGCGCCCACCCGCCGCCTGCACCGAAGACGCCTCTGTGGAGAGGCCGATGGACATGCCGTCTCCGGCTCCGGCGGCTGCAGAGACATCGCCGGCGGTTGCGGAGGCGTCAGTCGCCCCACAGGTGCCCGTGGAAGTGCCCCCCGCGGTGGCAGGGGGAGACTCCAAGGAGATGGAGGTGGAGGCGGCGGCCACAGACGGAAAGGAGGTGGAGGATAAGGAGGGTAGTGAGATGGAGGCAGAAACGGAGGTGGTAGAGGAAGAGGAGCCCGAGGATGTGGAAGAGGAAGTGGCAGAAGAAGAGGAGCCCGAGGATGTGGAAGAGGAAGTGGCAGAAGAAGAGGAGCCCGAGGATGTGGAAGAGGAAGTGGCAGAAGAAGAGGAACCCGAGGAGGTGGAAGAGGAAGCTGCGGAAGACAGGGAGAAGGAACAGGAAGAAGCAGGCGTGAAGGAAGCAGTGGCAGCGGCGCAGGCCTCAGCAGACAGTAAGTAGCGGCAATAAGCTTAGAGAGACTCGGATGTGCTATTAAACTTATAGTAATTACAATGATCTAGCCTTGTCTTGATTGCATTTGAGTTTTAGCATCGTATAGAAGAGCGGGTGAGAGTTAGTTTTGGATTGGATAGAACTGGTTTTTCTTATTAGCTTTCACAAATTTAATTGCTTGTTGCTAACATTTCATACTGCGAAGGTGACTAATTGGCAATTGCTGATTCTCCTGTGTCCAATTGTGTCAGTTTATTAGATGAAATCCAGCTCCTAACCAGTTTCATTGGGTTATATAGTGAGCTTGTCCAAAATTTTGTCCCCCTTCAATTGAAGACATGTGTATTGTTCTTGTTTGCTTATTGGAGTAACAATCCCTGTACCAACAAACTGGTTTATGAATTTGAGAAATTTAACTTAGATGAGGAAACCTCCAGGTGCACAGCATCATGCTGAACTATATTTCATGTGGGGCTAGTCTTTGGCTGTTGCATGTTTTCTTAGTCCCTGCTTCTTATGGCCTTCCTTATAAATCCCTCTTGTTGGTGATGATAAAAGGGTCACCTTTTCATTACATTTACTCCAGCTGAGGACCCTGAAGAAGTTGAAGATGAAGCTACACGTGGGGATGATGCTAATGAAGATGGAGATGTTCACCAGTTGAATGGTGATGGTGATGGTGATGTCAGTGGAAGTGAAAATGATGCTGCTGAAATTGATGAAGTGGACCCCTCATTGTTTACATCAGATCCAGTTTCAGAGGGGAAAAGCAAAGAAGTTGAAATATTTGTGGGTGGTTTGCCTAAGGATTGTGTTGAGGAGGATATTACAAAGGTCTTCTCTGAGTTTGGGCAGATTGAATCTGTTAAGATTGTTAAGAACCCAATAACAAACAGGATCAAAGGCTTTGCATTCGTTCGTTATGCG
This sequence comes from Pharus latifolius, assembly GCA_019359835.1. NCBI lineage: Eukaryota > Viridiplantae > Streptophyta > Magnoliopsida > Poales > Poaceae > Pharus > Pharus latifolius. Next base: position 14,246,266 of record CM033321.1, read on the forward strand.
AACACTGAGGCAGCAAAGAAGACTCTTGCTGAATTTAAGGAGGGGACTGAGGTTTAACACAACAAATCCTTAAGTCCTTTCAAATAGATTTTCTCATTACAGATTAATGATCATTCCTCTTTGAATACTGTTTTCATCAGGTAAAAGGCAAAAAGGTTCGGATATCAGCTAGTCAAGATAATAATACCCTTTACCTGGGAAACATCTGCAAGACCTGGACCAAAGATCAGGCATGATACTGCAGCATGCTTTACCTGATCTCCAGAAGTTCTTTATGCATTTTTATAATTTGATAAATTGGCCATTAGGTATCCTGGTGCACCTATTATTTGACCATACATTGAGAATCGACATATCCTCACTTCATATGTGTCTCAGGGTGCTCGTCACTTCTAAAAATCTTGGAACTCTGTGTCTGTGTGTTTGTGTGCGTGTGTTTTTTTTTGGGTGGATTGTGGGGGGAGGGGGATGTTGATGGCCATTTAAATGTTCTTCATAACCAGAAGTATCAATCCTAACTTGAAATTATTATTTCAGGTGCTGAATACCCTAAGGCATCTTGGAATTGAAGAACTTGAGATGAGTTTGCCTGATGATCCTGATGCCAGCGGAAGAAACAAAGGGTTTGCTTTTCTTGAGTTTGCTTCGCATTCTGATGCCATATCAGCATTTCAGCGGTTAAGGAAACCAGATGCTATTTTTGGTACGAATAGAAGTGCTAAAGTATCTTTCGCTCAAACCCCTTTAAGGCCAAGTGAGGATCTTCTGATGAAGGTAGACACCCTTAGTTTTGTTTGTTGTTAATTCTGTTGGATGTTTTTTGTAGAATGCCGAATTTGATTTTATTGTTCTAGCCCAACCTCACTCTCTATAATATAATGTTCATTTGTGAAAGTGTTCAACTAGGTTTTAGGATTAAATTATCTGTCAGAAATGGCAGTACATATTTTGTTGTACCATATCACTCTTCCTTCTTGTTTTGGCAGAACACATATCCATTTTGAAAATATACTGGACTGATACCTAGCATCCAAGTGCACTGTTGTATTTGCATATAATCCATATTTAACAAAATCAAAAGAAGTCTTTTTAACAGTCTTTTAAATACTGTTGGCAACTGAAGTTAGTTCATTGTCGGTTAGAATGCTATGATATTACTTATTTTATCTGTAGGTTAAGACGGTATACCTGGAACATGTTCCTTTATCTTGGGATGAGGAGAAAATAAAAGAATGTTGCAAAGAATATGGGGAGATTCAGAAAGTCTGCCTATTCCGTGAATCAAAGAAAACAAAAAAGAAGGACTTCTCTTTTGTTGGATTTGATTTGAGGGAGAGTGCATTAGCTTGTGTGGAAGGAATAAATAATGCTAAGATTGGTGACGGGGAAGTCAAGGTATTTAGTTTTATCCTGTTTATTCGTTTTAGTGATAACTATGGTTACATGACCAACCTTTTATTATTCCAGCTAGCTGCTAGTCTTGCTCGGCCTCTTTGTAAAGGCCGATTGGCCAAGCAGGGTACGAAAGGAGGGTATAAGGTCAATAATAGTGCAACTGTTAAAGGCATTGATCAGTCTAAAAAGAAAAAAGCTCAGGAAAAAGAGGTTGTTGTCAAGAAAAATACACTGCATAAATTATCTAAAGGTAATAAGAGCAAGTCTATATCTCAAGGTTCTGCAGAAATACCAAAATCATCTCAGCAGTACAAAGGCAAAAGGCAAGCCCGTGGGAGTACACATGCCTTGGTCAATGAAAGGCCATCAAAGAAAGCACGAAAAAATCGTATGTTTCGTCTGAAAGTGTCAATCTGACAAACTGTTTGGTGAATTGGAACTACTTTTGATACTTGCAAGTGTGCAGGTGATGTTCCCACGAGATCTTTCAACAGAAGGCCTGTTGTTGACTTTGGTAATGCAAGAGGTACCTACGCAGGACAAGTTTCTGTTGTAAATATGATCCATCCTGCAGAACCTCGATATGCAAGCAACCGTCAAGCTTACTTTTATGCTGGCCCTTCTGGATCTAATTCGCACACTTATGATCTGGTACTGGTTCTATCTCGACCTCAATTTCCATATTCTTGTGAACAAATTTCTGTCATATATGTTCCTTCGGAAGCAAGTTAAACGGGGATTGATGCCTTCTAGGAACCTCATGCTGGATATCTCCTTCCTGCAAATCGTGTTCAAAGTACCCATGCTTATGATCAGCGGAGGTTTAATTCTTTCATGTTTATGTCATTTAGGTGCCCCCACCCTCTCCAGGAAGCTGGTACTAATTTCGTTCTTTTTCATGATTTATCAGAGCTGCACCTTACGATAGCCACCAAATAAGCGGTCCTCCTTATGCTGGAGGTATGATCTTGATAATTCTTCATTTCTTGTTTCTATGCATTTCTTTTTTTATCTGACAACCACACCATAAAGAGTCTTATTATTAGCTTAGATCTACATTCATCCTAAAATAGAAGTTTTTTATTCATAATTATTTTTATTAAAAAAATTAAAAATGAATTGTGACACCTCAACCCAATTGGGTGGTTTGTGACGCCCATGTGAGTTTAGTCTTACCTTTGAAAGTGCAATGTGTGGAATACGTGTCTATAAGGCCTAATGGACCCAAGTGCACTAACTCTGAGTTTACTTTTTATACGAATTGAGATAAGTTATTGTGCATGTGTTGCATATCGCTCTTGGAGGCAAGTTGAAGCATGATCAACCCTGGGGCGTTACAAATGATATCAGAGTAGACCCATGGCCTGCTCATGTCATATGTCGTGCCATGCCGTTGTGCGCCATGCTATGTCATGCTGTGTGTGGGTGTGTAGGTTGACAATGAACGGACTAGTATGCATATCACTTGAGTTGGACAACCTTGGTCATCTACCTCTTTGCGGTGTATGGTTTTGTGTGTTGACCGATGAGAACGTCGGGTCCTTTAAGGGGTATATGTGACATTCTAACTCAATTGGGTGGCCTGTGAGGCCCATGTGCGTGTGATATGAGTTTAGTCCCTCTTTGAGAATGCAAGTTGTGAAATATATGTATATAAAGCCTAGTGGGCTAAGTGTATTAACTCTGAGTTAACTCTTTTACGTGAAGCGAGGATGAAAACATGAGTTAGTGTGCGTGCGCCATTTGTCCCGCATGGGGGCAGGTGGAAGCGTATTGGACCTTGGGGTGTTATATAGATATTGCAAAAAAAAAATTTCCCAAGAATAGGCCCCGATTTTGGTCCAAAGGCTAACATCATAGGTCATGGCGATAGGGTTGTAGAGATAATATTATATGTTAGGCATTAGTCCTCTGGATATGACCTAACACTGAAGGCTAATGCCACGATCATGGGCATTGGGGGCTAACTCCATAGGGTGTGGACCATGTGATGTTAGCCCCTCTCTGTAGGTTGATATATATAGTCTTAAGAAAGTAGGGGAAAGGAGAAGAATGGGCTAACACTATATTTTCTGGTAATAGATTTGGGACTCTAGCATCCCCAACTTTGGCATTGGTCACTTCCCTCAAACTGGGTCCATTCGTGGGAAAACATTTGAGCAGTGCTACTTTTGAATTTTTACAGTAAAATGTGGGTGTTTAAAAAAAATCAAATGGAAGTTCTTGATAATTTTGTTTTTAGTAAGTATTCTGTTATTTATAGCATACAGAATATTTTGTGGTTTTCCTTCGTGGCCAAGTATCTCTTATTTGATGCTTGTTCTATTTTCTCAGCATTGTAGCCTGCATGCTTTTCAATTTATCATAAGAATATCCCCAGTCATTTCTAGAACTCTAGATTGTTCTTGATGTATGCATTTGGAAACTGGCCACTTCTAAGACTTACAATATATATAAATAATATTTTAGAGCTTTTAAATTTTGTGCTTGCCAAAGAGAATTCTTTGCAGCAAATAGATAAATAGCCTAACATGTAGTGTGATCTTGTTGCCTTCTGCCATGGTTAGACTTAAGCAAAGCATGCATTGTAGTCAGCACTGTTCTCAGTTCAACTGCACTGTAGTTGGCCAAGCATAAGAGTTGTGTTTATATTTTTCTTCTCTGTTCTCAGTTTGACTGCATTGTAGTACTCCTTCCGTATCATTATATAGGTCTAATTTTTTGGAATTGTCATTTCACAATATAAATCTGAGTGAAAATGATAGTGTTTTATTGTACTTCTTTTTGTTTTATGCCTCATAATATTTTGTAGATACTCCACTTTTATTATTTCCAATGAAGAGAAAGTGAACAATTAATTATTTTTATTACTGTCATGATAATATAGTCTATTTTATATTTCTCTTCACTCAATTTCACAATTCTTTGGTTTGTACATATAGTGGGTTTACACTAATATTGTGAAATAAAGGGAGTAGTTGGCTAAGCATGAGAGGTGTGTTTATATTTGTCTTCTCTTTCTTTCCTTATCACAGGTCCAGCAGCGCCACAACCAGGCTATTCTGGATACGCAAGCTATGCCATGTACCAGGTTGTAACTCAGTTCATTACCTTTGTTTAATTAGCCATCCATTATTACTAGTTCTCAGTATACAAGCTATAGTGACTACCAGTAGGAAGTGGTTGACTCAAGTCAATATTTTGAATGGGTAAATTATTACCTAATACTTTACAAAAGTACCAAAATCATTGTTCCAAAGAACATGATCAATAACTACTAGTACTGTTAAAAACAAAGAAAGGCAACTTGATGCTGTAGACATAAATTCATATTTTGATTGTTCATGTTACTCTGATGCCATGATCCTAAAAAAAAAAAGTTACTCCGATGTCATAATTTAAGGACACTTAAAAGAGTTTCTTGGGCAAATCAGATGTGATTGGAAGCTCAACTTGCTTTGCCAAAATGGCAGTTGCTACACTTGCAAGCACTCGGGCACTGTTTGGGATCGTGGTGAAATTTTGTGCTCTATTGTGTGATGTTGTGGTTATAGAAGATATTTTTCATATAGCCTGTCTAGTAAGATATTATTATTATGTCGGTGGTTCCTAAATAATCATATCAAAAGATGAAATTGCAAATGGAGTTTCTTTAAACACACCACAATACCACAATACCAAATGGCGGCTCTTTGATCCAGACAGGGCAGTCCAGGTTAGACATGTTCAGTTTGGATCTGTCAGCTGTGCATAGGCCTAGCAATTGCAAGGCATTGGCAATGTAAAGCACTTCCAATTATCTTAATTTTTGAGAGAACCACTTCCAGTTATAAGATGAATACTTGAAGTCACAAGGTGTGTTGTATTAAGGTTCGAGCCTTCGAGTGAGGGGCTTTGGGATTGTGATGTTTTCTGTAGGAGCATTTTTCTGATGTGTTCTACCATCTTTGCAGACTGGATATTCCTACCGTCCTCCCCCGAGTGGATCTTATCCAGGCAATGTCCTCCAAAATCCTCGAAGAGGGTACTACTGATTGACATCCAAGGTCCAAACTTTCCATGGTCTTTTGTGCTATAAGGAAGAATGGTGGTGGGCACCCTGACGCTGTAAAATGAGAAAATGTTTGGTCAGTTGAACAAAAGGGATCCAAGTATGTTATTGGAGGAAAGCATAACGACCTGTACCATTTTCGTTTTTTAAAACCAAAATCGTAAGAAGATATTGTAATGCGTCGTTTTATATTCACCGTTAAGTGATCGCATTTACCTTATCCGAATTGATGAAGCGACTCTAAAGAGCTCAACTGTAATGCTGGTACTGTGCTCGTGGAATATGATGCTTCAAAAGACCAAGCTCAAGAAGTGGGTCTTTAGTGTAGAGATAAAGTCATTTGATGGAAAATTAGAGGTCTTGAGTTATTCTACAGTCTCTTAAAAAAAATTAATTTATAATATAAATTAATTTATTTTATGTGGAGGGATCAAGGTGACAACTGGGAGGATAATAAAGCACAACATAGTTAGATTATGGTCCTTTTATTAAATAAAATTTGGGGCTGTTGTCTGTAGTTACGGCTTAAGGTCTCCGTGAAGTTTGGGTTAAAATAATTAGGTTAGTTTAATGTAATTTGGGTAGATTAGTTTAATTTAGATTTTTTGTTTGGCGGTTTTTAACATCTAGAATCAGAGTTTAAAGTTTTGTTTTTAGAAAGTTCAGTCATGAGAGATTCAGTCCAATTCAACTGCTTAAATTCTAACACACACCCTTTTGTTTTAGAATTCAAAATTGTCTGATCAATTCTCTCTCTTTTACCTCAATTCAAATTTGTCTTCTGCAATTAGCCTTAATTCAATTCCAAAATTCAGATTTTTCTTCTTTCAAATCATTTTCAGAAATTACTGTTCACTTATACCCAAATTACCCTATTTTAATTTTGATCTATCCAAATTGCTAATTCCTCCCATTTTATTCTCCTGTATTTTAGTTTTTTTTTTCCTTCTTCCATTTACAATTAAGCCATCTCCTCTCAATTGCTTGCACACATGTGCATATATATATATATATATACACACACCTCTCTTTTCAGTAAGACACAAACACACAAATGCACGCCTACATCCTCAAACACACGTGCACACACAGGCAATACCCAAATTCACACACACACACACACACATGCATGAACACCACCCCCCCCAGTACAAACACACACAAGGCTCATGCGCACACAGATATCTCCTTAGCTCCTTCCCCTCTCGGCCAAAAGTAGCGGTGGTAATAAGTTGAAATCCAATCATTTTAAATAAAATTTAAACTCACTGTTCATCCAATCCATAACATATTTATAAAACTCAATCCAATCCAATCTAACTCTTTTCCTCAACTTAGATTCAACCCATTTCCCAACCCATTTCTGATCCAAATCTAATACACTCATTTAAAAAATAATAAATATATAAGAAGTAGAGAGAGAAATAATAAAAATTCAAATTATATTATGGACTCCAATTCAATATCAATCCAATATCAACCAATTACATCAAATTTTCCACTCCAATACAACCCTTTTTAAAACCAATCTAACTTAATTTGTTTGTTAGCTCATTTTAATCCATCCACACTCGATTTATTTCAAATCCAATTCATTAAATCTATTTTCATCCCTATTCAAAACACAACACCACAACTCTCTTGGCTCTCAACTCCAGCACACATCACCTCAACCCCCAGAACTGTCACCTCACTTCACCTCCTGTTGTCTTCATTCCCCTGCCCACATCTTCTTGTCCTACCACCAGTCCAATCACAGCCAAGCAGCCTGCAGCAATTATCTCCTCCTCCCTCTCTGTCCCAGCTTCAGTCACCTCCAACAGACTGCAGTAGCCTCCCTCCCTAATCACCATCTATTCCCCCTCCTCTCTTAGTGCAAAGCTACAGCAGCATCAGCAGTGCAATCTCTTCAAGTCTACTCCTCGTAGAGCACCAGAAAAGTAGCATTAGCAGTAGGAGCATTGCCTAACCTTCACAGCACTTCTCCTCCTCCAGTCTCCTCCTCCAGCCACTTCTACCTTCCCCCTCCTTTCCTTCTTCTTCCTTAGCTCGACCAGCAGCGATCGAGTAGCAACAGCTCCAGCTCCACTCCATCAGCTCAAGTGAGAACCACACCATCCTCCCCTTACATTGCAAATGCAATCCTAGTTCGAGCTCCATCCCTCCCAGTTTCTTGTTCTTCTTCTTTAACCTCTGCCGCGGCGGGCCAAGCCGCAATCGCCAGCCCTCCTCCGGCCACCACCAGCAAAACCTCCTTACGCAATGGCTTCCTCAGCTCCTCATGCTCACCGAGCATGGGGTTGAGTTCCCTCGCCTTCGGCCGCCAGAATTTTGAGTTTTTCTCCTGCCGGCCGCCATCCCTATTCCACCGATCGAACTTCGTGCAAGACTCCTCACCGGCAGACGCCATGGAAGAAAAGCCTTTTCTCATCCCCGGATTCGTCATGGTCATGTTCTATTGCGCCGCCGCGTAGTCGCTAGGCCGATTCAGTTGCTCGCCGCCACCGCAGACCACGTCGCCAGCACCGCCTTGTCCCCCACTTGCTTCCACCGAGCCCAATTGGACTCCCACGGCCGTTCGCCGGAGTTCTACTCTCGTACTTCCCACGAGCATCGTGATTCCACAGCCAAGCCAGATGCTGCCTCCGCCGGCTAATCGCCGTCGACCTCACAATTCTTGGACCCAGGCAAACCTCCTCGGAGCAACCATTCGTCGACATGCCGACCTTACCGCTTTAGCACCGACGAGGCCTCTTCGACTCCCGTCCGCGAGGTGTTTCGCGTCGCTGGTCGTCGTTGCACCGTCGCCGGTCGCCGCCTTGTCATTGTCACAACCCCCTTACTCGGCCGCACACCCTAGACATGTTGACCGCTACGGCAATCGTCCCCGACGCCATCTGGACGCGCACCAGCCATATCCGAATGTCGACCATGGCCGTGCGCATACATGGACTTAGACCACATACATCTGCATATCTCGCCCAACATGCGTCCACGCGAACTCCATTCGTAGCCCTGCAACGCGTACGTCGATCGCCCTGTACGCCATTCAGCCGTGTTTTGGACGTGCTCTAGCCGCATCCACATGTTGTCATGGCCGCAAACGAAACTGAATCAAGCTGCGTACATTTGCGCCGTCGCCATGACATCTGTCGGATGTCCACTACGATCCCCCAAGCCGTCCAGAAACGTTTAGCCGTGCCCTAGACACGCATCGGTCGAGTCGAGACATGTCAGACATTGCCGTGTCCGCAATTAGGGTAAACGAGCTTGTCCTCGTCCACTGTCTTGCCAATCGGCAATCATTCACCTAAAAACCACCCTAACCCTCGACATCGTCTTAGCTAGAGTTTTTTTTACTGTTAACCCAGAATTAAAAAAAAATTTTGAAATTAACCCACAGTTGCGAAAATTTGCAAAAATGGGCTGCCACCTCAGCTTGTCGAGCTCCCAGAGCTCGACAAGCGAGTAGTCGCACGGGGAGGTACTAGGGTTTTTATGCCCACAAACATTTGTATGTATGTTTGTAAAATAGATTTTTTTAAATGTATGTGTGTATGTTTGTTTGGAAATGAATGTGTATATGTTTGAAAATAGGGGTTTATAAATGTATGTGTGTGTTTGAAAAATAGATTTTAGAAATATATGTGTGTATGTTTGGAAAAATAGGGTTTTTAAATGTATGTTTGTATGTTTGGAAAATAGGTTTTTGAAATGTATGTGTGTATGTTTAGAAATATATGTGTGTATGTTTGGAAAAATAGGGTTTTTAAATATATGTTTGTATGTTTGGAAAATTGGTTTTTGAAATGTATGTGTGTATATTTAGAAATATATGTGTGTGTATGTTTGGAAAAATAGGGTTATTAAATATATGTTTGTATGTTTGGAAAATAGGTTTTTGAAATGTATGTGTGTATGTTTACAAATATATGTGTGTATGTTTGGAAAAATAGGGTTTTTAAATATATGTTTGTATGTTTAGAAATATATGTGTGTATGTTTGGAAAAATAGGTTTTTTAAATATATGTGTGTATGTTTGGAAAAATAGGGTTTTTAAATATATGTTTGTATGTTTAGAAATATATGTGTGTATGTTTGGAAAAATAGGGTTTTTAAATATATGTTTGTATGTTTGGAAAAATAGGGTTTTTAAATATATGTGTGTATGTTTGGAAAAATAGGGGTTTTTAAATATATGTTTGTATGTTTAGAAATATATGTGTGTATGTTTGGAAAAATAGGGTTTTTAAATATATGTGTGTATGTTTGAAAAAATAGGGTTTTTAAATATATGTTTGTATGTTTGGAAAAATAGGGTTTTTAAATATATGTTTGTATGTTTAGAAATATATGTGTGTATGTTTGGAAAAATAGGGTTTTTAAATGTATGTGTATTTCATTTTAGAAACTATGTGCACACAATAGAAAATATAAAATTAGGTTATTTTTAATTGTGCACATGCATACTGTATGTCTAAAAATTAGGTTTTGGACATATATGTGTATGTATTTAGAAATTATGAAACTAGGCTATTTTCAATTACATGCATGTATGCATGCTCTATGTTTATAAATTATGTTTTTCAAATGTATATGTGTATGTATGGTTTTAGGATCTATGTGCATGTGTGTAATGGTGTCATGTTATTTACGCGTGAGATGAATGTGTGTAGGGAATGGATAGTCCGAACAAAATTTCCATATTTTATGGTGACGGCATAATTCGCGAGGGGCAAAACGGGGTTGATATGAGCCGTTGCCGGTATGTGACGGGCGAGCTGAGTGTACATAACACCTCATTTCTAGACCTGAATTTGTGGATCCTGAATATGTTCGGGAAGCGGCCCCGCGATGAAATGGCTCTAATCGAAGGGCTCATCGTTCGTGAGGTAGATAATGAGCCATACTGGGTGCTGCGCGAAATTAAAGGGGACAAATCTTGGAGTTCTTTTATTCGAAGAGTGGAAGACCCCCATGGCGGACTGCTCGGCCAGTTCGCGATGTATGTGCAGTTCTGCAACGTACGAGCAGCAGAGAGTGCGGTGGAGGGTGAGCCAAGCGTCATGCCCGGTCCTGCGAGATTCAGGGCTAGCGAGTGGTCGGATGTATTCTGCCATACTCGCGTAGATGTGTGCGAGGTACTGGATTGCCTTCCATCAGTGTCCGACGAAGATGATTCGATGGACTCAGAGGCATCCGATGGCTCTGATGACGATACTCCTAGTCCTCCGCAGGAGTGGCTAGATCACTCAGCATACAGTCAAGCTGTGTTGCCAACGGATCAGGGTTCGAGGTGGTCTTTCGAGCACGGTGGCTTACAAGTAGAGCAGGAGTTTCAAAGCAAGGAAGATCTAAAGAATGCCGTGGCGAGCTGGTCCCTCGCAATTAACCGGCAATATAAGGTCGTCAAGTCGAACCCCAACCTTTTTGTCGCAGCCTGTGTAATAGCAGGCTGCCCATGGAAGATTCGTGCGATGCGGCCGAAGGACGACATCGGTTTTGTGGTGACAAGGGTTACCGCACACACATGCATGCTCACGGAGGCGCTGGACAGACACAGGAACCTGACGTCGGCGTACGTCGGTAATATCATCCAGCCGGCTGTGCGAGAGAACATTTCGATAATGCCGAGAGAAATAATGAAGCAAGTTGCCGATAGGTGTGGGTACACTATAAGGTATGGAAAGGCCTGGAGAGCAAAACAGAAGGCAATTGAGGGCATGTTCGGCACATTCGACCACGGCTACAACAATGTGATGCGGTTGCTGCGCAACATCGCTCAGACCAACCCAGGCACATTTTTAGATTTCTTCGATCAGTCAGCTACACGTCGAGATGGTAGCCCCATACAGAACACTCGGGTACTCCGTCGATTATTCTGGTCATACCGCCAGTGCATCGAGGCATTTGCTTATTGTCGTCCAGTCATATGCGTGGATGGTACGTTCCTGACTGGAAAGTACAAGGGCTGTCTCCTCATTGCTGTTGCTGCGGATGCTAACGACCAACTGCTTCCATTGGCGTACGCCATCGTCGAGTCCGAAAACTCGGAAAGTTGGTTGTGGTTTCTGGTCAACGTGAAGCGGGCGGTTGTTGGTGATCGAGAGAAGGTGTGCATCATATCGGACCGCCACCGAGGGCTGCTCCATGCCATTGAGGTAATGCGCGGGGCCCCAGATGCTCCGTACAAATGGGAGGACGGGCGCAGCCGTTGGTGCATGCGGCACATTGCAGCAAACCTTTTCACACACTTCCGCAGTAAACAGATCATGGATCTGTTCAAGCGGCTGTGCATGCAAAATCAACCGAGGAAGTTCCAGGCTGTGTTCGACAAATTGGAGGCGCTGACAGTAAAATACTCCACGAGGAGGGCCAGTAATGCTGCCGATGATGTGAACGTCAGCAAATTTTCGCAATGGATTCAGGACAAGGACATCGAGAAATGGTCCTTACTGCACGACGAAGATGGCGCAAGGTTTGGGATAATGACGACGAACCTTTCAGAGGTGTGCAATTATGTGTTGAAGGGAGTCCGGTGTTTGCCGGTGACTGCTGTAGTGGAGATGACATGGTACCGCACAGCCGAATACTTCAACAACAGAAGTGTAGCCGCCAAAACGCTAGTCGACGATCCCATGAGAACCTTGCCAGATGTTGTGCAGTCGTACTTGACTGCCCGCATAGACAAGGCCCAGCGGCACGAGGTGACAGTTATAAACAGGCTGCACCGAATCATTCAAGTCCGCCTTCGGCAGAAGAACGTGAGCGGCCAACTGAGACCTGGACGGGTGCACGAGGTCATTCTTGGGGATGTCGCTGAGTGCTCATGTAACAAACCGAAGCTACTGCACAAGCCCTGCTCTCATGTCCTTACTTCATGTGCGGCGCTCGGTGTGAGCCCTGCGCCTTACCTTTCGGAGTACTTCAGCCTTGACAACCTTTCAAACACGTGGAGTGGCGTGTGGAGAGTTTTTATGACGCTCGGTGACTACAGAGTTATCCCTGCTGGCGAGACTACCTGGATCCCAGATGTAAATCTAAAGCGAACGGATCCAGGGCGACGGAAGACACGCCGAATACACAATGACATGGATGAGTCACAGGGGGGTAGCTCACGAGCTAGGAAATGCTCGATCTGTAGGCAGCCCGGACATAGCAGGAAGGATTGTTTGAATGCACCCGGACCATCGACATAGCCTTGTAATAAACTTTGTAATACGCTTATCATTTGCATGGGATTGTTGTAATCTGTTTGAAACCTTGTAATATGATTCATGTTATGTTACTTTCATGTCGTGTGCTATCCATGGGTATGATACTTTCAATAACGGTTCCCGATGTATGTTATGTTACTTTCAATAATGGTTCATGTTTTATGTTTTGACAGGCATGGCTGGCAGAGATAGAGATCTTCCAGAGCTACTGAGCAGTACATGTGATCGTGGCCATCGCGGCCGCATCTTGTCCGAGGGCGGGGACTTGGAGCCGCTGGTAGTCCATGCTCCCTTAGAGTACTGGCCTCTGCATCAGGGCTATATCCCCATCCTGCGGGCTGCAGGTTTATTGCCGTTCGCCCGTATGCTGCAGATAGGTCAGCATCTCACACTGGACAGGTCGTTGATCACCGCATTGGTAGATCGATGGCGTCCGGAGACCCACACTTTCCACTTCCGCTGGGGGGAGATGACAGTCATGCTGGAGGATGTGAGCATGCTGCTTGGTTTACCTGGCAGTGGACATCCCATCGTCCCCCGGCCAGCACGCCTGGATTGGCGCGCACAGATGCATCTCCGATTCAACATCGCCAACCACGACGACGAGATCCCGGCATCCAGGCGTGGTGTCCCCCACCGATTTCTGGCGCGCTACCGTGAGTGCCCCGATGATGCCCCCGCCGATGTAGTTCGCCAGCATCTCTTCGCATACTTGCTAGTGACGCTGCAGTATATTTTGTTCCCTTCCACGCACGGTGACACTGTGTACACGTGGTTCATTCCTCTGGTCGAGAGTATCGTCGATGCCGACGCAGGGGCCATGCCGCGTTACAACTGGGCGATGGCAGTGTTGTGCGCGACGTACAGGGGCCTTTGCGAGGCATGCTGCAGGACCGCAGCTGGATCGTTGCTTTCCGCATGCCCTGTACTGTTGTAACTGTGGTCATGGGAGCACTTCCCCGTTGGTCGGCCGCGTTTACAACGGCCCATCCATCCGTACGTTGCGCCAGCCGACTATGATGATTGGGTGGACCGGCCGACCATGGGAGCCCGTTGGCTGGGAGGTCGGCCCAGGTGGTCATCATCACAGATTCACCGCTGTTACTTGGCGTACCTGGGAGAGTTTGATCTCCTATCAGACGCGCGCGTCATATGGCGGCCATGGACACCGGAGCACATCTCGCAGGTTGCACCGCATGGCATTTCCTCGCATTGCACCGCCGGCCAGGACTGCTGGCTTACACGCCGGCACATGGTGTTCTCACATGTGGTGGAGCCGTATTTTCCGGAGAGGGTGATGCGCCAATTCGGCCTACATCAGCAGATACCGCCCCCGGAAAGAAATCGACAACGCCATCTCCCGCGGCAGATTCACGTGTATGCCTCGAACATTTTCTATATCTCATGTACACACTCATATTTGTTTATTTCTTTGCTTTACGTGCATCGCGTCACCTTTTGCAGACAAACACGTAGAGGAAAGCACTCTGACAACTGGCAGATCAAGAATTCCAAATGGGTCGACGAGTGGGAGGACCACGCGGCGACGGATGTTGTTGTGGAGGAGCGCCCGTATGACCCTGGGACGTCCCAGGCCTATCTTCAGTGGTACGTGCCGCGCACCCGCACGCGACTCGCTCGTGCGGCCCCCCCCATCGCCGACAGAACTATCACATCAAGACAGTCTTCGACTCGGCCTTGATGTTCATTTCCCAGGCCGGATACATCGCTCGGTACGTTCGTCTTCGCTGGATACTTATGTTGGTCTCTTATCTTATCTATTTTTCCATAGTTCCCATATGAGTTTCGCATGTGCAGGGTGACTTAGCGTTGGGCATCGACAGTCAAGCGGCAAACCTGTCGTCTCGCTTGGAAGGTCCTCCACGCTTCAAGGCGATGGCGCGTGCTGTCCTACATTCCATCCGTGTAGCAGCACAACGAATCTTGTTCGACGCTACTTGTGGCCGAAAGACAGATGCATCGGTTCCACACCGGAGAGGTGCCCGGCCGCCCAGCCCGATGTCAGCCCGGCCTAGCCTGGGTGGTGCTCGACAGAGCACTTCGTCAGCACGGCGCAGTCATCGTGACACATCGCCGACCTGGGGAGGTGACATACCAGGGACGTCCGCCGGCCCGTCTCGGCTTCATCGTTCCTCGTCAACGCACAGTGCTCGACGCAGAGATCTGCATATTGGGGGCCCGTCGACACATCGCACTCCCGATTCAGATGACTCTGATGATGACGACGGCATCCGTCGTCAACACGAGGACGACATTCGTCGTCAAGACAGGGACGATGCGAGTAGAGCGTTGGCAGAGCGGTTTGCGGCTGACGAGGATTGCGGCCAGGCTCATATTGAGCAGGCTCTCCAGGGACAGAGATACTCAGTCCCTTGGGGGTCTACTTGGGAGAGTTGGGGGGATCCCGCCCACGACCACATGCATGTGGATGACGATCGTGGGTACTACGCTCCGCAGGGGGCCGACCCCAGTGGGGTGGCACCACAGCAGGACAACCAGGAGTGGATCTCGCACATGTTCGGGTTGCACGACCCTCAGCACATCAGTACTACCAACCGGATCAGTTGACGCCTACCGAACTCCAAGATCACCCTCCACCGACACAGCCATCTCAGGGTCATGCAGGTACTGAGCGGCATGGTCCTTCTACCGCGGCTGGACAGCGATCACATGTGCCACCTGATCCGTACTCACCATCGCCTTTTCAGAGAGATAGACATGGGCATGGTCATAAGAGGGGTCGTCCGAACCCATAGCGGACATGTACTAACACTTTTATTTTCCAGTGTGTTACATTCAAAATGAATCATGCAGTTCACTAGATTTCTTATATATTTTTATTATATGATACATACTTACGTATATTTCTATAGATATATATACATATACATATACATATATATATATGTGCATGTGTATATATATATATATCTATACAGTATGTATGTATTTATGTATGTACAGTATGATGGGAAAAACTCCTAGCCCAGCTGGTGGGAACTCTCTTCTACCTCGTTGTCCACCTGGGTTCGAATCCCCACTGATCTTGATTTGGGTTCACAGAATAGATTTTGATATTTTAGGGTTTGAGATAGATTAGGGTTGAACTGATCTTGTTACTGCCAAACATAAAAGTCTTTACAAACCAGATTCAATTCCATCTCTAAATCTCAGATCTATCAATCCTATTCTGTTTTCGGAAACAGGATTCTAATTACCCTAAATACTCATAACTCATATTTAGCTAAATCTTGCCCTAATCCAGATCAGATTATTCTTGGATTATGATCATGGGTATGTCAATACCTTAATCCAGAAAGTTGGCAGCCAAATCGTATCATCTAAGCCGTTTTCACATATCAGTCCAAATTATATCGTAATTTAGTCTTTTATTTGATATTTAGAAACCCAAAAAGGCTAAAATCTTCAGATTAATTCCAAATTCAAAATTTCTTCAGCAAATCTTTTTCAAATGCTATTTGATACAATTTTCTCTTCTGTGCAGATTACAAAATCACATTTTAAAGGCCATAATTCAAAATCGACAAAACTCAGACTTATTTTACCCTAAAGTACCCTATTTTCAGTTTATATCGAAAATCATCAAATCAAGTCGTATTTTATCAAATCTCTTGTTAGATGAGTATAATATATAAGTTTACATTTATTTATGAAATCAGATTACAAATAAATCAACAATGTATAAGTTTACATTTATTATTTGTGAAATATTATGCAAGCCCTAGTCGAACTCTGCAGGTACGACAAGTTGTGTGGCCTTGTCGTGGCCGTGGAGCACGACAAGAGCTTGTCGTGGTTGTGAGGCACGACAAGGCCTAGTCGTGCTCCACGGCCACGACTAGTAGTCCCCGTGCGACTTGCGGCTTGTCGAGCTCCCAGAGCTCGACAAGCTGACGTGGCAGGCCATTTCTGCAATTTTTTACAACTGTGGGTCAGTTCTGCAATTAATATTTAAATACGGGTTAACAGTAAAAAAAACTCTCTTAGCTACGCCCTAGACATCGGCCATGTCAACCAACCGACACATACGTCAGTGAAATTGCTGACACGTGCCCTAATAGCCCTAGTCACTACATGTGCGATGTGCGAGTCATCCAACTGCCACCACATGCCCCGCCCTGCCAAGTTTATCCACTGGCCGCATCTGCGCACCCTTAGGCCATGCCCTAATTTCGTTCTGACCGCGTCGGAATGTCCCCTAGCTCACCATCTATGTATGCCACCACCGCGTGCGTATGCTCAAGTTGGCTATGCATGTTTGAGCCCTCCGGCTAACTATTCGACTTTCGTCCATCCTCTCTTGAGCAATACCAACACTCGTCGTCTCCTCGACCGTGCTCCCCAAACCCGACTCAGGTCAAACCTAAACCCTAACCAAACCCTAGTTTTAACCTAGTTGTCGTCCATCACTCACATGCAGAGTTCATCAAACGCATGTTGAGCATGCATGTCACCCCAGTGACTCTAATGCGCTCGTCCACTGAGTCCGGACTTATCACTGTCCGTTTGCGCCCCGCGAACCTAGACCAAGCCATTTCCGATCTTGACCTAACCAAATCAACTTGAGACCCTAACGGCTTCAAAACCCTAAATTCAGCTTAATCTGTCGCATGTATGTGAGTCAACCATGCATGTGGCCCTCAGGTACCTTCAACTCTTTCATGTCGCGAGAAATCAACGCTGTGTCCTTGCATGTCGACTTCAACCAACCTATTGAGCTTGCATGTATCCTTTAGTGGCCACATTGCCTTTCATGTCGCAATCCACCCTTCCATTGCCCATGCATGCCACCCCAGTGATCCACAGTCTCACATGTCAAATCAAATCGCTCCCTAACATGCGCATGCTGCCCTAGGCCATCCCAACACTATTGCATGTCACGCTTGACTTCATCAGAAACCTTAAAACTGCCATTCCAAATCCGGACAACACCTCATCGTGCTGAATTTCCCTTTCGTTTGCACTCATATTCCTGCATATAGCCTCAAGTGCATCTGATCATCCATCACGCATACATGTATGTATAGATATTAACTATTTTTTGCTTGTTGGACTTATGTCTAAATTGTTGTCGTCACAATTAGGTTTCAGACAAGTCTAAAGTCCAAGAATCTTATCACTTCGAATCCCTCAACTAACAGTCAGTAATTTAAGGAAGACAAGTCACTATCTTTGACTATGTTGAACCTCATATTTTGAAATGTTTAATACTTTATCATTGTGATTATTATGCATGATACTTTAATAGATGCTCATGATAAACAATCAGACTGTTTAGTTAGCATTGAGCTCCACAAGTTAATATGGCCACCCATATGCCACCCTAAGATTGTTAAACATTAACCAGTCAATATAGCATGAACAAGCAAGTCGTTATATTTTGCCCTTGATTGGGATCTCTGGAAATTATCATCATGATTTGATGAGACCATCTTGTGGAAATTGCCGAATGAATTATGAGTTCTCTGGCTTGGTTGGAGTGTATGGCTGGCGCTGGATTTCACAGGGGTATCTGGTTTGTTTCTTGTCAGAGACACCTAAAAACTAGAATTTTGTATTATATTTTTATGCATTATGAAATCCGTAGTAACCACAAACCTGATATAGAACGGGTCTGATAAAATATTTGTGCCAAGTATTCAGTTATTCGAATAAGATGGATGTTCCCTTTCAATTCGCCTCAATCTGTTGTGAGAAAGGGTTGAATCTTTCCCTAACCAGGTACTGGAAAGGGGCTGATCCCTTCTGGTGACCTCATTTTGTGTGGGGTGATGTCTTTCAATAATCAGATATGGGTCTTGGGCAATCGGGGTGGAAGTTTAGCCAACACGACAGTATGAGGATTGATCAATTGACTGTAATCCACTATTGAGAAGTAATAAGCTGGATGCAAAACACAATGAAAAGTTTTATTCTCTCAGTTCAGTCGTATGTAGAAATGTGTATAAAGATGCGCCGACAGTAACCAGTTGAGAAATCTTGTGGGTAAATTGGTATAGTTTTGTAGAATTAAAAACGTATTCAAATATTTCGTGCTCTTGGGTGTTTAGGAGTCGGCGCGCGGTGGGTTCTACCCACGTCACTGTGACACAAATAGTGTTTTTAATTAAAATTTGGATGGTTAATGGGTAACCATCATAAAATAATGAAATACTCATAGATAGAATTGATGCAATTGTTTTCGACTGTTGTTTTTACTTATCTATGTGTGCGTGCGCAACTGTGCTCAAAGCAAGACAAACTTAGTTCCTGCTCCATTGATTACCTCACCATGTGCATATGAAAGTATATGATACATTAGTTATCATTGACTTATTGAGTATATCATACTCACCCTTACTTAATAACAAAATTTAGTTGAAGAGAAGATTGACTTTTGGAGGAGTGTGTCCACCTGAAGTCTAGATAATTGCGTGCTACACTACTGAGCATTCAACTGTGGATGGGTCATAAAATTTAACTGTAATTCTTTTATTAAAACTATATTTTATAAACTCTAAGTACTTAGCCGTGTTAGCTCCTATGTGTTTTGTTGTGGATTACGTCCTAAAGGTCTTAAGCAGTACTCTTAAAGGATTGGTCCTATCTATAAAAATTGAGTTAATTACCTGTTTAACTATTCTGCGCATAACTCCATCCTGAGCAGTCAGGATATGTACACACTGGAGCCCACTGCAACGGGTAGCGCCTCTGACAAAACAAATCTAATTAGTCTACAATATTGTTTGATTTGATTAACTAGATAAAATAGATTTGATGTTAATATATAGATTTTCCCTTTCTATTATAATAGTATTTTGCACTTTTCTCGTATAAAATGTTTTTGTGTAATTTGTTATTTGTTTTTTATGGGTATTTATGAAAGAAATAGAGTTAGTTTAGATGGATTAGTTAATTCCACTTTTTGTCGGGTTAGAATAGCCTGAGTTTAGAGGGTTAATGTTTTTAACCGAATTAAGCTAACATCATCTAATTCATATATGTTTACAAGATTAAATCTGTAATCCACCTCTTAAGCCCGAACCAAATTGATCAAAAATGTCTTGACATCACTCTCTTGGTTTTGTACTTAAAAGATGAGGAGGACATACAAGCGTGAGGAGATCCTCTTTACAAGTTTGCTCGCTTTTGCAGGAGACCTAGCATATGTAATATAACAATGGAGAAGAGCTAGCAATTTTGGACTCACATGAGGCATGCACGTACACACAGCACTGGCGAATCCACTACTTGCTACAGTTGCCGCTTACAGCCTTACAGGATACAGTAGTTACAGGCTCACAGCCTTCTTCTGCATGCCTGCATTGTGGCACTGTGAGCTAGCTGCCCGCTCGGTCGGTTGCTTGGTGGCTAGTGCTGTTGCTTTGGTTTGCCCTTCCTGAAAGGTCTCGGCACATGCACAAAACCAAACAGCGACGTGTTCCCTTTGTCCCTCTGGCGCGCGGGGCCCGCCCGCTGCGCGGTCCTTCATGCATGAACAAGCAGGCATTGTTATTTGTGACGCCTTGCTTGTAGTGAAGCAGCAGCACGCATATATGGGGCATGCCCCTGTATGGCTGTATCCGATGTTGGAATCATCAGATCATCCTGTGCAGATTTCGCTGCCGTTTGTTCGTTGTATTAGAAACATGCAGCAAAATCTTCATCTTGTCACTACCATACGCAGCAAGTTTCACGGACTTGCTAACGTTGCCGATATATCATAACGTGATGATACGCTGAACTCTAGCTTGATGATTTGCTAGTCCTGGTATGAATTTCGCTTGACATAACTCCGGTTGATATTTAAGTCTGACCAACACAAACAATTTTGGTGAGGATTGTTCCTCAAGGATCTTCTCTTTTTTTTTTTTTTTTTTGAGACCCTTTTTAATCATGGTAATCGGCATATTTGACGATCTTCATTTTTTTTTTGGTTGAACGAACATGGATGCAAATATTATATCTATTCTCAAATAGTTAAATAGTCAAATAGTTGATGTTTTGTCCAACAAAATTTATTTAAATGTAATTGTCATTTTTACATATTTCAAGTGCATTTTTCCTCTGTTATTCCTATTAAATACTTTCTTCATACTTGTCACTATCATACACAACAAATTTCATGGAATTACTAATGTTGATATATAATAACATGTTGACGAGCTCTAAGCTCGATCAATCAACTGGTTCGGATCTAAATTCAACTTGACATATCTCAGGATGATATTTTAGCAAGCACTGACATTAGCAATTTTAATGAGTTCAGTCATCACAGGGTCTTACTATTCTAAGGTCCCCTCTAAATCGAGGCAAAGATGTCAATCGACATTTTTGACCATCTTCACCTTTTTTTTTTTTTGAATTAACGTGGATACAAGTACTATATCTATTCTCGAATAGCCATTGCTTTTGTTCAAACAATTTTATTCAAAATAATTTTCATTTTGCATATTCAAGGTATATTTTTTTCTAGTATATTACTATTATTAAATACTCTCAAATAAATATACTTCCTCACTAACATAAAAACAAGTAATAAACTTCTTTCGGTCATGGGTAGTTAGTAATACTTGTTTCACTATTTGTCGGTGGGATGGGTGAATTTTGCACAAGTGTTAATCAGGTTTAAGACCATCATTAAGGTCATTTTTTATATAGTATTCTCTTTTATTGAAATCTTAATAGGATTATATTTTACGTATAGCATCATGTTTGCTGTAAGAATTAGGAATTTTCATATTAATCAAGAATTAAAAAAAGCTTGATCATTCATTAGAGTAATATTATAAATACTAGAAGTAGGTATAAAATACAACTTCAAATCCATTTCAAATGCCAAATTTTATAAATACAACTTTGATTCTATATATAAAGAGAGTTATCTAGAAGATTATTAATATTATTATACATTTATAAATCCAAATAATTTTTTTATTAAATTACCATGTAATGGCGCGGGATTGTTAATTGGGTAGTTGCAAAGCATCTGAGAACGAACGTGGTACATATTGGCAAAATCACTTGCCGTGGATTGGACCACAACCACTGGAGGTTGGCTGTTCGGAGCGACTGCCAGTACTAGTTACCGTGCATGCATCACGTTGTAGCGTGGACCCTTTCGAGCCTTTCGGACGCCCTACGTATTAACTCCAGTAGTTGGGTTGATGTCCATGGCACTGGCGCTTCTTGTGGCTACCGCTGCCTTAACTGCACGAACGTACACGGGCCATCAAAAAAGTTTCGGAGCACATGAATAGATGGAGGCGTAGAGCCTGCCATGACGTCTCGACGCGTGCGAGTACGTGGCCCATATAAACTTGGACGTTTTAGCCCATCTCAGTTCCCAATAGAGACTGTTACAGTACTGAGTCTACTGTCTTACTGGCGTTACTCACAACGGATATGCGCATTCATATGTTTGGATGTGTGATGTTTAGGCTTGCGCATTACTGTTAAAAAATGATACAATATTGTTATTATTATTCAAATTGTAATTTCATAAAGAAAATTTTGTCTATATAAAAAAATCATTTTATATTTTCTGGTAATATTTGATCCTATTTTCTTAAAATATTCCCATAATCTTTATTGTATTTGAATATTAATTACATAGATGCAATCATATAAATAACTAACCTATCACAATAATAAAAAAAATAAGGATAAAATTGTAATTTTACATCATTTTCAAAAACTATACAAATATAGATAACAAAGTCAAAAAAGTGCTATATATCATTCTATCCCTATTGATGGTTGTGATTGATGCAATAAGCAGGTGACATAGGAATAAAAGTAATGTTGATTAATGTTCCAAGTGAAGTGATTGTACCATGAACAATTATGAAGTTATTCTTATTTCAAAATTGTAGAACATCAATTTTTTTAATAAGAAATTCTTTCTAAAATATTACTACTTATAAAAAAACGAAGGGAGTGCGTAGGTGCGTCTTCAGCAGGGAATGGAGACGTCTGAAATTTCGGATCTCGCTGATTCTAGCTTTGATGATCTGTCTGAATCTTTAGCTGGTCCTCGATCGGATTGGGCCGTCTGCTATTTGGCGGTGGTCGACACTGCAACTGCCACTACGGAATAAATGCGTGCGATGCACTCGGTGTAAGACGTGTACGCGGTGGTACTTGTACGTATTGTATTTGCTGAGAGAGACATTTGTGTATGCCTGTATGGTACGTAATATGCGTTTTAATTTGCAGTTTGATGATTGAAGTCCTACAACATGAGTTTTAACTTGGTTTGCTTTGCCAATTTGTTTGATCTGATCAGTGTGCACTGTGGGCTCCTGTACATGAAGCGTGGTAAACAGAGTAGAGCAACGTTGTTTAGCTGCGTAGGCTAGATTATCTCCAGTAGTCCAGTGACTTGAGCTGAATTTATATGCATAGTTGGTGTTGTTAATAGTCTGTCACAAGCTAAAAATAAAACCTTGAAACTTATGCTTAAACATCAACCATGCAGAATTGGCCATTCGTAATTCACTTGCTTTTAAATCATTTTTATAATTAGTTTGAAGTCTAATGATTGACATCTTGACGCTGTGGTTCAAATATTTTGCAAAGAAAGAACATGGAAAACGACAAACCAAAATCCATAATGTTATAACCAAAAAGAAAAAAAAAATAATGGACCGAATTTTTTTTGGCCGAGTCCTCTTTTATTCTAAGATCACAATACCAGTCAGTAGAGCTTCATCTCACTTAATTCGTTGAGGATAACTTATATATTTTCTCTTTATGTTCATTTTTACTTCTCTTTGTAACGTATATATTGGAACAATTATTGTAAAGCATAGTGATCCATATGTTATGGAGAGAGAAGGTAGAATGTCACATATTAAGAAAACAAGTCAGCTTGGACATAACTGATGGCCCCAACTTGTTCGTTGAAGACTACAATTTAGCTGTAGGTATGGTTGCAAAAAATTAGTTTCTAAGAATTTGCCCACCAATTTGTCAACATCATATACGAGTATGATGTATCTCCCAAGCATTTGCTTTAGTGGCAACAAGGGTCTAGCCAAAATGGTGCCATCTGGAAAGCAACATTGAATCCAAGAGAAGTCTGGCTCGGGGGACACGTACTGATCTGGATGAACTAAATGCGCGACCTGGGGATACAAGAACAGCCACGAGAATCAGTAAGCACCGGCGGCCACTGTTCTTACCATTGGGAGGGACAATGCGGGCATTCACTTCATCACAGGCTTCCAATCGTATCGTCAGGCCGGCCGGCCGGCTAAAGCTGTACGGGCCCAAAGCCTCGCATTTATGGTGTCCTGCCCAACTTGCCAACCGTTCTTAATGTGCGTCCCCGTCACGAACTCGTCACATTTTGGTGGTACTGTCTCCTTGTGCTCTCTTTATCTCTATTTGGGACTTACTGCCACTTGATTTTCTCTGACTCTGCTTGGTTGTATGACTCGCTTGCACCCGTGGGACAGTCTCAGAGTTACAAACTACTTTGACTCGTCTTGGGCCTAGCTAAAAGAAATGTTCGGGTTGAGTGTACAAACACCGTTGGTTCATCTAATTAGGGTTATACTGGATTAAGGCAGATACAGAAGCTTTCATCTTATACATCCACGTGCTATTTTCATGACTCATTCCACCAATCAAATAATATCTAATTTTTGTCTCTATTGCCACATATAATCACTCAAATAACTCCTATCTCATTATCCTACTATAGTCAAACTTGACTCTAATTTGAACCGATGAGAAATGGATGATACTCATATAATACTGAGGAAATTTTGTATGGTAGAAAATTTTCTAGTGATTAAAAAAGTCATCGAAGATGAATTGTTTATAGAAATAATTCATTTAAAAAGAAAAATTACAAATCTAACCTAGAATACACAAAATTTACAAAAATAACTCAATTTAATAGTGTGATTTATTATGATAATAATTTGTGAATTGTACTACATAGTGAATAGACAAAACATTATGTGGTAAAGGTAAGTGTGACAGCCAAACCATGATTTGAGTAGGAAACAAAACCAAGTATTTTTTTATGTGAATTGAGTTTATATATCAAAATTTTGATTTTTCTGAAATCGATATCTTTTGATCTATAGTTTGGATTGATGATCTGTTTGAACCAGTGAAATTGTGAGGTCAAAAAGATCAGATCAACGCAACTGGATCATCAACCAAAATTATATATCATAAGATATCATATTTAATTATATCTTAAAACATATAAGTTCAGTTGACGATCAGTTTGTGTTGATCTGATCGTTTTGGTCTAATCATTACACTGGTTCAAATAAATCGTAAATCCGAATTATAGAACATAAAATATTGTTCTCCAAATAATCGAGAAAAATTTAACTCAAATTTTCTGGTTAAATTATACTCAAAATTTTGATTCTTGCAGCATCGATATCTTTTGATCTATAACTTGGATTAATGATTCGTTTGAACTAGTGAAATTATGATGCCAAAAAAATCAGATCAATATAAACGGATCATCAACAAAAATTATATATCACAAGATGTCATATCTTGTTATATCTTGAGACATATAAATCTAGTAGACAATCAGTTTGTGTAAATCTAATTGTTTAGCCTCACCATTACATTGGTTCAGACATATCATCAATCAGAATTATATATCAGAAAATATTGTTCTCCAAAGAATCAGAAAAAATTTAACTCAAACTTTCTAACTAAATTATACTCAAAATTTTGATTCTTTTGATATCAATATCTTTTGATCTATTATTTATATTGATGATCCATTTGAAGCAGTGGAATCGTGATGCCAAAACGATCAGATTGACACAAACAAATCATCCATCAAAATTATATATCTCATGATATAATAAAATAAGATATCTTATAATATATAACTCTGGTTGATGACTCGTTTGTGCCGATTTAATTGTTTTGGTCTCATGATTCCACTGGTTCAAACGGATCGTTACTCTGAAAGATCAAAAGATATCGATGCTGAAAGAATCAAAATTCAGATATATAAATTAACTAAATTCACAATAAAAGATATTTAGTAACTTGGCTTTGTGTCCTGATCAAATCAAGGATTTGACTGTCGCACTCCCAATGTGCGGCAGACCTTTATCCCATAGTGTTTTGTCTACCGCATAACCACTATGCGGTATAATCCACGTGTCACCACCACAGCCAATTACAGTATTAAATTGAGTTATTTTTGTAGATTCTGTGTACTTTAGGTTAGATTTGTAATTTTTCTTTTTAAATGAAGTATTTCTATTAAAAAAATTCCATCAAAGACATGTAATCCTGCGAAACGGATGTCAGCATAGTCCAAATCTATATCCAATATAAGCCCCAGTGACAAGCCATAATCGACCAAACCATCCGTTTCTGTAATTCTTTCTCGGTAGAAAAGTTCTCTAGTAACCTTTCCACCCATGTAATGTGCTGCGGGGATTGTACTGTGACGATCTAAAAAATAGGAAGTTTAACTTTGACCCCAGATGATATGACATTTGATTGCATTCTAGATGCAGCAAAAGAGGTTGACACACGTAGCATTTCAATTTTTTTTTCTCGTTTCCTGCATCCAGAAACTCTGGAGATCAAAAAATAAAAAATTAAAACGGAATTATCAAACGGAGGGAGGGAGACGGAGCATTTAAACGCACCAACGACCAGAACTGACCGGCATTCATGCCCTGCCCCATCCGACCCCGTGAAGTGAACTGCAAAAGGACACCACACAGCCAACACCGCAGCACACACCACAGTGCCATCGCCAGCGGTGCAACCACCGTCGTAGAGCCAAGAAATCCCAGAACAAGCTACGAATCAACCCAAATCCTAACAAAAGACAGTCACAGAGTTAGTAGAGCTTAGCCCACCCCGTAGCCACCACAGCCATGGTCTCGTCTCCTTCTCCCTCCCCCCCCCTTCCTTCTCCTCTCTTCTCTTCCTCTGTACCAGTAAGTAACTAGTACTACCTCCTCCTCTTCTCTACTACGCTTACTCCACTCAACTGTTTTTTTACAAGTTGCAATGTATTTTCAGGTATGTGAGCAGAAGCAGCCGGTGGTTAGCACGGCCACGACGGCCTCGGACAAGGTTGACAAGAAGTACGCCCACGTGGCGACGCCGCTGCATCAGCACGGCGCCAAGAAGACGCCGAGGCGCGGGAAGAGCGACGGTGGCGCTGAGTCGGCGTACGTCGCGGCGGTCTCCTGCTCCGACTGCCGCTTCAAGCAGCGGCTGCTCGCGCCACCTTCTCCGGGCGCTGTTATCCGGTCGCTGTTTGTGTCCCTTACGCGCCGCTCCACCCCGCGCTCGTCTCCGTCCCCGACGTCGGCCTCTGCTGGGGAGGGCGGTGAGGGCGAGCAGTGGCGGCTCGCGGTGGCCGACCTCTCCCGACGGTTGGCCGTGGCCACGCGCACCCGGGACGAGGCCCTGCAGGAGACCACGCGGCTGAAGCATTCCCTCGCCGAGCTGGAGCTCAAGCTCGCGCGCCTCGAGGCGCGCGTCCTGCCGTCCCCCGCGGCTGCCGCCTTCCCCGTCGACGCCTTCCTCCGCGCCGTGGCGGCTGCGCGCGCCGCCGTGCGGAACCTGGCCCGCGCGCTCTCCACCCACCTCCGCGGCCCCGCGAGCCCCAGCCCGAACCTGGAGAGCTTCTTGAACCGCGCCTTCCACGCGGACTTCGAGCTGGACACCGAGGTCGACGTCCAGACCCCGGACCCGGCCGGGCGGTGCGAAGCCAACCTCGCGGCGTACCACGCCGTCTCGGAGCTCACGTGGGAGGAGGTTCTCGTCAGGGGCACCAAGCACTACAGCGAGGGGCTGAGCCGGTTCTGCGACGCCAAAATGAGCGAGGTGGTGTCCTCCCTCGGGTGGGCGCGCGCTCGCGCCTGGCCGGAGCCGCTGCTACAGGCATTCTTCCTGGCCGCCAAGGGCGTGTGGGGCGTGCGCCTCCTGGCGCGCTCCGTGCACCCTCCATTGCCCGTCGTTCGCGCCGACCGTGGCGCGCGCTTTGACGGGCGGTTCATGGAGGACGCCGCGGCCGGGCGAGCCGGCCGGCTCGAGCCGGTCAGCGTCAAGATGATGGTCGCGCCGGGGTTCCACGTCTACGTCGCCGGCGCCGGCGTGGTGAAATGCAAGGTGGTGTGCTTCTACAACGGCCGCAGCGGCGGCCACAGAGATGGCGGGAGCAGCGGTAACGGGGTTGTGGGGATGGGGGGTAGCTGTAGTGATGTGAATGGGAGTGTTACAGATGTGGTAGAGGACTGTAAGACTGTAAGACAGTAAGAGTAGACTAGTAACTACTTACATAGCAAAAAGACACGAGGATTTATTTTTGTGTGATAAAGGGCCTGCAATGGATTGTTGTGTGAATATGGGGCGACTCAAATGCGAGTCATTTCCGTTTTGTTTGGCTAGTGTCCCAAGTCTGGTTTTCTGATTGGAAAAGCAACTTCCAAGAGTATACACTTTAAAGGATATGATCTATTAGATAACTATCTTGATTCGGATTAGAAATACATTGTGATTAGTTGGTTTCTGACTAGATTCAGGTAAGACCCTCGCACAAGGAGGCAACCAGCAGTTAAACGAGTGTTGTTGGGCCATGCTGTATTAACCTCGGAGACTTTCCCGTCGTGGCTGCAATGGCGCATGCTTGAGTGGGATATGGTGGATTGGACCTTCCAACGATCTTAACTGCTACTCCGCTAGTGTACTTTTCGGTGGTCTTTTTTTTTTTGTTTTTCCTTTCCGCCTTTTTGTCCAAATTTTTCTTTCGTTGTATTGGTGCATACGCGATAAGTGGGATACTTCAGCTAAAGAGGAGCATATAAATAGTTCAATACATTGCTGAATGGATAGTGTCCTG
Organism: Pharus latifolius; assembly: GCA_019359835.1. NCBI lineage: Eukaryota > Viridiplantae > Streptophyta > Magnoliopsida > Poales > Poaceae > Pharus > Pharus latifolius. The sequence goes on from CM033321.1 coordinate 14,274,816, forward strand.
TATACCTTGTTTTCCATTCTCTCTCTGAAAAACCTTTGTTCGTCCCGTTATGAATTAGTTTAGGTTCTATCTGATACACAGAAAACTACTATGTAAGGACATAAAGCCAATAGCTATGCAAGAATGTGAGTTCTGTTGCGATTGTAAATTTGTGTTCTAAATTTGTAATTCGATATCTGTGAAGTTCTCTTGAGCGTTGTAAGTGGTGTGGACATGTACATGATCCAGATTTCGGCTTTGAATGCATCTCAAAAACTGAAATATACAAGAAATTGCTAATTTTATGTCCAAACCATAGATGTACTTTATCCAATCTAATTTTGCATTTGATCATTAACAACTGACGAGGATATATAACATTTTAAGACACTAAAAGCTTAAAAATTTTGCATGTTCCAATTACTCTACTAGATAATCTAATTTTCATCCTACAATTTTCTTTCTCCAAGAGTAGATAACCTGATACGGGCAGGATAACACTATCATCATTCCCTTCCTCTACTGCTGTTCAAGAGGCTCCAAATCATTGTCAAGAACCAATGACACACACTCGTGCTAAACAAATCAATCAACAAGTGAATTCGCTCATTATTAAGAACTATTTTACTTGTGAGAATCAACTGCTACCTAATACAAGTAATTTAACTATTCTCATGTATGAAAACAATGCGAGGAGGTGTGAACACCTGAGAGAAGATCAAGAGGAGCAAAGACAAGTCAACAACCAACCAATAAAGGCTAAAGTGATCAACTCGGCCTCCCAGAACCAGTCTTCAATTAAACGGCATAGATGATGCAAATGGAGTCCGATTAGGGTGTTTGACCACAACCTGGAAAGCTTGTCTCCTAAGCTTTCCAACGGATCTGGCCTCATCCTCAAATTCAATCTGAGCGCGAAGATATCGTCAAATAACTATGACGACTAGAAACTGTTCCCTATGTGTTGGGTGCTGCGCCACCATTGTGTTTTGCCCTTTGGCTTTTGTGCTGGACACCTTTTGTCTTCCTCATCTCCTCTCCTATATGTAGGAGACACCCCATTGGTGTTGGAGATAGACAAAAACAATTTGAATCTTGAAATAGATGTGTTATGCATGTTCTTGAGTTTTCTAGTCACTGGTTGAAACATCCTTGAGAATTGTGCATCACTTTCCGTTGTTCTTGTAAACTCTTTGTGATTGCAGCGAAGATTGTAATCCGCTTGACTTAGTTGAGTGGACAATGTGAGGTTGGGCGAACTCCGTGCTGCAGGTTGTTGCGCTTGCAACGGTTGGCCGTACAAGATTCGTCAGGTTTCGCGAGTATCTTCGATTCTACACCGTGAAGGTCGGGCACCCCCGTATCATAACCACTCATTTTGCTCTCCCCTCTATCCACCCCTAATGTTAATACGAGTCGTCATGGGTGCAAGTCACATTTATAATGTTAATATAAGAGTTGTCATGCGTGCAAGACATATTTTCAGTTGCCAGTTGTAGCCAATTCTCTTTGAGTGCGACTTTTTTGTTTTTGTTTTTGTGTTTTTATTTGTGCTCATCGCTTTATAGTGTATGGATTAGATTATTTGATGTATATTATATAACTTTATGTGTTATAGAAAAAACACCAAAAAATGGAATGGGAAAAAACACACAAAAATAGAATAATACATAAAAAAAACATACAAAATCTCAGCCCTCTCTCCGTGAATGCTATTGCCAAAGACGTATCGAAAGCTGAAACTAGCCCCCATTCCAGCCCAATAACACAGAAAATTGCAAAAGCAAAGCAATCACCTCCTCCTCTCCCTCTTCCCGGTGCCCTCTCGGTCTCTCCCCTTCCTCCACAAAAAAACTAATGGCGACCACCACGCGGAGCACCTGCGGTGCCATCCTCCTGCGGCTAGGCCTCCGCCACGTCTCCTTTCAAGTGTTCCAGGCTCCCCTATCCCCGGCCCCAAGCCTGGGCCTGGGCCTGGGTCGTCCCGGGTTGGTCCGGCTACGGTGCTCGGCGGCCGAGGCCGGAGACGATGGAGGCAAGAAGGTCTCGGCGCGTCTGGCGCTGACGCAGAAGGTGCTGCGCGATGCCGAGGATCGCGCCGCCTCCGCGGGCTCCGACCCGGTCCCTAAGATCAGCCTAGGTGACATACTGACATACACCAATGGTCCTAGCTCCTAAGTCCTTCTTCTTGCAGTTCTTTTGGTATCTAGTTGGAGGAGTTTTACCAGGAAGATACCAAGAGGTACCACACTCAAAAAAATTATCACCATTGATTAAGTCAAGGGTATTGTAGATAAGAATTTTATCAATTTAACTGATGAAAAAAACCTAATATATCCCACGTTCTATGTCTCCAACTACCCCTCAAGTTTCAAATCATGTCCAGATTAGTTAGAGATTAACTACGTAAATTTTCTCGGTTACTTGGTTTTAGTGTAATTTACTAAGTAGCACGAGAAATAAGGACTGTGTATTAAGGACGTGCTTGAATGACATTTAAATTATACATATATTATTGTTTACTTAATATAGCACTTTTGATCACCATATTGATCCATGTGTATGAGACAATCCGAATGAGAAGAATGGGCATGTAAATTATGCGCAGACTATATATATGATGCAATGTAGCTTTACTGCATTATCAAGTATATTATGTGTAAACTATGTATGCAATGAAATCCACCATGAAAGGTTTGCATATTCAAAGTATGTGATGTATTATACCTTTGTTGTGACTATAGATGTCTTGGTATTTGTAAGTTTGTCGCCTCTCCTGTCATTATAGTTTTTCGCTAGAAAGTATAATAACCGCTTTCTTTTAGATGATAACTGCTTTCTCTTGGATGATAACTACTACTAAAGACAAAGAAGAAAGGATAGGAAACATAGGTAGCAAAATTGTGTAACTAGCCTTCCTCTCTATTTTTAAGTTGGTATTTGGCTCACAATTCTTGTACTAAGCTCACAGGTATTTGGTTGATATGCCGTCAGTGTGCTATTTATTGAGCTGAAACTGGTGGTGTGCAAATCAAGAAAGTCATGCTTAGAAAATTAGCTAGGTTTGGTGCATTATGAATTGAAACAAAAAGAGGAGAATGGAAGTACATTTGGTTAGTGAATTTGCTATATATACAATAGTATTTAGCACATTTTGGCTGATGTTGTGAGGTGAGTAATGGTATTTGAGAATGTATATTCTGGTAATGGCTTGTTGGGAAATGTTAGTTGTGTAGCAATAAATGATTGGGACCTGAATTAATTTGCTTTCTGCCAATAGTGCGTGCTAGTTATACTTGGACTGGAACAAGGAAGAGGCTGGAGAAATGGCTAAACTATAAGCCTGTAGATAGCATCTGTGTTAATGTTTTTGACAATAGCATTAATTTTACACGGTGTTTCTTAGTGTTATGTATTGAATTTGTGATGAATATGTGCCTATTTGTTACACTAATTACTGACCTGTTCTGAAACTTTCTTTTGTGTTTGCAGATCATGTCACTGTTAATTTTGCAAGAAGTGGGGGACCCGGTGGTCAGAATGTAAATAAAGGTTTCACATTTTTCCAATCTCTTTTTTTTCTGTGCATGGAACCATTTGTTTATCCAAGTGTTCTCCTTGCATTTTATCTTAGTATTGATAAAATTTTTGCTTATTTTGAGCTGAGCTTGATTTCCAGTAGTAGCTAAGCCAAACTATGAGATACCCTTCCAAAGCCAAAGGGAAGCTTCAATCAAACTGGCTTACATTAGGATGATGTTATCTTCTTTAGAGGCTGGCTATACGGTTCATAATTTGTAATTTGCTCTCCTGTTTCAGCATTCCCCCATCACAAATAAGTAGTTTGTGTTGTTCTACCAGTTTTCATGATCAAATGATTATCTTTTGGTCCATTTAGGGTATTTGACATCCTTCTATTCAGAAACTCATTGGCTTGGTGAGAGGATCAGGCAATAGTAATTACCTGATCATGTCACAGTTTCCGCTCATGTTGAGTGTCTTTTACCATTTATATTTGCTTCTTACGTTCTAATGTTATGAGTGCTGTCATTTTTCAGTTAATACAAAGGTTGACATGCGATTCAATGTCAAGGATGCTCATTGGCTTGCTGAGAGGATCAGGGAACGAATACTGCAAATGGTCCACAGAAAACTTCTTGTTCATGTCTACATTGTTGTCATGGCTTAAGATGATTCCTCTTTATATTGCTTATTTCTGACGGACATATCTCTTTGAAACGCAATTACACTATATTTCATATTGCTTTTCTACTTCTAGGAGAGAAATTGTTTACCTTTTTAAGTTCTCTTTATGCACAGGAAAAGAACCGAATAAATAAAGATGGAGAGCTTGTGATATCTTCTACGAAAACAAGAACTCAGAAGTAACTGCTAATTCTTTATTTTTTTTTTAGCTATCTTGTTTGGATAGCAACTGACACGATTCATCATCTTAGGGGCAACATTGAAGATGCTTTGCAGAAGCTACAGGTAAATGTTAGAAATTTCATTCATTTCAGCGCTTAATCTAGAATTATTTTGCACAGGGCGCATGTTCCTTTTCTCCTTTGGGCTTTGGCTATATATCTTGAACCCTAAATATTTCTTGAACAGGCAATCATTGACGCTGCATCATACGTCCCCCCACCCCCTTCAGAGGAGCAAAAGAAAAAAATTGAAAAAATGTAAGCGTTGTTCACCCATTTCTTCCTCCAAACTAAGGTGCCAATCAGTGATCCTCATTGTAGGAAAAGCTACATTATTGCAAGTCTACACATATTATTAATCACTTTTGCTAGATGGGTTGGGTCCTGGATAACTAAAGGTCTAGCTGATTCTCGCATACCAGGGTGATTATGCGGTATTTCTGCAACATCCTGATGATTCATTTGTCGTTTTTATGTTATTTGCTTGTGCATCTGGTTGTTCTTGAATATTGATATTTGAAGCTTAAGGCATGAAATATATGGCCTAAATCTCTGCCGTTATATCTCTGACTCAGACCTGAAAACGGTAATATGTGAAATAATGGCTGTTGTTCTATCTTCGTTATTGCAGTGCTGCAGCTGCAGAAAGAAAGAGACTTCAGAACAAGAAAGTGCTTTCACAAAAGAAGGAGTTTAGAAGAAACAGAACTAGCTGGGATTGATGGCAAGGTATCTTGCCCAAAATCATCTTTCTGTTTTCTAATGTTTTTGTTTTATCAAACTGTTTATCAGATTTGTTTTCTTCCCGAGCAACATTCAAGTTTGCTGCATGGAATTGGGAACTGTTTTTTTTATCTTTCGTTGTCTCCATTTTGCAGTTTGATAATTTACATCGACATCAATATGACATTGATTCAGAGACTCATACACCTGCCATTTGCTCAGTGAGGGGTTCTCGGAGATTGCTTCGGTAGGTCCTTACATCAGTAATTATACGTACTTTCACAAGAATCCGAGGCAAACCTTGTGAAGACGTTTTGATGGAAAAGACAAGCTAATGTCTCCAGTGCTGGCAAACAGTTTTGTGGTTCCGAGCTTTGTGAAAGGAAACATTGCTTTTGTCACATGACCCACTGTACATTTTGTACTCATGAAGTTATCAGATAATATAACGGGGCATCAATCTACTAGAATAATTCCCATTATTAGTCAATGATTTCCATCTGAACTAGTTGAAGGTCCTTTCATGTCTTGGGGTGCCCAGTGGAACAAGAAGCTATGCACTATGCAAGGAAATATCATTACACAGCTGTTTGGTCGAGTTTTAGTTTAAATTTTTGAGTTTATAAGTTAAAAGTTGTAGTTAAACATATTTAGGTGATATTTAGTTTAGGATCGGAATTGTAATTGCAATGGATTTTAGAATCCTTATAAGTGGATTGGAATGGATTAAGAATATATTCATCTTAGATATATTCAAATTTTTATAAGAATGTGTTTCTAATACGAGTATTGTAATTATAGAGTAATCTAACGAAACACCAAATAAGAGTTCTTTTTACGAGTAATGGGAAAAGTAAAAATTATTGAACCAAATGTCTCTCTATTTCATAGATAAGTCTTTTTTGAACTAGAAACTTCTATTAAATTTAAGCTTATGGGGAGAGAACCTTTCGACAACATTGGACGTGGTTAAGGTGATGCAAGGATATAAAAATGATATAAAAATGAATCAGTAGGCGAGGTCTAATGCGGGCGCATGTAGTAAAAAAGTATTTTTTTAAAATAGGAGAGAGACGACGCTTTTTGAGGCTGTCGACGCTTTTCTTTTATCTCGATTTTCATGTGATCAAATTGTATATAATTTTTATTTTTTGATTTATGTAGTAATATAGTTCAAATTATATCTTGATTATATTGAGAAAGTTGTAGATCTTTAAATTATATTTATACAAAGACCAAACATCGTATATATTCGATTTTTGAATTAAAAGTTATTGATGTTTTACTAAAATCACTTAAATTCTAATAAATATTTAATTCACTCATGGGTCCGTGCAAAACATCTCCTTATATGCCTTTGTATTGGAGTGATGAATGTTTTGAGTGACGCTTCGCACACATGACACAAAATATACTGATAATATTCTTCTAGAACACCTGACAGACACTCTAGTATTGAACTCAAACTTAGGCAGTTGAATTGCTAGTGGAGAAGCCGCTCATCCTGGACCCTGACTGTTCATCAATCGTGCACAAGTTATTGACTAAGACGGACAGGTCAGCCCGGGCGCATATCATCCGAGAAACCAAGGAGTTGATGAAGAAACTTCCGAGGACTGAAGCAAGCCAGATTAGGAGAGATCAGAACAAAGTTGCTCATACTCTCACTCAATATGCCAAGAGATCGGGACAAAGCGCTGTTTGTTTAGCGCATGGTCCTGATTTCATTGTTGATGTTGTCCAAAATGACTGTACTTCCAGCATGAGTATGCAATAAAATCGCTCCTTTTCCTTAAAAAAAAAAAAACAACAACCACGTGGTTTATTTTGGAAATCATTTGGTCATATCTGCTGACTGCTCTGTCACTCTTGTTACTTCTGAAAATTTGGTCTCTTGGCATTGCAGCTGTACATCACTAGTAGTACATCACACTTGCATCAGAGATTCAGAAGGGTCAGAGGAAGGCCTTTGTCCCTTACTCCCTTGCACATGGGAGAAAAGCCGTTGCGGGGGGGTACGCCGTACACGGGCTCGGGTGCCGTCACTCCGGATCGGTAGTTTTCCCGCGGAGCACCACGCCATGCCTCCCGCTCTCGCACACGCACACCACCCCAAAATCTCACGTCTCATTCCCACACCGACCCTGTCAGAGAATGGCCATCACGCCAGCCGTAGAGCTTTGACTGCCAGGTCAAGGGTCGCACTCGGTTGTCACTTAGCCTGGTCATCACTCCATTTCCTCGTCGTCTTCGATTGCTTCGCTTCGGTTCTACCTCCACCTGTTCCCGTGTCGTCGTTCCCGAATTTGTGTGGTCTACATGTATAGCTGAGGGGCGGAGGTTCCACAAGATCTCCCAAGGTAATGCTGAAGTGCACATTTTCCATGCGTAATGAATTGGCCCATTCCCTAAATTCTCAAGTTACTTTTTTGGTAATATAGCGAAGTCTGCTTATGTAAAATAATAAATCTGTTTTTAAAATATCTAAAATGGAGATACACTTCGAGAGTTGAAAAACAACTCATCTAACTATCTTTTAATTTTTTTAAGCACAACAAAGGAGACCTGTGTTCAACAATTGGAGATGTCATTAGTTGATGAGTAATGTAAAAGAGGTTAAATAACAGAGAATATGTCATGAAAGAAATTAGTAGGAACATGAAGTGATTTAAAAATAGGTTATCGTGGTGAAAGGCTGTAATGATCGGGCAACATGGATGGCAATGGTGATAGACTACTGATAGGGTAATTGAAGTCTTGTAGTCATATAATGATGATGATTTGTGTGTCAATCAGGTAATTATTGACAGTATGATCATAATCAAAACTGTGAGGTAATGACTTAGTGCAAGGTCAATGAGACCACAAGTATGCTAGACAGGAGTCAAAGTTTTGCTTTCATTTTTCCAAATATTTGGGATGAGCCATGGAAGTTAGGGTTCCCGGTTTCGGCTCATCATCGGCAATGGTAGAAAGCTTACGCAATATGAAGTACATTAAGCTACTCATTTAACCCGACCATTGCTGGTCCGAGGGAGAAATTGCAATTACAACAAAGCCAAACAAATACTCTTATACTCTTGATCGAGTTCCAATTATATTCTTATCATTATGGGCATGCTTTTTTACATACAAGAAAATTTTATAAGAAAAAATGTAATGACATAAAATTAAAAAAATGCAACAACATAAAAATAAGAAAATATGACAACTTAAAACAAGAAAATATAACAAGCCAAAAAAATGTGATAACCTAAAATAAAAAAATACGATAGCCTAACAAAAATGTGACAGCCTGAAACAGGAAAATGCGACAAAAAAAATTGACAATCTAAAAAATATATGACAACTTAAAATAAAAACTAAGGCATAATTACGATTATGGTACTCACAATTTTTACATACAGAAAAATTTCTAAGAAAAACATGTGATGATATAAAATAAGAAAATACGACAATTTAAAATAAGAAAGTGTGACAACTTAAAAAAATGACAAGTTAAAATAAGAAAATACAACAATATAAAATAAAAAAATGCGATAACTTAAAATAAAAAAAAACGGCAATGTAAAATGAAAAATGCTACAATCTAAAATAAAAATGTGACAACATAAAAGAAAAATACGGCAACCTAAATAACAAAATATAACAACCTAAAAAACACAACAACTTAAAAAAATGCGACAAACTAAAACAAGAAAATGTGATAATTTTGTGACAATATAAAAAAAGACAACCTGATATAAGAAAATGTGACAATTTAAAAAAATACAATAACGTAAAATTTATTGAATCAAGTGATGGTTATTGAATCAAGATGATTGACATCGAAAGTGAAGCAAATAAAATAAAAAAAATGTTTTTTCAATAACTATACTGAAAAAATATGACACCTCTACAATTTTTTGAATTAGTTGATGACTACTGGATCAAAATCTATTAATTGATATACAAAATGAAAACAAACATGATAAATTTTTTTTTAGCCATTCCTATCTACGTGCAATAGAAATAGTACACTGAAATGGTCAATAGCTAAATATTTTATCCCACCTAGACAGTTAACAAACTGGAACGGCTCCAGCATAGAATATTAGAATTGATAAATTTTGGCATAAACTCCTCAGAAGTACCCAACACGCGCTAGCTTTAGCAGACTGCTACAAGGGTGCAGAGTACCACTCTGCTGCCACCGCTAAACCCTTGCGAAACAAAAATCCCCAAATCCCTCCAAAGCTCGAAACCCTAGTAGCTTCTCGGCCTCACCACCGCCACTCCCCCATGGTGCCAGGGCTCCACCACTTCACTGACATCGCCGGCGACGGTGCCCCGCGACTCGACGCCGCTTCCAGCGAGGAGCTCGTCCGAGTGGAGCGCGGGGCCGCCGTCGCCCTCGGCCGACGCTCGCCGGAGTCCCCGGGAACCCTCTTCATCACCACGAGGTAACTAGCTACTCCCACCACGGTACGGCTCGCCGTGGCCATCTTTGTTTATGCCTAGTGCTTGGTTTACGTTTGGCATTTGGTTTTGTCTAGGAGGGTGATTTGGCTCAGCGAGGCGGAGAAGGGCAAGGGGTACGCGGTGGACTTCATTGCCATCTCGCTCCACGCCGTTTCGCGCGATCCGGAGGCCTACCCCTCGCCATGCATCTACACTCAGGTGATTGGGGAAAAAGCCCTCCTTTTGTTGCTTTTTTTATGCTTGCAGTAGAATTTATGCTTAGTTCGGTCTAATTGAGGAAATTTTTATTGATCGGTTGTGGCTCTCATACTTGAATTGTTCTGGCACTTCAGTGATATTGGACAAGATTTCGGTCTTTAGGTAAATTTTTAGTTGAAAATTTAGTGTTGTGGTGTCATGTAATACATGCAAGCTTGAAATGCTCTTATCATATCTTTGATTTGGGGAATCTATGTTTTCAATTTCTATTTTATTTTGAGAGCACATTACAGCTCAGAGGAGATTTGATTTGTGAATGCATATGGGCCATTGAGTTTAGCTTTTGTGCTGTGTGATGTTTATTTATCTTTGTTATTTTTGATGACCATAGTGGTAGGTTTCAGTTAAGTGCTCAAGTAGCTGGGTTTCGTTAGTAGTTACATCAATATGGAATTGATGAACACAAAAAAGTTCTAAATATCATATAGATAAGTGTTTCTAACATTTATCGTCTTCTAATTCACATGTAAGAATGAGGTTTGTTGCTCCCTATTGGACGGGAAATACGAATTCAAGAGTACCATGAAACTTACATTTTTTAGATTTCAAATTATTACGTACTCTTCCCCATAGATGCTGATTTCCTTATATCATCCTCTGCTGCCATTGCTTCCTGACTTTTGTCCAATGTTTTTTCCCTGTCAACAACAGTTGTATTGGTAATGGTAGACTGAAGTTTGCCTTCTTTGTTACAGGAGCAACCAAGCAATGTTTCATTTACATGTTTGAGAATATGATCTGTTATCATGCGTTTGGTTGCCTGTATCAGATTGAACGCGAGATGCAATCACCTTTTTGTTTGGTTTTCTGCACACAATTTTAGACCTGGACGAGCAGATGTAAAAAGTGACTGTGAGCCTGGCCCGCTTGATAAGCTCCCGCTGTTTTTTCTATGCGGCTTGGCCCTCCTAATTGCGTAACTAAAAAATGATTAATGTGTATTATTGATTTTTAACATGGATTAAGGTTGATTAAGAACTATTAAGTCACAATAAAGATTATTAAAGTGAAATATTACACAATAATGATTCTTAGCATTGTGTGATTAGAGAGTGATTAGTGTATATTAATAATTCTTAGTATGAATTAATGTTGATTAAGAATAATTAAGGTAGAATAAGGACTATTAAAGTAAAATAAAACATTAACTAAGTTTGTTAGTGTTTTTTTTCATCTTATATATTTTCTACTGACATTAATCATACGACTAACCAAACATCTTATTTCAGCCTGCACTATCTTATATGCCAACCAAACACTATCTAATTACATCTTCATAGTTTGTCTCACTCAACTCGTCCCACACATACGAGCCAGATTCAATATCATGCAGGCAACCAAACACACCATTAGTGTTCATCATAGTTCCTGTCGTAGCATGATTTGCGCCCTCTAAAGATCTTTCCTAAAAGGGCTCTGGTCCTTCTAGATAAGGTATATGTCCAGATTAAAAGAAAGACTCAAAAGAGTTATGATCTCACCAAGTCGCGTCATATCCCAGTATCCTATTCAAATATGGCAAGATCCAACACTACAAATAAATACCTCTCCTGAAGAGAGGTCAAAGAGGGGTCAAGAAAAATACAAGACAAGAGAAGTCTCACTAGAAGACTAGGAGTTGATTCCGCATCGCCTAACCCTAGATTGGCTTCCTCAAGTTGGTATAGGATATCAAAAGATTTTCATCTTGGCCAAGCAGCTATTGAGCTCTAGGTTTAGGGTAGATATCTTGTATAGGTTAGTCACCAAACCACCCATGAACTCTCCATAAACCTAAATTGTAAAGCGCTTAGGAATGCTCACGAGCGGTTTGGTGGCTAATCTATACAAAATATCTACCCTAAACCTAGAGTTTGGGAGCCGCCAGGCCAGGACGAAAATGATCTACTGGAGCCCTATACCGGCTTGAGGAAGCTAATCTAGGGTTAGGTGATGCAGAATCAACTCCTAGTCTTCCAGCGATGCTTCTCTTGTCTTTTGTTTTTCTTGACCTCTCTTCAACGGAGGTCTTTATTTATAATGTCAAATCTTGCCGTATTTGAATATGATATTGGGATATGGCGCGATTTGGTGAAATCTTGACTCTTGGAGTTTTTCCTTTAATCTGGACATATATCTTATCTAGAAGGGCCAAAGTCTTTTTTAAAAAGTCTTTGGAGGGCGCAAATCACACTACGAAAGTTCCTTTCCATAGTAATCATGGCATTTGCTATCTCCTATTAGGTTCTTCCATTTGCTACTCATTTTTAAGTCACCGGTTGCAAGATGCTGTTTGGACTTGCATTGGTCCTTCTATTATGAAGTTTGTAAGGAAGACTTTCATATGTACACAATCAATGTCGTGTTTGTGAAAGCCTTTTGACTAAATTCCTTGTCGAGCTTTTCATAGAGCTGCATATCCTGATCAACTCATTCTTCCTGGTTGATGGATAGGCAGTAATATGTTTCCTGCTTATGATTTAACAACTATTTGATGCTAATGTTTGATATTCTGTTTCTTTGAATTTTGAAGATTGAGACAGAAGCTGGCTCTGATGATAACTCTGGAGGATCAGATACTGAAGCAAGTGGTGAAATAGAGCTATCAAAGATTACCGAAATGCATATTATTCCATCAGACCCTGGTCAACGTATCCTTTTAAATTGGACTCTCATTGATATTTTGTTTTCTGTTTTATTCATTTTATCTATGATGATGTTGTACTAGAGTTTAAAGTCCCTGCTGATTTAACTGCTAAAGACCACTTCATAAGGTGTATTTTAGAATATTTGCTTTCTTATTTAACATAGTTTCCATTTCCCCATGTCTGTGGCAATTTCCTACTTACTTTTTCTTGAAAAACAGTCCTTTAGGACACTAGTTATAGATTAATGATCTGTACCCTATACAGCATAGGGTGAGTGATATAGTTCATATGGGAAAAAAGATTTGATTATTCCTATTTCATCAGTAGAGATGCCATTGCATATGTTTTATTATTGACTGGCTTTGATGACCCAGTTATGAATCTGTTTTGCTTGAGGTGGGCATCAGTTAAAGGTTGTAGCCTCAATCTTGAGTGAGCATGTGTAATTATTTATGCCTGTTATGTCTTGCATCCTTGACTTAGCTTTTCAGTGGATGCACTTTTTGATATCTTCTGCCATTGTGCTGAATTGAACCCTGATCCTAATGCTGGTAAGTATAGTTAATCCATAAAGAAAGATCTTCTGTACTTCTTTTTTGTAATATTTGAACTCCCAGAGAGTGAGGAAGAGAATGGCTGGGTTCATGGCTATGAAGATATGGCTGATGGTATGTTTTCATGATTTTTATTTTTTTGTCACATTTTCTGCTAATGTTTCAGCAGAATATTTATATCTTACCTTGGATTCAGGAAGTGATCCCGAGCCCCAATTTTTTGATGTCAACCCAATTGGTCAAAATGGTGACGACGACCTCAATCGTTCAGTACTGGAGGTATTCATTGAATTGATTTATACTGCTATACTGTTCATTCTTGCTTTTCATTTCTAACTAAACATATAGATGTGGAAGTTAAGCTGAGATAACTCTTCTGTTTTGTCACAGTTGTAAGTCTTTTTATGTTGCACTCCCTTGGTTTTGATTAGTGGTGTGCTTTTCTCTTTAGACGTCGTGGTTTTCCAGTAATGGAAATTTCTTTCCCATCCAATTTATGTTTCTCCACGTTAGTTTGTTGAGGTCATTTCATTTTATATTTGTTTGCTACCTGGCTTTCTGAATGGAGTTGTTTGTGCCTATACTAGATGTGTGTCGAAGATGGCACAATATAGAAAATTGGCAATAACATTTTCTTTCTAGTCTATATATTGTGTACTGTCTTGCTTTATGTAGCATGGGTTTGTAAGGCCCATTAAGTTCATGACAATAGGAATACGAAGTAATAGATCCATGGATAAGGTGCTTGGATACTGGGGTTATAAAGCTGACATTCAATGGTTCTAAACATATGTACTTAGTGAATCAATCATTGATAAGGCATATATCATCTCTTTGACCCATTGTATGCATTTCGAGTCATCTACGCGCCAGAACTTTCTGCTGACACAGCTTTACATTTGCAGCTTCAAATCAATGACCAGCGTTTCGAGGATGCAGAAGAAGAACAGGAGAAGCATGGAAATGGACACTAGACACAAGTATCACTGTTCTTTTAAATCATCATGTTCCTTGAGAGAACCATTCCATTGGTTCTGTTGTAGATCACCATTGATGCAGCTTGGTTTCCCTTAATGGACTTTCTTCCACTTCCCCATTTTTCTTTTCAGTATGTCATAGGATTAACTTCTCTGGCCCACCTTGTAGACGTGCATCAATGGTAACTTTTGTGAGAAAGGTCTTGCTGCTGGTCAAGAATGTAACTTGTAGAGCATGATGAAAAATTGAGTGAATTACTTTAATCTAACAAATAGAGGGGGAAGGGGGAAAGAATCTGTTCTCTTTTCCCCTGTATATGATCGCATTTTGCACATCTATGTACTATTGTTTAGGACGCATTGCAGCCCAATGGGTAATATCTGTTGATTGTCTTAAGTGCGAAGCCCAAACTGTTACGACTATTAACTGGGGATGTGTCCTGGATAACTAATACTTCTGCGTTTTGTATTATGGTTATTGGCACTGTTGAGCCAAAGCGTCGCACCAGAGCCTAAGTGCAGGGATCGTTGAGGAGACCTCTGCGTTTTCCTTTAACAGCAGTTGGGTCGGGTTAATGCGGGTCTTTTGTCCCGGCAGTGATATTTTTTTTTAAAAAAAAAATTTGCTATGGGGAGGATACCAATTTTTTCTTATTTTGCATATATTTTTCGTTACAAATCACACCTTTCTTAGATCTAATCTTTTTAGAATTCATTAGTTCTCTTTTTAGTTTATCTAATGGTGACAGTCTCACGGTAGGGCGGCGAGGTAGAAATGACATCGATTGGAGGCTATGGGTGAGGGTGATGGGAAGGGGTGATGTTTGTGGTAGTGGTGCGGCGAGGTGGCACTATCATTGATGGTCATGGGCGGTGGGGGAGAAAAAGATGGGAGTGGTGATAGCAGTAGGTTAGGAGGAGAGAAGTGTGGGAGATAAATGGACGATGGGGGTAAAGTAGATTTAGATATGTGGTATAGATGATTTAAATTTTTTAAAAATATATATATATTTATATCATAGTTTTTTTTTTTGGAGAAATGATGTGCTTTTTTTGAAAAAAAAATACTCAACTTATGGAGTTTTTTTTACTGTTAACCCAGAATTAAAAAATAATTTCGAAATTAACCCACAGTTGCGAAAATTTGCAAAAATGGCCTGCCACGTCAGCTTGTCGAGCTCTGGGAGCGAATAGTCGCACGGGCTGCCTCTTATCGTGCTCCCAGAGCACGACAAGCTCCCAATTTCACCCATCTGCAGAAATAAAAGAATTAATTTAATATTAATTATTAAATTACGGATTGATTTGTAATCTGATTTCATAAATAAGTATAAACTTATATATTATACTCATCTAACAAGAGATTTGATAAAATATGAGTTGATTTGATGATTTTCGATATAAACTGAAAATATGGTACTTTAGGGTAAAATAAGATCTGAGTTTTGTCGATTTTGAATTATGGTCTTTAAAATGTGATTTTGTAATCTGCACAGAAGAGAAAATTGTATCAAATAGCATTTGAAAAAGATTTGCTGAAGAAATTTTGAATTTGGAATTAATCTGAAGATTTTAGCCTTTTTGGGTTTCTAGATATCAAATAAAGGACTAAATTACGATATAATTTGGACTGATATGTGAAAACGGCTTAGATGATACGATTTGGCTGCCAACTTTGTGGATTAAGGTATTGACATACCATGATCATAATCCAAGAATAATCTGATCTGGATTAGGGCAAGATTTAGCTAAATCTGAGTTATGAGTATTTAGGGTAATTAGAATCCTGTTTTCGAAAACAGAATAGGATTGATAGATCTGAGATTTAGAGATGGAATTGAATCTGGCTTGTAAAAACTTTTATGTTTGGCAGTAACAAGATCAGTTCAACCCTAATCTATCTCAAACCCTAAAATATCAAAATCTATTCTGTGAACCCAAATCAAGATCAGTGGGGATTCGAACCTAGGTGGACAACGAGGTAGAAGAGAGTTCCCACCAGCTGAGCTAGGAGTTTTTCCCATCATACTGTACATACATAAATACATACATACTGTATAGATATATATATATATATATACACATGCACATATATATATGTATATGTATATGTATATATATCTATAGAAATATACGTAAGTATGTATCATATAATAAAAATATATAAGAAATCTAGTGAACTGCATGATTCATTTTGAATGTAACACACTGGAAAATAAAAGTGTTAGTACATGTTCGCTATGGGTTCGGACGACCCCTCTTATGCCCATGCCCATGTCTATCTCTCTGAAAAGGCGATGGTGAGTACGGATCAGGTGGCACATGTGATCGCTGTCCAGCCGCGGTAGAAGGACCATGCCGCTCAGTACCTGCATGACCCTGAGATGGCTGTGTCGGTGGAGGGTGATCTTCGAGTTCGCTAGGCGTCAACTGATCTGGTTGGTAGTACTGATGTGCATGAGGGTCGTGCAACCCGAACATGTGCGAGATCCACTCCTGGTTGTCCTGCTGTGGTGCCACCCCACTGGGGTCGGCCCCCTGCGGAGCGTAGTACTCACGATCGTCATCCACATGCATGTGGTCGTGGGCGGGATCCCCCCCAGGGACTGAGTATCTCTGTCCCTGGAGAGCCTGCTCAATATGAGCCTGGCCGTAATCCTCGTCAGCCGCAAACCGCTCTGCCAACGCTCTACTCGCATCGTCCCTGTCTTGACGACGAATGTTGTCCTCGTGTTGACGACGGATGCCGTCGTCATCATCAGAGTCATCTGAACTGGGAGTGCAATGTCTCGACGGGCCCCCAATATGCAGATCTCTGCGTCGAGCACTGTGCATTGACGAGGAACGATGAAGCCGAGACGGGCCGGCGGACGTCCCTGGTATGTCACCTCCCCAGGTCGGCGATGTGTCACGATGACTGCGCCGTGCTGACGAAGTGCTCTGTCGAGCACCACCCAGGCTAGGCTGGGCTGACATCGGGCTGGGCGGCCGGGCCCCTCTCCGGTGCGGAACCGATGCATCTGTCTTTCGGCCACAAGTAGTGTCGAACAAGATTCGTTGTGCTGCTACACGGATGGAATGTAGGACAGCACGCGCCATCGCCTTGAAGCGTGGAGGACCTTCCAAGCGAGACGACAGGTTTGCCGCTTGACTGTCGATGCCCAACGCTAAGTCACCCTGCACATGCGAAACTCATATGGGAACTATGGAAAAATAGATAAGATAAGAGACCAACATAAGTGTCCAGCGAAGACGAACGTACCGAGCGATGTATCCGGCCTGGGAAATGAACATCAAGGCCGAGTCGAAGACTGTCTTGATGTGATAGTTCTGTCGGCGGTGGGGGGGCCGCACGAGCGAGTCGCGTGCGGGTGCGCGGCACGTACCACTGAAGATAGGCCTGGGACGTCCCAGGGTCATACGGCCGCTCCTCCACAACAACATCCGTCGCCGCGTGGTTCTCCCACTCGTCGACCCATTTGGAATTCTTGATCTGCCAGTTGTCAGAGTGTTTTCCTCTACGTGTTTGTCTGCAAAAGGTGACGCGATGCATATAAAGCAAAGAAATAAACAAATATGAGTGTGTACATGAGATATAGAAAATGTTCGAGGCATACACGTGAATCTGCCGCGGGAGATGGCGTTGTCGATTTCTTTCCGGGGGCGGTATCTGCTGATGTAGGCCGAATTGGCGCATCACCCTCTCCGGAAAATACGACTCCACCACATGTGAGAACACCATGTGCCGCGCGTGTAAGCCAGCAGTCCTGGCCCGCGGTGCAATGCGAGGAAATGCCATGCGGTGCAACCTACGAGATGTGCTCCGGTGTCCATGGCCGCCATATGACGCGCGCGTCCGATAGGAGATCAAACTCTCTCAGGTACGCCAAGTAACAGCGGTGAATCTGTGATGATGACCACCTCGGCCGACCTCCCAGCCAACGGGCTCCCATGGTCGGCCGGTCCACCCAATCATCATAGTCGGCTGGCGCAACGTACGGATGGATGGGCCGCTGTAAACGCGGCCGACCAACGGGGAAGTGCTCCCATGACCACAGTTGCAGCAGTACAGGGCATGCAGAAAGCAACGATCCAGCTGCGACCCTGCAGCATGCCTCGCAAAGGCCCCTGTACGTCGCGTACAACACTGCCATCGCCCAGTTGTAACGCGGCATGGCCCCTGCGTCGGCATCGACGATACTCTCAACCAGAGGAATGAACCACGTGTACACAGTGTCACCGTGCGTGAAAGGGAACAAAATATACTGCAGCGTCACCAGCAAGTACGCGAAGAGATGCTGGCGAACTACATCGGCGGGGGCATCATCGGGGCACTCACGGTAGCGCGCCAGAAATCGGTGGGGGACGCCACGCCTGGATGCCGGGATCTCGTCGGCGTGGTTAGCGATGTTAAATCGGAGGTGCATCTGTGCGCGCCAATCCAAGCGTGCTGGCCGGGGGACGATGGGATGTCCACTGGCAGGTAAACCAAGCAGCATGCTGACATCCTCCAGCGTGACTGTCATCGTGCACCCGTCCAGGTCTCAGTTGGCCGCTCACGTTCTTCTGCCGAAGGCGGACTTGAATGATTCGGTGCAGTCTGTTTATAACTGTCACCTCGTACCGCTAGGCCTTGTCTACGCGAGCAGTCAAGTACGATTGCACAACATCTGGCAAGGTTCTCATGGGATCGTCGACTAGCGTTTTGGCGGCTACACTTCTGTTGTTGAAGTACTCGGCTGTGCGGTACCATGTCATCTCCACTACAGCAGTCACCGGCAAACACCGGACTCCCTTCAACACATAATTGCACACCTCTGAAAGGTTCGTCGTCATTATCCCAAACCTTGCGCCATCTTCGTCGTGCAGCAAGGACCATTTCTCGATGTCCTTGTCCTGAATCCATTGGGAGAATTTGTTGACGTTCGCATCATCGGCAACATTACTGGCCCTCCTCGTGGAGTACTTCACTGTCAGCGCCTCCAATTTGTCGAACACAGCCTGGAACTTCCTCGGTTGATTTTGCATGCACAGCCGCTTGAACAGATCCATGATCTGTTTACTGCGGAAGTGTGTGAAAAGGTTTGCTGCAATGTGCCGCATGCACCAACGGCTGCGCACATCCTCCCATTTGTACGGAGCATCTAGGGCCCCGCGCATTACCTCAATGGCATGGAGCAGCCCTCGGTGGCGGTCCGATATGATGCACACCTTCTCTCGATCACCAACAACCGCCTGCTTCACGTTGACCAGAAACCACAACCAACTTTCTGAGTTTTCAGACTCGACGATGGCGTACGCCAATGGAAGCAGTTGGTCATTAGCATCCGCAGCAACAGCAATGAGGAGACAGCCCTTGTACTTTCCAGTCAGGAACGTACCATCCACGCATATGACTGGACGACAATAAGCAAATGCCTCGATGCACTGGCGGTATGACCAGAATAATCGACGGAGTACCCGAGTGTTCTGTATGGGGTTACCATCTCGACGTGTAGCTGGCTGATCGAAGAAATCTAAAAATGTGCCTGGGTTGGTCTGAGCGATGTTGCGCAGCAACCGCATCACATTGTTGTAGCCGTGGTCGAATGTGCCGAACATGCCCTCAATTGCCTTCTGTTTTGCTCTCCAGGCCTTTCCATACCTTATAGTGTACCCACACCTATCGGCAACTTGCTTCATTATTTCTCTCGGCATTATCGAAATGTTCTTTCGCACAGCCGGCTGGATGATATTACCGACGTACGCCGACGTCAGGTTCCTGTGTCTGTCCAGCGCCTCCGTGAGCAGGCATGTGTGTGCGGTAACCCTGTCACCACAAAACCGATGTCGTCCTTCGGCCGCATCGCACGAATCTTCCATGGGCAGCCTGCTGTTACACAGGCTGCGACAAAAAGGTTGGGGTTTGACTTGACGACCTTATATATGTCCAAAACCTAATTTTTAGACATACAGTATGCATGTGCACAATTAAAAACATATATTTAAAAACCCTATTTTTCCAAACATACACACATATATTTAAAAAACCTATTTTTCCAAACATACACACATATATTTCTAAACATACAAACATATATTTAAAAACCCTATTTTTCCAAACATACACACATATATTTAAAAACCCTATTTTTCCAAACATACACACATATATTTCTAAACATACAAACATATATTTAAAAACCCTATTTTTCCAAACATACACACATATATTTAAAAAACCTATTTTTCCAAACATACACACATATATTTCTAAACATACAAACATATATTTAAAAACCCTATTTTTCCAAACATACACACATATATTTCTAAACATACAAACATATATTTAAAAACCCTATTTTTCCAAACATACACACATATATTTAAAAACCCTATTTTTCCAAACATACACACATATATTTCTAAACATACAAACATATATTTAAAAACCCTATTTTTCCAAACATACACACATATATTTAAAAAACCTATTTTTCCAAACATACACACATATATTTCTAAACATACAAACATATATTTAAAAACCCTATTTTTCTAAACATACACACATATATTTAAAAACCCTATTTTTCCAAACATACACACATATATTTAAAAACCCTATTTTTCCAAACATACACACATATATTTCTAAACATACAAACATATATTTCAAAACCCTATTTTTCCAAACATACACACATATATTTAAAAAACCTATTTTTCCAAACATACACACATATATTTCTAAACATACAAACATATATTTAAAAACCCTATTTTTCCAAACAAACACACATATATTTAAAAACCCTATTTTTCCAAACATACACACATATATTTAAAAACCCTATTTTTCCAAACATATACACATATATTTTAAAACCCTATTTTTCCAAACATACACACATATATTTCTAAACATACAAACATATATTTAAAAACCCTATTTTTCCAAACATACACACATATATTTAAAAAACCTATTTTTCCAAACATACACACATATATTTCTAAACATAAAAACATATATTTAAAAACCCTATTTGTCCAAACATACACACATATATTTCTAAACATACAAACATATATTTAAAAACCCCTATTTTTCCAAACATACACACATATATTTCTAAATATACAAACATATATTTAAAAACCCTATTTTTCCAAACATACACACACATATATTTCTAAACATACACACATACATTTCAAAAACCAATTTTCCAAACATACAAACATATATTTAAAAACCCTATTTTTTCAAACATACACACATATATTTCTAAACATACACACATACCTATTTTCCAAACATACAAACATACATTTAAAAACCCTATTTTTCCAAACATACACACATATATTTCTAAAATCTATTTTTCAAACACACACATACATTTATAAACATAAACCCCTATTTTCAAACATATACACATTCATTTCCAAACATACATACACACATACATTTAAAAAAATCTATTTTACAAATATACATACAAATGCACATATTTCCTAAACATATTCCTAAAAACAACATAATACCTACTCTTATATACACATAAACATAAATATAAACCCTAATCACGTCATTAGCAACATAATTAACAGAATCTTAAATGCATATCGAAAAAATTTACCTCTTTTCGAAGAACTCGCAATTCTCTACAACTTTCTCTTCTACACCGGATAAATTTATCGGACGGATTTTGCTAGATCTAGGACGGAGTTTTTACAAATGTGTGTGTGTGAGCTGCTGGTAGTTGTGTTTTTTGGATGAGTGTGTGTGTGAGTGTGTACTGGACCACAGAACCAGGGGAATAAAGAGGGGACTGCAGCTTGTCGAGTTTTGAAAACTCGACAAGAAGATACACAATATTAAAATGTCCAGTGTTTATATAACAGATAAGTTCCTTAGACCAACCGGCTCGCGCGCTCGCTCCTGTGTCCTCTGGCCCGGGTTCGAATCCTCGTTTCCGCAAATAAATGTTTTAAGTTGTCGAATGCTCCAGGTGCGACAACTGTTGATAGAGTTGTCGTGCTCGGGACCCGCGACACGCTGTTGTCGTGGTTGGGGAGCGCGACAAGTGTTTGTCCCGTGCGACTAGCAGCTTATCGAGCTCCCAGAGCTCGACAAGCTGATGTGGCAGACTATTTTTGCAAATTTTCACAACTGTGGGTTAATTTCAAAATTATTTTTTAATTCTGGATTAACTGTAAAAAATTTCCTCAAGTTATGTGGATTGTAACAGAGGGAGTGCAAACATGTGAAAGAAATCAGCAGGAATGGCAAACTTCAAAAATCTAGAAAAATTCTGAAAGAGGCTACGACTTCAATTGTTTATAAGGAACAAATTCGAGGAATTACTGTGAATTTCTAGATTTGGCACTAGAAGAAAATTGGAAAAGCTAAATTCTAGGATGTTGTAGAAGTACCAAAAATATGGAAAATATCACGGTTTGTTAATATAACATTTGAAAAACAGAACATATATAACTCCAAATAAAAAACAGTTTTCACCAAAAGAAATTAAATTCTAAGTTAATATAATACAAACTTTTTCTCCGAGCATCAGATCATAGTATTTCAACGAGACATTTGGGTATAGTAGTTTTCACAAACTACTCTGAATTACTTGTATCTATGTCGGTCTAAAATATAGCACCATCAATAGTTAAAATCGCTTGGTATTAAAGAACAAATGTGAGTTATCACAAATCATTTAAAAAAAAGTTTGGACCAAAACATTAAAAAGGCCGGTTTTTATTGGGCCTAGCGCTCCACTAATCGGCAACGGCACCTATAAATACTCTCCGAACAACACGAGAGGAAACTCCCCAAGCAAGCTAGTGAAAGAGGAGAGAGAATCCCCTTCGAGATCGAGGCAGAGAGAAAGATCGCGGCGGCGGTGTACGGCGGCATCCAAGGCGGGAAGATGGGAGTGGAGGACGCCCCGAGACGCAGCTCAACTGGATACGCATCACCCTCTCCTCCAAGAACGTCAAGAACCTCGAGAAAGGTACATACATACATCATATATATGCCTACACTCTCATTAGCACCTTGGATTCTGTGTACTGACTTGATCTTAGTCTTGGCCCAATGTTCTACACGGTAGCAATCACCAAGATCTTAATTGAAACTAGAAGCTTAAGATACCTTCGTTGGATACGTTCTCATCTAATATGTGTGTTTGCCCAGCATTCCAGACTGAATTGTCCAAGTAATCTCTCGTCTTGTTAGTAATGGCATAGCTTGCATGCTTTTGTCTATATATTTTTCTTTTTAATGTGGAATAATGTTCTAGATCTGTATGGTCTGCTTGACGTGTGTAGCGTGCTGGGTTCAAATTTTAGAACGAGCAAATATGATATGAACATTATTCTATGCTTATTGTATATAGATAGAATCAACGCTGGATGAGGAGTCTCTTTTGGCATGTTGGACTAGGTTCCCTTGCCCATTTTAATGTCTCGTGTGAGTATATTATGTGCTATGCTTGTTGATATGTTGCCAGACAAGTTTCTCCTCACTCTTGTTTGGGAATTGTGGTCAAAGGTAGGTGTGTGTGTGTTTCCTGTCTGTTATATGCATGCTGCCATGCCCAAAAGGAAGCTCCCTAAGTGTTACAATTTTGGACCTACTCTATTGAAGCATTAAATATGGCAATGTAGCATATGCTTTCATTATAGATTAGCATTTGGTTGGCGTTGGTGTGATTGTAATGCTGACATCATTGTGTATTTATCCCTTGGTTGCAGTTTGTGCTGATTTGGTGAAGGGAGCCAAAGACAAGCAGCTGAGGGTTAAGGGACCTGTGAGAATCCCAACAAAGGTGCCCCACATCACTGCCCGCACGTCCCCCTGTGGTGAAGGTATTGGACTACTTCCATCGCTCTGCTGTGTCATCATGTTTTATTTGTCTTTGTCGACAAATTATTAGTTGATTCAAGTAACTAGATTGAACAGATGAGTTGTGACCTCTTTGTTTTCATTAATTTGACCTTTGTTCTTGTGTCCCCCTCAGCAACTATCATATAGCCATAAATTGGTTTTGACTTGTTAGTTCCTCCAAAGTCACAGTATGTGTACAAGTTGCTCCTGTATCTATGATCAGATCACTATTTTGCATTTCCCTGATATAAGAGTTTCTGCATTTCTCTATATTCTTGCGTTTTGATATCCATTTGGTCTTATTTTTATCTTTATGTGGGTTCTTGATCATTTGGAAAATATGTTTTGAGATAGATTAGGTGTTGATCACTTGTTTTTGAATCTTTGCTCATTGATTTCTTTGTGTTGCATGTCTGTTAGTTTAAAGTTTAAACCATTGCTATTTGTTGCTAATTGCTCCTTTTTTGAAAACTGGAAATGTTCATCTATAATTAACTTGGAAGTTATGGTAAAAATAGTTTGATTGTATTTTGTTGTCTATCTTTGCTAACACTATTTTGACTCCTGCCCATTAATTGTTTATGTAAAATTCTGGCTGAATTTACTGTCTGAGCAGTTGCAATAAACCTCCGCTGCAGTATATATAGATGTTTTTGAGATGCACGGATTCTAGGATTTACAGCTTAGACCATCAACTGATAGGGTCTGGTGCAACACTACTTTAGGTGGCACTCTAGCAGTAGGCATCCTGAACCAGGTTCTGGCTAATGTGTTATTGTGGTGGTATACCATTTTACTTTTGTGATATAATACTTCTTAGGATGGTTGGTTCTTAGTAGTCGGATTCTGTTAATATGATAACATGATGGTCTGGTGAAACATTCTTTTTGGACCTCACCTTTCTTTCGGTGCTTGCATCCAGTCCTGTTTGATCCATGCTAGTACCACGAAGTTATTAATTATAGTGAATGAGTAAAGGGATTGCAAATATAATAATATCAGATGACTAGTTCAATTATTAACATATATTGCCACCTATTTTGGAGTGGGTTATTATTCGCATGTGTTCTAGAGTTCTAAAAATTTATTAATCTCTTTATGTTTTTCGTAAATCAGGAACAAACACACGGGATCACTTTGAGTTCTGTATCCACCAGAGGGTGATTGACCTTATCACCTCCCCTTATGTGGTGAAGCAGATCACCAACATCACCATTGAACCTGGTGTGGAGGTCGAGGTGACAATTGCAGAAATGTAATGTGATTTGTGTCCAATTTGGCAGTATCATATAGGCTATTTTACATTTTGGCTACTTTTGGACGCTTCTCTCCATGCTTGTGAGGGCATCTAAGCTATTAGCATTCCGAATTAAATTTATGCGGACCTTATAAAAGATGGGTATGTAAGTGCTGTGCAACCGCACATTGTTGATTTAATCAGATGTTTGGTTTCTGGCAATAGATAATTCTCTACCTGCATTTGCATTTCAATGTGGTTTTGGCAACTTGAGACATGTTTGTACTCAAAATTTTATCACTGATTCTATTGTTTGACCAATGTTTACACATTGTTAACACAGAAATTAGTGCTCCTTGCAAGTATGTGCTTTAGCCTTTTGCTAATTGCTTGTATGAGTCATTTTTGTTTAACACGAACTGCTACTTTTGTTAGTTTCTGCGAATCAAAATGCTGCGTGTAAGCCTCATGTAATAAATTCGGTAGCAATTCAGCTGTCACCACTCAATTATACCATTACAGGGGCTCATGTAGAAGCCAGCTAAACCAGACAATTACGTGTTTAAATTAAGAACCTACGGGAAAAGAGTGTACGAACTAACAAGAAGTTGAGAGCAAGAAGGATCAATATAATCTCGGAAATAAGATCGCACAATGATCTGGTAAACTTTATGGTTCCATGCTTTTGAGAGGGGTTGTCACAAAGAAAAGCATGCAACACTGACTTGGCCAACAAGATTGGATGAATTATTCAATGCGATCTAGTGTGGAAGGAGAACGAGATGTTCAACTCTCTATCGCCGCCGCTGTCTACTACATAGATAAAATGGAAGTCTATTGGAGACCAATGATGCTTAAAGTTAAGGCTTATTGATTTTGTAGTCTACTCCAACATGGGATACGGCTTCACATATCCAATATGGTAAAATGTAAACTCCATCTCCATGCATATATAACTGTAGATTACTGTCTCCCATACAGTGCTAATTGGCTGCAACCTTATATCTGAGCCGTAGAACCATGATACAGATTCAAAACCGCTAAGACCAAAAATACTGTTAATTAACTTCTTAAAAAAAAACCTTTATTACATTTCTCATATCACATGAGACCAGTGGATCTATATCCAATTTTAAGTCAAAAAATCCAATCGATCCAACCTTGGATAAAAGAATCAGGGACCCCCCTAAACAGATCAATCCCAAGTTTTTGAAATGCATGATGACCAAAATGTAAAAGCGAAGAAAGCATTGATGTTTCTTTTTCCGGAATGATATGGCATAATTTTTTTATTACTTGTGTTTTGATTTTTGTTATTGTGTTTTATGTATTTTAAGTTGCCGTATTATCTTAGTTAAATTTAAAGTATCTTCTCATTTTAGATCGTGACATTTTTTTATTTTTAGATTATCATATTTTTTTTTTAATTTTAGGTTGTCATATTTCACATTTTCAGATTAGTTGTATCTTACTATTTTAGATTGTCATATTTTATGAGTTAAATTTATCGTATTTTTTATTTTGTGTTGTCATAATTTCTTATTTTAGATTATTATATTTTTTAAAAATATTTTTAATATAAAAATTATAAACATCTTAACACACTTTTTATTTCAAAATTTGGCTACCTATGCAAATCAGGTACAGATGGGAACAAAAGTAACAGACAGATCTCAGCATCGGAACCCCATGCACTCATCGGCTCCTCAAAAATCTAAACAACCGGAAAATCCCACACAAAAATTTCTCCATCTATCTCCATCTCCTTCCCCTCTCTCTCATCTCCCCACCATTCTTCCCCCAAATGTAGCCCCCAAAAAAACTCAAACCAACTCGAAACTAAAAACGGAAGAAAAAAACCCATCCAAACCCAAGATCCAAGAAGCCACATTGTCCAAGATGGCGCCGCAGGTGACGGGTGGCGCCGCGGCGGCGGCGGCCGCTGCGAAGCAGCAGTTCCACCTCTACCACCACAGCCGCCTCCCCCCGCGCCACCATCCCTCGCCGTCGCTGCTATCCAAGCTTGCCTTCTGGTCTCTATGCTCGCTCTCCCTCTTCCTCGCCTTCTTTCTCCTCTCGCCCTCCACCCCTTCTCCACACACCTCCCCTGATCCCGCCCGCCGCTCTCTCCACACCTCGCTCTCTTCCTCCGCCGCTTCTTGGGGCGGCGCCGCGTGGGAGAAGAAGGTACGCGCGTCCGCGCGCGTGAGGCTGCCCTCCGGGCGCGGCCTTTCCGTCCTCGTCACGGGCGCCGCGGGGTTCGTTGGCTGCCACGCGGCGGCCGCGCTGCGGCGCCGTGGCGACGGCGTGCTCGGGCTGGACAACTTCAACGCCTACTACGACCCTGCACTGAAGCGTTCGCGCGCCGCGCTCCTGGCGCGCTCCGGCGTCTACGTCGTGGACGGCGACATCGCGGACGCGGAGCTCCTCGCCAAGCTGTTCGACGTGGCGCCGTTCACGCACGTTCTCCACCTCGCCGCGCAGGCGGGCGTGCGGCACGCACTCGCCGACCCGATGTCCTACGTGCGCGCCAACGTCGCCGGGCTCGTCGCTCTCCTCGAGGCGGCACGAGCCGCTGACCCGCAGCCGGCGGTTGTCTGGGCATCGTCGTCGTCGGTGTACGGGTTGAACTCCCATGTGCCGTTCTCTGAGCATGACCGGACAGACCGCCCTGCTTCACTGTATGCGGCGACTAAGAAGGCTGGGGAGGAGATCGCTCATGTCTACAACCACATCTATGGGCTCTCGCTCACCGCGCTCCGGTTCTTCACTGTGTATGGGCCGTGGGGGCGCCCTGACATGGCGTACTTCTTCTTCACCAGGGACATTCTTGCTGGTCAGCCGATCACAGTGTACGAGAGTGCCGGTGGAGGCACGCACCAGACCACCATTGCCCGGGATTTCACCTACATTGATGACATTGTGAAGGGGTGCATCGCGGCATTGGATACTGCTGGTCCGAGCACAGGCAGTGGTGGCAAGAAGCGAGGGCCGGCACCATTCCGAACATACAATTTGGGGAACACTTCACCTGTGCCAGTGACACAGCTGGTGGATTTGCTGGAGAAGTTGCTCAAGGTGAAGGCTGTGAGGAGGGTAGTCAAGATGCCAAGGAATGGGGATGTGCCATACACACATGCTAACATCAGCCTTGCACGACGGGAACTTGGGTACCGGCCATCCACTGATCTCCAGATGGGGCTGAAGAAGTTCGTGCGGTGGTATCTTGAGTACTATATGCCTGAACTGGCTGAGAAGCAGCAGAATGGTAATGGCAAGGGGTCACACAGCAAGAATGGCAGCATAAGCAGAGCAAGGTGACTCTGGGTCAGAATTCTTGTTGAAGTGCTTAGTTCATCTGATTCAGTTTCTTTGCAGCCCTCTTCAGCATGTGGGTCAGAATTCTTGTTGAAGTGCTTCGTTCATCTGATTTGAGGACCTCGCCTTGCCCTTCAAGATTGTTGTTGAAGAACAATCTTTAGGTAGCTAGATTGAAAAAATGGCTGCTTCTGTTTGTCTCAAATCTGGGCATTCACTTCCTAGTTCCATTTGTAGCTTCATAGGAGGTAATTTTTAGGATGTGGTGGTCAGGGATTTTGGGGGCAGGGGATGTGTTGCAGACTACAGGGCAATGGGGTATTCTTTTGGTGACACTTTGTACCACGGAAGAGAAGGAAGTACACCATGACTGTTTCTTTAGTTCAATTAAAGCAACTCTGATCAACATTCTATTTCTCTGTTCCTTACATTGTCATATTACTGCTATTCAGGTATCTTTTCTCGGTCTGGTGATACCTAATCTGAGCCGCGTTGGCATGGAACTTGCTATTTCCATGAGAATGTGAAAATCTATTTCCTTTTCTGACAACAACTTGTGGTCCTAACTTTGTAACATGATGAAATGCATTTTCAGATAGTTCGATGGTAAATCATTATGCTATTGAGTTGGATTGAGTTGTTTTGTGTGACATGATCAATCATACCATATTGCTTTTCTTTTTGGTTAATTGTGACTATCAAATGTTATGGTGATGCAAGCTTTGTGAGGACTGTTAAAAATTCTTCTTGTTAGTTGTTTTGTTATTGATATCCCTGTTTCTCTAGTTTTGTTATTGATAATGTGTTAGGTTTAGTGATAGTTTTGTGACAAACATAGTCAATGGCATGCAATATTAGCACGCTTTCTTCTCTTCTGAGTTTGATCTACGTTATGAAAATTTCTACATGTAGATGAGTGTATGAATGCATTAGAAAGGGAATGGTGGAGAAAACAAAAAGGGTAATTTTTAGGGTCAATAGGTTTTCATGTCAGCGAAACTGAAGTATTATTGTTCCATGATTACTTAGAAGAGCATTGCAGGCTTTTGGGATCTTAATTTAGGTGCTAATTTGGGTTTTATTTTTCATTTTTCTAATTTTTTTTACACCTGTTGTTGGTCTACTATAGCATATGAGATTTTAGTGTTTAAGATATTGTACTATCATGGCAACGATGTAATGCTAGATGGAATTTGGATCTGTCGCAGTCATTGTAACAACTGCATGAAATAATAAGGGGAGTTATTAAGGGTAGAGATCTTGGTTGGGTGGTGCAAATAAGGGGAGTTATTAAGGGTCTGGATTTTGTTAAAGGTTTTGCTGAGTCGATTTTTCAATCTGAGCGTCAAATAGGTACGAATATGCATGCTGTTGTGATTGCTCGGTGCTTGGATGAGCGACTGCCGCCAAATCATTTCCATACTTGAAGCCGTCCTTGATGTGATCATGTGAACCACGCTGCCCTAGAACAGCAAGAAAAATTCCAAGATTGGTGCTTGCTGTTGTTCTAGGGCAGCAAGGCTTCACATCATTCTTCGTAGACAATACTCATTTTTAATATGATTTCATGATTGAGTGCTCCAGTGCTTGGTGGGTTCCATCACTTCCATGATCCATCTTTATGGTCCTTTTCAGGGTTGAAAGAGAACCCAAAAAAAAAGATGCTCACGAAGTCACCATCTTTTGAACGCATCCGCTGCATCATATCGTGAACTATGCTGCATCATATAGTTTGTCAATGGAAATGCGAATTGATCAGTTATCATGTTATTCGTTGGCATGTATATGACATCTTAGAGTAGAACACGCTCTGATCTTAAGGATGAGGTGGCTTCCACCTGTAAGGCTCGTGCACACGCACAGGTGACGCTGACGCATGTAGTCGCACGAGATTCTCGAATAGACTACTGAACAACCTCATGATGCCGATGCATCATGACCAGATCGCAGATTTCATAATGGCGTTGATCTTTAAAACTAACTAAATAAACAAGTATTGTCGGCTAAGGAATGCCAGAATGGTGTTTGCCGTGTTGCTAGTGTTGATTTCTTGCCATTATATGCAGTCTTCAAGTGGGCTAGAATCAGGAGGTTGTTCAGTTATGGATTCGCATCTCCGGCATAATACTGCAACGGCAACCCCATGAACTTGGAGCGAATCACGTTGAAACCGGGCCTGGCTACGGTTCGGTCAGGTTTTTTCGGGTCTTATACCTCACCCGGCCGCATACGGCACAATGTGTTCTTTGCAACGACGGCCAAGAAACTGCCCTTCACTTGTGTGCCGGCCGTGCGTCCGCGAGTTCAATCTGGGACACGGTGGCAGCTTGGCTCCATCGTCCGGCAATTTTTTAAGACCTCCATGGCAGCTTCAGCATCAAAGTGTACAACAGCACAGGCATGGTGGACTTCCTCTATGATGTCTCCTGATTCTGGATTCTGGCAATCTAACATTTTTTTGGTCTTCTTTAATGACGCATATATATGATTTCCAATGAGCAACTAACTTTGTCAGATGAATAAGTCTTCAACTGTAACAGTCATCATATAGCACCTGAAAAATCACGTAACCATAGTCCGACACAAAAGATAAAACGTGATGACATTGAGATGTACTATGGTAAACGAAATGAATAGTGCTTACTTGAATGGTCAGCCGAGTGTGTCGACAGCAACGGTAATTCTAATTGATATGTTCTTCGTGAGCAAATGCATACATGGGTTTTCCCGTTCCAATTTAACCCCCAAGAAATATTCGTAAAAGTTACGAATCCCAAAAGGTCAAGACAGAACATTTTACACAGCATTATATCCACGAAATGTTTGTAGAAGTTGGTGGTAACACGTAAGGAGTTCCCCATTTCCTCAGTTCGGAAGCAAAGAATCCTCAAAGCAACGAAATTTCTTGCAAGCACGCGTTTTGCACGCAAAAGTCGTCATGGGAGTGGGACACGCGGAGGCATCCACAAAAGGCATCCTGCAGAAAAAGGCCCCAGACAGCCTACATTTCTATAGCACAAGAGAATCGTGATGTTTTCTGTGAGATTTGTGACACAGCAGCAACCACACCGACAAAGATCGATCGGTCAAAGGAGGCAAAATTTGGGGGGATGATGCCCTCCTTTTCCTTTGAGATGGCATATGTGGAGAGATATGGGCCCTCGGTGATGAGGGTGAGGTTTGTATGTGTTTTTTTTTATGATTTATTGTTTTCTATGATCTGTATTAAAAAAGGATAGACAAATCATATCTGATATAAAGATAAATATAAACTAACATATAAAAAATGAATAGACAAATTACATCTCAGTGATAAAGACTTTTGATGAAAATCTGCTCCTATGATTGGTGGATATTGTCATTATTGATGTGGTCTTTTCAACCATTTGAAATAGTTTGATGTGTTTGATTACTTGAACTATTGTCCATATGCGCAAACTAGCCAAAGAAACAAATTTTGCTGAGAGAAAACAATGTTTGCTTCCCTTGTCCTAAAAGCTTAAAAACGATAGCTATACACAATTCGGATAACGTGGGCAGTGACCATCCACGGCGAGGACTTGATGATGGCGGGTGATGTGGAGGATGAGTTGGTGCAATCTTGTTCGTTTGAAAGAGGAAATTTACCTGGTTGTCACGGACTAGAATTTCTTAGTTCATTTGGACAAACTAACCAAACAAAATAAGTGAGCAAAGATACCAAACGCTCATCCTTGCCAGGTCGCCGGACTAGAAATTGTTTTGCCAACCAAAAGTAAGCTATGGTGTAGTAAATAACTAAATGCTAGTAATAAATAGGCAGCATAGGAACATTTGGTTGATGGCCGTGTCGGCAATGCTGGTTCAGCTTCAGGAGCCAGGGTAAAAATTTGTCACCTCCAGAACTAGCTGTTTCAGTTAATGTCCTGTTTCACAATGGTAAATTTATCACTTTCAGAACACACTGTTTCAGTACCTCTTTGAACCCCAAATACGGGTTGAGACGGATAAAACTACAATCCAAGGAAGTTGGTTTTCCGGGATCAAATTCAAACCAAATCCTGTGCACAAGAACTTCCATGACACCATGACGCCCCAATCACCCCTCCTTGTCTTCTTTGTCCATGTGTTCTCATTTCTCCCAAAGCAATGTCTTCATACCACATAGTGGACGAGAAGACAAGTGTGGACTGAGATCTCTCTGACATGCACTTGCAAAAGGCAAGATGCACAAAGAAGCGTCATAATTTCCTGCAGCCGAACTCTCTAGTATCCACTCTTATCATACCCTATACTGTTTGTTGTAGTATGCAATATCCATTATTTTGACCTGATCCTCCAATTCCATGTTTGCTCTCATGTGATACGTAGCCCACATCATCTGCCATCCAAGTTCCAACCAACATGTATATATGCGAAGAACAAAATAAATTTTTATCAAAGACACAAAAATACTATTATTGCTTAACAACAGAAGTAGTCGAGTTTACCAAAAAGAAAAAGTGAGAGTAAATTTTCATAGAACCACACCAAACCAGAAAAATTAACTAAACCAAAACCCTTCCAAACTCTGTAGTAGTTTCTGTACACCTGCACGTAAATACATACATATCTATCTATATTAATATCATGGCTTCCACATGTCCCGGAAGGTGGAGTGGAAGCTGGCGAGGACGATCAGCAGGACGACGATCATGGCGACGCCCCATGGGGAGCTGCCGTCGGCGGGGCCGGCATCGTAGCGGTTGCCCCGCCAGCGGCGCTCGGTGGGGTAGAACCCGAAGTAGCCCTCGAAGGAGTCGACGGAGGAGATCCAGCGGATGAGGAGGACGAGGGCGATGGGGACGGCGAGCAGCGTCCAGTTGATCTGCTCCTCGGCCGCCTCCATGAAGTCCTCGTAGGTGAAGAACCACGACACGCCCAGCAGCAGCATCACCATCAGCAGGATCAGGATCACCGGGTACGGCAGCGGCGACAGCGTGAACGCCTCCACGATCGACGACTCTCTCCTGTCGTAGTACGCCATCCCAATCCTTCAATCCTTGGTTGGTGCTTGGTTTCTTGGCTGGAGATGTGGGGAGGGAGATAGGTGCGTGTAACGGGATTAATAAAAGTTTGTGTAACTGTGCGCGCGAGTGGGCGCGTCGCTCCCTGTGTGGTGTGCAGTGTGTGCGTGGAGTGGAGAGGTTGGTGGTTTTACACTTCTATTGGTGTGGTGCGGGGTTCCGTTTTTTTAAAGTTTTCGAGCTTCGTGGCACGATGCGCGCATTACACGGAGGTTTTGTTTTTGATTTTGGTACAACGGACAGGCAAGTCTGAAAATTTAGTACAGTTACTTCTGTTCAGCCAGAGAACTAGATATGTTGATCGCCACGTGCATTGCTACCTTTTTTATTCATTATGACTTGTATTGATTAAAGTTTTAAAAAGATGATATCAAATTCATATTATTTATTCTTACCATCTCGGATGTTAGCTGATATATCGATACATGATTTCCAAAATCTAAATTATTTTCACATATGATATTTAAATTACAGTATTCTTTTGTGTATTATTATTTTACTTAAATGTCAAATAATTACAACAACCTAAAATAATATATATTGCTATATATTTTAGAAGAAATATAAAGACATGTTACATTTTTTATTCATTATGACTTGTATTAGTACAGGTACTTTTATTCATGATGTCAAAACTAGAGATGTTGTTCAGCAAAATTGCAGTACTTCCTACCGATTGAACTTCACTGTAGAGGATCCAAACCCAGCCAAAATCCTATCGTTGTCAACAACAGCTAACGGATAAGCCACAAAAGTCTCGTGCTCCAAGTGGTGGCGTACACTTGGCAATTCAGAAGCAACGATCTCTTTTCTTCTTTTGAGTGAGCAAAAACCGGATCAACTTAGTGCGACATAATTATTTGAGAAACCTTTTATATCGTAAATTATTTGACAAATTTCTCTGATAAATTAGTGTATCATAGCATTAATTTACTGAGCACTTCTACTAAAAAAATAAATACAACCTCCGTTTCATTATAAGCTCATAATTTAAGAGGCTATGTAGAATCATATAGTTGTGTTTTTTTTAAAAAAAATTTATCATATATATCATACATCTAAATTTAGATCTAATCTTCACATTCCTTTCTACCATACTTCCACTTCTCCATCCTCCGCCTTCTCTGATCCCTGTCCACCACCATCGTCCCCCATCATCTTCTTCCTCACCAGCCACTGCCGCTTGCAGCCGATAGCGCTAAAGTCACTTCGCTGCATTGCGACCACAACTACCGTCTTTTTGTCACTTATTTTTCCTATCAGCCATCATTGCTCACCACTGCCATTTGTAACCGTTGGTATTAGAAAAACTGAGGTGATTAGATAAACTTTAAAAGACAAGATCTAATGAAATAGGTTTGTTCAGCTGTGAATAAAAATATAGATACCCATCTATCAATAAAATCAATAATTTTAAACTGAAACTCTCACAAACATCCATTAACTTCTTCAACGATGAGTTGTAACGAGAGAGGAAAGAAAAAAAGCAATGAAGCAGCTTCAGTTATTTTCATGGGATTTTGGCTCAGCTAGGATCCAAAGATGCCCTATCATTTTGAAACGTGACCATTGAGTGCCCCGCATTACATAAAGGAAATGGAAATCCAATTCAGCTTACCGTCGGATAATAATAGCTAATGGAGCTTTCTTGTCCAGTCAAGTTGTCCAATAATTTTCCCTTAAAAAATTAGTCCAATAATTGAACGGGGAACAGTGGATCTCCTCAAATTTGGCCTGAAGGCGAGGGAAAGTAGGATAGGGATCCTCTTTAGCTGTAGCATTGTAGCTTAGGATCGACACATTCCATTTATTGGAAGTGACTATAATTATTATCGAATTAGGAGATGTTTAGTTGAACTTCTGTTTAGAATTATGTGTTTATAAATTGAACAGGAAATTGAATAATTAGTTTATTTCAAAACTTATCTCATAAATTTAAAGATTTTTTAACTAGAAATTCTCAATATGAACCTGTTAGAGATTATAACTTCAGTATGATGCACACAATTCTAAATTTCAAGAGAAAATCATATACTGAAATTTAGAAGTCATGAACTGTCACTAACGTTTCTCGTTTTTCAGAGTCATTAACTCCTTAAAGGTGTTTTGTGGGGAGGGACAAAGCCGGGGAGTATTATTCGATTTGGGCTAGGTTTAGTCAAGTACGGTAAAAAGATTCTTTAGATTAGCTCAATCTCGACTTAGTCCAGTCTAGTTAAACTCAATATATATGTGAAATTAATCGGATTTAATCAGTCTAAATTTTACGACTTACAATTATGCGAGAGGTGACAAGGTCAAAGTTTAATTACTATCAATTATATATTGTGGGTGTTATTTATAAATTTTTTAGATTTGATCTTCACACTTGGGGATTGCTGAGTTAAATATTTTCGGAGGACAAGTAGCTCTAGCAGTACCAGCCTTTCAAAACTATGTGGACGTGCCTTCTACCAGCACCAGCCCCTGAGCAAGTTGGCAAAGGCGTTTAGCCCGCCCAAGCCTGGTCGGCGAACAGTTTAGAACCGGCCACTTGAAAAGAAGTTGGGCATTTCGTTATTTTCGCCCCAGCCCAGCCCACTGGCCCGTCCCGTACTTCCGTCTCCCTCCTCCTCAGTAGACCAAAAGACCCCAACCGCAAAACCCTCGCCCTGCCCGCTGTAATGGCCGGCCAAGCCGCCGACGCCGCCGCCGCCGCTTCCCTCGACCCTACGCCGCTCCAGAAGAAGGAGGTAGACGACGACGAGGACGAGGCGGACAACTTGCCGCTCTCACATTCTCGGGCTAAGAAGAAAGCAACCGGTGGGAGTGCAACCAAGGTCAAGGAGGCCGACCAAGATGGCATTGTTAAGGTTCAGTCCGGTTCTTCTTCTGGGAATTGTGTTATCATCTATATCTTGTTCTTTTTGTTGGATCATTTGGATATTTTTTTCTGTTCTCACAGTGGAGTGTGAACAAGGTGGTATATAAATTGTAGGATGTCTTTGGGATTGGGTTTTGATGGTGAGTTTTTTTTGTGTTTCTTGCGGATTTTTAGACGCACAATGCAAATTTTGGTGAGAAGTTAGAGGAGGATCTGTACCAGGATAGTATTTTGAAGGTTGTGTTCTATTTTCTTCGTTTTGCAGGGAAATGAGAAAAAGAAAAGCCCCGGAAAGAGCAATGTGAAGGTTTCCAAAGTTCAGAAAGAAGAAACCGATTCTGATGAAGACTATCATGACGATAGTTCCAAGGTTTGGGATTGTTCTCCTTTTGTCCCTGCTGTATTTTTCTTGATGCCGTTGTTGATGTTACGAGCTGTGAATCTTTCAGCCGAAATTGCAAAAGAAGAGTGCAACAGCGAGTAATGCCAAGACCTCCAAGGTTAAGAAAATAAAAGATGAAGATTTTGAAGATGATGTCAAGGTCTGCCATTTCCTTGATTTATGTCGCGCTATGGTTTATTTGCTAACTTTGTTTCTTGTCTTGGTGGAGGAGGATAAGAAAAGGAGTAGGAAGGTCATTATGGAAGATGGAAAGAAGACTGCAGGAAAGGGAAATAAGGAGAAGAAGGCGAGAAAGGTGTATGAATTGCCTGGGCAGAAGCATGATCCTCCTTCAGAAGTACGACCATCCTAACATTTTCACTATCTGGTAGAATCTAATTATTTTTATAGGGGAAAATTAATTTTCCTTTCACCACAGAGAGATCCACTGAGGATTTTCTATGAATCACTGTACCAGCAGGTGCCCACTAGTGAAATGGCCGCAATCTGGTGAGTACCACGTCTATCTAACAAACTGCAAACTTACAGTAATGGTAATTACTAGGTGTAGCCATAGCTTGTTTGCATTTTCTTAAAACCAACGGGTTGCTCACATTCTTATGGTAGAAATCACCTACAAAAGTTGTATAAATGTATTAGTTTATGTAAGCAAGAAGCTTCGATAATAAACATACAATCTTTTAGCTAGGTATTTGACAATTTGTAGCCATGTTTTTCTGAATTTTTATATTATGCTTGTTTCTACCTTTTTTTATTAACACTGTCACTTAGCTGGTACAATGGTTTTAGCCGCATTTGTTTGCCTGATAATGGAATGTAGCGTCTGTAGGATCTCTAACTCTAAGAAAAGTGAATAGTTGAACTGCTTGTAAATGTAAAAGATCGATCAATCAGGATCAAGGTTCCAGAAATTGCTAATCGCTAGTCGGTCGGCGAGCAGGGGACTAGGGATTAATCGGTTGAATCGGGGATTAATCGGAATTAATCGGTGGATACTAGTCGGCAGACTTGAATAGTAGTCTATAAGAGGGAGGCGGTGGGGAGAGGAGAGGGAGGCCGGCGACGGTGGGGCAGCAAAGGGGAGAGGAGAGGGAGGACGGCGGTTACAGTAAATAGAAACAAAGAGTAAATAATATAAATAAAATAAAATTATAAATAAAAAAGAAAAAAGAAAACCTGGTTGGGCTTGAGTCAGCCCAGCTCCACTCCTCCTCTCGGGTTAGGCCGACTGAGGCCCAACCCATGTTCTACACCTCCCCTCTCATCCCCTCATTCACACTAACACACACAACGCATACTCCACAGTCTACACATCATTCCTCGCCGACGGTGGACAAGCGGAACCGCCGAGGAGATCTCATTCCTCACCGGCGGCAGCAGATCTATTCGGTGGCGGCGGCGGTAGATCTACTCGGTGGCGGCGGCGGTGGGAGAGGAGAGGGAAGCCGGCGGCGCTGGGCAGCAAAGGGGAGAGGAGAGGAGAGGGAGGACGGTGGTTACCTTCGATGGACGGCGGCGGCGGCAGTCCGGGCGGCGGCGGCGGTACTGACGGCTCATTGCTTAGACGCTTCCCCAAACCTAGCCAGCTAGTCGAATGTCGCTTCCCCAAACCTCTCTCTCTTCAAAACTCTTCAACCTCCCGATTCCCCTCCCAAGTCCCGATTAAGTGATTCCCCAGCCGATTAATCGCCGATTTGGGCCGATTTTGACCAACTAATCGGGTTGACCGATTAATGGACCGATTTGGGCATAATCGAATCGGCAGCGTGGCAACTACAGGTTAATCGATGATTCTTTCTGATTTTTAGAACAGTGATCAGGATGTATTCGCTCACCCATGTCATCCTATCTTAAGGATGCCCGGACACTGCTCCTCCCATCCAAAAGAAAACACACACACACGCCCTCACCTTCTCCGATATGCATTTTCATTTCTTTGTGCATCTTAATAGAGTTAATTGACATGAAGCTAATGGCACCCTCGAGTTATGTTTGTTGAAACCTTAGAACAATATGATTAACATTTGGTCCTGATTTATTGCCATTAAGAACTATGTTAACAAGCAATTTGGATTGGTAGTTTCAATTTTTCATTGGAAATGAAATGTGTTGCCATGGGAACTGGATTTAAATTCTAAAGTGATTGTGCTTTACCAAGCAGTTGATGTCAGTTATGCTTGTGTTATGGGTTCTGTGGATTGATATTTATCCTAGCATTAACCGGTCATTAATGCTCCATCTTGTACTATACTGGTTACTAGCAGTTATGAGCCAGAATTTGGCACTGGCCCCACCTAGCATTAACCAGTCAGGTGACGCTTTTCAAACCCTGATTAACATGCTTCTATCAATCTTGTCAATTGTTTGTAGTTTGTACTAACTCATATATGTTCCATGTGTAAAATTACAAGCTTTTTAAAGCAAATAAATGTCTTTGGCAAACCTTTTTCAATTCAACTTCAATGCTTCTGAACAGGTTGATGGAGTGGGGCTTGCTTCCTTTTGTTGTGGCTCGGAAGATCTTTGAGAAGAAGAAAGTGGGCCTAAAACTGAAGTCACCGGTCAAAGCAGTATCTGCAAAGAAAAAGCCAACTTCTCTGATAAAGAAAGCGCCAACTTCATCTGCTAAGAAAACCTGCTCAGCTTCAGTGAAAGATGCTGGAAAAACCGTGGCACAAAAGAAAAGGAAGGCAAATAGTGACATAGACGAAGACGATGACTTTGTCTCAACCACAGTAAAGACCAAGAAGCAAAAGGCCACTATCTAGGTAGATCTCTGATGTTAAATGAGATGTATTCTCCTTTCGTTTTTGACATTATGCTAGATCAGGATAGGCTTAGGAACATTGAGAGAATTGCTCCTTCCACGTTCTGGTGCATATGTGCACCTGGAGCAAATTCTATTTGAAGCGAAGCAGTAGACTGATATGTTGTCTTGAAACTACTCTGTTGTTGAAATCTAGCATTTCTTTGGGTTTCAGTTCCAGAATGAGGAGAAAATTTTGCGTAGTGTTGAACTTACTTTAGTATTTCGGTAGTGAGTGCACAAACCCTCTGGCTTAAATGCTAATATTACCAAACGATGTGAACTATAATGCTTAGCAAACTTTATTGCTTTCCATATTTTAACAGATGATGCCACCATGTTACAAAGAATTAATAACATCTCGCTTTTATCTTCAATCAAAAGCTTGTAGGAAATTACAGCTAAATGCATTGATAAAATAACAGCATAATTCTCCTAAACTTATAAGTCCCAAACTAAAAAAATTTGCATTTCCCATAAATCAGTATCGTTGGCTTCAGAGTCTTATTCCGACACTATACACCTAGCTGGGTAACAAACGTCAAGACGTGCATCTTTGCACCTCGTTGAGTTCCAACCAAGCTGGCATGTCCTGCAGTGTGACCAGCCAAAAACCAGTATCACAACTGCTTAGCAGTGCTACTTTTTTTACTAAAATGTTTCAATATTTGCTGCTGTTGTCATACTTCTACTCGCTTGGTGATGATACTACTGGCGACGACGACAACAGGGTGGATGAATTGGATAGCGGCTCATGGACGACGGTATTGGTTGAGACGAAGATCGGATTGCCGTTCAACTGCAGCATCACCGCCCCAAGGATCTCGGTTAGCAATTTCTTGAACTCTGTTTCATCTACTGCCTTGCCGTCGTCAGCATTCGCCATCTTGAATGCCTCCTTCACCACGGCGTCCACCTGTGTTATGTTCAAAAAGCATTAAAGTTCAGCTGAACCTTAAAAACATATCTATGATGAATTGAGCATCCAACTTTGTAAGTACGAGTATATGAATGTTGTGCCAGTTGGCCTGAGTTTACCTGATTAACAGCAGCATGAGGAGGTAAACCTGCTGAGTCAGACATCTTATTGAGTGCGACTCGAAGGTACTCCTTTGATATTTCTTTCTTACTTTCTGTCGATACATCCCTCCAAACCGAATCCAGCAGCTAGTATATGATACCGTGATATACAAAGATCAGTATCTGAATGACAAAATCTGTTGTGGAACATAACTATGGAACTCAGTTTGTCAATACCTTGTCCAACTCAAACTTGTTATCCAGTAGCCTCTTGACACCGCTCCCATCAAAGGTGTTCTCAGTGTGCGCAACTATCACCGGGTGCTCTTGAAGTCTCCGGGTGATGCTGTTCAAGAATTTCTTAAATTCCCCGAAGAAGACGTCTTGAGAGACCGGTTGCTCGGGTTGATCGGCTGGAAGTTCTTGCAATGTCGGC
The DNA here is from genome assembly GCA_019359835.1 of Pharus latifolius. NCBI lineage: Eukaryota > Viridiplantae > Streptophyta > Magnoliopsida > Poales > Poaceae > Pharus > Pharus latifolius. The sequence continues at coordinate 14,315,833 of CM033321.1, forward strand.
TCTATGATGTTGCTTACAACCTATTAGTGTTACACAAATACCTTGATTTAGCAATTGATTCATGGCAGCTTATGTTGTCGTCCTGTGGCAGAAATGGATGAATTCTTCCAATATTAACAAGAATTTATGGTTAAGAACACCATGAAAGTATATATACCCAGGAGTCAGATGCTGGTGGTATTCCATGCTCGACTGTTAGCTGCTGAAGAGCGGCTAATAAGCATTGGCGCAGAGAAGCATCTTCAGATTCTATCTGAGAGAAGATGGCAGCAGTTTCAGGTTCAAATCTAGGGCTCTCAACAAATTCCTTTAGGTCTTCTCCATCGATTCGCAGTATCACAATTGGGTCCCTCTTGAGCCCAGCCGCCATGCCAAGAAGTATGTCAGATAGGACCTCCTGGAACTCGGTCTTGCTCACATCGTCTTGCTTCCCATGGGAGAACTCACTTAGAACCTACATAGCACGTCATGCAATGTGTAAGAGAAAAATGACAATTTTGGTGCCATCTTTGCTCATCTCAAGCTCTTTGCAATATTGTTTCTTGTTCACGGATTTTGAGTGGTCCCTGCACCCAGCCGGGAGAGTGGAAATTGGTTGGTTGTTGGCCAGTTTTTCGGTGATTCCACCTACTTCTATTTTTTTTCTTTTTATTTTCTCAAGTTTTTGTATAATAACTATTTAATACAATTTTATAAAATAGCACGCAACAACCATGATACCGGCTGATTTTAAATCTCTCGGTCCTAAACATCCATTTTGCGTTGTATGTAAAATATTTCCAACAGTTTATTCAGTTTAGCGAGGTTATATGCGTGTAAAGTTTTTTTGAGACTAGCTAGATGGATGTACCTACAATATGGACACTATGCGCCAAAGTTGCTGCAATCCTTGTCATGTGCGGACAACAAAATGGAATGCCCTACAAATCGAACACTGTTCTCTGTTCGGTATGACCAGTGGTCAGCAGATTCTACCATTGGATTATTCCAGAGATATCAAACGTGTCAAAACAGAGAACACAATTTCACCACTGTACTGGTGTAACTCCTCAGAAAAAACGGCATTGACCTGACAGAAATAGCTGCAGCACCACACGTTTCTGCATAGATAGATTGACTAGTTCCTATCGTCAATGTTATAGGATGAGATCTAAAGGTTTGGAATGTGACGTTTCAGTTCATACTCCAATGGCATGTTTAAACTCGGGCTTAGGGCACCTTGACGCGGACTTGCTGGCCAACCAGCATCCTGTACTGCTTTCAGAATCTATTTTTTACGACCAAGTATTAATATCGTTTTTGGTCGATTCGACACATTTGGTCTCGTGTTACGCCAACGCTTTAGTGAAGCAGACAAAATAGCGAGAGGATCTTCACCTAAAGGAGCCTATTTGATTTGTGTTCTAGTCGGAAAATATCTGTCTAGAATTAGATCTATGTAAGATATGAGTCAGACTGATAAAAACTTCATGTTCATTTGGATCAGTCAGTTTTTGTCTAAACTTAACCTTATAGATATCTAAGTGTGCCTAATATTAGTTAGGTCAGACCTATTTTGATTTTCAAATCTCAAAATCAAAACCAATCCTAGGTTTATTGGCGCAGATTTTGGACCAAAATCTAGCAAGTCCAAGCCAAACAGATTTTACTTAGATTAAACTTGCTTGAAACTTGCCACCAGTTGTTTGGCTAAGTTTATTCATGTATGCTGGACTAAATTGAGTGAGTGAGAAAATAAGTATGTTTAATTAGGATTATCAATCAAACAATTTAAACTCATATAAGTTTGATGTTGCAAAAACTCTTAAAACTCTAGACAAATTTCACAATATTTAGAAGTCAACTATATTAACGACAATGTTCACGAAACGGCCTCCGAACGCATGAACCACAATTTTTCTGTCTTTATTGTCCTATCTTTTATGCTATCTATTATGTTCCCGGAGATTGCGTTCGGATTATCCGAGCGATGGCACTGCTATCTGATCTGATAACTGATAAATAAGCCTTCTAATAATTCATGCAATTATGTTCACCTAAAAAAAATCAAACGTATAAAGTTTTAACCAGCTACTTTTCTTGTACTACAGCTATCCGACGCTAGTTTAAATTCTACTATTACATATTCAATATGTCCTAAAATATGATAACTTTTCTGTCTTCATACTTATTATAAAATATAATCCGCTTTTACTTAACCTTTATTTATTTTCCTATAGAGATCTATATATAATCCCTACACTAAACACTCTTCCATTCATCATTGTCCATACATTTACATGTAAGGATAATTTAATTAATTTTTTCCTTATTGATTTCTCATAAATTCCTTTGTATAGTCAAAATACACTTACACAACTACATAGCACTATTTTGTTAGTATTACTATAAATTGATATTATGTTTGATATTACAGTGTGTTTCTGATATTCTTTTGATATAGGAGTATTTTTTTCAGATGTGATAGTTTGATAACTAATTAAATAACAATAACATATCAATGGAATGATTAGAAAAAATATTTTTTGTCAACTTTATTTTTATTTTAATATCATTTAATCTAATGAATTTTTGGATCACAATTTTTTTAATTGTCAAATTTTCTTATTTTAAGTTGGTGTAATTTTTTTTAGGTTATCATATTTTTTTTATTTTAAATTATCACACTTGAGATTTTTTTAAAATTATCATATTTTTTTAGTTTGTTGATTTTCTAAATTATCACATTTCTCAATTTAAGTTGGCACAGATTTTCAGTGTCGTATTCTTTTGAAAAATATTGTTTACATAAAAATTATGAATACCTTATATATACATATAGATTAACAATATATTACTAAATAGGATAGATATCTTATCTCGGCACAAAATTGCACCGTAATAACAAGCAGTGCCTGTGTGTAGGCCGATCACACAACTTTTTTTTTTTTGTCTTTAAATACCTCGGCGTAGATGTGGTTGGAATTGGGCGACGACCCCTGCGCGGGCAGCCCGAGCGCCGCACCGATATCGGCGACGGCGGGGTGGAGCTCCCTCACCGACAGCTTGCCGTCTCCGTCGGTGTCGAGCTGCCGGAACTTGTGGCCCACGAACGTCCCGAACGCCTCCTTGTCCTCCACCAGCTCCCTGATCTCCGAACCGTCCACCAGCTTCTTCTCCTTCTTCTCCTCGCCGCTCTGCCTCCTCCTCCCAAACCAGCTCTCCATGGCTATTACCTAAGCTCCTCTATATGTACGCCAAGAAAAGTTGCAAAGGTGATGGAGTTCTTGTGATCCCTCTGAGTCACAAGCAAGACTAGTAGTAGTAGCTTATTTATTATTTTTTTTTTTTTCTTTTCTTCTTCTGCTGCTACGTGTAGCTCGCTTTGCATTTATAGCTTTAGCTCGCTTTGTGTAGTAGTTGCGTGGGTGGGGAAGGAAGGGGAAGAGGGAGGGGAATAAAAGCAGGGGAAAAAAGTTGGGGTGTCGGCTACTCGATTTGAGCGAGCATGAGACACGTGAGGAGGGCGACTTTTGGAGAAACAAGTTGTTTTCCCACATGCACCGTCTGCAGGTCGTGAGCCGGCCCGACCCGCAACAATAGACCCACTCTGCCTGAATGGGCAGCTAACGGACCATGGTGTATAGTGGATTGGTTGTCTAACACAGAGCACTGACCAATGGGCTTGAGTCCTGAAGGGAGATGGGTTTTCAATTTTGATTAACCAATCAACGGCGATGCTATCCCACGGCTAGGAGCCAAGGGCGGCGGCCAGCAGGGGCCGTGATCCCTCGCCGCAGATGGCGAGGACGGCGAGTACCACTGATCCTGCGGTGAGGACGGTGGATTTCGCAGCGCGATGGATCCCGCGGCGGGGCCCATGGGTGGACGACGCGAGGACGACAGCCGCGCGAGGCTAACCGTGGCGCATAGGTGGTGGCAACCCAGGTGCACTGGACGAATCTGCCATGGCAAAGATGCAATTTTTTACTATGTAAAATCTTTAAGATGCAATTTTCATCGTTATATTTTACTATACTAGATTAATAAAAATTTATAATATTATAATATTTTTTTAATATATTTATATAATTTTTCATACTCAATTTAAATATTTATAAGATATTTTAGTAATCAAAGTTTAAAAAAAATTATTTTTTAAGTCAAAAAATGATATTTTTTTAGCAGAGGGAGTATTAGCAAATGGATTTAAGAATATGAATCATATTTATGCAGTAAAGTAGCAATGGAAAAATCTCATTGGTTATGTTGTATGAAAATAATATTGAATATTTTTATTTCAAGGATTTGGGGAAGAGATGAATGTGAATAAAGTCTGTTTAATTCCCGCTCAATATCCGGCCGAGCGTAGATTCATGGACGCAGAATAGCCATTGGAAACATATTGGTGTTAGTATGTATGTGGATCTCTCAAAATTTTAACCGTCCAACAATGTTGCCCAGTGCAATTTAATTAAACTTGGTATTTAAGTAAGGGGAATTTAATTTTATACACATATCCAAGATCTTTGGTGGGTATGCATCATGCATGGGGAGGTTATTGTACTTAATAATGTTAATTTATGTTAGACTTAATTATCTTATTTGATGCAAATGATAAAAAAAAATTGGTCATCGCATATAAATCAAACATATTAAATTGATAAAATGTCCATTTTATCAGCTATATTGTAATTTAATTCTAAAATCTTTTTTGTCAATTTAATATGCATCTGATATGTGAAAACCGCCGATAAAATGGGACTCCAAGGAGCTGCTTCAGTCGCTCATTTGTTTGTGGCTTGGTGCTACCATGCGATTATAGTGGTTATTCGAAACTAGAAGTTTTCTTGTTTTCGTTTTCTGTTGGGAGATGACATCATGGCCGGTCCGTGTCTCTTCGAATTTTTCTTTAAAATAATACATTAAAAAAATAATTACACAAATAACAAATATTATAAATTTTTACAGATCTTACATCTAATTGTCATACGTTCTGATGATTGAGATATTTTTCGGTTTCAATCACACCTACGAAGGTTTCAGTTGGCAATCAAAACTATTTTTCAATCTAATCGATCCAAAAAACACAATCACCAGAACATATGACAATTGAAACCGAGAAATATCTCAATCGTTAAGACGTATTGTGATTGAACACTAAATTTGTAAAAATTTTATAATATATGTTATTTTTAGTAATTGTGATTTTAATGTATTATTAAAAAAAATGCTCTGTCTCTTCGTGATTGTGATGAGGATACCAAAAAGTGAGAACCGTCCGTGTCCATGCACCGCCTCACTCAAAAGATCTAACTTTTGGGTAGATAAGACAGTGAAGTGTTTGACAAATGACAAGATTGAAGGAAAAAATGGTGCCCATCTTGAACTTTTCATGCTTTGATGGACGCCGCACGCCGCCTCCTCCTAACTTCACTTCTACGCCAGGGGAAGAAATTGTTAGCTGCACCCAAGGACTAACCTAACTTATACTATATCAAGTAATTAACGATTGAGCTTTTGTTCCTGTTTTATGTCCTGGTCTTTAGAAGCCATATAGATATAGTAGACAAGTTCAACCGCAACAAGCAACACAAAACAGAACTATTCATACTCACTCCCAAGTACTGGTCTTACATATACCCTATGCAAAGGATTTGACGTTATCATTTGCGAGTTTATCGAATCATCCCCTTGGTACACGACGGCACCACGGACTCACTCAATCGGTATGTGTTGTCCGCAAATCTTGTCCACCACGGACAAATGCAACAACACGCAATACTTTGATACCATCCATATTATCCCAATACCTAACATTACTTCTTAGACCTTTGTTATCGCTTTATCCAAAAACGTAAACTTAATCGGTATGATCTTGTCGTCAGGTTCCATTGTACACTAGATAAACTCAACCACAACTATCTACGCAAGACTACATTAGACTTGCTACCAAGCAAGGTCGCACTTAAAGTTTTGTTAACCTTTTTTCTATGATTCTTACTTCTTCTAAGCATGTTTCATTTCTTCTCTCTCTCTCTGAATCAGGAGTACCTAGGAGTGCTTGATGTTTTGCATTTATATATTTGAAATTATTTCCATATTATGTGATGTAACGATGCACACGTGGGCTGCATTGTCAAGTGTATAGAGGGAGTGTCCAAAGGGCTCATAGGTTTATAATAATCTTGTTCGTTCCAAATTGACGTGAGCCCGTTTGTCTTTTGGCATACTTCGCTTAGTCTAGAAGCATCTAAATGTTGTTGTCCACAGCTCTTTCGTTTTATTGGGCCACACTTAACTAAAAAGAACAAAATAATAATAATAAGCCACACATTTTTTAAGAAAGATAATCATACACGCACGCGGCAATGACAATATTTTAATTAAACACATATATGAAAATACAAAGCATCTAAAATTGAACATTTATTAAAAAAGATATAGTTATACACATCCACACGACAGTGACAATATTTTAATTGAACGTATATATGAAAATAAAAAAAATTCAAAATCGAACCAAAGACATCCGAATGTGAACACGTGCATGCTGTTTTTTACCCGTTTTTATCTTTTTAGCTTTCCCCCATTGCTTCGAAGTGTAACAGTTTGATTCCTCCTGAATCTGCCTAACAGAATTTCACATTTCTCTTCAAGTGCATAACTGCATAAAATATTTATGAAAATAACAAAAATACTATGGAGTATTTCTTTCCAGATGAAGAAAGCTTTGTTTTAAATTTGCCACACCAGTTTGCAACAGAAACTGAAGCAATGTTAATATGCTCAAGGTGAAATCAAACCGCAGAGACGAGTGTTCACGAAATGACAAAATGTAAGTGTCTAATGTTTCAAGATGTAGGCATTCCTTGCCCATACTACCAATCTATATACACATGCCCTGTATTATATACAACTTCCAAGCACAGAAACAGATAAAGACCACCAAAACAAAGCGCAGAAAAAAAAATAACTCCAAAACAATCAATTCAACCCACACATATCCTCCTCACCAACGAACATGACAATCTAAAACTCAAAAAAGATTAGCACAATGTGCTAAAAAAGAGAATGACATGCAGCTAATTTCCTGCAGGATCATTAGCAGTGACGGCAGCAGCAGCAGTACCTGTAGCAATGCGCCTCCTCAGCCTGGCGCGAGTGACACGGATGGCCTCCTCCATTGGTGTTCCATCTGATGTAGGATCAAGCTCTTCTACGTCTTCTGCAGTGTCATCGACCTCATCAATGGCCATGTCGTCCGCTCCTTCAGTCTCAGGGAGTGGTGGGGCACTAGGCTCAGACTTCGGTGAACCAGCATTAGTTGAAGTGGCTGTGGCTGGTACTGCCGGTTCCTCGACCACAGGTGCCACCACATTGTTCTTTGTGTTTTCATGTGGTTTTGCTGTGGATGCAGCTGCAGCGGACTTTGCAGATGCCACTGGGCCAGATTTTGCAGATACTTGACGCCTGATCTTGGGGCCAGAAGGAACAGTTGGGGTCTCCTGAGATTGCTGTGACATTGCTGCTTGCCGAGCAGCAATAGATGATGCTCTGCGGAGAGTGGTTGGTGGTGGTTTATGTGGTTGCTGCTGCTGTTGAGGCTGTGGTTGTGGCTGCTGTGCCTGCTTCGATTGCTGCTAGAGGAAATCAAAAGCATAGCTTCAATAGAACCACAGGGGAAACTTCGAAGAAGACAAAGTAAATGCAAGTGAAGATAAATTGAGCGTATCATGAACACAAGTATGTTTAACACTTCAGAAGGGAAGAGAGGAAAGCACATGAATAGAGACTGAGTCAATTCTACTACAATATGGGCACCACCTCTTAACCTTGGAAGGCTGTCAGGACAGATAAAGGGAAATATCACATTTTCCATGACTTGTCTAACTGAGGAACTTTCAATGACACATCATAACAAAACCCACTATTTCTTGCTCCGTCATTTTCTATGACACACAGAAGAAATACCCAAATGGTGCAAGTTTCTGGGTTTACCATGAGTATTTCAACCAATGTTTCTATCCAAAATTGAAGTTCAAGTCCTTACATAGGATAGGTCTATGTTATCATCCTTCTGATTTAAGATGGAAAAACTGCACAGTTTATGCAAGTGCTGCTGAGGACAATTAGGAAGATATGGTCTTCCTGATTTGAAAGTAATATAATTGGATAAAATGCAGGCACCTTACCAGAGTAAAATTTGCCTTTACAACACAACAATTTTCTTCCCAGTCATCACCTCTTCGTTTGTTTTCTATTTTCGCCAAATTATATTGGCAAATGATAACTCACTATATCTAATTTCTCTTATCTTCACTGTAGTTAATTTCCTCAAAAAGAAAATTGCGTAGTTTGTGTTCAGCACAAGGTATTATTTCTAGTGTTTAAGCAGAATATTGTTTGTGACTCTCCTGCGAATCAAGTATGTAAACAGATGAACTTTAGCTTATGTGATTGGAAGATGCAAGGCAACCAAAATCATGTAATACTCCAAGATCCAAATGACAGCAGCACTTTGACTTGCTGGCGACAACAACCTAAAAGGAAGGCTGGCCTGGTTTATGGAATGGCTATAGGGGTGCTAATGTTGTAGTACATCATAAATAGGATTAGATAGAGCACTAAGCCCACAAACAAACACATGGGGTACCACACCCCCTCATTAGTATACCATCTACATAGTACATGCCTGGAACTGTCTCCCAGTACACATCCATGCATCCAATGCCAGTCATTGTACACTAAACTATTGTTCACTTGGTCCACAAGCATCGTAACACCAGAAAACCTAACCTGGACAGGCCAGAGCAAAGAGGATGATGCTCCTATACTTTTGGTAACAGTTGAAAACTAACTCAATGTAATTCCTAGAGACACACATATTGGTCAAAAAGAGACTAAGCAGTTGCTATGGAATATATCAAGATGTGTTTATATACTAGGGCAACATGTTTAGGTTATGATAATGACCAAATCTATGCATACACTTGGGATATCACCCAGATAAAGAGTTATCTCCATATTATCAAGCAACGAATCCTCACCAGTAGGTACATTTGTAAGCTCCGGATGCACCCACATGTACAGACCATTCAAGAGAGGAATCCTATGAAGTTTAACCATATGCAGAAGTTTTGGAGCTCCTATAGCTTTAGTTACAACAATAATGATAAGCTTTATAAAAATTATCTTTCCCATCACCCAACAAACCCAACAGAAAAAGAGAAGCCTTGGTATGTCCTTTCCATCATTAAAGTGGAAATGTAGATTAACGAAGATCCTTCATAAAGAGGTTTCAATATGGTAACAGTGACCTATGATTTAGCTTGCAGAATACTAACAAGCCAGTGGAGACTTTTCTCAGGCGATAATATGCTTGCATCTTTACAGATTGTGCTACAGGATCCAAACATGAAAAGGTAACCAAGTTAAAAAATGGATTAAAGTATCACCTAATGATTTAATTTCCTCTATTTAAAATCAAACCAAGTTTTGAAGAAGATTTCTTCGTGTAGGGCATCATATAAAAATTTATTTTGTTTAATTTAGGACACTAGTGATTCTCTCTAACAAACAATAATTGCATATACTAATTCCTTTTTGCAATAGCAACAAAGACATCTTCTACCATAATGAAGCTAATAGAACAGCAGTTAGAATTTTGTCACAAAAAAAAAAAACGAACAGTTACAATTTCTACGGAGAAGAATAAAAAGAACACGAGCTTTAGCAACAGCTGAAACACGGTGCAATGGAATATACTTATGGTGACAAAACATCAATTGGTTTGCAAGCTTTGACTGAAATAAACAAAAAGACAGTGCGTTTGTTTCGCACCTGAAAAGGACGTTGCCTTGATAACTGAGATGGCGACTGGGCAGCAACATACTTCAAAACGTCAAAGAACGTATTCTGTCCAAGAGCAGCGGCCTTTTGCCAATAAAGAACAACCATATCGCCGGCCCGAGCTCTCAACTCAAGCAGATTACGGTCGATTTCATTCTCATGGTGTGAAATGTATGGCCTAAAGAAGGTCTCATAAATGTAGGTGGTTCCCTGTAATAAAAGCACACATCAAACCTACGTATGGACATAAAAATCAATGTACTATAGAAATTGCAAGGGACAAGTCAAGTACCTTTGTCTTAGGGTACCACAAGTATATAAAGAACATTACTTTTGCTTCCGAGTAAAATGGTAGCCTTTAATATGAGCACATGCGCAAAAATGTTAGGAGACTGTTCGTAAAATAGATTGAAAATGCAACGTTTAGGCATCCTCACCATGAAATTGTAAAATCCCCAAATCTCTCCAAAACTGTTAGCAGAGCAACTAAAATCCTAGACACAAGCAGCAAAACAAAATTTGGCAGAGTATTCATATAGGCTAATGTTGAGATCATAGAATTGTAATCAATGTCTTACCAATACTGGCACCAAAATATGAGCTGCTCGATCTCTGGCTTGTTCAGTTCGACAGTCTTGTAGCATTCATAAGCAGGATAGGCATAGCCAAAGGCCAACCTACAAGAATTGGTATATCAAGGAATTGTTCGTGATTTCTTCCTTATCCACATCGATTTCAACAAATTTGATTTTTACAAGCAAAAAAAGACATAATTTCCTATCTCGCTTTAATCTACACAAGAATTCAAAACCGGGAGCAGTTGACCGTTTTGAATATGCATTGAATATACCGAAGTGTTGGAGAACTCGATACACAGGCACTGAGGCACACACAGATGAATAGGCTCAAATTTTAAGATAATATTTGGAAAACGTGTAAAAAGACACAAATTTGGGTTTGCTTGTGCAAATCAAGACATAAAAATTGACCCTTGACTGATACAAAACCAAAGCAAATCAATGTGGGGGAAACAACAGATTATCCTCCTAGCATTTCAAGAAATCTGATGACCAGACAAGAATCTTAAAAAGAATCAATCCGTCCAAGGATCAACGGAGAGAACCTTTGACCATTGTGCGATGCATTGAAAATTTGCTTCCATACTCCTCGAAAACAAAAATGCATACTTTTAAATGTGTGCGTGCTCTCACCTCCACATTCCACACCGAAGAAGATGGTGCACAAATCGACACAAAGGAACACATTTCACCAAAAAAAAAACTTCTTTGAAACAAATATGAACCTTTTATCTTCATATTGCAACAATGTTTTTCAAAACAAATAATACAAACCAAAATCTCAATAAATTTAGTTTTTTGATCCTGTTTCCAAGCTCAAAAATGTCAAACTGCCAAGAAAAAAAATTCATTTCAAGATTTAGCTCTTACAGGAGGACCCTGGAGAGGAAACCGCCCATCATCTTCCCCGATCTTCTGCGCACAATCAGATCCAGCAAAAGAAACAGAGTCACAAGCCATCGCACATTTTGGAAAGAAGAAAAATCTGGAGATAAATTGTTCAAGAACCTTGTTGAAGAGAGATCCGGGGAAAAGACGACGGGGAATGGAGAAACAAACGATGGTGGAAATGGTCAGGAGCTCCTCCCCTCTCGCTATGCTCTCTCTCCCCTTCTCCTGTGGCTAAATATACATGTCAATGTAGTAATGCGGTGTAATGTAGAGGGGGAGAGGAGAGGTGAGCACGTCCGCCGTCAACTCCGACGCAACCCAACCCAACGCAACGCAACCCAACTCACCCAGCTCTCTCTCTCTCTCTGTCTGTCTCCATTTGTTCGACCCAAACATATATGCGCCTCTCGCCCGGTCTCTTTCATTGCTTTGCTAGTGGTGTTTGCTAGCTTATGTCCCTTCGATAAGTTAGTTTACTGAACTTACAGTTTATAAAAGTATGTTTTTGAGTTAAAAATTTTCAAATAAATTAATTTATTAGATTTTAGTTTATAAGTTTAATAAACTTAATTTTATCCGTTTCAATTTATTTAGAGATTTCTAATTCAAACATATTTTATGTTTTCAGAATAAGTCTTGAGATAAATTAGATGTTTAACCATAATTTCAATTTATAACTCGTATATTGAAGTTGAAATTCAGTCAAATAACTCCTATGTCTAATAACTCATTTTTCTACTTGTTTCAAATTATTTTAACTTCTAATTAAAAAGAATTTATGTTTTTCAAAAGTGTCTAAAGTACATGTAGGTGTTTTTTTAAAAAAAAACTTGTGCTATCTATTTTCTTCAATTTTTTCTTAGAGGATTATATTAAAAAAGGAGATTAATTTAATAATATAAAAATGTGTATGTAAGATAAGAAAAAAAACACATACACCTTAACAAAAATCATATTTAGTTCTAAATAAACTATTTTTTTTCATAATTTTAATATATAAGTTAATAAAGTGAAACTAAAATTTGGGTGAACACTTTGTAAAATATAGTGAGCAATTGGTTTGTCATGGTAAATACTAAAATTTAAATCATACCACTTATGGTGTAAAAGATTATTTATTATTATTTAGTAGTGGTTTATGAGCTCGAAAGAGATTTTAATAGTAATAAAAATCGGAGGGAGTGCAGATAGTCACCATCCATTGAGAATTTGAGAGACAGTCCATCACCAACCTGATAGGTGCTTTGTGAAAGGTCATCTGTGTGGGTAGAGTAGGGTGAAATGTGATCTAGATGGAAGGATAGCCGTCGGATGGCAGGGACAGGCGGCACACACTGGTTGGTGGAAGGGGCGGGGTGGTGAAATCCTTTTGTACGGCGATCGGATCTGGCTGTCTTCCGGTTCCGGGCGTCTCTCTCCACATTGCACGAAGAATTCTTTGTGAACGTGACCACTGACCACTGACATGCTTCCAAATTGTGCATGGACCAACAATTGCTCCCTGTACGTGCACATGCGTTCCTCACCTCACCAATCAAAATCGGCATTACATGCCTTTCGTTTCCAAGCTGTCGATTTTTAATTTCATTTTGATGGGGTTATTATTGTCACGAATCATGATGTGAGATTGCTTACTAACTTGTCTTGAGACTATAATTTTGTGGTAAAATATTAGATCCACTAAGACTCCTTCCGACAATAGCGCGAAGGGCGACTCGCATCGACGGAGATGAAAGCGTGCTCGCCGCTTGCTCGGCGTGATGCGAGGGCCGTGCGCTACGGGAGGAGATCAACGACGGGCGAGTGCGCGGCAAGCTCCGCGTCGCCGTTGGAGAAGAAGGGGCCGCTTCGCGACGCGTTTTGCGGGCCCCACCGAGAAATAAAACGGCAACGCAAACCCACGCAAACTTAAATTTGACAGGTGGAACCCTAAAACAAATAAGCCCAAAAATCAGTCACTGTGTATTATGTGAGCTCGTAGCCGTGAAATAACACGTGGGCCCCACTGCACTGCTGAACGTGCCCGTGTCAGTGCGAACGCGCACTGCGCGGAAATCATGCCCACGCCACTGACAACAGGTCCCACTGAGCGTCAGTCCCACATGTCATTTAAAGAAGTGAATTATCCGCCGAACGGCGTGTTCTAGTGAGGTGGGGCCCGCCAGGCTCGAGAAACGCGTGAGTGCGCCAACTTCGTGCACATCGTCCACACGTGCACACCGTAGCCTTAGGCACTGACCAGTGGGATCAATATTTTGGAGGGCCCACATGTCAGTGGATGAACAAAAAATACGGCCGTGGGAGTAAATAAAAAACGAACTGCGTTGCGCACGCTGGGGTTGTTGCCCCAAGTGACTGACATGTGGGGCCCACGTTCTGCTGGGCCACATGTAAGTGTTTGGAGATGAAATAGCCGTTGGAAATTGGCATGGGGCCCACCTGTAAGCGGCCGAAAAAATGGTTGTTGTATTTATAGTCGTTGGAAATAACCATTACAGTTTATTTTAATGTTTTATAGGCTAAAAAATCATAAAAAATTGTAGAAAATTCCCAAAAAATTCTTAAAAATCACAAATTTTTTTTCCAACTCTCCCCTATATAAAGGCCACATTGTTCAATGATTTTCACACAAAAAACTTCATCCTTCTACATCCAAAACCATTCCGCAGATCTCTCAAATTTTTTTAAAAATCCTAATGGATTCTACGCCACCTGGCGGTTTCGTAAACTGACTTAGTTCTTTCCAGTCTCCCAATGAAAACATCGAAAATACTACCAACCAACAAGAGTCCATTTTTTCGTAGCCGTCATATCCCCCAACCTACCAGCCGTATCCACCAAATTATCATCCGTACCCACCAAATTATCCGCCCTATCAACCACATGGCCATACATTTCCGCCACCTCCCCAACAGAGCCAAAATTTTTATTTTGTGGGTATGCCGCCAAACTATCTGCAGCCGAGCTATCCGCAGTTCTCACCACCGCAACCGCACTCTACGTCAGCGTCTAACCCGGGTACTCCAAACCCAGCTTCAGCCGATCTGCCGGCACGAGTTGTCGTCGTCGACGACAGCAACAATGTTGCGGCAGATGTTGGCTGCAAGACAAAGCGTTTACCATGGTCAATGGACGACGACGTAAAACTGGTACTAATTTGATTTCCATACAGAAATACTATAAGGGAAATGTATTTACATTCGACTTCATCATTCAATTTTTTTTACAACACACAGATTAGTTCTTGATTCAGCAATTCGCTCGATCCTATTGATGGAAACAATAGGAAGTGCAATATGTACTGGGCAAATGTCACAGCGGCATTCAACGACACGGTCCTGACAAACAGGAAAAGAGAGATCAAACACTGCAAGGACCATTGGCAATGGAGCAATAAAAAAGTGGTCCAATTTAATGGTGTTTGGCTTCGACTGAAATATGTCTACGCTAGCGGTCGTTTTAATGACCAACTCATGGCGCAGACCCGTGAGATGTACAAGACGGAGATGGGTCATCCGTTCATCTTGGATTATTGGTGGACGACAGTTCGTGGGCAACCTAAGTGGTCCACAGTCTATGTTGATGCCGCCAACAAAAGAAGTAGGTTGTCTTAGTCGGGCACGTACACGTCATCGTGTCACCAGTAAAGATACGGCCAGAAGGACGAGACACTGCTAAGGCGAAGCGCAAAGGTAAGAGTCAAATTGATGCAGCGCAGGATTCTACAACGGCAATGCTAGATAATCTTGATGCCTTCATCAACAATCACCATGACCGTGTCGAAAAGAGGAAGGACGCAGTTCGTGTGTCCAGTCATTGCGTAGCCTGGGGAAGTCGAAAGAGAAGTCTGCCTTGTACAAGGCATACTCGAGAATGATGGGCATCGACAAATCCACTATAGACGACGCTCAGAAAGAGGAGTATACGGCGAGCATGAAGATGATAAGAGATAAACTTAAAGCCCTAGAGGACGAAGATTAGTTATGATGTTTTTAATTTTCTTTGGATAGCCAACTATATATGTTTCTTTGTTAATCTATGTACGATACTTTATTAATTAATGCATGAATTAAATTAAACATTCTTGTTAGAATATGACCGTTGGAATATAGTTTTTGGTATGTGGCCATTGAAAACTAGCCGCCCCAAATTATTCGTTGGAATATAGCTGTTCGAAACTAGCCGTTGGAATATGGCAATTCGAAACTAGCTGTTCGAATATAGACGTTTGAAACTAACCATTGGAACCAACCCGTTCGAATATAACCGTTGGACTCTTTGTTTATATTTCAACCCCCTGAGAACGTTCTCCTCACATTCTAACTTTTTTTGCAAAACAGCATAGTACGTCACAAACTCACCTTCGTTGCCACTCACAAAATGTCGTCTAGCTCTAGTTCAAGCACAAACAGTCCTGAGGAGGATGCCATCAGCAAAATAAAAGATTTCTTAGTGGACTTTGTGAAGGAGGAAGAGGAGGAAGATCATATTATCGCCGGTCTGTACGCCCGATTTGATGCTGCTTCCTCTCGTGGACGTCGCCGACGCAGTAGTAGAAGATATGTTGAGAGAGACCGCGAAGATGGCCATCTACGACTTGTCGCGGACTACTTCTCCGACTCTCCGGTCTACCACCGACGGTATATTTCGTCGGCGATTTTGAATGGGGAGACCCCTCTTTGTTCGTATTGTCGAAACGCTCGGTGAGTGGTCCTCTTATTTCACTGAAAGAAGGGATGCCACTAATCGTCGTGGACTCTCCCCTTTACAAAAGTGCACTGCAGCGATGCGTATGCTAACATATGGTGGCCCCGCTGATGCCGTCGACGAGTACGTGCGGATAGGGGAGTTCACGGCGATTGAATGTTTGGAATACTTCGTGCAAGGCATCATCAACAAGTTTGGTGAGCAATATCTTCGTAGCCCCACCGTCGAGGACATCCACCACTTGCTGCAACAAGCAGAGCTCGTGGCTTTCCGGGTATGCTGGGAAGTATTGATTGCATGCACTGGGAATGGAGAAATTGCCCAGTAGCATGGAAGGGATAATTTACGCATGGAGATTGTGGAGTCTCGACGATCATACTTGAAGCGATGGCTTCTTACGATCTCTGGATATGGCATACTTTTTTTGGTGTGGCAGACTCCAACAATGACATCAATGTACTGAATCAATCAGCATTATTCACTGATGTAATGAAAGGGCGAGCCCCTCGTGTTGAGTATACTATCAATGGTCGGCAATACAAGATGAGGTATTATCTCGCCGACGGTATATACCTGGAGTGGGCTGTCTTTGTAAAGACGATACCGCTCCCGCAGACGGCGAAAACCCGGTTGTTCGCACAGCATCAAGAAGGAGCAAGAAAGGATGTTGAGCGGGCTTTTGGAGTTCTGCAGTCTCGATTCGCCATTGTGCATGGTGCGGCAAGATTTTGGAGACAGTCAACCCTAGCGAAGATCATGCGGGCTTGTGTCATCTTGCACAACATGATCATAGAGGACGAACGCGACGACAATGCCGAGAACTATGACTACAACAATCATCTAGGCACATCCACGGTAGTACCGCCTATGATTCACACTGGGAGTACGCCTTTATTCGAAGATGTACTTCAAAGAAATGCTGCCATCCGTGCTCAACCTACGTACACGCAACTCAAAAGAGACTTGATCGAGCACATTTGGCAATGTTTTGGAGGAAACGCCGACGAGTAGTATCTTACCGAATTTCGTAGTAGGCATTTCTTTGCAAATTTAATTTTAGTGTATTTCGCAATTATGTCATGTACCACTATTTGAATTTTAATATCTATTATTTTTTGTCAAGTGCAATTTTTAAATCCAAAATGTCGAATTTAATTTCGTAAGTAATATGTTAATATATTGCTAATATTGAAATTCTTAAATTAATACAAATTCGTTGAATATAATTGTCAAATCGTATAGAGCGAAGCAAGATGCAAATCATTTGAGTGCTTAGCTCTTGTTTAGTGTTTGCTTGATGGTTAGGAGTGTGGGACCCATGCTAAGAGCCAAACAAGGGTCAAACTATTGGAGACTTGATGCTTAATTGGTGCTTTAAGATGGTACTCACACACGTGGCAGGGAATATTTTGTTTAAAATCCAAGCAAGAGCCAACCCTATTGGATAACCTAAGCCAATCTTTCTACTATGATTTAATTTCTTTCAAAATTTGACTTTTTAAATAAATTAGGAGAGTTCAATTTATTTAAGATGTTACTTCCACGACATCTTCTTTGAGAACATAAACTTCTCATATTTTAAATCGAAATTAAAACTCTCTCAAACAAAACCTCAACATATAATGAAACATGTGCGCTTTTCAAAGTGATAGTAACCAGAATTCCAAAATGAAGTATCACAAACCCAAAAAGCATAGAAATTTTAGAGAAATCTCTTTCTTTGTTAACTGTTTATTGAAATCGTCTTATACTTCGGTCAATGTGAATAATAACAATATAGACTAGGAAATTGAATGGCTGTATTATTAGCCTTTTTTTTTTTCAACGGTTTCTTCTATTATATGCGTTTTTTTTTTGTGCTTCTGATCAGACAAGGTCGGTGAAAATATATTTTAGAATAATTTTCATTATTTGTCTCTTTTTTATCTTAAATATTCTATACAACTCTTTTTTTTAAATTTTTGACAATCAATTTCTTTTTTTATGATAATCATTTCAAATAGTTCTCCTCTATCATCTTCCACAATAAAAAATAATATGCTAGTATTACATATGACAAACCAAATTTATTTAATAGTGTGAAATATAGCAAAAGAAGTAAATCACTCTCTTTGATTTAGTTTTCGCAAAAAATTTTCTATCTATTCACTTGCAGCATAGCAATAAGTTTACATTGAAAATAAAATATTTTTATGTTTGCAGCAACTAAATAAAATATTCTCTTTTTTCATATGGAGACAAATATATATACCTCTTTTTTTAATTAATTTAGGTCTATACAATGTATCACCATAAGATCATATTCATTCGGGAAAAATTTTGTCCATGCTATTAAAAACGTACGATAGTTTTCATTTCCCACTACAAAATTGTTTTGTATTTACACTGAAAAGTGCACTAGTATTTTTGTATTTACCATTGTGTCAACGGAGTAAATGATATTATTGTACCTATTATGTGACATTTATATCCTTATCAATGGAGCAAATATATTTCTACCTCTACCTCTTAATATCTTATAAAAGATTATAAAAAATCTCATGTTTTAAATAAGAAATACTCTTGCATCAAAAATATATTTCATATGTACCACTGAAATACATGATTTTTTCACCTAACAATATTAAAAATATCATTTATTCCATTGACTAGCAATTGACCTAACAACATTGGTAACCACAAAAGATTGGTGCATTTTTTAATGGTAAGTTTGAAATATCCGATTTTATAATGACAGATATAAAATATTGTACTTTTTAGTGGTACAAATGAAAATTTCCTATATATTCAGAATTAGATGCATTCAACAATTTTTACGAAAACATTGTCACTATATATAGTAAAAAAAAAAATAACATATTGTATTAGAAACCATAATTCAATGACATTCAATCAATTTTCTTCCAAAAAAAACCCTATTAAACGCAGCCTCCCCTAAATGATATCCTCCTTGTATCAAAACGAAACGAAGATGGTTAAAGATTTGATGGCAAAGAACATAAGTGACCAAACCTGATGTGTAAACAGATGTTACTTGGTGAACAAGATTTTCCGTTAAAAGGGTACAGATGGAAATTGGTTCAAAAAACATGCACGTGAGCACGTTTTGGCCTTTGGGTCCCATGATTGTGGCGCATGAGCCAAATCTAGCTATATATGTGTATACTGGGCAGTATGGTTTTTATTTCGAGTAATTTGGATAAAAAAATCTTTAAACTTTTTAAAACTTGCTTAAGTATGCTACATAAGTCCTTAAACTTGTTTAATTATATTTAACTATATATCTTTTAAAATAGAATCGTCGACAACTATACTTTGTTCGAATTTACTATCTCTTGAACGTTCTACTTTTTGCTTTCTACTGCACATTTTTGGTGTCATTGTTAGATTGTATTTTAATCTCTATTACATAGAATTATAGATAACTAACAATTCCAAATTTTGTAAGTATTATTTTTTATTTGTTAGTTCTCAAAATAGTTTATGTAAATAAAAATTCTAAACTTACAAATCAAAACAAAAGTTATAATCTTACAAGTATTTTGCATTATTAGAACTTAAATTCTATATAACTTTCAGTTATAATCTTATTAGTACTTTTTTCAATTGTAGTTATCAAAGTAGTTTATGTAAGTAGAAATTCCAAACTTATAAATCCAAACATAAGTTATAATGTTTATAGTTTGCACCATTAGAACTTAGAATTATAGATAACTATCAATTCAAATTTCTGTAAATATTATTTTTTATTTGCTAATTTTCAAAATAGTATTTTTAGTAGGAGTTTTAAACTTACAAGTCCTTTCATAAACTTCAAGATACCCAAACACATTAGACTATTTCCTATAAGATGGATTCATTAATTTCATATAGCCTGGTGGGGAAAGCCCATCTGCTACTTTAAGGATATATTTTTTGGGGAAAGACAAAACAACAAAAAAGATATACAGTAGAAACCTTAACATTTGCAGGTTCCGTGTATAATCACTCCTATTTAGTTTCATGCATTACGAGTCTTACTTTGAAAAAACTTATAACTATAAAAAAAAATTGCATTTACTGATGTCGTAACATAACTTCGGATTTTTTTTTTCTATAATTGCACCAAAAGGCAATTCATGAGATACCAAATCCTTGGGACCATCGGGACAAGATCAATAGTTAATAGCTTGTCGGACCAAAGTAAGATTCGCCACCATACCCAGACCTCTTGAATTCTTAATCAAAAGCTTAACTAGGAAAAATAACATTTTCTCATATTGTAAGAAGCACTGTAAAACTTCCTTCGTATTTATCTTTTTTTAATTACTCATTTAATTTTGTTATTTAATGACGGTCGATAGGGATGAGGGTTGGTGGGTAGGGGAACAATGGTTTAGTGATCAGTCACTAATATTATGGACACATCGATGTCAATCTGTTTCATCAGCACTAATTTAGTTGGTTTGTTTCACAGTTTGTTCTTATGTCACAGCACCCCAATCTCTACTCCTCGGTTCTTAAAAAATAAATCATTTTGTGTCAATATATAATTTTTTAAGAATTGAAATAAGATTATATGTCTATCTTTAATAATTATAATTAATGTGATAAATATATTATTTGCATGTAAATAATTATGAGTAGGTGAAATAATGATTATGTTGATATTTTTTAGAAGATAAAATCATATTTCATCTAACAAAATGTTTTGTTTTTTAAAATGATATTATTTTTAAGAACGGAGAGAGTGGTTGTGTGGGTCATAATACTTGCCCTTTTTCCGCACTGTGAGGACATGCCATGGTCATGTGTATCCTGCAAGAGCATTACGAGTATTAGATAGTATCTCAACTAACCGCCCCATGTATGCCTTTCCAAAAGGAACAAATATACCAAAATGTAATGGGAAAGGAAGGAAATGACACCGCAAATTGAAGAAGATTGGGTTCAAGACCCAGTTTTCATCACGAAGACCTCCCCTAAAAAAGCCTCTCCATCAACTAACTCCATGTCTATCTTTCCGAAAGGAACAACAATATGCCAAAACGTAATGGGAAAGGAAGGAAATGACATAGCTAAGTTCTTGTAGAAAAGAATATGAGATCTCTAACTATTGAATTGGTGTGATTTTTGTTGATTCAACAGTTAGAGTCCAGGCTTCACCGTAAAGATTGTGCCATCCAAAAAGCACTGCATCGAACTAACTCCATGTCTGCAGCTATGAAAGAGGAACAAATATGTGCCAAAACGTAACAAGGAAAGAAGCAACACTGTGAAGATTGAAGCTGCCACCGTGCACTGTCTTTGCAGAAGAGATTGGAACTTCAATGTAGGCAGTAATATTCCTGACGGAAAAAAGTTACTAAATAGGTTAGTTTGTTTAATTTGTCAATATAATTTGTATACCCAATTTGAAGGTCATCATATTTTTCTACATTTAATTGGGATTGTTAAATACCTCCAACTACAAAATTTGTTGAGAAGGTAAGGTACTTCTTGATCGTCCAATCTTGTTTACTTTATTTGCGTGAGATCATATGCATGTATTATCAAATGAACTAAGTTAGTTTATACAGGCTCATCTAACTGGTCGTTCCTAACATTATTTTGACAATTAAATTCAGGTTCCATCTTATCCAACATAACTACTAAGATAGCCTAACCCACCTAAACAATGAGGCAATAGAGTACTGAGTTAATTATGCAAATATATAATCCCCCGATCGTTGTCAAACCGCTATACTTACCGCTGCACTAGAAGTTTTGGAAAAAGGAATATAACGCATATAGCCCAGTGGTCCATGCACAAACTATGTTATATCTATCGCTTGGTGAAATATTAAACTTTACTTTTTTAGACATGTGCTACGACATTAATCTGATGCTATCATAGTTCGCTTTCTTCTTAATCAAGTCCAACTCCAACCACCAGCATACAAATGAGAGAAGATACGGCAATGATTGTCTGAACTCTGAAGGAAGCTGATCCCACAGAGAGACAGACACTATTTCTTTCCAAATAATGTTTTAACAAATCTTTTTATGGCTTGGACTTATCTCATTAGTCAGTTTATTGCCAGCTTAATGAGATACAACAACCAAAACTTAGCCGGTTTCTACTTATTTTTCCACCTTAACCTTATCTATTGCTCAGTGGATTTTTCTTTTCCTTCTCTTACATTTTTTCCCCGACAACATCGCAGATTGAGATTGAAAATGACAGATAGTGATACTTAGATCCCAACATTTCTACGCATTGAGCCACCTAATGATCGCAATTGAGCCATGGTTTATCCATTATAATTTACTTGGTAAACCAACTGTTAGCTAAGCATACATTAATAAATTCAAGGGGTTACTTGATTCCAAGAGAGACGATCATCCATGACGTGTGATGTGGTCTTGGTCAGTGAGTCGCTTTCTTGGCTAATTGCATATACTACTATTATTATGGATTATGCAAGTTCTCGATGTAGACATATTTGTATCACTGGAAATAGTGTTTTCTGTTGTTGAAATTTGAGTAAATTAGTCATCTTTATCTTTTTATAGAAATGTATTTATATAACTGGAAACAAGATTTTTGAGTATTGAGCAATTCTCAACAATTCAAATTTTTGAGTGAGTTGGTGTTAGCGTATGGAGGTCAACACAGTACCACAGTAAAACAGTTCTAAATTTGAGATATGTTTAGTTTATATATTAAGAAAAGAAAATTATAAAACTCAAGGGCACATAAGTTGGAAGGGTTATAAGTCCTATATATTATTCCATTCAAAAAGTCCTATATATATTATATTGGCACTCATCGAGGAGTCAAAATTCAGTTTTTAGGGAGAAATTATAAAAAAAATAAAAGCCATGGGTTTTAGATTCTACATAAGTCACTTTCAAGCGTTAACAATGAAAAAAACCCACTAATTTTCCACTATATTTAAAAAAAATTAAAAAAATTGAAAATCTTAGTCAATGACATGTGGGAATCACGTATCTAAGATTGTGATTTTATATTCAATTTCTTCTTCTCTTTCCTTTTTCTCTCTCCTACTCTCTGCCCCCTCCCTCACTTTGCCATCTTTTAGCTCCTTCTTGTATGGGTGGTGATGAATCAATAGTGACAAGTAGGAAATAAGTCCATGAAAAATGGGTAGATCAAGTGTTGGAATGGTGGGGAGAGGAAAAATGGAACAAGAGTGAACAAAAGAGAAGAGAGAAGAATAAAAAATATATAAAATCAGTCATTAATACATGGATTTCATATATCAGTTGCTGATATTTTCAAATTGTTTTATTTTTAAGTTTAATGGAAAACCACCACAAGAAGGGGGAGGAGGTGTTGAAACTGTGTGGTACTTGTTGGGGTGACAGTACTTCAAAATGATTTTGGGGATGGTGGATCCAAAAACACTATGAATTTTGTGTTCTTTTTTTGTTTTTTCTAGACAGTACTTAATACTTGTTAAACTGGAAATGTTCCATATGCTTTACAACAACCACAATAATCTATTATATAATAGATTTTGGTAATATTAGAAATATCACATTAATTCTGATTCTACATAAAAAAACTCAAATTCTCACATTAACCTCAAAAAGAAAAATTGTTATTGTATAATAAATTATGGTTATATTGGAACCAACACATTAATTCAAGCCCCAGATACTTAAATTATCACATTAATTCTAGAATTTTTTTTTAGAAATTCCCACATTAATTAAAAAATAAAAGACATATTCTATCAATTATATTTATAAATATATAAATTCATTATTTGAAAAATTATATATAAAACTAATTCTATCTTTATTATGATACAAATTCATGTAAAAAATTACATCAAAAAACAACTTTATCTCTATTATAATATAAAAAAAGGACATTTCCTATAAAACTAGATAAAATTTTAAATTACATAAAAATTAGTTATATCATTAAGTAAAATTCTAACCAGTTCTGAGAAAATGCATCAACAACTGCCCTTGAGCTTTTACATTGTGATTATTATTTATAGATGACAGTCTCCTTTCTTTCTCTAATCATTTTTTTGTGGTCTCCACGTCCTAAACCACTCGCTGTCCTTCCTAAACAATGTGATACCAGGCGATGCATGCAGTAGACTTGCCCGCCCAGTGGCCAATGGACTAAACCACAAATACTAGTTGTAATTTCTGAAAATAAAAGATACATTGAGTTGAAACAAATATCAAATACTAGTTGTCGACGTACCAAGTTTCCAAATTCCTCCCAGACTAAAGAATGTTATTTCGAAAACCAAAAGATAAAAAAATCATCCACATATATTTTCGTGTCTGCTGGAGAAGGAAAAAACTGACCGAGTTACCGGTTGACAAGGTGTTTGAAACCTTGGTCAAATTTGGGTGTTTGATATAAACATATGCCCTTCTCTAACGTTGCAAAAGTTCAAAACGTTAGCACTCCAAACTGTTCTTTGAGGAAAGTGGAAACGTGATGCAAGCCAACAAGGACAATTTCGTGTAAACTTTTGGTGCACAGCGATTTCTTGAGGCCCTGTGATGTGAGGTGTGGGGGCTGGACCATGGACCTAATCGGCCTGTTTGTGAAATTAATCCTATGGAACTCGTTATTGGGCCTTTTTTTAGTTTTCTATTTTGAGTACGATCGGTTACTCTGTTCGTTTTTTTCTTTCTTCTTTCTTCTTTTTAAGATAGGTTATGAATTATGATAACATTTTATTTTTTAAATATAGTTTATATAAGATCTCGTTATCGTAAATTGTTCATAACAACGAAAGCTATGTATAGTTTAGTGGCAAAGATCTATTGTAAGTCCTCGTGTTGTGTTCTTCTGCAGCACACGACCATGCAGAATTGCAGACGTTGCAAGTGCTCTGTAGAATCCGCATGTATGCCATGCAGAGCATCTGAAAACGTAGGCAGTGGTAATTTAATTTGAGCGAACGATAAAAGCACGATAGATCATTTCTGCAATGCCAATTGATAACACATAAATCTTTATTAATTGGTATAAGGACATGTAATAACATTTTAACATGTAACATGGACAGACTCCCATTTTAGATAAACAAAACCTCAACAACATTGCAAAAATAATACAGCACTACACATGCACGCGCAAGTCGCAATAACCATAAAAATGGTTGCATATGCAGCAAGAGCGACTATTAGAAATCTGCCAATTCGTATGTGATGGGTGAACAAAGAAAGTTGTGTAGCATAGTCGGTAGTTAGGTATGGATAGAGGGGCATAGAGTACATATGAAGAGCTACAAGAATGATTGTAGAGTCTAGCAAGTTATGTTAAAAGATAATTAAGCATGTTCATGACGATTGAACTTGCAACACTTGTGGACAATAAAAATTAAGAAAAACAAAAACATACGCGACTTATTCATAACAACCCACGGCCATGACACACATATATAGCCGGTCCAAATTAACGGAGCAATGCAACATTAGGTAACACTCGCATTTTTCAGTGCATGCTTAGAGTGGGCAAGTGAAACCTGGAGGGCAAGTCTTGCCGCAGTACTTGAGGAGCAGAATAAGGTCAACCACCACGTTAAGATCGATTCCGAGAACGTTAGCCCTGACGGCGGTGCACAGGCAAAGTGCCGCCTCGAGATCAGCGCGTCCGGCGAGCAATGGGCAGCACCCTTCATCCGTGGGCGCACACCAATTTGGAGCTTGAGCAGGTTCAGGACATTAGTGCACACCCCAAGCCCATGTGTGTTACGCGGACAGTGGAGGTCGGATGGTGTTGGGAAGGAAGGCGATGGTGTGGTTGGGTTAGAACAGTAGAGCTCATGGCAATATTGAGCAGTGGCCAATAAGATGAGATTGTTGGCGACGAAGAGGGCAGGGAAAGCTGTGGATTTAGAGGCCATTTTTTTGTTGTTATTTTTTTGGATATACTGTGCTTGGAATAGAGCTCAGGAGTTCTCTAAGGTGCCTAATTAGCTTCTTAGGATGGTTCTGCATGTATGTATGGTTGGTGTGAGGTATTTATAGGCGGATTGTGTGAAGTTGTTGGTGCAACTTGCCGGTCACATTGCGAGTTTTTGCTGGGCTGTGCGCCTGTGCGTCGAGATAAGATATGGCGGCCTTGTTGCACGTACGTATTGTATGTGATATTGTGATGGGACGTTATCTAAAAATAGAATCACATCTACATCTCTTATCAAGTTATAGTTGGAAAAACAATGCCCAGCCCACTCAAGTACGAACTCATCAGCCGTATGCTATTAGCCTATTACCAGTGAGGTGTTGTCGGGTCTGGGCTCCGGCTTCATGCTTTTAGACTGGAGCCAGGTGCCAACTACCAAACACAGTAGTTCTACTTCCATGGAAATCGTGGAGTAGCTAGATCAGTTCATTTCTACTTTATTTTTTAATTATTATTGTGTCATTTTTGGAGTTATTTTTAAAGTGTTTTGGACTAAAAACTAGCCTAGAGATATTTGTTTCCTCAAGTAGTTTATCAAAATTACACCACCTGTTATTTTATCAAACACGATCAAATAATATGAAGAAAAGAAAATGGTGGTCATCTGTAGCCATGTTTCAAGAACTTCTATTACATCCAAACATGTTGCTGGCTCTCGCTTTTGGGCTTCTAATTTTGTTTTGTAGCTGAAGCTTGGATGCTCTGGCTCTATATTATGGATGTTGAAGTCAAATGTCGGTTAAACAAGACCTAAATATTATATAGTTATAATCTAGATATTCTCATGTGTGAATTTGTTAAGTAAACGTGTATATGTGAGTATATGACAATTTTAGCGATGGATACGTGCATGCAAATTATTCTGTTGTGTTTTGATATATAAGTAAATAAGAAATGTTCACTTCTTTTGTTTGGAAATATTGCCAAGCCCTGTCATTCAAACAAAAGCTTGGACAACCCAGTCCCTTGCTTAACCGTCTCAAACTCTTAATAGAATACAGAGTAAATTGGGATTTGAGTTTCTAAATTTGTGTTGTTGTCATTTAAGTTTTTAAATTTAAAATTTAGCTTATCAAATCTTTAAATTTGTCTCTTTTAATCATTCTAGTTTATAAACTTGTGTGTATCAGTCAATATTCCATTATTTAATTGTTGGACTTAATTGTAAATTTTGAATTTTTAGGGCTTCTTTAACTTTTATGATAGGTTCTAAGTATTTAATAGAAATAATGTCTTATTTCATGTCTTCATTTTAACACACTATATTATTTAAAAACTGATGTGCATATTATAGAACACAAAACTATGTTAGAAAAGTTAATATAACATATTATATCAATTTAGAAATACTATGTTGTAAATCTACATTGTTTTTTGTTTGTTAATTGACAAATGGAGCCAAATGAAAGGATCGAACAAAATTAAAAACTTATTAAATTAAATTTTAAATTTAAAGATTTAAATTACACAATAATATAAATTTAAAAATCTAGAGTATAATTTACTATAAATCCAGGTATACGTGCTCTTTCAACGGGGAATGCTGGAGTTGACACGAACAAGTGCAAGATGGCTCCGAATTATAATATGGCGTGTACGTGCGTGACGTCCATACGAAGGTCGCTGCTTTCTGTAATATGAAATGTGTTTTGGACTTTAAAATCAACTTTTCTAGGAGTACTAAAGAGCTAAATTTAAAAGAGAATGAATTCTGTTTCTTCGGGAATGTGGCCTCGAGATAGGATTCGTTCTTCTCGACGTGTATAGTGCTTATCACGTCGTCAAAAGTAATTTCGTAATGTTATAAACACATGCATTAACATATTAAGTTAAAAATTGACGGTGAAAATTACATTTTAAAGACTGAAAAATCAATAAAGTACTCTTTTTATTGTAAAATATAAAATATATTTATATCACACACACGGAATAAAAAAAATTCTAAACACAAGATAACATTGTAGTAAAATAATTAAACTATCTTCATTCATAAATATATTGAAAATGAGAAGAATATTAGTGTGAGAGAATACTTACAAATAACAGAGAGAATGAATAAATAAATAATGGTAGAATAGAAATGATAGTAATAAATTCGCATACACGTTTTATATTTTACAATAAAAATAAAAATATTTTGAGTGTGATTATGGTACTCATAATTTTTGCATATGAAATAATTTTGGTGTGATTAATACTCACAATTTTTACATACAAATTTTTACTTTGTGTGGCTAAGATACTGAATTCTTACATGCAAAAAATAAAAATTGTGAAAAAAACATTTGTATGATCTATTTCCAAACTAAACGGAAGATCTCAGCAGAAGCAAACTAACGGATGAGACGTGGCATTCTTGTATGATGGGGCAGAACCAAAAACTTATAAAACAGGGAGTGGACATTGAAGAGTATATGATCCATTCAAACTCAAGAGTTTTGCCTCATGATGGTTGTGGAATGTCAATGTCTATTTAGGAGAACGAATGACTCCAAGTCATGGGTGGATCTACGTGAAAACTGCCAGGACATGTCTTAGAAAGTTTTTGATGTAAATATAAGACATGTTTGAAACATAATAATTTTAAGAAAAAAACATATTGTGAAAAAAAATTGGATTCTTCTAAAGTTCTTATATTCTAAATATTTTTTTAAAGACTAAAATGTGTTGGTTAACGCAACTATTATAAAAATATAAGAAATTACAAGATCATAGGATTAAATCCGAGAAAAATCATAATAACCCACTTAACATATAGTTGGTTAGAATCAAAAGTTGATATTTAACTAGAAAATTCAAATGTCACACTGATTAGATTACCAATAACAATTTTTGTATTCTAAACATTGCCTGATTAAACTCTGTGAATCTGGAGTATAATTATTTCTGGTGACAAATAGTGCAAAGATGTGCCCCAATTGGTTAGTGCATAGCTTCTCCTCACATGAAGTCTAGGGTTTGAAACCGTACACGTGCTGACAAATTTCATTAAATCTCTACTTCTTTAAACTAGTCGGAATCCCACTATAATTTAAATTTTTATTTAGTTTAATAGGTAAATGTCCTTCTTTAATATTATAATAGA
Source organism: Pharus latifolius (assembly GCA_019359835.1). Taxonomy (NCBI): domain Eukaryota; kingdom Viridiplantae; phylum Streptophyta; class Magnoliopsida; order Poales; family Poaceae; genus Pharus; species Pharus latifolius. Next base: position 14,344,853 of record CM033321.1, read on the forward strand.
GATACAATTATGTTTTAATACGATTTTCAATATAAATTGTATGAACAAAAATAGAATTATTTTAAATATGATTTTTCAGATAATGAATCTATACAATTATAAATATAATGAATGAAATAATCATTTTTTTTTATTAATGTAATTCTTTTTCTAGAGTTAATGTAAGAATTATGAATGTGGGGCCTATATTAATGTGTTGTTTCTAATATTATCAGAATTTATTATATAAAATAATAATAGATATATTTATTTTTCTTCTCGAGTTTAGGCTAGTACTTACCAATGCTCCAAGAAATTTTTTTTTATCTACCTCTCCTTATGTGTCCTGTGTTCATTACTCGGTAAAGAAAATACCACAATTAATATCATCTATATGCTTTTTCAGGACGTTATTCCCTGCCAATTAATCATGCATTTCATATTTAATTGATTGGTGGATTATAATTTTTCCAAATGTACATCGATCTTGTATACACCACTGCAAACTTAGCAGATTTACATAAAAAGCGGCGACCGGCGACGGCGAGTGGTCACGGAATGGGAGGCTGTGTGGATATTGGCTTCAATTGGAGATGGAAGCTCCTTTCATCTCTGAGGATTGGTGTAGAGATGGGGTTCGATTTTGAAAAGCAAGTCTGGAATTCTCTTAAGCGGCTGGTAAATTTTGACTCTTCTTTGGGAGGTAAGGAATTCTTTCTAGTTTTATCTGTTGGTAGGGCAATTTTCAGAAGATTAGAGGAAAATATTACTTTTTCGCTCCAAACCTGTTTTGGGGGACAAGCAGATCTCTTTAATGTTGTTCAAATTTATAAATTTGGCTTTAGATTCTCAATTTCTTTCAAAAAAGTTGGTTTTGCTATTTTCTTAGAGAAGAGCATAGTTCATAAAGTTTTGCAATTCATTTTCATCTTTGGAGTCAAGGAGTCCCAAACTAGAAGAAGGGATTCTTTCTCTGGCAGAATGAGGTGGATTTTAGTTGGAAGACAGTTGGTAAAAAAAGTCAGTGAACAAAGAAATTGTTCTGCCCAATGTTAAGAGGAATGATAAGTCGAATTTTGTGCCAATTTCATCTGTCGTTGATAGATTGGATTTTCGTTTTAAGGCAATTTCTCATAATTTTAATGTTCCATTGGAAGAAGAACAGTCACAGAGAAAAAGATATTTGAAAAAGCCAGATAAGGGTCTAGAAAGATTGCGGTGCTTTAATTACTCGTCTTTTGGTCATTTTAGAAAGTAGTGTAAGACTGCTGTCCGTTGTAAAACTTGCTTTAACTATGGACATATTTTGTATTACTACTTTCGCAAATTGTAATAGAAGAGAATTTTTAAGTATAAGACTAGAATGACATTTGGTAATGGGCCATTGCCAGGAGCAATGTTTAAACCTATTAAGGAAGCTTATAAGGTGCCAACCAAACATGATGCTTCGACTGAGAAGTTGAAAGAATATCAGTCGTTTAATAATTTCTTTAAAGTGTATATTTTTCCCAAGCAATATGCAGGAATTGAAGTGTCGGGATGTTTCACTTAAAACCTACCTCGATGCTTCCATACTCAGTCAGTCCAAATTCCACAATCAACTCAACAATGGCGGACTTTCCAATTATCCCGACGCTTCACAAATCAGGAGGGGTGGTGATTGAAATATAGGAAGGCCACTTAGACTGAGAGGACTGTTGGAGTTCCCAACTCCCCTCTTGAATGAGAATTTGGTCTTTTGTTTGCTCCAGCCTCATAACAAGAATCTCAGAAACATCATTGAGCAGTTCTTCATGATCGAATGTGAATTCCCAGTAACAAATGTTTATCTTTCTACTATGGGGAATGCGGTTTATGTTAGATTTCAGAAAATCTATCACAAAGATATAGTTTGTGAGGACAATGGGAGAAAGCACCCTATGCATATAAATCTTGGTAACTTCACTATCTTCTGTAGGAAACATGATGTGGCCCCAACTTTAGAATTCCTCAACAAAGTTTTAGGGTCTAGATTAATTTGCATAACTTTTCTCTAGATTATTGGGCGTTAGACTGTATCAAGGGTGTTGTGAAAGGTTTTAGTGATTTTTTGGATTGGGATTCCCAAGATTCACTTATGGACAAGTCTGGAATTAAAATTAGGGTGTTTGATAGAAGATTAGAGACATTCACGATACTGTAGTGGTCACCATCCCAAGAGTTAACAATGGTAGGTCCTGGATAGTTACAGTTTCTATCTTTCATGCAGAATCGATTGATCTCAATGCCCCTGAAGATGATATTTCTGATGATGAGGAGGAAGATAACTTAGGGGGAGATCAGGACAACAATGATGACATGAACTATGATGGTCAAAATAATAACAATGACCCTTCTCTACTAGATGTGGAAGAACTTGGTGACTTTGAGGGAGACCCATTATGGAATGTGGCGGTAGGTTTGAATGGAAATATTTTAAATAATGGGGTTGAGTCAGAGTTGAATAATAGTGGATGGGGAACTGGGTCCTGCTAGATGATCATGATTCAAATAGTGCAATTACTGACTTTAACTCTGCTTTAATCAATTCTTCCTTTTCATCTGAGGCTTGCATTTCACATGAATTCTGAATTTAACAAGATTCCTTTTCTGACATCAAGATTAGTTGGTGTTTTAGAATTTTGGTTCAGAAATATAGTTTCTTACTCTTTATCATTTGAACCAATGATGAAAGGAATGATGTCTTCTTCTAGAATCAAAACTAATGTGCAGATTTCAGAGTTGCCTACTGATTTACTTGATGAGAATCTTCAGATGGTTGAGTCATCAACTTTGGAAAATAGAAACAATTCTACTGGGGGAAAGAAGAGAAAGAAGAGTAAGATACCTACTTTAGGGACCACAACTCCAATAAGAAGAAGCACCAGGTTGGCAGACAAACATGGAGGGTTTAGACTCTTGTACTTAAGGAAGTCAACTGTGCATGCTGCCCTACTTATTCAAAAACTACACCTGCAGAGCTGTCATTGGAGGTGTTGCTGTTAATGGGAAAGGCTTGTGGTCTTTCTAGTGCAGATATTTCAGAAGCTCACCTTAATGCACCACTCATTGATATTCTGGATGATTAAGTCCTTTGAGATGGGAATGGTTTTTTTTTTGGGGACATGTATTTTGATAATTCCGATATTTTGGGTGACTATTTATGTTTCTAGGCTGTGATGCTAAAAAACTTAATTATGTGATATGTTTTTGGTGATATATCTAAGTCTGGTTATTGTTTCTGTTGATATTATAGTCCTGATGTTGATCTACTATGATATGCATTCTCCTATGGAAATGCTTGATTGTCCTCTTCTTTATATGATCCTTTATTTATGGTTGTAAATTCATGGGTTATTCTAAACTGGAATATCAGAGGGATAAATTCGGTTAGTAAATATGATGCCATCAGAAATAAAGTTGAGAAATCAAACTCTATAGTTTTGTGCTTGCAAGAAACTAAGAAATAATCATTTAATAGTTCTTATCTCAGGAAATTTTGTTCTAAAAGATTTAATAAGTTTGATTTCATCCCCTCAGTTGGGGCAGCAGGTGGAATTCTAGTGATCTGGAATGGAAATGTTCTAGAGGGCTAGTGTGAGTGGAAATGGAATTTTGCAATCTCTCTCAAATTTACAATAAAAGCTTGAGGGGATTGTTGGATGTTAACAAATGTTGATGGACAAGCTAATAGAGAAATTAGACCTAATTTTATTGAATGGATGATGTCCTGGATCAGTTAAGATATGCAAATTGGATTATGTTAGGAGATTTTAACCTAATGAGAGTTGTAAACAAGAATAAAGGAATGAACATAGCTGATGTGGAAAAATTTAATAAGGTTATTGATCACTTAAATTTAATGGAGCTCCCAATTAAAGGGAGATTATATTCTTGGAGTAACATACAGGCTAACCCTATACTTGAGCAGTTAGACTGGTTCTTCACTTCAGTAGACTGGACTCATAAATTTCCGAACACAATGGTTTTACCATTAACTAGAACTGACATCAGATCATATTCCATGTGATGTTCACATAGAAACTAAATTGCCAAGATCTAATACATTCAAGTTTGAAAACTTCTGGCTGTCACACTCTAGTTGTGGCGAATGGAATTTGGAATGGAAGAATTCAAGGTTATGATTTCACGAAAACTATTAACTTGAAGTTCAAAAACTCAGGAAGACATTGAAAGCTTAGAGTAAAGAATTGAAAATATTGGATAAGATTTTATCTTATAGCAACTTGGTAGTCAATTATCTTGATGGAATTGAAGGTCGAAGACAGCTATCTCTATAGGAAAGAAATCTCAGGACTATTGTCAAGAAACACATTCTCAGAGTGTTAAGGGATAAAAATATATTCTAGAGACAAAGATGCAAGAAAAGATAGATTAAGTTGGGAGATGAGAATTAAAATTTTTTTCATGCAACTGCAACAACAAATAAAAAAAATAATTTGATATCTTCCTTAGAAAACTCAGCGGAGGAATTTTTATCGTATGGTCTTATTTCGGAAGGAAGCCATCCTATGGTCTTATTTCAACATGACTAGAAGGAAACCATCTTATGGTCTTATTTCAGAAGTAAACTTGGTTTTTTCAACTTTGAGCAAATATACTTTGATGATGATCCCTATTCAGGTGTAACATGTGATATTTGGGACTTGGAACTCTCTTTTTTTGGATGAAGAAATTGACAATTTGATAAGGCACCTTCCATCGGATAAGGAGTTAGGTCTAGATGGTTTTAATGGGTCTTGCATTAAAGAAGTTGGGCTATAATTAAAAATGAATTTAAGTTTCTCCTTCAAGAATTCTATCTTGGCAATAGAGATTTGCAGTCCATTAACAGTTCTTATATTGTGTTGGTACCCAAAAAAATCTAATGCTATCAATCCTAAAGATTCAGGCCGATCTCACTATTGAATTCATCTCTTAAACTGATCACAAAACTGTTGGCAGATAGACTTCAGAAAGTCATTATGGATCTCATTGATAGAAATTAGTTTGGTTTCATCAAGTATAGAACAATTCAGGACTGCTTTGCTTGGGCTACCGATCGAATATATTCATTCATGTACAAAATATAAAGGAAAATGTGTTGTCCTCAAATTTGATTTTGAAAAGACTTTTGATTATGTGGAACATCAAACCTTGTTTCATATATTGAATGCTAAGGGTTTTGGTGAGAGATGGATAAAATAGATCAAGCTAATTCTCTCATCAACAAAAATAGTTGTCCTGCTCAATGATGTGTCTAGTAAATTTATACAATATAAGAGGAGTTTTAGACAGAGATCCTCTGTCGTCCTTACTTTCTGTTCTAGTGGCAGATTTTACCTCAAGACATCCTAAACACTGTCACTGATAAAAAATTGATATTTCTTTCTTTCATAGGGAGAAAACTTGGATTTCCCAATATTCCAATATGCTGATGACATACTTATTGTGATGAAAGCTAATGCAAGTGAATTGAATTTTTTAAAAGGAATACTTCAAACTTTTGCTTCCTACACTGGACTTAAGGTTAACTTTCATAAGTCTTTTATCATACCTATCGATGTGGATCAAGAGGAGTTGAATCACCTGGCAGGTTTAATGGGCTATAAAACAAAGAATTTCTCAATAACTTATCTGGGATTGCCATTTTCAGACAAAACCTGGAGAAAATGATTATCAGGAATTGATTGATAGAGCTGAAATTAGACTTGCAGGCTAGAAAGCAAATCACCTATCTATGAGAGGCAGACTGACATTGGTTAACTCAGTGCTTTCAACAATTCCTTCATATCATCTTAGTACTTTCTTGATCCTAGTGTCCGTCATTAAGCAGATAGATAAAATCAGAAAGAATTTATGGAAAGGTGTTAGCTTTGCTCATGCTGGTTCTAGTTTTGTTTCTTGGAAGCAAGTTTGTTTGCCCAAAAAAGCTGGTGGTTTGGGAGTTATTAATTTGAGAAAATAGAATATTGCACTTCTTCTCAAGTTCTTGCATAAATTCTTTAACTGTGGGCATATCCCTTCGGTGGCTTTTCTCTGGAATAAATATTATTCTAACTCTCTTCCATCTCAGGCAGATAAAAAAAGGGCTCTTTTTGGTAGAAGGACGTACTTAAGTTTCTAACATTGCTTCAAGGGATATCAAAGCCAATTTTGGGGGATGGTAAATCTATTGCATTTTGGGATGATCTTTGGTTAGAGGAGACATTATCGTTTGCCTTCCCTTAACTTCACTCTTTTGCCATTAATAAAAAAATGAGAATTAAGGAGGTCCTCCAGAGAAATAGCTTACAGAATGAATTTTTTTCATCCTCTGTCTGAGTTAGCTCCATTTCTGTTTCAGCAACTAAGGGGGATTCTTCAGTTAGTTAGTTTGAGGAGTGAGTATCCGGATAAGTGGACTTATATTTTGGAATTCAGACTGTTTTTTGATAAATAAGGTTTACACTCAAATTTCAGGAAATAATGTTAATTCATAGTCTGGTAAATGGGTTTGGAAAAATGCTTGCACACCTAAAATGAAGGTTTTCCTTTGGATCCTCCTTCAGCAAAAATTGAACACAAAAGAGATGTTGTTAAGAAAGAGTTTTAATTTAGATTCTTATAATTGCTCTTGCTGTGATGAAGGAGTGATAGAAGATTGGAAACATATATTAATTCTTTACCTGCCAATTCAGCTCAAGATGTTGAAATTTGATTGGAATATCTTGGAATTATAATTTGAATATGGAGGAGATGATAAAAAATGTAACATTCAATTCGGATAGTGTGGTGAAGAAGTTTATAAAAGAATTAATCATTATAGGGTGATGGTTGATGATGAATCAAAGGAACAATTTGATATTTATGGGAGTTCTTAATAAGTATCGTTGGAGGAGAGAGCTTTGTTCTAATGTCTAGACTTGAAGACTAGGATGGAATTGAGTGTGAAGCAATACCTAAAGTTTTGGTTGTTTTCCATATAAAAAATTTTATTGTAAAGATTGTTTTGATTTATAATTTAAGTCTTCAGCCGGGCTCTTCCTTAGTGTTTTCCCCTAAAAAAAAAACTTAGCAGCTTTTCTCGTGTAAATTGCATGCTTCATTGTAAGTGGAGACTGGAGAGGGCATAGATAAATAGCAGTACTAATTCAACACTGACAAGTATTAGCACACATATACTTTATTAGCACACTTAAAACAACATTTAACATGTTACACAAACAGACTCCAGTTTAGACAAACGGATGCATAAGACCAGGAAACTGACATAGAGCACGCACAGACTGACAAACGTCCGGCAATTTATTCATACTTTCATAGTGACCCATGCATACCTGTAGGTCTAGAAGAGAAGTAAAGGAAAACAGTATGTGATTTGTGCATATTTGTGATATATATGCTTAGACCTAGCAAGTGAAACTGGCGGGGCGAGCCTTGCCACAGAAGTTGAGCAGAAGGGTGAGGTCAACCGGCACGTTGAGATTGGTGCCGAGAACGTTGGCCTTGATGGCCGTGCACAGGCAAGCGGCGGCTTCGAGGTCCGTGAGCCCAGCGAGGAGAGGGAAGCATTGTTCAGTAGGCGGCACGCCGAGATGAAGCTTGAGCAGGTTCAGCACGTTGACGCACACTTTGAGGTCGAGTATGTTAATAGGGCAACAACCGCCGGGTGGTGGTGGTGGTGGTCTTGGGGGTCGGATTTCAGAACACAAGGTTCAGGGCGAGGAAGACGGCAACGAAAGCTGCGGATTTGGAGGCCATTTTTTTTGTGTGTGTGATCGGAATAGCTGGCGCTTAGGTGCTCTGATCTTTGGGTTCTGTGTGTTGTTGGGATGGTTCTTGAAGTATGATTGGGGTGGAGTATTTAGAATTTTTTTTTGAAATAACCCTATAAAAAAAAATAATTGCAAAACTAACTCTTAACTTTTTAAATTTGTAAAAATGACTTTCAGTCGCGAAATCTTCCTCGCGACAGTCTTCAGTCGCTATACGGTATAGCGACTGAAGACGTGGCACGGCACAAATGCCCCGTTGGCACCTGTGCCGTGCCAGCCAGGTTTCAGTCGCTATACCGTATAGCGACTGAAAGCTGCGGGTTTCAGTCGCTATACGGTATAGCGACTGAAATCCCTTTATATTCCCCAGCCGTCCCTCTCAGAGTACAGTGCAATTCATTTTTCCGAAATTTTACAGAAATTACTGAGAGAGAAGGAGGAGAAGGAAGAGAAGAAAAAGGAGCAGAAAATTCTTTTTCGGAGATTCTTCAAATCGCTGAGGTATATTTTTTTAACTCGTATATTTAAATTAATTAGATCGTAAACTCGTAGTATTTAGATATGATTTAGAATGATTGTTAGGGTTAGTGTGATTGTTAGGGTTAGTGTAATGGTAAATGCGTGAATGTGATGAAAAAAAATTTAGAGTTAGGGTTAGGGTTAGGGTTAGTGTATGTTCACAGATTAGGGTTAGTGTATGTTCGCAGATTAAAAAATTTAGGATTTCGCAGATTAAAAAATTTGAAGAACCACTAAAAAATGTGATGTTTTTCAAATTTGAATTTTATTAGTATGGACGTAGATTAAAATATTTGTTAATATGTAGATGTAAACATTTGTGATTATGTATATTAAAATGATTGTTATTATTAGGGTTAGGGTTAGGGTTCACCGCTGTCGCTTCTTTTAGTTGGGGTTAGGGTTAGGGTTAGGGTTAGGGTTAGTCATCACTGCTGTCGCCCTCACCGTCTTGGTCTTTCCCGCACGGGTTTAGAGCGAGAGGGGTTATTTTTTTAGGGTTGTAGGGAAACATCGTGTTCCCCAATAGCGACTGAAACGGTATTTAAACACCGTGCGTCGTTTTCACACAGTACGACCATTTCATTTTTCCGAAAATTCTGAAATTAGCACAGAGAAAAAGAGAAGAGAAGGAAGAGGAGGAGAGGAGAAGAGAAGAGAAGAGAATGGTTGGTTTTTTTTGTTAGATTTAGGGGTGTGGTTGTCAATCAGTTAGGGTTAGGATTAGGAATCGCGGTCTCATTGTCGTAGTCATCACCGCTGTCGCCCTCAACGTGTTGGCCTTTCCCGCACGGGTTTAGGGGTTATCTTTTTTAGGGTTGTAGGGAAAAATCGTGAACCAAACAATAGCGACTGAAACGGTATTTAAACACCGTGCGTCGCTTTCACACAGTACGGCCATTTCATTTTTCCGAAAATTCTGAAATTGGCAGAGAGAAAAAGAGAAGAGAAGGAAGAGGAGGAGAGAAGAAGAGAAGAGAAGGGTTGGTTTTTTTGTTAGATTTAGGGGTAGGGTTGTCAATCAGTTAGGGTTAGGGTTAGGAATCGCGGCCTCATTGTCGTAGTCATCACCGCTGTCGCCGTCAACGTGTTGGCCTTTCCCGCATGGGTTTAGAGGGAGGGGAAAATTTCTGTTGTTTGGAAAATCATGTTTTTTTAGTACAATGAGCAATGTGAGTTCTCTAATTATACACTCTTGTACAGCTATGGAGCAACCCAATACAGTGTACGTTTATTACGGAGCCGGTGTAATCCGTAATGGACCAAACGGTGATGATCTTGGTGGTTGTATGTATATTTGCGGTCAAATGAGACAACCACAGTCAATGTCTTTCAACGATTTGAAGATGTGGTTAGTTCACCTGTTACAACTCAATGTTACGACGGATAATCTCAAAGTGGAAGGCATGGTTCCGGATGGAAACAAATGGGTGCTGAAGAGACTGAAAGGTGACAAATCATGGGGTTCGTTTGGACGAATTGTGACAAATCCAGGCTATGCTGTCGGAACCATCATACTGTACGTTGAAATGTCAGTACATAGTTCGGAGGGTAGCCATTCGGTTGAAAGAGAAAACACTAATATCTGTACCGGAGGAGGTCGCGATGGCGGTGGCGATGTCGATACTGGTGCAGGTGCCAGTACCAATGCCAGTGCAACTGGCAGTGTACCTAACACAACTGGTGTAGGAAATACAACTCAATTTGGTGGCCATCAAGTAGATGCAGCTGAAGAATTACCAGAATTGGAGGAGAATTTTAATGAAGAGGAGTATACTGATCCGTCGGAAATGTACGAATCTCCTGTTGAACCCACGGAACAGCATAATCCTATGAGTGAGTGGACTGATCCGTCATCCTTGAATAACGCTGTGGTTCATGATGAGCTGGGTTCGCGATGGTCTTATAATGAATCAACCGTCCAGCTTGGACAGTTGTTTCGGAGTAAAAAGGATGCAAAGAAAGCCATAACTGCCTGGGCTGTCTCACTAAATAGGCCATTCCGGGTGGTCAGATCAAATCCGAGCCTGTGGACTGTGAGGTGCTTAATCCAGAATTGTCCATGGTACGTACGTGTCTGGCGGCCACGAGATGACCCGTCCTTTCGGGTGACCAGAGTTGACGACCACGGATGTCTGGCTGAGGGCATGGTGCAGCATCATAGAAATATCACTTCCAGTTTTGTTGCCAGTCTGATTCTGTCAGTAGTGAAGGCAAATTACGGCAATCACACCGAAGGTGATAATTGCACATGTCGCGGAGAAGTACGGTTATAATATCAACTACCCGAAGGCATGGATGGCTAAACAGAAGACGCTGGAGGAGCTTTTTGGTACATATGTTGAGGCATACAACTTAGTACCGAGGCTGTTGCGGCGGATATGCGAAGCAAATCCAGGCACAGTCACCGCAATTGTTGATACGCCGGCAATCGGCTCCGAGGGTGCTGTGATTCCTGGGTGCATGGTACTGCGGAGATTTTTCTGGGCATTCGCACAGTGCGTTGCATCGTTCAGGTATATGAGACCCGTGCTTTGCATTGACGGAACATTTTTGACTGGAAAATACCAGGGAACTCTGCTGACTGCTGTGGCTGTTGATGCCAACAACCAGCTTCTCCCCATAGCATATGCTGTGGTCGAGGGGGAGAACTATAGCAGTTGGCTGTGGTTCTTGGGCACTTTGAAGAATGAGGTTGTGAAAGACCGGGAGCGCGTGTGCTTGATTCATGATCGAAATGGAGGAATGCTGAGTGCGATGGAGTACATGCGATCAGGAGAGGATCCATCGCTGAGTTGGGATGATTTGCAGAGTCGTTGGTGCTCACGGCATCTTGGCGTGAATTTTCACAGTCGTTTTAAGAGCAAGCGCCTGATGGTCGTGTTCAAACGGCTTGCCAAACAGAACCAACAGTCAAAGTTCTCACAAATCTGGAAGTCACTGGAGGAAAGTACGTCGGCGGAATTGCGAGAAGCAGGGGTTGCAGAAGATCGCGGCGATATTGGCACGGGAAGCCGCCGGGGTCGTCTCAGATTCAGTCAGTGGATTCAGCCCAAACCAATGGAGATGTGGGCGTTGCTTCATGACACAGGTGGGGCTCGATACGGAATCATGACGACAAATCTGGCCGAGGTGTACAACTTCGTCCTCAAAGGTGTGCGATGCTTACCACTCACTGCAATAGTTGAAATGACATTCTATCGCACAGTAGCGTACTACGACAGTAGGGGTTTGGCGGCATCAAGGCTTTTGCATGACCCCTTAGCACACTGGCCCAAAAAGATCAATGATTACCTCGAATTTCGGACAAGGAAATCGTTGACACATGATGTCACAGTACTGAGTCGCTTGCACGGGAAGTACGAGGTTCGGCTAAGGCACAGACATGTCTATGGCACACTGCGGGCTGGTCGGGTCCACGAATGTCGGATTTCAAATGCAGATGCCCAATGCACATGCAACAAGCCTCAACTGCTGCACATTCCTTGCTCGCATGTCATCGCTGCCTGCTCTGTTCCTGGGATCGATCCGGCGCGGTACATATCAACCTATTATACTCTGCAGTACCTGTGGAAGACCTGGGATGGTGTCTTCAATGGGTTTGCGGCGGGGGAAAGCTATCGACAACTATCCCCGGAAGATGCCATCACGTGGATCCCAGACAAGAGGCTCCTCGTAGGCCATGTCGGCCGACGTCGATCCAGGAGGATAAATAACAATATGGATGCAGCGGAGCGTGAAGATGACGTACGTAGATGCAGCGCTTGCCGGCAGCCTGGTCACAGAAGAAATCGATGCCCGCGGGTGACAGGCGCACCGTCTTCGTCGCAAAACTAAATGTTGTATTATTTCAAGTACTTAATGTTTTGTCGTGAGTTGTACCGAATTTCCATATATCAGTTGTACTTAACTTCCCTAATGTCTTCTTGTGAATTTACTGAATGTTTTTTTATTTACTCAATGTTTGTTTATGTACTCAATGTTTCAACTTCTCAACCAATATGTGACAACTACAGGTATGGCGGACGACCATCAGCTTCCCGAGCTGATTTCACAGCACCATCAGGAGCGTCACCGTGCTCGACGCCTTCTACAGGGCATCGTTCTCCCAGCCTTGCGTCTGAGGGCACCGCGTGAGATGTGGCCTCTAGATGAGCGGTTCGCGCCTTATTTGCTCGAGGCCGGACTGTTGCCTTTCGCTCGCATGGTGGATCGGGCGAGGCGATTCCCTTTCGACCGAGCCCTCATTACTGCGCTTGTGGATCGGTGGAGGCCCGAGACGCACACGTTCCACTTCAGTTTTGGCGAGCTCACTGTCACGCTGCAGGACGTCAGCATGCTACTTGGCCTGCCTATCCGCGGGGAGATATATGTCCCTGCTGCCACCGAGAGAGCTGCATGGCGCCTAGATTTCCTACAGCGCTTCGAGGGAGTAGGGCCAGCGGGGGGGTTTGCGCAGGACGCGGGAGTTCCCCAGAGTTACCTTCGCGCAGTGCGCGATGCTGCGCTCCCTGTGGTCGCTCCAGAGGAGGTCTTCAGGCGCCACCTTGAGGCGTACTTGCTGTACCTGTTTGGGTGGTTGCTCTTCCCTGGCACCCACGGAGACATCTGCGAGCGGCAGTACGTTCAGCTCGCCAGGAGTATTGCCGACTCGGCCCTGGGCCACGTGCCGAGGTTCAGTTTCGGATCCGCTGTGCTCTGCCACACCTACAGGGGGTTGTGCGACGCCACGAGCAGAGACCAGGTCAGCTCTCTTTTCGCTGGGTGCGCCATTCTCTTGCAGATGTGGTCGTACGAGCATTTCCCCATCGGTCGACCGCTGGTTCCGCGGGATCAGTTCGCATTAGTCGGGGATGGGAGAGACGGCCCCGTGATGGGATGGAGGTGGGCTAGGCTGAGTTTGAGGTGGGCCACAGATCAGGCGCACCTCTGCTATCCTTCGTACGCCACAGACTTTGATCTGCTTCTCGACGACAGCGTCATCAGGGATCCGTGGACCACCGCAAACCTCCAATCCGTCGCTCCAGCCGGCCTTTCTTCTTTTTGTACGCAGGATGAGCCGTACTGGCGCACCCAGGTTCTACTCGTCTTCTCGCACATGGTTGAGGGTTACTCGCCTGAGCGAGTTATGCGCCAGTTTGGCCTACGCCAGGCTGTCCCCGTGCCGCCTCCTCGACAGATCCCGCACCATATCCACGAGTACGTCAAATATGCATTACATTCACATGTTATTTTATACATAATTTCCATCACAACCTAATTTCTTTGTCCGCAGGCAATCCAGGAAGGGTCGAGTGAGGGACGATTTCGTTCGTCGACAGCAGCCTTATGTGCAGCAGTGGATGGATTGGGCGCACACACGCACGGTCGAGGAGCACAGGCCATACAGCCACGACATCCATTTTTCCTATCTGTCCTGGTACCGACCTCGCACGATCTACCGATTGACGGGCGGTCCACCCGCCGCGCCTGATGAGCCCATCCCTCCCGCCACCCTCGATGACGGCTACGACCGACGCCTAACTGGGCGAATCCACTCTTCTGTGAGTTCCTTAGCTCTTTGAAACCTTACTTTCACATGGATTATCGTTCTATAATTGCATTAATTCGTGTGCACAGCTAGACATCCTCGGCGGCATCTCTACTGGTGCACGAGACATGATGGTCAGGTCCCGCCTCGGACCCACCATGCCCAGCGACGATGTGTACGCATATTGTTCAGAGGTCGAGCGGCGGGTCGATCAGATTTTAGTCGGTTTCAGAGTGCTGCTGCCACCTCACTTGACCGTGATTCCCCCACCATCACCGTCGGCGCCAGGTCCTTCGTCGCATGTGCCACCAGCGGACCGTCCGTCGTCGTCGCGCCCTCCACCAGCGGACCGTCCGTCGTCGTCGCGCCCTCCACCACTGCACACGGGTTTCGTGCCTGCCGACAGCTCTTCGGATGACGAGCTCGATACTCCTCCATGGCACCAGCCTCCTGACCAGGCACAGCAGCATCCTACACAGTCGACACATGTGCTTCCTAGCTTCCTTCCCGATGCTCCGCCGCCTACGCAGCCGACACAGCCTTCCCAGTCTACGCCAGCTGCGCAGACACCACCAGTAAGGAGGCGGCGCGTCAGGGATCGTCAGCCCCCCTCTCGGTACACACCATCAGAGTATCAGCCCCCCCCACAGAGGGGCAGGAGGGGGCACTAGTCCGATGTATGCTTTTCTCAGACTGTTCAGTTTTCGTATATTTTTGTTAGGTTTCCAACTTTTTGGGGTTTTATGTTTTCTACTGTTCTACTTTTGTATGACTTTGCGTTTCTACTTTTCAGCTTTTACCTATTCATCTGATGCTCGTTTTGGTATGATTAATCTTTGCGACTTTTGCACTTACCATCTTTTGCGCCGAGACGTCTGGTTTCGTACAAATGCGTCGAACCAACGAGACAAAACTAGGTATCAAAAGCACGGTATAAATGCGAAATTGGTATGTACTTGTACGGTCCAGATGGCAAAACTTTGTCGTCTTACTTCTTTTCGCAAATCAGCCTACAATTATCGCGGCTTATACCTTTTAAAGATTTTCCTCGGAACCTAAAAAGGCTAAAACCCACATCTCATCTCCAAACTTCGATCTAATTCAAGGAGTATCTCCCATTCACTATTCTGACCAAGTTTCCCTTCTGTAAGATTTTCAAAATCTCATCCGACGCCTTAGTTTCAAGTCTCGTCATTTTTTGAAATTCTAATTACCCTAAAGTACCCTGTTTTCGAATTATCACAAAATCATCAAATCTTGCCAAATTTCATTCAAACTTCTGCTGAATATGCTCCAGAAATAAAGTTACACTTGTGTGTGAGATTAGATCTCAAATCAGCCATCCCAATTTCAGAATTTACAAATAAGTCCTACTTCTCAAATGAAATCATTATGAAATGTTTCGATTGCGACCACGGGGCAAAAGAGGGAGCAGAGAAAGTTTCCCAGATTTCAGTTGCTATACCGTATAGCGACTGAAAGTTGCGGGTTTCAGTCGCTATACGGTATAGCGACTGAAACCTGGCTGGCACGGCACAGGTGCCAGCGGGGCATTTGTGCCGTGCCACGTCTTCAGTCGCTATACCGTATAGCGACTGAAGACTGTCGCGAGGAAGATTTCGCGGCTGAAAGCCATTTTTGCAAATTTAAAAAGTTAAGAGTTAGTTTTGCAATTATTTTTTTTTATAGGGTTATTTCAAAAAAAAATTCGAGTATTTATAGGCAGATGGTGTGAAGCAATGAAGTTGAATGGACGTGTCGATTATCCAGTTTCAGCTGTTGTACGTGCCCATAAATGGAAGAGGATTTGCTCATCGGTGCATGCATGTATCTACGTGCGTGCATAGGAAGGCATTACACCACTGAATTTTTTTTCGTTAAGCTCCATATATAGATTAAGAATTACAAGCGTTTAGCGCCCTTCTTTACCTTTGCAGATATATTGGGGAACTTTAAAGCATGACCTTTCCCAGCAAAGACAAAGAACTTGATTAAGTAAGCATGCAAGTTAATTAGATTTGTATTATAACACTATAACGGGTACTATTCTAAATTTTTATACATCAAGATGTTAAGATATGTATGATAGTATGAATTTATAGTTTTTATTAGCGCAGCTATGACCTAAAACCTAAAAACGTAGAAACAATATGTCATGGATCAAATTTTGAAAAATATATAAATAAAATCAAACTCTGGTCTTCAGTTTGACAATTCGGATGCTACACCAATTGAAATATCATAAATTGGCAATTTATAGTTTTTATTACATATTGTTGCATGCATTTAGTCCAAATTACATAAGAAATTGTACCATGCAGTTGCATGGAATTATCGGTTTGTTTAAATAACGTTCTCAAGTTGATGTGTGAACTTGGTAGGCTAGCGTGCATGGCCGACCACAAAAAGATCAGTTTTTCAGCGCCAGTTCTATCTTGTATAACCGTAAAGATTAATTAAGTATATATGTGGTCTATAAAAGACGTTCTATATTATGATAGCTTTGTCCTCGTATGAGGGATATATGCAGGTGTCGACATGAACACTACAAAAAAAAATGATTCAAATAGATGATCGAGTGTACATGCGTGCCCATAAGTTAGGCCGGTGTTATGTGCAATATGATATTTGTGTTACAGTTAATAATTACGCTAAAGAAGTCAACTTTAAAACAGAAAATGGACTCTATTATATTGGGAATGTGGCATTTCGCTTAACCTATATATGGAAGTCAAAGATAGAATTCGTGATGGCAGTATTTCTTCTATATGCATATTAGTGCTTACCACATATATATTGTGCAGACATATTTGTCCACCGCATTCTAAAAGAGAGAGAAAAGTAACCGTATGGGCATGCACGTATGGTATTACTTGATGGCGCGTGGGGTAGAAAATACATTTCCTATCTTGCGGAAGATCAAACAGAAACTTATCCATGATCGAAGGTGACATCCTCGTTGAGGGTATATAGCCATATAGGACATGGATCTCGTTTCTATCATAAACTTATAATTCGTTTTTGGAGATAAACTAGGAATGATTGTGTTCAAAAGGAAATTTATTCATAATACAATCACGTTATAGTAATATCCTCTATTGTCAGAAAATATTTAATCTACCAAGTTAATAGGAGTGGTTTGGCCAACCATAGATACCCGAATTATTTTTATGTATAACCTAATAAAAAAAGAAATTTCAAAACTAATCTAAAACTTTAAAAAATTTCAAAACTAACTTTTAATCATGAGATGGGCGCGACTGATCTTCATTCACTAACTGGACTAGCGACTGAAGGCGTATAAAATCATGCCACGATAACAAGTTACATAAATTGGTTGTAGTCTAGTTGGTTAAGAGACTCTATCTCTTTAGAGAGACCAAGGTTTGAATTTCACTCCCCACAAATATTTGTGCGCTTTTTAGTCACTAGCCAGTCTCGCGATCGAAAATTAGTTTTGAAATTTTTTAAAGCTTTAGGTTAATTTTGAAAAAAATATTTGTTGAGTTATTCGAAAAAAAAATTCTGGGTACCCACGACAGTATATCGTGTGGATTATTTAGAGATTTTTTAAGATTTGAACTTACAATATACATAGGTATTTGTAGTTAAGCTGGTGCACTAGTCGTCTTGAAAAACGAATCATAAGTTTATAAGCAACGAGATCCATGCCCTATAAGCCATGTCGCTTATGTCCTATATGACGATTGCGTAGCAGCGTCTACCGCCGCCTCCAACGGTGGGAGAAATACGGGCCGCTGCACCACTGGCCCACTACGGCTCCTAACACCACTACAACAAACCACTATTTTTGTTTTACCACACTCTCTTTTCTTGTCATATGAAAGATCCTGTATGCACCCGTTTTGCATAAATTGCAGATATGCAAGTGAGAACCTGAACATGTAGCAGCAGTACTAATACAACCATTTAACACTGGCAAGTATTTTTGGTTCAGTAATATTTTATTGGCACAGTTTTTTTTTTCTTATCATACAAATGATCTCGTATGCACTCATTTTGTGTGAATTGCACATATGCAAGTGAGGATCTGAACATGTAGAAGCAGTACTAATACAACCATTCAACACTGACAAGTATTAATAGCTTAATAATATTTTATTAATTGGCACACAAGACAACTTTCGACGCAAGTTACATAGACTTCAGTTTAGATAACCTAAACAGATGCTGAAGCCTGAAGACCCGACACGAATACAATACGCCGCAACTTATTTATAATGACCTACGTACAGCCATGCATGAAGCATATGCATGTAGCTATAGGCCTAACGGCGAGTAAAACACAGTAGTAGTACTAGATATGCATCCTTAGACCTCGCAAATGAAACCGGCGGGGCGAGTCTTGCCGCAGAAGTTGAGCAGGAGGGTGAGGTCAACCGGCACGTCAAGGTTGATGCCGAGAATGTTGGCCTTGATGGCCGTGCACAAACAAGCCGCGGCGTCGATGTCCGCGAGCCCAGCAATGAGAGGGCAGCACTGTTCAGTGGACGGCACACCGAGGTGAAGCTTGAGCAGGTTCAGTACATTGGCGCACACTTTGAGTTTGAGTGTGTTTGTGGGGCACTGGCCGTCGTTGGACGGTGGTGGTGCTGGTGCTGGTGTCGAGATTGGACCGTGGCCGGTGGCGAAGAATGCAAGGTTCAGTGTGAGGATGACGGCAACGAAAGCTGAGGATTTGGAAGCCATGTTTTGTGCGTGTTTGATTGGAATAGCTATGCTTTGGTTTTTGAAGGGATTCTCTTGGGATGGTTTTTGATGGATGGATGGGTGGTGTATTTATAGGCAGATGATGTGAAGTTGTAGCAACATGTCGATTGGCCCGTTTCTGCTGAGTTGTAAGAGATTCTGTTATATCGGGAATGCGGTATTGGTTAGCCTATGGAAGTCAAAGATGGAACTCGAGATGGCAGTATTTCTTCTCTATGTATTAATGTATATTAGTGCTCATCACATACGTACAGTGCAGTCAAATTTGTCCACCACATTCTAAAAGAACCTCTCTCTATACAAGTAAATGTACGTATATATGGGCATGTACAGTTGATGGCGTGTAAAGTATAATATACATCGCCTATCTCGCGTAAGATCCAACAGAAATTAACTTATCCATAAGAATAGATCTTGTTGCTGTTGTAAACTTATAGTTCGCTTTCGAAGACGATAGTGCACTAGTGTGAGATCCCAAGTCCCAATCCAAAGAATGTGTAAGTTCTAAAGTGAGAAAAAATTTGTATATAATATTTAGTGGACCAAATGTACTAATTTAAATTGGTCTTTTTGCATAAAGTGGGATTGAAAATATAATAGAGTTAGTGCATGTGAGAGAATGGAATTATTAGCATCATTCATATTTTTATATTTGAAAAAAAAAATTTAGTGTAATTATCTAAAGATATAGAAAATAACAAGATCTTAAATCAAATATGAAAAACTACAAATAAAACATGATGCAGTGAGACTTAAACTCTGAAATTTACCATGTCGGTTGAGGGCAAAATCATCCCTATTAACTTGGTAGATTAGATATTTTGTAACATCAGAGAACACTACTATGATATCAAGCACATTAAGGCTCTCTCCAACGCCGGCGCAACGACACGCTGACAGGTGGGCCCCACGCGAAAAAATTAATTAAATAATCGCGAGAGGAGAGAGGAGACGCCTGAGGAAGCAGCAACGGCGAGGCTCTGACAGGTGGGGCCCGCGACGCGTGTGCGGGCGAAGCAGCAGCGTTGGAGCACGCGTGCACGCTTCGTCACGCGGTTTGTGGGGCCCACAGCGCGGAAAACGGTGAGTTTGTACCCTCCAGAGAAACAGCGCTGACAGGTGGGTCCAAATCCATCTCGAGGCCACATGACAGTGTCTGTGTGTGCGGTGCAGATGTGCGGGACGAGGCGCGGTGGGCCCCACAAAGCGCGTGGCTGGTGTGAACGCGTTACGCGCGCGTGTGCATGCTGTGTCACTGTCAGGTGGGCCAGCGTTTGTAGAGGGCTCGCATGTCAGTTGCTGTTTGGAGTTAGGGCTGGGAAATTTAGCCGTTTGAGTATTTGCTGCCCTCGGTCCCACCTGTCAGTGACTGAAAATTTAGCCGTTTAAATTAAACCGTTTAAAAATAGCCGTTGGAGTTTAATTTATTCATTTCTGAGGTTAAAAATTCATAAAAAATCCAAAAAATTCCAAAAAAATTGCAAAAAAATCCTGAAAATTTGTGTGACCCCCTCGCTATAAATATGCCCAATTTTCAGCTCATTTAGCCTCAAGCAAACCAAAATCACACACTTTGCACTCTCCTGTTCATCCAGTATTTTCCGAAAAAATTTCCAATGGCCAATAATCCCCCCGGCGGTTATGTTAATTGGTTTGGCGAACCAAATTTAGATGAGGAGAACTCCCAAGCGCCAAACAGTCAAAATCCGCCCAGTTTTCAGCCTCCTCCCCCACCATACCCGATGTGTTATCCACCGTACGCTGCACCCCCTCCATACGGCCAACCACATCCATATGCACATCCGTACGCGCAATCCCCCTACGGCCCTTACGGCCAAAATCCGCATTACGTTGGAGCTCCGACCATGTCTGCAGGAATCTCGCCTCCTGAACCACCGAGCAAAAATTCCCAGTCCACGTCCGTATCGGATACCGGGAGTCCGCATAGCTCGGTCCCGGGAGTGATCGAGGCCGAGGACAACGCTGGCAAAGGCGCACGAAGGTCTGGGGCACAGCGTAAACGAATGCTCTGGTCCCAACAGGACGACATGCGACTTGTGAGTGCTCATCTAACTACTAAAATCCGCTATGGTAGACTTTGTTATTAATTTTGGATTTTTCGTTCTCCAGATCAGTGCATGGTTAAATAACTCCCTCGACCCGGTCGATGGGAACAATCAAAAATGTGACGAGTACTGGTCAAAGGTGGTTGCCGAGTACAACGAGAGCAGTCCGCCTGATCGCAGACGAGATCTCAGGCACTGCAAAGACCATTGGCAAAAGAGCAATAAAAAAATTGTTCAGTTCAATGGTATTTACTGCAGGTTGCGCGATGCCTATGCTAGTGGTCGTTCGGATGACCAATTGACGTCGCAAGCACGCGACATGTACAGACAAGAGGTGGGTCAGGCCTTCATCATGGAGCACTGGTGGAGAGCCGTATGTGGTCAACCGAAATGGTGCCGAAGCTACTTGGAATCTTCCAAAAGAGCTCGCCTCAACGAAGAAGGTGCTCACACGTCGTCGTCGAACAACGACGATGACCCCGTCGAGCTTCCACGACCTATAGGGCGAGACGCGGCAAAGCGGAAGGGTAAGAGCAAACTAGGCGGAACATCATCGGCGCGCGAGGAGACCCTAGAGCGCATCGACAAAGCCAACGCCGAGCTTAATACTATGGCCGACAAAGCCCTTGCTGTAGCCGATAAATTGGAGGGGATGGCCAGAAGCAAAGAGAAGGCTTCATTGATGAAGTCGTTGACGAAGCTACTTGGGATGGATACATCCCATTTATCGGACAACCGTAAGGCGACGCATGAGGCTGCAATAGAATACATCAACGAGCAGCTTAGCAATCTGAAAAACAAATATTAGACCGAACATTGTACTTTTCATTTAAACATTTGTACTCGCACTATTAATTTAAGTGGTTTTGGATTCACTTGTTTGTACCAGCGTATGTGATCGATACTTTTGGATTATAGCCGTTGGAGCTGACACATCTGTTCGATGCATTTGGATTTTAGCCGTTGGAGCTGACGCATGTGATCGGTACTTTTGGATTTTAGCCGTTGGAGCTGACGCATGTGATCGGTACTTTTGGATTATAGCCGTTGGAGCTGACACATCTGTTCGATGCCTTTGGATTATAGCCGTTGGAGTTGACACATCTGTTCGATGCCTTTGGATTATAGCTGTTGGAGCTGACACATCTGTTCGATGCCTTTGGATTATAGCCGTTGGAGCTGACACATCTGTTCGATGCCTTCGGATTTTAGACCCCTATATATTTGCACCCCTCCATGCCCTCATCTTCACAACTTAGTTATCTCAACTTCACAACCGAGGCCTCCGCTCTTGGTGATATCAACTTCACAACCAATCCCAAAAAAATGTCGTCCAGCTCAACCACAAATAGTGGTGAGGACGAAGGCATTAACCAAATGGAAGAGTTCGCGGCGGGGTTAGCAAAGACCTGTCTAACGGTCGAACCCCTTATGCGTCACGCTCTTCATGATGTTGAAGCCAGCATTGGTGCTGGTACCTTGCATCGCCGCCGACGAAGTAGCAGAAGGTATATCGAAAGAGCTCGCGAAGACGGTCATAACCGTCTAGTCGCGGACTACTTCGCCGATGTTCCGGTCTACCCCGGCTACTTGTTTCGCAGAAGATTCCGCATGGGGAGACCCCTCTTTCTGCGAATCGTCGAAGCTCTCGGGGAGTGGTCCCCGTACTTCACCCAGAGGAGAGATGCCCTCAACCGAAAGGGGCTATCTCCATTGCAGAAGTGCACTGCAGCTGTGCGCATGTTGTCGTACGGCTCGCTCGCTGATGCTGTCGACGAGTACGTACGCATCGGAGAGTCGACGGCCATTCGGTGCCTGGAGAATTTCGCCGAAGGAATCGTTGATCGGTTCGCGGAGGAATATCTCCGTAAACCTACTGTCGAAGACCTCCAGCGTCTGCTCCAGGAAGGAGAGGACCGAGGTTTCCCAGGGATGCTGGGAAGCATCGATTGCATGCACTGGGAATGGCGCAATTGCCCAGTTGCATGGAGGGGCCAATTCACCCGTGGTGATCAAGGAGTCCCTACAATAATACTTGAAGCGGTCGCATCCAGAGACTTGTGGATATGGTATGCCTTCTTTGGTGTCGCCGGATCCAACAACGATATCAACGTGCTTAATCAATCCCCCCTTTTCACTGATGTGTTGCGCGGTCAAGCTCCTACGGTTCAGTACTCTGTTAATGGGACAGAGTACAATATGGGGTACTACCTGGCCGACGGTATTTACCCCGAGTGGGCTGTCTTCGTGAAGACCGCACCCTTGCCCCAAACGAACAAACTCAAGTTATTCGCACAACATCAAGAAGGGGCAAGAAAAGATGTGGAGCGAGCGTTTGGGGTGTTGCAAGCTCGATTTGCTATTGTCCGCGGCCCCGCTCGATTTTGGCAACGATCAACTCTTGCCAATATCATGAAAGCGTGTGTCATCCTCCATAACATGATAATCGAGGATGAGCGGCACTCTCATGACCCGATCACTCAATTGTACGATACTGAAGGCACATCAACCGTAACACCGCCTACTATCCACAGCAGTGCTCCGCCAATTTTTGAACATATGCTAGATCGAAATAATGCGATCCGTGCTCGCCCAACACATCGGCAACTGAAACGGGATCTTATCGAGCACATCTGGCAGCGTTTCGGGGTCGGTGGTACCGATGAGTAGTTGTTTGTGCGGTTGTTAAGGGCCGACTGTTGCCGAATTTTAATTTAGTGTATGTCATATTTTTTCCCGTGTGCCATTTAAATAAAAATAATTTTAAATGTTTTTTGTTATTTACAACAATTTTATTTTAATTTGTTGTCTTCGAATTATCTGAATTTTATTTTATCAATTTGTTAATGTGTAATAAATAATGTATGTGCGGGCCCCACGCGAAGCGCCAAGCGAAGCGCCGGTGGGTTGGAGAAGGGTGGTGCTTCAGATGATGCCTCGCGAAGCGCCAAGCGAAGCGCCGATGGGTTGGAGAAGGGTGGTGCTTCAGATGGTGCTTCGCATACGTGGCACAGAATATACTGGAGAATATTCTGTTGAAGCGCCAAGCGAAGCGCCGGTGGGTTGGAGACAGCCTAATACGAGGGGCTGGTGCTTTCGGCTTATTTGGAAAACTAGTAATACTTATGTGTTCCAAAAAGAAGCTTATCCATAATATATACCAGCTGGTGTTTTATATTGTTAAACTTTAGATTTTTTTTATAATGTACCCACTACCTTTGGAAGATAAAAGAAATTTTCGATCATAATCATTAGTTAATAAAAGGTATTTTTAGTGTTATATTTGAATGGCCTGCTAGAGTTGATCCTATCTAAAATAGGAAGTTATAACTTTCCTAGAAAAAGTTACTGATCATATTTTCGTTAAAAATGTATGAATTTTGGAGGAAAAAATATTCTCTCATTAGATGTAAAATTAAATTTTTTTATAAATTTCTGTGATTTAGCGTAATGCAGTGTTGTCCGATCCCCTCCGTTGCTCCGTCCGTTGGTCCGAGTCTTGAAATCCTCATTACCAAATCAATAGACTCTTAAAAAGGTGCACTTCATTAGTCGACGTACCACCTCGCTCAATTGCCCACGGTAAGAGGGTGCGATATGATTTTTGCCAAGTTGTAATGTTTTTTTTTTTAGGAAATAGTAGGGGGAGAGCAACAGTACAAGAGTCGAGGAAAAAGAAAGAAAAAACAACAAAATAAAAACACAAGAAGTTGTAATGTTTTTGTGTTGGTGGACGACATCGACATAAAGTGCAAGATTTTTTTGTGATTTTCCCTGTTAAGTAAATTTAACACACAAAACAACCTTCAAAAGAAAGGTACGACACTTTCATCAACAGTTTGATGCTTTCTTTATCAATCTGACATAGAAACAACAAGTTATTTATTTGTTACACGCACTTTACTTAAGCCACTACCAAAATCATGGAAATTGTTGAGTGTCATCAACACTCAGCAAAAGAAGTAAAACATTCGATGAAGATTTTGCTGAGTGTCAACATTTAGTAAAGTTCACTTGGAAAACTATATTCGAGAAAGAAGATCAATGCCGAGTGGAAACTTTAAAACAGTCTGCAAATGTAGAATTTTCGTCTGTTAAAACATTCCCGGTATTTACAAAACAATCACAAATGAATTTTAGATTTAAAAAAATATCAATGCCGAAGCAGTCTTGGGCTGCAGTCGTTGCCACCTCTGCCACCCGGCACTGATGCCACGGCTGCCTCGCCGCCTTGCCTCGCGCTGTCGTTGCCGCCACCTCGCACTGCCTTTGCCACCTTGCACTACCGCCGTTGTCACCTCGCTTCGCGCTGTCGCCGCCTTGCCTCGCCTGGCCTGGCGCTGTTGTCGAGGCCGCCTTCGTCGCCTCGTGCTGCTGTCGTAGCCTTCGCTGCCTCTGCCTCGCTGTCGTCACCGCCTCCTCCGCTGCTGTTACCTCTAAAACTCAGATTTGCCACGAGCTGCCGCTACGGCCTCATGACGCGCGTTGCCACCTTGGGCCGTCGCCTTGGACTGTCACCGCGTGCTGTCGCTATTGTCACCGCCTCATTTTGCAGTCGCCACCGCCTCTACCTCGCTATGGGATTGGAGAGAAGGGAGAATTTCAAAGGAGATAGAGGGATTGAGAAAAGGGACGGGAGTAAACAGTGAATTTTAAAATTTCACGAGCGGGATTGGAGAGAGTATGCCCGAGTGTTTTTTAGGTACGCTTGGGAAACCCCATGTTTAAATATATATACTTTGTTGAGTGTTTTTATTTGAAGCGACAATTGAGGACAGGCAATCATAGATAGCATCCCGGCCATCTTGAATCTCAACGCATATGAAAATGTAGACAAAAAAATCTGATCTACAATTGTGACTGTTTGTGTGTGTCCAACATAGTTAGTGAGTAACATGACTATTTTTCAAAATGAATGACCATCAATTTGTAGTTGGAGTAGAATATTCAAAAGACTTCATGACACTCTGGAAGGAAGAATTCCGGACAAACATTTGGATTCCTACACAGTTTTGCAACATGCCGAACTAGTTAATTTCACAAGTACTTCCTTTAGTTGATCTTTGGTAAACGTTGGTTGTAACCTTTATTTCATACTTGGCACTATTTTAACTTTTTAAACACCCAGCTGTCCGTACATATTTTTATCTTCTAGTAATATTATTTAACTCCCAATGGGTGATACTTCACCACCAATGGAGATTCTCGAAAAAAAAACCCACTGTTTTAAATGAATCAATTAATGTAAACCCTTGCTCGGTGTCCAAATAAAAGAAAGAAAAATTATAGAACCTTGTGTCCTAAATATACTTCTGTATTGGATGAATATAAATATTGTAACTCTTATATTATCAAAATAATAATTCACTATCTCACCATGCAATAAAAATTATAATCTTTCATATTATAGGTTGTATAACTTCAAAACATCAATTTTATGTTACTTCAAAATTTTCATCTATCATATTTGCTTACAAACGGGAAGATTTTGTATACTTTAGATAACATGAAAAAATAAAAAAAAAACTTCTATTCCCTCATTTCTCTATATATTTTTTCATAACACCTTGCTCTTAAAAAAAAACAATGTTATCATATCTCTTAAATCAACTGTAAATTCTAACCAATCTCATTTGGTGCGAGTGTGTGACGGTGGATGAGCAGTCACTCGAACCTTTCCATCAAGGAAAGTTTTAATCTTATTACTTCTCGTAATGCAAACATAATAATATTCCTAATCCCTATTTTCAACTAAAGATGAGATATAGGAGTACTTAAAGAAATTTTTATCCTTTAAAAAATCATGAGCATCTATTACCTTCTAGAAAATAATAGTCACCACAGCTGTTATGTTGCAAATAATGAACGTCCAATAAATTGTAAAATTTTCCCATAATTTATTTACTACCTAAGTTTTTTTCTAATTAGTGCTTCATTTGATGGTAGTTTAGTACCACCTTGGCACTTCACGTCGGACAGCAACACCTTAAAATCCATCTCTCGGGGGCTGTTTAGCCGAGCCAAGTTGTGATGGCTTATAACCCAAACGGGGGCACTAAGAGTGGTGTTTGAATGTTTGGTGTGGGCCGGTGGGTCCTGGGTCTTTGCGTGTGAATTCGGCCCGCCCGTTCGAGGTTGAGTAGTGCGTTGGAGAGGCTCGGGCGAACGCTTGGACCTATCTGCACCTGCAGTGGCGGGGAATGCGTGAGGCTGGCTTCACAGAGCAGCGTCTACCGCCAGCTTCCAACGGTTGGAGGATAACGGGCCGATACACCTCAGGCCTCTCTTTGGCCCATGAGCCCCACTTTAACAGACCACCACTATTTTTTTTGGCTGATGACCATGACATTGGCAGAGAGTACACAACATGCAGAACACTAGTAAATTAGATGCCGCTATAGGCCTACAACCATGTAGCTATAGGCCTCACGGCGCGTAAAACATAGTAGTACTAGATATGCATGCTTAGACCTCGCAAGTGAAGTCAACGGGTTACTTGTCAAAGAAATTTAGCAGGAGGTTGAGGTCCACCGGCAACTGGAGGTCGCTGCCGAGTGTGTTGGCCTTCATAGCCGTGCACAGGCAAGTCGCGGCGTCGATGTCCACGAGCCCAGCAATGAGAGGGCCGCACTGTTCAGTGGACGGCACATCGAGGTGAAGCTTGAGCTGCTTCAGCACACTGGCGCACACTTGGGCGTGTTAATGGGGCACTGACCGTCGTCGGATGGTGGAGGTGCTGGTGCTGTTGAGGTTGCACCGTGGACGGCGGCGAAGAACGCAAGGTTCAGTGTGAGGAAGACGGCAACGAAAGCTGCGGATTTGGATGCCATTTTTTGTTTGCGTTCGATTGGAATAGTGCTCATGTGCTCTAAGCTTTCGGTTTGGTTGTTGTTGGGATGATTCTTGGTGTATGGTTGGGGTGAAGTATTTATAGTCGGATTGGATGAAGCCGACAGTGTGGCCACACAAGGAGGACATGTCCTGCTGCATCCAAACGTCATGGAACTTGATTCAGTAATGTTGTGCAATACTTACTCATTCTTCTCCAATATGTGATTTGTAATTCATTTTACATGAAGTACTAATTTAATGTTTTTGCTTGTAGACATGGCTTACAATCATCGATAGCTTCTTGAATTACTCAACCTGTACTATGGCGATCGACATCGGTCTCGAGCATTGAGGGCCAGAGAGGAGCTATAGTCCTTCCGATTGCGATCCCCCTGCATGGCATGGCCTCTCAACGAGAGATACATCGCACGACTGAGGGCAGTCAGATTGCTTTTTTTTGCCAGGACGATCACTAGAGCGGAGTCTTTCAAGCATGACCGATCACTACTCTTCGTTCTGGCGGACAGGTGGAGACCCGAGACATACACATTTCACTTCCAGTGGGGGAGATGATCATTAACCTCGAGGACGTGGCGATGCTGTTCAGTTTGCTGATTCATGGACAAGACTAGGTACCACCACCCACTGTTGCAAGATGGGATGCCACATTCACATAGAGGTTTCATCCACTGCCTCTGGGGCACGAACCCTTTCACCACGATGTTGGAATTCCTACGGTTTGGTTTGCTCTCTTCAGGACCTGCCCAGCGGATGCCGACAATGGACAGTCAGCCGACACTTTGATGCATATCTGCTGCACCTGTTCGGTGGCTTCATGTTTATTGGTATGCGTATCAACCCATGCTAGTTGTGTGATAAATGATGTGCACAATCTGGAGGGGGAATCGAACAGGTGCATCTTAGAACGGCCCTTGTAACCGTTTGCACTTTTGCCCCTGTAACCGTTTGATACGCATTCTCCAGTTGTGCAGCCTCACAACATTCTATTGCAGTTGATAGGCCTCGAAGGTCCATTCATCCACCTAAAAGGTTAATTGAAGAATGCAATATTGTTTCATATGCTTTAAGTGTTGCAGAAGAAATTGAAGGTCATGCAGAACCTTTAAATTATGTCGAGGCTATTACTTCTATTGATCGCAACAGTTTGATGACTGCTATGCAAGATGAGATGGGGTCACTCGAAAAGAATGGTACTTGGGATTTAGTCAAATTGCCTAAAGATAAGAACGCTGTCCGTTGTAAATGGATCTTCAAAAGAAAGGAAGGAGTAGTCTCTTGTAAGATCGAGGATGCCGACTAGAGGGGAGGTGATTAGGAGGCTTTTAAATTTTCTTTCCCACTAAACTATTTCAACAAGATAATTATTTGAGTTAGATTATACAATAAGGCTTAAAACAATTCAATCAACTAGTTGCATTCGACCATATGAAATATTTAACAATACATGCAATAATAGTGATACAAACAATTGTGTCAAGATGAATATAAAACAAATAAGAATTACGCAATTGACACAATATTTTTACCGAGGTATCGGAGACTCGCCCGGTCTCCCCTACTCCTCGTTGAAGCGCTCGCTCGGAGCCTCGCTTCTATATCCACGAAGGATATCTCACTAGGGTTGTTCCTTCTCCACACCGGATAGGCGAGCACCACACCTTTCACAATCTTTTGCCGGCCTCTCCGACAAAATTCAATTGGAGAGATCTCAGCTCTCCTCTGGCACCGTCTAGGCGAAGGCGATCGCCAAGAGTAACAAGCTGGATGCACTTTCACTTGAGTCAACCACGTGCTAGAAACTCAATGATGCAAATGATATGCTCAACACTTTAGCACTAGCAATCTAATGGAGATGAAGTGCACTAAACACTCACACAATCTCCCTCAAACTCTCTCTCAAATCTACTCAAGATTTGGGCTCAATTCTAGCCTCTAAATGCAATAACTCAAATGCAAATCAATTGGCTAGGTTTTCAGCTGAAGAATGAACTCTTTGAGTACTCAAAAATAAAGCCAAACACGAAGTACATATAGCCTCAATGAAAAACTAGCCGTTTGCAAAAAGCTGGGCCAAAAGTTGTATAATTGTCCGGCCACTTCAGACAGTGTCTGCCTAGTTCAACAAAAACAGCTGTTGCAATGTGTCAGTTACCGTTGGGCGATTTTTCTGTAAAGGCCGGACAATGTCCGGCCATTTTGGACAAAGTCCGCCCATGACGGACAAATGCCCCAGACGGATGCATTTGTCTCTGTTTCATTTCTGGGCTTAAAAAATTTGTACAGGCCAGACAACGGACAATGTCCGACCACTTCGGACAGATAGCCCCGGACGGATGGATATGTCTCTGTTTACACTCAGCAAAAGGTTAAAAAAATTTGTACAGGCCGGACAATGTTCGGCCATTCCTGGACAAAGTTCGACCACTACATACTGATAGTAAAATAAGTATAATTTTTGATCTAGAGATCCGATTGAGGTGATTTTTGGCTTGTTGGAAAGATAACTCAGAGATCTACAATTTTGTCAACAAGAGAAAGACCTAGAAATGTCTAGAAACTTCTAGAAAACTCAGAAACTTTCCTACTGTCAAAATATTCAATTCAAAAATCATCTCAAATGCAATTTGGGGTATTTACACATACAAATTTTGCCGTTTTCTTGCGAATGTGATTGCTGTCACTCAGAAACGACCACGACCACACAGATCTAACATCTGATCGAAAATAGGTGGTTGATAGGGTTTGGTCGAGCGTACGCAAGCGAGCCGAAGATTGGTACGACCAGTCCGAACTCCTACGACCACGCCCAAACCCTAAACAGAAAGCCACCAAACAAGAGACACGACCACGACCACGTATCAACACTGATACGATCAGAATATGCAAATACGACCACGACCAGCTCTAGATAAATAAACCAATTTAGACAGCTGACGATCACGACTGAGTGCAGTTTTCAAAACATTTAATCTAATGCACATGAACTACACTTAGACTCACTAGCAATACAAGACACTAGTGCAAGATGATATGAATGCATCTGAACTTCCGCACTAGATAGATTCAAGCTACTAATTTCTGACTCCTCTTAATAGTACGGTCAAACTAGTAAAAAGAATCCTATCAATCCGGTTTGTCTCCAAACATCGAGACCGTTAAAACCCTAAGAAATCAATTCTTAATCTTGGATTTTACCTTAGGTGGAGTTTGACCTCGTGAAGCTCGATCGCTCGATGCTCGTCATCGCAAAGCTCGATCCCGTTAAGCTTGACCACACGAGGCTCGACCGCTTGACGCCTGTCTTCGCAAAGCTCATCCTCGCTAAGCTTGACCTTGCTCGGGATGTCTTATATCGTCTTCATCCTCCTCACGTCCTTGCTCACTTTTATCCTGCAATCAAACTGAGACTACAATATGTACACTCAATACACAATATTAGTCTCAAATATAGGTCGTCATTAATCACCACCAGAAAAACTACTCCACATAGGAGTTAGCTCGACAGTTTCTCTTTCCAGTGAAATGACGCAACCATATTCAACGAGTAGCAAATGAGTATGAGATAGAATACAATCATATAGATCGTAGATGATAAACACATACGCACACGATCTATACTACTCATGTCATGATATCAATCTAATCAAGATGATGAGCTCCCCCTCAACATATGTATCAATATCAAGTCCACAACTGGAGTCATCAATCTCAAGATTTAACATATTACATCTTAATCAATCAATCATCACAAGCTTGATGCAACCACCGAATTCCTCCTCTACATAGCATTAATATCAAACCCACAACCGAGGAAACATCCAATTTAGGGTTTACAGATAATCAATTCAATTCACTTGTGCTAAATCAGGATTTATCTAAATTGTCATTTAATCATCAAATCTGACATTCTCCAGATTAACTCTAATCATCATGGATTTATCCAAAGCGTCATTAATCATCAAAACCTAGATACTTAGATCTACCTAGATCCAACATCTCCTACTGAACCGGCAAGGTTTAAGGCAAGGCTAGTTGGTAAAGGCTTCAGTCAGATCCCAGGTATTGATTATAATGATGTGTTTTCTCCTGTTGTGAAGGATAGTTCCATTCGCACTTTCCTCAGTATTGTTGCTATGAATAACTATGAACTTGAGCAATTAGATGTTAAGACTGCATTCTTACATGGAGAACTGGAGGAAGACATCTATATGGACCAACCTGAGGGTTTATTGTTCCTAGGAAAGAGAATCTTGTATGCAGATTAAAGAAGTCTCTTTATGGCCTGAAGCAGTCTCCAAGGCAATGGTATAAAAGGTTTGACTCATTTATGCTCTCACATAGTTTTAAGAGGTCCGATTTTGATAGCTGTGTTTATATGAATTCTATTAATGGGTCAACTATATTTCTGCTTCTTTATGTTGATGACATGTTGATTACTGCAAAAGACAAGTCAGAGATAGCCAATTTAAAAGCACAGTTAAGTAATGAATTTGACATGAAGGATTTAGGTGCAGCAAAGAAAATCCTTGGTATGGAAATTACCAGGGACAGAAGGTCTAGTTTGTTGTATCTTAGCCAGCAACGTTACATTGAGAAAGTTCTTCGTCGCTTTAATATGCATGAAGCAAAACCAGTGAGTACTCCTCTAGCTGCTCATTTCAGATTGTCTTCTTCTCTATGTCCTGAGTCTGCTGACGATATTGAGTATATGTAGAGTTCCCTATTCCAGTGCGATTGGTTCTCTTATGTATGCCATGGTTTGCTCTCGCCTTGATTTATCTCATGCAATGAGTGTTGTTAGTAGATACATGGCTAATCCTGGCAAGGAACATTGGAAGGCCGTTCAATGGATTTTCAGGTACATGCGTGGTACTTCTAATGCTTGCTTGCAGTTTGGGAGGTCTGGAGATGGACTTGTTGGTTATGTTGACTCTGATTATGCTGGTGACTTGGACAAGAGAAGGTCTCTCACAGGTTATGTTTTCACCATTGGTGGTTGTGCTGTTAGTTGGAAAGCAAGTCTGCAAGCTACTGTTGCTTTATCCACCACTGAAGCTGAGTACATGGCTATTTCTGAAGCATGTAAATAAGCTATTTGGTTGAGAGGTTTGTATGCTGAGCTTTGTGGAGTCACGTCTTGCCTTACTATATTTTGTGACAGTCAAAGTGCTATATGCCTTACCAAGGATCAAATGTTTCATGAGCGAACTAAGCACGTTGATATTAGATATCATTATGTTCGTGATGTTATTGCTCGAGGTCACATCAAGGTACGCAAAGATCAGTACACATGATAATCCTGTTGATATAATGACAAAACCAGTTCCTGCGACTAAGTTTGAGCTTTGCTCAAGCTTAGTTGGTGTTACCATTTGAGCCCTAGTGGCTGTTGGTGCCGCCGATAGATGTTTACTTTGCTATTGCTTCAAGATGGAATTTGTCTCAAGGTGGAGTTTGTTGCTATATGATCCAAATTCAGAGATTGCAAGATGGAATTTGTCTCAAGGTGGATTTTGTTGTATATGATCCAAATTCAGAGAAAGGCCAAGTCTGGCGTAGCGTAGTGGAGGCCCAAGCCGGAGGCTTGGGCCGGATCATTACGGATCTGTTTCGAGTTGGATCCGTACGGATCGTTACGGATCTGTTTCCGAATTGGGTCCTAGGTCTCCACCATCTATATATACTCTTGTAAACCACACGGGAAAGTTAAGATCTCATTGTAATCCCCTGCGTTTGTAACTCTCCCGAAAATAGTGAAGTTTTTGCTGGTCGGCGCCCGTGGTTTTTCCCGCAAGGGTTTTTCACATTAAAATTGATTGTCTCGTGGTCCTTGTTTGATCTACTTCTTACTATTTGTGGCTGTCGTTTTCTAACAGCGGTCTTGGACGACCGCCTACATCGAGAGCACAACACCAGGTGGGATCTCGTTCGTATTTGTGGAGGATCGGGGCTTATGGTTCACTCAATGTGTTCTTGTTTTTAGCCATATGTTGGAGGTGTACGCTCCATGGAGGGTGATGCGTTAGTTTGGCCTATTCTAGGCGATTCCCCCTCCAGATTGTGCACATCATTTGTCGCACAACCAGAATGAGTAAGTTCGCGATAATCTCAGATCAGAGTGTTTTTTCTCCATGAAAATACTGAGTAATTTTGATTTTTCCGCAGGCAAAGCCATAAGGGTAAGAAGGCTGTCAGTTGGGAGGACTGATAGGCTCCTTACACTCGTCACCGAGAGCAAGCAGCAGCGGTAGACATAGTACGTGAGGAGACGCCATACGATGCTACGACATACAGCGACTGCCTCCGATGATACATTCCTCGCACTAGTGCTCACATTGCCCCACCACCTCCGGTGCCTGCACATGTGCCTGCTCCGATCGTTCATCAGACATACGACTGACATCATGCATCCAGGGTACACTGACAGGTACACAACGATAGTTTGTTTGTTGTTTGTTATTGTTATTTTTGTCTACCATTGTCTTGTAGTTTCGCAGATTGATGGTCTTCGTACAATCACCTCGTTGACATAGCCGCTTGTCCAGCGGAGGCAAGCATGTGTACATATCACATTTGAGGAGTATGAGAAGGCCATCGTCGCCATTCACCGACTCGCCTCCCAGCTGATATCAAAGAGTGTCGCCATCCCCCGACAGTTGTTGCACCTCCACTGTCATGGGCCCTGCCTAGACATATGACACCGCCACCGGCCGCTCATTGTCCCGACGCAATGGGGCCATCAGGTATGGCTGTCGACGCCCCGATTTATCTCGGTGTGCCCCCGCCCCGCTCTTACCCTACAGGTGTTCCACCTCATTTTGACCCGCCGTCATGTGGTGCTGTATGGATCACCGAGGGTCCCCGTGGGCTACCATCCGCCTACACGTCCGATTCTAGCCTTGACTTCTGAAAGAGATCTAGGATATCGACTAGAGGGGGGTGAATAGGCGATTTTGAAAATTTAACAACTAATCAAGCAATTAACAATAAATGAGAGCAAGTAGCTAAAACAAGATGAACAACAAGCAATTTAACACAAGGATAGATCCCGTGGTCTCGGTGATTTGCCGATCACCCCTAATCCACGTTGAGGCAAACTCAAATCTCTAACCGCTCCTCTATCTAGTCGACTTCCTCTCAAGAAGTGACTTAGATCTCGAGCCGGATTAGTATGATGAGTTATCCAAACCTCGATTTCACTATTGATGCACTTTACCGCTCCGACAAGGTGTGCTCGACCCTTTCACAAGATGTTTTGAGGCTTCTTCACAATCTTCCTTGAAGAGCTCTCCAAAACCTTCCTCCTAGCCATCTAGGAGTAGGCAAACTCCAAGAGTAATAAGCCGGTGATGATCACTTAACGCTCTTCTAGTGCCACAAGGTTGATTTAATGATCTAAATGCAATGCACTAGAAGATCTCAAATGCACTCTCTCTCAAATTCAAGAATTTGAACACTAGAGTGTATGAAACTTGCTTTTGCTCTTAAGAATGATGGCAATGATCACAAATAAGCCAAAGGTCCTAAACAGGACAATGCATGGGAGTATATATACCGCTCACAATAAATATAGCCGTTACAAGCTGTTGGGAGAAAAAGATCACTTGGTGGTCAGACCGCAGGTATAAGCTTAGTCAGACCGCCGCAATTGCAATGGCATTAAACAGGCGCAATAGATGCTCACCTGCCCTTGTCGGGCACTCTCACGGTCAGACCGGAGCCAATGGCGGTCAGACCGTGAAACCTTCCAGAGACGACATGATTTCTGGACATGATTTACAGTCAGGCCAAAAACTTCGGACAGACCGGCCACACGGTCAGACAGTAGTACAAAAACTCGGTCAAACCGTTTTAGCGGTCAGACTGGACCAACAATCGGTCAGACCGTCTTAACACACTAGGTTCCTTAAAAAATGATCATGAAGCTCCAGGAGTCTGACTTGAAGATTAACCACGGACAGACCGACCTTTTTAAGAAAGTAAACACACCACAACACTACTGTCGGTTAGTCCGAAACAACATTCGGTCAGACCGTTTCTGCGGTCAGACCGGCTAACAATCGATCAGACCGACAGAGACTGATCTTGGCTGTTTTGAAAGGATGAAAGCATTTTTCAAAGGATATGACCTTCTAATATGCAATGCAAGTTGTTGTTATGACTTGTGGCACATAGATGAACTATTTAGTGATACACCACATGCTCTTCTTAATAGTACGGCGACTATCCTATAATCCAGTCAAAATTCTTCTCTAATCACCTTAGACCGGTAAAAGGAAAAAGAACTATATTCCGTACCTTTGCCTCTTTGCTCAATGTCTTTTCTTCATCATGTAGCTTTTTCTTTGAATTTTATTATCTTGTCTTTTGAGTTTGTTCTTGACACAACTTAACAGGTAACGTTAGTTCAACATCTGTAATTGTCATTAATTTTCAAAATACTCTTTAGGGGCCTCGAAGCTACAATCTTCCCCTTTTTGATAATTGATGACAACATTAAGAGTAAATGATTGAATTTTGAGCATTAAAAGACACACTCCCCCTAAATAGATGATTATGAAAATTTCGGCCTTTTAGGAGTTCAAGCATGTATATAAGAGGATATGTCAATTCATTTTCAATATAACATAAAGTATCACAAGAGTAATATCACATCACATAAGTCATAATAAGACAGTAGAAAACATCACATCACATAAGTCAAAACATCCACATAAGTTATCCATTCATACAAAACAAAAGTCCAATCAATTCATCTAAAGTTCTTTTCATCTAATCTAAAGTTCTTGTTCTTCTCCTCCTTTGGCATCAATTGCCAGAAAAGCTAAGAATCGGCGAGAGCATCATCATCTGGAGGGTTGAAAGGAGGAGTCTGAGGGAATCTCGAGTAGAAGTGAGCTGAGAAGGCGTCAAAGCGCGCGACGAAAAAGTCTGGAATTGATCATTTAGAGCCGCCAAGTCCGAGCGTGTGAGCTCAAGCCCCTAGAGAAGTGTATCAAACTGATCCATCATCGGCTAATGGAACTGTTGCTGGAACTGAGAAAACCAGGAGGGGGCTTGGCTCTGCTGTGCTGGCTGCTGAGCCTGCGGCTGAGGTGGAGGAGGCATATCCTGAGCCTGCCACTGCTGCTGCTGGTGGGGTTGTGCTCCATGGCCTCGAGCCAAGATGCGCGGATTGACACTAAACTGCTTATAGCCGAGATGTCTAATATCGCAAGATCCGCGAGGAAACTTCGTCTTCTGGAGCAGCAGAGTCATGATGTATGGAGCAAAGTACAGATTTGGAAGAGTGGTTATCGAGACATCCTCAATCGTCTTCAAGATGAAAGTAACAATGTTGATCCGATGTTATTTGAGGATGTGGTCGATGAAGTTCCAGTAGTAGTCGCGGATAGCTTCTCGATTTCCACTCTTTGGATGGATCGTGGCTCGGATAATCTTGTTGACCACAGCTGGGAGGACCTTAAGGCCTGTAACAGTGCCAGGAACGATCCTCTGTGCACCTCCCGGCTGCTCATAGAACTGAAGCCAGTCATCCTCATGAAGATAATCCTCATCCTCCATATTTATGCCTTCCTTCATTTCTTCATAATTTATCTTATTTGACACAGCAAACTCCTCAAATGAAGCTTCATATCGCCTAGTACCAGTCATCCACATTATCTTTTGTTCCGCCCAAATGATCTCAATGGTAGCATAGAACTGACGGATGGTTGTGGCATTCCATGGGCACTTATGCTCCACAAAGTCATATAGTCTAATCTCCTTGAAGATCTGAACCAGAGGAGCCATGATGGGCTGATTCACAACATAAGGCCATTCAATCCATTTGTGTTCGAAGATATTCTTGTGAATCAGATGACCATAGAATGCATCCTGCTGTGTCATTGTGTGGAAGTGAGGATTAGTGGCGTCATTCTCATGGTTATAGGCGTAGGTGGTCCTAGCCTTTGTATAATCATTTGACGTCCAGTTCTTCTTAGGTCCTTCATATGCATGGACATTTATCTCATCGTCCTCACTCTCAATATCCATAGCCATGTGCTCGGAGCCGCCACGGTGAGAAGATTGTTCCGTTTCTGATTCTCCGGGCGAGGGCACCCAATCAACATCTTGAGTGTCGCTACTGCTCGAAGGTCGAGCTCTTTTTGGCCGCTTTGCCAATTTCTTCTTATTGGTCCGGACGGAGACATTTCCTTGAGGACCTCGACCGCTAGGAGATAGGCAAGATATAAAAAAGATAAGATACTAAGAGACAAGAATGTAAGAATTGAATCTAGATGACAACAGATCAGCAAGCCCTGACTCTACTGTTGCTGTCGGTCAGACCGGAACTGGGGTCGATCAGACCGGCGCAACCGTAGAGTTAGGGTTTGAGGAGATTTCTGGGATTCAGTTGCTTTTAGGGCGCAATGTGGATAGATAAACAAGGGTAAACAATCAGTGCATCAAGAGGAAGTATCAATTTTAGGTTTTGAACAGATTTATACGAGATTCATCAAATTTGCCCTAAATCCCAAATAAAGAGGAAACTATTTGATGAAAACGAAGAATCCGAGAAGGATACCTAGAAGACATGGTTGGATGAGATCTTGACCAACGGTTTGTTCGTGCTTCGCTTGGGTTTGACCGGAGAAGAAAACTCCAAAAGATTTTGGGGCGCACGTGAAAGAGACAAAAGTGAGGGAGAGTGAAAAGGACAGGGATTCGGGATAAAAGGTCTCTGGTCAAGTAATTTCGGTCAGACCGTAGGCAATAGACCGGTCAGACCGCTGGAAGAAGAGATTTTGAAATGCTCTCTAGAGATGCATTCGGTCAGACCGCAATAGATATTCGGTCAGACCGTTGGAAGGACAGAAAAACTTGGGGGATTTGTTTGATTGATGCTCATATGAGATTCAGATATAAGGCAAGAGATATATATAGGATAACTATAAGTAAGATATAGACAATATCGCCAAAGGGGAAGTAACCATATTACAAATCAACAAGTTTTGGTTAATTTTACTCAATTGCCGATAAAAAGCCTAAAATACTCTTAAAATGAGAAGTTCATGCAATTAAGTAACAAATTAAGCATAATCAATATGAGTTCAACATTTCAAGCCACATTTGATATATCAATGACATTAAGCTCATTTCGGAGTTTACAAAAGCGGTTTTCATCTAAAGGCTTAGTGAATATATCCGCTAATTGATCTTCGGTCCTTACATTATCCACCAACACATCACCTTTACTAACATGATCTCTAAGGAAGTGGTGTCGGATATCTATATGCTTGGTCCGAGAGTGTTGAACTGGATTTGTGGCTATCTTCACCGCACTCTCATTATCACACAAAAGAGGAACTTTTTCAAATTTGATCCCATAATCTAGCAAAGTTTGCCTCATCCAAAGCAATTGTGCACAACAACTACCCGCGGAAACATATTCCGCTTCGGCAGTTGATAGAGCTACTGAGTTTTGTTTCTTAGAGGACCAAGAGACTAAAGATCTTCCTAATAGTTGACAACTGCCTGAGGTGTTTTTTCTATCCATTTTACATCCCGCATAGTCGGAATCAGAATATCCAACTAATTCAAATTTAGCACCTTTTGGATACCATAACCCTATACTAGATGAATATCTTAGGTACCTCAAAATGCGCTTAACGGCCATTAAATGACTTTCTTTAGGAGGGGCTTGAAATCTTGCACACATACAAACACTAAACATGATATCGGGCCTAGAAGCGGTAAGATATAGTAAACTACCAATCATGGACCTATAAAGCTTTGAGTCTACCGGTTTACTTCCTTCGTCAGAGACAAGGTGACCGTTTGTGGCCATTGGTGTCTTGATTGGCTTTGCTTCTTCAAGTCCGAACTTCTTCAGCAGGTCCTTCACATATTTGCTTTGACTGATTAAAGTTCCTTCCTTGAGTTGTTTAACTTGTAGTCCAAGGAAGAAACTTAGTTCACCTATCAAAGACATCTCAAATTCCCTAGACATCATGTTACCAAATTCCTTGCAAAAGTCTTGGTTAGTAGATCCAAATATGATGTCATCAACATAAATTTGACATACAAAGAAATCATTTCCAATTTTTTTAGTAAATAAGGTAGTATCAACTTCTCAATTTTAAAGCCTTTTGAAATTAAGAAGTCTCTAAGTCTTTCATACCAAGCACGAGGTGCTTGTTTAAGACCATAAAGAGCCTTGGAGAGTTTATAAACATGATTTGGTTTTGTGGGATCTTCAAATCCTGGTGGTTGTTTAACAAACACTAATTTATTAATTTTTCCATTCAAAAATGCACCTTTGACATCCATTTGATAAAGTCTAATATTATGAGATGAAGCAAAGGCAAGCTAGATTCTAATAGCTTCAAGTCTAGCTACGGGAGCAAAGGTTTCACCGAAATCCAAACCTTCAACTTGAGTATATCCTTGGGCCACCAATCTTGCTTTGTTCCTTACTACCATTCCGTTTGCATCTTGTTTGTTCTTAAAAATCTATTTGGTTCCGATGATGTTGTGTTCATCCGGATTTGGTTCTTCGACCAATTCCCAAACATTGTTGCGGGTGAAGTTGTTTAATTCTTCATGCATAGCATTCACCCAATCCGGATCTTTTAAAGCTTCATCTACATGTGTGGGTTCAAAAGAGGAAGCAAAAGAGAAATTTTCACAAAATGAAGCAAGACGAGAGTGAGTTTGAACACCCTTACGGAAATCACCAACAATTTGATCGACGGGGTGATCTTTAGAAATTGAGTGATGAATTCTTAGATGATCAATCGGGTTTTGTGAAGTAGAGGTAGACGTTACTTCCGGTTGTTGTTGTTGAGGCGAATCTTCCACATTAACCACTTCAACTATTTGATCTTCATGTTGAGGTGTTGACGAAGAGGGGATAGCTTGAGTGGATGGATCTTCATCTTGATCACTATCTTCTTTCGGCTTGATATCCCCAATGGTCATGTTCTTCATCGCCACCCTTAACCCTTCATTACCTACATCATCCAAGTTGTCTTGCTCCTCTTGAGAGCCGTTAGTCTCATCAAATTCTATGTCATGCGTCTCTTCAACCAAACCGGAGTTTTGGTTGTAGACACGATATGCTTTGCTATTTGATGAGTATCCTAATAAAAATCCTACATCACATTTACTTTGAAATTTAGATAAACGTGTACCTTTTCGCAAAATGTAGCACTTACATCCAAACACTCGGAAGTAGAAAGTGTTTGGTTTCCTTCTGATGAGAAGCTTGTAAGGAGTTTTCTTTAGTAGCCGATGACAATAAAATCGATTCGATGCATGGCATGCGGTGTTGATTGCTTCG
The DNA here is from genome assembly GCA_019359835.1 of Pharus latifolius. NCBI lineage: Eukaryota > Viridiplantae > Streptophyta > Magnoliopsida > Poales > Poaceae > Pharus > Pharus latifolius. The sequence continues at coordinate 14,385,629 of CM033321.1, forward strand.
GCCCAAAAGGTGTCCGAAACATTGTACTCCGAAAACATGGATCTTGCCATATCTATCAATGTCCGGTTCTTTCGTTTGACTACTCTATTTTGCTCCGGTGTATATTTGGCCGAAAACTTGTGTTTAATGCCCTTATCATCACACCAGTTTTCAACCTTGGTATTCTTGAATTCGGAGCCATTGTCACTTCTCACTTTCTTGATCTTGAAACTAAATTCATTTTCGGCCCTTTGTGCAAAACTTTTGAAAGTGTTAAATACAATTGACTTGTCATGTAAAAAGAATATCTATGTATATCTCGAAAAATCATCTACAATGACAAGGCAATAACTATTGCCACCAATGCTAACAAAGGTAGTTGGACCAAATAAATCCATGTGCAATAACTCAAGTGGACTAGAAGTTGACATTGTGCTTTTGGTTGGATGTGAATTTGCAACTTATTTTCCGGCTTGGCAAGCACTACATAATTTATCTTTTTCAAACTTTACATCTTTTAATCTAACAACTAAATTATGTTTAACTAATCTATTTAGTTGTTTCATTCCAACATGTCCAAGTCTTCTATGCCATAGCCAACCTTTAGATGATTTAGAGAACAAGCATGTACCGAGATTTGCATCATTTGAATTGAAATCAACTAAATAGAGGTTGTCATGTCTAAAACCTTTGAAGATCAACCTATTATCATAAATACTAGTGATAGTCACTTCTTTTGGATAAAAAGCACATATAAATCCAAGATCACAAAGTTGAGCTACGGATAAGGGATTGAAGTTAAGAGATTCGACAAGCAATACATTAGAGATGGATAGGTCATTTGAGATGGCAATTTTACTTAAACCTTTACCTTTCCTTTGCTATTATCTCCAAATGTGATCTTGTCATATTCCGCACCTTCGTTATTGAGAGAGGAGAACATATTGTGATTACCGGTCATATGTTGAGTGCATCCACTATCGAACACCCAATGTTGTCCTCCGGCCTTGTAATTTACCTACAAAACAAAGTTAATTCTTTTTAGATACCCAAATCTTTTTGGGTCCTTGGAGGTTAGTTACCCGGATTTTGGGACCCAAATGGCTTCTTTTTGGCATGAATTATAGGGGTTCCAACAAATTTGGCTTTAATATCGCCATTGTTCATTTTCTTCAAAACATAGCAAGAGTTGAATATAAGAGATGAATTAGTTTTGCTAGCATGGCAATTTTTCTTAATATGACCTAAACTTTTACATTTGTTGCAATATCCCTTTTCTTTTACAAATACGGTTTTAGATGGGAGAAATGCATGTTTCCCCTTTTTAGGAATATAACCTAGTCTTTCTTTTCTTAAGGAGAACCTTTGACTATCTAGTAGATGTCTTAATTTTGATTCCCCTACATAGCATTTAGCTAGATCATTTGTTAGTTTTTCAATTTTGTCCTTAAGTTCATTGTTTTCAAGACTAAGCACATGATCATCAACTTTAGGTCTAGATGGTAATTCAATTAAATTTTCACAAGATGTAGATATGCTAGAAGTAGAAATCATAGGCAAGTTATTTAGAATATTACAAGTGATGCCTATGTCATTACCCGTTTTGTTGGCTTTATGAGTAATTAATGAGTCATGAGCTTCCTTAAGCATCTCATGAGTTTCTTTGAGACTCTCATGAGATGTTTTTAGCTCCTCATAGGAATTTTGAAGAGTTTTGCATCTCTTCTTCAATTCCTTGAATTTTTCTTTTTCTTTACTCATATAGTCATCAAAACCGGTGATCATCTCAACTAAGTCATCATAAGAGTACTCATCTTCGTCACATGATACCTTAGATTCTCCTTTAGCCATGAGGCAATGAGGAGTGGAGAATAGAAATGGAGCTTCCTTGATAGCTACTCCGGCGAGTCCTTTAGGTGATGCTTCATCTTCATCTTCGGAATCGGAACTTGAAACATCTGAATCCCATTCAATGAAGTAAGCTTGTCCGTCCTTCTTCTTCTTGTAATACTTCTTGAAAACCTTCTTCTTGCTTTCTCCTTCCTTTTCGTACTTCTTCTTTTTCACCGATTTTTCTTCTTCCTTGTTTTTGCATTGTGCGGAGATATGGCCCTTTTCACCGCAATCAAAACATTTTCTTTCTTCAAATGGATTCCTTTTTGATGATTGTCCTTTCTTGAAGGACTTTCCTTGATATCTCTTTTTCATGAACTGCTTGAACCTTCTTACGAAGAGAGCCATCTCATCGGTGTCTCTCTCATCGCTTTCTTCTTCAATATCTTCCCTTTTGGAGGCTTGAGCTTTGAGTGCTATATTCTTCTTCTTGGAGTCGGAAGCCTCATCTTGCACCTCTTCTTGTGATTTCTTAAATATGTCATGAGTAAGAATTTCACTCAAGACCTCCAAAGGAGTCACACTCTTCAAATTTGATCACACAAGTAAGGTCACAATAGTGTCATATTTTGAAGGTAAAGCTCTAAGAAATTTATGACAAAATTCCACATTTGTGTCCATACCAAGCCCTTTTAGCTCATTTACTATGTTATTTAATCGGTTGAACATCTCCGAGACATCCTCATTGGGCAACATAGCAAACTTTTCAAATTGACCTTTATGGATAAATAATTTAGCATCTTTGACTATTGAGGTTCCTTCATGAATATCCATAAGGTTTCTCCAAATGTCATGAGCCGTTTCAAGTTTACAAATTCTATTAAATTCACCTAGATTTAGAGCACTATAAAGAACATTCATGGCTTGAGCATATTTGCTAAGGCATTTTCTCTATCTAGGTTAGTTATGTCATCATCATCTAGAATTGTGAAGCCCTCATCTACCACTTTCCAAATTTTTCCGCCCATGGCTTTAAGGTAGACCATCATCCTAGTTTTCCAATAGGTATAGTTTGATCCATCAAAGAGTGGTAGTTTGCCAATATTAATCCGACCCTCACTAGCCATCTTAATCCTACTCCGGGATGGTTAAATCCTCTAAATATGGAGTCCTAACTCTGATACCAATTGAAAGGGATCTAGGATATCGACTAGAGGGGGGGTGAATAGGCGATTTTGACAATTTAACAACTAATCAAGCAATTAACAATAAATGAGAACAAGTAGCTAAAACAAGATGAACAACAAGCAATTTAACACAAGGATATATCCCGTGGTTTCGGTGATTTGCCGATCACCCCTAATCCACGTTGAGGCAAACTCAAATCTCTAACCGCTTCTCTATCTAGTTGACTTCCTCTCAAGAAGTGACTTAAATCTCGAGCCGGATTAGTATAATGAGTTATCCAAACCTCGATTTCACTATTGATGCACTTTACCGCTCCGACAAGGCGTGCTCGACCCTTTCACAAGATGTTTTGAGGCTTCTTCACAATCTTCCTTGAAGAACTCTCCAAAACCTTCCTCCTAGCCGTCTAGGAGCCGGCAAACTCCAAGAGTAACAAGCCGGTGATGATCACTTAACGCTCTTCTAGTGCCACAAGGTTGATTTAGTGATCTAAATGCAATGCACTAGAAGATCTCAAATGCACTCTCTCTCAAATTCAAGAATTTGAACACTAGAGTATATGAAACTTGCTTTTACTCTTAAGAATGATGGAAATGATCACAAATAAGCCAAAGGTCCTAAACAGGACCATGCATGGGAGTATATATACCCCCCACAATAAATATAGCCGTTACAAGCCGTTGGGAGAAAAAGATCACTTGGCGGTCAGACCGCAGGTATAAACTCAGTCAGACCGCCGCAATTGCAACGGCATTAAACAGGCGCAATAAATACTCACCTGCCCTTGTCGGGCACTCTCACGGTCAGACCGGAGCCAATGGCGGTTAGACCGTGAAACCTTCCAGAGACAACATGGTTTCTGGACATGATTTATGGTCAGGCCGAAAACTTCGGACAGACCGGCCACACGGTCAGACCGTAGTACAAAAACTCAGTCAGACCGTTTTAGCGGTCAGACCGGACCAACAATCGGTCAGACCGTCTTAACACACTAGGTTCCTTAAAAAGTGATCATGAAGCTCCAGGAGTCTGACTTGAAGATTAACCACGGATAGACCGACCTTTTTAAGAAAGTAAACACACTACAACACTACTGTCGGTCAGTCCGAAACAACATTTGGTCAGACCGACAGAGACTGATCTTGGCTGTTTTGAAAGGATATGACCTTCTAGTATGCAATGCAAGTTGTTGTTATGACTTGTGGCATATAGATGAACTATTTAGTGATACACCACATGCTCCTCTTAATAGTACGGCGACTATCCTATAATCCGGTCAAAATTCTTCTCTAATCACCTTAGACTGGTAAAAGGAAAAAGAACCATATTCAATACCTTTGCTTCTTTGCTCAATGTCTTTTCTTCATCATGTAGCTCTTTCTTTGCATTTTATTATCCTGTCTTTTGAGTTTGTTCTTGACACAACTTAACAGGTAACGTTAGTTCAACATTTGTAATTGTCATTAATTTCCAAAACACTCTTTAGGGGCCTAGAAGCTACAACTTCGACATCACATTCGACTCGGACGATGAGTACGTCGCCTTGTCGCAAAGGACAGTGGATGAGCACCTGGCTACACCCTTGGCTGCTACAGTCACACCTCCCAGCAGGCTCCCACCATACATTCCTCCTTGATCAATCCATGCCGACCTGGCGATGGTACTCGATCCTGAGTATGCGGACTACGTCAACATGTTGCGGTCGACACCAAGCAGAGCCAACATCAGTTGGCATCTGCACAACTTGGTGGGCCCCTCCACCATCGCAGAGCCTTGTGGAGCACATCCCACATACAATTGCTCCTGATACAGGCCTCGACAGGGCGAGTGACACCCCCCCCTCGACAGGCGTCACAGATGTCGGTGGTTCCGCCCCGCACGTTCTCACTATCGCCGTTTCAGTAGGACCGGCATCATCGTCCGAAGAGGGGGCGACATTAATATTTTTTTTGTACCATATGTCTTATTAGCTACAGGAAACAAGATTTATGTTTTTATGTATATATTATTTTTGTCTTTTAGAAGTTATGCAACTGCTTTATGTTTTTTCATGGTTCGTGGAAAACCGTAACTTTTGTATTTTTCTACGATTCAGCCTTTCTACTTTTCAGTTTTTCTACTTTCTAGCTTTTCTGCTTTTCAGTTTTTTAGTTCTTCTGCTTTTCAGCTTTTCTACAACTGCGTCCAAAAACCGTTTAAACTATTCAAGAATTTCCCTTCTATAAATTAGATTTGTGAGCTTCGAACACGCAACTCACACTTTCCTCACTAACCTATCCAAACATGGCGAGCAAGAATAGCCGTGGTCGGAGAAGACGACGCACCAAGGTAAATACATAATCAACTCACCTAAAATAAGCGACTCTTTATGCGTTACTTTCTTGGCTATTCTCATTCATTCGTAGAATGAAGGACAAGTTCAGGGTCATGCCGTTGCAACTGTGATTTGTTGCCGAAGACTATTACATCCTCCATTCAGGGTGACTACAGGAGAAGATTTTGGAGTGTACTAGGAGAGATTCCCATAAGTGCACTTTTCTGCTATGGCTCGACTTTGAGTAGAACACAAAGACTATGCATACGATATTCTATCTTCTCTATAGAAAGAAGAGATTTCATGAGCAGCTCGATTTCATGGAGGAGTTGTCAGTCAATATGCACGATGTTCAACAAATGTGTTGATGTAGACGTCCTTGCTTTTACGCTTGTCATGGACACATGTACCAACAACGTGTCCTTTGGAGGAGTTCAATTGGTCCAATGATTATTCCGATACAGATGATTTCATGTGTAGATGTCGATGTGATATTATAGTAAGTACGTCTTGGGTCTACGACACTGCGGATAGAAACTACATACATTGCAGCTGTGAAGAGGTGACGGATAAATGCAATTACATGTCGTGGCTCGACCCGGAGTAGAATGAGGTAAAGAAAAACACTATAAATACTCTTCTAGGTGAGCTGAACACTCTCTACTCGGATCAAGTGGCGCTCTAAAGTTTAATCACCTTTTGCTGTTGTAGATCTAGCTCCAATTGTTTTTGCAACTGTCACAGACGCGTGTAACTTTTTATTTTATTTACAGCAGCAATAACATGTTAGGATTTTTATGTTTTCGGTTGTTTTTTGATTCCACTATTTCTTTTATAACCCTATCATTTTATAATCTGGAAAGAAAACTCATTTTCGCTATTTTTTTTACATTTTAGTACTTTTTCGATGTTCATTTTTCTCTTTGGTAACCCAACAAATTAAATCAATCACGAAATGTATGTATTAAGCAACTCAACAAATTAGACCACTCACGTTCCTTTCTCGGTTATATTTGAAATTCTTTTTTTTTTGTTATTCATATAAAAAAATACACACTTTCAAGCTATTTTTGTAATTCTTCTTTTTTTTTGGGTCATACTCATCTATTGATTGTTGAATATGGTTTTGTCATTTTACCGGAAAGAGAAATTGTTGAGCTAACTCCTGTGTGAAGTAATTTCTCTAGTGATGAATGACAAACTGATTATGAGACTAACGTTGTGCATTGAATGTATGTGTGGTAGTCTTAGAATGGTCGCGAGATGAAAGCAAGCAAGAGCGTGAAGAGGATGATGTCGAAATGAGTCATCTCGAGCGAGGTCAAGCTTAGCAAGGTCGAGCTTTGCGAGGACAAGCGTCGAGTGGTCGAGCTTCATCGAAGGTAAAATCCAAGATTAAGGATTGTTTTCTTAAGATTTTACCGGCCTCAGTGTTTTGGAGATAGACCAGGTTAATAGGATTCAGCTTGTGTCCGATGCGACACTACCCAATCTGAGTATGTATCGCAACTCAGTATTGAAGAATGATGAGATCAAGAGACAACTTGGTGAGTTGCTGAACGATGGTGTCATTCAACCAAGTAGTTTATCTTGTGGATCTCCTGTGGTGTTAGTACCAAAGGAAGATGGGACTTGGTGTATGTGCATCGACTATCGAGCACTGAACAAGATCACCATCAAGAACCGGTACCCCCTTCCTCGTATTGATGACCTGCTAGACCAATTGAAGCATGCTGTTTTCTTCTCCAAATTGGATCTTAAGTCAGGATATTATCAAGTCAGCATCCGAGAGGAGGATACATGGAAGACCGCGTTCAAAACACGACAAGGTCAGTTCGAATGGCTGGTCATGCCGTTTGGTCTCTGCAACGCCCCGGCAACTTTCGTGCGTCTTATGAATGACGTATTGAGACAGTTCATTGACGACTTTGTGATCGTTTACCTCGACGACATACTAGTGTATAGTCGTTCGTGGGATGAGCACCTCATTCATGTCGAAAAGGTGTTCAAACAGCTTCGGCAACATCGACTTCGCCTCAACCGTAAGAAGTGCGAGTTCGGCCAACAAACTCTACTTTACCTCGGATTCATGGTCGGCAACGGTACATTGCAAATAGATCCGGACAAGGTAAAAGTGATTCGCGAATGGCCGCGACCGCGAACAGTTACGGATGTGCGTAGTTTTGTGGGAGCATGCCTATACCTTCGGAAGTTCATCCGACACTTCTCGATTATGGCTTCTCCATTGCATGCATTAACCAAGATCGATCAGAAGTTCGAGTGGACAGGGAAACATGAGGACACGTTTCTTTTGCTGGAAAGGAAGATCAGCGAGGCGCCTGTGTTAGCTTTGCCGAATCTCCAGAAACCGTTCGAGCTAGAAACCGATGCCTCAGGTTATGCGATGGGCGCAGTGCTCATGCAAGAAGGTCAACCAGTGGCATATCACTCCGAGTTATTCCAGGGAGCTCAGAAGAATTATCCGACTTATGATAAGGAGTTATGCGCACTGCATCAGGCCATGAAACATTGGCGGTGTTATCTCTTGGGTAAAGAGACTGTTGTCCACACCGACCATCAACCGTTGCAATATTTGCAAACTCAGTCCAAGCTGTAGCAAGCTCGGCACATGAAGTGGATGTCGTACCTGCAGCAGTTTAATCTGGTCATTAAGTACAAGAAGGGCGTACACAACAAATTGGCGGACATGTTGTCGCGACCACCAGTTACGACCCTCTATTTATCAGCGTTCATGCAGATCGAGCCCTCATGTCATGATGACTATGCTACTATGTACAGTGAAGACCCTGATTTTCAAACAGCACTGACTGAGCTCGAAACAGGGAAACCTATGGAGTTCGTTCGTCGCGAAGGACTCTTGTACAAGGGCAAATTACTTTGCATACCTCATGGAGCACCTCGAATTCAATGGATGCGAGAAGCACACACATCGAAGGTAGCTGGTCACTTTGGGGTTACAAAGACGTTGCAAAATCTTCACCGACATGTGTTCTGGCCGCGTATGCAGCAAGATGTGGCTAGTTTTGTTCGAGACTGTGGTCTCTGCAGCATCTCGAAACCGGAAAACCGAAAATTAGGTTTGTACACTCCTTTGCCAGTTCCATTGCGACCATGGGAGAGCATATCCATGGATTTCTTGGGAGGATTGCCTAAGACCCGACGTGGCAACGACTATCTATTCGTAGTTGTTGATCGGTTCTCCAAAATGATTGTTCTTATACCTTGTCGAAAGACTATCACGGGAGAAGAAGCAGCTCGGGTATTCTTTCAACACGTTTGGATACACTTCGGACTGCCGACTTCTATTGTGTCTGATCGCGATACCCGGTTCCTTAGTCACTTTTGGCGATCGCTCTGGACGATGATGGACACCAAACTAAAGAGGAGTACTGCTTTTCATCCGTAAACTGATGGTCAAACTAAGGTGGTAAATCGCACAGTCGTTCATCTTTTGAGAGGATATAACTCAAAGCACCCGAAGACCTGGGATGAAAGCATACCGTACCTACAGTTTGCTTTTAATCGAGCAGTGCATGGTTGACTGGAAAGTCGCCGTTTGAGGTCTGTTTAGGGTTTCTACCACAGAGTCCATTTGACATGGAGTTTGTGATCCCTACATCAGCACAAAACAGCAAGGAAGCATCTGATCAGGATCGAGCAGAAAAGTTCCTGGAAGGTATTCAATGACTCCATCGGGAGGTTGAACAGAACTTGCTGAAAGCTCAACTCAAGTACAAGGCGCGACATGATCGGCACCGAGTTGATGCGCAATTTCAAGAAAGTGATATGGTATGATTACATCTGAGTAAGGAGAGACTTAAAGGTGAAGGTAAGAAACTCAAACTCATTCGTTATGGTCCTTTTCGGATTTTGCGGAAAGTGGGTAATAATGCTTGTCAGTTCGAGTTACCTCCATACATGGATATTTACTCGGTTGTCAATGTTGAGCATCTCAAACTCTTCGAGCCTTCAATGCTGGATGATGAGCTAGATACCATAGTACCATCTGTTGAAGATTTGGTCTATAAATGAGACGAACCTCCACGTGAAGATGTGATTCTGGAGAAGAAGGTGACTACCATCCGCAGTGGCACCACGGAGACTTTTCGAATCGGTCGGAAAGATCAACGAGCACGTGCGGCAAAGTGGTACACCAAAGAACATGGACAAGCCCAATTTCCACATCTCCAGTTTGATCGAGAGGTTGCAACAGGGGTTGGCTCCTTCTCAACAAGGGAGTCATGATCCGGGAGGATCTTCAAGTCCTGATCGCATACGGATTCGCGATCAAGTCCTGATCGCATATGGATTCGTGATCAAGTCCTGATCGCATACGGCTTCGCGACCTGAACCGTGTTCGGAAAGGTTTCGTGAACCATGGATTAGTTCGCGACCATGAAAAGGAATTTGTTTTCTGTTCGGAATTGTAATCCTATCCGAATATATATAACTAAACTTATCTGTTTAGGATTAGTTAGTTAGTTATATGAGTCTAATACGTTTAGGTTATTAAGTTTGATCCATACTCATACGATTGGACTATAAATACCTTGTAATAGGTCTAGTTTAGATCATCAAAAAGTCATAGAACTTATCTGAGTTTTAGACACTTATAGTTCATCGACGTAGACAAGTGTGTCTAACGTTCGACGTGTAAAGCTCTCTTTGAAATAAAGAGTTGTGCAATTACTTTGGGTTTTGGTATTTCTGAATAAGATCCCGTTATTCCGCATATTAGAATCTGGGCGAGCCTAGTGCGAAAACCAAGACTAGGTCTCAAACGGATCACTTGCGTACGCTCGACCAAATTCACTCGACCACCTGTTTTCGACCGGATATTCGACCAGTGGTTTTAGTTCGTAAATCATATTGGTCGTGGTCGTCGCTGAGTGTCAGCTGAGATATCCGAGAGAAAACAGCAAATTCGTATGTGCAAATACCCAAAATTGCATTAGAGTTGATTTTTGGGTTGGACATTTTGATAGTAGGAAGGCTTTTGGGTTTCTTAGATGTTTCTAGACCTTTCTAGGTCTTTCTCCTGTTGACAAAATTGTAGTCCTTTGAGTTATCTTTCCAACAAGCCAACAATCACATCAATCGAATCTCTGGATCAAAAGTTGTGCTTGTTTTACTGTCAATATGTTTTGGCCGGACTTTGTCTGGCCTGTACAAATTTCTTTGACATGTAACCAGAGACGTTTGCATCCGTCCGGGGGCTTTTGTTCGGGACGGCCGGACTTTGTCCAGTATGGCCAGACATTGTCCGGCCTGTACAATTTGTTTGAGCCGAGTGAAATAGAGACAGATATATATGTCCAAGGCTTTTGTCCGACATGGCCAGACATTGTCCGGCCTTTACAAAAAACCTCCCAACGGTCACTGACACGTTTGCAACGATCGCATTTTGGTGTACTGGCCGGACAGTGTCCGGCATGGCCGAACAATGTCCGGTCTGTACAAAAATATCACAGTTGGTTGCAAACGGCTAGTTTTCCTTGAGGGCTATATATATATCTTGTGTTTGGCTTCATTTGTGGCTGCTAAAAGTGTTGATATTTCAGTTGATAAGCTAGCCAAGACTTTGCATTTGCTATATTGCATCTAGAGGCTAGATTTGAGCCCAAATCTTGAGTAGATTTGAGAGAGAGCATTTGTGTGAGGTTAATAGTGCTTAGTGCACTTCAATCACCATTTGCATGCTAGTGCTAGAGTGTTGAGCATCTCATTTGCATTATTGAGCTTCTAGCATGTGATTCGTTCAAGCGAAAACGCATCTAGCTTGTTTCTCTTGGCGATCGCCTTCGCCTAGACGGTGTCGGAGGAGAGTCGCGATCACTCCGGTTGAAGTTTGTCGGAGAGGCCGGCAAGAACTTGTGAAAAGTGTGGTGCTCGCCTATCCGGTGCGGAGAAGGAGCAACCCTAGTGAGATATCCTTCGTGGATATAGAAGCGAGACTCACGCGTGAGCGCTTCAACGAGAAGTAGGGGAGACCGGGCGAGTCTCCGAGACCTCGGTAAAAATATTGTGTTAATTGCTTATCTCGTATTCATTTCATATTTATCTTGACACAATTGTTTAAATGAATTTAGTTGCTTGTTGTATTGTATTTTCATATTGATCAAATTGCAACTAGATGTTAGATTGTTGTTAAGCCTCATTGCAAAATCTAGGTTTCATAATCATCTGTTAAAATTGCTTAGTGGGGAAAGAAATTTTAAAAGCCTCCTATTCACCCCCCTCTAGTCGGCATCCTTGATCCTTCACTTTTGACCTGTGTCCCTCTGAAACAGGTGGTAATGTATTTCTTGATCTTCCTATTGCTCATCGTAGATAGTCTCGAGTCAATGTCGGTAAGCCTCCGGTTAGGTATTGTTTTGTGGGTGATCTCTCTCATGTTGTCTCATATTCTTTTCTGTCTCTTGCATATAAGTCTTTCATTGCATTATTACAGTCTGTGCCTATACCAAAAAAATTGGAAAGCGGAAATGCAAGATCTTTTGTGGTTTAGTGCTATGTAGGAGGAATTCAGGCGTTGAAGAAAAATGAGATTTGGGAGTGTAAGATCGAGGATGCCGACTAGAGGGGGGTGATTAGGAGGCTTTTAAATTTTATTTCCCACTAAACAATTTCAACAAGATAATTGTTTGAACTAGATTATACAATGAGGCTTTAAAGCAATTTAGTCAACTAATTGCATTCAACCATATGAACTATTCAATAAAACATGCAACAATGGTAAATTTAACAATTGTGTCAAGATGAATGTAAGGCAAATAAGATATACGCAATTGGCACAATATTTTTTTACCGAGGTTTCGGAACTCGCCCGGTCTCCCCTACTCCTCGTTGAAGCGCTCGCTCGGAGCCTCGCTTTTATATCCATGAAGGATATCTCACTAGAGTTGCTCCTTCTCCACTCTGGATAGGCGAGTACCACACCTTTCACAATCTTTTGCCGGCCTCTCCGACAAACTTCAATTAGAGAGATCGCGACTCTCCTCCGACACCGTCTAGGCGAGGGCGATCGTCAAGAGTAACAAGTCGGATGCGCTCACTTGATCAAATCTCGTGCTAGAAGCTCAAATATGCAAATGAGATGCTCAAACACTCTAGCACTTAGCAAGCAAATGGTGATTCAAGTGCACTAAGCACTATTAACTTCACACAATTTGCTCTCTCTCAAATCAACTCAAGATTTGGGCTCAATTCTAACCTTTAAATGCAATAACTCAAATTCAATTGACTTGGCTAGGTTTTTAGCTGGTATATGAACTCTTTGAGCACCCACAAATGAAGCCAAACACGACATATATATAGCCCTCAAAGAAAACTAGCCGTTTGCAAGAAACCGGACCAAAATTGTATAGGCCGGACATTGTTCGGCCATTTCGGACAATGTCCCGTCAGTACAACCCAATAGTCACCGTTACTCATAACGGCAACCTTGTCAGTTACTGTTTCAACGAAATTTGTGAAGGCCGGACAAATAACATTTGTCCGGACAAAAACCCCGGACGAAAGAATTTGTCTCCGTTTGCAAGTTTAATTTTAATGCTCACAAGATTTACACAGGCTGAACAGATACTATTTGTCCGGATAAAAACCCCGGACGAAAGAATTTGTCTCTGGTAACTCTCGGCTCAAACAATTTGTACAGGCCGGACAATGTCCGGCCGTATCGGACAAAGTCCGGCCTTCCCGGACAAAAGGCCGGGACGGATGCAAATGTCTCTGGTTTCATTATGCAAAAGGCTGAAAAAATTTGTACAGACAAAGTTCGGCCACTGCACACTGACAGTAAAACAAGCATAACTTTTGATCTAGAAATTAGATTGAGGTGATTTTTGGCTTGTTGGAAAGATAGCTCATAGAACTACAATTTTGTCAACAGGAGCAAGACCTAGAAATGCCTAGATATTTCTAAAAAACTCAAAAACTTTCCTATTGCCAAAATGTCCAACACAAAAATCATCTCAAATGCAATTTAGGGTATTTGCACATACGGATTTGTTGTTTTCTCGTGGATATCTCAACTGACACTCAGCGACGACCATGACCACACAGGTCTGATATCCGATCAAAATAGGTGGTCGAGAGAGTTTGGTTGAGCGTACGCAAGCGAGTCGAAGATTGGTCGACCAGCTCGAGCTCCTACGACCACGCCCAAACCCTAAACAGAAAGCCGCAAAACTAGCGACACGACCACGTATCAAGCACGGATATGATCAGAATGTGCAAATACATCCACAACCAGCTCTAGATAATAAACTAGAATAAATAGCTGGCAATCACGACTAAGTGCAGTTTTCAAAACATTTTCTCTAATTTACACAAACTACACTTAGATTATCTAGCAATGCAAAACGATAAAGATACTAGTGCAAGATGATATGAATGCATTTGAACTTCCGCACTAGATAGATTCAAGCTACTAGTTTCCGACGCCTCTTAATAGTACGGTCAAACTAACAAAAAGAAACCTATCAATCCAGTCTGTCTTTAAACACCAAGACCAGTAAAATCCTAAGAAAACAATCCTTAATCTTGGATTTTACCTTTGGTGAAATTCGACCTCGTGAAGCTCGACCACTTGACGCTTGTCCTCGCAAAGCTCAATCTCGCTAAGCTTGACCTCGCTCGAGATGATTCATATCGACTTCATCCACTTCACGCCCTTGCTTGCTTTTATCTTGCAATCAAACCGAGACTACAATATGTACACTCAATGCACAACATTAGTCTCATATATGAGTCGTCATTAATCACCACTAGAGAAACTACTCCACACAAGAGTTAGCTCAACAGTTTCTCTTTCCAGTGAAATGACAAAACCATATTCAACAATCAATAGATGAGTGCAAGATGAAGTACAATCAATAGATCCGTATATGATAAGGACATACGCACACGATCTATACTGCTCATGTTATAATAAAGATAAGCAAATATGACTAATATGATGAGCTCCCCCTCAACATATGAATCGATATCAAATCCACTACTGGAGTCATCAACCTTTAGGATTTATCTCATGATATTTCGATTAATCAATCAGTACAAGCTTGATGCAATCACCGAGCTCCTCCTCTACATATACATCAATATCAAATCCGCAACCGTGGAAAACATCCAATTCAGGGTTTACCGATAATCAATTCAATTTACTTGTGCTAAATCAGGATTTATCTACGTTGTCATTTAATCCTCAAAGTTGTCATTATTTAGATCAATATTAATCATTATGGATTTATCCAAATCGTCATTAATCATCAAAACTTAGATATCTTAGATCGACCTAGATCCAACAGGGAGCTAGTCTCTCTTCCAACAGGGAAGAAATCTATTGGATGCAAATGGGTGTATACCATAAAGCAAAATGCATAAGGCAAGATATAGAGATACAAGGTGAGACTGGTGGTAAAGGAATATAGTCAGATGTACGTGATTGACTATGATGATACTTTATAGCAAAAATGAGCACAGTGATTCGTGTGCATTGAACTTCAACTGGCCCATACATCAGTTTGATGTGAAGAATGTCTTCTTGCATGGTGATTTACAGCAAAATGTATATATGGAGGTCCCACCAGACTTTGGTAATAGTGAAAAGGTATGCAGGCTAAAAAAGTCTTTGTATGGCTTAAAACAATCTCTGAGGGTTTGGTTTGATAGGTTCAGACATGCAGTGTGTGGTATGGGTTACAAGCAGTGTAATAGGGATCACACTATCTTTTTCAAGCACTCTGGAGCACTCATCACAATACTTGCTGTGTATGTTGATGATATTGTCATCACAGGTGATGATACTGAGGAGATTGTCCGTCTTAAGAACAAACTGGGTAAAGAGTTTGAAGTGAAGGATTTGGGTTATCTCAAATATTTTCTTGGTATAGAGTTTGCACGGTCTAAAAAAGTATAGTTCTCTCACAACAGAAATATACTCTAGATTTGCTGAATGAAATTAGAATGTCAGGATATCATGTTGTCTCTACTCACATTGAGCAGAACCATAAGTTAAGTGCTCAAGTTGGAGACCCAGCTAACAAGGAGAGTTATTAGAGACTTGTTGGGCGTCTTGTTTATCACAAGACCCGAAATTGTTTATGAGGTGAGTGTGGTAAGTAGATATATGCATGATCCAAGAGTGGAGCACATGAAAGCAGTATATAGAATTCTGAGATATCTGAAGGACAGTCCAAGAAAAAGCCTCTGGTTCAGAAAGAATAGGAATCTTGATGTGGTAGGCTATTGTAATGCTGACTGGGTAAGTTGTTTAGATGACAGGACATCAACATCAGGGTATTGTGTCTTTGTAGGAGCAACTTGGTGTCATGGCAAAGTAAGAAACAGGTTGTTGTTTCTCAATCTACATAGAAGCAAAGTACAAAGCAATGCCTTCTAGCTTGTATGAAATACTCTGGTTGAGAGGTTTGTTGTTAGAGTTACGACTGTTTCGAGGTGGAGTTTTGACACTGTGGTGTGACAATAAGTCAGCAAACAATATCGCTTCTTCATTAAAGATCGCTTAGACGAAGGGAGTTTAAAATTAGAACATGTACTTTCTGAAGAGCAACTTGCTAATTTTTTGACAAAAAGAGTTGGTCCCAAAGAGTGTGTGTTGGCTTGTAACAAGTTGGGAATGATTGATATCTATTGCCTAATTTGAGGAGTATTCGATATTATTGTTTAATGAGTCTTATTGGGTCTAACAAATATTTATTAACTAATAAGAGCGAGTTATAGTGGGTAACTATAATAAGAAATTAAATCCTAAAAATCAACTTTCCCATGTAAGTTTCTCCCCTACTTATCAGTCTTCACCCAATGAACTGGCCATAGAAGCTACTCGCGAAGCCACTAACCTCACGTACACCACCAGGTGTAGAGTTGACAACAAGCTCCCCATGTAATGGAGGGCTCAGAAGAGTAGTAATCGGGGTCTGGATCGGGGTACTTGCACCGTCGAACACGAATTGTGGTGTGGGTAGTATGTACCTTCGCGGCTACAGTGCTGGCCTGTATGTCATGCTGGTCTCATTCAGCATTGGGGTGCTCTTCTCCACCACCTTGCTGGACAACACAGTGAGCTCCTTCTTGTAATCCTGCAAGTTCTCCAGCTCTAGTGCATCCCCCTTGGTTTCAATCCAACCCATCATGCAGCCCCCACGCACCATCGCCCTTGCCTCCTCCACCTGCTCCCTACGCCTCCCCTAGTGCTCTAGTCGTGCATTTAGCTCAGTATACTGCCAATTAATTCAGCTTGTGCACCATCGCCGACACCCCCCATTGCCAGCTTGACTGTTCCCAACACCTGTCGCAGAGCTACCATCGATGGGCATGCCTGCAGCAAGCATGCAGTTGGTGACAGATTCGATAGAGGGGTGGCTGAAGGAGAAGGCCTTGCCAGTAGGGGAGAATACAATGGCGACGATCTCAACCCCACAAAGGATGGAGAGCTCGCTAGCCTTCTTGAAAAGGCCAGAACAACGCTTGGAGAAGCACACCTGGCTGGCCTCCTTGTGTTTTGGATCGACTTGATCTCGATCTTTTGCCTCCCCATACTGGACTTCCTGTTCATCATAGCCTAGATGATGGTTTTCTGGCACAATTTTTAGAGATTGTTAGTGGTGAGCAGGAAATGCACAAGCGTTTATACGAAGATGTGAAGGAACAGATTAGATTTGACTAGGGTTCTGGATAGACGTGTAAGGTGGGTTGTACCTAGATACCTATTTGAATATGATGTGCTGATCAGGAGAGGGGGCTTGATTAAATGAGGAATTTGGACAATGGTGAATTTTGAATTTGAGACTAGTGATGAATGCATGGGGCAAAGAAGAAAGGTAAATTACCAAGAGACGTGTTGCGTGTACAACCTCTGTGTAATGTAACAGAGTAAATGCACACACACTGTAAAGACTTGCCTTTTATGCGGGAGTTTCATGAGATAAATACCTGTTCACACCTTTTGGATTCCATGCTTCCACAATCTTCCCAATTCCCATGAGTTATTACATGTCTGTCCACACCAACTTTTTTTTTTATGATATTAGTCCACACCACTTAAAAAGTGGCATTTGCTGTGATCTTTTCTTAATTCGTAGAGTGAAAGGTCTGTTCTATACATGGAAGAAAAACTCGCATACCAAGTGTGACTACTTAATATGGAAAAAAAATAAAAAGACCTCTTCAAGGGGGATATGCCTGTTTTACATGTCAAGTGTGACTACTTAATATGGAAAAAAAATAAAAAGACCTCTTCAAGGGGGATATGCCTGTTTTACATGTTAATTGTGATCACATCTACGAATAAAAGTTCTCTGTGGTGTGCAATGTGAAATGATTGTTTTCAGCGTACTGAAGTTTTCTTGCTTTGGTATGCATGTATTTCTGAGAAGAATCATACCAGCTGTTATTGTTATATAATTATGTCCAGTAGAAGAAGATTCGTGTTTCTCCTTGTATTTGCACATTATGACACACTCGAACGGAAGTCACACAAATGTTGCTAGCTTCTGAATTGAAAAGAATATACGGTATATGATTACATACATTGCACAGTGTTCAACTTAAGTCATCCCCTTTGTCCATTGGAGGACGGTCATTTTTGAGAAGTCTGTGAGAAAGCCATACATACATATTTTAACAAAATGGTACAGAAAATACAACACAAAACATTCTTTCCGGCCTTGATGAATATCCGTTTTCCAGGTATGCAATGGTGTGCTCAGATCAGACAGGAATGGTTACATCCTCGCCATACTCATTAGTCGATAATGAAAACCTTCAGTCATCATCTTTGAACTCCCTGTATAGCCAATCCAAAGGAACAAAACCATATGACCTCTTTTTGGAATATAAAGTTAATGAAAATCTTGTCATTATAGAGGATAGTAACATAAGATGCTTCTCCCATTTCTTTTGGAAAAGTATAAGAAGAAGGGAAGTTCCTAAATGATATATTTGGACTTCATGAGTTGAATATTCTGCTAGCTGTCAGTTAAGCAACTTCACTGTTTGTACACAGACCCCATGCGGCCATGAGTAGCAAGATTCATCAATTTAATCATGTCAAGCATGATTTCATTTTTGCTACTTCAACAAGAATGCTCAGAAGTTGCTAAAATAATCAAGGTAGTTCTCGATCCTAATTCATAAAAGGATTGAAGGAAGTTGAGTGCGGATGCATATATGAAAAACTTTTGGATAAAATCATATTACCTGCGATCGAGGTAGCGTGGTTGGATTCCAGTGCCTTGACATGTGGTGCATGTTAAGGAGCCAACACCCTCGCAGTTGACACATTGTGATACTTCGGTCTCACCTCCACCAATCACAATAGTAACGGTGCCCTTTCCGCTGCAAAACCTGCACACCTCTGGAAAATCAACCATTTCTATTCAATATTCAGATCTACTAGATGCTGTCACAAAAAAAATTGAAAAAAAAATCACTAGAATGCTGTATGTCTGCCCAAGCCATCATCTGTTCCAATTGTTCAAGACTAACTTATGCATAAAGTCATGGCCTTTAGTATGAGTACAGTCAAACATGTCGGAGCCCATGAGGCGAAATTCTGAGGCTATTTGGTTGGAAGTTTCCATTATCCTGTTGCTATTACAAGTAGGGCAATGCTTCGCCATCAAACTTAGTTCTCGAAAGTTCCAACTCAAGGATCCAAGTATCCTTTTTTAAAACCAAAGCAGGAGCTCTGCTTATCAATGCTTAGGAAGAAGTACGTTTCAAACATGTGGAACACAGAAAAAAAAAATAATCCACAAAACCAAGTCACAATGTACACGAATGTGTTGGTAAAAAGTAATCAAAGTTTCCAATGCTGCTGAATTTTAATGTCATTACTAAAGAATTCACCAGAGACCTTGCTTATTTGAGAAACATGAAAGCCTCCAAAATAAAGCATGATCACTAGACTAATTTTGATTTCCTAACTCAAGAAGTGGCACAGAGAATACAGCCAAGTCCTGATTAAAATCTACTGTTTTGCAAAGTTATAGTGAAACCACTCAAAATGGCAAGAAAACTAACTACATTTGCGCATTTAATATGGAAAATTCCTGGCATACTCAGCTATAGTACTTCTAATCCTTTTTCAGTAGTTCACCTCAGACTAAAAATAACAAACTCGCGAATAAATTCGAGCATTATACATGTACAGGCACCAGCATACACTTAAAATGAAATTCCATCCAACGGACCAACAGTGTGTAAAAGCAGGTCAAACTGAAGAGCTAAACTGGCGCAGCACACTCTAAGAAATGTGCAAACTAAAGCATCAAAGGAAAAGGACATACGCGCGCCAGAGCCACTGCAGGGGAAGCATGGCTGTGTGTTGTCCCTCTTTGCCTGCATTCAAAAAGATAGACGGGTTTCTTTAAAGCTGTAACCTTTTCTCGTAAAAACTTAAAGTAACGACAGGGTTGAGCTAGTTCTTTCAGTTAATCTGTCATATAAACTCCTGTTTACTTGGTATTTTACCAAAGTTGCAGACCACTTGAAAATTCAACATCTACTTGTCGATGGAAAAGAATTTACACTGCAAACCAAAGAGAGAAGCACTCACGGCATTGTCGATCTGCGTCTCGTAGAAGACCGGGATGCCGATCCCGACGGCGATGCTGGCGACGCCTACCGATATCGCTACAATCTGAAGTCACCAACATCCAACAGAAGCAAACACCAAGAAACCATGCATCAAAATTTCAAGCAAACCAAGAACCTGAAAGAATGAACTAGGCGGATATGTACCGTGTTCTGGTCGAGTTCAATGGCCTGGATACGAGGGTACCGCGCGCTGGGCCTGCGCCGCCGCGGCAGAGAGGCCATGGTGGGCGATGAAGGAGTAGAGGAGAGGAAGGAGTAGAATGTGGTGAGTGGAGAGGAAGAAGTGGCCATGGCTGGTTTACGCGTTAGCGGCTGCTTCTCGCAGCCTTTGCTTGGTGGGTTTTGGAGTTTTGGGGTGGTGTTTAGTTTGGATCCGGAGAACGGCGTATCTGAGTGAGTTTGGGTGCGTGCGGGCCGAGCGGAGAGGAGAGGAGATTTTGGTCCACAGGTTTCTCGTGAGGATGGTGAGCACCACGGAAACACACGTGGAAAGGTGTGGTTTTGATGCTGGATGTATGTGTTGTATTTTCTTTAAGTATTACCAGAAAATTGAAAGAACAAACTGTGAGTTGGCTAACATTAGTATCTCTTAAAAAACATTACTACATCTAATTTTCCGTAGCTTTTGATTCTATATGTTATACTAAGTTTTGTTCTAAAATAACACTAATTTTTTGAGAAACTTCTTAGGTAAGCAAGATACCGATTTATTAGGAGGTTAATGTACTAAATTTTTTAAATAAAACATGTAAACAAAATTGACATTCTCTATAACATATCATAACCCATTCTTACTTTTAGTTTGTATGCATCTAACCGTGCTTTCCACCCTCTTATCTAGTTTTAGAGAAGTTTTTGAGTTAAAAAAAAGAATGTTTTTACCATGTACTTGTGTTGTTCCTGGAATTTAAAACCTGCACGTCCCAATTCACCTTTAAAACATTTCGAGAACCGGTCGATAGACACCCTACCATGCATTCAAACTCGTGGTAATTAATCTGCCCGATGATCTTAATTAATTAATTAATCGATTAATCAATGTATCACATCACATATACAGATTACTACACATCCATGTACGTCCATTGCCTTAAAGTAAGTAACACCACACATCAACCATGCACGTAGCTAGCTAGTTCACAGTGGTCACTCGGAGCTTGGAGGCGCCGGAGGGAAGCCAGCTGCACCACCATGGCCCGCCGCAAACCCTTGCCCTTCCTCACCGAAGTTGCCACCCTGGTCGACATCCGCCGCCCCTTGCTGCCATGCCGGCTCCCACGCCGAGACATGCCATGCCGGCATCATCGGCGCGGGCTGTCCCATTGGCGGATAGTAGTAGGGCACCCCGGCCGCGGGACCCCCGCCGGGCGCACCGCCCGCGCCGGCGGCGCCACCTCCAGCCGCGAACCCGAGCGCACTTCCGGGCTCCTCCCTGGCCTCCTCGCGCGGCACGATGTCGACGAGGAAGTCGAACACGTCGGTGCGGGCGATGGCGGCGGCGACGTCGTTGCGCTGCAGTGTACGGCGCTTGTTCTCCTCGGCGTGGAGCCATGAGCGGATGGTGAGCTCCAGGATGAAGAGCTCGCAGGCCTTGGCGAAGAGCACTGGCGCCTCCGCGGAGATCATGCGCACGTCCTCGTCGGCCTTCATGATCTTCTTGATCCGCGCCAGCGGCAGCTGGTGGTTCTTGAAGTCCGACGCCGACGCGCGCTCCGCCTCCTGCCGCTGGTACGCCCAGAAGGCTTGCAGCTGGGCCTGTTGCTGCTGAAGCAGGTGGTGGTGCGGCACCGGCGGCGTGCCGGCCCCGCCCGGCACGGGGGCAACGCCGGTGGCCGGGGGCTGCGTGGTGTAGGGCAGCTGCTGGTTGTCCATAGCTCGTGGTGTTTCCTACGTAGTGTCTGCATGGGGAAACGATACGTGCACATGTACAACTTAATGAGTGACCAATATAGTACCACTTACTAGACGAGATTCATATATATCTACGACAAGACATAACAATGCTACTACTGCAAGGTACACTGAAACTTGTAGACGATAGCTTGTAACGAACAACATAATAACAGATGAGTTACAAACGAGAAGAGGTTTCTTTGGATTGTTAGTTATGATAAGAGTTAGAGATAGATGTATTAGGAGGGGGCTTATCTAAAGTTTGGTAGAAAAACATGTGGAATGGATGAAGAGATGAGAATGGGAGACAAGCTGTAGGTGGGGAAGTACAATTTTTGGGGACTACTTATCTTTGTTATATCATGCATGCGTGTTTTGCATGAAAGGAATCAAACTCTCACCCTTTGAACAGTACTTGCTGAACTAGCTAGCTAGGAATTCTTTTTTTTAACAGAAACTACCTTTTGTGTTAATTAGGAACGATATGTTTATTCTGTATTCTATGTTCTTCTTTTCGTCTAGAATATTCTCTCATATTTTTAGACCTCTTCGGTCTGTGTGTGCGTGTCGAGATACTTCAATTTCTTAAAGAACAGAAAAATATAGTAGGATTATTTCGAAGTAGATCACATGTGATATATCGTATGCGGATCGAAGACAAACAAATAAGCTTACTTTAAAATTAAATTAAGGAAAATTGCATGTGGAAAATGAAGCATGAAGAACGGTGATCGATCAGAAATGAAGACGATTTGATTATCTAATTACGAAAAGATAGCTAAAATGACTTCATTGCAATAAGGGGGAAAAGAAATCTCTGGGTTGTTTTTATTCGAGAGAAAAGGGGAAAGGACACGACATAGAACCACATGTGTGACCAAACGATTTATCGAGATAAAAAAAATGCTAGAGATGTTTGCATTCATGAGGAAATCAAACTCCTACCAGGAATCAAAGCAGCCTAACCTTGTGGGCGATGACTTGAAACACTTCAAATATCAAGAAGACAAGCAAATATCACGAGTTCCGGCCACACAGCGAAAAGTTTCAAATGCTAGATGCAGCATGTGCATGAAGAGGAGAAAACAGCAGGAGGCTCTCTCCTCATCTAGCTCTCAGCCACTGCCACAGTTCTGAGCAGCATGGTAACCTCTCTCATGAGTTCTTAGTCCAACCAGGGAGGAAAAAAATCAAGCACTGGACAGAGACCTTGGATATCTAGAGCAAAAAAGTCCTTTTCGGCAGCATGGGAGATAACCAAGACTAAATTTGTGTTAAGTTTGTCTCTTATCTTTTTAATAATTGTTTAAATTAACTTATAATTAAAAGTTTGATTATTTTTAGTTTGTTTATATCTCTTTCTACCTCTAAGATTAGGTGGCAGAGTTTTTTTGGAATCAGTGTGCTTCGTTATAAAATCGATAGTCTTTTTTATCCTAACAAGTGGTAGCAAAACCAAATATAGGAGTTATGAATTTGATGGCATGATCTATTGGCATGGTTGTTTGTTACATCGACTTTCATCTTGTTGAAGAACCAGACCATTTGAGTTATCCTCATACAAAAGAGTTTAGTTGAGCAGAGAGGTCGGATTCAACATAGTTGTGTTGCGTTTGGACTGAAAGCTCTTTTGTTTTATTTTAAGTAAGGTCATCACGAATTCAAATTTAACAATGTCGATAACGTTTGGTGATATATTAGAGTCATTAGGATTTGTTTGCTATGTTTTGTGTGTCAAGAGGTAAAGATCAGAAAGAGTTATAGTTAGCATTTTTTATTTTGTTTGTTGTTTTAGGTGAGATTTTGAGCCAAGAAGAGATTGTTATGATTGTGTTTTATTCTTGAATGGTTGTTTAGATTTAGTTATAATAGAATGTTGATTAGTTTTAGCTTGTTCCTATCTTTTTCTGTCACTAAAATGTTGGCCTATAAACAGGAGAGTTAATTGGTGTGCTTGGTTATAAAATAGACTCCTTTTTATCCTGACATTTTGCTATATTTCTTCCCTTCTGGAATTTTTACTATAAATTAATTAGTAAAAGGTAGATATTAATTACTGGAACCAATGCAACAGTTTAACTACTTTGAATACTCAATGACGGAGCAGAACGCAAATGTTTACAATTAGTAACATAAAAAATATAGCATTCTTGCTACGTTAATCGTTAAATAAAATGGAGCTTAATTTGCTGTTAATAACAGTCTTAATTTTGCTGCTGTTGTCAAAAGGCATTAATTTGATTTATTATTTTGTCTTGTACGCACGGATAAGAGAGATGAAGAGGAGATCTGGGGGAGTGGGCATTCGTGGTCAGGCTTGGTCTTTTCGGATAATGGATATTATCCGTAGTCGCGCACTCTGGTAGCCTCTCAAAATTCTACGCTTAAATGGCTGGATGCTGCCCAGCTGGATCACTGAAAAAATCCCTGTCCCATCTGTAGTTTCAGAGTTTTCTGCTTTCTATCCTGGAACCAGGTAAACCAAAATAAAAGAACAAAAGATATGCTGGTTATTACAGGATATTTGACTGGGCTTTAGTCTCCATAATTCATATGCTAAGCTAAACAAATAATAATTGTAACGAATTACATAATTTGTTACTGGTTATAAAACTTAGTGAATCACAAATGACATGTGTCAACCAAATATCTCACTCTGAGAAACTGAATCCTATATATTGGTTGGGGCAAGTCAGAGTTAAACATGTAGATAGTCCAATTAAAAGTAGACATCCAATTAAAAGTAGGTCTAAAAATGGATTTAAATAACTATAGGTTCAATAGGTGTTTTACGATGGATTGTATTTTGGTGGATTGGTTCTTGGGAAATATGGGTTGGGTCTTGGTTATGATGTCTAATAAACTGGGATGAATTGTTTTGGAGTCTAGTGTGAATTAAAGCCATGAGATATATATCACTAGAATAAGATAAATTATTAGTCTCCTTGGGCTCACAGTGACCCAATAGGCTGCATGCAACCAAAAGTTGAAGGTTTGTATGGTGGGCCTGGAGGCCGATGGTTGGGCAATGTTTTAGCATAGCCGATACGGATCAGTTCTAATTGGTAGAGGCCAGCAAGCAGTGCCAGGTGGACATCTTCATAGACAACATAAGCAAAGCCATCATACTTCGGTGCTAGGGCCAAGAGTGTCCAGGAACAAATGTGCAAGCCAAGCTGAAGATGTAACCGATCTCTTCATTTGGTGCAGCACACGCATAGCGGCGCAATGAGGAGGGAAACGAATCAGTTTAGTTCAAAGAGCTTAGGAAGCCATCATGAAGATACTTGGAGTTATCCTACAGGAGGATGTAATTGAAGTGGAGGTGGTTAACTACTATGTGTAGCTCTTTAGGGAACCTTTGGCATTCCACCACATCAATGCAATTGCTACCTTATGCGATCTTACCCTAACGGATGGCAGCAAAGCCAGACCCCCACACCTACCACAAGTTGAAGAAGATGGCTTGTGCTTGCTGTCACCTGATTGGCCCCAGTAGCCACCCCCTAGCAGTCGCCATCCTAGTTATCCATGTCTAATAGCTATTGTAATGTTCTTGTATGGAACATGGAGGGGACTTAATTACCTTGCACGCTGTAGCATAATTAGAGAAGTCACTCTATCGTCATCTATATCCCTTGTGTGTCTCCAAGAAACTAAGCTCCGAACAATTGTAAACGTTATCATCTCTGAAACTCTGGGTGCCAATTTCGATTGCTTTCAGTTTGTGCCAACATAAGGAACTAGAGGGGCATTCTCATTGCTTGGAAAGGGAGTCAGCTAAGCTTGTTTGAGTTTTCTAGAACAACACACACTCTCACAGCCAAGTTGACAATGCAGTCTAACAACAAGCGATGGTACTTAACAAATGTATACGTCCTCACCGAGCAATAGAGAAAGCTGGCTTCTTGCAAAAGTTATGCACAGTAGCTGAACAAATAGCTGGACCATGGGCAACCAAGTGCGATTTCAATCTCATCTCTAACATCCAAGACAAAATGATGAGGTGATTCAGACGCACAAGGGATAGATTGGCATTAAAGGAAATATACTTGATTGGCAGCCGTTGTACATGGAGCAATGAAAGAACTAAAGCGACATTGGAGAAATTAGATCATGTCTTCTATACAGAGGACTGGGAAAATCTCTTCCCAAATAGCTTGTTGCAAGCCTTATCTACCTCCATGTTAGACCACTGTACATTTTTGCTCACCTGCGACAGTAACTTCCAACACCATAAAAACTTCAAACTGGAGACATACTGGACTAGGATGGAGGGTTCTTAGAAGATAGTTTCAACAATGTGGCATGAACTTACATGAATTCAGCACCCAATAGCTCAATTTGCAGCCAAATTGAGAAGATCAACAAAAGCCCTCCAAAGTTGGAGTCAGAAGAAAGTTGGTAATCTCATAAGCCAGATCGCAATAGTCAAAGAACTAATTTTCAGGCTAGACATTGCAGAGGAAAGTAGAGACCTCTTAGCTTTAGAAAAGCATCTTCGCAAACAGCTGAAGGGCAAATGTTTGGGACTAGCAGCTATGGGGAGAACAATATGAGACGACAGTCAAGAATATTCTGGAGGCAAAAAGGGGATGCAAACACCCATTTCTTCCACATGAAGGCAAACACTAGACGTTGTAAACAATTCATTCCATCTCTTCACTACAATGGTAGAACAGTAGCTGGCCATGAGGAAAAAGAGGCAGCCTTATTTGATCATTTCAATGGTATTCTAGGGACACCCAGAGCTATACCTTATTCAGTGAGGCTAGACAACCTACGGTCTATTGTTGCACCTGAAGGAGGGCTGATGGAACTGGAAAGTGAATTCAGTGAAGAACAATCTGAGAGGTGATACACTGCCTTCTGAAAAAGCGCCAGGACCGGATGACTTTAATGGTCTATTATATAAAGTTTGCTAGGATGTAATCAGAAGTGACTTGCTTGATGTATTACAATGCTTTTACAGGCCGACAAAAGTAAGCTCCACCTGATAAATACTGCATTCATCACTTTGATCCCCAAAAAATTAGATGCAACCACACTAAGGGATTACAGACTGATTAGCCTCATACACAGTGCATCCAAGATAATAATGAAGCTGTCGGTGAGATGGTTGGCTAAGCACATAGATAGACTGATTTCTCCAAATCGGAGCACCTTCATTAATGGACGTTGCATACAAGACAACTTCAGTATGTTTCTAGTTTAGCAAAGCTATTGCATAGAAGGAAACAACCAATGGTGGAGCGATCAAGCTTGACTTTGAAAAGGTATTTGATTTTGTAAGCTGGGAATTCTTGCTTGAGATGTTGCAAGGTTTAGGATTCGGGCAGAATTGGAGGGATCGGATTGCCATCCTGCTAGCCATAGCATCCACACGAATCATGCATACTCAATGGATCCCCTGGTGCACTGATTCAACACAGTCAAGGTCCGAGATAAAGTGACCCACTATCTCTTCTGTTATTCATTATTATGATGGAAGGTCTCAGGGCCATCATATACAAAGCAGAAGTAGAGATTTTATCAGGCATTGGAGCACATGCTGTTAGATTTAGATGTTCTATGTATGCTGACAACGCAATAATTTTTTCCGGATTGGATGAAGAAGAAATTAGAGCAATTCGTCTCATCCTTTAGTTCTTTGGCAACACCTCAGGACTGCACATCAACTTCAACAAAATTTTATCTCTTTAGCCTTTCTCCTCCTCTTCATCTTGCCCTATGAGCTCATGCAGTGAGTGGAGTAACCCCAATACAGTACGATAGGATGACATTATTACACAGGCACTGAATTGTGGTATCAAGGACTGCCTCTTTCGGTACGAAGATTAACAAGGAGTGACTACCAGAAACTAATAGACAAACTTGCAAGGAGATTAGTGGGCTAGAAAAATAAAGTTCTGTCCACAGGGGGGCTATTGACGTTGGTACGTATGGTCTTATCAACGATCCTAACTTAATTCGTCACAACAAGGTTGCTCCCTGCATGGGCCATACAAAAATAGACTGCCTACGTAGGAGCTTCCTCTGGAGGGGAGAAAGGTATATATGTAGACCAATCATTGTCTTGTTTCGTGGACAAAGGTATATATGTAGACCAATCAGCTATGGGGGACTGGGGATTGTGGACATCTCGACGTTCACGCACGCACTGCAGATGAGATGGTTGTGTCACAATTGGAATATCAAGGAAAAGCCTTGGGTAGGACTGCTACAGCACTTCAAAAAAACCACCCACCCAGGCCATGTTCGATGCCTCAACAGAAACCATCCTTGGAAATAGACGGAGAGCCAATTTCAAGCACTCAAAATGGTTGTACGGTCGACAGATTAAAGACGTTGCTCCAAACCTATTTAAGGCAGTCAGAAGCAGTAGAAAAGGTTGCGGACGGGCTCTGGAACAACCAATGGGTTTAGGATATTCAAAGTATTCTATCGATTTTGGCAATATCTTGGAATATCTCCAACTATGGTAGCTGCTACAAGACGTTCAACTAAACCCTGAAGAAGAAGACACAATACGATGGAAGTGGACGTCGGATGGACAATACACTACCAAATTTGCATACAATAGCTTCTTCCTTGGGGCAATCCAGTCTAAGATGCATCTGGCCATCTAGAAGACGAGAGCACGGCTACAATGCAAATTCTTTGCCTGGCTTGCAATCCAAGACAAATGCTTAACTGTTGACAACCTGAATAGAAGAGGATGGCCAAATTAGGGAGTCTGCCAACTATGTTTCTCAGTACAAGAAACGGTAAACCACCTCATTAGAACATGCCATTTCACTGCAGCAACCTGGAGAGCAGTACTGACATGTCAATTCCCCCAACTCCCCCATCCAAACCATCAACAAGGAAAGTAAGACAACTGGTGGCATGCATCGAGGAAATCACTACCAAAACAACGACAAAAAACCTTCGATGTGACGGTGGTTCTAACAATCTGGAATATCTGGTGTGAACGCAATAGAAGGATATTTCAACGACCAGGCAAAAGCATAGCGCAATTGTCGGAGGCCATCAGGGAAGATTGGTCACCTTGAGATTAGCAGGCCTAGCACACACAACACATACCTGAAGCGCAGGCGAGAGGACTGAAGGATTTTAGAGCGGCAAATATCTGAAGGTATAACTGCTAGGAAGAAGTTGCATGGGACTGTGCATGCTAGAGTAGCATTGGAGCTACTCACTAGTTTTACTGCTACCTCATCTTTTCTTCTTTACCTTTGGACCGTTGTTAATAGTCATCACTAGGCAGATGAGGACACATACATTGTACATTCTGTTTCTTCTCCTTTAATGAATTGTTTAGCAACTTGCTCGACCATTCGAAAAGAAAATTTACGCCTTTTATGTTAATATTGCTTTAGGTTCAATTGATCAAGGAAACAAAATATAGAATGTTGGGAGCTGTCCAGTAAATAAGAATGTTTTGTACGGATATACCAAAAAAAATAAAATTACAGAAATAATCCAGACCTTTTATAAATTGCAAAATTGACTCTCAGTCGTGACCACGCGCTCGCGACAGAGCTTCAATCATGAGCCCAGATCGCGATTGAAGATGTGGAGGCGCCCAAACGCCCCGCTGGCTCGCCCGCACGCCACATCGGCCTTCAGTCGCGATCTCGGCTCGCGACTGAAGGCCCAGTGCTAGGGTTTGCATGACTTTTGGTGCGTTTGGGTCCGACCGCTAGAGTTCGAGTGAGTTTTGGACGCGTTTTGGTAGGGTTTGAGTGAGCTTTGGTTCGCAACTGAAGGCCACAGCTAGGGTTTCGGTCCGACCAGTAGCGATTGCGTTTTGGTTTGTTTATGTACTGTGCGTTATAAAATGATGAGGTACGGTTTGAGTTTCAACCTCGTCTTGTAAGCATTTAGTCGGTGGTTGGACTTCCGTGTTGGAAAGCCGAAAATCGGAATAGTCGAGACTAATAGTACAAAAACTGAAACGTGTAATATATGAAATTAAGAACCATAAAAAAAGTTGAACAGACAGAAAGTCAACAAAATGTACAAAACGGTGGAAGACGTATAAAAAACTACTGCCCTCTCCCCCTCTTCGGCCGACCCTGGTACTCCGACGGCGTGTAGTGAGAAGGGGGCTGACGATCCCTAACACGCCGTCTCCTCACCGGTGGTGCCTGCACAAATGGCGTAGCCTGCGCCGGCTGTGTCGGCTGCGTAGGTGGTGGAGCATCGTGAAGCTGCGATGGCTGCGTAGGATGTTGCTGGTGCCACACAGGAGGGTGCACTTCCACCAGGATGTCGTGCTGCGTCACACCCTGCCCCTCGTTCGCCGCCAAGTCTTGAGCCAGTGCATAGTCTAGGCAGACCGCATGCGCAGCGATATCGAGCTCTTCGTCTGTAGAGCTACCGGACGGCACGGGACGCGGCTGGGGGGGTGGCGGGCGCGATGACGATGGGCGGTCGGTCGGCGGCACATGCGATGTAGAAGGACCGGGCGCTGTCGGTGATGGTGGAGGTATCACGATCAAATGCGGTGGCAGCAGCACTCTGAAAGTGACAAGAATCTTGTCGACGCGCTGCTCGATCTCTACAAATTGCTCGTACACCTCGTCGCTGGGCACTAGCCCACTGTCGCGAATCCTGATCATCATGTCACGTGAACCAGCAGAGACGGTGCCGAGAGTGTCGAGCTGCGTGCATGAATTAATGCATTTATGAAATGACAATCCATGTGAAAGTAAGGTTGTAGAGAGTTAAAGAATTTACACAGGAGTGGATTCGGCGTGCAAGGTTTCAGTCGTAGCCCTCGTCGATGGTGGTAGGAGGGACAAGCTCATCAGGAGTCGGTGGTGGACCGCCCGCCAATCTGTAGAATGTGCGAGGTCAGTACCACGCGAGGTACAAGAAATGGATGGCGTGGCTGTAAAGACTGTCCTCTGCAACCGTCTGCGTGTTAGCCTGAGCCATCCACTCCTCGACGTAGGGGCGCCGACGAATGATGAAGTCATCCCTGCGATTCCCCTTCCTCGATTTCCTACGGATAAAATAAATTAGTCACATAAATAAAGTACAAAGTTGAGCACGAAAGTAATATATAAGTAAGATGAACGCACTCGTGAATATGGTGTGGGATCTGTCGGGGAGGCGGGACAGGAACACGCTGGCGCAGCCCAAACTGCCGCATGACTCGCTCAGGCGAGTAGCCCTCAACCAAATGAGAGAAAATGAGCTAGCAGAACTTGGGTGCGCCAGTAAGCAGCATCCTGCGTACACAGCGAAGAAAGTCCTACTGGGGCGAGCGTCTCGATGTACTGTTGTGTCCATGGATGCCAAATCACGCTGTCATCCAGCAGCAGATCAAAACTCGTAGCGTACGAAGGGTAGCAAAGATGCGCCTGATCTGTGGACCATCTCAAGCTCATCCTGGCCCACCTCCATCCCATCGCAGGGTCGTCCCTCATATGATGACACATCGCGAACTGAACTCGCAGCACCAGCGGTCGGCCGACAGGGAAATCGTACAACCATAGCTGCATGAGTATGCCACACCCGGCGAACAGAGAGTTCACTTGGTCCCTACTCGTGGCGTCACACAGACCCCTGTAGGTGTGATAGAGCACAGCGGAGCCGAAACTAATCTGCGGCACGTGTCCCAGCTCGGAGTCCGCAATGAGTCGGGCGAGCTGAACGAACTGCCGCTCACAGATATCTCCGTGCGTGCCGGGGAACAGCAGCCACCCAAATAGGTACAGCAAATATGCCTCAAGGTGGCGCCTGAAGAGCGGCCACAGGGAACGTAGCATCGCGGACCGCGCGTAGGTAGGTCTAGGGAACTCCCGCAGTCTGTGCAAAGCCTCCTGCTGGCCCTACACCCTCGAAGCGCTGCAGGAAATCCAGACGCCATGCAACTCTATCAGTGGCAACGGAGACATATATGTCCCCACTGATAGGCAAGCTGAGAAGCATGCCGATATCCTCGAGCGTGATGGTGAGCTCGCCGAAGCAGAAGTGGAAGATGTGTGTCTCAGGCCTCCATCGGTCGACAAGCGCGCTGTTAAGGGCTCGATCGAATGGGAATCGGCGGGCTCGATCTACCATGCGGGCGAACGGCAGCAGTTCGGCCTCAAGCAAATGAGGCACAAACAGGTCATCCAAGGGCCACATCTTCCGCGGTGTCCTCATGTATAGAGCGGGCAGAATGATGCCCTACAGAAGGCGCCGAGCACGGTGAAGCTGATGATGGTGCTGCTCAATCAACTCGGGGAGCTACTGGTCGTCCGCCATACCTGCATTTACCGCACATTTAAACATCACACAGTTAAGGATATTACAGGCGTAGTTAACGAAATTTACAACTTCACATACGGCCACAGATATTACAGACATAGTTAACGAAATTCACAACATCACAGTTAATACATATTACAGACGCAGTTAATGAAATTCACAACATTACATTACAGTAGTAATAAAAAAAATTGAAAATAAATTATACAGATAGACATTCGTAGCTTCAGTTCGTCGATGTGCCAGCCACCTGCGGGCATCGGTTTCTTGTGTGCCCAGGCTGCCTGCACACGGTGCATCTACGGAGGGCATGTCCGCGCTCCGCTGCATCCATGTCGTTGCGTATCCGCCTGACTTGACGTCGGCCAGCATGGCCCACAAGGAGCCTCTTGTCTGGGATCCACATGATAGCATCTTCTGGAGAAATCTCTCGATAGTTTCCTCTTGCCGCAAACCCGTGGAAGACACCATCCCACGTTTTTGACAAGTATTGCAGAGTATAATATTCTGATATGTACTGTGTCGCATTAATTCCACAAACTGCGCATACAGTGATAACATGGGAGCAAAGAAGGTGTAGCAGCTGAGGCTTGTTGCAGGTACACTCAGCCTTCTCGTTTATAATCGTACATTCGTGGACCCGGCCTGCTCTCAATGTGCCATGAACAAATCTCTGCCTAAGCTGAACCTCGTAGTTTCCATTCAAACGGCTCAGCACTATGACATCGTGTGTCAAGGCCTTTCTTGTCCGAAACTCAAGGTAATCATGAATCTTTCTAGACCAGTGTACAACAGGATCATGCACAAGTACTGTTGCCGCCAAACTCCGACTGTCGTAGTATGCTATTGTGTGGTAGAATGTCATCTACACTAAGGCAGTGAGAGGTAAGCATCGCACACCTTTCAGGACGAAATTGTACACATCGACAAGATTTGTCGTCATGAGTCCGTACCGTTGAAAGGGATCTAAGAAATCGACTAGAAGGGGGTGAATAGGCGATTTTAACAATTTAATAATTAATCAAGCAATTAATAATAAATGAGAGCAAACAACTAAGACAAGATGAACAATGAGCAATTTAACACAAGGATATATCCCGTGGTCTCGATGATTTGCCGATCACCCCTAATCCACGTTGAGGCAAACTCAAATCTCTAACCGCTCCTCTATCTAGTCACCCTTCTCTCAAGAAGTGACCTAGATCTCGAGCCGGATTAGTGTGATGAGTTATTCAAACCTCGATTTCACTAATGATGCACTTTACCGCTCCGGCAAGGCGTGCTCGACCCTTTCATAAGGTGTTTTGAGGCTTCTTCACAATCTTCCTTGAAGAGCTCTCCAAAACCTTCCTCTTAGCCGTCTAGGAGCCGGCAAACTCCAAGAGTAACAAGCCGGTGATGATCACTTAACCTTCTTCTAGTGCCACAAGATTGATTTAGTGATCTAAATGCAATGCACTAGAAGATCTCAAATGCACACTCTCACAAATTCAAGAATTAGAACCCTAGAGTGTATGAATCTTGTGCTAGCTCTCAAAGATGATGACAATGTTCACAAACATGCCAAAAGTTGTGAACAGGGCCGTGCATTGGAGTATATACCCCCCACAATAAATATAGCCGTTACCAGCTGTTGGGAAAAAAGATCACTTTGCGGTCAGACCGCAGGTATAATCCCGGTTAGACCGCCGCAATTGCAACGGCATTAAATAGGCGCAATTAATGCTCACCTTCCTTTGTCAGGCACACTCACGGTCAGACCGGAGCCAAATGCGGTCAGACCGTGAAAGCGTCCAGAGACGACATAGTTTCTGGACACGTTATACGAACAAGCCGATAATTACGGACAGACCGGCCAGACGGTCAGACCGTAATTCAAAAACTCTGTCAGACCGATTTCTTGGTCAGACCGGTCTAACAAACGATCAGACTGTCATAACACATCAAGTTGCAGAAAGTTAAGTCATGAAGTTCCAGGAGACTGACCTAGGTTTTAACTACGGACAAACTGACCTTTTTAATAAATAAAATACACTTTGACATAACGTCGGTCAGTCCGAATTGAAACAACATTCGGTCAGACCGGCCAACAATTGGTCTGCCGACTGAGACTGAATTTGTCTAAAATGAATGGAAAACTGCATTTTCAAAGTATATGGCCTTCTAGTATGCAATGCAAGTTGATTTTATGATTTGTGGCACATAGATGAAGAATTTCGTGATACACCACATGCTCCTCTTAATAGTACGGTGATTATCCTAAAATCCGGTCAAAATTCTTCTCTAAACACCTTAGACCGGTAAAATGGAAAAAGATCCTATTCCGTACCTTTGCCTCTTTGCTCACTGTCATTTCTTCATCATGTGGCTCTTTCTTTGCCTTTCATTATCCTGTCTTTTGAGTTTAATCTTAACGCAACTTAACAGGTAACGTTAGTTCAACATTTGTAATTGTCATTAATTACCAAAACACTCTTTAGGGGCCTAGACACTACAACCGTGCCCCGGCAGTGTCATGTAGCAATGACCACTTCTTCTTGGGTTTGGGCTGAATCCACTGAGTGAAACTTAAAGTCCTCCTGCTACTCCCCTCGCCAATAGCATCACCATCTTCAGGCTCATCTGCCTCGTGGCATTCCTTCAACGTACTCTCTTCCAACGACTTCCATATAGCTGAGAACTTCGACTCTTGGTTCTGCTTAGCAAGGACTTTGAACACTTGCATCATGCGCTTATTCTTGAAACGGGTGTGAAAATTTGCGGCAAGATGCCGAGAGCACCAACGACTCTGAATGTCATCTCAGGTCATAGATGGGTCTGTTCCAGCTTGCATGTACTCTATCGCACTCAAAATTCCTCATTCTTCAGCTTGCCCACCTCATTCTTCAGCTTGCCCAAGAACCAAAGCCAGCTGCTGTAGTTATCCCCAGCTGCTCGTTGGCATCAGTTGCCACGGCAGTCAGTAGGGTACCCTGGTATTTACCAGTCAAGAACATCCTGTCAATGCAAAGCACGGGTCTCATGTACTTGAAAGATGGATTGTACTGCTGGAATGCCCAGAAAAATCTTCGCAGTACCATGCATCCAGGTATTACGGAACCATCCGAACCGATTGCTGGTCTATCAACAATCTCGGTGACTGTGCCCGGATTGGCTTCGCATATGCGCCGAAGGAGTCGCGGTACGAGGTTGTATGCCTCAACATGTCCCAAATAGTGATCTGGGAGGATCTTCAAGTCCTGATCGCATATGGATTCGCGACCAAGTCCTGATCGCATACGGATTCGCGATCATGTCCTGATCGCATACAGATTCGCGACCTTAACTGTGTTTGGAAAGGTTTTGCGACCATGGATTGGTTCGCGACCATGAAAAGAAATTTGTTCTTTGTTCGGAATTGTAATCCGATCCGAATATATATAACTAATCTTATCTGTTTAGGATTAGTTAGTTAGTTATATGAGTCTAATGCGTTTAGGTTATTAAGTCTGATACGTACTCATACGATTGAACTATAAATATCTTGTAATAGGTCTAGTTTAGATCATCGAAAAAGTCATAGAACTTATTTGAGTTTTAAACACTTATAGTTTCTTCGACGTAGGAAAGTGTGCCTAACGTTCGACGTGTAAGCCCTCTTTGAAATAAAGAGTTGTGCAATTACTTTGGGTTTCGGTATTTCCGAATAAGATCCTGTTATTCCACATATTATAATCTGGGCGAGCCTAGTGCGAAAACCAAGACTAGGTCTCACACGGATCAAATAGCTTCTCCAGCGCCCTTTGTTTAGCCCTCCATGCCTTTGCGTAGTTGATCTTGTACCCGTGCTTCTCCGTGACATGTGCAACAATCACTTTCGGTGCCATTGCTGTATTTTCTTTCAGTACTGGGAGTATCATACTGGCAACAAACCCAGAGGTGATATTTCTATGCTGCAGCAACATGCCCTCCGCCAGACATCTGTGATCGCACACTCTGATCACATGAAAGAAAGGCTCATCTTTTGGCCGGGTGACACGGAAGAACCACGGGCAGTCAGCGACTAAGCATCTCATAGTCCACAGGCTCGGAGTTGATTTATCCACCCGGAATGGCCTATTCAGCGAAACGGCCCACGTTGTGATGGTTTTTTTGCATCTTTTTTGCTTCGAAACAACTGCCCGAGCTGGACGGTTGTTTCATTGTAAGGCCATCGCGAATTCAGATCTTCAGGAATCACAGCTGAAACCAAGGATGATGGATCAGTCCATTCATTTATAGGATCTTGCGTTTCTGCAGGTTCTTCGAGAGATTCGTACGTATCTGACGGATCAGTGTAGTCCTCCTCGTTAAAATTCTCCTCCAACTCCGGGAATTCATCAGCTGCATCTACATGATTGGCACCGGCATCGGCACTGCCATGGATACTGTGATTGACAAAAGCATTGGCACTGTCATCGGCACCTTCATTACAAACATTACCGGTGCTTCGTGCTCTTCATGCAGAATTACTTCCTTCTGAACTCTGAACGTTCAATATTTCAATGTAAAGAACAAAAACTCCGCCACTACAGGCTGGATTTGTTACAAATCGTACAAACGAACCTCAGGATTTGTCCCCTCTAAGTCTCTTCAGCACTCATTTATTTCCCTCCGGCACCAGGCCTTCAACTCTGACACTATCCGTCGCAAGATTGAGTTATAAGAACTCAACTAACCACATCTCCAAGTCACTGAAAGACATTGATTGTGCCTGCGCCATTTGACCATAAACATGGGTACACGCACTTAAGTCATCACCATTGGCTCCATTACGGATTATACCAGCTCCGTAATAAACGAATACCATACTCGGTTGCTCCATAGCCTATTCAATTTAAATTTCCGTATTAGGTTAAAAGATTAATTTTTTATTATTCTGCGAAAATCCTACGATAAACCTAAAATTATTCTTAACCCTACTATGAACCAGGAAATATGAGGGTCGCCTAAATAAACATCCTAGGTGAAGGAGAAATTTTAGTTTTTATCTTTCCTAAATCCTAGGGTGAGGCGGAAAAGTAAGTTTTTATTTCTCCTAAATCCTAGGGTGAAGCGGAAAAGTAAGTTTTTAGGAGACCATCCAGGTATGGTCTATTAATTACCTTGAGTACAAAAGCCTTCAGAAGCCAGATCAAATTCGATCTCTAACTCCCAGAATTATCAGTCTCAGTCTGTTTTCAAAAACGAAATTATTTAATATCCTAATTACCCTAAGCACTTTGAAATTCAGAAAGCCGATCTGATCAAATCTTTCCCTAGTCGATATCAAATTATCTTTGGATTATGATCTAGGGTATGGCAATACCTTAATCCAAAAAGTTGGCACCAGAATTCCATCACCAAGGTTATTTTTACAAATCAGTCCTCAAGTATTGCAGAGTAGTTCTTTTCAGATTTTCCAAAAGCCTGGAAAGGCTAAAAACCTCAAATCAACTCCAAATCTTGATCTGCTTCAGGGGATATCTCCCAAACACTATTCAATGCAAAAGCTCCTTCTTTGAGAATCTCAAAATCTCATCCTAGATTTCAGATTTTTAACCTCAACAAAACCCAGATTCTAAATACCCTAATTACTATATTTTCGCTCTACCTCAGATCTAATCAAGAGCTCCAGATTTTGTTGAATGCCTTTGCTGCCGAAAAGTAAGTTTTTATCTATCCTAAATCCTAGGGTGAAGCAGAAAAGTAAGTTTTTATCTGTCCTAAATCCTAGGGTGATACAAAAATTAAATTTCTAATTTTCGGTAACCCTAAAATAAAATAAATACATAAATCGAAATTTATCTACATGTCAAGGAATATGTACCTCACTGCCGAAAATCGAAATGGGTGTATCCACGAACTTTTCTTTCTTCCCCTTTTCCCTCTTCTTCTCTTCCCTTCTCTCTGTAAAATTTTTTTTTTTGGAAATTCAATAAAATAAGAATGACAGCGACGTTTCTAAAAAGGACAAGTCTTAAATAGGGCGAGCTGCGGCCTTCAGTCGGGAGCCTGGCTCGCGACTGAAAGGTGCGGGTTTCAGTCACGAGCCGAGTCGCAACTGAAGGCCGACGTGGCGTGTGGGCGAGCCAGCGAGGCATTTGGGCGCCGCCACGTCTTCAGTCGCAATCCGAGCTCGCGACTTAAGCTCTGTCGTGAGCGCGCGGTCGAAACTGAGAGTCAATTTTGCAATTTATAAAAAGTTAGGATTATTTCTACAATTTTATTTTTTTGGTATATTCGTACAAAAATTTATGTAAACAAGGAACTAAGGGCAGAAGGGGATGAGAAGCTTGTCGTGGTATAAAAAATACCTCGGCAGGTTTGATGACGTGCGCAACACGTGTTCTTCAACGCGAGCTGACCGTGTGACTGGTCACCCCACGTTGGACAATCTCAGAGATTGACACAAGGGTTTATACAGGTTCATGCCTCAGTGGAGGCCTTAGTCCTGCCGACGTGCTCCCGACGAGCGTCGGCAAGGGGGCTCTCTCCCGGAGAGAGGGCTCCAGAGCACGCCTGTTCGTTTTTTGGATTGAGTACAAATGAGTGTCTTAGGTTACAAGAGAGGGTTACAAGGGTATATATAGACCCCAAAAGACGCAAATTATTAAACTGCCCCAGCTACAACCGTCGGATCGAGGGCAGGATAGGCTTTCGGCAAGGTCCAGGGCACCGATCTGGGACACGTGGCGGCCCTCGAAATCAGTGCCTCCCGGAAAAGGGGATCCGGGGGAGGGCTTCCCCCGGACCGGAGAAGGTGCGCCGGGGGAAGTCTCCCTCGGACCGGAGAAGGTACTCCGGGGGAAGTCTCCCCCGGATCGGAGAAGATGCTCCGGGGGAAGTCTCCCCCGAGCCCGGAGAAGGTACTCCGGGGGAAGTCTCCCCCGGACTGGAGAAGGGGCTCTGGGAGAGGTCTCTCCCTAGCCCGGAGAAGGGGCTCCGGGGGAAGTCTCTCCCTAACCCTGAGAAGGGGCTCCAGGAGAGGTCTTCCCCTAGCTCGGAAAAGGGACCCGGGAATGAGGGGGATCCTCCTCCCGTTCTTGGGTGATGCTTCTTATATTGCTAGTATTTTCCCCCAACAGAAGCCCCCCGCACCCCGGAGGACATTTGATGTCGTCGGGGGGTGCGATTCGTTTTTTAGGAGAAAATGGCCCTCTCCCGGAGAGCTACTTCGGGCGCAACTCGTCCTTCTCCGAGAGAGGAGCGCTATTTAAATTAGCCATGTGTTGTCTCGATATCCGTGTGACCCTTCGTATTCACGGCGGATATCCCTCGAGCTGACACGTGGCAGCCATCGGGGGCACCTCAGCCCCTATATAAGGAGGGGCCCGCCTCAGGTGAGGCTTACTTTCTTCTCCTTAGCCTTCATATTCCACCATATTCCCCGGGAGTAATCTCTTCCGCGGCTTCAAAAAACCTCTCCGGGAGAGACGAAGAGATGGCGTCGAAGGGGCGCGGGAAGGCATCAAGTGTTCCGGAGGATGCAACTTCGGATTACCTCGGAACAACGGAGTTCTCTGCGGGGGACCGGGATACCCTCGTCTCCCGGAGGATTTTCGCGGAGGGAGACATTCGTGTCCCAGCTGCGGGGGAGGTGACCCCAAGTCCCCGGGACGGGGAGGTGGTGGCCTTCATGGCCTTCATCCAGGCGAGCCTGCGGCTCCCGATCCACCCCCTTCTCCGGGACTTTCTCCGGGAGCACGGGATTGCCTTAAACCACTTGACACCTAGCGTTCTTGTGAGAATGGGGTTGTTTTTGTGGTAATGCGAGACCACCGCCGGAGTGGAGGGGACCCTCCGCCTCTTCCAGTACTTCTACCGGGTGGCAGCGAAGAGCTCCCCGGTGGTGAAGCACGGACCCAAGTCTACTTGCGGCTAGGTGATGCTGAAGTACGCTCCTTCCCAGGCGGAAGAGTACCCGGTGACAGCCTCCCAAGAGCACTGGGAGGGATGGAGCCGGAGATGGTTCTATCTCCCGGCGGGTGACCCGGAGATGATTTATTCTCCTAGGCCGGCGACCCTCGGTCGCCCCTCCGGTCCTCCGGCCTTGATGATGGAGGAGCTAACCTCTGTCGCGAAGATGACGGAGGCCCGCTCCCGGAGGAGTATGCGGGACTTGGCGGAGGAGTTGCTTCTCCTCCGGCTTAGCCCCTTCAGCCGGAGTAGGAGGGGTCCGGGACTCGGCCCGGAGCTTCGACCTCCGAGGTTCCCGGTGTCACGACGTAAGCTTCCAATTCTGGGAATTTGGCACGTTTCGTAGGAATTGGTTTTGCTGATTGTTTGCCTTTTGCAGTTACGTCCTACAAGTCCACTCGGGAGAAGGCAGAGCACCTCCTCGGGAGATACTATGAGGACGAGCACTCCCGGTGCCTCGCTGTCATCGGGGAGGGTGCTCCCCGGAACATTGTCGCCGAGGCCTTCGGGATGACCCTCCCAGAGAGGGTTCCTCTTCCGACTCCGAGCTCCCACAGGCGGAGGGAGGCGGGGGCACTCCCGGCGGCGAAACGCGCCAAGACCATGCAAACTCCGGGCGAAAGCTCCAATCAAGCCCACACCCAATCACCGGCACCGGTGCGGAGGCCAGTGGGAACACCCGGAGCCCCGGAAAAGATGAGGCCTACTCCGGGGCAAGTGAGGTGCCCCACGGTCAAGACTTCGGAGACGGCCCGGGCGTCGGGGGAGGAGAGGCCATTGCCGGCCCAAACTCCCACGGTAACACCCCGGGGGCCGGGGGAGGCTGTACCTCCGGCACAAGTGACTCCCCTGGGGGGATCGCAGCCCCCGGAGCCAGGGCACGAGGAGAGCCCTACGGACACGGCCACGTTGGTCGCCCAACTTGATGCCTTGGGGGCATCAGGCGTGTATGACCACGTGGTCATGGAGGAGGATGAGCCCACCTCCGGGGACTACGATGCCACTCCTTCCTCGGAGCAAGCCCTCCAGGACAATCCCCTGGGGGTGTACTTCCGGGGTAATGGCGCCTTTGCGCGCTTGGACGCGCTCTTCGCTCCCGACGTCGTATCTTCCCCGGCGCCACCCCCGGGGGGAGCGAGCCATCACGTCCCCGCCGGGGGCGATACCTTGGTGACACCGCGCCCAGGGAGGGAAACCCCCCGGTCGTCACAGCGCTCACCTCGCGCGGGAGACGGGAGGTCCCCCGCCCCTCCCCCGGGAGACGTTCTCCGAGGTTCCAGGAGCGGGGTCAGTGACGGGGGCCTACCGATGGGAGGTGACCCCCGTTCCCCGGCGAGGGGCATCTCTCTTTTCCTCGGAGAAGGCGCGCAAGCTCTCCTTGAGCCTTGTCACCCCTAAGGTGCGGGCTCATGTCCGGGAAGGAGGCATCGACGAGCGCTACGGGGAGGTCGTCTCCTTGGCTTTCCAGGTGAAGACTTACCCTCCCACTTTATCGCTTGCATTGTCACTGACCATCTCCTTTCTCAGACCACCGCCGTAGCCCGCGCCGTCCGGACTCGCCTCGCCCGGGAGAATGAGGACATGAGGTCGGCCTTAGCCTCCGCAGAAGCGGAGCGCGACGCCGCCGTCCGGGAAAGGGACGCGGCAGTCCAAGCCTGGGAGAGATTCGTCCGGGAGAGGGACGCGACCACCGGGGAGTTGGAGCGCGCCCGGGCGGAATTGTTGGCCCCCGCGGAGGTGGCTCGGGACACCGCCATCCGGGAGTTGGAGAGCGTCCGGGAGCAGATGGTGTCCTCCGAGCAGGCTCACTCCCGGGCACTTCAGGAGATGGAGTCCACGGGGGCTCGAGCCCTCGTATCGGCGGGGAATCGGCTCCGGACCACGCTGATTGGTCTCGGGGTCGAGTTTCGGGGGGAGGAGAATCCCCGCAACCCGCTGATATCTTTGGCAGAGGCTTGTCGATTCCTCACCCGGCACATCGCGGCAATCCCGGAGGCCGCGGACGTTCGAGCCCTGGCCTTGGCGACTACCACCACTGCGCTCGTAGCCTCCTTGGTGGAGTATCAGGGGGTCGAGGCCCAAGCTATAGGGCGCCTTGTCCCCCGGATCTTCCGGGAGTTCTACAAGCCCCGCCGGGCGGCGCTGGAGGAATTGGCGGGGGCTTTCTACGACTGAGTGATTGAGCCCCCGCGAACGAGGCGTCCCCAAGCGGCCGAAGGGGAGGTTCCAGGCGACGCCTCCTCCGGGGGGGACGACGCCGGGAAAGTATGAGCCTCCTGTCCCCCCTGGATAGATTAGGGGATTCTTTTTTTTGTATAGGATTTTTGTTCCTGGTAGTTCCGTAGGGGGAACCCCGGACTTGTAAATCATTTGACAATGAAATGAAAATTTTTGCTAAGTTATATCTTGTTATGGTCAGGTGCCCGGGGCGGGGGTCCCAGGAGAGGACGTGGAACTCCTTCCCATCTCCGGGAGTCCCGCTCCCGGTGTCCCCCGGGGGGGACAAGCCTTGCTCCGGTGGTTGCCCGATTGGCACTTGGCGAATTTTGACAACCACCGCGCGAAGTTGCCTGAACCTCCCCCGGAAGTGTGGGAAGCAATTCCCTTGCGAATCGAACCTCCCGCATGGTATGAATACTGGTCAAAGGATGTAGTTCGGGGGAGCGGAGCACCCCCTCCGGAGGAGGTGACCTACTCCGGGGGACGAGATCCGGGGGAGCAAGGCTCCACCTCCGGATGAGGTGACCTACTCCGGGGAGAAAGCGACCGTGTGGGGGACGGTCCGGGGGAGCACAGAGCCCCCACTCCGGAGAAGTCCTGCTCCGGGGAGTTGTCCTTCGGGAGAGAAAACGACCGTGTTAGGTCAAAATCCCATTCCTGTTTCTCGGATTTAGCCAACCTCTTTTCTTTCTCTCTTTTTTTTTTTTTTGGGAATCCCGTAAGAATTCCAGATGCCTCCTGCAGCGGGGTATTTTATCTCCTCCCCCCGCAGCGGGTGGTGACTAGACATAGGCGGCCCCTGCTGGTGTTGTAAGAAAAAATGCCGGCCGTTCCCTTTGAGGGGGGCATCCGCAAGGGGTTATTCTCGTGCAGCCGAGCGCAGGGATAAAAGATCTATCGGTCGCGCGACCCAGATCACTCCCGGAGGAGGAAGAGCGTAAAAACGAGCTCTAGAGTGTATGGGGGGGACTAGTTCCCCAAAGTCACTCGTTACCTCGGTTCCTTGGAAACCAGGTTGGCGCTTACGCCCTCAGTCTACGAGGGGATATTGTAAGCCGCCCAAGGGGAACGGAGCTCCCACCGTCAGGACTTTTAAGGCTGAGCTGGAGCCTGTAGCGTCCTCGCAATGAGGGCATCCTCACGGGGAGGGCATCCTCGGGATGAGGGCATTTCCTCAGGGGTGCTTAAAGAAGAGTGCACAAGACGACATAACAGGGAGAAAAACCATTCGCATTGATTAAAACAAGCTGGTACAACACCTCCGCCCTTTGCGGAATCGCAGAAGGGGGAGGAAAAAGGCCTTGAGGCCATTGTTACAACTCGCCGCGCCTTCCCCTTGTGAAGTCATCCAAAAGGGGAAGGGGGAGGCTCGGAGACTAAGTGTAGAATCTGTGGAGCAGGTCCGCGTTCCATGTGTGCTTCAGCTCTTGGTCTTCGAGAGTAGAGAGCTTGTAAGCCCCCGAGCCAAGGATCGTGGAGATCCTATATGGCCCTTCCCACTTTGGGCTGAGTTTCCCTTGGGCTTGAGGGTCGGTGACGCGTTTGAGGACAAGCTCTCCCAAACAGAAGGCTCTCGCCCGAACACGCTTGTTGTAAGCGCGCGCCATTTCACGTTCGTAAATGGCATTGCGGAGGAGGGCTCTGTCCTGCTCTTCTTCGACGAGGTCCACCTCCAGCCTCTGGTTGTCTTCGTTAGCCTGAAACGCGGTGGCCGAAACTCCCTCGAGGAGTTCAACTCGCAGCGATCGGAAATTGATTTCCGAGGGGAGTACTGCCTCAGCCCCGCACACGAGCGAGAAGGGGTACGTCCCGTCGTTCGGCTCGGGGTCGTTCGCATGGAGCAGAGGATGCTTGGAAGCTCGTCTGCCCATGCCCCATGCCTGGAGGCGCTTTGCTCCAGGCGGCGACGGAGTCCTTGAAGGATAACCCCATTGACGCGCTCGACCACCCCATTTCTCTTGTGGTGAGCCACCGAGGCGAAGTGGGGGGTCGTGCCCAAGTTCTGACAGAACTCGCGAAAGATCGTGGAGTCGAACTGGGTTCCGTTATCCACAGTAATCTCACGGGGGACCCCGAATCGGCACACTATG
Organism: Pharus latifolius; assembly: GCA_019359835.1. NCBI lineage: Eukaryota > Viridiplantae > Streptophyta > Magnoliopsida > Poales > Poaceae > Pharus > Pharus latifolius. Next base: position 14,429,972 of record CM033321.1, read on the forward strand.
TTCTTCCAAAAGAACCTTTGTACCGCGCGAGACGTGATGGTGGCCAAGGGCTCGGCCTCCACCCACCTGGAGAAGTAGTCCACGGCCACGACTGCGTACTTGTATCCCCCGGGCGCCGGGGGGAATGGGCCTAGGAGGTCCATCCCCCACCGCGCGAAGGGCTAAGTGATCGGGATGGCCTATAGAGCGGCAGAGGGCATGGTGGAGCCCTTCGCCATCTTTTGGCAAGCCCCGCAGGCAGAGACAAGGTCTCTCGCTACGCGGGCGACTGTTGGCCAGTAAAAGCCCTGGCGAATGGCTTTGGTCGCGACGGCCCGTGGGCCGAGGTGAGATCCACAACACCCGAGGTGAATATCCTCAAGAAGCTGAACTCCCTCCTCCGCGGGAGGCAGCGAAGTAGTGCAGAGGCTCCTCGCTTGTATAACGTCCCTTCTACCAACACATACGCTTGTGCCTTAGCGCGAAGGCGTTTGGCTTCAGCTTCGTCGGAGGGCTCCCCCTCTCCCTTGATGCAAGAGATAAGGGGGGCCATCCAGGATGTGGCCCGGACAATTTCCATGACGTCGGGGTCACGGGACTCGGAGTCCGGATCGGGGACCATTGCAGAAGGTTTCAAGATGACCTCCAGGAAGGCCCCCTCGGGGAGGGGCCCTCGGGAACTCGCCGCCCTAGCGAGGGTGTCAGCGCGATTGTTGTCCCTACGTGGGATACGACGCACCTCGAGGCCGTCGAAACAGTTTTCCATCTTCCGGACCTCGTTAAGGTAGAGGCTCAGATTCGGGTCATGGCACAAGTAGGACTTGTCCATTTGACACACCACGAGTTGAGAATCTCCCTTCACAAGGAGACGTCGGATACCCAAAGAGCAGGCGAGGCGTAACCCTAGGAAAAGGGCCTCATATTCCGCGACATTGTTCGTCGCGGGGAACTCGAGCCTGGCTGCATATTCTAGGGTTCTTCCCTCGGGGTTTCGGAGGACTACTCCCGTGCCGGCTCCTGCTAGGCATAGGGAGCCGTCGAAGAAGAGGGTCCAATGGTCGTCGCGCAGTGGAGTGGCACACGCTTCTTCCGGCCCAGGGACCAGAGCCCACTCGGCCACAAAGTCCGCAAGGACCTGCGACTTGATCGCGGTTCGTCTGGTTAGGGATAGCGAGAAGGAGGCTAGCCCGGCCCCCCATTTCCCTATCCGGCCGGTGGCTTCCTTGTTCCGAAGCACTTCCCCCAAAGGGAGACAGGAAGGCACCGTGATGGGGTGGCCTAGAAAGTAGTGGCGGAGCTTCCTCGATGCCATCAGGAAGGCGTAACAAACCTTCTCCACCTTTGTGTATCTTGTTTTGGCACCTTGGAGAGCCTCACTCACATAGTAGACAGGGCGTTGACGCCCATCTTCCTCCTTGACTAGGACCGCGCTGACGGCAACTGGGGTGGCCGCGAGGTAGAGGAGCAGGGGCACCCCTTGACGCGGGCACACAAGCATCGGGGGGCTCGTGAGATACCTCTTCAAGTCTTCGAACGTGGCCTATGCCTCGGGGGTCCATTGGAAACCCGCGAGTCCGCGGAGGATTTTGAAGAATTGGAGGCCGCGCTCTCCCGAGCGCGAGACGAAGCGACTCAACGCGGCCAAGCGGCCGGTAAGTCGTTGTACGTCCTTGACAGAACGCGGCGGCAGCATGTCGAGGAGGGCCCGAATTTTTTCGGGATTGGCTTCAATGCCCCTCTGGGACACAAGGAAGCCGAGGAGTTTTCCTCCGTGAACGCCAAATGCGCACTTTTCCGGGTTCAGCCTTAACCAGTACTTACGGAGATTGCGGAAGGTTTCCCCCAAATCTTCGAGGTGAGTGGTCGAGAGAGAGCTCTTCACGACCGCGTCATCAACGTATACTTCTACATTGCGGCCGATTTGTTCCCTCAGGACCAAACACATGAGGCGCTGGAAAGTCGCCCCTGCGTTTTTCAACCCGAAGGGCATGTGGACATAGTAGAAGGTGCCGAGGGGAGTTATGAAACTCATCTTTTTCTCGTCTTCCACCTCCATTCGGACTTGGTGATAGCCCGAATAGGCGTCCAAGAAACTCATCAGCTCGCACCCCGCGGTGGAATCCACCAATTGGTCGATCCGCGGGAGCGGGAAATCATCTTTTGGGCATGCTTTATTAAGGTCGGTGAACTCGACACACATTCTGCACTTGCCGCTTGCCTTCTTTACAAGGACGGGGTTCGCTAGCCGTTCGGGGTGTAGGACCTCTCGAACGAACCCCGCCTCCCGGAGCTTAGCGATCTCCTCCTTGATGGCCTCCTGCCGCTTGAGGGAGAGTTTTCTCATCTTCTGTTTTACCGAGGGACGACCGGGCATTACTGCGAACTTGTGCTCGATAACATCCCTGGGCACTCCCCCCATGTCCGCGGGCTTCCATGCGAAAACATTTGCGTTTTCGCGAAGGAAGTCGGTGAGTTGTGTCGCGTGCTCCTCGGGGAGGTCGGCCCCGATCTTGACGTTCTTCCCCTTATCCTGAAAGAGAGAGACTTCCTGGAGTTCCCCCTCGGGGCGAGGCTTGGGAAGGAACTTTCCGGGGAGCGTGACCAGCACATCTGGGGCCGGGAAGAAGCTCCCTCCCCCCGAGGTCTTGACCAGGTTAACATCCCCAATCACGGCGGTGGCGCGCTCGTATAGGGAGCGAGCCACATCCTACTCACCATGCACGGAGATTACCCCGCTCGGCCCGGGGATCTTCATGCAAAGATAGTTGTGGTGGACCGCTGCTCCTAAGCGGTTGATGATGGTTCTCCCCATTATGGCGTTGTAGGAGGAGGGGAGATCCACCACGTCAAACCGAACCATTTCGGTCCGGTAATTATCCGGGGCGCCGAAGGTCATCGGGAGATCAATCTTTCCCACGGGGTGTATGGTTTTTCCTGGGACGAAGCCTTGCAAAGGCCCTGCCGCGGGTTGCAGGAGTTTCTCGTCTACCTGCATCTCTTTGAACGCTTTTAGATAAAAGACGTCCGCCGCGCTCCCACCATCGACCAAGATTCGGGCGAGGCGACAGTTGAACACGGTGGCGGATACGATTAGCGCTTCATTGTGGGGGAAGCGCACCCCATGCGCGTCTTCCACAGTGAACGTCAATGGGACGTTTGACCATTTTGACGGTCGGGACGTGTTAACGGCCCCTATCACCTTCACTTCTCGTTCATACTCTTTGCGCTGGCGTTTGGAATCTCGCCCGGAGGCAGATCCTCCCACAATGACATTAATGTGTCTCTGGAAGGTTTGGAAGGGGAGCTCGTCGCTCGAGCCCTTTTCCTGGCCTTGCTTTTGACATCCCCCTAGGGGAGCGGGGAGTGCTGCCAAGGCCGGCGATGGAAGGGGTAAGGAGGCAGGGCCTCCTCCCCCCGGCCCATGTTGCTCGAGAAATGCCGCGAAGTGTTGAAGGAACGTGTGGCATTCTCGGGTTGCATGGGAGTTGGACTTGTGGAAAGCGCACCACAAAGTGGCTCCAGCCTCCTTGCCCCTGGCTTGGGGGCCTCTCGCGGATGGGGGGATTGGGTTCCTCCGCCGCCTTTGGGCTTGGAAAAGGGGCGTTGTCCCCGGTTAGGCTCCGGGAGCCGCCTCCGCCTTCAAGGACGAAAGTGTCCCGAGGCCTTGGCTCACTGCGAGGCCCCCTCCGGGGACGTTTGTAGGAGGGATCCTTCGAGTCCCTCTCCCCAGGGCCGGAGGTCCCCTGGTGCTTTTTCCAGAAGTCGTCCTCTTCGGCTCTTGCGTACTTCTCAAGTACGTTGAAGAGCTCGTCGGCAGAGGACGGGCAACTCCGGGAGAGTCTTCGGTGGAGCTCTCCCGGGAGAATGCCACTCTTGCACGCTTCGATCACCGTCGAGTCGGGGACATGAGCCACCTTGCTCTTGATCTGGGCGAAGCGTTTGAAGAAACTTCGTATCGTCTCCCCCGACCGTTGGCGAACGGTATACAATTGCGACGAATCCAGGGGACGAATGTAATTCCCCTTGAAATTCGCGCAAAACTCGCGCTTCAGCTGCGCGAAGGACTTGATGGACCCGGCCTTGAGGTTAGAGAACCACGACCGAGCTATCCTTGAGAGATAGAGGGGGAAGACGTTGCACTGGACGCTTTCGTTCCCCCCAACCGCCGAGATGGCAATGGAGTATACCTGCACGTATTCATAGGGGTCGGCCTCCCCATTGTAGTGCTCGATATGGGGCGGCCGATACGGCCTCGGCCACCGAACGCGCCGGAGGCGGCGGCAAAGGGATTGGTTGGCCCCTTCCACTTCCTTTGGGGAGTCCGCATCGCTATCCCCCTTCACAGGGGAAGCGCGTTCATTGTCCAAATCGGGGAGGGGTCCCAACGGACCGCCTGCCTTCTGGTATCGTCTTCGTTCTTCGGGGTTGGTGGAGCTCACCTCTTGCACCTCGGGGGGACCTCCGGAGGTGGCGGAGGCCTCTTGCATGGGTCTCTTGCACTTGTCCACTAGGACAAGAGAACCACGCCTGCGTGCGAGTGATTCCTGGCCGCATCGGGACGGGGCGCCTTCGGACCTTGCCACGCGCATGCGCTCCACCTCCTCCCAGGTGAACCGCGTTTGGTTCACCGGGGGAGCTCGAGGAGGACCCGGGGGAGGAAGCTGATGTGCGCCCGTTACCGGCGCGGGAGAGGAATCGCGGGCCGGAAGGGTTTCGGCTATGGAGACGGCCCGTGGCGTGGGAAAACTTCCCAACGGGGGAACGGCCTGCATCGCGGGGGTCGCCCCGGAGGCACCTCTTGGGACAGGCACAGTCCCAGGGAGGGGAATCCCTTCCGGGGCAAGGGACAACTCGGAGACGGGAGGACGTCCGGGGAACGAAAGCCTTCCGGGGGCGGGAGCATCCCCTAAGGGAGGTCCACTGGAGGAGGGAGCTCCTCCCGAGGGAGGGTGTTCACCGGGAGTGGGGATGCCCCCCGGGGGAGGGGGTCCGTCGGAGGCGAACACTCCTCCCGGGAAAGGATAACTCCCGGGGATGGTCGCACCTCCCGGGAAGGGATAGCTCCCGGAGACGGGCGTACCCCCCGGGAGCCCCCGGAGACGGGCGTACCCCCCGGGATGGGAAGTCCTCTGGAGGTGGGAACACCTCTCGGGAAAGGATAGCCCCCGGAGACGGGTGTACCCCCCGAGATGGGAAGTCCTCCGAAGGTGGGAGTATTTCCCGGGAAGGGGAAAACTCCCGACGCGAAGAAACCTCCTGGGTGTCCCATCATGAACGGGGGTGGCATCCCCCCGAACTGGAACAGGTGCGGGTACGCGGGGGCCGAAGGCCGCACTATGGCGCGCAACAACTCCTCAAGAGTATGTTGCACGCGAAGTTGGCCCTCCACAAGAGCCCCGAGCAGCGGATCCCCTGAAGTCGAAGGTACCTCCCGGGGGACGCTTGGTCCCCCGAAAACGGGATCCTCACGCTGGCTCGCAGGAGCCATTCCCCCGCCAAGGGTGACGGGAGAGATGTGTGTTGCCTCCCCTCGAGTGTCCTCGGGAGGGGGTGACGCGATGACAGCCCCTTACATCGGCGGTGCAAGGTTGCTAGGGCCAGCGTCGTTGATGGAGGTCAAGTGTCTCGTTCTTCTTGGAGCCATGACTATTTGTCACGAGTCCCCACGGTCGGCGCCAACTGTCGTGGTATGAAAAATACCTCGGCAGGTTTGATGACATACGCAACACTTGTTCTTCAACGCGAGCTAACCGTATGACGGGTCACCCTGCGTTGGACAATCTCAGAGATTGACACAAGAGTTTATATAGGTTCAGGCCTCAGTGGAGGCCCTAGTCCTGTCGACGTGCTCCCGATGAGCGTCGGCAAGGGGGCTCTCTCTCGGAGGGAGGGTTCCAAGCACTCCTGTTCGTTTTTTGGATTGAGTACAAATGAGTGTCTTAGGTTACAAGAGAGGGTTACAAGGGTATATATAGACCCCAAAAGACGCAAATTACTAAACTGCCCCAGCTACAACCGTCGGATCGAGGGCAAGATAGGCTTTTGGCAAGCTCCAGGGCACCGATCTGGGACACGTGGCGGCCCTCGAAATCAGTGCCTCCCGGAAAAGGAGATCCGGGGGAGGGCTCCCCCCGGACCGGAGAAAGTGCGCCGGGGGAAGTCTCCCCCGAGCCCGGAGAAGGTACTCCGGGGGAAGTCCTCCCCGGATCGGAGAAGATACTCCGGGGGAAGTCCCCCTCGAGCCCGGAGAAGGTGCTCTGGGGGAAATCCCCCCGGACCGGAGAAGGTGCCCCGGGGGAAGTCCCCCCGGATCGGAGAAGATGCTCCAGGAAAAGTCTCCCCCGAGCCCAGAGAAGATACTCCGGGGGAAGTCCCCCGGACCAGAGAAGGGGCTCCGAGGGAAATCTCTCCGTAGCCCAGAGAAGGAGCTCCGGGAGAGGTCTTCCCCTAACCCGGAAAAGGGAACCAGGAATGAGGGGGATCCTCCTCCCATCCTTGGGTGACGCTTCTGATATTACTAGTATTTTCCCCCAACAAAGCTAGAAAAAAAAAACTCCTCCAATCTGATTTCAACTTCTTTTGGTCAAAAGTTAAAAACAAAAAATCACTGTCAAACAGGTCATTAACGTCAAAATGAGGTCATCTTATTCTATAAAAGAAGACACGAAAGATTCAATTGCTATTTGCTATACATTCATAATTATCCCTTCTTCAGTCTATCCGGGGACAAGGAAAGAATACAATTGAGTTTACAGACTTAAAGACTCAGGCAAAAGACCCATACCAAGCTCAAGATATGAGTTTTGTGAGTAAAATATAAGACTGTTTTAACCATCTAATTACACATTTGACGATTTAGATTGAGCATTCAAAATATACATGTCAAAGCTCAAAACTCGGACACATAATAAAATAAGAGTTTTGTCAACATGTATATACTAATTTTTTTCTGATTTTGAATGTATTTTTTTACATCATTAAATTAATTTTTTCTCATTAGATCTAAGCAAAACTCTTATTTTATTATCTGTCTTAGTTTTGAGTTTTGACATGTATATTCTCATTGAATGTATTTTTTTACATCATTAAATTAATTTTTCTCATTAGATCTAATTTTTTTAAAAAAATTTAGAATATAAATAATGTAAGTTTTTTTTAAAATATGTATATACACCTAGACACCCCCAATAAATAATTGATTTGTTGTCTAAATGCCATCCCAAGCATCAATTTTTGATCTCCTACATAAAAAAACATCAATTTTTAACCGTAGATGCCTAGATGGTAAGGCCCCGGAAGAGACCGGCGAAAATAGTGAAAACACAATCATTGAGAAGGGTCCCAGATATCAGCGGCATTGTGACCCACGTACTATCTTCCAATATCAATTCCTGCCATATTAAATTGGTCCATCTGAAAACCCCACATGTCAGCCGCGCCAGCTCCACCTGGACTTCCAGATCTCTCCCGATTAAAATATAATTCCAACTCGTCACTTACAACTGGGCCCAATCGCGCGGTGTCAGACAAGAAATCCCACACGTCAGAGTCCCATCCCGAGTTTACAACCCCACCCGTGCCCGCCACGTCTCCGCATAATAGCACATCGTCGACAGCCCCTCGTCTGTTTCCTCCACCCTTCCCAGAACGCGAAACCCATCACCACCGCCTCGAGCCCCCATAGACCGCGCCCACCGTAGGAGAGCCTTGCCCCCTCCCCGAGGCCACTGACCGGTGGGCCCATCATGGCGCGCGGCGGCGGCCTCGGCGGGTGCTGCCCTCCGATGGATCTGATGCGGTCGGAGGCGATGCAGCTTGTGCAGGTCATCATCCCGATGGAGTCCGTGCACCTCACCGTCTCCTACCTCGGCGACCTCGGCCTCGTCCAGTTCAAAGACGTAATGCTCCTCTCTTCGATGTGTTCCTTAGATTTGGTTGTTTCGGGTGGGGATTTTGGGGGATCTGGGGTGTGGTGACCATCCCAATGTGCCGATCTGAGGTGGTTGCTTGGGCTTCCCGCTTGCAATTTCTCGGGGATTTGTAGGAGTGTCCTGTCGGCATTAGAAATTTAGGGAATCGAGACAAGTAGATAGCTTTGCACTTGCGGCATGTCATTCAAACTTTACATTCGAAATAAATTGCGATAGGTTAGGTTGGAAATTTGGACTGGGAATTTAGGGGAGGGATAATTCTTAATCGGGAGGTTTCTCTCACACACTGTAGTAGTACACAATTTTGAAGTTATTGCTAGTGATCAACTCCAGATGCTTCGAAACTGTTCTATGATGCTGTTTCGTTTATGGGAATTTTGTGGACGTCAAGCTGATGCGTGTTAATTTTCTTTTTCAGCTTAATGCAGATAAGAGCCCGTTTCAACGAACATATGCTACCCAGGTACTTCTTTTGTTTGTAATAACATTGTCTTGTTATGTTATGTCATGTTATTTGTATCTATGTTTGAACTCCCATCAAGTTGGAAGTCTATTCTGTTGTGCTAATCTTTTTCCTATTACAAATAGAACTGTTGCTTTGAGTAAGTGATATATAATGTGGAAATCTTATAGTAATTTGCGATGAACTTCTGTAGTTGATTGTGTTTGGTGACTCCATAGGGGACTATTGGGTTGATCTGAATTTTTCTAATCTAGAGGGCTAGTATGTCTGTGCCATGAGTAACTACTCTTGCTGTGGTGCTGCCTACCCTGATGGTGCTCCATTCTTTTATTGGCCGCTTCGCATCATTTAGATCATTTTCTTGGGAGAACATTGGTTGGTTTATTTGAAATGTTGGCATTTGGGTAAATCATGGGCCCTGTGCACATGCATATGTGTCAGCTTGATAAGTTACTCGCTAGATTATTTAGTTGTGTTGTCTAATCTGTTTAACTTCAGTTTTGTATTCTGCTTATGCTTTATTTATTGTCCAGATCAAAAGGTGTGGTGAAATGGCTCGCAAGTTGAGGTTTTTTAAGGAACAAATGTCGAAAGCTGGCATATCAACTTCCTCTGTGCAATTAGGTGAAACCCCTTTGGAATTTGATGACTTGGAGGTATGTTAGTTGATGGAACTGATTCCCTGATAGAATGCAAATTTTAAGTCTTAAAGTTGGCTTTTTTAAACACATTTTATTGACAGGTAAAGCTTGGAGAACTGGAAGCTGAGCTAACTGAGGTCAATGCAAACAATGAAAAGTTACTACGGACTTACAATGAACTTATGGAGTACAATATTGTTCTTCAAAAGGTATGGCTAATTTGCTTTTAAGATATCATTACTTGATTACATTTGGATATATCCTTGTATACATGTTGGAACATGCAATTGAACTCAAAGCAATGGTTGCTCTATTGGTTTTTTAATTTTATTGTTTCTGGTCCTAGTTCCTCATCCTGTTTTCAGAACATATCTTGTATCACTTTGCACAAGTAGGATTTGCTTTATGTATTATCTTTTTTGCCATGTTGAGAAGCAATGTTGTTCGTCATGCATTAATTCAGAGTATTTATGCCATTTATAGCAGCATCTTCTACTGCCTTCTGGGGGCGTTCATGCTATTATCTCATCCAAGTATAAGATAAGTAGGCAGGGAAGCACTCCCCTTATTGTCTCATGGCCATGCTAAATGGTCAATATGATGACTAAGGATAGTTTTGACCTGCCTAAAAATGTTCAACCTAGCACCGATGGTGTTGTATCTTCATTGACTTGATTCTTGCACCACATATGTTACTAAGCTTCTCTTATTTTATTAGGAAACTACAAGATGCTCAACCCTATTGGTTGCTGCTTGCTTAGCCCAGTTTCAGTTCTGATATGTTAAAAGGGGGACTTGAATGATGGAAAGAGTAAAATTACTTGTGATGTGCATTTTGGATCTTCACATAATGATTGTCTTGTTTTCAGGCTGGTGAATTTTTTTATTCAGCTCAAAGAAGTGCTGCAGCACAACAGAGGGAAATGGAAAGAAGTCAATCTGGTGAGACTTTTCTGGAAAGCCCTCTACTGGAGCAGGTGAAAATATAGTTTCAGAAATCAGCATTTTAAGCTGTCTTGCCCGTTTTGCTTTCCTGCTTTTCTTGTTTCTCTTTCTTATAGGATGTTGGTTGTACTCTTTAGGAGATGTTAACAGATCCATCAAAGCAAGTGAAGCTTGGTTCCTTGAGTGGTCTTGTGCCGAAGGAAAAGGCGGTGGCTTTTGAGCGTATCTTATTCCGTGCCACAAGGGGCAACATGTTCCTTAGACAAGAACCTACCAATGATCCTGTCACTGATCCACTCTCTGGAGAAAAGGTTTTTATTAAGTCTTTTTGCAGTAACTATGGTTAGTTTTTCTTTGGAAGTTACTTTGCAGATCTCTTCTAAATTATGCAACTTGATATTCTTTCCCTTTTTGTTTGTGCACTGAAGAAAAGCATGTTTTTTAATAGTTCGGCAATATATGAAACCAACATACAACATGTATATTGAACAATTCAATTACGCTAAATGCTAATTATAATTTTGTGGTATATTAGTGATTTAGTGTCTGATGACATTTGTTGAACTTGAGCTGCACTTACATTGTACCTTGTTTCCACTAACTGTGGGCCTGTGGTAGTTCTGAATTTCTGTTTATTTCTTATTTGGTCTATGCACTTACGTGCTACCACATTTTATATGATAATGCAGGTTGTCAAGAATGCATTTGTTATATTCTACTCTGGGGAGAGAGCAAAAGCAAAGATTCTCAAGATATGTGATGCTTTTAATGCAAACCGTTATCGATTTCTGGAAGACATTGCTACACAGATGCAGACTATTCAGGAGGTCAGTGCTTGCAATATGGTGTTTATTGATATTCTTCTGTGGAAATCTTTCATGTAGATTAGCACTGGTACATGTTAGGCTTAAATTCTCCACAACTTAGCACTGCTACAGAGAAATTCGGCAGTTGACAGAATTTCTGTGCAGCAGATATCCTTTTGGACATGGATCTGCTTTGCATATGGTATGATAGTGCTTATCATCTAGCTATTGCAATGGTTCTATTGGATTGTCATATCCTCCACAAAAATGAATCGGCTTTAATTACTCTTACCTTTTGAAAAAGGTTGCATTGCTGTCAGTTTAACACTAGGTCAACTATTTTTTTGTTAGATGATTCTAACATCTGCAGTTTATTCTCTCCCTTCTAATCTTTATTGTCACTCTTGGTATTTGTTGGATGCTTGAATTGTGCATTCTCAATAAGTTTTGAATTACCAACGTGGATGCCATTAAGAGAGCCTTGGGCCCACAATTGTTTTATGCTACTAAATTCAGCCTATGAAGATATTATATTATATGTTCTGAAATGTTTTGCCATTGCTTAGGTATCTGGAAGAATCTCAGAGTTGAAGGCAACGATTGACATGGGATTAGCTCATCGTGACAGTATACTTAAAAGTATTGCCTCTGAGTTTGAGCAATGGAACCACTTGGTAAGCTTGTATTATTTTTCTCTGCATTTGATAAATTGCATATCTTAAAATTTAGGAGTCCACACAGTTAGAGCATTAGTTTAACTAGTGTATCTTTTATTTTCCATGGAACTCAGTTTCATTAGTTTAACTAGTGTATCTTTTATTTTCCATGGAACTCAGTTTCATTACTAAGTAGCATCAAATGCTCCAGGTAAAGGAGGAAAAATCAATTTATCATACTTTAAACATGCTGAGTCTTGATGTGACAAAGAAATGCTTAGTTGCTGAGGGCTGGTGTCCAGTTTTTGCAACAAATCAGGTAAACCATGCACTCTTTTCGTGGTGTTTGTTTTACCATATGTATCTGGCTGCCTTCCTGTTTCTATTGTTCTCATCTGTGATCTGTATGATTTACTATACATCTTTGCAGATTCAAGATTCGCTTCAGCGTGCAACTCTCGATAGCAAATCCCAAGTTGGCTCAATATTCCAAGTTCTCAACACAAAAGAATCTCCTCCAACATATTTCCAGACAAATAAATTTACATCAGCATTCCAGGAAATTGTTGATGCATATGGGTATGTTTCCAGAAGTACAAAGACAAGCATCTTTCTAGCTGTTCCACATTGGAGATTTAACATATTCTTACTTCTGAATAAAAAATTTGTGTTCCAACTCTTAAGGAAAATTTTCTGATCTTTTCCATGTTTCTGGAAATTTAACAAATTCATACCTCTGAATAAAAAATATCCACTTATTGTCGTGAACAAGAAATGAAGAAATAAGGGGAGTTTGTGTTATTTGGGATTAATCTTTTCGGTTGGATCATTGGATAAGTGCTAACTTCATGTTAAACATTTGACACAGGATTGCAAAGTATCAAGAAGCAAATCCTGGTGTATTTACTATTGTCACTTTTCCATTCTTGTTTGCTGTTATGTTTGGAGATTGGGGTCATGGACTTTGCTTATTAGTTGCAACACTCTTTCTGATAATCCGAGAGAAGAAACTAGCTTCACAGGTTTGCTCAACAGTCTTCCTTCATTACATTTAACTTCATATATCTGCTTGCGTATTACTATAACCCTGGTTTGAACTTGTTCCCTTGGAATTTCTAGTAGTTATCTTCTAGGTTAAAGTGTAAGTATTTATATTACGAAGTCCCCTAAGTTTCATTAGTAGCTCTGTGGTTCCCCTAAAACTGTCTCTTTGATTTACAGAAACTTGGAGACATAATGGAAATGATGTTTGGTGGCCGCTATGTAATTATGATGATGGCAATATTTTCAATATACACGGGGTTAATATACAATGAATTTTTCTCCGTTCCGTTTGAACTTTTTGGTAAATCTGCCTATGCATGCCGTGATCCTTCTTGTCGGTAAGGAAGAAGTAAAAGTACTCCTGAAATTTATGTGCTTATCAAATTAATTTTCTGGCTTATTGTCCATTTGTCCTTTTCTTTGAAGAGATGCTGATACTGAAGGATTACTTAAGGTGAGGCAGACATATCCTTTTGGTGTGGACCCTGTGTGGCATGGCAGCCGTAGTGAGCTGCCATTTCTAAACTCACTGAAGATGAAGATGTCTATTCTTCTTGGTGTTGCACAAATGAACCTTGGAATTGTGATGAGTTACTTCAATGCAAAATTCTTTAGGAATAGTCTTAATGTCTGGTAAGATTATCTCACTTTCTGAGAAATGTACTTAAATAACATTCTAATATGAGAAGATGCCTTGATGCCTATCAAGGAACATGAGTTCCAGTTTTATATCTATCTTTTTCTACCATTCTCTAGCTTGTGCCTTGTGGTGCAATCAGTAGATCATTCTCATTGCTGATGTGTGCTTTTGTAACAGGTACCAGTTTATTCCTCAGTTGATCTTCTTGAACAGCTTATTTGGTTATCTGTCACTACTTATCATTATTAAGTGGAGCACAGGGTCAACAGCGGATCTGTACCATGTTATGATATATATGTTCCTCAGTCCAACTGATGAGCTTGGGGAGAACCAACTATTTCCTGGTCAGAAAACAGTGCAGGTTTGGTCATATTCACGAAATCATTGTTGTTGTTATGGTCTGACTTTGCAGTATGCATGTGTATTAATTTGACATTTATTATTTTCTTATAGCTTGTTCTACTTCTGCTTGCTCTGGTGTCCGTGCCATGGATGTTGGTTCCAAAGCCATTGTTGTTGAAGAGGCAACATGATCGGGTATGTTTTTATGTATTATATTCGACAGTCTATGACAACTTTATGGCTGCAATTACCTTCATGCTAACTTTGTTCTCTGTTGCAACAGAGGCATCAAGGCCAGCAATACACCATGCTTCATAGCACAGATGAATCATTGATGGAGTTGGAGGAGCATCACGAAAACTCGCACAATCATGAGGAGTTTGAGTTTAGTGAAGTTTTTGTTCACCAGCTTATCCACACCATTGAGTTTGTGCTTGGTGCAGTCTCAAATACCGCTTCTTACCTTCGTCTCTGGGCTCTCAGGTACAGTTAAACTTTTAAGTTTCACCTCAAAAAGCGTCTCTTCACTCTGCTAGCTACTAACAACTGAGTAATATTACCCCTGCAGTCTTGCACACTCGGAGTTGTCCAGTGTCTTCTATGATAAAGTTCTTGTCCTAGCGTGGGGGTAAGATCTCTCTCTCTCTCACACACACACACACACACACACTATTTAACCTGCTGTGCGATGTTTCCTCTGTAGGTTCAACAATGTCATCATCCTCATTATTGGAATTATTATTTTTGTATTCGCTACTGTTGGTGTGTTGCTTGTGATGGAGACCCTAAGTGCGTTCCTCCATGCCTTGAGGCTCCACTGGGTGGAGTTCCAGAACAAGTTCTACGAGGGTGATGGATACAAGTTTGCACCATTCTCCTTTGCTCTGATCCGTGAGGATGAAGATTGAATCATCCAAATTCATGTAGCCTGTAACATCTGGTGGCCTTTGCTCCTTGAATAATCATTATTTATCGTCTTCAATGGAAGAATCAGAAAACCACGGTTCCTTATATCAAGCGAGGGATGCGGAAATCATTTTTTTCATTTGGATTGCCTTCACTGGAAGTCGCGCGAGTTTATTTTGTAGAGTATCATTTATGTTGCTTTCCATGGTAATGGAGGAGGTTGGGGCAGTTGCAAATAAGTCTGTTGGCATCACCCTTTTTTGTTGGTGCAATGTTAATAACAAGTTTTGTACTCATGGTTGCTGCATGAGAAATGTGTATTTTGGACATGGATCTGGAAATAAATAAGATCCGATGATTGAGACATTTTGAACACTGATTTTGGAAAGAAGTAAGATACGACGCTGGCAGCACAGAAACTTTGGTTCCATAATGAGATCTATTTGGCCCTTCTGTTTAAGAAAAAAGTTGCATGATGTTCTTTCTAGAGACGGTGAAGGGGGTTAAGCGGGAGTGTGGAGATCTAATGGTAGATTTATCTTCTTTTTCTCATAAATCTAAATTATTTGTATAAAATTTACGGTTGTATCTGTCATTAGTTAAAATATAAATCTGATTAATTTACAACTTATGATATACAAATATGTTGAAAAATTTTATTATTGGAATCACCTTCTAATCTGATGGCATATTCCGTGAGGTTCGCAAGTTCATGCAAGCGGTAGACTGCAGTTAGTCCTTTACAGTTGACTAATTAAAACACTGCATTTTCCTGGAGGCATAAAAGGGTCATACGCAAATGGTCTCTTTTTCCTCGCTTCCTCGTTTTATCTGACCCACCGACACTTGGTACAATCGTACCGCCCGTTCTCATCCCCAAACAGGGTTTTTATCTCATTTAATCAGCATCTCCATGTTCCACAATCAATTACAATCTAAAAAAAAAAAAAAATACAAAGCACGTAGGGTACATGAATAATTATAACGACAACACAACAAAATCCCACAGTTCGTCTGAATCGTAATAGTACATTAAAAAAAAAAAAAAAAAAGAAGGCCATGCACGTCAAAGCTGCTCCTTATTCGTCAATCGGCGGCACGTTGCTGCTGCTGCTGCTTCGCCTGGCGCTGCTGAACTGCCCCGTGACTGTCCGGCCGACGAACTTGCCGGCCTTGCTCAGGCCGCTGCCGAAAGCGCCGATACCGCTGCCCACGGCGCCGATGCCGCTGCCCACCAGCCCCACGCCCGAGCCCGCCAGCCCGATGCCCGAGCCGGCAACGCTGGCACTCGCTGCGACTCCCGTGCCGACGCCGGAGATGACCGTCGACGCCATGCCGCCCACGGCGTCCGCGGCGCCGCTGACGGCAGCCGTCTCCTTCGTCTTCCTCCGCTCCTCCACGGCTATCTTCTCCAACTCCAGCGCCTCCTCCTGCTCCGCCTTCGTGAACGGGTGGTACAACACCTGCATGCGTAAGAACCTAGTAAGGCCTGCTCCAAGACAAGGACGTGAGTACGTGACGATACAAGCAAGTATATACCTTTATGGTGAGCACCCCTCTGTCCTTCTTGTCCTTGACTTTGGTTGTGTCGAGGGATGACAGCAGCTGCAGGTTGATCTCCTGCAGGGTCTCCATTGCCAGGTGGCAGAGAGGTAATTTGGCTATGCCCAGCCTCTTGTCTTGCTTCAGTTTGTCCTCATCAAAAACCTGGAAGCAAAAAATTAAAAAGGGTATAAACAGTGTGTGTTTGCTTGCAAGCAACTGCATTTTGGTTCTGTTTGGGATTCTTATGTTGTGCTGCTCACGACGGGGTGAAGCGGTGGTGGATATATGTCCTGAATCAATGTTCTGAAATTTTAGGTACTAGCTGACGTGTTTTCGTGTGATCGGCCATATAAACAAAAAAATGCTAGGTAATCCATATCACAGAGGGCTGTTGTTTGGTTTAAGAGAGCATATGCGATTTGATACATGAAATTGAGCCATGGCGGTTGTTTGGTTCAAGACGTGACAACATGCCTGGCTATTTGGCGTGCCTGAAATTTGCTTGAAAGCAATCCAATTCTAAAGAAAAACAGACTTTATTTGAGAAACGGGTGAGAGTTGGAGTACCTCAAGAACAAGAGATTGTGTTTCCTTGTCTTCAGCGATCAGTTCGAAGGTCTCGTCCCATTCAGGGCTCAGGTTGTCGTCGACGACCCTGGTTTTCTCCTTGAACATTGGGCGTATAAACAGGATCACGTATGGGTCAGATTTGCCGATCAATTCCTTGTTCTTAAGAGATTCCGCGCGCACCACGGTGACGGTGAGTTTTCCATGCGGTTTCAGCTCCAGGTCACTGCAGAAGAACAAAAAAACCTGTCATTTTGTGGTCATTTCACTATTTCCAAAATAGCAACTGTAGAATAGCATTTTAGCTGATGTTTTGGATGATGATACACTTCATTGTGCTTTGTACCCCTAACCATTAAGGCTGCTTTTGGTTTGTGGTGTGATTTTGTGTTATGTTGTCAATTATTAAAAATATTTGACATATCTAATAAGGTATTATTGTTATTTCAATAATTACTAAATAATCACTGCTAAAAATAGTATAATAAACTGGGTTATGGGAACTCATTGCACTCCCAAACTTTTAACAGCCTAAGAGAGTGTTTAGCGTTGCTTATTTAGGCTTTAGTTTTTCAGAAAAAGTGAAGTTGGATTGACTTATCCTTTAAGTTTAAACCTCTTGAACCTTTTTTGAACTAAAGGCTCTAAATAATTTTAAGCCCAAATTTAAACTAGTTTATGAGTTAAGTTAAATAAGGTCAAACGGAATTCAAGAATTTTAGGCCTCTCCAAATGATCATGGGCATTTTTGTGATAGGAGATGCAAGTGTTGCTAAAATGTAGGAACAAATGAGGCTAACCTTATATCAACATCCACACCACCCAAGGGAACAACAATTCTGTGTGGCCATTGAAGCATGTCAGTAATTAACGATGCCACAGTGTCCTACAAACAACCAAATAAACATTTTTTCATTTCTAGATACATAAATGCAGAAAAAAGAAATAAGCGTATTTTTAAATTTGTGAACAAAAAGAAGGAAAATTCATGACATACGTCAATCATGTCTGAAAGACCGGGCATTGCCGTCAAGCTTCCTCCAACCGCCTTCAGTACGTAGTCAATTCTTGGTTTTGGCTGCAATTGAAGAAATCCATTAGATTCAGCAACAAACTAATTACAAAAATGCAATTCCTGAGAGAGAAACAGAACGACACATGAAGTTTAAACAAATTACAAACTCAATATGACGCATTTCTGCAAGCAAAAGTGCCAAAGATAGATAATAGTAAAGAGAACAGTTTTGTCTGTTTATGCATATCATAACAAACACACACCTCTGCCAGAAGAGCAACAACAACAGCAGAGATACACGGAATCTCTTCAGACAGTTGAAAGACAACACGGATGATGGTGAACACCTGAAGATTCTTAAACTGCAAACCAAGTAAACAAGAGAAGTGTTATCCGGATAAGTATTACAAAATGCAAATTATTAAGTTTCGTTTTCTCCTTAGTTTGAAGAAACTGGAATTACTAGTGTTACATAGTAAATCTACCATGTTATGATCACTATCAGGTTCATCTAAATCTAGATGGTGCCTGACGATCATAGTACTATGCTAAACCGCATTATTGGATTGCACCAAAACTAGTCACCAACATGGTGAATGACCACATAAAATATATAATTGCAATCAAGTGCAAACTGAGGCAAATTTAAGCTAGGTTCATTTTTCTCAGACTTGTGTTGTCCTTTGCAAACCTGAATGGGAAGTGAGGCAACAAGTGTTTCAACTGCAAGAATAATGTTCGGATCTCCGCCCCACCGAAAGTCTATGTCCATAGTAATTTGCCCTTTCTTGAGGCTCTGAATCCGAATGCCTTAACAACAGAACAGCAGAAATCAGACCAAAGATTTCAAGGGAAGATTTTGCTGCAAAATCGACACAATTTTTTCGCTGCAACCTTCAATTTTCGGTGGCACACGTCCTAGAGAGAGTTTGCTGAACTTCAGTGAGGATATCCCTGGTGGTCGATAGTCGTCAAGTAGAGGCTCGACAGAATCCCTGATGACCATAGTTGCTGCCTGTAACCAAATATAATTGCAAATAAGAACAGATGCTAACAGCTAGCACAATGGTTTGATGTTTTTGCTGTGGGCTATAATGGAAGTAACTTCTGTACCTCCTCAACAAAGGGCCAAAGTTTGCTCAATTGCTTGTTGAGCCATTTCACCTGAAGAATGAAAACAAAAGCATGAAAAATATGAACCAAGGCAAGCATGAGCAAGACTATGAATTATGATGTTCATTGCGTATTTTCCATGGTATTAGTACTGTTCATGGTTTTGGACTGAGTATGAGCGATATAGTTCGATAACCATGGCTTGCTATGGGTTTTCTTTTAAGAAAAAATGTTCAGCATTACGACGAATTCAATGAAATCTATGTGTTTACTGGAAAGATACTTGGACAAAAGTGATAATCAAGTTACATTTCACCTGTTCATACTCTGGAAATGATACCCATTCAGGAAGATTTTCTCCACATATTTTCTTCAGATCTTCACGGTTGAGAGATCCAAGTAAGTTGATATCGGCAGCCTGTTTCAAAATGTATTATTCTGGATGTTATCTCAAACTAATCTGCACACAAATACTTGTGTAAACTAGTATCAAACGAAAAAAGAGAAACTGCGCAAGATTTGCATTACTGTTTGATCAACATTGTAAACTAAATGGAGATCTTTTAAGCAATTCAACGCATTGCTCCAAAGGCATACCCTCCAACGCATCGATCAATCACAATTCACATGTAACCTACAAATCGACTCCTTAACATTGCCACACGGATCAAAAGAAAATCTTAGCAACATAATAACACGATGCAAACACATCAAGATCAAAACTTTGCATATCTCAAGGATCAAGAATTCAAGATCAAGCCATGCATATATCTATATATATATATATATATATATATATATATATATATATATATTATGTATGTATGTACGTGCCTTGGCGGCGCGTTTGGTGGCGCGGCGAGTCATGGCCCGCGCCCAGCCGGCGATGAGGGCGATTGCAACGACCATTCCCATGATCACTCCGGATATAAACCCCATCTCTTCTCTCTTCTCAATGGCGAAAGATCAAGAGGATCGAATGACAATGACAACAATTCTTGGACCAAATCGATGCGCCAAATCTCCCCCAAATTCTTGTCCTGTTTTCTTAAAAAAGAAAAAGAAGAAGAAGAATTCTAGTGCTGTTAACGCCCGATTTGCACCCGAGTTTTTCGTGTGCAAACAATAATGACGAGACGGAGAGATGAGGAGGGAGATGTAATAACGTGTGATTAGTGGGGATGATTCTCCTGTGACTTTTGCATGGAAGGATCCGGGAATGGCTTTTTACGCATGGACCCCTGCTGATATACAGATTTGTGTTTTGCACTTCACATTTTTTGGTCTGCGTGGTTAATGTTTTAAGGCTCCATTTGACAGAAAATTATGTTTGATATGCCATATTTTTGTGGCACTATTTGATAGTTGTTTTATATAACAACAATACTTTTATTATATATGACAAATATATTTTATAAGTCACACACTTAAATAATATAATATTATATCACACTACGATCTCAAATAGTATTTGTGTATACACTGATTTAGTTGATGCCTAACCATAGACCATCTAACTATCAAGTTTGAATAGATATAAATTTAGCAGAGAAATTCAATATTTAGTTAGATTTTCAATTCAAAATTGAACTCGGATTTCAGATAGGAAATTTTTATATTGAGATTCAGATTTGGTATGTTGTAACCATGGGTCATACCGCTTGGAGGATAGAAAAATTCAGTCAAGAATGAAGATATAACACAGAAACTCTAGATAGTGTACTACATTTTTCCGAGGGCTTGGTTACCTTAGGCCTGAGCCCACAGGAGGAATTCTTCCTATGGGCTTACAAATCCATGGGAATATCTTTCTTCCCTCTACCCTGCTTGGCTGCTTGTCCTTCTCCAGTTCTCTGAAAAAAAAGAAGTCATATGTTTGATCAAGAGAGTTAGAATATATATTTATTATAATCTCTTATAGTTTTACATATGTGTTTAATTAGAATATTGTGAAGTGGGGGTTAGCGTGGGATATCGTATTTGTTGCCAGCATAACAATACTACCACTTGTAAAAATAATTTCTAAAAAAATTCCCTTTTTCATAGTCACCCACATGTTTGGTTCACAAGAATTTCAAATGAATTTTGTAGGAAATAAAATAGAGATATTTAAGGTGCATGTATATTTTTTTTAAAAAAACTTATATCATTTATATTCTTCATTTCTCTTAAAAGACTAAATATAAAGAAAGGAGATTGATTTAACGGTAGAAAAAAGTATGTACAAAATAAGAAAAAATAATACATACACCTTAGAAAATTTAGTAAAAATAAACAGAAATTTTTCTTTAAAATTTTTGTATTCCAAACAAGACCATAATGCTTCTCCTTTAGGATTGTCTAAGGGCGTCACTCCTTGAGGATTGTTTCTTAGCCCAACTTCTCTCGATGGATTATCCTTTGTCCCCCAAGAACATTTCTCTTGGAGGGTTCAAATTTCACAAACATTTTTTTGAGTCTTTTTAGGGTACTTGACAAAATAAGAGATAAGTCATAGTTAAAATCTAGTCAAACACTCTTTTGATCTTAAAGATTGTTAGTTAGTGTCGGAGATCACTTCTCTTCGAGGATATCTTATAGTCTCAAAAATATCTCTCCAGACAAATCCCTTGAACCGGAGAATATTGGGGTTGGGGTTTGGGTTGTTTCTAAAAGATTCTCAGAATTTCAAAAAAAAACTCAAATTGATGTAAAAAAACACGATTTCATAAAATTATACAAGATTTGAAAATAGAAAAGTGTGTCATGAGGCACTGATAGCCATTGGCCTGAATGGTACAGTCTAATGGTGGTATTATTGGGCCATAGGAGATGAAATTTTGATACCGGAGCATGTAGTAGTGTTTGGTACAGTCTAATCACCTGTTTGGCAGGCCTATAAGCAACGGATCATGACTTACATGTCTTTTACTTTTTAGGTCTTATTTGAAATTTAGAAAATTTATAAACATATTTTAAAAATAAAACATTCATTTCCATTAGATATTGAAATTTTCTCCAAACTTCTAAAATTTTTGTGTTCTAGACACCTCCTATTTATAATGTGTTCTCTCCGTACATTCTATCAGGACAATTCATCTCCAGTTTAGACATAGTGTGATATACTCTTTTACATTTTACATGGTTATACGTGATGGAGCACAATCTTCACGCAATTGATACATGGGTTTTCGTGATTTTTTTTATAGTCATGAATTTTATGATTTAGTTACATAGCTCCAAGAACATAGAAATTGGATCTTTTGTCTTAAAAAAAATAAAAGATAAAGATGTATTTTTTTTATTATTTCAACTCATCAAACAGAATTTGAATTATCTATAATAATGTGAAATATAAATTAAGATGATTAATCATTTTACAAGAAATTATTAATTTTTCATTCACATTTGTCTATAATGTAAATTCTTGATCTCACAGTTCAAACAAAGAAAAAAATATGTGCCTTTTATTTTTCAAGATAGCAATACAACTTGCACTGATAACTGAAGAAAAAGAACACTTTGAGAATAATGAGAGAATCTCATTAAATCTTGGGGAAGAGTTTCGTTTCTTCTCAAAAAATTATTTTTTAGAGAAATTAGAGAGTGGGGGTCAACTTTTTGGCATAAAAAAAGTGTTTTAAACTGAAACTCTCCCAGCAGGTTTGGACCATGATAACATGGAAAATTTAGCTTCTTATTGTTTGAACATTATGCAGAACATGTTTGTAGCACTAAGATACTCCCACAAAAGCCAATCAGCCCTTTCTCAAGTGTTCACGTGATGTGCTTTCAGATTCTCTTTCTCTGAGAACATAAGCAACTTTTTAGAGTTAGATTCTATCATTCTAGTCCTCTGAAAAGACATAGTGCTTAAAAGCATGGAATAAATTACTACCATCTTGGTCCTAAAAAGCCATGGTCTATATATATACGGACAAAAGAACCTCTGGATTTATTCACCATTTTGGCTTGTTGGAAATGGATAGCGCTTAAGATACTCACAAGAGAAGATAAGCCAAAGCCTTGCAAGTTCCCTCCTTGTGGCACCCAAAAGAGATACATGATAATATGGCATAGTTTAAGAATTCTTTACCTCAAAAATCCTAGCCTACTTGCAAAGTTAATGCTACTTTATATAAGTGTGCTGTTTATGCCTTTTGTACATTATTATTTTTTCTTATTGCTAGATCATGTCCAGGTTATATAATTTATTTAAATAGTTTGACCATAGCAAAGCCATCTGTTAGTATAAGGCAACATGACCATCTAGCAATATTGAAGAAATGTCACTGAAACATAATTTTGGATAAAATATTGCATTAAACCATACAAGTATTTAAACAAACAAACGAGGAACTTGCCACATATATTGGCAAAATTTGTTGAACTTGCATGAATAGAAGCAAAAGATAATCAGCTGATTTTAATGGGTGAATTAGTGGGATTAACTAGAGTTTGCAAGGATGTTTGACACCATTTCAGCTGCCTTTTTTTTTTTTTAAGAACATATGGGTTATTAGATTTATTTGAAGTCATGGTAAGTTGTCCACATCTTTCAAATAAACATTCTAACCAACTCATGTAGATAAGAAAACACAAAACAAAATGAACCTATATTGAAAAAGCCATGAAAAAAAATTTGACTTACTAGTAGTTATTTGCTACACTTCCAAACATTTGCTTCGGGAAGTGATGAGTTTGGAAAGTGCCAACCTCTTCATGTAATAATCATAGTTAGGTTTCAGCGGTCTAACCAGGCTTAAGCATAACCCAACCTTACAGTGCATGCAATTATCACTCTTCGTACTATATTCTATTAATTGGCTCATTAATTGATTTCTTCTTCCCTCCTACCGTGCACAGTGTTCATATTTCCATGGACCATGCTAGTTTTTTTTTACTGTTAACCCAGAATTAAAAAATAATTTCGAAATTAACCCACAGTTACGAGAATTTACAAAAATGACCTACCACGTCAGCTTGTCGAGCTCTGAGAGCTCGACAATCTGCTAGTCGCACGGGACAACCACTTGTCGCGCTCCCCAACCACGACAACAGCTTGTCGCGGGTCCCGAGCACGACAAGTTCGCAGCAGTTGTCGCACCTGGAGCACTCGACAAGTTAAAAGATTTATTTGCCGAAACGGGGATTCGAACCCGGGCCAGTGGACTCAGGAGCGAGCGCGCGAGCCAGTTGGTCTAAGGCACTTATCTGTTATATGAGCACTGGACATTTTAATATTTTATTTATGCAGATGGCTGAATTGCTGGGAGCTTGTCGTGCTCCAGGAACACGACAAGGATTTGTCGAGCTCTGGGAGCACGACAAGCTCCTAGTCGTGTTCCTGGAGCACGACAAGAGGCTGCCCGTGCGACTAGCAGCTTGTCGAGCTCCCAGAACTCGACAAGCTGACGTGGCAGGCCATTTTTACAAATTTTCGCAACTGTGGGTTAATTTCAAAATTATTTTTTAATTCTGGGTTAACAGTAAAAAAAACTCTGGACCATGCCTACAACATAAAACTAAACATGTTATTTATTTTGGACTCATTCAGTAGACTAAAGCTTCCACTCCACTAGAAATCAATAAGGTCGCTATCTGAGTTTATAAATAGAAGTTATAACAAACTAGTATATTAGAGAAGCTCCAATTAGGTAAAATAAGCCATTATGTGTAGACTAGGGTTTAGAGTCCTCAAATCTCTTATGCAAGTAGGCTTTTGGCAATCCTATAAATTTAGCTAATCTATTTAGGTTAGTGCTGACCAACTTTACAAAAATATCCGTATAACCAGTGCAATAATTATGCAAAAAGATCCATAATTCAACCAGTGACAACAACTACAACTAGACACCAAAACACAATCCTATTAGATGCATCTCCTAGTGATGTATTCTCTTGCTACCACGCTTTATTTCAGCACTAATATATTAAGATTTTCGTGTGGACAATTAGTATGCCATTAATTGTCACAATTCCATGACTATATTAGATAAAAGATCGACAAAAGCATTTTATCGAGTGAAATGCATGAGAAGTAGGACGAAAGGAAGTCACCTGAATGCTTGAATAATACATATCCACGACTGAGATCAGCCTACATGAGCATCTTCCAAACCTCCTTTTTTATATTACTTGCAAAACAAAATCCGACGAATTAAAACCTCTCCCTCCTCGCGACTGTCCTGTGGGCCATGAATATTCAACGGACCCTTATTACAGCCGCATAGGATTCTCCACTTCCCAACACCCCTCCGTGATCCACACACACACACATCTGAAGTGGTGAAAAGCCAACTCACTTTTCGCCTCACTTCCCTAGTCTTTTTCTCCCTTCCCCTTCCCCTTCCCCCGCTGAGCTCTAAACGCTCCATGCCCTCGCGGCAGCCTTCCCCTCCCTCCCCTCCGCCGGCTGTGGCCGCAGCGGCCGTCGTTGTCGCTGACCTCAGATCTCCCAGCCACCACCACCACCGCTCCTCTGCCGCCACAGCGGCCTCGGCCGCGGCGGCGGCGGCGGCGGCGCTTATCCTGGTAACCCTCGTCCTACTCCGGTGGCTGCGACGGGGGAACCGGCACGCCGCGGCCGCGGCGCCGCCTGCGCTAGCTCTGCGACGGCTGTCGTACCAGCAGCTGCGGCGCGCGACGGGCAGCTTCGCGGCGGTGAGCAAGCTGGGGCAGGGCGGGTTCGGCCCCGTGTTCCGCGGCGCGCTCCCCGGGTCCGGCGAGCCCGTGGCTGTGAAGGTTATGGACGCCGCAGGCTCCCTCCAGGGCGAGCGCGAGTTCCACAACGAGCTCTCGCTCGCCTCCCACCTTCTTGGCTGCGACCACGGGTCCCCCTCCATCCTCCTGCCGTTCGCGTACTCGCTTTGCGTGCAGCCGCACCGGCGACGGATGATGTTGGTGTACGATCTGATGCCGAACGGCTCGCTCCAGGACGCGCTGCTGGGGAAGAGGTGTCTCGAGCTGGTTGCGGAGTGGCCGCGGCGGATCGCGGTGGCCCGCGACGTGGCCGCCGCGCTCCACTACCTCCACGCCGTCGTGCAGCCGCCAGTGATCCACGGGGACGTGAAGCCGAGCAATGTGTTGCTGGATGGCGCGCTCCGCGCGCGCCTTGCGGATTTTGGCCTCGCGCGGATCAAATTCGAGGAGGATGAGCCAGAGAGTGGCACGATTGGAGGCAATGGGAATGGCAATCCCGGCGGGGGATGCGATGATGACATGTCTGTTGCGGGCGAGAGCACGACCGCTGTGGTTGTGAATGGGGAGGACAATGCTGCCAAGTCGCCGGAGGACGACGAAGGCTTCACCATGGCCTCTCCCGCGGAGGCAGCGTCCACTTCAGGGTGTGATAGGATTAGTGTTGGTAGTGGATTGAATAGCCGCAGCTGCAATGTTGGAGGTGCTGCGGCATCTGGGGCTGGGAATGACTGGTGGTGGCGACAGGACAATGGTGGCAGCGGTGTCAAGGACTATGTCATGGAATGGATTAGGTCAGAGATCAAGAAGGAGCGACCTAAGAGCGATTGGATTGCAGGTGCTGTTGCGACCACGTCTGCTGCTGCAATAGAGAAGAAGAAACCAAAGAGGAGGGCGCGGGAGTGGTGGCGTGAGGAGTACACGGAGGAGCTCACCAAGAAGCAAAAGCGGAGGGCACTTGCCAAGTCAAGAAGCGAGACCCACACCATGTCCGGGGTGCAGTGGTGGGAGAGGGATGGTGATTTGGAAGAGAAGGGGCGGTCAAGGAGGTGGCGGATGATGAAGAGCTGGAGTCGGAGGAGCAGCAATGGCAGTATCGATTGGTGGGTTGACGGTGTGAGGAGGAGCAGCCGGGATTGGGCTAGTGGTGAATTTGTGCCCAAAAGTGGTGGAGCGGTGAGCAGTACACCAAGCATGCGTGGCACAGTCTGCTATGTCGCTCCTGAGTACGGTGGTGGCGGGCCTCTATCGGAGAAATGTGATATTTACAGCTTTGGTGTTTTGCTGCTAGTGCTTATCTCCGGGCGCCGGCCGCTCCAAGTGACGGCCTCGCCCATGTCAGAGTTTGAGAAGGCAAGCCTCATCTCGTGGGCGAGGCATCTTGCCCACGTCGGCCGCCTGCTCGATCTTGTCGACCCTGCTCTGCGGGATGTCAACCGTGACCAGGCGCTGCTCTGCATTACTGTCGCGCTGTTGTGCATTCAGAGGTCGCCATCTCTCCGCCCATCAAGCGAGGAGGTGCTTAGACTGCTGTCTAGCGAAGGTGAGCTGCCACACCTCCCGCTAGAGTTCTCGCCGTCGCCGCCAGGCGGGTTCCCTTTCAAATCCCGCAGGAAAGCTCGGTGAGTGAAGTTTGTTGGTTAGATGAAAACGGTAGTGTTAGTCTTGTATTGTTATGCATGTTTCTTCATGTACAACACTCTTAGTTTCTATCTGGTGAATTGATTGACGTGTAAAGATCGTGAAGGGGGATAACTGGCAATTCCAATTCAAAGTTGACAAAAAAAAAATCATACTCATTAATCACATGCACAATCATAGTTCATTAACGATAGGAATGACATGCATGACTGATAGTGATACTAACAAGACAGCTGTAGGATGCTGTGGATCGGGTAGCGTTCCTTTTGTGCTGGTTGATTGGGAGGCATCTTGCTTTTTACGCAGTGCTTTGCTGGGCCCCTGTGAACGCCATGTGTTTCCTTCCACTATTTGATAGCCATTTTCCTCCTGGACAAACGCGCCCACTTGTTTGATGGGTTCGATCTTTCCATGTTCCCAGGTCCCTTTCACTTCTTTTTGCACTGAAATGGCACCATCACTTTTCTGCGGTCAGTATATTCTACGCAGTTGCTGTAGCCGGTTTAGATTATGAGACTCTAGGCCATTATGCTCTTTAGAAAAGGCGTTTACTTTTTGTCAATTTGCTAGTGCGTTTGACCAATATGGTTTGTTACTTCGGCATTATGCAGCAAGTAGTTTCGCTTTGGTTGCTGTGGACGTCGAGTTAAGAATCTTGGTCACAGAATCTGTCCACTATTTGACGTCAATGGTTAGGAAGATTGTCGACCTTGGACTGTACTGTTTGGTTGGAAGTCCCACAAAAATATGCCTGGTCTTGGGTATCTTGTGATATTAAGGTAGTGTTTAGATGATGACTTCAGATTTTAATTTCATCTAAACAATTGTTTTAAAATGTGCCTCTTGTGAGATGCAAAAAATTCTAAGCCTCATCTGAGGCATCCACTTGCGAGGTTAATAAAAAAAAAAAGTAAAACATGTTTTACATAATTTAAAGAAAAAAAAATATTCTAAACCAGGATAGTTTTAAAAATTGAGAACAAATTTAAGACAACTTGAGACTTGAGACATGTAAGAGAATACAAATCAAACAGTCCCAAAAAGTCATATGGTTGTGTGGCCTAACACTTCTGGAACGCAGTACAGTTGCAAAGTATTAATCCTGACATAATTTCAGGATTTAACTTGCACATTTTGCTGAGAATTTCGTGGAGGATTCTAACTTGTTTGTTTATTTTACCTAAGTGTTTTAAAGCAAACTCAATGAATCGCCGGTGACTGGTCCGGTGCTGGATAACATATCATAAGAATTACAAACGAGCCGGCACGTCAATTACAAGCGACCAGCAGTAATGCACATCCAATACTGACAATTCCGGGAATCCTGTCTGATACTGATACCTCGACAATTGAAAATTGCTTCTTGTTTTGAGTACAACAATGATTCCCATCAGTAGGGTTTGCCACTGATTTGCAAGAAACGTAAAAAAAATCAAGATATAGTAATAACTCCGAGAAGCATCTTGATTTCCACTCCAATGTATGTAGCCAGTGCGGCGGTCACAGGTAGTAATTACAACTTACAAGCAACGTTGGGTTGTTACAAGAGGATAATATCTACAGTTCAGAAAAAATCCTGTGTTGTTACCAGGCTGCACAAAGAATGTACAGTCAAGAAAGATGAGTTTCAGTCATGCATTTCGCAAGCACCCAATTCTCCAAAATAAAAGGCGAGAGGTGGCGCTAAAGAGCATATACGAGTGTGTTCGTTCACCTGTTTATTTCTGTGACATACTTCTGGCTCTTGGGCTCTATCTTCGCGATCTTGTTCAGGATCCCAACAAAGCAACTTTGCCCTGCAATACAAGATAAACCAAGACATCAAAACTGAACTGATCTAAGACAAACAATTGTATAGCAATATGTTGTGAGTACATCGCAAAATGGATCACTAGCCTACAAAACACATGCCCCTCAAAAAAAGCTCAAGTATTATCATTGCTCACATTAAAACAAGTTATAGGATTAAATAAAAGATTGCATCCCAGAAACTAGAGAGGATAACACATGTTGGAATGTTCAGTATGAAGTGGCATCACAGCTTGAAATAATAAGTAATACTCCTGAACAAAATGGATTACAAAGTCAAAGCAGCCCACCTCTAGACTTAAATCTGCATACAAATCTTCTTTTGCGATTGGCACTTCTGTAAGAATAATACTCCTGATTTCCTTCTCTGTAACAGGGCATACATTTGTACCACCTTGTGCTGTAACAGATGACTTTAAAGTTGGTTTCGAGGAAGAAGCATCATCCTTGCCACCGGATGTTTGGGCTGCCTTTACCAACAATAAGACAATCATATTGTTCAATAGAGATTAAATCAAAGAAAGAAGAATTGCATGCAATCTGCAAATTAGAAGTTTAAACTTTTACATGTTTAGAGTGAACAAAACAAAATGGCTTACAGATTCTACATTCAACCCCCTGGGCGCTGTACCATTAGAAGTTTTTGCATCACCACCCCACAATCTCTTCTTTCCCCTGGATTTGGATGCAGGTGGTGTGCCATGAGCATGCACTGATGAAAGTGTTGGTTCAGCAGCGCTGTTATCCACAGGTTTATTTTTGGGTTGATCCTTAAGTTTTGGAGAGAGCACTGGAGTTGACCCATCTTCCTGTTAGACAAAATAATTATGAACTCTTTTCTCAAAACAGCATGCATTTGTGCAACTGCAATGAATGACCTTTTTAACACATATCAAAGGACAAAATATGCAAGTTCTAAGAGGATTGATGGTCATTACAGCATTGCCTTCACCACCCTCGTAAGCATCCAACTCATTTAGTACATAAGCACACTTAAGCAGCTTTTGTAATTCCTTTCCGGACTTGCTCAGATCACCTTCTTCATACTCATCATCATCCTGTGAGTATTGCAATCAGAAAGTCAATATTTGCCGTCCACCTATGGTAACCCTGTGAAACAAGAAGAGGAGCTAGTGCAACAGAGGAACAATTAATAAACCAAAGACAAAAAGGAGCATTCTACTGATTTTGTAATGCAGAAGACACGTTATACATAGATATTCTCCTCACACTCCCCATATTTGTAGTGAAAAGGGTGTGCTAAATGTGATTTTACCATCTAGCATGCCGCATTCATATCTAGCTCTCTAAACAAGCACAGGAAGAATACCCACATAAACATCTTACTATTACAAAAAAAAAAGAGCTTATCAATCAACTCATAATGGAATAAACAGTCTATTAATGAATATTTCTTAACAAATCCAATCAAGTCATAAGTTCGTATTTCGAGATGTGCAAATGTTAAGGAACAGTAACATCTGTTACTGCAAAACAGGTAAACATTAGACTCAACAATGTAATAGCAGCATATCACTAGAGACATGTCATATTAACCCATAATATGACCATAAGAATGTCTATTTCTGTCTACCTGCTTAATTTCCAGTGGAACAGGAAACTCAGCTAAAGCTGCTATTTGCTCTGTGTCAATGTCCACAGCCTCATCATCATCAGTGAAGATCTCCTCATGCTCCCAATCATCATCTGATAAAAGACAGTTGCTAAGGTGCCTATTGAAGGCTGAGAAACATGTCTATGAGGATATGAATACAAGAACGGTTGTTCTTGTATTTTCTTTGTGGTATAGATGTTTTGAAAGAGGTGGATAGCTCTTTAACATAGCAAAACAATCTCAGTGGAGGCAGACTTGCTTGTGTTTAAAATGGAATGTTACTTAACAATCTCAATAAAATATCACATGACATTAACAATCATAAGCATGTGTAAACAAAGTGTGACATCCATACTTCCAAGCATGTAACACCGACATGTCAAGATGCAAAACTTTGACTATTATTTCAAGAATATTTAAAAAAGAACAGAATACCAAACAAGTTAAGATGCAAAGGAGTGTAATCTCGGAATTTTCATATATTAACCTAACAAATATTTGACCAGTAATCTCACTTCGTAATACCAAATATATTTTTGCTTTTAAAAAGAGATCCTACACAATAAACTCGTGGTGTCATGGGATAACAGTTATGGTGCATTAGTGCCAGAACAAAGAGCATTAGCCAGAAATTGTAAATTGACCAACAGACCTTTCTCAATTTCACCACCCGGATCAGAGTTTGCATCTTTTCCCCCTCCATCGTCATCATCCATGCTCTTTTTAGTAAGCCCAAGCCTTTTTTTCTGTGCAGCTTCTTCATCATCCTCACATTTATCGGAATGATTTCTATCCTCATTACTGTTGCCTTTCTTGGCATGAACCCCATCTGTTGCCTCTCCATTTGCAGCATAGATATTCTTCATGTTCAAACCAAAGGTGGCAGGTCTATTTGTAGACCTCTTCATCATCCACCGTTGATATCTAGTTGCAATAGTCCCCCTCTTATTCATCTTCTCTTCAGCCTCTTCCAATGTCAGTTGTTTGTACTGTGCAATTTTACTAAAGTTATACCTGAAAAGGCATACAAGTTGTAAGGATACTCCAAAGGAATTAATACAATATTAATTCTTCAATTCTGTGGCACAAAGTTTTATCTAGTTTCGACTTTCAAGCACAAACTTACTACTGTTATAAGTGCTGTTATTCCTCCTGTTGAAACTAAAACTGCACACCTTCATGAGCCATGAAGCTTATAACTTTCCAGTGTTGCAGTTACGTATAAATGATGATTATATTAATTGAAGACAGAAAAAATAAAGAGGGAAGCAACAGCGGTCAGCCAAATACCAGGAACCAGCACGAAAAGCATGTAACTCCTCGCCATGCAACATCAACAGATAGTATGTAGCAATCGCAGACTGTGACCCCTCAATTTGACCTAGATACTGATGCTGACCTGTTTCATCCTCCAAAACCCATGGTGGCTTTTTGTTGTACTTCGCCTGTGTTGATAACACGATTCATTGAAACAACATTAGGGCAAATTTTGTAACATCTTCCAAAATTGCC